>CM042953.1:14047618-16447618 GCA_023678885.1 Pogostemon cablin | reverse complement strand
TCAAGCCGAGCAAGCTTGATAAAGACCGATCTACTTCAAGGGGCATCTCCAAACTTATATCTTGGTAAGGTACCAGCTCAGCTATTGAAGCTGGTGAAAGTCTAGCTGAGCTAGTAAATGTGGTGAGGTACTAGCTCAGCTGCTGAAATCTGTGAAGGTCATGCTGAGCTGATAAGTTTGGCAAGGTACCAGCTCAGCTGTTGAAACTGGTGAAAGTCTAGTTGAGCTAATAAATATGGTGAGGTACTAGCTCAGCTGCTGAAATCGGTGAAGGTCATGCTGAGCTGATAAATTTGGCGAGGTACCAGCTCAGCTGTTGAAACTGGTGAAAGTCTAGCTGAGCTAGTAAATGTGGTGAGGTACTAGCTCAGCTGCTGAAATCTGTGAAGGTTATGCTGAGATGATAAGTTTGGCAAGGTACCAGCTCAGCTGTTGAAACTGGTGAAAGTCTAGCTGAGCTAGTAAATGTGGGGAGGTACTAGCTCAGCTGCTGAAATCTGTGAAGGTCATGCTGAGCTGATAAGTTTGGTAAGGTACCAGCTCAGCTGTTGAAACTGGTGAAAGTCTAGCTGAGCTAGTAAATATGGTGAGGTACTAGCTCTGCTGCTGAAATCGGTGAAGGTCATGCTGAGCTGATAAGTTTGGTAAGGTATAGCTCAGCTGTTGAAACTGGTGAATGTCTAGCTGAGCTAGTAAATGTGGTGAGGTACTAGCTCAACTGCTGAAATCGATGAAGGTCATGCTGAGCTGATAAATTTGGTAAGGTACCAGCTCAGCTGTTGAAACTGGTGAATGTCTAGCTGAGCTAGTAAATGTGGTGAGGTACTAGCTCAGCTGCTGAAATCTGTGAAGGTTATGCTGAGCTGATAAGTTTGGCAAGGTACCAGCTCAGCTGTTGAAACTGGTGAAAGTCTAGCGAGCTAGTAAATGTGGTGAGGTACTAGCTCAGCTGCTGAAATCTGTGAAGGTCATGCTGAGCTGATAAGTTTGGTAAGGTACCAGCTCAGCTGTTGAAGCTGGTGAAAGTCTAGCTGAGCTAGTAAATGTGGTGAGGTACTAGCTCAGCTGCTGAAATCTGTGAAGGTCATGCTGAGCTGATAAGTTTGGCAAGGTACCAGCTCAGCTGTTGAAACTGGTGAAAGTCTAGTTGAGCTAATAAATATGGTGAGGTACTAGCTCAGCTGCTGAAATCGGTGAAGGTCATGCTGAGCTGATAAATTTGGCAAGGTACCAGCTCAGCTGTTGAAACTGGTGAAAGTCTAGCTGAGCTAGTAAATGTGGTGAGGTACTAGCTCAGCTGCTGAAATCTGTGAAGGTTATGCTGAGATGATAAGTTTGGCAGGGTACCAGCTCAGCTGTTGAAACTGGTGAAAGTCTAGCTGAGCTAGTAAATGTGGGGAGGTACTAGCTCAGCTGCTGAAATCTGTGAAGGTCATGCTGAGCTGATAAGTTTGGTAAGATACCAGCTCAGCTGTTGAAACTGGTGAAAGTCTAGCTGAGCTAGTAAATATGGTGAGGTACTAGCTCTGCTGCTGAAATCGGTGAAGGTCATGCTGAGCTGATAAGTTTGGTAAGGTACAGCTCAGCTGTTGAAACTGGTGAATGTCTAGCTGAGCTAGTAAATGTGGTGAGGTACTAGCTCAGCTGCTGAAATCGATGAAGGTCATGCTGAGCTGATAAATTTGGTAAGGTACCAGCTCAGCTGTTGAAACTGGTGAAAGTCTAGCTGAGCTAGTAAATGTGGTGAGGTACTAGCTCTGCTGCTGAAATCGGTGAAGGTTATGCTGAGCTGATAAGTTTGGCAAGGTACCAGCTCAACTGTTGAAACTGGTGAAAGTCTAGCTGAGCTAGTACATGTGGTGAGGTACTAGCTCAGCTGCTGAAATCTGTGAAGGTCATGCTGAGCTGATAAGTTTGGTAAGGTACCAGCTCAGCTGTTGAAGCTGGTGAAAGTCTAGCTGAGCTAGTAAATATGATGAGGTACTAGCTCAGCTGCTGAAATTGGTGAAGGTCATGCTGAGCTGATAAATTTGGTAAGGTACCAGCTCAGCTGTTGAAACTGGTGAATGTCTAGCTGAGCTAGTAAATGTGGTGAGGTACTAGCTCAGCTGCTGAAATCGATGAAGGTCATGCTGAGCTGATAAGTTTGGTAAGGTACCAGCTCAGCTGTTGAAACTGGTGAAAGTCTAGCTGAGCTAGTAAATATGATGAGGTACTAGCTCAGCTGCTGAAATCGGTGAAGGTTATGCTGAGCTGATAAGTTTGGTAAGGTACCAGCTCAGCTGTTGAAACTGGTGAAAGTCTAGCTGAGCTAGTAAATATGATGAGGTACTAGCTCAGCTGCTGAAATCGGTGAAGGTCATGCTGAGCTGATAAGTTTGGTAAAGTACCAGCTTAACTGTTGAAACTGGTGAAAGTCTAGCTGAGCTAGTAAATATGGTGAGGTACTAGCTCAGCTGCTGAAATCGTTGAAGGTCATGCTGAGCTGATAAGTTTGGTAAGGTACCAGCTCAGCTGTTGAAACTGGTGAATGTCTAGCTGAGCTTGTAAATATGGTGAGGTACTAGCTCAGCTGCTGAAATCTGTGAAGGTCAAGCTGAGCTGATAAGTTTGGTAAGGTACTAGCTCAGCTGTTGAAACTGGTGAAAGTCTAGCTGAGCTAATAAATGTGGTGAGGTACTAGCTCAGCTGCTGAAATCTGTGAAGGTCAAGCTGAGCTGATAAGTTTTGTAAGGTACCAGCTCAGCTATGGAAACTGGTGAAAGTCTAGCTGAGCTAGTAAATGTGGTGAGGTACTAGCTCAGCTGCTGAAATCGGTGAAGGTTATGCTTGGTAAGGTACCAGCTCAGCTGTTGAAACTGGAAACACTGAGCTGAGTTGATAACTTTGAAGACGAACCAACTTACTTGTTAAATGGCGAGCTGTACTGATGATTTTGATCAGGTGCCAGCTTAGAAATAATGATCTCGAACAATTTCTTCGCACAAGTCTTTTTTATTCCCATATTTACAACGTGTATGTACATAATCAGACTGACTAGCTAGGCTGACTAGCATATATGTACAGACAAAACTAGCTTATATGTACATAGTCAGACTGACCTATTTTACTGGTAGTAGAGCTTCAAGTTTTGCGCATTCCATGGATACTTCTCTCTTTTTCCATCTAAACCTTGTAGTTCATACGCCCCATTTTCAAGCCTACGTGAAACTGTAATGGGCCTTCCCAATTTTGTCCAAAAACACCTACTCCAGGCTGAAGAACTCTTTGGAGGACCAAGTCCCCTACTTGAAACTTACGCAGCTTCACCTGCGAGTTGTAGTACTTCTCAGCTCGCTGCTTGAAGTTTGCATTTCTCAAATTAGCATCGAGCCTTTTCTCTTCTAGCATATCAAGCTCAGCTCGTATTGCCTCTTCATTGTGTTCCTCTTCGTGTGAAATAATACGATGACTAGGCTCTCCAATTTCTACTGGTACCACCGCTTCGGTACCAAAAGATAAAGAGAATGGAGTTTCTCCGGTGGCCGACCTTGCTGTCTTTCGATAAGACCATAGTACTCCAAGTAGCTCATCTGACCAATTTTCTTTTAACCCTTCTAGTCTTGCTTTAAGGGTGTGTTTGATAACCTTGTTTACCGCCTCTACCTGACCGTTGGATTGCGGATAATATGGTGTGGAGAACTGTTTTTTTATCCCGAGGTCGGAACAAAATTGTTTGAAGTTTAGGTTATCAAACTGTTTACCATTATCTGTCACAAGTGCATGAGGGATACCAAATCTGCATATAATGTTCTTCCAGACAAAGTCAGACATCCTTTTTTCCGTTATGGTAGCAAGTGCTTCCGCTTCTGCCCACTTAGTGAAGTAATCAACGGCTACTATTGCAAATTTAACTCCACCCTTACCTGGTGGAAAGGGCCCAATGATATCCATGCCCCACTTAGCAAACGGCCAAGGGCTGATTACTGAAATCAATTCTTCTGGCGGGCTGCGATGGATGACTACATACCGTTGACATCTTGGACATGCCTTTGCATATTTGATGGCATCCTTCTTAAGCGTTGGCCAAAAGTAACCTTGTCGAATTACTTTGAACGCCAATGCCTGACCACCGGTGTGATTTCCACAAATTCCTTCATGTATCTCAGCTAAGGCATATTGGGCTTCTTCTTCTGTCAAGCATTTCAATAGAGGTAACGAATACCCTTTTTTGTACAAACGACCATCAAGAAGAGTGTATCTAGCTGCCCGAATTCTAAGCTGACAAGCTTGAACCTTGTTTGATGGTTCTTGCCCATCTTTCAAAAAATCAATGATCTCCGTCATCCATGAGGTAGGTGGAAGGTCCACCTGGCACACTTCTTCAAAGTCTAGCGCGGAGCTTTCCATCTTGGTGATGTTGATAGAATTGAGTAATTCCGCTCCTTCAGATGTAGCCAGCCGAGCTAGAGCATCTGCTAACGTGTTCCTTGATCGCGGTATCTGCTCGAGATACACTTGATGAAATTTGCTAAGATAAACAGCTATTAGACGTCGGTACCTGCTCATCTACTCGTCTTTTGCTTCATACTCACCACTTACCTGATTCACAATAAGTTGTGAATCACTGAATATTCTCAGCTCTGTGATACCCATTGTAAGTACCATTTTCAGCCCCTGGATTAATGCCTCATACTCTGCTTCATTGTTTGTTGCAGAGAAATGAAATTGCATTGCTGAGCAGAACAACTGCGACGTAGGACTTGCAAGGACTATTCCCGCTCCTGCTATAGTGTTGGTAGATGAACCATCTACATACATATACCATGGCTTACTTGGTGCTTGATGAACAATTTCTGGGAAAGTAAGCTCCACAATGAAGTCAGCCAAAGCTTGACCCTTTATAGCAATCCTAGGTGCGTAGGTGATGTCAAATTGACCGAGCTCCACCGCCCACTTTAAAAGTCGACCTGCTGAGTCTGGTCATTATAGGATTTGCTTGAGTGGAAATGTTGTCAAGAATTCAATTTGATGCTCAAAAAAGTAAGAGCGAAGCTTTCTTGCACACATTACTAGA
Organism: Pogostemon cablin; assembly: GCA_023678885.1. Classification (NCBI taxonomy): domain Eukaryota; kingdom Viridiplantae; phylum Streptophyta; class Magnoliopsida; order Lamiales; family Lamiaceae; genus Pogostemon; species Pogostemon cablin. Next base: position 16,442,562 of record CM042953.1, on the reverse strand, counting down.
GTCAAAGCTAGTTTTTCCATGATAGGATATCGATACTCAGCGTCACGAAACGCTTGGCTCACAAAGTAAATCGGTTGTTGCACTTTACCTTCACTATGCACGAGTACTGCACTCATTGCTACTTCAGAAACTGCCAAATAAAGGTTCAGCTTTTCACCAGGGCTCGGTTTTGACAAGCTTTGAACATTAGAAAGATATTCTTTAAGGTGCTCGAAAGAACTTTGGCAAGCTTCAGTCCACTCAAACTTAGCTCTTTTTATTGCATCAAAGAAAGGCTTGCATTTATCTGTGGCTCGGGAGATGAAGCGATTAAGTAATGCAACTCTGCCCGTAAGTTTTTGAACTTCTCTCTTATGTCGTGGAGGTTGCATATCCATGATTGCCTGGATTTTTTGAGGATTGGCTTCAATTCCTCGTTGGCTAACCATGTAGCCTAAGAACTTGCCTGAGCTAACTCCAAAAGAACACTTTTTGGGTTTCAACTTCATGTTGTAATATCTCAAAATGCTAAATGCCTCATTGAGATGCCCAACATGATCTGACCTCTCCCGGCTCTTCACGAGCATGTCATCCACATATACTTCCATGGTCTTACCTAGCTGACTAGCAAACATCTTATTTACTAGGCTTTGATAAGTAGCACCTGCATTCTTTAATCCAAACGGCAAGCGGAGGTAGCAATACAAACCTCTCTCAGTCATGAAGGTAGTATCTTCTTGATCATCTAGATGCATAGGAATCTGATGATAACCAGAATATGCATCCATGAAGGTCATTAGCTCATGTCCTGCAGTTGCATCAACAAGGTGGTCGATGTGTGGTAGTGGAAAACTATCCTTTGGACATGCCTTGTTGAGATCAGTGAAGTCTATACACAGCCTCCAGCTGCCATTTGGCTTTCGCACAAGCACGGGGTTGGCTACCCAACTTGGATAATAAGACTCCCGAACTAAATTGCTCCCAAGTAACTTCTAGACTTCCGACTCCAAGACATCATATTTTTCGGGACTGAACTTGCGGCACTTCTGATGAACTGGTTCCAAGCTAGGATCCACATTCAAATGGTGGCAAGCATGTCGCGGGTCAATTCCAGTCATATCTGCCGGAGTCCATGCAAAAACATCTAAGTTTTGCTTCAAAAATTCAATCAAAGCAGATTTGTGGGGCTCATGTAACTCAGACCCAATTTGTAACTCGAGCTCTGGGGAATTTGGATCCACCTTGATAGTTTCGATCTTCTCAACAGGTGTAGCATGTCGCTTTTTTGATTTCCATCTTGGGTCAACTTCTCCCTCAGGTCCTATATCCTCCTCCATAGGTTCGAAGGCGATCCTTGGATCAGGGTCTTGAGGTGGTAAGACATGAGGTGGGTTCCTTCCACCTATATCCATCGGATGTAGTCCAGGATCTTGAGCATCAGCTAGTAGTTCCATTACTAGGTTCTCATCAATCTCTGTCATGTTTATGGATGAAGAACGTAGCATATGTGCACATTCTCTAGCCTTTCTCTGATCTCCTTTGAGAGTAGCACATTCTCCGTCTGCACACAGAAATTTCATGCAGTAATGATAGGTGGATGCAGCTGCTTTGAAGGTGTTTAAAAATGTCCGTCCAAAGATGCAATTATAAGTTGAAATCCGGCTAACCACTTTGAAAGTAAGCACTTCGACGCGTCTATGTTGTCCATCTGTGCTCTCCAGCTCTACTGCTAGATCGATCTGACCTAGTGGTGTGGTGATAGCATCGCCGAATCCAATAATATTGTCATGGCATGGACGGATATACTTTTCATAGTGTCCGAGCTTCTCCAAAGTAGTAGCGAATATAACATTTGTATAAGACCCAGTATCCACCATGATACGATGCACCTTGACTCCCATTATAATAGCATTGATGACTAAAGCGTCATTCTGAGGGTAAAAGATTTCTGCTCTGTCTTCCTCGCTGAAAGAGAGCACACTTTGCGTTCCACTTGTTGACGCTATATCACACACTTGGTATTTATTGTCAAAAGTGTGCATCTCTTCCTTTCTTTTCTTCTTGGATAATCGGGAAAATGATTGAGCTCCACCAATGGAAGTGTCGGTATCAAATGAGCTCATCATCAAAATCTCTTTTCCTCGCTGTTCTGGGACAGGTGGCGGTGGTAGTGCTGGATTGTTCACTGCTTGACGCTTATTTTATTCCCGGTCAGCATCTTTAGCCTTAGCAATATTGTCATACTTCCTTTTTGGACCCTGAACTAGATCCTCCAGCTTTCCATCTTCATATAACTTCCATAACTCCGCAATTAGATCGCGACACTGATCTGTATCATGTCCGATTAATTGATGGTATCGGCAATAGCGTCGCTTATTGAGCTTACCTTCTTCTGCTATCATCTTGCGCGGTGCCCTTAAAACGTTTCTATCCTTAATTTGGTAATAAATCTATTCAGGGGTGAGGTTTAATACCTCGTGCATCTCTTGCACCTGTTCTGTATCCGGAAAGGGCTTGAATGCTATCGGGGCTTTGTACTCTCGGTCTCCAGCTGGTTTTTTTTTTTGATTTGCGCTCACCTTTCTTATCATTTTTCCCTTGCTTATCAGCCTTATCACCCTTCTTTCGTCCTTCACCGTTTTGCTTTAATGCATCATCAATTGCACTAGATTGCTCAGCTTGCTGCATGAATTCAGCAAACGTCTTAGGACAATTCTTGCTTACAGACTTCCATAACCGGGTGCCCACTCGTAGACCCGCAGTTACAAGAAGGACTGCGGCTTCGTCTCCTATTTTTTCACCATCAAGGAGGACATGGTTGAAGCGGTCAACATAGGCCTTAGTTGATTCTTCAGCTCCTTGTTTGATATTAGCCAAGCGCTGCTTAGGTGTCTTACGAACACTGGATCCAGAGAATTGCGACAAGAACAAATGTGCAAGCTCTACCCAACTAGTGATCGAGCTTGGACTCAGAGAATAAAACCATTGATGCGCTCTATCACCTAGTGTGAGTGGAAAGTTTTTACACTGTGTGGCTTCAGAGCTACCCTGAGCCATCATCCAGGACACATACTTGTTTAAATGCACATGAGGGTCTGAATCACCATTGTATACTGGAATCTGAGGGATTTTCAGCTTTTGTTGTACCGGCTCAAGTAATATATTGGAGGCAAAAGGTGATTGTCCTGGCACCAAGGTAGGCAAACCGAACTCACGTCGTTGGCGTTCCTCAATTTCTTCCATTCTTTTCTTTAAGAGGTGGAACTCTTCCATCTCCCTTCTTACCTCTTGAGATTGAAGTAGAGCTTGCACTGGAACATTGTTCACGCTGTGAGCTATGTTTGGGTCATCAATACCCTTATTTTTCTTTCCTTTCATCAATGACTTTTCTTCATCTGCTCGATCCGGGATGAACTGAGTTGTCCGAGATCTCTCTCTACGCTCATCAATCACTTGACGAGCGTCTTTCATTATTTTCCTTCCCAATCTTGCCAAGGCTGACTTCCTAACTAGTACTCCTGACTCTGCTGTCTCGCTTTGAACATCGTCGAACTCTATTCTATTCTTTGCTTTTACCGCGGTAGGGGCTCTTTCTTCAACCTCGGGCCTTAGTTTAGTTGTTTGCTCAACCTTAGAAAGATGCAAAGCTAACACATCCATCATCTTTCTCAGGACCTCAGGATTATGAGGTAAGTCTGTCGTATCGAGGTTGGGAAGGGTATCTCGCTCAGCTACCCTAGATGTTCGTGGGTCGAACTGATCTTTCCCATTGGTAGCATTCACGTGTTCATGCTGATCAGCCATTCCGAATAAGTTCCTTAAAGGTTCACTCTCAAACTTTGTCAAATCTAAGCTGTAGGGCCCTCCTTCTAGCGCCAAATGTTGATAACCAGTTCTTAACCTTAGCTTAGGTGATAACGAGACTGATTAAATACAAAAGATATTCGGAATGATTAATTGAGTTGTTAATTAGATAGAATGAGGAACAACGTAGCTAGCTAGTTGCATGTAAATCAAGTCAGAGAGTTGGCATGGTGTCCACTACTTGTCAATTTTTCCAATTGAAATTCCATGTACACAATGTGGGGGCTATTTATAGGCAAAAAAGCCTAGGGGGTGTAATCATTATGTCTATAGTTGTAGACCCCTAGCCTTCATGAGTCACCACCCTCTAGTGTTGCCAAACCAGCCAGCTGCCACCTAAACCTGGACACGTGGCGCGATGGTGTTCAATGTAGTTTGCATGATTCAGCCGAGGTGAGCCACCTTTGCTGGTCAAGCCGAGCTGAACCATCTGAGCTGAGGTCGATTGAATTGAGCTAGCAAGGTTGATCTACTTGAGCTAGGCCAGCTAAGCTGAACCAGCCTGGCTAGGCTACTTGAGCTGAGGTTGATTGAGTTGACCAAGTGGAGCTAAACTAGCTGAGTCGGACCACCTGAGTTGATGTCGATTGTGTTGAGCAAGATGGGTTGAACTAGCCGTGCTAGGTCAGCTAGGCTGAGCTGACTGAGCTGGTCCATAGATTGAACGGAAGGTCTCTTAGTCGAACAGCCTTGCGCAGTCCCACCGTTTTGAGCATAACTTTCACATTCGAACTCTGATTTGAGTGATTTTTGCGCCAAAACGATCCTCTCTTCCGTGACTTTCTAATCATATATGATATCACCAGTTTGGAATCCCACATGAAGACAGAAAAATTAAGAAAGTTGAGCGTGCGTTTATTTAGCATTTGTGCATAAGTTGCTCCTTTTCTCGAACTATACCCCTATGCACCTTTTTCCCTTTAAGCCTTGGGCCGAGCTTGCTGAAGTTCTTGAGAAGATTTCATGAATTACCTAAGTTAATTCGAGCTGTAACGTATACCCGGATTAATACTCAATTAATCCGAGTAATTGCGTAGTTAATTACACCTTATCCACAAGATGTGCCAAATGTTCCTCCTCCGACTTACTATATACCAAGATGTCATCAAAATATACCACCACACATGAACCAATTAAAGGTTGAAGAGACTGATTCATCACCCTCATAAATGTGCTAGGGGCATTTGATAAACCGAACGGCACGACAAGCCATTCAAACAAGCCCACACGTGTTTTAAATGCTGTCTTCCATTCATCTCCTGGACGAATTCGAATTTGATGGTATCCACTCCTCAAATCCAATTTGCTAAAAATTATTGCACCACTTAGCTGATCCAATAGATCATCCAACCTGGGTATAGGAAAATGATATCGAATGGTTATTTTATTTATTGCTCTGCTGTCAACACACATTCTCCATTCCCCATCTTTCTTAGGAATGAGTAATGCTGGTACGACACACGGACTTAGACTCGGACGCACATGACCCTTTTGTAATAATTCCTCAACTTGTCGACGTAGTTCTTCATGCTCTGTTGGACTCATTTGGTAGTGAGGACGATTAGGGAGAGGTGCCCCTGGGATGAGGTCAATGTGATGTTGGATATCACGAAGAGGTGGAAAAACATCCGGAAGTTCATCCGGAAAAATATCAGAAAATTCTTCTAACAAAGGAAGAACATGTTGTGGAATTGTTTTAGAATTGGAAAGATCATGAGTCAACAGAAGAATGACGTATGGAGATTTTTTAAATTCTTGCACAAAAGCAGAATATGACAGAAGCACAACTTTAGTGTCATGAGGTGGGACAGGAGGTCGACATATAGATGGCACAAGAGTGTATTTTAACCCTTAAAATAAAAAGTGTATATATTCAACTTTCCATAATGCACAACTTCTCGATCATATTGCCATGGACGCCCCAATAAGAGATGACAAGCATCCATCGGTACAATATCGCACCAAACAGAATCTGTATAGTTAGCACCAATAGAGAAAGAAACCAATATACGACGATTAACAGTGATATTGGTATTTTGTTGCAACCACGCCAAACTATATGGAGCAGAATGAGGTTCCAAAACAAGTGATAATTTTTCAACAACAGTAGAAGCGATCACATTCTCACAAGATCCTGAGTCGATGATGAAACGACATACCTTTCCTTTTATGGTGTATGTTGACTCAAAAATAGAATGTCGTTGCAGCGCATCTTCTGATTGTTTTGGAGCCAAACAAGTATGTCTCAACACCAAGTTTTGACCAACATCTCCAGTAAGTATTTCTTCCATGGTATGTTGTGGTAGTTCTTCATCAAAAATAGGTGGTCCCTGGTATTCCTCATCAGTACCCATGGATTCAACCACCAGCAATCCGCGTGCAGTACGACGTGGGCAATTAGCTCGTACATGTCCCATTTCTCCACAAGAGAAGCAATGACCTGGGCAGGTAGATGTACCAGAAGTTGGAATGGTGGATTTGGACATGTTTTGCGATCCAACACCTTGATCAGAAGTAAGTTGAGTAGCTACGGGAGTTGGCAAAATAGAACTACGCGAAGTAGTTGAAACTAAAGGAGTGGCCGACTTCCGCATAATCTGATTTTCAAATAAAAGGTCTCGCTGATGAGCTTCCGATACATACCACGGAGAAAGCATATTTAAGACATCCTGAAATGGAAGATGTAATCCTCTAATGTACCATGATATCAAATGATCTAAAGTTTCAGATAAATCAATCCGAGCAAGCAATCGATATAATTCTTCAGTATAATCATTCACGGATCTTGAACCTTGGAGCAAGTTTTATAGTTTCTGATATAGAGTTCGCTCATAATTAAAAGGAAGAAATTCATTACGAAGATGCTTCATGAATTTTTCCCAGGAAGTGATCTTTGGTTTCCCTTGTCGACGTCGAACCGCCTTTAACTAAAACCACCATGCAGCCGCCCTATTTCACAAATGGGTACTAACCAAGGCTACCTGTCGATCTGCCGAAACATCTTTGTATTCTAATACTTTTTCCACTGCAACTATCCAGTCCAGAAAACCTTCTGGATCCATGGTGCCACAAAATTCTGGGAGGTCCACCTTTAGTCCGGATTTCCATCGAAGACCATCATTATTACAGTGCTGTTGAGGTGGGGCAAAAGGATTATCTATCGTCGCCTCATCATCAGATGAGTCAAATAAAGAATTTGGATTCACGAACTCCATCAATGCACTGAGCAGGAGGGTTGACATCGGTGCCGCCGAATGTCATATCAACTATTCGCTGTAGTAATTCTCCCTGTTGTGTCATTTGTTGGGTTTAGGTGATCCAATCGTTGTTCTAATTGTGCATTATCAGGTACTATTGGTTTTCGACACGGTGCCATTTCAAGGATCGACCGCTGACAAATTGATACCAACTGATGCAGCAACGGAAGTAGAAACACACGATTGAAGATAAACAGCGAATTCTGTTGGTACTACGTACACTACAGATTATTGCAGAGGGATAACTTTCCTTTTCTTAATAAATAATTTCAAGTTCACTGCCTTCAACATGAAAGGATAGCAGCTTTTAACAACAAAGATTTATTATGAAATTACAAAGCAATCCCTTGACTCATAATTAAAGCTAATTAAAGCACACGAGTTTGGACTTGTTAATCAGCAAATGGTCAAACTTATCAAGGAACAATAACACGACTTCATCTCCATCATAGAGTCTCAATCAAATAGTAATCCCATTTATTACGAAGAGTGATCTAATTATCGTCATAGAGTAGTGATCTGTCTACTTACAAATTGCATACAATTTAATTTTTTACAGTACATTATCATTTTAAGAAAATCAAAATCTTAAATCAAAGAATAACCCAATGTATTATAAAGAGTAATTCATTTAATAAAAAAATTTAATCTTGTCACAGAATATAAACATATTAATAGTAACCCTAATTCATTATAAAGAGTAGCCTACTTAATATAAAAGAGTAACCTAGAAGAAGTTTACCAAACAGAAGAATATATAAACAAATCAACATAAAAGAGTAATTCAAAAGTTTATTAATAGTAATTCAAATCATTTTAAAGATTAACCCAATTAATATGAAAGAGTAACTAGAAGATGTTAATCAAACAGAATAATATATAAAAAATCAACATAAAGAGTAATTCAAAAAGCTTGTTCATAATATCTCAATTCATTATAAAGAGTAACTCAATTAATAGAATAGAGTAACCTTGTAAATCAAAAATAAATTTTCAATACAAAATTAAACTAATACAATAAAGTAATCTAATTATTTTTATTGAATGATTTATAAATCGAAAAGGGTCATCGATTGGAATGGAGAAAACCCATTTTCTCCCCTATAAAGTCACTAAATCAGAAACAAAGCAGTAGGTGGGGCCTCTAAAATTATTAGTATTGATTATCGTACAGAACCTATCATTTGATTTTGGATGTTGATAGATAAGATATTTTACTTTATAATTAAGTTAACTTGTCACTTATATAATTAATTACTTCGACAACAAACAACTGTCTAAAGAAAGCAAAATTTGTAAGATTGTAAAAAACAAATTTCCTACTCCCTGTTCAGTCCAACTTTCTTTTCTTTTCTTTACTTTTAAAAATAAAAATGAATTTCATATTTGATTTCATCCCATTATTTTAAATAACAACAAACAATACCAAGTTTTCTTTTCTTTTTAAAATAGAATCCAAGCGAATTTACCATATGTTTGTGTGATGTAGTAACAAAGAATTCTCATCTCAAAACTATGCTACGGTGAAAGATGAAGAGCACTTTCCATTTTTGAAATATGGGGAACTCCAGTGGAATACACTCACATGTAGAAGAATAATCAAAGTATACTAATAATTAATTAGCTTGAATTTACATGTTACAAAGTGCATGTAATATACACACATAAAAAACTAATCTGCCTAATAAAGTATTGAACCTATTACGCTAAGAAGCTACTTTTATGGAAACAAATATTCATCTTATCTTTGCAGCATTATCTTCAACATCCCCCCCGCAACATGGAGGGTCGAACGACAAGATCAATCTTGGCAATATTCAAACCAAAAATGTCACGATAAAGGGGTTTAGTAAGAACATCTGCAAATGTTCTTTGTTTGAGATATAAGACACCTTCAATTTGCCTCTTTGCACATTTTCCCGAACAAAATGATAGTCAGGACCTAGATATTTCATCTTGGAATGGAACTTTGGGTTAGCAGCCAAGTAAGTGGCACCCATGTCATCACAAAAAATAGTGGGTATGTGTAATGATTTGAGACCAAGTTCAGTTAACAAGTTGATCACCCATAGAACTTTAGTAGTGGTACATGCAAGAGCTCGATATTCTGCTTCAGTCGAAGAACGAGCAAGTGTTCGTCACTTATTTGAGCTTCAATAAATTTGATTTTTGCCAAGATTTACTATGTAGCCAATAATAGAGACATAGTCATCTCGATTGCCCACGCAATCCACATTCGTATAGGCATGCAAGTTCTAAGGGTGAGTTGCGATGCAGGAGTATACCCTTGTGTAGTGAGCCAACAAGATATCGAAATAGGCACTTCAAGGCATTGAAACAAAAAAAGCCAAATCAGGTCTTGTAAGAGACAAGTATAGTAAACTACTAAGTAGAGCCCTGTACTCTGTTGGATTGGATAGAGGAATTCCCGAATGCAAGCTCAAAAGAGTAGTTAACATAGGAGTTGGAGATGGTTTATCTTCATTCATATTTGCCTTTTCAAGAACATCAGGTATATATTTTTGCTGACTAAGAAAAAAGCCATAAATTCAGGTTTCCCAAATGAGGAGTAACTTTGACGCCTAATAAATATGACAAGTTTCCCAAATCTTTCAATAAAAACCGAGCAGCAAGTGAGGAAATAAATTCAGGCACCACATCATTATCTGATCATGTCACAATTATATAATCAACATGTACTAATAGATAAATAACGTGCTCATGTAATTTGAGAATGAAAAGTGAAGAGTCTGATACTGTAATTAAGCCAATACTCAATAAATATTCTCGAAGCTCATTATACCAGGCCCTCGGTGCTTGTTTTAGGTCATAGATAGCTTTCTAAAGATTACAAATGGGAGTTGGCCAATTTTTGTTAATAAACCTAGGTGGTTGCATCACATAAACATCCTCTTTCAATGTACCTTAGAGAAAATCATTATTTATATCAAGTTGACAAAGAGACCTTCCTCGAGTGATTGTAAGAGTGAGGATAATATGAATTGTAGGGGCTTTGACTACTGGGCTAAAAGTTTCAGAATAGTCCAGCCCGGGGCCTTGATGAAATCCCTTTGCAACAAGATGAGCTTTTAATCTTTCAACAGAGCCATCAGCTTTATACTTTATTCCATATTAAATGACCCCCTCATCTAAAAGTTTAAGCTGGTAGAGAGGCAAATCGTTTAATATTTAATCAAGTCACTCTAACACGCCCCTCACGTGCAGGCGGGATTAATTTTTTCCTCAATCCTTGCATGTGGAATTTTCTCATAAATTGGTGGCGGTGAGGTTCGAACCTTAGACATCTGCTAGACCAGGGCTCTGATACCGTGAGATTAGCATAAGTGTGAGCAAGAAGTTGCCAACCTTCACGAGACAACGCGCACCGTGAGATAAGAGGAACCAAGGGGGTTGTAAGAGTGCCTGTTAAATCCCCATAGATAGGTTTGCCTTGCCTGAGCCAAGTGGTATATGAGGGATTTGGAGCAGTAGCATTATTAGTGGTTATAGACTTTTCAGGATCAACTAGAGTTCCTTCAATGTATTGAGAAAGACTATAACCAATAAGAGTAGCCTCTAACTTTGTTTTCTAGGGAATATAATTAGAGGAAGAGAGTTTAATCATATGGTTAAGCGAAATAATAACAAATGGCTGGGTGGGTTGTTCAATATGTAGAATTGTGGATTGAGTTCCAATTGCCAATGGAAGAAAGAAGAAGAAGAAAAAATAGCGATAGCGGAAATATGAGAATAAAAAAACATTGTATTTTCAATGGTCTGATACCATGTAGAATATTAATCAAAATATATTGATTAGCTTGAATTTACATGTTACAAAGTGTATGTTATATACACACAAAAGAAACTAATCTGCCTAATAAAGTGTTGAACTTGTTACGCTAAGAAGCTACTTTTATGCAAACAAATATTCATCTTATCTTGGTGGCATTATATTCAACATAACTGGTTGGAGTAGAAATCTCATGTATTTAGGGCCTTTTTATATCATGGTTCCGTAAAATATATTTCGATTTCATGGTTTAGTGCCTTAAATTGCGTGATATTTGTAAATATTTGGAGAATCGACACTTTGGTGGAATTTGTTTGATTTTAGGTAAAAGTAGTATCTAAACACGAAAAAGAAAGATGTAGGAAAAAAACAGAGCTCAATTCGGAGTTGAAATGAGAGAAAACAAGCTGAAACAAGATTGCTAAAATTCTGCAACAACTCAACCCCGGCGAGATGTCTAGTTCTGCACTCGACTCGAGTCCGGTTACCGAGTTAGACCAGTATACCAAATTCGACTCGAGTTCGGACAAAAATTGGGAAAATTACTGAAATTCTAGAATCTTCCCCAATTTTGATATTTAACTCCCTCCAACTGTTTAGAAAATAAATTTTCCCCTTCCAAATCGAAAACACACACTTTTCACCTCCATTTTCACACACTTCCTCCTCCATTGTATTCCTTCATCCATTTAATCAATTCCTTTCATAAACCTCCATCAAATCCACTAAAATCTTCCATCAACATCACGAATATAAGGAGGATCAATCAACTTGAAGAGGATTTGGGCATGAGAGAGGGAGATTCTTCTCAAGTGACAAGGAAAGCCATCAACCTTTTGAATTGTTCTTTTTTTAATTTTGTAACAACAATATTTTGTAATCAAATTCGTAATGATCGTATGATAATGTTGTAAGGCTCGTCTCATTTGTGAGGCTAGCAATATGATTGGTTAAGGATATATACTGTAGATTTTGCAAACCACTTGTTTGATGAAATGAATGTTTTCTTTCGTGAATGCATATTCTCATTTTATGTTATTACTTATGTGGTTATTTGATCATGGCAGTGAAATAGAGGTAACACTTGTTTGCATGTCATGGTTGAATGATTGAATCAATTTATGGCATGAGATGACTATATCAAATGTGACTTGAGATTAAAATACATTCAATGCATACTTATAATCTCATGATAGGACATTAGTGAAGATTACTTGTGAAAGTTGTTTGAATTAATGATGGGAACCAAACCAAATACTCACTTGACCTTAGAAAGGGAAGTTTGGTAAACGTCCTTGCCCACTAGAGAAAATTCTTTGTGATAATAACTCTACACATGTATATTATTCCATGAGCACCTATTGGAATAGTGAGGATTGGAGACACTCTTGAGAGCTTTTAAATGACTATACTAGGAGCCTATGTAGTCTACATCCTAAGAATTTTAGGTGGAATTAATGAGTGCCCTTAATATCATAACATGGTGTTCATCAATGCATGTGCGTGTGAGAGTCTATAAATATATGCGTTTCTATGATATTGCTAGTCTTGCATGCTCCTTAGATTGATCTACCTTCATCCATCCCAATTGTATCTTGCTTGATTATTTGTCATTGCTCTCTGTTGGGCGTTTTCTCAACACACAATTAATCCCCAAGTATGAAGGATGTGATCATAGCTTAAGCAAGCGACCAAGTTATATTATCAAACCCAAAGGACAGTTCGTTATCAATTTATTACTATCTAAATTAACTAAAACTATTGTTTGGTAATTTATTGGAAGAATATTATTAAACTAACGTAGAGAATGATTAAATAACGAATAAAACAACGACAGTAGAGAATAAACGAGAGTTGATAAAGTGAGAAGATGAGTACATCTTCGGACCATCTAGTTTCACTAATTAATCTCCCTGCTGTATATCAATGTCCGACACTGCCTTGTCGAATATGGACGCATCACTAATCTATGCAAATCTACTCTATAGGCATAAGTAGACAAGCTTGTAACACGTGTGAATTACCTCAGAGTAAGAACACAATTATACCCTCCCTTTCTAGGTACTATCAGTATCAATTATTTCCCATACACTAAGTACTCTAACCCGATATGATCTCCCTTTATAGGTGTTTAGTGTGAAAATCTGCATGTTTAAGGGTTTGATTTAGCACCGTTTTGTAGAATTTATGTTCGTATTTTAGCACTAAATGGTTAATTTTCATGTATTTAAGATATTAGTGCATTTGAGGTGTTATTTCGTATTTTTAGGTGAAAAACAGATTAAAAATGCAAAGTTGGAAAGAAGAGTGAAATTGTGATAGAATGCTGAAAAGAGCCAAAGGCGAGGCTATTACCCGTGCGGCTTGATGAGAGTGAAAGCATATTTGAGTGTCCAATTTAACATCTTTTGATGGGAATTATTGTTATATATTAGTAAAAATGTCTTATATTTGATATATGTGAGAAAAAGGTGCGTTTGAGGTGTTTTATTGTATTTTAGGTGGAAAAAGGATCAAAAGTACAAAGTTGGAGAAAAGGTGCAAATTATGTAAGAATGCTGGAAAATGCACATCCAACTTATGTAATTTTTCTGTATTTTTGTGGAGTATAAAACTAGAAGTGTGATAAAAGTTTGAAAAGCCACAGAAGAGAGGGTCGTTTTGGCCTAAGAAACACCTCAATTGGAATCCAAACGAGAAATTTATGATCAAAATGGTGACGCTGCGCAAGCTGTTCCTGTTCAGCACGGTTGTGGCATTTTGCATGACTTGTTATACATTCAAGTGTTAGAGTTTTTTTTAGTTCTTTATATGGATAGAAATCTAAGGAAGAGAGAATCACGTGAGCGCAAGTATAACTCAAATTGGAGTTTGGATTTGGAAGTTATATGCAAAATGGTGAGACTGCACAAGCTAGATCGACCTTTGGATTGGGTCGAACTAGGAACCTAAAAACGTGTTACAGAGTGGTTCAACCTCCCTGATCTGGTTCGACCAAGCCCAAAGGTCGAACCAAATGCCTGGGACAGCTCCAGATCCATATTATTACACCCCCGGTATGTGTATTTTCGTGTTTTCCAAGAAAAAGCCCATCAAAGGTCCATAAGGAGAACTTACATGTATAAATGGGGATGTAGATCACACCAAGAAGGGACCGCAATACAATCATCCTACACCCAACAAGGGGGGATTGATGAGAGCGAAAATAAGCGTGTTTTAGTGTCCAATTTAACACATATTTTATGAGAATTGTTGTTATATATTAGCACAAGTGTCTTATATTAAATATATGTGAGAAAAATGTGCATTTTTGAGGTGTTTTATTGTATTTTAGGTAGAAAAAGGATAAAAAGTGCAAAGTTGGAGAAAAGGTGCAACTTGTGCAAGAATCCTGAATAACGCACGTTCAACTTTCATAATTTTTCTGTGTTTGTTTGAAGCTCATAACTGATAGTGTGATACATGGTTGGAAATCCACAGAAGAGAAGATCATTTTGGCACAAGAATCACTCAAATTGGAGATTGGACGAGGAAGTTATGTTCAAAGTCGTGAGGTAGCGCAGCTGCTGGCGAGAATTTCCGAGAATTTCCGATTTTTTTTGAAAATTAGCCCATAATTCCTATTTCTTGGAGCACAATTAATGTCCTTAACACATAATCCTCCATGATTCACCATAACTTTTATTTCCTTATTTCATTCCTTTCTCACACCTATATATATTTTACATCATTATTCATGTAAGTTAGGCGATAATCATCCTACACCCCACAAGGGGGATTACCCCCACACCATCATCCACATCCAGCCCTTCATCCATCTATCACTGTGAAAGTTCGTATGTGGAATCAAGAAGGAGAACAAAGAGGATTTGAAGAGATGGAAGAAAGAAGGAAGGAGATCGCTATACCAAGGGGTTTTCTAATTCTTTTCTTCTATTTTATAATTTTCTAAACTATGGATAAGATCTATCCAACACCCATGATTATTTTTCGCAACATCATGGACTAGAACCGTTTTGGTAGATCTAGGTTTTAAAAGTTTTATGAATTAATTAAATTCTCTTGTGTGTTCTTCGTACAACACTACTTGTGGATTTATTTTATATATGATTGCGCATTTTTGACCAATACTCATAGTCATTTTGTGCGTCTTCAACTGTTATATAGAGTCTGAATTTATATCTTGATTGTTGATTGAGCGCGTTCATTGCTGAACATGGTTTATTGTTATGATTTTAAGTGAGAGGACTCCGAAGCTTCATTAGAATTGTCATGTATGAATGTTTATTAATTGAATTGAATTCGGGTTAGTAAGCAGGATAAAGAGGGTAATTTTATAGTACCTATAAATGAAGATCATATTGGGTTAGGTTCCAGACGTGGAAAATAATTGATACTGATAGTACCTAGAAAGGGGGATGGAATTATGTCTCTTGCTCCGAGATTATTCACATGTGTTACAAGCATATTTTCTTGTGTCTATAGAGTAGATTTGCATGGTTTAGTGATGCGTCCATAGTACATAAGACAAAGTCGGCCTGCACTTGAGAGGGAAGTTAAGTTGTATAATTGGATTACCCTAGAGCTACCTATTCTCCTACTTGATCCACATTCGTATTCTTCTAGTGCTATTTTATTTTATTTTTTATTTAATTTTAGTATTTTATTTGATAATTAATTCCACAACTCTTATTACCTTTTGTCTTAAGTAATTTAGTAAATAATTAAATTGATAATATGCTGTCCTTTGGGTTTAATATTTAACTTGGTCGCTTGCTTAAGCTGCAACTGATATCCTTCATACTTGGGGATTAATTTTGCGTGCAAAGAAAATGCTCACTAAGTTTTTGGCACCATTGCCTGGGACGGCTATTATATTGATTTTATTATTTCTAGTAGATTAAGACTTTTACCATCACGACTCTCTGACGTCAAACATGAGCGTCTGTTGGGGGATTTTCCTTCAGTTTTATTCCTTTATTATTATTTTTGTGTGAGTGAGGATTTATTATATTTGAGGAGCTCGCGTTTCGGCAATTACATCTCTTTTCAAATATAGTTTCAACTTACATATTTACTAAGTTTGGAGCTGTGAGGGTATAATTTTTCTTTCGTTGGTTGTTTGTTTGTTAGGAGGTTGATTTTTTGCAGCATATTAATATTTTAACCGGTGTTGGTATGCCGATTTTTTTTTGCAACTTACCTAATATTTATTGTATTGTGTTGGTGTTTCTAGTGTGTGGAGTCGATTAGATAGTCAATTGAGTCTTTCTTATAATTCTCCTATATTATTATTGATGAATCATGTGATGATGAGGTGTGCTTGAGCTTTGATGATAGAAAAAGGTAAAGTAGTGGCAAGACGAGATCTACGCTGAAGCTTGACCTGGCCGAGTCGTGCATACGTAGGAGAAAAATTAGATGCCCTCGTTTCCTTATTCTATTTTTTTTGTGTGCTTTAAATTCATGGAGTGGAAGAATTGAGTTTATATTTTTTGTGATCCATGTGATATTATATTATTTATATTGTGCCTGAAATTCATATGCTCTTAAAATTGATGAATGAAGTGTACTTGAGTTATATTGTGGTATGAAGTTCTATGTGTACTTGTGGGATACTACTTACCATGAAGAGTGCTCCATTACTTGTTAAAACCATGTGTGATTTTGAGCCTTTAGATCATGTACATAATCACATGATATTTCTTTTTGGTGAGTATCATTTTTACGTGTGTATTCTTGTACTTGCTTTGAGTCTTCTAGAATATTCAAGATTAGTCTAGCGGATTATAGAAATGATATTAGACCATCTTTGATATTTAGCCCATTTTTTTCCCATACACTACCTGAATTCATTAAATCCTTTGTTAGCCCATTTGAGCCTTTTTAAATCCATTCTTTTGATAGCCAATAAAGCTTAATTGAAGAGAGTGGTGATTTGAGGGATTATAAGGATGATGATAGAAGATTCTTAATGATCAAAAGGAAAATTCCTGGAGTAGTGCTCAAATCTAGTACTCCATAGAAACGAACCCCCTAGGGTAGTGCTTAAATCTAGTACCCTATGAAGGATGTGAGAGGTAGTGCCCGAAACTGGTACCTCAAAAGAAAGAAAAAAAAGAAAAAAAGGTGAAATAAAAAGGAGAATGATGGAGTTAAAGAGTTAGAAAAAGTTGAAAAAAATATGTTGTGCTTGAAAGAGAAAGATGAGAGAGTTTGATGAGAATGTTGTGCTTGATTGAAGTGATGAGGAAGAATAAAATATCGAGAGAGACTGCAACTTGATTGATCCGAGTTTTGAGTCACTTTTTTATATATTCCCTACCTTTTCCAAAGAGCCTACATTACAACCAAATTAAAAGAACTTTTTAATTCATGATTTGCTAGCTACAAGTAAAAGGAGATTAGAGACATTTGACAAGCTTATGGTTAAGCATGCACTTGAATTGAATCTGAGCATAAATACCATAACCCATAAGTGTACATCTTTTACACTTGAGTGCGAGTGATATAAAATTCCCGTGAGAACATGTCAATGAAGCATTTGAATTGGTAGTAATTGTCTTATCTTGTATGCTATGAATTGATTATTAATGTAATGTGAGTTGCATGACTTTAGTTGAGGGCATTTGTATTTTGAATACGGTATTTGTCGCAGTCCTTGTTTTCGTGCTAATTTTCTCTATTTCTCTCTATATTTTGTTGCCTCGGGACGAGTAACGGGTAAGTTTGGGGGTTTGATGAGAGTGAAAATAAGCATGTTTTAATATCCAATTTAACACCTTTTTATGGAAATTGTTGTTATATATTAGCACAAGTGTCTTATATTCAATATATGTGAAAAAATGTGCATTTGAGGTGTTTTATTGTATTTTAGGTGGAAAAAGTATAAAAAGTGCAAAGTTGGAGAAAAGGTGCAACTTGTCCAAGAATCCTGACAAACGCACGTTTAACTTTCATAAATTTTATGTGTTTGTGTGAAGCTTATAACTGATATTGTGATATATGGTTGGAAAGCCACGGAAGAGAGGATCATTTTGACGCAAGAATCACTCAAATTGAAGATCGGACGAGGAAGTTATGCTCAAAGTTGTGAGGTCGCGCAGTTGCTGGCGAGAATTTCGGAGAATTTCCGAAATTTTCCGAAAATTAGCCCATAATTTCTATATCTTGAAGCACAATTAATCTCCTTAACACATAATCCTCCATGATTCACCATATCTTTTATTTCCTTATGTAATTCACTTCTCACACCTATATATATTTTACATCATTATTCATGTGAGTTAGGCGACAATCGTCCTACACCCCACAAGGGGGATTACCCCCACACCATCATCCACATCCATCCCTTCATCTATCAATCACTGTGAAGATTTGTCTGTGGAATCAAGAAGGAGAACCAAGAGGATTTGAAGAGACGGAAGAAAGAAGGAAGGAGATCGCTACACCAAGGGTTTTCCTAATTCTTTTCTTCTATTTTCTAATTTTCCAGACTATGGGTAAGATCTATCCAACACCCATGATTGTTCTTTGCAACATCATGGGCTGGAACCATTTTGGTAGATCTAGGGTTTTGAATGGTTTATGAATTAATTAAACTCTCTTGTGTGTCCTCCGCACAACACTACCCGTTGATTTATTTTATATATGATTGCGCGTTTTTAATCCATATTCATGGTCGTTTTGTACATCTTCAACTGTTAAAGTGTGAATATGTATCTTGGTTGTTGATTGAGCGCGCTCACTGCTGAACAGTGTTTATTGTTATGATTCTAAGTGAGGGAACTTCGACGCTTAATTAGAACTGTCATATATGAATGTTTATTAATTGAATTGAATTCGGGTTAATAAGCAAAATGAAGAGGGTAATTTTATAGTACCTATAAAGGGAGATCATATCGGGTTAGGTTCCAGACGTGGAAAATAATTGATACTGATAGTACCTAAAAGGGAGGCGAAATTACGTCTCTTGCTCTGAGGTTATTCACACGTGTTACACACATATTTACTTGTTTCTATAGAGTAGATTTGCTTGGTTTAGTGATGCGTCCATAGTCCACAAGGTAGAGTCGGCCTGCACTTGAGAGGAAAGTTAAGTAGTAAAACTAGATTACCTTAGAGCTACCTATTCTCCTACTTGATCCACTTTTGAATTCTTTTAGTGCTATTTTATTTTATTTATTGTTTAATTATAGTATTTTAGTTGATAATTAATTCCACAACACTTCTTGCCTTACGTCTTAATTAATTTAGTAAATAATTAAATTGATAATACATCGTCCTTTGAATTCGATATTTAACTTGGTGCTTGCTTAAGCTGCAACTGATATCCTTCATACTTTGGGATTAATTTTGCGTGCAAAGAAATTGCTCACCAGGGATCACCCCCAACTATCATCCACATCCTTTCCTCCATCCATCCATCCATCACTTTGAAGTTTCGTGTGCTGAATCAAGAGGAGAACCAAGAGGAGGATTCAAGACGGAGAATAATGCGACGACGCCCACATCTAGGGTTTATTTCATTTCCTAATTTATCTTGTGATTTTCAAGACATATGGGTAAGATCTATCCAACCATCATGAAATATTGTTCTTCGTAACATCATGGGTTAGAACCGTTTTGGTAGATCCAGGGTTTTGAAAGTTTTTATGAATTAATTGAACTTTTATGTGTATACTCCGTACAACACTACTTGTGGATATATTTTATATAAGACTATGCATTTTTAATTCATACTCAGAGTTGTTTTGTGCATCATTAACTGTTATATAGAGTCTGAATATATATCTAGGTTATTGATTGAGTGCGTTCACTGCTGAGCAGAATTCCATGTTATGATTCTAAATGAGGGAACTCCGAAGCTTCATTAGAACTGTCATATATGAATTTTTATTAATTAAATTGAATTCGGGTTAATAACCAGGATAAAAAGTATCGGGTTAGAGTACCAATACCAGGGGGAAATAATTGATACTGATAATACCTAAAAGGGGGTGAAATTATATCTCTTGTTCCAAGGTTATTCATATGTGTTACACGCATATTTACTTGTGTCTATAGAGTAGATTTGCATGGCTTAGTGATGCGTTCATATTCCATAAAGCAGAGTCGGAAATTGATACACGAAAAGGAGATTAATGAGTGAAAGTGGATTATCCTAGAGCTACCTATTCTCCTTTTTGAGTCACTTTCGAATTCTTCTAGTGCTATTTTATTTTATTTATTATTTAATTTTTAGCATATTAGTTATTAGATAATCAACCTTAAAATCTTATTGCATTATCTTAACTAATATAGTGAATAATTAAATTAATATACGCCATACTTTGGATTCGATATTTAACTTAGTCGCTTATTTAAACTATAATAACATCCTTAATACTTGGGGATTAATTGTGTGTTGAGAAAATGCTCATCAAGTTTTTGGCGCCGTTATCGGGGACGGCTGTTATTATTAGTTTATTATTTCTATTTTGATTAAGACTTCTATTTGTGATTATTTATTTTATCTAACCTTAAATTTTTCTGAGGTACTTGTGCACTAGGAAAAGTAGAGGAAGGAAAGAAGGAATAACACATTGAGCTAAACATGGCCGGAGCAAGGCGAAATCCAGATAATATTGCCATACGTGAAATTTTCACGAACTATGGGATTTGCAACATGGGGTTGATAGGAGCAAGGGGAGAAGATGATGATTTTAAGATACATCCCACTCTTATTAACATGGTAGAGAAGAATTCCTTTTCTGGAGGTTGCTTTGAAGATCCATATCAGCATCTCCAAAGATTTCTTAGTTATGCAAACACTCAAAAGGGTGCTGGAGCTCATGATAATGCTAGACAGATCACTCTATTCAGGTTTTCTTTAATTGATAGAGCAAAAGATTGGTATGAGACTCTTGATGCCAAAGATTGCACTACATGAGACCAACTACAACTGAAGTTTATAGAAAGATACATGCCACCCTCGAGGATCTTAAGAATAAAGCAAGATATCACCCAATTTGTTATGAATCAGGGTGAGAAATTCCATGAGGCGTGGTACTCAGGAGGTGTCCACAACATGGGATGTCTAAGGCTCAGTACATAAGTATCTTCTACTATAGATTGGATTGTGAGTCGCGTGTTCTTATTGATGCATCATCAGGAGAGCACTGTTATCTAAGACATCACTTGAAGCAAAAAAGTTATTTGAAGACATCTCTATGAATTAACGTGACTGGCCTATGGAGAGGGTAAGAGGATCTTATGTAACTTGGCAAGGTGGCGTAGGTTGAACATCAAGTGGTGAAGCCAAATAAGGATGATGAGATCGTCTCTAGTTTAGCTAACATCAATAAGCTACTAGAATCCCAGAAGAGGCAGATTATAGAGTTGACACAAAGGGGACCTAGTATGAAGTAGCACGAAGTGAGGAGTGGTGAAGATACCTTCAATCGATACATTGCTATGAATAATGCAAGGGTTGATCGTCTTGAGGCTACTATTAACTCTAATCATGCATGTTTATCTAAGTAGTTGAAGGACCTTGCTTTGATGATGGGGAAAATGACCGGGAATGTGAATCAACTGATGCAAACGTTGGAGAAAGGAATGTTCCCGTCTCAAGGCATAACGAACCCAAAAGAGTATAAAGCCATCACGTTAAGGTCTGAAACACAGTATGAGGGACCGATGATGCAAAAAATGATTATGAAGTTTTAGGAGCTCGATTCGACCATGGTTCGACCAGAACCATAGGTCGAACCTAGTTCGATTAGGTCGAACCAAGCACCTGGCATTCTCTGGAGCTTTTTGATACACGGTTTGACCACGACATACATGGTTCGTCCAAACCCCTTAGTCGAACCATGGTCGAATTAGCCTGTCCGTGAGACTCTGAACTTTCTGATGATGGGTTTGACGTCCTAGTTTAACCAACCCAGAAGGTCGAACTAAGGTCAAACCGACATGTACGAGGGATGCCAAACTTTCTGATGTCCGGTTCGACCATTATATACCTGGTTTGACAAGTACTCAAGGTCGAACCAAGGTTGAACCATGCTATACAACACTATTTTTCATGCAGAATGCCTTACCAGATGTTAATGATATTGCAGTGCCATCCAAAGGTCAGAATACTGAGCTTATAGTGGAAAAGAAATGGAAAAGAGTAAAGAAGTTGAGAGCCGAGAAGCTTAGACTACGGATCGATAATGAAGATGTGGTTTTCTCTCTGAATTAAGCAATAAAGATATCGATGGAAACTCAATCATGTAAGAGCATAGATGTGGTTCCTAAATTATTTAATCTTGATCTTGATAGGATGGATAATTCTGAATTTAAGTGAAAGATTGAAGAGAAAGTGTCTAGATAGCCATGGGAGGAAGGTAATTCCAAGGATCATATTTTTGTGACCAAGAAAGGTGAGGTACTGAGTGTATACAAGAAGAGGGAAAGAAAGTATTTGAAGGTGAGGATACGAGAAGACCCCCCTCTAATCCAGTAGTTCAAAAGGTTACATCCGTCATGTGGGGGCTTGCCCTTCTGTTTTTATTATTTTATTATTTTTTTGTGTGAGTGAGAATTTATTATATTTGAGGTGCTCACATTTTGGCAATTACATCTCTTTTCAAACTTAGTTTCAACTTACGTTTTAAAAAAGTTTCGGGGGGGTGTGATGTGTTGGTTGGGTGTCGATCAAAGTCCCACATCAGTTAGAAGTGGGGTTGGCGATGGGTTTATAAGTGTGAGTGACACACTCCCTAGTATGAGACCTTTTCTGTATGATACCCAGAAAGCAAAATCGTGCGGACCAATGGGCGGCCCAAAGCGGAAAATATCATGCTATTAGATTGAGTGGGCCCGGCTCCCTGGGTGAATAAACCCAACAAGTGGTATCAGAGCCAGACCCCACACTTAATCGGCCCGACCCAGGATTGGAGGGATGTTCAGACCACAAACTGGATGGTCTACCAGCGGGACTTTGTTTGAGGGGGAAATGTTGGTTGGGTGTCAACCAAAGTCCCAAATCAGTTAGAAGTAGGGTTGGCTATGGGTTTATAAGTGTGAGTAAGACTCCCTAGCATGAGGTCTTTTGGGTGTGATACCCTGAGTGGTAAAACAATACGGGTCAGTGGGCATCCCAAAGTGGACAATATCATGCTAGTGAATTGAGTAGGCCTAACTATACTAGGGGCCCACATCGGCCTGACTATTCTAGGGGCCGAATAAACCCAACAAGTGGTATCAGAGTTTCAATTTTATGGTGAAGCATGAAACGTTAGGCTAGGGTTTGTGTGCTTACATAAATTAAGAGTTTAGAATTAAGTTTCTTATTGTATACTTTACCTATACACGATGGCCCACGGTTGCACCGTTGATGAAGAGCATCGGACCACGTCAAACCGTGGTGACTAGTGGCTGGAGAAACACGGCGGCAATGGCAAGAAAGCATCATAGGATGGCATGATGAGTGCTGGATGATGGCATTAAAGGCGGCTGCACCGTTGAGTCACGACAGCACGCAAGTGGCGATAGATAGCGAGGCGACGAATGCTGGACTACCACGTACTGGAGACTGGCAGCATGGAGCAAATATCGAAAGACCTTGCAGGCTCGCTCACGGGTGGCTACCCACCAGCACATAGCGCTGTGTAGTCGCCATGTTGAGTCATGGCACGGAGTCTGGATAGGCATCTAGCGGCACTGGTAAATCGACGACACGAGTGGAGTCAGTGGGCTACACGAAGCGGTAGCCTGATCGACAAGGTTGTAGCTGAATGGACTGCACGACTGAAGGACAAGACTCAAGCAGGTTAGCCAGGTTTCAAGCGAGTCAAACTAGAGGTTTCGGGTGCGTCAAGGCGGCGATCCGGGCTTGGCCTCCATGATTTCGAGCGAGTCTCCCTAGTGGTTGGGTCTAGTCAGCCTGGATGCTAAGCGAGTCAGTGGTGCTAATGGTCGGCAAATTGCACAACGCGTGCTGGTTGTGGCACGACCGGGAGAGGCACATCGCTGGTGATTAGCACGACTCTGGTGGGCTGCCGACAGACCACTGACAGTAGCCGACACAAGTCGTGCCGGTGAGAGCTTGGCGTGGTATGCACGGATTCGCGCTCGGTGAGCTGGCGTGTGAAGGCACGACTCGTGCCAAGACGCTGCATGAGTCGTGCGGACGAGGTTTAAGCTAGGCGTGCATTTTGACACACGATGTTGAGCACGGGTGACAAGCAATGGGTGGCACGACTCGTGCATTACCCTGCATGAGTCATGCAGGTGCTTTCTACTGGGCATCGGGTTAATTTATGTGATTTGATATTTTTTACGTTTATTTCGTGATATATAACTACATTAATTGATTTAATTGTCTATTATTGTTATTTACGTGGATGCATATTCTATGTGATTTACTGCTTTAAATTACTGAATATAGGAGCATGCTAGGTTCCGTATTTTATTTTAAATATTATATGTATGTAAAAATCATCGGTGTTAAATAACTAATTGAGAGAGGGGATTGGTAATTAATTCCCGTGGCCTCCATTATTGGTTTGTAAGTGATGTGAACAAACTAGCGCGTTTGCTATGGTGCCTTCCTCCATAACGGATGAGTTTATTCATGGATTACTGGTACAAACTCTTTTAAATAATTATTGTTTGTAATGTGATGCATATGAACTTGCGCGTTGGCTATAGTGCCTTCCTCCCTAATGGATGTGTTTATATGCGGTTCACTAGTACAAACTTATAATTGATGATTGTAGGAAGTTATCTGAGTGCGTGTGTACTTCTCCAATAGTAAGGCACATAAGCTTGGGCAATGGACTTGGGATCAAATAATAGTGTACACTTAGGTGTAATTAATAAGTATCCTCCCCAACGGAGTCACTACTATTATTTAAATTGCTAAAGAGGAACCGACTATTAATTATTTTGTTATAAAGTTAGGTTGACGGATGAAATTATTGGGTAAAACCTTCTCTTGTAAATGTTCAGATTTGTATACGTCCACCCTAACGTGGTATGTAAATTCACGGTACTTGAAATGCTGGCGAATTTTATTTTATATTGTTTTGAGGGAATCAATATAAATTGATAAATTCGAAGTATTTGATACGTATATTTATTTAAGATTCTCTGTATTTTTAAATGGCACTTAATTTCACTTATTGTTAACTAAAAGAAATTAATTTTACTGGTCCAAAATTAGATGATTAGAAAAGAATCTTAGTTTTGAATTTTTACTGCTTAGTAAAACATATATGTTCTCACTATGGATGTCCTCTGATGCCTATTTAAGTCTCTAGTGGAGAGGTGAGAGGTTCATAGAAATATGATGGTCTAATTCGACTCTATTTAACTCGATATGATCTCCCTTTATAGGTAATATAAAATTATCCTCTTTATCCTACTTAATAACTCGAATTCAATTCAATTAATAAGTATTCATATATGATAGTTCTAATGAAACTTCGTAGTCCCCTCACTTAGAATCATAACATGAAATCCTGTTCAGCGATGAACGCACTCAATCTACAACCAAGATATATATTCAGACTCTATATACCAATTGAAGATGCATAAAACGGCCGTGAATATGGATTAAGAAAGCACAATCATATATAAAATAAATCCACTAGTAGTATTGTACGGAGTTTACACACGAAAGTTCAATTAATTGGTAAAAACCTTCACGACCCTAGTTCTACCAAAAAGGCTCTAGCCCATGATGTTACGAAGAACAATCATGGGTGTTGGATAGATCTTACCCGGTTGTCCAGAAAATACAAGATAAATTAGGAAATGAAGGAAATCCTAGATGTGAGCATCGTCGCGTCCTTCTCCGTCTTGAATCCTCCTCTTGGTTCTCCTCTTGATTCCACAAATGAATCTTCAAAGTGATGGATGGATGGAGGTAAGGATGTGGATGATGGTTGGTGGGTGAACCCCCCTTGTGGGGTGTAGGATGGTTATGTTGTGTTGTATCCAATCCATATGCTATTGTGTTGTGTCTTCTTGGTGTGATCTACATCCCCTTTTATACTTGTAAGCTATCCTTATGGACCTAGGATGAGCTTTTTCTTGGAAAGTACGAAAATTCATGAACAGGGAGTAAAAATCCTAATTTTGCACTTGTTCAGGCTTCTATGGTCGAACTATGGTCGAACGACGAACCGAAAAGAGGAGGACGAACTATGGTCGAACTGCAGTGTGCAGTCTCACCGTTTCACGCATAACTTCCACATAGGACCTCCAATTTGAGTAATTCTTATGCTCACGCGATCCTCTCTTCCTTGGCTTTATATCCATATAAGGAACTTACAGAAACTCTAGCATTTGAATATGTAACAAGTCATGCAAATTGGATAGTCGTTCTAAGTAGGAACAGCTTGCGCAACGTCACCACTTTGATCATAACTTTCTCGTTTGGAATTGGATTGAAGTGTTATTTATGCCAAAACAACCTTCTCTTCAGTGGCTTTCCAACCAAGTATAACACTTCCTGTTCAGAGTTCCACACGAATACAAAAAATTACACAAGTTGTGAGTTTTTCAGGATTCATTGCACAAATTGCACCTTTTCTCCAAATATGCACTTTTGATTCTCTTTCCACCTAAAATACAATAAAACACCTCAAGTGTACATTTTTCTCACATATATTGAATATAAGATACTTGTGCTAATATATAACAATTCTCATCAAAAAGGTGTTAGATTAGACACTAAAATACGTTTATTTTCACTCTCAACAATCCCCCAAACTTACCCGTTGCTCGTCCCGAGGCAAAAAAATAAAAATAAAGAGAGAGAGTAAAAAAAATTAGTGGGGAAAAAGGACAATGACAAATACCCCATTCACAATACAATTGTCCTCAAATTAGGTCATGCAACCCTTATTACATGTAATAATTAATTCATAGCATACAAGATCAGAAAATCACCACCAATTTAAATGCTCCATTTACATGTTCTTACAAGAAGTATATATCGCTCGCACTCAAGTGTAAAAGATGTACACTTATGGGTTAAGGTGTTTACGCTCAGATTCAATTCAAGTGTATGCGTAACCATAAACTTGCCAAATATCTCAAACTCTCCACCACTAAAAGTATGATTCGGCAATGGGATCAAAAAGGGCTTTCATTAGGATGTAATTTCGGCTCTTTGGTAAGGGTAGGAAACATATGGATAAAGTAATTTAATTAGTAGAGAATTAAAACCGGAGATCTTTTGTACTGCAGATTTTTTACACTTCAAGGCTATCCATCTTCATGCTCTTTTAATTTTCTTTTCTCTCCTTTTTCTTCAAGCTCAACATTTTTTCTTATTTTCTTTTTTTTTTCCTTCCTTGAGGTACCAGTTTTGGGCACTACCTCTAATATCTCGGGGTACCAGTTTCGGGCACTACCCCTAAGCAACTTATTTTAAGGTCATAATCACTTGTACAGCTCCAAATATTTTATTTCTTCCAAACTCCATAAAAATGAACTTCACACACTTTGAAAGCATTTAATTCTCCACTAAGTATAGGAATTTTAAGGCTCAAATAGGATATCAAAGTGGATATCTTCGTAGGTTGCCAAAGAAATAAGGTTTTTAGGATCAAAAGGGCTAACTACGGATATATAATTAGTTGGTAGGAAATGTTTTGTCAAAGTGACTCATAAATTCAAGGATGGCCTAAAATTATCTCCCATCATCTAACATAACATGCGGTCTAAATTAAGATAAGAGGAAAGTTCTAGAATATACACACAAGAACGATACACACCAGAAAAAAATATCATGTGATTATGTAAATGATCAACTAGGCTCAAAATCTCACATGGGTTTTTAACAAGTAACAGAGAATTTTTCATGGCAAGTAATATCCCACAAGTACACATAAAACTTCATATCACAATATAACTCAAGTACACTTCCTTCATCAACTTCAAAAGCATATGAATTTCAAGCGCAATTTAAACATATAAGCTCAAATAGATCACCAAAAACATAAACTCAATCCTTCCACTCCATAAATTAAAAGCACACATAAAAATTAGAATAAGGAAATGAGGGCACCTAATTTTTCTTCAACGTATGCATGAGTTCCTCGAGTTGTTCAACTCGGTCAGGTCAAGCCTCAGTTTACCTGTTTCTATCATCAAAGCTCAACATACCTCATCATCACAGATTCATCAATAATAAAATAAGAGAACTAGAAGAAAGAATCAATTGACTATCTAATCGACTCCACACACTAGAAACACCACTGAACACAGGCAAATTGCAAAAAATCGACACATCAGATACGATTAAAGTTTCAACATATCACAAAAAATAAAGTCCCCTAACAAACATTACAAAGAAAAGATTATACTCTTGGTGCTTCAATGAGGTAAGAACATCACATTCCCTCCAAACATAGTAAAACAGTAAGTTGAGACTAAGTTTGCAAGAAATGTAATTACCGATTAGTAAGCACCTTAAATATAAAAATTTCTTACTCACACGAAAGAAATAAAGTAATAAAATGGAAGGAAAAGCCCCCAACAGGCGCTCATGTTTAACGTCGAAGAGTCACAATGGTAGAGGACGGTCTTCTTGCATCCTCACCTTCAAATACTTACTTTGCCTCTTCTTGTCTACACTCAGCACTTCACCTTTCTTGGTAACAAGTATATGATCCTTGAAATTTCCTTCCTCCCATGGCTGTCTAGACACCTCCTTGTTAATCTTCCACTTATATTCAGAGTCATCTGTCTTAGAAAAATCAAGATTAAACAAGATAGAAACTACATCTATGCTCTTGCACGATTGAATCTCCATGGGCATCTACATTGCTTGATCAAGAGAGAAAACCACATCTTCATTATCCATCTGCAGTCTAAGCTTCTCGACTCTCAACTTCTTTGCTCTTTCCCACTTCTTCTCTATTGTAAGCTCAGTATTCTACTCATGTAATGGTATTGGAGTAACATCAATATCATGTGGAGCATTTGGCGCAGAAAATAGTGCAAAACAGTTGGGTTCGACCTGGATTCGACCAGGGCTGCTGGTAAAATTGGTTGAATAGTGGTCGAATTGTGCACCTAGAAGTCCATTCTCTACATGTTTGCTCGATTTGACCATGAGTCAACCTTGAGGTTTGGTCGAATTGTAGTGCTCCTGGTCAAATCGAGCTTCTGTATGATTTCTGTCCATCGATTCGAACTGAATTTGACCTGTGGGCCAGGTCAAATTGAATATGTGCTGGACGAATTGGGCTTCTAATGAAACAGAGTGCTCCAGAGGGTGCAATTCTATTGGATTGTATACTAAAAGTCTAGCTTTTTGTATGATCAATGTTTAAACAATTAATTTGAAATGAGAATCATATGATCAAATGATTGCGTCCTATAATTTATTTATATGTTCGATGCAATAGTCCACTTACTTTATACTGTAGATAATATATTGTGCGACAACAATCGGAAGATCATATTATCAGTTTCCTTATAAAGTATAAACAGATGCTCACAACCGAGATATATGGGGACTCTCTATCGGGTGGTTGTAGTGTGATTTGGTATTAGTTTCTCTTGACTATAGAATCACATTAGTGCACTTGCGTGTATTGAGCAGGACCGCTTGAGATCGTTCGACTTATACTGACTTATAGGAGAACTTGATCTCTGTTATTATGGATGTTTGTGCTCTTAATCCCTATACAATAATCTCGACACGTAAGACAGTGTATATTTCTTTGATTCATCAATGGGTGAGATTTAAATGTAATTAAATCAACAAACTTGGTGAGTTGGGAAATAGTTCTGTCTCTATAAAGATTATCATTTAAACCCTACATGTGGATTTAATCCGGCATGATAATGAGGTTGAGTGGTACTACTCTTGGATGAGATATTAATTAATGGAGTTGTCAATAACTTAATTTTTAATGGACATTTTATATCTTAAACATGGGGAGACTAACGGGCTCATAATAAGAAGAAGCCCATAACGTAATTATGGGATTAGAATGGTAGTGCAGTAATAATATTTTAGTGGTATATATTATTATTATTAGACTTAAGTATAAGCTTTGGGCTAAGCTTGGATACTTAAGCACCAACTCTAATTTCTCCTCTTGGTCCCTACTGTAGCTCATATATAAGTCATCTGAGTTGTCCAAAAATCACAATCTATGAGATTAATCACGCCTAACACTATGAGGAGGGTGAAGGAACAGCAGATTGAGAAGATCTCGAAGATCGTCGCCCACA
Organism: Pogostemon cablin; assembly: GCA_023678885.1. NCBI lineage: Eukaryota > Viridiplantae > Streptophyta > Magnoliopsida > Lamiales > Lamiaceae > Pogostemon > Pogostemon cablin. The sequence continues at coordinate 16,412,439 of CM042953.1, read as the reverse complement.
CGACATCGAGATTTGACTTGGGAATACAGCAAAAGATCAAGAGGTCGTTTGCTGCTGTCTGCCAACTTCTACAATTTTTATAAAATCATATAGAATTTAGAATTCGATGTGTAATATACTGACAGAAAGTCACTGAAGAGAGTATCATTTTGGTGTGTAGATCACTCAAATTGAAGATCAGACGAGAGAGTTATGCCTAAAACGGTGAGACTTCACAGGCTATTGGCGAGAATTCATCTTCTCCAACATACCCTGGTGAAAGGTAATACGTTTCTATATTTCCTTACTTCCGCTGATTGTTAGAAACATATGGAACCCTAACGGTTCATCTTAACCAAATGATCAAATGCCAACAATTGGTATCAGAGCTTCGGTTTCGTGGTGAAGCGTGAAATGTTAGGCTAGGGTTTACGTCAAAAGGTGAAAGGGTTTAAGTATTCATGCAATGCTAGTATACCCTATTCGGATACCATATACTTGTGTCAAACATGGACTAGGGTTTAGAAATTATTATTTCTTGTTGAATACTCTATGCGTTTGTCGGCACTCTTTGAAAATTTATAAATTTGGAAATTTTCGAAAATTTGATAATCTGGAAGTTTGAAAATTTGTTAATCTGGAAATTTCGAAAAATTTGATAATCTGGAAATTTTTAAAAAATTGATAATCCGAAAATTTTGAAAATTTGATAATCTGAATATTTTCAAAAATTTGATAATCTGGATATTTTCAAAAATTGATAATCTAAAAGTTTTGAAAATTTGATAATTTGGAAATTTTTGAAAATTTGATAATCTGGAAATTTCAAAATTTTGATAATCTGGATATTTTTGAAAATTTGATAATCTGAAAGTTTTTGAAAATTTGATAATCTGGAAATTTTAGAAAATTTGATAATCTGGAAATTTCGAAAATTTGATAATCTGAAAATTTTTTAAAATTTGACAATCTGGAAATTTCAAAAATTTGATAATCTGGTTATTTTCAAAAATTTGATAATCTAAATATTTTCGAAAATTTGATAATCTGGAAGTTTTGAAAATTTAATAATCTGGATATTTTCAGAAAATTTGATAATCTGTAAAATTTTGAAAATTTGATAATTTGGAAATTTAAAAAATTTGATAATCTGGATATTTTCGAAAATTTGATAATCTGGAAGTTTTGAAAATTTGATAATCTGGATATTTTTTAAAATTTGATAATCTGGTAATTTCAAAAATTAGATAATTTGGAAGGTTTCGAAAATTTGATAAACTGGTAGTTTTTTTAAAAAAATTTATAATCTGGAAATTTTCAAAAATTTTATAATCTGAAAATTTCGAAAATTTGATAATCTGGATATTTTGAAAATTTGATAATTTGAAAATTTTTGAAAAATTGATAATCTGAAAATTTTTAAAAATTTTATAATCTAGTCAATATCGATGATTTCGATAATCTGGACGATGTCGATAGTTTCAAAAATTTGATAATCTGAAAGTTTTTGAAAATTTGATAATTTGGTCGATATCGATGATTTCGATATCTCTACGATATCGATGGTCGATATCGATATTTTCTAAATTTTGAAAATCTGGAGATTTTTGTAAATTTGATAATCTGGAGGTCATTGCACGTATTTAACTGTTATAATTAATTTAATTATTTAATTATTGTTATATATGACATGCATGATTCTCTTTGATTTACTGCCTAATGTGCCGTAATAGAAGCATGCTAGGTTGCGTATTTTATTATGAATATTATATATGTGTAAAAACCCTCGGTGTTAAATTACTAAGTGGGAGAGGGAATTGGTAATTAATTTCCGCGGCCTCGTTTGTAAGTGATGTGAGTAAACTTGCGTGTTGGCAATAGATTTTCCTCCCCAACGGATGAGTTTATTCACGGATCACTAGACATACTTTATTAAATAATTATTGTTTGTAATGTGGTACATTAACTTGCGTGTTGGCATAGACCTTCCTCCCTAATGGATGAGTTTATGTGCAGTTCACTGGTACAAACATATAATTGATGATTGTAGGAAGTTATCCAAGCGCGTGTGTACTTCTCCAACTGTAAGGCACATAAGCTTGGGCAGCGTACTTGAGATCAAATAATGGTATATACTTAGGTGTGAATAATTAGTATCCTCCCCAACAGAGTCACTGCTATTATTGTATGGTTAATCAGTAACCGACTATTAATTATTTTGTCATGAGGTTAGGTTGAGGAATGAAATTAATGTGTAAAACCTTCTCTTGTAAATGTTCGGGTTTGTAAACGTCCACACTAACGTGGCTTGCAGACTCACGGTGCTTGAGATGTCGGTGAATTTTATTTTTATATTGTTTTGAGGGAATCAATATAAATGGATAAATTTGAAGATTTGATCGGTGTATTTATTTATGATTCTCTGATTTTTCGAATGATTTATTTCACTTATTGTTTACTGAAAGAAATTATATTTACTGGTCCAAAATTAAATGATTAGAAAAGAATCTTGGTTTCAAATTTTACGGCTTAGGAAAATATAAATGAGTTCTCACTAAGGATGTCTCATGACGCCTATTAAAGTCTCTAGTGGAGAGGTGAGAAGTTCATAGAAATATGATGGTCTCATACGACTCTTCAGATACTTGAGTAATTAAGAATGGCAAGAGGTCATGGATAAGTTGATGAATGAATTGGGAATGCTTGGAGTAGAAATTGAATGGAAAACCTAAGATCAATTTATTTTCCATAATTTTCCTATATGTTTTGAGCAAGTTCTACCTGAAATACGAGAGGTTGTATATGGTGGGGAACTTCTGACAAAGCATGTGGCAAAGAAAAGACATTTTCATCAAGAAGTGAATAAGGTTAGTATCTCATTCACTAGTCGTTGAAGCATGATTAGTAATGGCATCTATTGACACGCTGTGTGTAGATACCGGAATTACTAAAAGCGTGTAACTAAGCGATGATGAGATTATTATAGACATGGGTAATGTTACGAAAGTAGTGGCTGTTGCAGTGGAAGTTGTTTATTTATCTTACGATATGAATAAACGTTTGATTTTGAGAAATTATCTTTACGTACGTTTTCATAGAAAGAAATTCATTTCAGTTTCTATACATTTACTGATGGATACTCCATTTCATTTAAATGGCATGGTCATAGTAATGAAGGATGGAGCTATAATCTGTTGTGGTACATTGGCGGTCAATTTGTACACTCTTAAATCATGTTTATACCACGAATGCAACAAATAGTAATTAATAATGCATCTTCTAATCTTAGTAAGAGAAAGGAACCTTCGAAGATTAACTAAACATACTTTTGGCATCTAAGACTAGATCAATTTTACTTGAGTAGGATTCAAAGGTTAATAGCCGATGGTGCGTTGGGTTTATCTGAAGTGGAAACTATCTAACTTGCGAGTCCTGCTTGAAAGTAAAATGATTAAAGGCCTTTCAAGGCAAAGGGGTATAGAGCCATGCAAAGATATGTTAGAAATAGTTCATACTGATTTAAGCGATCCTAAGACTATCCCGACGAGAGGTGGTCATTACGACTTAATCGTGGTGAGAAGTACCTCTTAGGATAGTTTAGGAGCTATTTATCAAAGGATGAGATTAAAATCTCAAGTTGTCTACACCGGGCATACCCCAGCTAAATGGTGTGGCGGAAAGAAGGAATAAGATTCTTATGGAAAATAATTAGATAGAAGATGAGTTATTTGAAATTATTAAATTCCTTTTATGGATATGCCCTAGAAAAAGTAATTCGTATGAACATTTGTCTGTTTGTGGGATATCTATGAACAATGAAGGGTGATTTATTTAGTCCAAAAGATCGAAGGGTGATTGTTAACACAAACACTACATTTTTGGAAAAGGACTATATATTAAATCATAAAACCATGTATAAATTGTTCTAAAAGAAGTGAGTGGGAAAACACAAAGTATTAGTACCAATTGTACAAGAGGACATACCACAAGGTAAACTATAATGCATGTCACGTTTGATACACAATTGCTTGTAGTGCCTTATAGTAGTGGGAGGGTTGTTCGACAACCTGTAAGATATATATTTTTTTGTAGAGTCGTGAGGCTTGGTCCCTAGCAAACATGGAATGGACCCACAGATGCGATGAAGCACTACAAGATAGAAATGTGGAATCTTAGCAAAGTGCAATGAATATTGAAATAGAATCGATGAATTCTAAATTTGATCTGGTTGCTTGTAGAACCATGGATGATGTAAAAGCCATTGGAAGTGGCTTTGTAAAATAAAAGAGGATCATGGGATAAGGTGAAAAGCTTGGAAGCAAAGCTTGTTGTGAAAAGGTATAATTAGAAAGAAAAGGTTTGATTATGAGGGAACCTGTTCGCCGGTAGCTATGACTATATTGATCCAAAATCTTTTATCTGTTGCTACTCATATGAAATATGAGGGATAACAAATAGATATCAAGACACCTTTCCTGATTGGAAGTCTTGAGGAAAACGTCTATGTGAAGCAACCAGAGTGATTCATTGCAAAGGGCTAAGAGCATTTTGATTGTAAGCTTAAATGTGTCCATCGATGGACTACATCAAGCTTCAAAATCATGAAACATCCGTTTTGATGAGGAAATTCAGGCATATAGATTTAATCAATGCAAAGATGTGTCTTGTGTATTTAAAAAGAGAGATGGAAACATGGTGGTATTTCTTATACTGTACGTAGATGATATATTGTTCATTGGAGACAATGAAAAAGTATTGTTGGGCGTATGGGTATGGTTGATAAAGCGGTATGAGATGAAGGACTTAAGAGGAGCAAAGATATCCTTTTGATCACGGTAATACGGATCATAAGAAAGGATGTTACGCTTGTCTCAAGCTTCATGAGATGATACGATCCTTACTTGTTTTAGCATATGACTTTATCTAAGGAAATATGTTTGAGACACAACATAAGATAAAGGTCATGAAAGTGGTTCCTTATGTTTTAGTGAATAAGGAAACTTAATCTAAGGAATGCTATATACGAGAACAGATATTTATTTTGCCGAAGACAAGAACAGTGGGTATCAAGGTAACCCGAAATAAGAATGTTTCTATGGTAACACATAATTTTGAAGTACCTGAAAAGGACTAGAAACCATATGTGGCATTACCGGACATATTCACTGCATCTTAAGGGTTATATAGATTTGGAATTTTCAAATCAGATAGGGATGACAGTAAATCCACCTCAAAGGTTATGTGTTTAATTTTAGGAAGTTGAGTCATAATATGGAGGAGTGTTATATAAAAATATATTTTGGACTCAGGACTCCATCATGGAATGATGATAAATTGGAGCCTATGAGTCAGCCAAAGTATATGTATGACTCTAGAAACTTCATGATGGACTTTGAAGTGTTTCTAGTTTGCCCAAGTTATCACAATTTATTTTGATGATAATGGTCCAGTTGCAAAACTTGAAAGAATCACGAGCCCATAAGGCAATTAAACACATGGAGCGCGAGTACCACCTGTTACGAGAAATCGTATGATGAGGGGATGGTTGTTGTCGCCTAGATTGCATCGGATGATAGCCTTGTAAATCCATTTACAAGGACCTTAAGACGAGAGCTTTTGATGGTCGTGTAGTGGGAGTGGGAATCAGATGTATGACAAAAGACAAGACAACATAGTCTTTTAGTATAAGTTGGAGATTGTTGGATTGTATAATAAAAGTCTAGATTTTTGTATGAACAATGTTTAAACAATTAATTTGAAATAAGAATCATATGATCAAATGATTGCGTCTTATAATTTATTTATATGTTCGATGCAATAGTCCACTTACTTTATACTTATCTATATTGTGCGACAACACGTGGAAGATCATATTATCAATTTTCTTATAATGTACAAACAGATGCTCACAACCGAGATAGACGGGGACTCTCTATCGGGATGGTTGTAGTATGATTTGGTATTAGTTTGTCTTAACTATAGAATCACATTAGTGCACTTGCGTGTATTGAGTAGGACCGCTTGAGATCGTTCGACTTATACTGACTTATAGGAGAACTTGATCTCTGTTATTATGGATGTTCGTACTCTTAATCCCTATACAATAACCTCGACACGTAAGGCAGTATGTATTTCTTTGATTCATCAATGGGTGAGATTTACATGTAATTAAATCAACAAACTCGGTGAGTTGGAAAATAGTTCTGTCTCTATGGTGTTTTATTGATTGTAGAATCCATGTCCGTCATAGGTTGATGATGTCCCCTTGAGGTGCTCATGAGAATTATCATGTAAACTCTGCAGGTGGATTTATTCCGGAATGATAATGAGGTTGAGTGCTACTACTCTTGGATGAGATATTAATTAATGGAGTTGTCAGTAACTTAATTAATTAATGGACAATGTATATCTTAAACATGGGGAGACTAACAGACTCATAATAAGAAGGAGCCCATAACGTAATTATAGAATTAGAATGGTAGTGCAGTAATAATATTTTAGTGGTATATATTATTATTATTGGATTTAAGTATAATCTTTGGGTTAAGCTTGGATACTTAAGCCCAATGAAGGCCCAACTCTAAATTCTCCTCCTGGTCACTGCTGTAGCCCATATATAAGTCATCTCAGCTGTCCAGAAACCCTAATCTAGGAGATTAATCATGTCTAACACTGTGAGGAGGGTGAGGGAACAACAGATTGAGAAGATCTCGAAGATCATCGCCCACACGACGTCGAGATTGGACTTGGGAATACAACAGAAGATCAAGACGTCGTTTGCTGCTGCTGTCTGCCAACTTCTTCTATTTTTATAAAATCATACAGAAGTTAGAATTCCACGTATAATATACTGACGAGAAGCCATTGAAGAGAGGATCATTTTGTCATGTAGATTACTCAAATCGGAGATCAGACGAGAGAGTTATGCCCAAAACGGTGAGACTACGTAGAAAGGTAATACGTTACTATGTTTTCTTGCTACCGCTGATTGTTAGAAATGTATGAAACCCTAACGGTTCACGTTAACCAAACGATCAAATGCCTACAAATTCGACCTGGATTCGACCAGATGGTCTGGTCGAATTGAATTCCCTCTGGTCAAATTGAGACCCTGTTACTTCCGAACCATGTCCAGTAGACTCATTCAACCTCCCTGCTAAATTTGACATGTGGTTTTAGTCGAATTGAGCTCGAATTGAGCTCTCGACGTCTCCAATTTCGAATCCGACCTCATTGGTCCCTCATACTGTGTTCCAAACCTTAACATGATGGCTTTATCTTCCAATTTTTGTGTCAATTGATTCACGTTCGCGGTCATCTGCCCCAAAATCAAAATAAGGTCTTCAACTGCTTAGATAAATCTGCATGATCAACATTCATGGTATCCTCAAGTCAATCAATCCTTGCATCATTCTCAGCCATGTATCGATTGAAGGTATCTTCAATACTCTTCACTTCGTGCTGCTTCATACTAGGCCCCTTTGTGTCAATTCTGTGATCTACCTTTGCTGGGATTCTAACAGCTTGTTGATATTAGCTAGACTAGATACGATCTCATCATCCCTATTCGGCTTCACCACTTGATGTTCAACCTACGCCACCTTGACAAGTACATATGATCCTCTATCTCTTTCTGTAGGCTAGTTACGTGAATTCATAGAGATGTCTTCAAATAATTTTTTAGCTTTAAGTGTTGTCTTAGATAACAAAGCTCCTCCTGATGATGCATCAATAAAAACACGCGACTCATAATCCAATCCATAGTAGAAGATACTTATGTATACAACCTTAGACATCTTATGTTGTGGGTACCTCCTGAGCATGTCTTTGAACCTGTCTCATGCCTCATAGAACTTCTCATCCCGATTCATCACAAATTGAGTGATCTTTTGCTTCATTCTTAAGATCCTTGAGGATGGCATGTATCTCTCCAAGAAACTTTTGCTACATTTGTTTCCATGTAGTGCATTCTGTGGCATCAAGAGTCTCATACCAAGCTTCTGCCTTATCAATTAAAGAGAACTTGAATAGGGCGATCCACCTAGCATTATCATTTGCTCCAGCACCCTTCTGAGTGTTTGCATAATCAAGAAATCTTTTGAGGTGCTGATATGGATCTTCAAAACAACCTCCAGAAAATGGATTCTTATCTACCATGTTAATAAGAGCGGGATGTATCTCAAAATCCTCATCTTCTCCCCTTGCTCCTATCAACCCAATGTTACCAATACCATAGCTCATGAAAATTTCACGTATGGCAACATTATCTGGATTCTGCCTTGCTCCGGCCATGTTTAGCTCAGTGTGTTATTCCTTCTTTTTCTTCATCTTCTTTTCCTAGTGTACAAGTGCCTCAGAAAAATTTAAGGTTAGATAGAAAAAAATAATCACAAATAAAAATCTTAATCAAATTAGATATAATAAACTAATAATAACAGCCATCCCCGGCAACGGCGCCAAGAACTTGATGCGCGTTTTCTTTGCACTCAAAATTAATCCCCAAGTATTAAGGATATCAATTGCAGCTTAAGCAAGCGACCAAGTGATTATCGAACCCAAGGGACGGCGTATTATCAATTTAATTATTTACTAATTAATTAAGACAAGTGTGGTAATATAGTTTTTGGAATTTAATTATAATCTACTAAACAATTAATTAAAATAACAAATAAAATAAAATATCACTAGAAGAATACAAAAGTGGTTCAAGTAGGAGAATATGTAGCTCTAGGATAATCCAGCTTCACTCATTAATCTCCCTTTCATGTGTTGATGTCCGACTCTGCCTTGTGGAATATGGACACATCACTAAACCATGCATATCTACTCTATAGACACAAGTAAACATGCATGTAACACTTGTTAATAACCTCGGAGCAAGAGATATAATTCCACCTCCCTTTCTAGGTACTATCAATATCAATTATTTCCCTGACCAATTGGTACTCTAACCTGATATGATCTCCCTTTATAGGTACTATAAAATTATCCTCTTTATCCTACTTAATAACTGATGCGCTTTTTCTTTGCACGCAAAATTAATCCCCAAGTATTAAGGATATCAATTGCAGCTTAAGGAAGCGACCAAGTGAATATCGAACCCAAAGGACGGCGTATTATCAATTTAATTATTTACTAACTTAATTAAAACAAGAGGAAATAATGTTTGAGGTTGATTATCTAATAACTACTATGCTGAAAATTAAATAACAAATAAAATAATTTAAACACTAGAAGAATTACGAAAGTGGATCAAGTAGAAGAATAGGTAGCTTTAAGGAAATCCAATTTCACTCATTAATTTCTCTTCCATGTGTTGATGCCCGACTCTGCCTTGTGGAATATGGACGCATCACTAAGCCATGCATGTTTACTCTATAGACACAAGCAAACATGCGTATAACACGTGTGAATAACCTCGGAGCAAGAGATATAATTTCACCCCCCCTTTCTAGGTACTATCAGTATCAATTATTTCCCCCTAGGATTGGTACTCTAACCCGATATGATCTCCCTTTATAGGTACAAAGAAGTTATCCTCTTTATCCTACTTAATAACTCGAATTCAATTCAATTAATAAGTATTCACATATAATAGTTCTAATAAAGTTTCGAAGTCCCCTCACTTAGAATCATAACATGGAATACTGTTCAGCGGTAAACACACTCAATCTACAACCAAGATATATATTCAGACTCTATGTACCTATTGAAGATGCACAAAACGACCGTAAATATGGATTAAAAAAGCACAATCATATATAGAATAAATTCACAAGTAGTGTTGTACGGAGTTTAAACACGAAAGTTTACTTAATTGGTAAAAACCTTCACAACCCTAGTTCTACCAAAAAAGCTCTAGCCCATGATGTTGTAGGAAACACACATGGGGGTTGGATAGACCTTACCCATATGTCCGGAAAATTAGAAAGTAGAAGAACAGAATTAGGAAAACCCTTGGTGTAGAAGCCTCCTTCCTTCTCTCTTCCGTCTCTTCAATCCTCTTGGTTCTTCTCTTGATTCCAAGGACGAATCTTCAAAGTGATGGATAGATGGAGGAAATGATGTGGATGATGGTTGGGGAGTGATCCCCCTTGTGGGGTGTAGTATGGTTGTGGCCTCTCTTCCTCTAATCTATTGTATTTCGTTCCTCACATGAATAATGATGTGACATATATATAGGTGTGAGAAGGAAATTAAATAAGGAAAAAAATATATATGGGTGAATCATGGATGATTATGCGATAAGGAGATAAATTAGGTAATTTTCGGAAATTCTCGAAAATTCTCGCTGGCAGCTGCGCTACTTCACGATTTTGAGCATAACTTATTCGTCCGATCTTCGATTTTAGTGATTTTTGAGCTCACGCGATCCTCTTTTCCTTGGCTTTCTCCAAATATAAAGATCTGACAAAAAATCCAAGAACTGAAGGTTTAACAAGCCATACAATGTAGCACAGCCATTCTGTTCTGCACAGCTCGCGTGACGTCACCATCTTTATCATAACTTTCTCTTTTGGAGTTCGATTGAGGTATTCCTTATGCCAAAACGATCCTCTCTTTTGTAGCTTTCCAAAAATGTATCACACTTTCAGTTCAGAGCTCCACATGAATACAGAAAAATTACACAAGTTGGACGTGCGTTTTTTAGCATTCTTGCACAAATTGCACCTTTTATCCAACTTTGCACTTTTGATCCCTTTTTCCACCTAAAACACAATAAAACACTCAAGTGCACCTTTATCTCACATATAACAAATACAAGACACTTGTGCTAATATATAACTTCAATTCCCATCAAAAAGGTGTTAGATTGGACACTCAAACACGCTAATTTTCACTCTCAACAGTCCCCCAAACTTACCCGTAGCCACAAATAAAAGTAAAGAGAGAGTAAGAAAATTAGAGGGGAAACAAGGACTATGACCAATACCCCATTCAAAATACAATTGTCCTCTACTTAGATCATGCAACTTTCCTTACATGTAAAACTCAATTCATAGCATACAAGATAAGACAATCACCACCAATTCAAATGCTCCATTCACATGTTCTCACGGGAAGTATATATCACTCACACTCAAGTATAAAAGATGTACACTTATGGGTTATGGTGTTATGCTCAGATTTAATTCCAGTTCATGCGTAACCATAAGCTTGCTAAATATCTCAAACTCTCCACCACTAAAAGTATGATTCGACAATGGGATCAAAAAGGACTTTTAATAGAATGTAATGTTGGCCCTTTAGTAAGGGTAGGAAACATATGGATAAAGTAACTCAATTAGTAGAGAATTAAAATCAGAGATCATTTGTATTGCAGATTTTTACACTTCAAGGCTATCCAGCTTCATGCTCTTCTAATTTTCTTTTCTCTCCTTTCCTTCAAGCTCAACATACTTTTTCTTTCCTTTCTTTTTTCTTAATGTACCAGTTTCGGGCACTACCTCTAACATCTCGGGGTACCAGTTTTGGGCACTACCCCTAAGCAACTTATTTTTCAGCTCATATTTTTCAGCTCCAAATATTTTATTCCTTCCAAACTCCATGAAAATCAATTCACACACTTTGACAACATTTAATTCTCCACTAAATATAGGAATTTAAGGCAAAAATAGGATATCAAAGTGGCTATCTTCGTAGGTTGCTGAAGAAATAAGACTTTCAGGCTCAAAAGGGCTAACTACGGATATATAATTATTTGGTAGGAAATTATTTGGCAAAGTGACTAATAAATTCAAGGATGGCCTAAAATCATCTCTCATCATCTAACATAACATGCGGTCTCAAGTAAGACAAGAGGCAAGTTCTAGAATACATGCACAAGAATGATACTCGCCAGAAAAGAAATATCATGTGATTATGTACATGATCAACGAGGCTCAAAATCTCACATGGGTTTTTAACAAGTAATAGAGCACTTTCATGGTAAGTAATATCCCACAGGTACACATAGAACTTCATATCATAATATAACTCAAGTACACTTCCTTCATCAATTTCAAGAGCATATGAATTTCAAAGACAATTTTAACAATATAAGCTCACATGGATCACCAAAAATATAAAATCAATCCTTTCACTCCATGAATTTAAAGCACACATAAGAATTAAAATAATGGAACGAGGGCACCTGATTTTTCTTCAATGTATGCACGAGCTCCTCGAGTCAAAGCCTCAATGTAGAGCTCGTCTTGCCACTCTTTTACCTTTTTCTATTATCAAAGCTCAAATAAACTCATCATCACATGATTCATCAATAATAAAATAAGAGAACTATAAGAAAGAATCAATTGACTATCTAATCGACTCCACACACTACAAACACCACTGAACACTAGGCAAATTGCAAAAAATCGATACATCAAAATCGATTAAAGTTTCAATATACTGCAAAAAATCAACTCCCTAGCAAACATTACAAAGAAAAGATTATACTCTTGGTGCTTCAATGAGTTAAGAACATTACACCACCCCAAACTTAGTAAAAACGTAAGTTGAAACTAAGTTTGAAAAGAGATATAATTGCCGAATAGTAAGCACCTTAAATATAAAAATTTCTTACTCACACGAAATAAATAAAGCTATAAAATGAAAGGGAAAGCCCCCAACAGGCGCTCATATTTAACGTCGAAGAGTCACGACGGTAGAGGATGGTCATCTCGCATCCTCACCTTCAAGTACTTTCTTTCCCTCTTCTTGTCTATACTCAACACCTCACCTTTCTTGGTAACAAGTATATGATCCTTGAAATTTCCTTCCTCCCATGGCTGTCTAGACACCTCCTTGTCAATCTTCCACTTAAATTCAGAATCATCTGTCTTAGAAAAATCAAGATTAAACAAGTTAGAAACTACATCTATGCACTTGCACGATTGAGTCTCCACGGGCATCTTCATTGCATGATCAAGAGAGAAAACCACATCTTCATTATCCATCAGCAGTCTAAGCTTCTCGGCGCTCAACCTCGTAGCTCTTTCCCACTTATTTTCCACTATAAGCTCAATATTCTCTTCTTGGGATGGCATGGGAGTAGAATTAACATCATGTAAAGCATTCGACATGGAAAATGGTGTAGAACAGGTGAGTTCGACCTGAGTTCAACCTGGGTAAGTGGTCGAACTCGGTGAGTAATGGTCGAACTGTACACCTGAAAGTTCGTTCTCCCTTGTACAGTCGGATTCAACTATGGTTCGACCAACATATTTGGTCGAACTGCAGTGATCGTGGTGGAATCAGGCATCAGACAAAATATAGTGCTCTGGACAGTTGAGTTCAACCTCAGTTCGACCATCGGTTCTAGTTGAACTCATCTGATTTTGGTTGAACTTGCCTTCTGACTCCTCCAGATGTCGCCCAGGTGCTAAGTTTGACCTCCCCTGTTGAGTTCGACCTCATGTTTGGTCGAATTAGGGTCGAATCGAGCTCCTGTCGATTCAAACTTCAATTCCAGCTTTATTGGTCCCTCGTACTGCATTCCAGGCCTTAACGTGATGGCTTTATTCTCCAATTTCTGTGTTAATTTATTCACGTTCGCGGTCATCTGCCCCATAATCAAAGTTAGGTCCTTCAACTGCTTAGATAAATCTGCATGATCAACATTCATTCTAGCTTTGATGTGGTCAACCCTTGCATTATTCTCCGCCATGTATCGATTGAAAGTATCTTCAACACTCCTCACTTCGTGCTGCTTCAGACTAGGCCCCCTTAGTGTTAACTCTGTAATCTGCTTCTCTAGGATTCTAGTAGCTTGTTGATGTTAGCTAGACTAGAGACGATCTCATCATCCCTATCCGGCTTCACTTGATGTTCAACCTGCGCGACCTTGCCAAGTACATATGATCCTCTATCTCTCTCTACAGGCTAGCCATGTGAATTCATAGAGATGTCTTCAAATAATTTTTCAGCTTCAAGTGTTGTATTAGATAACAACGCTCCTCCTGATGATGCATTAATAAAAACACATGACTCATAATCCAATCCATAGTAGAAGATACTTATGTATTCAGCCTTAGACATCCCATGCTGTGGGCACCTCCTGAGCATGTCTTTGAACCTGTCCCACGCCTCATAGAACTTCTCATCCTGATTTATCATAAATTGAGTGATCTTTTGCTTCATTCTTAAGATCCTTGAAGGTGACATGTATCTCTCCAAGAACTTCTACTACAGTTGGTCCTATATAGTGCATTCTGTGGCATCAAGAGTCTCATACCAAGCTTCTGTCTTATCAATTAAAGAGAACTTGAATAGGGTGATCCTCTTAGCATTATCATTAGCTCCAGCACCCTTCTGAGTGTTTGTATAACCAAGAAATCTTTTGAGGTGCTGATATGAATCTTCAAAACAACCCCCAGAAAAGGGATTCTTATCTACCATGTTAATAAGAGTTGGATGTATCTCAAAATCATCATCTTCCTCCCTTGCTCCTATCAACCCAATGTAACCAATACCATAGTTCGTGAAAATTTTATGTATGACAACATTATTCGGATTCTGCCTTGCTCCGGCCATGTTTAGCTCAGTGTGTTATTCCTTCTTTTCCTTCCTCTCCTTTTCCTAGTGCACAAGTACCTCAGAAAAATTCAAGGTTAGATAGAAAAAATAATCACAAATAAAAATCTTAATCAAATTAGAAATAATAAACTAATAATAAAGGCCATCCTCGGCAATGGCTCCAAGAACTTGATGCGCGTTTTCTTTGCACGCAAAATTAATCCCCAAGTATTAAGGATATCAGTTGCAGCTTAAGCAAGCGACCAAGTGATTATCGAACCCAAAGGACAGGGTATTATAAATTTAATTATTTACTAATTAATTAAGACAAGTGTGGTAATATAGTTTTTGGAATTTAATTATAATCTACTAAACAATTAATTAAAATAACAAATAAAATAAAATATCACTAGAATAATACAAAAATGGATCAAGTAAGAGAATATGTAGCTCTAGGATAATCCAGCTTCACTCATTAATCTCCCTTTCGTGTGTTGATGTTCGACTCTGCTTGTGGAATATGAACGCATCACTAAACTAGCATATCTACTCTATAGACACAAGTAAACATGCGTGTAACACTTGTTAATAACCTCGGAGCTAGAGATATAATTCCATCCCCCTTTCTAGGTACTATCAGTATCAATTATTTCCCTGGCCAATTGGTACTATAACCCGATATGATCTCCCTTTATAGGTACTAAAAAATTATCCTCTTTATCATACTTAATAACTGATGCACGTTTTCTTTGCACGCAAAATTAATCCCCAAGTATTAAGGATATCAATTGCAGCTTAAGCAAGCGACCAAGTGAATATCGAACTCAAAGGACGGCGCATTATCAATTTAATTATTTACGAACTTAATTAAAATAAGAGGCAATAATGTTTGAGGTTGATTATCTAATAACTACTATGCTGAATATTAAATAACAAATAAAATAAATTAAACACTAGAAGAATTACGAAAGTGGATCAAGTAGGAGAATAGGTAGCTATAGGAAAATCCAGTTTCACACATTAATTTCCCTTCCATGTGTTGATGTCCGACTTTTCCTTGTGGAATATGGACACATCACTAAGCCATGCATATTTACTCTATAGACACAAGCAAACATGCGTATAACACGTGTGAATAACCTCGGAGCAAGAGATATAATTTCACCCCCCTTTCTAGGTACTATCAGTATCAATTATTTTCCCCTAGGATTGGTACTCTAACCCGATATGATCTCCCTTTACAGGTACTATGAAGTTATCCTCTTTATCCTACTTAATAACCCGAATTCAATTCAATTAATTAGTATTCATATATGATAGTTCTAATGAAACTTCGGAGTCCCCTCACTTAGAATCATAACATGGAATCCTGTTCAACGGTGAACGCACTCAATCTACAACCAAGATATATATTCATACTCTCTATACCAATTGAAGATGCACAAAACGACTGTGAATATGGATTAAGAAAGCACAATCATATATAAAATAAATCCACAAGTAGTGTTGTACAGAATTTATACACGAAAGTTCAATTATTTGGTAAAAACCTTCACAACACTAGTTCTACCAAAAAGGCTCTAGCCCATGATGTTGTAGGAAATACACATGGGGGTTGGATAGATCTTACCCATATGTCCGAAAAATTAGAAAGTAGAAGAACAAAATTAGGAAAACTCTTGGTTTAGAAGCCTCCTTCCTTCTCTCTTCCGTCTCTTCAATCCTCTTGGTTCTCCTCTTGATTCCACTGACGAATCTTTAAAGTGATGGATAGATGGAGGGAAGGATGTGGATGATGGTTGGGGTGTAGTATGGTTGTGGCCTCTCTTCCTCTAATCTATTGTATTTCGTTCCTCACATGAATAATGATGTGACATATATATAGGTGTGAGAAGGAAATTAAATAAGGAACAAAATATATATGAGTGAATTATGGAGGATTATGTGATAAGGAGATAAATTAGGTAATTTTCGGAAATTCTCAAAAATTCTCACTGGCAGCTGCGCGACTTCACGATTTTGAGAATAACTTATTCCTCCGATCTTCGATTTTATTGATTCTTGAGCTTATGCGATCCTCTTTTCCTTGGCTTTCTATGAATATAAAGATCTAACAAAAATCTAAGAAATGAATGTTTAAAAAGCCATGCAATGTAGCACTGCCGTTCTGTTCGGTACAGCTCGCGCGATGTCACCATCTTGATCATAACTTTTTCGTTTGGACTTCGATTGAGGTGTTCCTTATGCCAAAACTATCCTCTATTCTGTAGCTTTCCAACAATGTATCACACTTTTAGTTCAGAGCTCCACATGAATATAGAAAATTACCCAAGTTGGACATTTGTTTTTCAGCATTCTTGCAAAAATTGCACCTTTTCTCCAACTTTGCACTTTTGATCCTTTTTTTCACCTAAAACACAATAAAACACCTCAAGTGCACCTTTATCTCACATATAAAAAATATAAGACACTTGTGCTAATATATAACTTCAATTCTCATCAAAAAGGTATTAGATTGGACACTCAAATACGCTAATTTCCACTCTCAACAATAACTCAAATTCAATTCAATTAATAAGTATTCATATATGATAGTTCTAATGAAGCTTCGGAGTCCCCTCACTTAGAATCATAACATGAAATCATGTTCAACGGTGAACGCACTCAATCTACAACCAAGATATATATTCATACTCTATATACCAATTGAAGATGCACAAAAGGACCGTGAATATGGATTAAGAAAGCACAATCATATATAAAATAAATCCACTAGTAGTGTTGTACGAAGTTTACACACGTAAGTTGAATTAATTGGTAAAAACCTTCAAACCCTAGTTCTACCAAAAAATCTCTAGCCCACGATGTTGCGAAGAACAATCATGGGTGTTGGATAGATCTTACCCGGATATCCAGAAAATACAAGATAAATTAGAAAACGGAAGAAACCATAGATGTGGGCATCATCGCGTCCTTCTCCGTCTTGAATCCTCCTCTTGGTTTTCCTCTTGATTCCACAAATGAATCTTAAAAGTGATGGATGGATGGAGGAAAGGATGTGGATGATGGTTGGGGGGTGAACCCCCCCTTGTGGGTGTAGGATGGTTGTGTTGTGTTGTATCCAATCTGTATGCTATTGTGGTGTGTCTTCTTGGTGTGATCTACATCCCTTTTTATACTTGTAAGCTCTCCTTTTGGACCTTGGATGGGCTTTTTCTTGGAAAGCACAAAAAATCATGAACAAGGGGTAAAAATCCCAATTTTGCGCTTGTTCAGGCTTCTGGTTCGACCATGACTAGTGGTCGAACCGAACAGAGGAGGTCAAACTCTGGTCGAACTGCAGTGCGCAGTCTCACCGTTATACGTATAACTTCCATATTCGACCTCCAATTTGAGTAATTCTTATGCTCACGCGATCCTCTCTTCCTTGGCTTTCTATACATATAAGGAACTTACAGAAACACTAACATTTGAATATGTAACAAGTCATGTAAAGTGAACAGTCGTTCTGAGCAGGAACAGCTTGCGTAACGTCACTACTTTGATCATAACTTTCTCGTTTGGAATTGGATCGAAGTTTTCTTTATGCCAAAACAACCCTTTCTTCAGTGGCTTTCCAACCAAGTATCACAATTCTCGTTCAGAGCTCCACACAAATACAGAAAAATTACACAAGTTGGACGTGCGTTTTTCAGCATTCATTGCACAAATTGCAACTTTTCTCCAACTATGCATTTTTATCCTTTTTCTACCTAAAACACAATAAAACACCTCAAGTGCACCTTTTTCTCACATATATTGAATATAAGATACTTGTGCTAATATATAACAACAATTTTCATCAAAAAGGTGTCAGATTGGACACTAAAATACGCTTATTTTCACTCTCAATTGTTAATAAAGTAGTATGAAATGAAGGACTTAAGAGAAGCAAAATATATCCTTGCGATCATGGTGATCACAAGATAGGATGTTGTGCTTATCTCAAGCTTCATGAAATGATACAATCCTTACTCATTTTAGCATGTGACTTTATCTAAGGAATTGTGTCTTTTGACACCAAAGAAAATAAAGGTGATGAAGGTGATTCATTATGCTTCGACGAATAAGGGAGCTTAATCTAAGGAATGTTATGCATGAGAACGGATTTCTGTATTGCCAATATCATGTTCACTGGGTATCAAGTTAACTCGAAATAATAATGTTGAACTGTGGTAAGACATAAATTTATGTACCTAAAAAGGACCAGAAATTATATGTGGGTTTAACGGACAGAATCACTACTTCTTATAAGTTACATAGATTCGGATTTTTCAAATCAGATAGGGACAACAGTAAACCCACCTTAAAGGTTATGTGTTTAATTTTGAAAGTTGAGTAATAATATGGAGGAGTGTTGTATAAAAATATATTTCGGCACCCCCAAACTTAAAGTGTTGTGCGTCCCCGAACAACGAAAATGATAAACCAAGGGATGAGATTTTTCACCTAGGAAAAGACTAAACGAACATAAGCAATAACACATTAATAATAATAAGAATTACAAACTATGCTAAGGCATCCTACAACATTAAACTCATAACATGAAAAATTAACAAGTTCAATCTAAAGAGAATAAAAGTGTAATATAGTCTCTTTTTGGTCCAAGCCTCACATAGGTTATAAATGTCACTCAACACTCTTTAAAGTAGGGTAAATCATCACACATTAACCGATTAGCTCGACTCTCTATAAGCTTGCTCGTGGACTACATTCACAAACCACCAAAGTTTCCATTAGTGATCAAAAAGGTCTTTCATTAAGGATTTAATGATAGGCTCTTTGGTAAGGTAGGAAGAATATGGTAATAGTGACTTAAACAAGTGTAAGTAATCGAAGAGATGTCCAATTTCTCCAACTTCTCCACTTTTCTTACTTCCTTTCTTGTCTTTGGTACTCACAAGCACTACTCATCAACTTTCCTTGGATTTCTTGAGCTTCTTATGATTCATGCTTCTTTTCTTTGATTTTTAAGTACTTGAGCATATTGTTGTTACTTTGCTCATTTTCTTGTCATGAGGTTGCATGTTCATTCTTGTTTGTGCTCTTTTCATCCTTTTTCTTGCTTGTTTACCATTTCCTTTTCTTTTTCTTCCTCATCAAACATTTCTAGTTACCATCTCCTCAATCACCCACACAAAGGGTATATATACATGGCTTAAGAAGGTAATCAAGGCTTGTAATGTGCTATATTCACAATAAAAAGGCTTAAAGGCTCAAAATGGTTAACTAGGGATGATGTACATGGTAGGAAAATATATGGCAATAACTATGAATAACAAGGATGGCCTAAGATCATTTCACTAATCTCCGCAAATCGGGCTCGTTCCTATAGTCCTTGAGCAAGTTCTAGCTTATCAAACACAACCAATCCACTCACGAAGAAAAACCATGTATGCACGGTTGAGGCTCAAATTCTCACAAGCTTATGCATTGGACCTTAAGAAACTTATTACACCACATTCATCTCAAAATTGAACAAGTTAAGTAAAACATGTCACAATTCGAAAGTGTAGAGATTCTTAATCATAACTTGTCATCACTTACTACCACAACATATCACCACTCATGTTCAAAAATGACTCACAACATCCCAAAACAAACCACCAAACATACCAAGACAAAAATAAGAAAACACACAAAACATAAAATAAAGACTCAACAAACACGAAACAAAACAAAAACACATAACATGTAAGAATAAAAATCACCATCATTGAAAAATGAAGCACACATTCAAATCATCCATAACAATGTAAGCTCACAATCATCCCAACCTTGATTGAAAAGGAAACCTCCCAAATATAACAAATGAAGTAGCATGCAATCACATCAATTCACATCAAAATATGTCAAGCAACTAGAAGTGATAAGGTGTAGAGTACTCCCTCAATAGGCATTTGGTAAGGAAAGCGTTAACTTCAAGCTCCATTCGTGCTTCCAATACCCTTCATTCATACTCAAAACTCATACAACACCATTAGTTCAACAATTTCATTAAAAATATGGATTCACATGCACTTCAACACAACCAATCATACCAAAATCCAACCAAACTCATGAGAAAAATTTTAAAATTGCCCCAAAAATACGAAAAGTATATGCTTTCAAGACAAAGTATGTCACACCACGCCATATCCCCCCAAACTTAAATTGAAACAAGAGTTTCAAGATAAGTTTGCAAAAAATGGTGTGACATACTTACACATTTCAAATCAAGCACTTCTCGTATTTTCAATACGCATTCTCCTCATAAGCACAATCAACCTACATGCCAAAAATGCAAGAAACAACAAATCCACCATCCTTATTGAAAGCATTAAACAAAGCAATTAAGATAATGATGGGTTGCCTCCCATCTAGCGCTAAGTTTAACGTCTTCAAGCCGGACGGGATATGGAGAACTCATCGAAATGGCCACGGATATCTTTCGTCCTTGCCATCAAATTTTAAATGTTGTGCTTCTTCCTCTATTAGGCATTTGTGGCAAGTGACGACCTCCGTTACATCCTTCGAGCATGGCTTTAAAAATTCGACTCTCTTGAGCTTACACTCCATTGCCCTCTCCATTCTTGAAAACCACTTATTCCTCCTTACCAAATAGACCCCCAACATCTCTTCGAGTTCTCTTTTGTTTCTAAGGATATGAGAAAAATCAATGGGTAAGACAAAGTCAATGTAAACAATATTATCAAATTCAAAGCAACTTAAAGAGTTTAAAGGTTTAGAAATGCTCATTTCACTCTTCAAGTCATCATCATTTGCTTCTTGACTTTGTTCCTTCTCTTCAACATCATTTGCCTCAATATGCTCTTCAAATACCTCTTTTGATTCTTCATCTCCCAAATTCTTTTCTTCCTCAAACTCTTCTTCAAATTTACTCTCCTCTTCAAGCTCTTCAACTTGTTGAAAATTGGTCAAAGCACTTACAATTTGGCTCACTTGATGCTCCAAGGCTTTGAATCTTTGATCAATAGCTTCCTTAATAGCTTTGAATCTTCTTTCATTAGCTTCATCAATCTTTCTCCTTGTTTTATCTCGAGCTTTATTAGATTCAATCAAATTCTCAATCAATACTTCTAAAGATGATTTTTGTTCTTCGACTTGTTGAAAGTCTCCTCCCTCTTGGTTGTCACAATTCCATTCTTGAATTGGTGGATAATTCCCATGAAAACTTCCTTCATAGTTATGTTGAAAATTTCCTTGGAAATCATCCACTCCCATGAAAGAAACATCTCCTACTTGATGCGTAGGCATCCTCCACTCTTCTTGCTCCATAGGACTAGGAATCGACACACCTTGCACATTTTGAGCACCCCCCAAACTTGAATTAGACAAGACTTGACCATAAGCACCTTGATTCATCATCCTTATTTGTCTTGTCACTTCCAAAGTAACTTGGGTAATTATCTCGGAGGATTCATTTTGAAGAAAACTTGATTGAGGATCTTGACCTTCATCACTTCCTTGAGCACTTCTTTTATATAATTCAAGTAAGGCGTAGTTTTGAAACGGAGGAGAAGTGTTGGTGTTGGGATTTGGTGGAGAATAAGTGTATGCTTGATACGGATGGAATGTATTTGCATTGTAAGCTTGTTGCCATTCTCCATTTCTTCCTTGATTGTAGTATTGAGAGCTATCTTGATTCATTTGGAAGTTGTACCCATAGTTGCTCTCATTCATGTAGCCTCTTGATTGTGGAGGTGGAACCCTTGCAAATTGATCCCCAAAGACATTTATGAATTGGTTCCAACCATCCATTTAAATGCTCTTCTCAAGGCTTACTACAATTCTTCTCAAACTTGCTATTTTTGGCTTTGATCCCACTTCCTCTTCTCTCAAGGTAGTTTCACGTACCTATCAAAACAAAAAAATGAGATAAAAAATTTTCCAAAACAAATAATAAAAAGTAATAAAAATATCTCTATTAATACCAATCGAAACACTCCTTCTTTAAACCACTAGCAACCGTTGCCTCCCCGGCAACGTCGCCATTTGATTAGCCATAGTTTAGTGGGCATGACCAATTAAAGAAATTATCGAACCACAGGGAGGAAGGTACTAGGGTCTAAGCGATCTCGTGTTTGTCATAGTGTTATAGAGATGAACGAGAAGGGGAGATAATCAAGAAATGACAATAAAATAAAAGGATAGATGAATGGAAGATGGATGAATGAGCCAAGTAGATAGAGATGAGATTAGCAATACTTAAAGCATGGAAAATCTAGGTATCATGCAATGAATTCATATGTGTCATGGGTAAGAGACTAAGGGCCAACACTAAGATCACCTAAACTCCCTCTCGGAATGAATAGGATATGGTTCTAAACATAGCTCAATGGATTGGTTCTCACTTAAACAATTCCAACTAGGTACTAATCTTAAATGAGAGTCCCTTCACACAATTAATCAACCTCTCGATCAAACCAATTACATGTCCTACTAAAGGTTCTAAACTATGAAGGACTTCTCAATCTCTTCACAATTTATAATGCACATGAGGTGTTTGATGAAATGATTCACTAAATCATCCTAAGCATGTAATTGATTTCTCAATCTAATCACATATCTAGAACAACTAAACACATACATCAACAAAACAAATCAAGCAATTAATAATCAATGATAGAAAATAAATTAACACATTCAACATAATCATTCAATTGCAAAATACCCAAAATTATCCAATACAATTCATATTGCTAATCTCACAAGGGAGATTAGCCTCTCATGTTCATAAGAAAATTAACATAGACATTAAAATCCTTAAAAAATATGATAAACAATAGGTTTCAATACAAAGTGTAGATGAAAACTCCCTTGGATGTCTCCAATGGTGATCTTCTTCTCCCCCTTGCAATTCACCTCTCTTCCTTGCTTCTCTAATTACTTGGATGAAGGATTTGATGGTTGGATGAAGGTAGATCCAAAGGGTGAAGAATGGATGAAGGTGAAGGTGAAAAATGGAGAGAATTGTGTGTGATGTGTGTATGGAAGGTTAGAATTTCAGATCCTCTCAATTGTTGAATAAAGGGGTATTTATACCCCTTGGGAAGCTTCTAGAAGGATTTTGGTTTTTTCTAATCCCAGACACGACACGAGTCGTGCGACGCAATACGGCCATAAGGTGGCCGTGTTGTGTCTTCTGTTGCTCTCACACGGCCATTCTGGACAGGGCCGTGTTACGCAACACGCCTCGTGTGCTGCAACACGGCTCGTGTGCTGTAACACGGGCATAGGGTGGTCGTGTTGGATCTTCTGATGTCGGCACACGACCACTTCTTACAGGGCCGTGCACTGTACACGGCCCGTGTTCTTGCTGCCCTGCTTCCTCTTTCACTGTTTTGTCTTGTTCTTCCTCGTTTCAACTCCGAATTGAAAATCATAGGTTTAAGCTCATTCACACACATTTCAATAAAAACACAAAACACAACCAAATAACATACAAATATGAATAAAAATATACGAAAACTCACATAAAAAGATACTAAAATCTAGGTGAAAATATCACTCATCAGGCTCCAGCATGGAAAGATGATAAATTGGAACCTTTGAGGCAGCCAAAATATCTATATGAATCTAGAGATTCATGATGGACTTGGATGTATTTTCTGAGTTTGCCCATGGTTATCACAATTTATTGTGATAATAATGGTGCAGTTGCGAACTTGAAGGAATCACGAGTCCATAAGCAATTAAACACATTAAACGCAAGTACCACCTGTTACGATAAATCGTATGATGGGGGGAAGGTTGTTGTCGCCTAGTAGGTCCTTTTACAGGGACCTTAAGGCGAAAGCTTTTGATGGTCATGTAGTGGGAGTGGGAATCAGATGCATGGCAGTGGTCTTGATAGCATAGTTTTTTTAGTATAAGTGGGAGATTGTTGGATTGTATACTAAAAGTCAAACTTTTTGTATGAATAATATTATAACAATTTATTTAAAATGAGAATCATATGATCAAATGATTGCATATTTTAATTTATTTATATATCCGATGCAATAGTCCATTTACTTTATATTGTAGATAATATGTTATGCTACAACACGCGGAAGATCTTATTATCAGTTTTCTTATAAAATATAAATAGATGCTCACAACTAAGATAGACGGGGACTCTCTATCGAGATGGTTGTAGTGTGATTTGGTATTAGTTTGTCTTAACTATAGAATCACATTAGTGCATTTTGTGTGTATTGAGCAGGACCGCTTGAGATCGTTCGACTTGTACTGTCTATATAGAAGAACTTGATCTCTGTTATTATGGATGTTCCTGCTCTTAATCCCTATACAATAACCTCGACACCTAAGACATTATGTATCTCTTTGATTCATCAATGGGTGAGATTTATATATTTAATCAATAAACTCGGTGAGTTGGGAAATAGTACTGTCTCTATGGGGTGTCGTTGATTGTAGAAGGAATTTGTGTCCTACTAAATAGTTTGATGATGTCCCCTTGAGGAACTCGTAAGGTTTATCATGTAAATCTTGCAAGTGGATTAATTTCGGCATGATAATGATGTTGAACTACTCTCGGACGATATATTAATTAATGGAGTTGTCAGCAACTTAATTAATTAATAGGCATTGTATATCTTAAACATGGGGAGACTGTCGGGCTCATAATAAGAAGGGGCCCATAACGTAATTATGGGATTGGAGCAGCAGTGCAGTAATAATATTTTAGTGGACTATATTATTATTATTAATGGACTTAAGTAAAAGTTTTGGGGTAAACTTGGATACTTAAGCCAAATGGAGGCCCGACTCTAATTTCTCCTCCTGGTCCCAGTTGTAGCCCGTATATAAGTCATCTCATCTATCTGGAAAACCTAATGACACATGCCTAACCGTGATTAGGGAGAGAAAATAGCAGATTGAGAAGATCTTGAAGATCGTCGCCCACACGACACCAAGATTGGACTTGGGAATACAGAAGAAGATCGAAAAATTATTTATTTTTGCTATTCGTCAAATTCCACTATTTTTCTAAAATCATATGTAACTCTAAACTGTTTGTTGATATACTGTTGGGAAGCGACAGAAGAGAGGATCGTTTTGGTGCATAGATCACTCAAATCAAAGATCTGATGAGAGAGTTATGCCCAAACCGGTGAGGCTGCGCGTGCTGACGACTAGAATTCATTCTCTTCTTCAACATACCCTGGTGAAAGGTAATATGATTTTATGTTCTTGCTTTCGCTGATATAAAATCATATGGAACCCTAATGGTTCACGTTAACCAAATGATCGAATGCTAACATGATGTACTTACCTCGTCTTTTGAGCATCAAGGGTATAATTTTTTCTTACGTTGGTTGTTTGTTGTTAGGGTTTGGTTTTTTGCGGCATATTAATATTTTCACCGGTGTTGGTATGTCGATTTTTTGCAACTTACCTAATATTTCGTGTGTTATTTTTGTGTGTTTTCTAGTATTAGTGGTCGAGTTTTTAATTTTTTATCTTTTTAAATTTTTTGGTGTCTCTTATTTTATTGATGAATCATGTGATGATGAGGTGTGTTTGAGTTTTAGTGAAAGAAAAGATAAAAGAGTGGCAAGATGAGTTCTACGATGAGGCTTGACCTGATCGAGTTAAACAACTTGAGGACATCGTGGATACGTTGAAGAAAAAATCAGGTGCCCTCGTTTCCTTATTCTAATTTTTATATGTGTTTTTAATTCATGGAGTGGAAGGATTGAGTTTATGGTTGTGATCCATGTGAGCTTATATTTTTAAATTGTGCCTGGAATTCATATGCTTTTGAAATTGATGAAGGAAGTGTACTAGAGTTATATTATGATATGAAGTTCTATGTGTACTTGTGGGATATTGCTTACCATGAAGAGTGCCCTGTTACTTGTTAAAAACCCATGTGAGATTTGAGCCTTATGATCATGTACAAAATCACATGATGTTTCTTTTCTAGTGAGTATCGTTCTTGTGTGTGTATTCTAGAACTTGTCTCTTGTCTTACTTGAAACTACATGTGTGTTAGATGATGGGAGATGATTTTAGGCAATCCTTAAATTTATAAGTCACTTAGCCAAATAATTCCCTACCGAATGATGTTTATCCATAGTTAGCCACGTTGAGCCTAAAGACCTCATTCTTTTGCAGCCCATGAGAAATAATCACTTTGAGTATTTGAATTTTTGAGCCTTAATTGTCCTTCTAGAAGAGAATTAATGGCTTTTCAAAGTGTGTTGATGGAGTTTGATAACAGCTTGGGAAGGAATGAAATTGGTGTTGAAATAATGATTGACCTTGAAAATGTATCTAACGAAAATCATGGAGTAGTGCTTAAATCTAGTACTTGATGAGAGTGATAATTCACGCATTTTGAGCTCAAATTTATGGGGAAATTGAGTATAGTTTGATCAATTAATAAGACAAATTAGGATGTTTATGAAAAATCCACGAATAAGATGCTATTGAGGTTATTTGAGCATATTTTTACAAGAAAACAGGTCTTAAGTTCTCAGAATCGGAAGACAAGATTTTTCGCAGTGTTGTTCGACCTAGAGAGGTTGTTCGATCAGCATCAGCAAAGTCGAATAGAGGAGATGAATCAAATGGGAGGCATATCAACTTACAGAGTGGTCATTCGACCTGGGAAGCTCGTTCGACCAGAAAAAGTTAAGTAGAGCTGAGGAACTCAAGTCAGTTTATAGACACGCCGTTCGACCCTAGTTCGACCAAGAGGTCCTGTTCAACCACATCAAGTCTGGTCGAACAGTGATACATCAGCTCCGAAACATTGGGATTTCACCTCTAGTGCGTGCATGTGCATATTTTCTACGAAAAAGCCCAGTAAGAGTCCATAAGGAGAAGTAACAAGTATAAAAAGGGACTTCATTCGAAGGAGAGTAGAGAGAGTTAGATTCCATATCCATCCTACACCAACTGGCGTTTTCTCAACACACAACTTTAATCCCCAAGTATGAAGGATATCAATTGTAGTTTCGAAGGTGACCAAGTTAAATATCGAATCCACGGGATGGATAAATATTTCTTCTGTTATTTCCTAGCAATTATGACTATGTTGAGAATTATAATTGTAGGTTTGTGAACTAAGTAACAATTAAAATAATAAATAACAAGAACAAGAAAATAGTAGTTATGATCAAATAAGATGATAGGTAGTTCGTCAGGCCATCCAGTTTCATTCGTTAATTCATACTTTCGTGTGTCGATGTCCGACTCTGCCTTGTGGTTTATGGACGCATCGCTATACCATGCAAATCTATTCTATAGACACAAATATATAAGCTTTTTACACGTGTGAGCAAATAGACACAAATAGATAATCTATCCTCAGAGCAAGACGTATACTTTACCTCCCTTTCTAGGTACTATCATAATCAATTATTTCCCGTGCACTTAGTACTCTAACCCAATTTGATCTCCCTTTTTAGGCACTATAAATTTATACTCTTAATCCTACTTGTTAACCCAAATTCAATTCAATTAACAAATATTCATATAAGACGGTTCTAATAAAACTTCGGAATCCCTTCACTTAGAATTATAACAATAAACCCTGCTCATTAGTGAATGCACTCAATCAATAACCATGTTATGCATTCAGACTCTACACAACGATTATTGATGCACAAAACAACTATGAGTATGGATTAAAAACGTGCAATCTTATATAAAATAAACCACAAGTAGTGTTGTACGGAGTATACACACGAAATACAAATCAACCCATGAAACCTTCATAACCCTAGAACTACCGAAGTGGCTCTAGCCCATGATTGATCTAGGAACAATCATGGTTAGTTGGACCAATCTTACTTGAATCTCAAGCTGAACCTCTGTTACAGCTCTCCTACTCTCCTCTTGTAATGTGTTGTTGATGATGATCCCTTTTTTCTTTTTTTCGTGATGATTTCCTTGACTGCATGAGCCTCCTTTTATACTTGTAATCACGTCTCTAGGGCTTGGAATGGGCTTTTCAAGTGATCCTACGCATTTTGGCCTCGAAAATCCAGATAAGATAAGTTCCCGCACGTTGGTTTGACCTCATCAAACTAGTTGAACCACTGGCCGCAGGTCGAACCACAGGTCGAACCCACCTACTGGAAGTACTCTGCACTTGGTTCGACCTCTTGTATAGGTCGAACCCCAGCACTGGACAATTTCTGCTTTCTGGTTCGACCAACCGTCAGGTCGAACCCCAACATCGTGGTCGAACCCATCTTCCCGCGAACTAGTTCGACCATGGTTCGACCTGATGAACAGGTCGAACCATTTGAGTCATGGTCGAACCTTCCTCCTGCACACTTTGCAATGGTGGTTTGACCTATAGGAGAGGTCGAACCCTCCTCCATCAGGTCGAACCACCTCTCTCCTTGGTGGTTCGCATGGTCTCGACTTCGTCTCTTCGATTCTTGGCACTTCCACTCCGATTTTGCTATGAAACCCACTTAAATAGCTCCACTAACACCTGATTCATGCTAATTCACAATATATATAGGTTTTCCACCTATTTCCACCTCAAAACTCTCCAAAACTAGCACAAAACATGGTGCCAAACTTGTGAATTTACACACTCATCAAACCCCCAAACTTACATATTGCTCGTCCCGAGGCAACCAAATCAAACCGCAGGAGTTGTGTATAATTCACCAAGATCAAGTACAACACATACCACATATGCAACTTCATTAAATCAAACAAGTATTAATTGCTTCATATATATCACTCATGCAAAACCAATCCAATCACACACCATTCGGAGTACTAAGTAATCTCGCTCACAAGATAAGAATTTATTCTCTTTCACTCAAGTGCGTGAGGCACTATATAGGTTAATATAAACACTCATATCAATCCATATTCACACGTAACCATAAGCTTGGCAAAGGTCTCAAAAATCAACTTATAATCAACTCTTCACTAGGATCACAAAGGACTTGTTTTTGGGTTGTAATGTTGGTTCTTTGGAAAAAGGTAGGAAAATTTAGGTAAAGTGACTTAAGACACTAGTAGAGAGTTACCTTGGAGGTTCTTGATTTCTTCTTCTTACAGCAAGTTCTCCTCCAATGTCGTCTCTTGAACTTGTAAAATTCCTAAATTTTCCTTCATTTCATGGCATCAACATCATCTTTTTGTTGGACAACTCGGGTACCGGTTTTAGGCACTACCCTTCTTCTCATGTATAGGCCATCAGCTGCTAAGCTTCACACACCATGTATAAAAACAATCGGGGTACTAGTTTCGGGCACTACCCCTAAACAAGATTTAACCATATTCTTTTCATCCAACCATATTCTATCTTCCTTTTTCTTCTTGCAACACTTACTCACCTCAACTCTCTCTACCAGTGAATAGGTTAATCAAAGCTCAAGTAAAGGTTTATAAGGTTATTTAATTTGGCTACCAAAGAAAAGGCTTTTAACGCCTCAACGGGGCATCCCAAGGTTAATAAGATCATTAGGAAGGATAAAATTTGGCTAAGTAACTAAATCACAAAATAATGACCTAAGATCATGTCCTAGCAATTAATCAATCATAAGTCTCACACAAGACTCCAAGCCAAGTTCTAGAATACGTTCATATGAATGATCCTCTCAAGAATAAAATAATCATGATCAAGCATGATTATCAAGACTCAAATCCTCACATAGGTAATTAGAATCCTAAGTACTCCTCATAGCACATAATTAAGATCAATTTCACAAGAACTCAATATACTTATCAAATTATACATGCTTTTTATCAATAGAAATTAACACATGAACATATGAATGCACAAAATCAATAAGCTCATACCCAATCAATCATACAAGATATCACTTATACATTCCACTCACGCATGAATCACAACCCAACCTATAAAGATAAAAAGAAGAATAATGGAATCAAGATGAATCGGAGGAAACCAAAGAAAACCTGAAAAATTACTCCTCTGGAGCATCATCATCCTCATCATCATCATCCTCATCATCAAGCCTCCGCTTCACAATCCGGTGCAGATCATCGATGTGTCTATCCAAGTAATCAACTCGATCACCCAACCTACCAACTTTCTCATTCAAGGCCGTGTACCTCTCATTCAGCATAACATAGTTGGCGTTGGTAAGTGTGAGTTGTCGGTTTATCTCCTGCTGGCTAGCAACGATCGCGACCAGCTGCTCATGAATAAGGCGGAGCTGCTCCCATGTATCATTCGGGACAGCCCGCTACTGCTGCGGTACTGGCTCATGCTGGTGTGCGTCGTGCTGCATCGGCATCTCCTCATCCTGCTGCTCCTCCTCTAAATACTCTTCTTTTTCGGGCTGCTGTGGTGGACGGAACTCTCCTTGATCAACAATCTGTTGTAACTCCGCCATCCTACCATCCGCCCACATCTGCGATACAGTCCTCCAATCACCACCCGACCTCGCTGCCACGGATAAGGCGTTGTGTCCGAGAGAATCCATCAACTTGTTCCTCGCCACCCGAATAGTTGTCAAGTTACTCACATCGAAGGAAAACATGAAATCGAAGGGCTTGAGTCCCCTCGTGAAGAACCAATCTCCATTTCTGAAATGGGCAAATCCTCCCTTCACGCATGTAAACATCGCCAAATCGGGATCTCCTCTAACTGGTGTGATGCCGGTGAAATCCAAATTATAATGCTCAGCCACGATCGTCAGTAACCCTCCAATATTCACCTTTTGAAACCCAATGGTCCTAAATCGATGTAGCTGTGCAATGAAATACACTCCAACATTAAACTGCACCCCATTTAGCATACACCATAAAGTGTAAAGCTCTCCTCTAGACACAACACTCCCCTCTGAGCGGGCGAACAACGTGTTGCTCAAGACACGATCCATGTACCTCAAAACTGGATTCTTTATTGAGGAAGCACGAGCCTGCCTGATCTTATAATCTCCAATCTCCCCTGTGATCTCTCTCCAAAACCTATTAGTGTTGAACGCAACATTCTCCAAACGAGAGATCCCCAAAGGCGCCTCAAGAAGCTCATTAAAATCCTCAGACGTCCATCTCCTACTCACTCCACCAAGTTGAAACGTACACTGATACGGGTACCCAAGCGGGTCCTTCACCATCTCGAATGAGCAGACTACTTCCGCTGTAACATGGAAATACGTCGGCCTATTTAACTCCATAAACCTCTGAATACCCACTTGATCGAACATCTAGAAAATGTCATTCCCGATTCTCATTATCCTCATCGCCTCATCATCTTGGTATCGAGTGCGAGCTATCTTGTCCGAGACTTCTTCCCACTTTTCTTTAATCTCATCCCAGTTTTGCATTTGAATTTTGAAGTTCTCAGGTAAACGATCTTGTAGCCTCAGCTTCCTGGTCACTGTGTACACATTCGAAGGCCTGTCATTCCTCTTCTTCGATCTTGCTTCATCCGCCTTACCTTTCCCTTTACTTGATCCTTGTCCCTTTCCTGAAAACAAATACTTCAATACAACTAACAAGACAAGAACATAAGTATTTGACTAGCATATAATATACTCTACTCAAGACTTCAAGCATCCATGCTTAATCAACTCCAACTATCATCTCAACACCACTTGCTTATTTAACATGCTCAAAACATCTTCAATCACACTACCTTTAATCTTCAAATCATAATCAACAAGCATGCATCAACCAATTCAAGCTATTCAACAAGAATTTCAACAATTGAACTTTATGAACAACTCCAATTATCAACAATTCAAACCTAATTAACATGCTCATTCATCTAGATGCATCATATCCTTGATCAATCCACATACAAACTCAAGTTCTCTCCATAATCAAGCAATCTTAAACTAACAATCATGAATTCATATGAATCAATTCAAAAATATCAATTATCACCATGAATTTCAACCAAAATAACATCAATCAACTTACCCACAACACATTTCTTGCAATAAACTTCAATCCTAAGGTAATTGAGTTGAAAAAAATGTACTTTTAGTCTTGCCATGGTTAACTATCGAAAATTGGAACATAACACTCAAAAATGCACAATAGAACCCTAATTCGCGACGAAATTACCCCAAATCCACGCCCAATTCAAGAATCAAGAGTGTAGTGTTGTGTAATCGGTGCAAAATCAAGTGTAATTGACGAATTTGTGCAAGGGTGTTAAGGTTCGGGGAGGGTTCGAGGTTTTGTGAACAAAAAGAATGATCGAACCCTTCTAAAAAAATAACTTAAAATGCGTACCTGACTGGGTTCGACCTCGGGTTCGACCTGCGGAATAGGTCAAACCTCGAGCGACGAGGTCGAACCTACCTTCTGGACAAACTTACCTTTTGGTTCGACCTAGGTTCGACCTTCTGAACAGGTCGAACCACTCTTGTTTTGGTCGAACCTATCACCTGAAAAACAGAGTGCTCTGAACAGACTGGTTCGACCTCAGGTTCGACCTTCTAAATAGGTCGAACCATAACGGCTTAGATTGAACCACCCTACTGTAAGTTTTAAGTCACCGGGTTCGACCTTGGTTTGACCTGTTAGACAGGTCGAACCAACAATGATCAGGTCGAACCACCTCACTGGATGATTTTCTGCGCCAGTTCGACTTTTCCTGCTCGGTTTGACCTTCTGGCACTGGTCGAACCTACCCTGGCTTTGGTCGAACCACCCTTCTAAGCTTCCAAACTGAGTGTTCTTCAATCCCTACACACTTCAAACTTCAATACGAATCATTAGGTACCAACTAGAGCACAACTTCATCAAAAATTGTTCCACAAAATATCATTCATGAGTAACTCCATAAAAGAAAACACAACCAAAATCCACTAAACATTAGGCAAGTTGTAAAAAATCGTCACATCAAAATCGATTAAAATTTTAAATATGGCGCAAAAACCAACTCCCCTAACAACATCACAAAGAAAATATTGTACTATAGGTGCTTATTGAGGTAAGTACATTACACCCCCCCCCAAACTTAGTAGAAACCATAGTTGAAACTAAGTTTGCAAAGAGATGTAATTGCCGATAAGTAAGCACTTCAAATATAAAAACTTCTTACACACACGAATGAAATAAAACAATAAAATAGGAGGGAAAGCCTCCAACAGGTGCTCATATTTAACGTTGGAGAGTCACGACGGTACCAAATCAGATCAAGGTATCCACAAAGATGACACAAACATCATCCGGCAACTTGTAATGCTTCAAGCGATGTCCATTCGCCGTAAAAATGTCTCCATCCTTGTCAATGAATTCAAAACTCCCCCCTCCTAAGGCTCGATGAATCATGAACGGTCCCGTCCACTTTGACTTCAACTTGCCTGCAAAAAGCTTTAAACCAGAGTTAAAGAGTAATACCTCGTCTCCTTACTTAAACTCCTTGTACGAGATCTTCGAATCATGCCACCTCTTAATCCTTTCCTTGTAGATCTATGAATTCTTGTACGCACGACTCCGAACTCATCCAAAAGATTGATGTGAGTAATCCTCAACTCCTTCACATCCTTGAGAGCCAAGTTCAAGCTTCGCAAAGCCCAAAACGCTTTGTGTTAAATTTCTACAGGTAAGTGGCATGGCTTCCCATAGACAATCTGATATGGTGACATATCTAACACCGTCTTGTACATCATGAGTGTGTAAATTCACAAGTTTGGCACCATGTTTTGTGCTAGTTTTGGAGAGTTTTGAGATGGAAATAGGTGGAACACCTATATATATTGTGAATTAGTATGAATCAGGTGTTAGTGGAGCTATTTAAGTGGTTTTCATAGCAAAATCGGAGTGGAAGTACCAAGAATCGAAGAAACGAAGATGAGACCACGCGAACCGCCAAGGAGAGAGGTGGTTCGACCTGTTGGAGGAGGGTTCGACCTCTCCTACAGGTCGAACCAGCATTGCAAAGTGTGCAGGAGGAAGGTTCGACCACGACTCAAGGAGTTTGACCTTTTCATCAGGTCGAACCATGGTCGAACCAGTTTGCGAGAAGATGGGTTCGACCACGATGTTAGGATTCGATCTGACGGTTGGTCGAACAAGGAGCAGAAATTATCCAGTGTGGGGGTTCGATCTATGTTTCGACCAAGACCCGAGGGGTTCGACCTGTACAAGAGGTCGAACCAAGTGTAGAATACTTTCAGTAGGTAGGTTCGACCTGTGGTTTGACCTGCGGCTAGTGGTTCGACTTGTTTGACGAGGTCGAACCGACGTGCGGGAACTTACCTTATCCGGATTTTCGAGGCCAAAACGCATGGGATCACTTGAAAAGCCCATTCCAAGCCCTAGAAATGTGATTACAAGTATAAAAGGAGGCTCATGCAGTCAAGATACACATGGTCACTAAGAGAACACATTACAAGAGGAGAGTAGGAGAGCTGAGACAGAGGTTCAGCTGGAGATTCAAGTAAGATTGGTCCAACTAACCATGATTGTTCTTAGATCAATCATATTTCGGTAGTTCTAGGGTTATGAAGGTTTCATGAGTTAATTTGTACTTCGTGTGTATACTCCGTACAACACTACTTGTGGTTTATTTTATATAAGATTGCACGTTTTTAATCTATAATCATAGTTGTTTTATGCATCAATAATCGTTGTGTAGAGTTTGAATGCATGACATGGTTATTGGTTGAGTGCGTTCACTAATGAGCAGGGTTTATTGTTATAATTCTAAGTGAAGGGATTCTGAGGTTTTATTAGAACCGTCTTATACGAATGTTTGTTAATTGAATTGAATTCGGGTTAATAAGTATGATTAAGAGTATACCTTTACAGTACCTAAAAAGGGAGATCAAATCGGGTTAGAGTACTAAGTGCACGGGAAATAATTGATTATGATAGTACCTAGAAAGGGAGGTAAAGTATACGTCTTGCTCTGAGGATACTCACACGTGTCAAAAGCTTATCTATTTGTGTCTATAGAATAGATTTGTATGGTTTAGCGATGCGTCCATAAACCACAAGGCAGAGTCGGACATCGACACATGAAAGTATGAATTAACGAATGAAATTGGATGGCTTGACGAACTACCTATTATCTTATTTGATCACAACTACTATTTTCTTGTTCTTGTTATTTATTTAATATTTTTATTATTACTTAGCTTACAAACCTACAAATATAATTCTCAACTTAGTCATAATTGCTAGAAAATAACAAAAGTAATATTTATCCGTCCCGTGGATTTGATATTTAACTTGGTCACCTTCGAAACTACAATTGATATCCTTCATACTTGGGGATTAAAGTTGTGTGTTGAGAAAATGCCCATCAAGTTTTCGGCGCCGTTGCCGGGGATGGCTGAATATATCTTTTTGTTATTTATAGTTTATTAGGGCTATTCTATCTTGTTTTGCTGTTTTAATTCGAGTTCTTTTTAGGTGCATGCTCACGAGATCAAAGAAAGGTGAACTTGAACCTTATAATCCTGAAATCGGAGCATCGTCAAGAAAGAAGAAGAAGAAGAAGAGCAAGGCAAAGACTATTGATCCAACTGAAGCTCTGAATTTTGGAGTTGAAGTTGACGAGCAGAATTCGCAGTCAATTAAAGCTACAACTGAAGTTAATTCGGGAGTAAGGACAATCAACATGGCAGCGAATCCGGATAATCTAGCCATCCGAGAGGTTTTCAGAAACAATGGGGCTGGAAATATTGGGCTTCTAGGAGCGAGGGGAACTAATTCAGCTTTTGATCTTCATCCCGCTCTTATTAGCATGATAGAAAGGAACTCCTTTTCGGGAGGGTCTTTCGAGGATCCGCAGCAGCATCTGAACAAGTTCTTGGGCTATGCAAGTACTCAAAAAGATGCAGGAGAACATGAAGACGCTAGGAAGATCCTCTTGTTCAAATTCTCACTTACTGAAAAGGTGAGAGATTGGTACGACACTATCAACGCAGCTGAGTGCACCACTTGGGAGCAATTGCACTTAAGATTCTTGGAGAGGTACATGCCACCTTCAAAGGTGTTTAAAATGAAGCAAGACATTAACCAATTTGCTATCGGTGGAGGTGAAAAATTTCATGAAGCATGGGATAGATTCAAGGACATGCTTAGGAAGTGTCCTCAACATGGGCTATCTAAAGCTCAATATATCAGTATATTCTACAATGGATTGGACTGCGATTCACGAGTGTTATTGGATGCTTCTTCTAATGGAGCATTGCTTACAAAGTCATCCGTAGAGGCCGAAAAGTTGTTTGAAGATATTTCAATGAATTCGAGGGATTGGCCAACTGATAGAGTTAGAGGTACTTATGTCCTTGGTAAGGTAGCTAAGGTTGAACAAGCAATGTTGAGAACAAGTAGAGAGGATGAGATCGTCTCTAGCTTGTCCAATATCAACTACCTACTTGAATCCCAACAGAAGCAAATCAGCGAATTATCTCAGCGCGTACCAATCATGCAGCAGGAGTTAAAGAATGAGGGACCAATCCAAGAGGAGTTGGAAGAGGCACACTATGCCATGGGTCAAAGTATTCAAGGGACTAGGTATCCAGATCAAGGAAACCGGAATTACCAAGGGAACTATCGAGAAAACTTTAATAATCATGGTCCCCCTGGTGGTTATCAACAGCCTAGGATGCCGGTGTTCTCATGGAGCAATTCGAATAATGCGATTCAACCTCCGATGGGTGTTGATCCGGGTGCTAAGGTGGAAGAAGGGTCTTGAGGATACTGTGAACAGGTATATGGCCAAGAATGATGAAAGAGTTAACCGCCTTGAGGCCAAACTTGAAAAGAAAATCGATGCAAACCATGAGGTTATATCTAAGCAGGAGAAGGACCTTACGTTGCTGATGGGGGAGATGGCAGGAAGTGTTAACAAGCTTACTCAAACTTTTGAGAAGGGGAAGTTCCCGTCTCAAAGTATTGAGAATCCAAGGTCCAGAAACGCCATCACATTGAGGTCGGGAACGCAGTACAAGGGACCTATAAGGCCGGAATCAAATTTGGACATGTCTAGGGCGAAGTTCGACCATGGTTCGACCAACATTGAAGGTCGAACCATACAGTGGAGGTCGAACCAACAACAGGACACGATCAGGAGAGATTGCAGCATCGGTTCGACCAAACTGTATATGGTTCGACCTGTTCCACAGGTCGAACCATGGTCGAACCCGACAAATCGGAGCACTCTGTTTTTCTAGAATACCAGTTCGACCAAATCAATCCTGGTTCGACCTATCCAATAGGTCGAACCCAGGTCGAACCACACTACTTGGAGCACTCTATTTTGTCGCAGCAACGGTTTGACCACGACGGTCATGGTTCGACCTATCAAACAGGTCGAACCTTGGTCGAACCGGATGAAGGAAGGAGTACAGTAGGCCGGTTCGACCTAGCCATCCATGGTTCGACCTACTCAACAGGTCGAACCCAGGTTGAACCTCAAATTCAAAAAAAGATCCGTTGTCCAGAAGCAAGGTTCGACCAGTACGTACCTGGTTCGACCTGTTCCACAGGTCAAACCCCATCAAAAATTGCCTATTGCTACTCCGAACACTCTCGATGATGTTGATGCTACTCCAGTGGTTCGGAATGAGCAAAGTACAGACATAATAGATAAGAAAAAGTGGGAGAGAGCCAAGCGATTGAGAGCCGAAAAGGAGAAAGCGGAGAAGGTTGATTGTGATGAATGGGGAATTCCCAAAACAAAGATACCTCCGTCGTTTCCTTACAAGCTTGTGAAGAAGGGATTGGAAGAGAAGTTCAAGAAGTTTTCAGAGATAATGAACAAAATAAGCTTGAGCATTCCTTTCTCAAAGGCAATCATGGAGATGCCGTGCTATGCCCGATTTCTTAAAGACATATTGTTGAAGAAGTGGAGCTTAACCGGAATTGAAAACGTGAATTTATCTGAGAATTGCAGCTCAATCATCCAAAGGAAGCTGCCGCAAAAGATGAAGGATCTGGGGAGCTTCACTATTCTATGTGAAATCAGAAAGGGGCCGGCACGCGGAGCTTTGTACGATCTAGGGGCAAGCATCAATTTGATGCCTTTGTCCATCTTTCAGAGGCTTGGTTTGGGGGAGCTGACCCCTACAACAGTGGTTCTCTAATTGGCGGACAGGTCGATGACGTTTCCAAAAGGTATAATTGAAGACGTTCTCGTCAAAGTGGAGAAGCTAGTCTTTCCTGTGGACTTTCTTGTGCTAGAGATGGAAGAAGACAAGGATAATATGCCTTTAATCTTTGGGAGACCTTTCCTTGCTACTGTTGGAGCTATGATTGATGTTCAGAAAGGAGAGCTTAGATTACGGATGTACAAAGAAGAAGTTCTTTTCAACTTGGACAAAGCAATGAAGATGCCCATGGAGTCGCAGTGTTATAGTATTGATGTGGTGGAGGAGATTGTGAAGGAGGATATGTCTCTGATCCTGTCAAAGGATCCTCTTGAGACATGTTTGATGGAGTCTCTTACTTATCCCACTATGGAGCTTGACGGACTCTCCAACGAGGTATGTATTGAATTTCTTGAAAACTTACTTGCTTTGGGTGATGACAGGTTTGAATCGGAAAGAACTAAGGTGGAAGAAGTCAAGTGGACTAGGAAGTACTTGCCTTTGGATAACGAGAGCTATCCGATGGAAGTGAGGAAAGAGGAGTTGAAACTTTTGCCGGAGCACTTGAAGTACGCCTTTCTTGGCGACAATGAAAAATATCCGGTAATTGTATCCTCTTCTCTTGATGATGATCAACTTGAGGAGTTATTGAATGTTCTTAGGAAGTATAAATCTGCTATTGGTTGGTCTCTTGAGGATTTGAAAGAAATTAGTCCTTCGTATTGTATGCATAGGATAAGATTGTTAGACGAGGCAAAGGCAAGTGTTCAGAATCAGCGAAGGGTTAATCCTGCGATTCAAGAGATAATTAGGAAGCAAATCCTTACGTGGTTGGATGCTGGAATCATATATCCTATTAGTGATAGTCCCCATGTGAGTCCATTGCATGTAGTTGCTAAAAAGGGGGGTATGACTGTAGTAAAAGCTGAGGATGGAGAAGCGATAGCCACAAGGATTCCTACGGGATGGCGTACATGTGTAGATTATAGAAAGTTGAATGAGAACACGTGTAAGGATCATTTTCCTCTTCCTTTCACGGATCAAATGTTAGATCGTCTTGCAGGGTATGAGTTTTATTATTTCTTGGATGGATACTCGGGGTACAACCAAATTTGATTGCCCCCGAGGATCAAGAAAATACCACTTTTACTTGCCCCTACGGGACCTTTGCTTTTCGGAAAATATCATTTGGGTTATGTAATGCACCTGCTACTTTTCAGAGATGCATGATGGCAATATTCGATGGGTTGATAGAGAAGATCATGGAGGTGTTCATGGATGATTTTTCTATTTTTGGTTCCTCCTTTGATATTTGTTTGTCTAACCTAGCTACTTTTTTGAAGAGATGCCAAGTGACTAATCTTGTCTTGAATTGGGAGAAGTGCCACTTCATGGTGAAGGATGGGATTGTTCTTGGGCATCATGTTTCAGCCAAAGGGTTGCAGGAAATTCATGCTAAAGTGGTGGCAATTGAGAAGCTTCCACCACCGACCAATGAAAGAGGAGTGCGGTCCTTCCTTGGACACGCCGATTTTTACAGGAGATTCATAAAAGAATTCTCAAAATACTCTAAGCCCTTATCTCGCTTACTTGAAAAGGATGTTCCTTTTGTGTTTGATGAAGATTGTCTAACAGCTTTTCAAGTTTTGAAGGAGGCGCTTATTTCTGCACCTATCTTGATCACACCGGATTGGACTCAACCGTTTGTACTAATATGTGATGCAAGTGATGTAGCACTTGGAGTGGTGCTTGGACAGCTAAAGGAGAAGAAGTTTTGCGCCATTTACTATGCAAGTAAGACTTTTGATGTGGCACAAAAGAATTACATGGTGATTGAAAAGGAGATTTTGGCGGTTTTGTACGCATTCGACAAGTTTCGTCAGTACTTGGTTGGCATGAAGACTATTATGTACACGGATCATTCAGTGATTCGGTACTTGATGGAAAAGAAGGAGACGAAGCCTAGGATAATAAGGTGGATTCTTTTACTTCAAGAGTTTGACATGGAGATCCGGGATAAGAAAGGTTCTGATAATGGGTTGGCGGATCATCTTTCGAGGTTGGAGACTAGGGAGCATTGTGATAATTCTTTCAAGTATATTGAGGAAATGTTTCCAAATGAAAATATCATGGCCGTGTTTGTTGAAGGGGCTGAGCGAGCGTGTGTGATTGCTGCGCAGGGAGTTGATCCATGGTATGCGGATTATGTTAATTATATTGATGTGGGAGAAATTCCAAGGGATCTCAACCGATATTAACTTGCTAAATTCAAAAGAGATGTTGAGACCTTCATATGGTATGATCCATTTGTGTACAAAATTTGCACGGATTCTATCATCCGTAGGTGTGTGCCCGAGATGGAGATGGAGAGTGTTCTCAAGTTTTGCCATGCACAACCTAACGGGGGGCACTTCGGCGCTCAAAAGACAGCAGCCAAAGTACTTCAGTCAGCTCTTTATTGGCCTACGTTATTCAAGGACTGTGAGACCTATGTTGCGTCTTTCGATAGGTGTCAACGCATGGGGAACATCGGTGGGAGAGACGAGATGTCACTTCAGCCAAGCATAGTGGTCGAGATTTTTGATTTGTGGGGTATCGATTTTATGGGGCCTTTTTCCCCATCTAATGGATTTCTCTACATTCTACTTGCGGTGGATTATATTTCTAAGTGGGTGGAAGCGATTTCTACTCACTTGAATGATTCGAAAACTGTTATATCTTTCTTGAAGAAGCATATCTTTGCCCGTTTTGGAGTCCCTAGAGCACTTGTTAGTGATGGAGGTACGCATTTCGTAAATAAATTTCTTGAGAAGGTGCTTCAAGGATATGGTGTTAAGCATAGGGTTACTACACCCTATCATCCTCAAGCGAATGGGCAAGCGGAGGTCTCTAACCGTCAAGTCAAACAGATTTTGGAGAAGGTGGTCGGTACTAATAGAAAGGATTGGGCTTTGAAGCTCGATGATGTCGTGTGGGGGTTCCGGACCGCGTACAAGACGGTGTTAGACATGTCACCGTATCAGATTGTCTATGGGAAGCCGTGCCACTTACTTGTAGAGATTCAACACAAAGCATTTTGGGCTTTGCGAAGCTTGAACTTGACTCTCAAGGATGTGAAGGAGTTGAGGATTACTCACATCAATCTTTTGGATGAGTTTTGGAGTCGTGCGTACAAGAATTCAGAGATCTATAAGGAAAGGATTAAGAGGTGGCACGATTCGAAGATCTCGTAGAAGGAGTTCAAGCAAGGAGATGAGGTATTACTTTTTAACTCTCGTTTAAAGCTTTTTGCAGGCAAGTTGAAGTCTAAATGGACGGGACCGTTCGTGATTCATCGAGCCTTAGGAGGGGGAGTTTTGAGCTCATTGACAATGATGGAGACATTTTTGCGGCGAATGGACATCGCTTGAAGCATTACAAGTTGCCGGATGATGTTTGTGTCATCTTTGTGGATACCTTGATCTAATTTGGTACCGTCGTGACTCTCCGACGTTAAACATGAGCGCCTGTTGGAGGGCTTTCCCTCCCGTTTTATTATTTTATTTCTTTCGTGTGAGTAAGAAATTTTTATATTTGAAGTGCTTATTTATCGGCAATTACATCTCTTTGCAAACTTAGTTTCACCTATGGTTTCTACTTAGTTTGGGGGGGTGTGATATACTTACCTCAATAAGCACCGATAGTATAATCTTTTCTTTGTGATGCTTATTAGGGGAGTTGGTTTTTGCGCCATATTTAAAATTTTAATTGATTTTGATGTGACGATTTTTTACAACTTGCCTAATGTTTAGTGGGTTTTGGTTGTGTTTTCTTTTATGGAGTTACTCATGAATGATATTTTGTGGAACAATTTTTGATGAAGTTGTGCTCTCGTTGGTACCTAATGATTCGTATTGAAGTTTGAAGTGTGTAGGGATTGAAGAACACTCAGTTTGGAAGCTTAGAAGGGTGGTTCGACCAAAGTCAGGGTAGGTTCGACCAGTGCCAGGAGGTCGAACCGAGCAGGGGAAGTCGAACCGACGCAGAAAATCATCCAGTGAGGTGGTTCGACCTGATCATTGTTGGTTCGACCTGTCTAACAGGTCGAACCAAGGTCGAACCCGGTGACTTAAAACTTTTAGTAGGGTGGTTCGACCTGAGCCGTTATGGTTCGACCTGTTCAGAAGATCGAACCTGAGATCGAACCAGTCTATTCAGAGCACTCTGTTTTTCAGGAGATAGGTTCGACCAAAACAAGAGTGGTTCGACCTGTTCAGAAGGTCGAACCTAGGTCGAACCAAAAGGTAAGTTTGTCCAGAACGTAGGTTCGACCTCGTCGCTTGAGGTTCGACCTGTCCCACAGGTCGAACCCGAGGTCGAACCCAGTCAGGTACGCGTTTTAAATTGGTTTTTTAGAAGGGTTCGATCATTCTTTTTGTTCACCAAACCTCGAACCCTCCCCGAACCTTAACACCCTTGCACAAATTCGTCAATTACACTTGATTTTGCACCGATTACACAACACTACACTCTTGATTCTTGAATTGGGAGCGGATTTGGGGCAATTTC
The DNA here is from genome assembly GCA_023678885.1 of Pogostemon cablin. NCBI lineage: Eukaryota > Viridiplantae > Streptophyta > Magnoliopsida > Lamiales > Lamiaceae > Pogostemon > Pogostemon cablin. The sequence goes on along the minus strand of CM042953.1, from coordinate 16,369,360 downwards.
GTCGTGGATTAGGGTTCAGTTGTGCGATTTTGAGTGTTGTGTTCCAATTCTCGATAGTTAACCATGGGCAAGACTAAAGGTACGTTTTTTTCAACTCAATTACCCTAGGATTGAAGTTTATTGCAAGAAATATGTTGTGGGTAAGTTGATTAATGTTGATTTTGGTTGAAATTCATGGTGATAATTGATATTTTTGAATTGATTCATATGAATTCATGTTTATTGGTTTGAGATTGCTTGATTATTGATAGAACTTGAGTTTTATGTGGATTGATCAAGGATATAATGCATCTAGATGAATGAGAATGTTAGTTAGGTTTGAATTGTTGATAATTGGAGTTGTTCATGAAGTTCAATTGTTGAAATTCTTGTAGAATAGCTTGAATTGGTTGATGCATGCTTGTTGTTTATGATTTGAAGATTAATGGTAGTGTGATTGAAGATGTTTTGAGCATGTTAAATAAGCAAGTGATGTTGAGATAATAATTGGGTTGATTAAACATGGATGCTTGAAGTCTTGAGTGGAGTATAGGATATGCTAGTCATATACTTGTGTTCTTGTCTTGTTGGTTGTATTGAAGTAGTTGTTTTCAGGAAAGGGACAAGGATCAAGTAAAGGGAAAGGTAAGGCGGATGAAGCAAGATCGAAGAAGAGGAATGACAGGCCTTCGAATGTGGACACAGTGACCAGGAAGCTGAGGCTACAAGATCGTTTACCCGAGAACTTCAAAATTCAAATGCAAAACTGGGATGAGATTAAAAAAAGTGGAAAGAAGTCTCGGACAAGATAGCTCGTACTCGATACCAAGATGATGAGGCGATGAGGATAATGAGAATCGGGAATGACATTTTCTGGATGTTCGATCAAGTGGGTATCTAGAGGTTTATGGAGTTAAAGAGGCCGACGTATTTCCATGTTACAGCGAAAGTAGTCTGCTCCTTCGAGATGGTGAAGGACCCACTTGGGTACCCGTATCAGTGTACGTTTCAGCTTGGTGGAGTTAGTAGGAGATGGACGTCTGAGGATTTTAATGAGATGTTTGAGACGCCTTTGGGGATCTCTCATTTGGAGAATGGTGCGTTCAACACTAATAGGTTTTGGAGAGAGATTACGGGGGAGATTGGAGATTATAAGATTAGGCAGGCTCGTGCTTCCTCAATAAGAATCCAGTTTTGAGGTACATGGATCATGTCTTGAGCAACACGTTGTTCGCCCGCTCAGAGGGAAGTGTTGTGTCTAGAGGAGAGCTTTGTGCTTTGTGGTGTATGCTTAATGGGGTGCAGTTTAATGTTGGAACGTATTTCATTATACAGCTACATCGATTCAGGACCATTGGGTTTCAAAAGGTGAATATTGGAGGGTTACTGACGATAGTGACTGAGCATTATAATTTGGATTTCACCGGCATCACACCAGTTAGAAGAGAGCCCGATTTGGCAATGTTTAAATGCGTGAAGGGAGGATTTGCACATTTCAGAAATGGAGATTGGTTCTTCACGAGGGGACTCAAGCCCTTCGATTTTATGTTTCCCTTCGACGTGAGTAACTTTACAACTATTCGGGTGGCGAGGAACAAGTTGATGGATTCTCACGGACACAATGCCTTATCCATGGCAGTAAGGTCGGGTGGTGATTGGAGGACTGTATCGCAGATGTGTATGGATGGTAGGATGACGGAGTTATAGCAGATTGTGGATTAAGGAGAGTTCCATCCACCACAGCAGCCCGAAGAAGAGGAGTATTTAGAGGAGGAGCAGTAGGATGAGGAGATGCCGATACAGCACGACGCACATCAGCATGAGCCAGCACCGCAGCAGTAGCGGGCTGTCCCGAATGATACACGGGAGCAGCTCTGCCTTATTCATGAGCAGCTGGTCGCAATCGTTGCTAGCCAGCAGGAGACAAACCGATAGCTCGCACTCGCCAATGCCAACTATGCTACGTTGAATGAGAGGTACACGGCCTTGAATGAGAAAGTTGGTAGATTAGGTGATCGAGTTGATTACTTAGATAGACACATCGGTGATCTGCACCGGATTGTGGAGCGGAGACTTGATGATGAGGATGATGATGATGAGGATGATGATGCTCCGGAGGAGTAGTTTTTCAGGTTTTCTTTGGTTTCCTCCGATTCATCTTGACTCCATTATTCTTCTTTTTATCTTTATAGGTTGGGTTGTGATTCATGCGTGAGTGGAATGTATAAGTGATATCTTGTATGATTGATTGGGTATAAGCTTATTAGTTTTTGTGCATTCATATGTTCATGTGTTAATTTCTATTGATTAAAAGCATGTATAATTTGATAAGTATATTGAGTTCTTGTGAAACTGATCTTAATTATGTGCTATGAGGAGTACTTAGGATTTTAATTACCTATGTGAGGATTTGAGCCTTAATAATCATGCGTGATCATGATTATTTTATTCTTGAGAGGATCATTCATATGAACGTATTCTAGAACTTGGCTTGAAGTCTTGTGTGAGACTTATGATTGATAAATTGCTAGGACATGATCTTACTGATTTTATTAACCTTTGGATGCCCCGTTGAGCCGTTAAAGCTTTTTCTTTGGTAGACGAAGTAAATAACCTTATAAACCTTTACTTGAGCTTTGATTAACCTATTCATTGGTAGAGAGAGTGGAGGTGAGTAAGTGTTGCAAGAAGAAAAAGGAAGATAGAATATGGTTAAATCTTGTTAAGGGGTAGTGCCCGAAACTGGTACCCCAATTGTTTTTATACACGGTGTGTGAAGCTTAGCAGCTGACGGCCTATACATGAGAAGAATGGTAGTGCCTGAAACCGATACCCGAATTGTTTAAAAAGATGATGTTGATGCCATGAAAAGAAGGAAAATTCAGGAATTTTACAAGTTCTCGAGACGACATTGGAGAAGAACTTGCTGTAAGAAGAAGAAATCGAGAACCTCCAAGGTAACTCTCTACTAGTGTCTTAAGTCACTAAGTCTAAAATTTTCTACCTTTTTCCAAAGAGCCAACATTACAACCCGAAAAAAAGTCCTTTGTGATCCTAGTAAAGAGTTGATTATAAGTTGATTTTAGAGACCTTTGCCAAGCATATGGTTACGCGTGAATATGGATTGATATGAGTGTTTATATTAACCTATATAGTGCCTCACGCACTTGAGTGAAAGGGAATAAATACTTATCTTGTGAGCGAAATTACTTAGTACTCCGAATGGTGTGTGATTGGATTGGTTTTGCATGAGTGATATATATGAAACAATTAATACTTGTTTGATTGAATGAAGATGCATGTGTGATATGTGTTGTACTTGATCTTGGTGAATTATACACGACTCATGTGGTTTGATTTGGTTGTCTCGGGACGAGCAACATGTAAGTTTGGGGGTTTGATGAGTGTGTAAATTCACAAGTTTGGCACCATGTTTTGTGCTAGTTTTGGAGAGTTTTGAGGTGGAAATAGGTGGAAAATCTATATATATTGTGAATTAGCATGAATCAGGTATTAGTGGAGCTATTTAAGTGGTTTTCATAGCAAAATCGGAGTGGAAGTGCTAAGAATCGAAGAGACGAAGTCGAGACCATGCGAACCGCCAAGGAGAGAGGTGGTTCGACCTGTTGGAGGAGGGTTCGACCTCTTCTATAGGTCGAACCAGCATTGCAAAGTGTGCAGGAGGAAGGTTCGACCATGACTCAAGGGGTTTGACCTATTCATCAGGTCGAACCATGGTCGAACCAGTTTGCGAGAAGATGGGTTCGACCACAATGTTGGGGTTCGACCTGACGGTTGGTTGACCAGGAGCGAAAATTCTCCAGTGTGGGGGTTCGACCTGCGGCCAGTGGTTCGACTTGTTTGACGAGGTCGAACCGACGTGCGGGAACTTACCTTATCCGGATTTTTGAGGCCAAAACGCGTGGGATCACTTGAAAAGCCCATTCCAAGCTCTAGAGACGTGATTACAAGTATAAAAGAAGGCTCATGCAGTCAAGATACACACGGTCACTAAGAGAACGAGAAAGGAAGAAGAAAGGGATCGTCGTCAACAACACATTACAAGAGGAGAGTAGGAGAGCTGAGACAGAGGTTCAGCTGGAGATTCAAGTAAGATTGGTCCAACTAACCATGATTGCTCTTAGATCAATCATGGGCTAGAGTCACTTCGGTAGTTCTAAGGTTATGAAGGTTTCATGAGTTAATTTGTACTTCGTGTGTGTACTCCATACACACTACTTGTGGTTTATTTTATATAAGATTGTACGTTTTTAATCCATACTCATAGTTGTTTTGTGCATCAATAATCGTTGTGTAGAGTCTGAATGCATGACATGGTTATTGGTTGAGTGCGTTCACTAATGAGCAGGGTTTATTGTTATAATTCTAAGTGAAGGGATTCCGAGATTTTATTAGAACCGTCTTATATGAATGTTTGTTAATTGAATTGAATTCGGGTTAACAAGTATGACTAAGAGTATAACTTTATAATACCTAAAAAGAAAGATCAAATCGGGTTAGAGTACTAAGTGCACGGGAAATAATTGATTATGATAGTACCTAGAAAGGGAGGTAAAGTATACGTCTTGCTCTGAGGATACTCACACGTGTCAAAAGCTTATCTATTTGTGTCTATAGAATAGATTTATATGGTCTAGCGATGCGTCCATAAACCACAAGGCAGAGTCGAACATCGACACATGAAAGTATGAATTAACGAACGAAACTGGATGGCTTGACGAACTACCTATTATCTTATTTGATCACAACTACTATTTTCTTGTTCTTGTTATTTATTTGCTATTTTTATTATTACTTAGCTTACAAACCTACAAATATAATTCTCAACTTAGTCATAATTGCTAGAAAATAACAAAAGTAATATTTATCCGTCCCGTGGATTCGATATTTAACTTAGTCACCTTCGAAACTACAATTGATATCCTTCATACTTGGGGATTAAAGTTGTGTGTTGAGAAAACGCCCATCAGTACGCGGTCCGAAACCCCCACGCGACATCATCGAGCTTCAAAGCCCAATCCTTTCTATTGGTTCCGACCACCTTCTCCAGAATCTATTTGACTTGATGGTTAGAGACCTCCGCTTGCCCATTTTCTTGAGGATGATAGGGTGTAGTAACCCTATGCTTAACACCATACCCTTTAAGCACCTTCTCAAGAAATTTATTGACGAAGTGCGTACCTCCATCACTAACAAGTGCTCAAGGGACTCCAAAACGGGCAAAGATATGCTTCTTCAAGAAAGATATAACAATTTTCGAGTCATTCAAGCGAGTAGGAATCGCTTCCACCCACTTAGAAACATAATCCACCGCAAGTAGAATGTAGAGAAATCCATTAGATGGGGAAAAAGACCCCATAAAATCGATACCCCATACATCAAAAATCTCGACCATTATGCTCTGCTGAAGCGGTATCTCGTCTCTCCTACCGATGTTCCCCATGCGTTGACATCTATCGCAAGATGCCACATAGGTCTCACAGTCCTTGAACAACGTAGGCCAATAAAGAGCGGACTGAAGTACCTTTGCTGCTGTCTTTTGAGCGCCGAAGTGCCCCCGTTAGGTTGTGCATGGCAAAACTCGAGAACACTCTCCATCTCTGGCACACACCTACGAATGATAGAATCCGTACAAATTTTGTACACAAATGGATCATACCATATGAAGGTCTCAACATCCCTTTTGAATTTAGCAAGTTGATATCGGTTGAGATCCCTTGGAATTTCTCCTACAGCAATATAATTAACATAATTCGCATACCATGGATCAACTCCCTGCGCAGCAACCATACACGCCCGCTTAGCCCTTTCAACAAACACGGCCATGATCTTTTCATCCGGAAACATTTCCTCAATATACTCGAAAGAATTATCGCAATGTTCCCTAGTCTCCAACCTCGAAAGGTGATCCGCCAACACATTATCAGAACATTTCTTATCTCGGATCTCCATGTCAAACTCTTGAAGTAGAAGAATCCACCTTATTATCCTAGGCTTCATCTCCTTCTTTTCCATCAAGTACCGAATCGCTGAATGATCCGTGTACACAATAGTCTTCATGCCAACCAAATACTGACGAAACTTGTCGAATGCGTACACAACCGCCAAAAACTCCTTTTCAGTCACCGTGTAATTCTTTTGTGCTGCATCGAAAGTCTTAATCACGTAGTAAATGGTGCAAAACTTCTTCTCCTTCAGCTGCCCAAGCACCACTCCAAGTGCTACATCACTTGCATCACACATTAGTACAAACGATTGAGTCTAATCCGGTGTGATCAAGATAGGTGCAGAAATAAGCGCCTCCTTCAAAACTTGAAAAGTTGTTAGACAATCTTCATCAAACACAAAAGGAACATCATTTTCAAGTAAGTGAGATAAGGGCTTAGAGTATTTTGAGAAGTCTTTTATGAATCTCCTGTAAAAACCGGCGTGTCCAAGGAAGGACCGCACTCCTCTTTCATTGGTCGATGGTGGAAGCTTCTCAATTGCCACCACTTTAGCACGATCTACCTGCAATCCTTTGGCTGAAACATGATACCCAAGAACAATCCCATCCTTCACCATGAAGTGGCACTTCTCCCAATTCAAGACAAGATTAGTCACTTGGCATCTCTTCAAAATAGTAGCTAGGTTAGACAAACAAATATCAAAGGAGGAACCAAAAACAGAAAAATCATCCATGAATATCTCCATGATCTTCTCTATCAACCCATCGAATATTGCCATCATGCATCTCTGAAAAGTAGCAGGCGCATTACATATCCCAAATGGCATTTTCCAAAAAGCAAAGGTCCCATACGGGCAAGTAAAAGTGGTTTTTTCTTGATCCTCGGGGGCAATCATAATTTGGTTGTATCCAGAGTATCCATCCAAGAAATAATAAAACTCATACCCTGCAAGATGATCTAACATTTGATCCATGAAAGGAAGAGGAAAATGATCCTTACACGTGTTCTCATTCAACTTCCTATAATCTACACATGTACGCCATCCCGTAGGAATCCTTGTGGCTATCGCTTCTCCATCCTCAGCTTTTACTACAGTCATACCCCCCTTTTTATCAACTACATGCAATGGACTCACATGGGGACTATCACTAATAGGATATATGATTCCAGCATCCAACCACGTAAGGATTTGCTTCCTAATTACCTCTTGAATCGCGGGATTAACCCTCCGCTGATTCTGAACACTTGCCTTGGCCTCGTCTAACAATATTATCCTATGCATATAATACGAAGGACTAATTCCTTTCAAATCCTCAAGAGACCAACCAATCGCAGATTTATACTTCTTAAGAACATTCAATAACTCCTCAAGTTGATCATCATCAAGAGAAGAAGATACAATTACCGGATATTTTTCATTGTCGCCAAGAAAGGCGTACTTCAGGTGTTCCGGCAAAAGTTTCAACTCCTCTTTCCTCACTTCCATCGGAGAGCTCTCATTATCCAAGGGCAAGTACTTCCTAGTCCACTTGACTTCTTCTACCTTAGTTCTTTCCAATTCAAACCTGTCATCACCCAAAGCAAGTAAGTTTTCAAGAAATTCAATACATACCTCGTTGGAGAGTCCGTCAAGCTCCGTAGTGAGATAAGTAAGAGACTCCATCAAACATGTCTCAAGAGGATCCTTTGACAGGATCAGAGACATATCCTCCTTCACAATCTCCTCCACCACGTCAATACTAAAGCACTACGACTCCATGGGCATCTTCATTGCTTTGTCCAAGTTGAAAAGAACTTCTTCTTTGTCCATTCGCAATCTAAGTTCTCCTTTCTGAACATCAATCATAGCTCCAGCAGTAGCAATGAATGGTCTCCCCAAGATTAAAGGGATATTATCCTTATCTTCTTCCATCTCTAGCACAAGAAAGTCCACAGGAAAGACTAGCTTCTCCACTTTGACGAGAACGTCTTCAATTATACCTTTTGGAAACGTTATAGACCTGTCCACCAATTGGAGAACCACTGTTGTAGGGGTCAACTCCCCCAAACCAAGCCTCTGAAAGATGAACAAAGGCATCAAATTGATGCTTGCCCCTAGATCGCACAAAGCTCGCCGTGCCGGCCCCTTTCCGATCTCACATAGAATAGTGAAGCTCCCCGGATCCTTCATCTTTTGCGGCAGCTTCCTTTGGATGATTGAGCTGCAATTCTTAGATAAATTCACCATTTCAATTCCGGTTAAGCACCACTTCTTCAACAATATGTCTTTAAGGAATCGGACATAGTACGGCATCTCCATGATTACCTCTAAGAAAGGAATGCTCAAGCTTATTTTGTTCATTATCTCAGAAAACTTCTTGAACTTCTCTTCCAATCCCTTCTTCACAAGCTTGTATGGAAACGGCGGAGGTATCTTTGTTTTGGGAATCCCTCATTCATCACGATCAACCTTTTCTGCTTTCTCCTGTTCGGCTCTCAATCGCTTGGCTCTCTCCCACTTTTTCTCAGCTATTATGTCTGTACTTTGCTCATTCCGAACCACTGGAGTAGCATCAACATCATCGAGAGTGTTCGGAGTAGCAACAGATAATTTCTGGTGGGGTTCGACCAGGGTTCGACCTGTGGAACAGGTCGAACCAGGCACGTACTGGTCGACCCTACCTTCTGGACAACGGCTCTCTTTTTGAAATTGAGGTTCGACCTGGGTTCAACCTGTTGAGTAGGTCAAACCACGGGCATCTAGGTCGAACCGGCCTACTGTACTCCTTTCGCCATCCGGTTCGACCAAGGTTCGACCTGTTTGATAGGTCGAACCATGACCGTCATGGTCGAACCATTGCTGCGACAAAATAGAATGCTCCAAGTGGTACGGTTCAACCTGTTGGATAGGTTGAACCATGATTGTCGTGGTCAAACCGTTGCTGCGATAAAACAGAGTGTTCCAAGTTGTGAGGTTCGACCATGGTTCGACATGTGGAATAGGTCGAACTATCTACAGTTTGGTCGAACTGATGCTGCAATGCCTCCTGATCGTGTCCAGTGCGTTGGTTCGACCTCTCCTGTATGGTTCGACCTTCAATGTTGGTCGAACCATGGTCGAACCGGGCCCTAGACATGTCCAAATTTGATTCCGGCCTCATAGGTCCCTCGTACTGCGTTCCCGACCTCAATGTGATGGCGTTGCAGGACCTTGGATTCTCAATACTTTGAGATGGGAACTTCCCCTTCTCAAGAGTTTGAGTAAGCTTGTTAACACTTCCTGCCATCTCCCCCATCAGTAACGTAAGGTCCTTCACCTGCTTAGATATAAACTCATGGTTTGCATCGATTTTCTTTTCAAGTTTGGCCTCAAGGCGGTTCACTCTTTCATCATTCTTGGCCATATACCTGTTCACAGTATCCTCAAGACTCGGTTTCCCTTCTTCCACCTTAGCACCCGGATCAACACCCATCGGAGGTTGAATCGCATTATTCGGATTGCTCCATGAGAACTCCGGCCTCCTAGGTTGTTGATAACCACCCGGGGGACCACGATTATTAAAGTTTCCTCGATAGTTCCCTGGTAGTTTCGGTTTCCTTGATCTGGATACCTAGTCCCTTGAATGCTTTGACCCATGGCATAGTGTGCCTCTTCCAACTCCTCTTGGATTGGTCCATCATTCTTCAACTCTTGCTGCATGATTGGTACGCGCTGAGATAATTCGCTGATTTGCTTCTGTTGGGATTCAAGTAGCTTGTTGATATTGGACAAGCTAGAGACGATCTCATCCTCTCTACTTGTTTTCACCATTGCGTGTTCAACCTTCGCTACCTTCCCAAGGACATAAGTACCTCTAACTCTATCAGTTTGCCAATCCCTCGAATTCATCGAAATATCTTCAAACAACTTTTCGGCCTCTACGGATGACTTTGTAAGCAACGCTCCATTAGAAAAAGCATCCAATAACACTCGTGAATCACAGTCCAATCCATTATAGAATATACTGATATATTGAGCTTTAGATAGCCCATGTTGAGGACACTTCCTAAGCATGTCCTTGAATCTATCCCATGCTTCATGAAATTTTTCACCTCCACCCATAGCAAATTGGTTAATGTCTTGCTCATCTTAAACACCTTTGAAGGTGGCATGTACCTCTCCAAGAACCTTAACTGCAGTTGCTCCCAAGTGGTGCACTCAGCTGCGTTGATAGTGTCGTACCAATCTCTCGCCTTTTCAGTAAGCGAGAATTTGAACAAAAGGATCTTCCTAGCATCTTCATGTTCTCCTGCGTCTTTTTGAGTACTTGCATAGCCCAAGAACTTGTTCTGATGCTGCTGCGGATCCTCTAAAGACCCTCCTGAAAAGGAGTTCCTTTCTATCATGCTAATAAGAGCGGGATGAAGATCGAAAGGTGAATTAGTTCCCCTCGTTCCTAGAAGCCCAATATTTCCAGCCCCATTATTTCTGAAAACCTCTCGGATGGCTAGATTATCCGGATTTGTTGCCATGTTGACTGTCCTTACTCCCGAATTAACTTCAGTTGTAGCTTCAATCGTCTGCGAGTTCTGCTCGTCAACTTTAACTCTAAAATTTAGAGCTTCAGTTGGATCAATATTCTTTGCTTTGCTCTTCTTTTTCTTCTTCTTTCTTGACGATGCTCCGATTTCAGGATTATAGGGTTCAAGTTCACCTTTCTTTGATCTCGTGAGCATGCACCTAAAAAGAACTAGAATTAAAACAGCAAAACAAGAAAAATAGCCCTAATAAACTAGAAATAACAAAAAGGTATTTTAAGCCATCCCCGGCAACGGCGCTAAAAACTTGATGGGAGTTTTCTCAACACACAACTTTAATCCCTAAGTATGAAGGATATCAATTGTAGTTTCGAAGGTGACCAAGTTAAATATCGAATCCATGGGACGGATAAATATTTCTTCTGTTATTTCCTAGCAATTATGACTATATTGAGAATTGTAATTGTAGGTTTGTGAACTAAGTAACAATTAAAATAATAAATAACTAGAACAAGAAAATAGTAGTTGTGATCAAATAAGATGATAGGTAGTTCGTCAGGTGATAGGCTTTTTCTGCGCACTATAATTTAATCCTCAAGTGTAAGGATATCAATTGTAGCAGTAAGCACCCAAGTTAAATTATCGAACCCAAAAGGACAGCTAATTATTTATTTCCTAAAATTACTAAATTAATCAGAATCAAGTAACCGATATCCAGGAGTTGTGAATTTAATTATTATGTAAATAACAGAAAATTAAATAACTAATAAAATAAATCACAACAGAAAGATTTAAGATTAATTCAAGAGAAAATCAACAGTTCTAAGGTATCAGGTATAGACCAATTAATTCGGGTTTCTAGACCTCTAATTGTTCATTCATGCAGTTTCAATGAAAATACACCGCATAACCCTGTTTTCCCATCGGATATGATCCGATTCAAAGCTAACAGTATAATCTAGTTTAAATCCTAAGGTGCGTGAATATTACCAAGCCTTATTCCTAGATACAAATCAAAGCAAGCAACAATACCTCCGGATGGTAAGCCCGACTAACAAGATATTTTCTGGAATTACTACAAGGTTCTATTCACTTCCTACTTGATTGTCTAATTGCATTGTTCCACTAAACTAATCAAGTATTTGATTAACCAGTTCATGAAATTAAAGTGCTTATAGCGGAGCTACTCTAATCCCTAACAGATAGACAATACCAATCATGAACGCACACAAGCTAACACAATAATCCAAGCATTATAGCGGATGTCATGAATATATTATGAAGACGTTACGAAGCAGATTAACATGTCTTAGTAAAATAAGTAGAATCAAAAGCTCAACTAGATAAAATCTCAATATTTGGTCTAAATCCCCAAATCAATCAAATCAATCCATCAAACCTTAAAACTGTATAAGAAATTAGCCTATGAGGTTACAAGCAACACTCATGGCTATGCAATTCATACCACAAATCAAGACAAAAGAAAATTAAAGAAAGGAATAGAAAAACCCTAGTGTTGGAGTTGTCTCAGATTCCTTCTCCGTCTCTCCGATTGACTGATCTTCCTCTTGAATAGCCCTTGAATCCCCCTTTGATGTGGATGGATGATGGGATGGATATGGATGATGGTAGATGATGGATGGTAGGGGGTAATCCCCTTGTGGAGGGTGGTGTCTCTTATGAATAATGATGTGAGATATATATAGGTGTGAGAAGGGAATGAGATAAGGAAAGAATTGTGCTCCAAGAAAGGGAATGAGATAAGGAAAGAATTGTGCTTCAAGAAATAGCTAAAATTGGCTAATTTTCGGAAATTTTCGGAAATTCCCGTTGGCAGCTGCGCAGTCTCACTGTTTCGAGCATAACTTCTTCATACGGACTCCAATTTGAGTGATTTTTATGCCAAAACGATCCTCTCTTCCGTGGCTTTCCAACCATATATCACATGATCAATTTGGACTTCTATACGAACACAGAAAAATTATTCAAGTGGACGTGTGTTTTTCACCATTCCTTCACACTTTCACTCTTCATTCCAACTTTTAACTTTTGATCATGTTTTACCCTTCAAAACTCAACAAAACACCTTAGTAGCATCTTAATTATGCAAGATATGAAAACCATGTCATTCTATACAAAATCATGGCCACATTCTATAAAAAACGGTATAATGTGAGGCCTAAAATACGTGAAATTCCATTCTCAACAAACCCCCAAACTTACCTGTTGCTCGTCCCGAGGCAACGACATATAAAACCAATAGAGTAATTGAGAGGAAATTTCACAACTTCACATCCAAGAAAATATAACAATTCAAAATCGTACTTCAAATACTAAGACAACCATCCATCTAAGAACATACAATTCAAATCAACTACTTCACTTTTTCGGAATGCTCATCCACCATTCTCACGGGTAGTATTTACGCTCATCGCTCAAGTGTGAGATATACACTTCAGGGTAAGGTGTTTACACTCACAGTCAATTCAAACACACGCGTAACCATAAGCTTGACAATCATCTCAACTCTCGACTAAAGGGATAATTTCAACAATAGGATCACAAAGGTCTTGCATTAGGTTGTAATGTTGGCTCTTTGGTAAAGGTAGGGAGTATATGGATAAGGTGACTCAATCACTAGTAGAGAATCAAAGAAGACTTACAGCTTTTCAACAAACAGCTTTACTTTCTTCTTTCTTCTTCAACGCTCTTCAATGCTTCTTGCAATTTGATTCCTCCTTCACTTTTGAACACCACATCCTTATTTGAAATTTTTTTCTTCTTCCCTCTTTTCTTTTCTTTTTTTTTTCTTTTTCAAATAAGGGTACCAGTTTCAGGTACTACCCTTTTCATTGGGTACCAGTTTCGGGCACTACCCCTTTATGCAACAATTTAACCACTCTCTTCAACAAATTTCATCACTTCCAACTTATTTCTCCTTATATACTTCATCACAAGACACCAACTTGATTCCTTCAATTCTCTACTAGGTAGGAATTTTTTAAAGGCTAGCAAAAGGGATCAATTGGCTAATCACGTAGGCTTCCAACAAATAAGGCTTTTAGGCTCAAAAGGGTTGACTAAGGATATTTCATTAGGTAGGAAAATAATATGGCTAGTGACTAATAAAAAACAAAGATGGCCTAAGATCATTTCCTATTGTCTAGTCAAACACGTAGCTTCAAGCAAGATAAAAAGCCAAGTTCTAGAATACGTGTGTATGAACGACACTCACAAGAATAAACTGAATCATGAAATTTCTCATGATTTTAAAAGGCTCAAAATCTCACATGGCTATACGAATGAACGAGCAAACCTAATAAAGCTACATAGCTAATCTTCCTTGCACATAATCAAGTTTCAAGCATCTCAATATCAAAGCACAATCTCAAATTGCTTCTCAACAATCACACATATAATCAAGTGCAAAGAAAAATCAGAAAATCATCCTAGAGAACCATAAATCGACTACACCGACACTAGGATTAACACAAAACAAACAATAAACACCACAAAACACGAAACCTGAAAAATCGCAAAAAATCGAACCCTCAATATTCTCAAATAAATCAAAAATATTAAGAATCCGCAAAAAATCGACTCTCCAAGCAACAACACAATGTAAAAATTCTATTTCGACACTGCAAGACAAGGTAGAACCATAAATCGACTACACCGACACTAGGATTAACACAAAACAAACAATAAACACCACAAAACACGAAACCTGAAAAATCGCAAAAAATCGAACCCTCAATATTCTCAAATAAATCAAAAATATTAAGAATCCGCAAAAAATCGACTCTCCAAGCAACAACACAATGTAAAAATTCTATTTCGACACTGCAAGACAAGGTATGTACGTTACCCCCCCAAACTTAGATTAAACGAAGTGAGAAACTAAGTTTGCAAAGAAGTATATACCGCAGTCAAGCAACACCTAATAAAACTCCTACACCAACACAGACATATAAAAGCAATAAAACGGAAGGGACAGCCCCCAACAGGCGCTCATGTTTAACGTCGGAGAGTCACGACGTATTACCTCAAGCTCATCGGAATGGCCATGGATATCTTTCATCCTTGCCATCATATTCTAATCGTTGTGCTTCTTCATCAATCCAATACTTATGGCGAGGGATGGCCTCATTGGCATTCTTAAAATTTATCTTGACCTTGCCAACCATGTTAAGATCAAATTTCATCAACCTCTTCATTCTACTCCACCACTTATTCCTTCTTCCGACGAAAATTCCCAACTTCTCTTCTAGTTCCTTTCTATCCCTAAGAATATGAGAGGAATCATAAGGTGAAACAAAGTCAACAGAAACAATATCATTAAATTCAATGCAACTTAAAGAGTTTAAAGGTTTAGAAATGCTCATTTCATTCTTCAAGTCCTCTTCGGTTGCTTCATGACTTTGCTCTTCTTCTTTCTTTTCTTTTTCAACATCGTCAAATTCTTCATCAATCACTTCCTTTGCCTCAAAAATTGTCTCCAGTTGATAGCTCAATTCGAGTGGAGCTGCTTGACTTAATCGAGTGGACTCTTCTTCGACTTCTTCTTCCTTAAACAACAACATAGGACCTTCAAACTGCATTCCAGGGCACAATGGAAAAACAATATCTTCTTCAAACTCTTCTTCATCCATTCTTTCCTCTTGTTGAAGTTGAGTATTTAAACTTGAAGAGATGTTCGTAAGAAGATTGTTTATCTCTCTCGTTCTTTCATGAAACTCCTGTGATGCAACTTTCCTTTCCTGCGATTGAACTTTCATCTTTCTTTCTAGAGCTTCCAACCTTCCCATGTTTTCTTCATGCTTCTTGATGGAAGTATCAAACGCGTCTTGTAATCCTTGGGAAACTCCGACCGATCCAGAATAAGTGTTCTCTTGATAAGGTTGACATGAATTTGCATTGTAAGTACAAGACCATTCATCTTCATATCTGACTTGATTGTAATACTGAGAAGGACTTTGATTCACTAGAGAATCATAACCATAATTCCTCTCATCCATGTAATATGGAGTAGGAACCATATTATTCTGATTTTCATAGCGTTTCAATATTTCGTCTATGCATGGAGAAGGATTCATAACATTTTGATTTCCATATCTTTTTAATATTTCGTCCATCTCAGTACCTCAAAGATAATTTATAGTCAGAATATATTCAAATAAGAAAAATAAAAAAAGCAATAAAAAGTCCTAATTAAACTAGCAATAAAAGAAAAATAAATAATTAAGCCGTCCCCGGCAACGGCGCCAAAAACTTGATAGGCTTTTTCTGCGCACTATAATTTAATCCTCAAGTGTAAGGATATCAATTGTAGCAGTAAGCACCCAAGTTAAATTATCGAACCCAAAAGGACAGCTAATTATTTATTTCCTAAAATTACTAAATTAATCAGAATCAAGTAACCGATATCCAGGAGTTGTGAATTTAATTATTATGTAAATAACAGAAAATTAAATAACTAATAAAATAAATCACAACAGAAAGATTTAAGATTAATTCAAGAGAAAATCAACAGTTCTAAGGTATCAGGTATAGACCAATTAATTCGGGTTTCTAGACCTCTAATTGTTCATTCATGCAGTTTCAATGAAAATACACCGCATAACCCTGTTTTCCCATCGGATATGATCCGATTCAAAGCTAACAGTATAATCTAGTTTAAATCCTAAGGTGCGTGAATATTACCAAGCCTTATTCCTAGATACTAATCAAAGCAAGCAACAATACCTCCGGATGGTAAGCCCGACTAACAAGATATTTTCTGGAATTACTACAAGGTTCTATTCACTTCCTACTTGATTGTCTAATTGCATTGTTCCACTAAACTAATCAAGTATTTGATTAACCAGTTCATGAAATTAAAGTGCTTATAGCGGAGCTACTCTAATCCCTAACAGATAGACAATACCAATCATGAACGCACACAAGCTAACACAATAATCCAAGCATTATAGCGGATGTCATGAATATATTATGAAGACGTTACGAAGCAGATTAACATGTCTTAGTAAAATAAGTAGAATCAAAAGCTCAACTACATAAAATCTCAATATTTGGTCTAAATCCCCAAATCAATCAAATCAATCCATCAAACCTTAAAACTGTATAAGAAATTAGCCTATGAGGTTACAAGCAACACTCATGGCTATGCAATTCATACCACAAATCAAGACAAAAGAAAATTAAAGAAAGGAATAGAAAAACCCTAGTGTTGGAGTTGTCTCAGATTCCTTCTCCGTCTCTCCGATTGACTGATCTTCCTCTTGAATAGCCCTTGAATCCCCCTTTGATGTGGATGGATGATGGGATGGATATGGATGATGGTAGATGATGGATGGTAGGGGGTAATCCCCTTGTGGAGGGTGGTGTCTCTTATGAATAATGATGTGAGATATATATAGGTGTGAGAAGGGAATGAGATAAGGAAAGAATTGTGCTCCAAGAAAGGGAATGAGATAAGGAAAGAATTGTGCTTCAAGAAATAGCTAAAATTGGCTAATTTTCGGAAATTTTCGGAAATTCCCGTTGGCAGCTGCGCAGTCTCACTGTTTCGAGCATAACTTCTTCATACGGACTCCAATTTGAGTGATTTTTATGCCAAAACGATCCTCTCTTCCGTGGCTTTCCAACCATATATCACATGATCAATTTGGACTTCTATACGAACACAGAAAAATTATTCAAGTGGACGTGTGTTTTTCACCATTCCTTCACACTTTCACTCTTCATTCCAACTTTTAACTTTTGATCATGTTTTACCCTTCAAAACTCAACAAAACACCTTAGTAGCATCTTAATTATGCAAGATATGAAAACCATGTCATTCTATACAAAATCATGGCCACATTCTATAAAAAACGGTATAATGTGAGGCCTAAAATACGTGAAATTCCATTCTCAACATCAGGCCATCCAGTTTCATTCGTTAATTCATACTTTCGTGTGTCGATATCCAACTCTGCCTTGTGATTTATGGACGCATCGCTATACCATGCAAATCTATTCTATAGACACAAATAGATAAGCTTTTGACACGTGTGAGTATCCTCAGAGCAAGACGTATACTTTACCTCCCTTTCTATGTACTATTATAATCAATTATTTCCCGTGCACTTAGTACTCTAACCCGATTTGATCTCCCTTTTTAGGTACTATAAAGTTATACTCTTAATCCTACTTGTTAACCCGAATTCAATTCAATTAACAAACATTCATATAAGACGGTTCTACTAAAACCTCGGAATCCCTTCACTTAGAATTATAACAATAAACCCTGCTCATTATTTAACGCACTCAATCAATAACCATGTTATGCATTCAGACTCTACACAACGATTATTGATGCACAAAACAACTATGAGTATGGATTAAAAATGTGCAATCTTATATAAAATAAACCACAAGTAGTGTTGTACGGAGTATACACACGAAATACAAATCAACTCATGAAACCTTCATAACCCAAGAACTACCGAAGTGGCTCTAGCTCATGATTGATCTAGGAACAATCATGGTTAGTTGGACCAATCTTACTTGAATCTCCAGCTGAACCTCTGTCACATCTCTCCTACTCTCCTCTTGTAATGTGTTGTTGATGATGATCCTTTTCTTCTTTCTTTTCGTGATGATTTCCTTGACTGCATGAGCCTCCTTTTATACTTGTAATCATATCTCTAGGGCTTGGAATGGGCTTTTCAAGTGATCCCACGCATTTTGGCCTCGAAAATTCGGATAAGGTAAGTTCCCGCACGTCGGTTCGACCTCGTCAAACAAGTCGAACCACTAGCCGCAGGTCGAACCACAGGTTGAACCCACCTACAAGAAGTACTCTGCACTTGGTTTGACCTCTTGTATAGGTCGAACCCCTCGGGTCTTGGTCGAACCACAGGTCGAACCCCAGCACTGGACAATTTCTGCTTCCTGGTTCGACCAACCGTCAGGTTGAACCCCAACATCGTGGTCGAACCCATCTTTTCGCGAACTTGTTCGACCATGGTTCGACCTGATGAACAGGTCGAACCATTTGAGTCGTGGTCGAACCTTCCTCCTGCACACTTTGCAATGCTGGTTTGACCTGTAGGAGAGGTCGAATCTTCCTCCATCAGGTCGAACCACCTCTCTCCTTGGCGGTTCGCGTGGTCTCGACTTCGTCTCTTCGATTTTTGGCACTTCCACTCCGATTTTGCTATGAAAACCACTTAAATAGCTCCACTAACACCTGATTCATGCTAATTCACAATATATATAGGGTTTTCATCTATTTTCACCTCAAAACTCTCCAAAATTAGTACAAAACATGGTGCCAAACTTGTGAATTTACACACTCATCAAAGAACCAAGTGAAGATTCAAGACGGAGCGAGAAGCGACGACGCCCATCTCTAGGGTTTATTCAGAACTTAATATTTTTTTTAATTTTCAAGACTATGGGTAAGATCTATCCAATCACCATGAACGTTCTTCGAAGAGTCATGGGCTAGAACCGCTTTGGTAGTTCTAGGGTTATGAAGGTCTTTATCTACTTAACTAAACTTCTGTGTGTATACTCCGTACAACACTACTTGTGGGTTTATTTTATATGACACTATGCATTTTTAATTCATACTCAGAGTTATTTTGTGCATCATTAATTGTTATGTAGAGTCTGAATACACATCTTGGTTATTGATTGAGTGCGTTCACTGCAGAGGCGGATTATATGTTATGATTCTAAGTAAGGGGACTCCAAAGCTTCATTAGAACTATTTTATATGAATACTTATTAATTGAATTGGATTTGAATTAGTAAGTAGGATAAAGAGGATAATTATATAGTACCTATAAAGGGAGATCATATCGGGTTAGAGTACTTGGTGCACGGGAAATAATTGATACTGATAGTACCTAGAAAGGGGGTGTGATTATATCTCTTTCTTCGAGGCAATTCACACGTGTTATACACTTATCTGCTTGTGTTTATAGAGTAGATTTGCATGGCTTAGTGATGCATCCATTATCTACAAGGCAGAGTCGGATATTGACATACGGAAGGCAGAGTCGGACATTGACACACCTATCTTCTCACTTGTCAACTCTCGTTTATCTCTACTGTCTTTATTTTATTTACTATTTTATTATTTGTTCATTAGTTTAATAATTATTCTCAACTTAAATTGCCAACAATAGTTTCTCTTAGATTAGATAATAATAAGTGGATAACCAATTGTCCTTTGGGTTCGATAAATATAACTTGGTCATTTATCTAAGCCACAATCGCATCCTTCATACTTGGGGATTAAAATTGTGTGTTGAGAAAATGCCCACCAGTACTCCATGGGAATAAACACCCTAGGGTAGTGCTTAAATGTAGTACCCTATGGAGGATGCACAAGGTAGTGCCCAAAACTGGTACATCGAGAGAAAAAAAGAGGAATAAAGAAGAAAAATGAAAAAAATGTGATGTTTGAAGGTGAAGAAGGAATGAAAATTGTCTGCATTGAAAAGAAAGAGAGGATGAAAGTTGAAGTGATCAATCAGGTTTAGTTCTCCACTATTTTAGTCAAATTATCCATATATTTCCTACCTTAATCAAAGAACGAACATTACATCCAAAGAAAACTTCTTTTTGATCCTATTGTCGAATCATACTTTTAGTGGTGGAGAGTTTGAGACTTTTGGCAAGCATATGGTTACGCATGCACTTGAATTGAATCTGAGCGTAAACACCTTAACCTATAAGTGTACATCTTTTACACTTGAGAGTGAGTGATATATACTTCCCGTGAGAACATGTGAATGGAGCATTTGAATTGGTGGTGATTGTCTTATCTTGTATACTATGAATTGATTATTACATGTAATGAGAGTTGCATGACCTATGTTGAGGACAATTGTATTTTGAATGGGGTATTTGTCATAGTCCTTGTTTCTCCGCTAATTTTCTTACTCTTTCTCTCTTTATTTTTATTTTGTTACCTTGGGACGAGCAACGGGTATGTTCGGGGGACTGATGAGAGTGAAAATAAGCATGTTTGAGTGTCCAATTTAACATCTTTTGATGGTAATTATTGTAATATATTAGCACAAGTGTCTTATATTTGATATATGTGAAAAAAGTGCGTTTGAGGTGCTCTATTGTATTTTAGGTGGAAAAACGATCAAAAGTGAAAAGTTGGAGAAAAGGTGCAACTTGTGTTAAAAATGCTGAAAAACGCATGTCCAACTTGTGTAATTTTTCTGTATTCATGTGGAGCTCAAAACTAGAAGTGTGATAAAGTTTCGAAAGCCACAGAATAAAGTGTCATTTTGGCGTAAAAAACTTCTCAATTGGAATCCAAACGAGAAAGTTTCGATCAAAATGGTGACGATGCGCAAGCTGTTCCTGCTCAGCACAGTTGTACCAATTTAAATTACTTGTTATACATTCAAATATTAGATTTTTTATTATTTCTTTATATAGATAGAAAGCCAATGCAAATAGGATAACGTGAGCACAAGAATCACTCAAATTGGAGTTTGGATGTGGATGTTATACGCGAAACGATGAGACTGCACAAGTTGGTTCGACCACACTGATCTGGTTCGACCTTTGGTTCGGGTCGAACCAGGAACCTAAAAACATGTTACAGAGTGTTTCGACCTCCCTGATCTGGTTCGACCAAGCCCAAAGGTCGAACCAAATGCCTGGGACAACTCCAGATCAGTATTTTTACACCCAGTGCATGTATTTTCGTGTTTTCAAAGAAAAAACCCATCCATGATCCATAAGGAGAGCTTACATGTATAAAAAGGGATGTAGATCACACCAAAAAGGGACCGCAACACAATCATCCTACACCCCACAAGGGGGGATCACCCCCCAACCATCATCCACATCCTTTCCTCCATCCATCTATCACTTTGAAGATTCATCTGCTTAATCAAGAGGAGAACCAAGAGAAGGATTCAAGACGGAGAAGGACGCGACGACGCACACATCTAAGGTTTATTTCGTTTTCTAATTTATCTTGTGATTCCATACATATGCGTAAGATCTATCCAACCCCATGATTGTTTTTCGTAACATCATGGGCTAGAACTGTTTTGGTAGATCTATGGTGTTAAAGGTTTTTATGAATTAATTGAACTTTCGTGTGTATATTCCGTACAACACTACTTGTGGATTTATTTTATATAAGACTATGTATTTTTAATTCATACTTTGAGTTGTTTCATACATCATTAACTGTTATATAGAGTCTGATATATATCTTGGTTATTGATTGAGTGTGTTCACTACTGCTGAGCAGAATTCCATGTTATGATTCTAAGTGAGGGGACTCCGTAGCTTCATTAGAACTATCATGTATGAATGTGTATTAATTGATTCGGGTTAATAAACATGATAAAGATGTTAATTTTATAATACCTATAAAGGGAGATCATATCGGGTTAGAGTACCAATCCTAGGGAGAAATAATTGATACTGATAGTACCTAGAAAGGGGGGGTGAAATTATATCTCTTAATTTCCCAAGGTTATTGATGAGAGTGGAAATTCATGTATTTTCGAGTCCAATTTAATACCTTTTTGAGTGTATAATTGCTATTATTTGCACATATATTATTACTTTGGATTATTGATGATTAAAAGGTGCTACTAAGGTATTTTATTGTGTTTTGATAGGAAATAGGATCAAAAGTGCAAGTTTTAAGCAAAGGTGCAATTTATGCAATGATGATGAAGAACGCATGTCCAAATTCATAAATATGCTGTGTTAAATGTGGAGATCAAAACTGATGGTATGATATATGGTTGGAAAGCCACTGAATAGAGGGTCGTTTTGGCACAAAGAACACCCCAATCTAGTTCCAAACGAAGAAGTTATAAGCAAAACGGTGACAACGCGCGTGAGATGCCGAGCAGGATTTCTGGCCACTTTCCATAGCTTATTGCACACTCAATTCTTGGTGTTAATGAATGTTCTTTATATTAGTTGAAAGCTCAGGAAGAGAGGATCGTGTGAATGCAAGAATTACTCAATTTGGAACTCGGATGTGGAAGTTATACACGAAACGATGAGGAGGTGCAGTCCATTCGACCTGAAGAAGTGTCAATTCGACCTCAACACTTTGATTAGACTTGCCATGCAAGTCGAACTAGGCACACGAAGCTTCCAGTACGCCGATTCGACCTAAGCTTCATTGATTCGACCAAGAGCTCAGGTCGAATCTAGATCGAACCAATGTGCAAAAATGTCCAAAAGGTTGATTCGACCTGGACAGCCTCGATTCGACCTGCACCTCTGGTCGAATCAAGGTCGAATTCCTTGTTTTCAGCGAGAAAAAGGTCAGTTCGACCTGCATTCGACTTGGAGGGGTGTAGTTCGACCTGTTCACGTGCAAACCTACCTGTCAAGCATGATAAAAGTGGGAGTAGTTCACACATGGGCAAAAGGGAAGACCTAACATGCGTTATATTCTTCAAGGCAAAGAGGACAAAGAACAAGAGCTGGAAAAGAATGCATGATGAGCTGCAAGTGGGCTGTGAAAGCTATAAACAGATGATGGACAGCAAAATAAAGACAAGTGGGAGCATGGAGAGCAAGAACAAGAAGAAGTGGAAGCATGTGATGCAACATGGGCAGCCATCAAGTAGAATGGAGGCATGTGATGTTGTGTCCCCTTCCACAACTATAAATAGGGGCTGCAAGACATCCCACCATCATCCCACCATCATCCCACCATAATCCCTCATTCATCAATTTACACCACAACACACACACACACAACAGCAACATCAGCTGCACTCCCTTCTCTTCCCCAATGGGGGAGAGAAGGGAGGAACACCACCTTCACCATTCATCCATCATCACCACCCATCCACCGGAGAGACGATCGGAGTTGCTACTTGGATCGGAGACGAAGATCCCAACGGAGATAGTGATTGAAGAGACGGAGTCCTTCACACGGGTTCTTTCTTTTTAGTTATTCATCTTTCGTTATTTTAGCAAAATGGTAGGATTAATTACGTCTTTATAATTGTTCCTCATCATGATGCTAAGTTTCTTTGTTGATAATGTTAGGGCATGAATACATTTGTGATTTTGTGACTTGATTAATTTAGATTTTGACTTATTATCTTGCAAATGGTTTATTTCCATATTGAAGATTTTATTTGAAACTTCGTATTATTATGAGTTGGAGTTTTGATCCCTTTAAAATTATCATTGAAGATAATAGGCATCTTTATTTCCGCATAATGATTGTGTTTCATGAGACAAAGTCTTAGGTGTATTGACCATTAAAGCCTAGACGTGTTTTTCTGAGACATTCTTAGGTGTATTGACCATTAAAGCCTAAGAGTGTTAGACAATCAATTTGGAATACTGATTACTTGGTAAAACATCATTATTGAGTAATTGGTAAGGAGAAAGATTTAACGATCATGTACCTAGAAAGGGAAGTCTAGTGCTCTAGCCTTAATTGGAATTTAGCATGAAGTACCTATAGAGGGAGATGTAGTTAATTTCTTATCGATCCAAGGATTTCCAGCTCATTACAAGTGTTAGATCCTACCCGATCAAGGTGATTTAACTAGGCTTAGCGATCCTCTTATAAACGTTTGCAAGTAATTAATTAGGGCCTAGATAAATCAGTCACAACATTATCAATTCTCCTTCCTTGAACTCTTGATTCGTTCTCTCTTGTGCGATTCATTCCATCTCATTATCATTTTATTTCCTTTAATTTAAGTTATTTTTGTTAGTTAAACATTCATCCTTTTAAAACCCCCGATTTGTCTTGCAATGAAATAATCACGTGGAATTACTTCTTGAATTTATAGCTATCCCTGTGGAGACGATATAACTACTTGGTCACTCGTGCTACAACCGATCCCTTAAACTTGAGGGTATAGAAAATATCGATCAAGTCAATGGCGCAGTTGCCGGGGATAGCTTATAGATTTAAATTTAATTCTATAGTGATTTATTTTATTATAGGACGCTAAACTTTACTAGCTTTATTTAATTTTATTTGTGATCCTTGAATGTAACAAGGAAGAGATGGTTTGGATGGATCGAAAGAAGACGAAACAATACTTCAAACTGAAGATGAAAGATGAAGAAGTGTTGATGCATGAGTCCAAACATCTCTAAGTCTGCATTCCGTCGAGCTCCTCGACGTTAAACAAGAGCGCTTGGTGGGAGGCAACCCACCGTTTTATTGCTTTGTTTGTTGTGCTAGGTGAATTATATCAAGGTGCGTGCTTACACATAAGGTAATAACATCCTTTTACACTTAGATTCAACTCACGTTTTCATCTAAGTTTGGGGGGTGTGATGTTCTTCCCTCGTTCCATCCGCACCCAGGTATGTTTACTTTGTATTATTTTGTGTCTTGTGCTTGGAGGTCGATTTTTTTTTAGAATTTTTGAATTTCATTCGATCTTTCGAATTTTTTGCAACTATCCAATTATCTTGTGTGTTTTTGTTTGTTTTATGTATCTTTTGATGCCCTGTCATTGATTTTCGTCTCTCGATATTTTATCTCTCCTATAATGATTGTTTTGAGCTTTGATGATGCCTTTGATAAGATGTTGATTATGATTGACATGGGGAATATGCTTTAACTATTAAATACTTGAAGTTCGTAATGTGCTTGTTATGATGTATACGTAGCCTTGAAAAGTGCTCGTTCATTTTATGAAAAAGCCAAGTGAGATTTGAGCCTTTAAATCATGTTACATGATGCATGATATTTCATTCTTGAGCGTATCATTCTTGTGTGTGTATTCTAGAACTTGCCTTGAGTCTCCTTGAATATTCAAGAATAGTCTAGTGGATTATGAAAATGATATTAGGCCATCCTTGAATTTATGAGTCACTTAGCCAAATAATTCCTTACCATATGATTGTTTATCCGTAGTTAGCCCCGTTGAGTCTTAAAACCTCATTCTTTGGCAACCTACGAGAGATAACCACTTTAAGTATCTTTATGATTTTAGCCTTAATTGTCCGGAGAATTAATGGCTTTTCAAAGTGTGTTGATTGAGCTTGATAACAACTTGGGAAGGAATGATTGAGCTATCTAATACATCTAAATGAGAGCCATGGAGTAGTGCTTAAATCTAGTACTCCATGAAATCAAATACCCTAGGGTAGTGCTTAAATCTAGTACCCTATGGAGGATGCGAGAGGTAGTGCCCGAAACTGGTACCTCGAGAAGATTAAAAGAAGATGGTTGTACTGTAATGAAAGTGATATAGATGAAAGATCAAGATGGACTGCAGCTTGATTGATCCTAGTTGAGTCACTTATTCATATATATTTCCTACCTTGTCCAAAGAGCCTACATTACAACCAAATAAGAGACCTTTTTTATTCATAATTTGCTAGCTACAAGTACAAGAAGAGTTGAGACAATTGGCAAGCTTATAGTTACGCATACACTGGAATTGAATTTGGGAGCACATATATATAACCTTTGCGGTGTACACTTTATACACCATGAGCGTAAGAGTTACTATATATATCTTGTGAGCATAGGTGAATTGAGCATTTGAATTGGTGAAGTAATTATCTTAACTTGCATGTTTTGAATGAATAGACGCTCTTGAACTTGAAGTTATGTGAACCGAGTTGAGATTGATTACATCTTTTGAAGGCATGGTTGATATTTGATCCTTACCTTTGAACATGACTTTCCATCTCATTATTCTCTTGGTTTGTCTTTTCGTTGTTCGAGGACGAACAACACCATAAGTTTGGGGGGTTTGATGAAAGTGGAAATTCATGTATTTTCGAGTCCAATTTAATACCTTTTTGAGTGTATAATTGCTATTATTTGCACATATATTATTACTTTGGATTATTGATGATTAAAAGGTGCTACTAAGGTATTTTATTGTGTTTTGATAGGAAATAGGATCAAAAGTGCAAGTTTTGAGCAAAGGTGCAATTTATGCAATGATGATGAAGAACGCATGTCCAAATTCATAAATATGCTGTGTTAAATGTGGAGATCAAAACTGATGGTGTGATATATGGTTAGAAAGCCACTGAATAGAGGGTCGTTTTGGCACAAAGAACACCCCAATCTAGTTCCAAACGAAGAAGTTATAAGCAAAACGATGACAACGCGCGTGAGATGCCGAGCAGGATTGCTGGCCACTTTCCATAGCTTATTGCACACTCAATTCTTGGTGTTAATGAATGTTCTTTATATTGGTTGAAAGCCCAGGAAGAGAGGATCGTGTGAGTGCAAGAATTACTCAATTTGGAACTCGGATGTGGAAGTTATACACGAAACGATGAGGAGGTGCAGTCCATTCGACCTGAAGAAGTGTCAATTCGACCTCAACACTTTGATTAGACTTGCCATGCAAGTCGAACCAGGCTGTAACATCCCGCAAGTGCCCACATATTTTCTATCATGGCCCAATCATCAAAACCCACAAATTCCAACTCCTTAAAAGCCCATTATTATCAATCCAGCCCATACATGTTTAAGACACCGTAAGTGGAAAATAGAAACAGAAGTTAGATTTCTTATTTTCCAAGAAATCAAACGAAATCTTCATTATTCATTAAAAAGAGATGTATCTTCTCTCCTTTTATCCTCTTATCAGCTCCCTTATTTTAGGAAAAGTTTGTTAAAACCCTTTAAAGGGATACGCACTGTTAATTCCATCAGCCGTAACAAATAAGATCCATTCTACACTCACTCTTTCAAAAAAATTTTCGCTTCACGTATTCAGCAAACACCGAGAAAGGTTTCGAAGGTGACGAGAAACTCGACGTTTAGTATACACGTATAAATTTCGCTAGTGTTTAAGGTGGGATTTATTATGTGTTATTTATTTATTTAAAACCCTATATGTTGTGATTATACATGAACATGCTATGTTATTCATGAATTATTAAGTACAAGTCAAGGGTATTGAATCGCGATGCTTGCCAACAAGGGTATTGAACCGGAAGGTGCTTACCAACATGGGTATTGAACCGGAAGGTGCTTACCAACATGGGTATTGAACCGAAAGGTGCTTACCAATATGATATTAAGTTTCAAGTTACAAGTGTAAGACTTTCAATTTCACTCGTTGTAGTGTTTGAATAATGAATGGTGCATAATTTATTTCACTGAGCGTGTGGTTGCTCACTCCCTACGATTTACCCCCTTTTCAGGTTAGCGTGGCGGTAGCGTACAAGTGGTGGTGCGTTGGCAAAGAGAGATTCAATAAAAATTTCAATAAGTTGCAGTCTATGTTCTTATTGATATTTTAATTTGCTTTTGAACGTGGAAAATTTCATGAGAATTTCATAGTTTTGATTTACATGGTAACTGCAAGTAATTCCGTATTTCGAACTTTGAGGATATAAGATGCACTTTATTTTATTTGAAATATTTCCGAGAGTTGCTGTATTGAATCTATTAATTTTGTATTGTTGCATAGGTAATGATTACTTGAATTTTGAATCAAAAGAAAAAGGGGATATAGTATGAAAAGTGGTGTAAGTGGAATTGATTTTGTGGCATCTGTTAGAGAACCACAAGCATACGTGTTGTTTGCTTTATTAAATCTATATGCCATTTTGTCTTATTCAATTAGGAGTTTAATTTAAATTTAGGATTTGGATGCTTGGAAAAATACATGTACTCTTTTCGTATAAACTGTCGTCAATTTAGTGCTTTAGTTGCGAAGGTGAATAAAGTTTCAATTAATATATATCTGAAATTTGATTTCATTTCTTAGTTTGAAAATAACTAGGCTGCAAGACTTGATATGTTAGTGGGTTTAGAAGATGCATGCCTTGTACCGGGAGGTACAACTCAAACTCAAGCTAAACATGATTGATTGGTAAATTTTCATTATGTATGGGTGACAGCAGATTATTAGGCAGCACATGTGGAAGTACTTCTAAATTATATGTCAACTGGTTTTAGTTTGTAAATTTACCAGGTCCTGTACGTTTATAGTATGGAAATTGGGTTCAAGAAGCTTGTAGTCCTTCTCTTAAAAGGTTTTAACAAATACTCTTCTCAAATTTTAAAAAAAAAACTTAAAGGACTTAATCCTTATTTAATTTCTTTTACTTTGCCTTATTTGGTCAAAGTGTGTTGAAACTTATAGGACCAAAATCTTATTTATCTTTTTTTTTTTGTTACATTGCATTAATCTTATGAAGGTTGTTCGAAACTTATGGGACTTGTTCCCTAATTTAAATCCTTTATCTTGGGATGCCCATTTATTTATTTAATAGCTAAAGCATTTTTATTTTTTTTATCACGCCCTATTTAATGCTCTATTTATGAAATAAAACGGAAATTTCTTTATTTTTGAAAATTGGGGTGTGACAGATTGGTATCAGAGCAGGTATGCGGTTCTGCATACTTGTTCAAAAATTTTATTAAAATTTCGCATATACATGATTTAAATTAAATACATGACATGATTGAGTTCATTTGAAATTTTATGATATGAATTACATGATTTAAATGAATTATATGATATGATTTCATAATTGAATAAAATTTTTAAACAAAAGTAAGTCTCTTGCTACGCATCCACCGAGTACGACGCCCGCTTTAAATGAGGTATGAAAGTATTTATGATTTACAAGAAAAGTTTTAATTTCAAGATTTACACTTACATGTTGATGCAAGATTTAATTCATGAAATGAAATTTGTTTATGTTCTTTAATGCTTAGCTCATGTAAGCTATAGGAAAAAAAAAAAACTTTGAATGTCTTTATGATATAAGTTCATCTTGAGGAGTTAGTATTGCTTATTAGTTTGTGGACGGACGTTAAAAGTTATACATATTGGTATTGAAGGATGCCTCCGAGAAGAGCGCCTCAGGTTAACAACGTTCAGGTTAACGACAACCAAGCAAATGAGAACCAAGCGAATAACAATCAGCAACCAGCAGCGAATGAAGACGCCTATGCCAAGGTGATGAAGCAGTTCCGGTCCTACGCACCGCCTATCTTCAAGGGATGTGAGGGACCCGAATATGTGGAAGAGTGGTTGAGGTCACTCGAAAAGACTTTCCGCTCCATGAGGTGCAACGATCGTTTCCGCGTCTACTGTGCGCAATACCAATTCGCAGAAGATGCAGATCATTGGTGGGATTCATACTGGAGGATGAGACCTGATGAGGACCCTGAAGCTATCACATGGGAGGCATTTAAGAGGATAGTGCTGGAGAACTACTATCCGCGAACTCACCGAGCTAAAGTAGAGCGCGAGTTCTACGATTTCAAGCAAGAAAATCAGACTGTGGTTGAATACGAGCGGCGATTTAATCAAATG
Source organism: Pogostemon cablin (assembly GCA_023678885.1). NCBI lineage: Eukaryota > Viridiplantae > Streptophyta > Magnoliopsida > Lamiales > Lamiaceae > Pogostemon > Pogostemon cablin. The sequence continues at coordinate 16,339,623 of CM042953.1, read as the reverse complement.
AGCCGGGCAGCACCACAGCTAGTAGATACTGAAGAAAAACGAGCTCAGAAGTTGGTGGACGGCCTGCGTCAAGACATTCAGGATGCTATGGCTTCTCTGCCTGAGATGGGATATGCTGATACTTTTCAGAGGGCTCAAAAGATAGAAGCTTGTTTTGAGAGGGGACGTGCTAATTGTAGGTCGATGGAGAACTCAGGCAAAAGAAAGTGGGAGGACTCCAGCTCTGGAGGGAACAACAACAACAAACAGCCAAGGGCCAACACTAGTCCGCCCCCAGATGCTCAGAACACAAAACCGCTTTGCCCAAAATGTGAGAAGAGACACGATGGTGAATGCCTTAAAGGTCAAGGGAGATGCTTCAGATGCCACGAAGTCGGGCACAGAATTCAAGATTGCACCAAACCACGTAACTATGTGCCGGACCGAAGGGGACCGCCTGCAAGAGGAAATCAAAGGCAAGCTACCGGAGGTCAAGGAAAAGTCTTTGTCATGAACCAGAATGAAAAGGATAAGGAACCATGAGTCACTACAGGTACTTTATCAGTGGGTAACTCCCGAGCTTTCACATTGTTTGATACTGGTGCATCACATTCCTTCATATCTGCTAAGTAGTGTCGTAAGATTTATGTCTTTACGATTAGAATTTCGAGGACGAAATTTTTATTAGAAGGGTAGGATGTAACATCCCGCAAGTGCCCACATATTTTCTATCATGGCCCAATCATCAAAACCCACAAATTCCAACTCCTTAAAAGCCCATTATTATCAATCCAGCCCATACATGTTTAAGACACCGTAAGTGGAAAATAGAAACAGAAGTTAGATTTTTTATTTTCCAAGAAATCAAACGAAATCTTCATTATTCATTAAAAAGAGATGTATCTTCTCTCCTTTTATCCTCTTATCAGCTCCCTTATTTTAGGAAAAGTTTGTTAAAACCCTTTAAAGGGATACGCACTGTTAATTCCATCAGCCGTAACAAATAAGATCCATTCTACACTCACTCTTTCAAAATTTTTTTCGCTTCACGTATTCAGCAAACACCGAGAAAGGTTTCGAAGGTGACGAGAAACTCGACGTTTAGTATACACGTATAAATTTCGCTAGTGTTTAAGGTGGGATTTATTATGTGTTATTTATTTATTTAAAACCCTATATGTTGTGATTATACATGAACATGCTATGTTATTCATGAATTATTAAGTACAAGTCAAGGGTATTGAATCGCGATGCTTGCCAACATGGGTATTGAACCGGAAGGTGCTTACCAACATGGGTATTGAACCGGAAGGTGCTTACCAACATGGGTATTGAACCGAAAGGTGCTTACCAATATGATATTAAGTTTCAAGTTACAAGTGTAAGACTTTCAATTTCACTCGTTGTAGTGTTTGAATAATGAATGGTGCATAATTTATTTCACTGAGCGTGTGGTTGCTCACTCCCTACGATTTACCCCCTTTTCAGGTTAGCGTGGCGGTAGCGTACAAGTGGTGGTGCGTTGGCAAAGAGAGATTCAATAAAAATTTCAATAAGTTGCAGTCTATGTTCTTATTGATATTTTAATTTGCTTTTGAACGTGGAAAATTTCATGAGAATTTCATAGTTTTGATTTACATGGTAACTGCAAGTAATTCCGTATTTCGAACTTTGAGGATATAAGATGCACTTTATTTTATTTGAAATATTTCCGAGAGTTGCTGTATTGAATCTATTAATTTTGTATTGTTGCATAGGTAATGATTACTTGAATTTTGAATCAAAAGAAAAAGGGGATATAGTGTGAAAAGTGGTGTAAGTGGAATTGATTTTGTGGCATCTGTTAGAGAACCACAAGCATACGTGTTGTTTGCTTTATTAAATCTATATGCCATTTTGTCTTATTCAATTAGGAGTTTAATTTAAATTTAGGATTTGGATGCTTGGAAAAATACATGTACTCTTTTCGTATAAACTGTCGTCAATTTAGTGCTTTAGTTGCGAAGGTGAATAAAGTTTCAATTAATATATATCTTAAATTTGATTTCATTTCTTAGTTTGAAAATAACTAGGCTGCAAGACTTGATATGTTAGTGGGTTTAGAAGATGCATGCCTTGTACCGGGAGGTACAACTCAAACTCAAGCTAAACATGATTGATTGGTAAATTTTCATTATGTATGGGTGACAGCGGATTATTAGGCAGCACATGTAGAAGTACTTCTAAATTATATGTCAACTGGTTTTAGTTTGTAAATTTACCAGGTCCTGTACGTTTATAGTATGGAAATTGGGTTCAAGAAGCTTGTAGTCCTTCTCTTAAAAGGTTTTAACAAATACTCTTCTCAAATTTTAAAAAAAAACTTAAAGGACTTAATCCTTATTTAATTTCTTTTACTTTGCCTTATTTGGTCAAAGTGTGTTGAAACTTATAGGACCAAAATCTTATTTATCTTTTTTTTTTGTTACATTGCATTAATCTTATGAAGGTTGTTCGAAACTTATGGGACTTGTTCCCTAATTTAAATCCTTTATCTTGGGATGCCCATTTATTTATTTAATAGCTAAAGCATTTTTATTTTTTTTTATCACGCCCTATTTAATGCTCTATTTATGAAATAAAACGGAAATTTCTTTATTTTTGAAAATTGGGGTGTGACACAGGCACACGAAGCTTCCAGTACGCCGATTCGACCTAAGCTTCATTGATTCGACCAAGAGCTCAGGTCGAATCCAGATCGAACCAATGTGCAAAAATGTCCAGAAGGTTGATTCGACTTGAACAGCCTCGATTCGACCTGCACCTCTGGTCGAATCAAGGACGAATTCCTTGTTTTCAGCGAGAAAAAGGTCAGTTCGACCTGCATTCGACTTGGAGGGGTGTAGTTCGACCTGTTCACGTGCAAACCTACCTGTCAAGCATGATAAAGTGGGAGTAGTTCACACATGGGCAAAAGGGAAGACCTAACATGCCTTATATTCTTCAAGGCAAAGAGGACAAAGAACAAGAGCTGGAAAAGAATGCATGATGAGCTGCAAGTGGCTGTGAAAGCTATAAACAGATGATGGACAGCAAAATAAAGACAAGTGGGAGCATGGAGATCAAGAACAAGAAGAAGTGGAAGCATGTGATGCAACATGGGCAGCCATCAAGTGGAATGGAGGCATGTGATGTTGTGTCCCCTTCCACAACTATAAATAGGGGCTGCAAGACATCCCACCATCATTCCACCATCATCCCACCATAATCCCTCATTCATCAATTTACACCACAACACACACACACACAGCAGCGACATCAGCTGCACTCCCTTCTCTTCCCCAATGGGGGAGAGAAGGGAGGAACACCACCTTCACAATTCATCCATCATCACCACCCATCCACCGGAGAGATGATCGGAGTTGCTACGTGGATCGGAGACGAAGATCCCAACGGAGATAGTGATTGAAGAGACGGAGTCCTTCACACGGGTTCTTTCTTTTTAGTTATTCATCTTTCGTTATTTTAGCAAAATGGTAGGATTAATTACGTCTTTATAATTGTTCCTCATCATGATGCTAAGTTTCTTTGTTGATAATGTTAGGGCATGAATACATTTGTGATTTTGTGACTTGATTAATTTAGATTTTAACTTATTATCTTGTAAATGGTTTATTTCCATATTGAAGATTTTATTTGAAACTTCGTATTATTATGAGTTGGAGTTTTGATCCCTTTAAAATTATCATTGAAGATAATAGGCATCTTTATTTCCGTATAATGATTGTGTTTCATGAGACAAAGTCTTAGGTGTATTGACCATTAAAGCCTAGATGTGTTTTCTGAGACATTCTTAGGTGTATTGACCATTAAAGCCTAAGAGTGTTAGACAATCAATTTGGAATACTGATTACTTGGTAAAACATCATTATTGAGTAATTGGTAAGGAGAAAGATTTAACGATCATGTACCTAGAAAGGGAAGTCTAGTGCTCTAGCCTTAATTGGAATTTAGCATGAACTACCTATAGAGGGAGAGGTAGTTAATTTCTTATCGATCCAAGGATTTACAGCTCATTACAAGTGTTAGACCCTACCCGATCAAGGTGATTTAACTAGGCTTAGCTATCCTCTTATAAACGTTTGCAAGTAATTAATTAGGGTCTAGATAAATCAGTCACAACATTATCAATTCTCCTTCCTTGAACTCTTGATTCGTTCTCTCTTGTGCGATTCATTCCATCTCATTATCATTTTATTTCCTTTAATTTAAGTTATTTTTGTTAGTTAAACATTCATCCTTTTAAAACCCCCGATTTGTCTTGCAATGAAATAATCACGTGGAATTACTTCTTGAATTTATAGCTATCCCTGTGGAGACGATATAACTACTTGGTCACTCGTGCTACAACCGATCCCTTAAACTTGAGGGTAAAGAAAATATCGATCAGTTATTCACATGTGTTACACGCATATTAACTTGTGTCTATAGAGTAGATTTGCATGGCTTAGTGATGTGTCTATATTGCACAAGGTAGAGTCGGACATTGATACACGAAAGGGAGAGTAATGAATGAAACTGGATTATCCTAGAGCTACCTATTCTCTTACTTGAATCACTTTCAAATTCTTCTAGTGCTATTTTATTTTATTTATTATTTAATTTTCATCATTTTAGTTATTAGATAATCAACCTTAAAATCTTATTGCCTTGTCTTAACAAATTTAGTAAATAATTAAATTGATAATACACGGTCCTATGGGTTCGATATTTAACTTGGTTACTTATCTAAGCTACAATAACATCCTTCATACTTGGGAATTAATTGTGTACTGAGAAAATGCTTATCATGGCTATTTGCTAGCTTCTAAAGGCCCTGCTTTACCTGTCTTAATTAGTAGTAGCTACGAGTTTCACTCTTTAGACACTGCTAGGTCGAAGACCAACTTTTTATTTCTTTGCCAAATTGGGCAACAAAATAGCTAAATAAAGAGCGATAGACTAGCCTTGGGCCTGTGGAGATTGAAATAGAGCTTTTTCTATGCGTTTAAGCTTCGATGGAGATGCCAGTGCCTATTCAAGGCTTTTCCTCTTTCCTTAGGCAGTAGATTCAGGAGATAATCTAAATGAATTTGTCACGCTTCCTTCATTGCTATATTTATGTACGGAAGCAAACTCACCTAGACCTTGCTGGCTTATGGATGGCCTAGAAGATGACTATCTGAGTTGAAGTCAGCTAGTGCTTTTGTACGAGAACCCACAATCAAAAGTGACTAGCATGTCTTTGCCAACTGAAAGGGGGACGAATGGTTAGGCTTAAAAATGAAGCGGCACATTCATCCATCATGTAGATAAGGCTACCTTTCTTGCGAAGAAAACTCCCAAGACTAGAGCTTACGTTGCTTTATGACCTGTTTCATACCTTAGCCAATTGGAAGGATAGGCAGACCAAGAGATAGGTGGAAGACGGACTAACCCCAGTATAGTCAATACCAGTGAGGATCTACTCTCTCACTGTCTCTGGTGGTCCATTCTGAGCTATCATGTCCAAGTGAAATGCTATCTCGATTGAAGCTATCTTGCTCAGTGGATTGATTGTTAGCAAGTTGTTTTTCCTTTTTTCCTTCCTGAAGATCCTGGAGGTTATGAAAGGCTTTATTCTTATCCTAGTATTAATGCCTTTGTCCAGAGGCCTTCTTGCGCCAGCTCTTAAAATAAAAGTCAAAACCCTGTCATAGTCAATGTCCCACAACCTATGGTACCGGAAGTAGTTGGAATAATCTACTTTCTCGATCTCAGCGGGTCGCTTACATGGAGGTAGAGTCAGCTAACCCTTAGCGGTCAACATGTCAAAGATGGCATCTACCTCGCTTTCATGGATTCCTCAATCATCCAATCAATCCATTGAGTATGATTGATTGATGTCTTTGCTCATCCAAACAAGAAGTGGGAAACAGCTCCTAATGGCATGCTGACGGCACACCCTTATCCACTATACATGAATTGTCACTCGAATTGGATATGTAACGCATTACAAGAATGAGAAACACGATAACATGAATAGCAGGTGAAAAGGGGAAATCCGTCATGAACTCTTGATTAATGGTATTTAGGTCGCGTCGGTTCATGCCATAAATAAGATTAACCCAGAGTGTAGTTAGTGAGGCAATTTGCGAAAGTGGACATTCGAAAATGACGTAAGAGAAGAAAAGTTCAATAAAAGAAAGAAAGCAAGAAGGTTCTATCTCTTATGGGATCTTCCCGGAATGCTAGCTAAATGCTTAGCTGTCTCTTGAATCACGTCTGTCGGAATGCCATATTATATTATGTCCAACTTTTGGACGTGTGAAGTGAATTGAGTTCAGTTGCTTGCTTCAACTTTTGGTTTAAAGAATGCTGGTGCTACTTATCAATGTGCTATGAGTGCCATTTTTCATGATATGATGCATGAGGAAGCCGACAATTCAAAGATCGGAGAATAGTTTTTCAACACAGTTTTGCCGAAATCCCTCAGTGGCATTCCTTACTCATTCAAGACAATTGCCTTTCTATCAAAGTACACTGGAATGCCTCCTGGGACGATTTCACATATGAAAATTATCCTCGAGTATGTATGTGGTGCATGACACACCACCATGTGATTCCAACCTAATAGATTGAGGTCTTATCCTCTCCATCGGTCCAAATGTTGATAGTGGAGTAGGCTTTAAGAGCCATTCCTTCCAGCAAGCATATTACAACTCTGGCATTCTTTATTCGATTTGTGTGTTTTCCAGAAATAAAGGCTGTAGGACTGGGCAAATGGCCAAAATCTTAGCAAATCTTGTCGGGTTAGGAACTTCTCAAAATGAATCAATAAACATATGAATTTATAGGAAGTAGTAAATAAAATCCAAGGCTGAAGGATGTAAGTGAGCTTTCAGTTGGTCTAAGAGGGTTTTGTGGTCTACGTTCATGTGAAGATGGGAGATATCCATTACATCGATCTTCGCAAGTGAGCCTATCCTTTTGTTCCAGTCAAAGACTCGAGTAGGAAAGGAAAGGCTATCTTTCGATCTTCCTCTCTTTGTTCTTGAGAATGGTTAGGACAGCAAATCACTCTTGCTTTAAGAACCTAAGCAATTTAATAACCAAAAAGAGAGGTATGTTCCATACATGCCACGGTGGTTATTCTAAGATTGATTAAATTACTTCCAACTCATTGAATTTGAAAAAGAAAAAGCGAATCAATCAGAATTGAGATAGGAAGTCATGGCGAAAGAGAGATTTTCAAGCTTGCAAGCAGCAAGCAACAATGGCTTTTCAGTCGTTGTGCGCTAATTTGTAGTTTAGGGGGTATAGTAGGGGTGCCCCTTTGTCAAACTTTTCTAATATGGTAAGCTTTTTGGAACCTTCTTCTCTGTCGCCGCCGCATATGTAGAAAATGAGGGAGCAGAGAGACAGAACTATTTTTTACTTTATGCAATTTCACCATAGGTAATCGGGAAAAGAGTGATCCTAGTTTTTAAATAATATTTTGGAACTAAGCCTCGAAGCTGCAAAGGAAGAACAACCGTTTTACTTTGGCACATGAGGTGGCAGGTTTGGCTAGGTAACATATTGGAAATGTATCGGACTGCAAATTCTAGAATAATAGTTCGACCCCGTCCTTGGCCTCAAGGAGTGGTGAGCAGCACATAACTTGTATCAACCAAATGGCATACGTTGGGGCTTTCCTTTGTTACCTTCATTTTGTAATAGTTGTTGTGGTTTCATGAACCTTCTCAACCTCAATTACATTGACCCTTGCTTCTTTCATTTACAAAACAAAGGGCTTATCCTAAAGTCCAGTAGTATTTTGTATCGATTTAGTAGTCAGTGAAGAAGACTGATTTATTTATACAGAGAGATCCAAAAGAGATCTTGTACAACATATGTCCATACTGAACGATATACAACATAAAAGTATCTTTTTTATGCTAGTACATTACTCCATTGTAGGTCAATTCAATGGGGAATCAGAGGATGGATGAAAGGCCAAGTAAGACCCCGAGGATAAGGCATCAATCAGAAGAGGAAAGTAGATCAGCCAACTACCTATTAGTTTGTTAGCAAAGACCTCGTGGTCAGGACGAATTGAGGAAACAACAACCTATAGAAAGCCAAGTGCCCTTCTCTACAATTAAAATTATAGATCTATCAACCTAAACAGAAAGCAAAGGCATGAAGGATGAAAGATGCATACTGACCTGGGTTCCAATCTCATCTCTAGGGAATCGCTAGCGGATACTTGATTCACCATTCTTCGAAATAGACTCACATAGATAAACTACACTGGAGCAACTAGTTCCCTATATAATTGAAAAGGATATGCTCCTAATCGCGGTATTCACACTGGCTTGATAAGAAAACGACCACATCTCTTAGCTTTAGAGCAAAAGAGAGTTTATATAGTCACTATAAAAGATCAAATTGCTTTTGACCTTTGAATCACCAATTCTAAATTTTGTGGTAGCATCTTGGGGTGGATGCTTCTCTCCAGCTTGAAGATCGACTTTATGATAGTTTAGCTAGTTGAGCTGAGGAAGTAGATTTCACCCTACACCCTAAAGGGGGACTCCTTTATAAAAAACAAAGAAAATGGCTATGCCAGTTCATTGAAACCTCTAGATAAACTTCTTCTTTCTTCTTGATGAGTTAGAGTTCCTATTCTGGAATGATTATTAACGCTCGTGCCAAGGTCAAATCAAGTATATTTCTTTCCTTCAGTGGACTAATCTAGGTAGACATCTGACTTCTTCGTTGGATTTAATAACCCCAACTATCTAAGGAAAAGTAAAAGAATATGACGCCTAAAAGTCCCTTCTTCTTGTGCAGTAGGAACAAGGAAAAAAGGATAGAAGTTTAGCTGTAATCAACGACCTCAAGCCAAGTCAACCTTCAGACGCCTATGGCGAACTAAGGGATGCCATTAGAAGTATGAATTGACTTATTATACCTCTAAATAGAAGACCAAAGATACTGCTATCTTGGCAGCATTCCGAGTAACTCCTCACCCTGGAATTTCGCCCGAAGAAGCAGGGGCCACAGTAGCTGCCAAATTTTCGACTGGTACATGGACAACGTGTAGTTCGATGGATTTACTTAATCATTAAAAAGGGCAATGCTACCACATTGAGGTCATTCCTGGATAAAAAGATCAATATATCTGTTATGTAGCTTACCCTTTAGACCTTTTTGAAGAAGGTTTTGTTCTTAACATGTTTACTTCCATTGTATGAATGTATTTGGATTCAAAGCCCTATGTGCTCTACACCTGGAAGATCTGTGAATCCCTTCTGTGACTAGTAAAACTTTCCAAGGCGCGTCTCATTGGATCCAAGTTGCGAGAGATAAATTGAACAAGTATGGTCGTCCTCTGTTGGGATGTACTATAAAAACTGAAATTGGGGTTATCTGCTAAAAATATGGTAGAGAGATTTATGAATGTCTTCGTGGTGGACTTGATTTTACCAAAGATGATGAAAACATGAACTCCCAGCCATTTATGCATTGGAGAGATCGCTTCTTATTTTGTGCCAAAGCAATTTAGAAAGCACAGGCAAAAACAGGTGAAATCAAAGGGCATTACTTGAATGCTACCGCGGGTACATGCGAAGAAATGATCAAAAGGGCTATATTTTCTAGAGAATTGGGAGTTCCTATCGTAATGCATGACTACTTAACAGGAGGATTCACTACAAATACTAGCTTGGCTCATTATTGCCGAGATAATGGCTTACTTCTTCATATTCACCGTGCAATGCATGTAGTTATTGATAGACAGAAGAATAGTGGTATGCACTTCCGTGTGATAGCTAAAGCGCTACATCTGTCCGATGGAGATCATATTCATGTTGGTACCGTAGTAGGTAAACTTGAAGGAGAAAGAGAAATGACTTTAGGCTTTGTTGATTTACTGCGTGATGATTTTATTAAAGAAGATCATAAGCGTGTTATTCCAGGTGGCTTCAGGGGTATTCACATTTGGCGTATGCCTGCTCTAACCAAGATCTTTGGGATGATTTCGTACTATAGTTCGGTAGAGGAACTTTAGAACATCCTTGGGGTAATGCGCCAGATGTCGTAGCTAACCGAGTAGCTCTAGAAGTATGTGTAAAAGCTCATAATGAAGGACATGATCTTGCTACTGAGGGTAATGTAACTATCTACGAGGATTGCAAATGGAGTCCTGAACTAGCTACCGCTAGCTAGGTATTGAAAGAGATCAAATTTGAATTTAAACCAGTGGATAATTTGGATGAAGAAAAGGATGAGAAGTAATTCCTATCCGTTCTCTTAATTGAATTGCAATTAAACTCGGCCCAACCTTTAACAAAAAGGATTGAGCTGAATACAAAAATTCGATTGCATGTATTTTATGAATTTTGGATATTGGATAAATACATATTACATATATCTCTAGATATAGACAGATTTGAATAGAAATCTAAGACTCAAATTTTTATATTGTTGTCTTAAATCCACAATTAAACCTATGGATCCTTAGGATTGGTATATTCTTTTATATATCCTACCATTTCCACGAATCAAGTGAAGTATTATAAATCTTTCTAGAATATGGCTCCCTCCACCCATGTTGAAATCAAATTATTTATCATCCCCTCCTGGATATCCCATGCTTGGAAGCTAGACGTCACCTGCACTGACTCAAGGCACTGAAGGTACTATCTATTCGAAGAACCTAGGTGCCCCACCTATTTGTTCTCCTGAAGCAACGAACTAATATCCACCTCCCGCCGACTATCAACTAGAAAGCAGATTCAACAGATGCAAAAGAAGATGGCGATGGGGATCCGAGATTTGGATTTTTACCTTCTTAAGCAAGATAGTTGCTCCTCTCCCAAAGCTATTGTACTATAGAGCTTCCACCTTCCCTATGCTTCTAAGGCTACTACTGCTCCGTGGGCTGTTCATCTACACTAGATCTATTCTTATTCAAGAAGGGTAGACCATGGTCCTCTTATTCAAAAGGAATGGAGAGACATGTTCAAATTAACAGGGATTTTTTTCACTCCTCAATCATTATAGTGGGAATACCCGATATGAGTAGCCAGGACTTTTTGGGTATTTATTCTATCGGAAGTCGGGTCATCGCCATGTCTTTCAAACCACAAAGAATTCTTTCTCATTGATATGCCATTTCTTTGCTTCGTTGTCGGCAAAGAGGCCACTGCAATATCTACAAGGCACCTCTCCCTCTGGTGTGGACTTAGTAAGTACTGCAGCCCACCAACAATCGCTGGCATCTGTATAGAGTACAAACTCATTAAATAATCAACGCAACTTGAATTGGTTGTTCACCTCTGGATGATAGATTGTTTGGCAGTGGTTACCAAACTAAGGGTTTGTGATACACTCCCCTGATCTCTCAAGACCGATAGCTCTCCTTCCGATTACCTCTCTTTGCACACTTTCTTCCCTATCCCTTTCCTTTAAATGACAGGTGACTGGGTAAGAGTAAGATAAGACCTATTTTAGAGAAAAGTGTCGGTCCAATAAGCAGAAAAGATTCTTTTAGATACAGGCACAGTATATGTTATCGATTCAATGTGGGATAGGCTATTAAGGATAGGAAAAAGACCCAAGATAGGGTCAATCTATGTATAGGCTAACAGCTAATCACTAGGCATTGAAAAATAAACTAAAGGAGTGCAGCAGGAAGACTTTCTCTGACCTTACTTACGATTCGCCTTAAAGAACTTTTGGAAGTTACAACCACTGCAATGGCATCAATAAAGAGTTTTTTTAGGACATAGACTGTAGCTTCAATATTGTTTTCTCTTTGAAAAAGAATTGCACTTACTTTGCATGGAAGGAAGGCCTGAAAAGGACTAACAAGTTGCCAAAACCCCCGTCTTTTTCATTGAAAAAGTACTCACCCTTTCCATAGTTACCATAGTTGTGGGAAGGTCTAAAATAGACAACTAACAAGTCACCTAATTCCCATATTTTTTTATTGAAAAAGGCTCCTTATTCCGTGTTTGGTTGGTAGTCATAAGACATCTACTTCCTGACTCCGTTCACTCGTTTAATCCTTCCTGTGGAAGTCAGTCATTTCCTTCTTTGCTTCTTTGCCACTAGAATATGATCCGAGTATATCCTGATTGAGAGATCTAATAAATAGAATAGAAAGAATATAAAACGTAGGGGACCTACCTACTAGTAATTGTAGGATGCCCTTTAGTTTAGGATGTTACTTTTGCTAAAGTGAACTTTCAAAAAGTCAAGATTGTTAAGAGGGACTTGAAGGGGGTTGATATACTATAATTTTCATTGCGAACTAGCTTATCTTCCTTGACTTCGGTCAAGTGACTTAAAATCTCTTCCTTTTCGGTCACGGAATTTCTCTTTCATATTTTTTAGACATTCATTTTTTGTATTCGCAGCATCAAGGTGACAGGATTAGAACCTATGGCCCTCTGTACCTAAAACAAATGCGCTGACTAGACTGTGCTACACCTCGTCTCACCACCTCGGAGCATATAGATCCACCCAATCGATGAAGACTCCAATCGAACTCGCCCATCCTTTTGGGCACAGGGATGCGAGAACCAATTAGTCCTTTGCTCTAACTGGCTAAGCTACCTGAACCACTTTCCTAAAGCATCGAATAGCACCCTACCTTACCACTTAACTAGTATAAGTAGTAAGGGAAAAACCCTTGACTAATAAGAATAGATAGGCTTTTTTGCTTGTTTGTCAAGCTTTCGAGTAGCTCTTTCAACTGCTGCCTAATCCCCCAATATGCTCAGGAATCGAGAGCCATCCAAGGACTTTCCGGCAGGAGGAAGCTTGCTTATCGAAAGAAGATAGGCCGATCAAAGAAAAACAAGGCGCAACTCCTTCGGATCCTAGTCACTAAGTAGTGCTATTCGGGGGACATGACTCTACCAAGATGTTCTTTCTCTCACGTAATTTTGCCCGTCCCGGCACTCCAATGTGCCAGAGAAAATAGTATTCGAACCCATGATACAAGAAGATTATATGTTGATTTAGCAATCCAATGCCTTAAGCCACTCAGCCATACCTCCAAGTTATTGATGGGAATGGAATTTTATGTGTCGTTTTTGGTTGGTTTCCTGAAGGACTATTCTATCCGATCAACTGCCTAAGCCGTACGCGCTAGCGCACGTACTCTTCTTCTATGAGCGAGACTCTATCCATATCTGCCACTTGTTGGGTGATGCCTTCTTTCTATGAACCACCCACCACTGAATGATGAACTTTCCAGTTGTTTTCGCCTCTGACCCAATAAAAGGCATGGTCAAGCCAAGCCCTTACTTGCCTGAATTGAATTCATATTTCCTTTGTCTGGTTGAGAAGGGTGAAAGCCAAAGAGATTAGCTACTTTCGAGATCTCATTGAGGCATTAGGATCCCGTGTCCTTGGCCTATTGGATATATCCAAATTGTGACTGATTGGCCATATGAGGTTATAAACTCGCCTTTTTCTTTAGGGACACCGAGGTTTATGAGATTGATGAAGGGAAATAGAAGAGTAAAGGCCAAAGAGATGGTTTTTAATCAACAGAAGGTACGAAGAAAATTAAATTCTTTGTCCTTGGAGGGGCAAATGTTCAGAAGCTTTTCTTTCTGAAGATCTTTGGATACCAAATCAATAGGTCGACATAGGAGTTGGATTGATAGAACCTTCTCTATACCGATAAAAGGCCATGGGGAGATACGAATATCTTTACTCTATACCAAAACCTGTCTCGAGTCACCCAGTCTAAAGCAACAAAGGCAGCCAATGAGTCTGCCACAGTGGTCACCGATGCCAACATGATTCTTCTTTTTGATGGTTCGCCAATCCAAACAGTTTCTTCCTTCAGGCGACGTCTCTTATAAATCCTTTGTTTGGGTTTTATTTTAAAACCCTACTGTGCCAAATCACACTCAGGATGATGTCTCCCTACCATGGATTTTGGGTGAAAAAGGGTGAGTTCTTTTCCGTCACGATTGACGAGGAACAATATCAGCAATAGGTATATGTGCAAGTCAGCGCTTATTGGCCATCTCGTGTTATCAAAAGATTATCAACCTTGGTAGATGGAAGATTTTAAATCGAGGTTGCAGGTACTTTGGTCATGTCGGCCCCTTTGAAATTGATCTCACTTGGCAGAGGCTACTACAACTTTCACTTTGAAAGTCAGAATGATATAGATAGAATCTGAAATCATGGGACATGGCAAACCAGGTGCATTACATCTGCACCCATGGATTCCAGACTTTCACCCATATAGGAAGCAAACATTTACGTGGCAGGATCAAGAGATTTTGCAAACATTGATTGCAGGATTTTGTCGTTTGGAGACGCGGTCAAAACTGAGATTATTTTGATCAATCTTACATAAGATCTCCTTCCGCAGGGCGATTGGGAAAGTATTATCTATCGTATCGTATATTAAAGTATTTTTGAGAGAAGAGTCATTTTAGTGTCCATAAGTCATTCGGTAAACTCCCTCCTCGTATTCATATGACTCAATGATTTGAGGATTTGAGAAATGTTGTATGTGAGCAAAGGCTCCACATGAGTGGACACAAATGTCAGGTATGTATGAAACTTTCTAAATGCTTCCATTTCTTGTTTATATAGTCTCGATGTGTCACGAATGCTTGACTTAGATTATGAGAGAAGAACCTTCTCTTCCCTGGCGTCAATGCCTCCCGTTTCACGTTGCATGTGCTTCCTTATCTTTCAGCTTAGCTGCAACCGGTGCCTGCCTATATCTCTTATCTCCACTGGTTGAGCTTCTTTCTTCCGCACATGCACACGGAAAGATAGATCATCCAGTTCATGAATTTGCATTGAAATTAAAGCTAAGGGCACTACGCTGACTACATTTATTTAGTTTTTCACTTGTTAGCTCAATTAGCTCATCTACACTCCTATGTCGAAGCAGGCCCCTCTCTTTTCTTGCATAAATGCATGCACCTATGCTCCCAGACAGGGCCCTATTTGGATAGAAGAGTCTCCTTAGAGAGATGAACTCATTATAGCCCATTACAAGACGCAAAGCCATGGTTCGAGACCCATTTAGACCTTCAAAAACTTGAGAAATGGCGGTCATAGAATCCATTTTTACTGTGATTGCGCAGCTTAGCACTCGGCTAATAGCCCACATCTGCTTCCCTTTTTTCACAGGGTGCTTTGTGATTAATGTGTGATTAAGTAGACCCCTCCATACTGGCTGTTGTAGATACAATAGAATAGGTCAAAGAGAGGTTGCGGTACCTAACTCTACTGACTGTGACGCGGCTCCATATCTGGGAATATGGTTCTTAGGACTTCTGTAAATCATACCTTCTGGGGGGTTGGGGCCTTGATAATTCTAGGTCCCTGGACTTCACTTAAGAATAATAATTGGCTAAGTCAAGGCTCTTTTCTTTTCTCTTGCTCTTGTCTATAGGATTGGAAAAGAAAGCATAAAATATAGAGTCAGAAAGGCTTTCATAAGTGCATTAGTAGGTTTAGCGACATCCGTATAAGGAATGGAACTACTGGTCAGGGCGTGGAAAGCGTGCGTGACTATTAACATGTCTGATTAGCTGCAACCTGGCGCATCTTATTCTGAAAGCCAGCCTTTTGTTGAAAGCTAGTGGCCTTATTATCATAAAGAGAAAATGCTCGACCCGCAACTTAACTCGCTTAACTTGCAAGGAAGAGCTCGTCTATTAGTAGCTCCCAAGAATGAACAGATCACGCAGAAGTGAAAGCCAATGCAAGAGCAGAAGAACGAAGGCTAAACCACTCTAATAAGGCAGTGACTCTATCTTATTTTTTTATTGAGATGAAAGTTGTGAAGTCTAAGTTGCTCACGATTTCCTGGTTTTGCAGCAAGGACTCCGCCGTTTGATTTTGGATCGAGGTAGAGATCAGTGATCCTCTCTATCTTTATTCTAGCCCCTTTGACTCTATTATTTAGATATTGCCCTTTCTCCCTTTCATAATAATAAGGTAAGCACCCAGCTCTGAATCCAGAGCTACTGCTTCAACAATCAACTAAGCTCAGGAAGTCGGGTTAAGACGTCGACTTATACAGGGGAGATTCACAAAATTCCTATCTTTAGAAGTCAATCCCACTAAACTACACTTGTACGCTTGACACGAAAAGTAGAGGCAAGCGGAGTCAAAGGCCTCGCCTCCACTAGCAAAGGGGGACAGCTACGCTAATCCAAGCAGAGCAAAAGTGCACTCACTCTATGCTTCTTTATCTTAGACTTCGTTCTTCAAGGAGACCCATGTGCATTTCCTCTATTATGTGCTCTTGAACTCTTGATTCCCTTGTGCATTTAGTTTAAGTATAGGTCGTCGATTCAATCTATCTTGATGGGATTTTTCCTTCTGTTGAGCAGTATAGAAGGGTTTTATAAAGTAGGTAGCGACAGGAGGCTACATCAATAGCTAAAACTTATTTTTGGTTTCGGGTAGGGTAGGCTTGGAGTCAGAAGTCTTCTTTTTCCTAACCAAATAAGCACTTTTGCAAAGTTCACCTTCCCGTGGTCAAAACCAGACTTACAGATAACAATCGGACCTTACCAAGTAACAAGGCCTCTGACAGCTTAGGAAAGAATGATGGGTCGCTAACAAGGCCTCTAAGTGACCGCCCAGAAAAGGCCTACTTTTTTTCCCAATCTGTCACTTGCTCGTCCTTCTCTCATGAAAATTCACTCTCCTCTCTCGTAGGCTTTGGCTCATGTCTATAGCCAGTTGCTAAGACGATTCCCATTCAACAATCTATCAATGTTGTCCTTATTCTTTTTTTTTCAAAATTCTTTTCTTTCTATTGGTTCTTACATAAGCAATTTGTAGAAAGTAAACGAATCCTTCCGAACAACTATAAATAGCTTTAACATCTTTTTTTTAGTTGAAAAAGGTCTTTATAGAGCTAAGGGTAAGGTTTGGAACCCTAGTAGCAGATTGGAATCAGTTTACCAGGCTGACTTCCATGCCAACACGAGTAGTTTAACTCATCACTACCTCGTAAGGGCATTGAGAATTGTTTTTGCTTTTATTGCTATAAAAAGTCTTCAAATAGCCTTTATGTGTGCCCCAACAATCAATATTCTCCTGATTCGTACCTTGTTTAATAAGAAGAACTAGCCATCTCTGAACAATCATCACTTGATAGTTGTCCAAAACCTATTATTATTCCTCTGCATCTCTATTTGCTTGATCTTTCCTGTAAAACGAGTGGGGATTCAAACCGATGAGGGAGGTAGGAATGGCCCTTAACTATCCAGAAGGCTGAAATTGCTTTCTCAGGAGCCTCTGGGAGGTCAGGGTATTCAATCCCATGATACTCAAGGAGCAAGGCGTCGTATCCTAATTTTAAGGGTTCGACTAATACATCGTAATGCAAATGCAAGTTTAGGGTTATAAAAGGTAAACATCCCCCATATTTGCGGCTAAAAAAAGACTCTGGGAGCGTGCTAGGATGAATGCAATTTCTATGTATTACCCATCGCATTTTCATAAGGAATGTACTACTTCATTTCCATCTTTATTTTACGATGCTTGCCAATTCGAATCCCGGGAGCACTTAGATTAATTTGAATGCAGATTTTTTCTATCCAACCTCCTTGCCTAATAAGAGTACCCCGAAAATCCCAACAATTGATCACTTTTGTCGCACCTTGAATCACTGAGATCAAACTTTCTCCATTCGTCACCTCTATCATACTTAGAAAGAAGGTTTAGTGATATTTAGTATAAAACTAATTGCATAGATCAAATCGTGTATTGTATCTGATGATCGGAAGGCATCTAGCCCATACTATTCTATGGGGTTCGAATCCTATACTAATTAGGCTATCAATGTAATAATAAAGCAGAAGACTGATATTTATTGGATTTTCACCACACTCTGGGGATGGTTGGTTTCGACATTCAACCCCTTGGCTCCGGTGCAGTTTGAGGAAAACTTCGGAGCTGCTTTCTTGCATTCACTAGATTGATCCATCCTCGTAAGTAGGTCTTTTATTCATCAATCGTAGAGGCCATTAAAAAAGTGAGTAGACTAAAAGAGCCTTTTTGTCTGTCCGGGGGAGGTTCTTTTCTATGTGAGAAGTGGACAAGCCATTTGACACACTTTGGACAAATGAATTGGCGCGGACTTTGTGACTTCGAAATAGCGTATGTAATGGAGATGTCAATTCGATCTTGAAATCCTGCTCTTTCGGAAGGAATGGTGTTCTAGAGTCACTTTTCAGCCCAGGCTCCTAGCTAGTGTGTTTTAAAAGCTCTCTGCATCAAGGTAGAGGTATTCCAGTGTGGATTCAAAATGGTCTCGTGACGGACGGTAAGCCACGGAAGCAAAGCTCATCTACTGACTGATTGAATAGACGAATGTAGAATTTTCATCTCTTCCAGTTCCAAGCCTTATCTGTTCCATTTTTAGGGCAAAAAAAGCACTCGCTCAGGGCTTCATCCTTTCGGCAGATTGATGTGATCCATCAAAACTAAATGGACACCGGTCTGGCTCACACCTACATGGACAAAAGACTTCTTATTGTAACCTTGCTTACCCGATTCCTCACGTTGCCCATGAGTACCTCCTACATGGACAGAGCTGATCGACAATTACTAGAGATTCCATGCAGCAACTTATCCTTATCTTCGCAGATTGGATGGGAGTAAGGAACTAAGTGTTGCTGGGTCTTTTTGAATTGATAATACGTCAAATTTTTTATTGCATGAGTATCACCAAATAGAGAAAATAGATGTTGTTTGTCAAACAGATTCTCTGAGTTTTGACTTATTCCATTGGTTGTTTTCAAATTGCCTTCACTTTGGCATGTTCCCTTCCACCTATTGGTTTTATTGACTGTGGTTAGGAGTCACTGTCGATCTTATCAACTGATCCTTCAACGGGAGTGGGCGGCAGAAAGCATTCTTTAAATGACTGCGCTTGAAAGTTCTTTTTGAATATTTAGGTTAGGAGACCCAACCAATTTGAAAAAGACGGCATCAGTAGCCCTTTACAGGGCAGAAGTCGACGCTCCACCATCAACTAATCACAACCAATAGCCTGTAGATATGCATCCATGCTACTATGCTAATATTCTTTCATATTGGCAGGCCTAGCTTCAATATCTAACAAGAGAATGTTGTGGTATTGGAAAAAAGCTTATGCTTCTAGCCGTCGTCCAAAACCAAAACATGACGAGAGCGCATCGAGAGAGCTTAGATCTAAAAAAATCGCGTAACTTAAATAAGCTCAAGCATGCGGAAGATTCTCTCTAAGGAAGACTGTACCTATTTTTTTTTCTTTCATTCAGAAAAATATACAAAACCAAGGGTATTTCACCAACGGTTAGAGCGAGAGCGCTTTGCTACATGTAATTCACCGACTGTATGCCCCCAAAGCCCCACTAAACTAAATAGGATGGTGTGACCCTTAGGCAGACATATGTTATTGTTACGAACTAGCTTCAATTCATCTACCGCAGGAACTTTCCTCATGGCCTTCCGACCGGTCAGGTCCGCTCCACATACCAACACTCTTTCTAAGACCCGGCTCTCTTCGTTCCTTCTAATAGTCACAAGCAGGTTCTTCTACTTCCTAAGATACGTAATTACCTTAGGCCCCTTCCAGGTCAGAAGTTACACCAGGACCTACTGCGCAACACTCACTTGCCCTGATTAAATAGGTTAACCTCGTTCTCTTTTTATTTGAATGCATCTCTTTCTTGCTTTGTATAATTATAGTACAAAATCAAATAGGTAAGCAAGCCCATCGATTTCACATACGGGCTTTTGCTTGTCTCTTATGCCAAAAAAATGAAGATATGCCCAAATTCAAATTCAGTGCTCTAAGGCCCATTCCCAACCCCCGTTATTATGTATACATATGAGGTTCGAAAGTCTCACTTTGATTGCTTAGATTGGCCTTTGTTCGCACTGAATAAAGGTACATTGACCTAGCCCCCGCAACTGCCACCTAAACCTACTTCGTAGTTCGTACTTGTATAGTACTAGTCAAGGTAAAGGGTCACTCAATTTAAGTAAACAAAAAAATTCTTTGGGATAGCCTTTCAGCCGATTAGACCTAAGAAGCTTAGCTCGCGTTAAAATGATGAATTGCCTTCATGTATTGTTTTATCTCTAACGACTCTACCACTACAATTGCCAATGGGCTATAACTCATGAAAGAATGAATGCACATACCTATTATTTAGATAAGGTGTGGAGGAGTCCAATTCTGACGAGTTAGACTTTGGTGGTTTTCTCTCCTCTAGCCGCTAGCTGGCAAGTCGATTTGACTAAAGAGAAGAATAAGCTTGGTACATCGGGCTTTGATGCAAGGTCAAATTGATAACCCTTCAACTCTTATAAAGAAACCTTGATCTGAGGTAGGGAATGGAGGAAAAAGCCTAGTGGTAGGCGGGGAGACCAGATTGTAAGAAAGAGTGTAAGACATAGGAGCAAAATCCAAGAATTCATATGGATGGGCTGTCATCTTACCTATGATAATCTAGTAGAGAGATGAAGCCTGACGGGAGCAGTAGTCGCAGCTGGAAGGCTTACGGAGTAGGTTTCCACGCCCTCGCCTTCTGTAGTTTAGGATCCAATCCGTCTTCTTCTGATTGGTGACTTCTTTAGATAATCTTTTGTGACTTATGTACTCTCTTTTGTAGCGATAAGCTTTTCTCAAAAATCAATAGGGCTATAGCCTAACATCGATATGCCTGGATGGAAAGTCTTCCCTACTGGGAAGTCAGGTTGTAGCGACTGGAAGTCACTATTCATCTGTCAATCCAAACGGGGTCACAAAGAATACAGGCATGGAAAGCATCCCTATCCTTGATGAGTCAGGAAATGGCCATTCGTATGCCAAATAAGAGGGAATAAGACGGATGCTCCTATTGCCCAGGGGTTGCTGTGCTCTTTTTATCGACATTCTATATTCTCACATTCCTAATCCCTGTTCTTTCGACTACATGATCACAAATACCCGCACAAAAGAAAAGGGGGTTGGCTAAGGTAAAGAGGTGAAGCAGGAACGAAGTCCTATCTATAAAAAGGTAAAGTAGAATAAAATCCAAAAGAGTAAAACGATTGAAATTCTAAGACTTATCTTTAAAATTTTAGTAATATCACTCTGTCTCATATCCATTCTGATGTTTGTTTCCCTCTTTCCAATATATGTATGAAACCCTTAGAGGACTTTATTCACTTTATTCACTATATGGACTTTCATCATTTTCAACTTTATTTACTTTACTCCAAAAATTGACAAGCTATGCAGCAACAACTGAACTCATTTCACTTCACACGTCCGAAAGTTGGAAAAAAGTATACAACCAATGAAAGTGAAGGACCTACGACAATGACGGAATGCCCTTAATAATAGGCCTGTTTGCCAAGGAGACTCTCATGGAATCTTCCCTCTTTGACTTCAATTACATCAAAAAATTATTTGTAAACTTTATTATGACCGTCCCTCGTTGATTATCCCCGGATTCCATTATCAAAAAGTGTATCCACGACTTCTTGTACTAATTTCTCCTGACACATTATTAATTCTCCTGGCCTAGATCTACTTGTTATTAAGAGATCGGTAAGAGTATTGTTCTGATAGAGAACTCTGCTATAGAGTTAATTAATATTCGAGCTCATTAATTTACCCACATCTATTTGAATGATGGGTCTTAACTTAGAAGGAAGAACTGGTAATAGACACAAACCACCCATTCTGGTTCTATATTTGTTCGAAGAAAATGCTTAGTCAATTCCATGCGTCTAACCAAAAAATCCTTTCTTCTTCCAACCTTTCAATCTTCCCATTCATTCCCCGTGGGCCCTTCTTCCCCTAATTCTTTCCATTCTACCAAAGAATTATGTAGAATAATGCATAAATTTAGGTCGGCTAATTGTTTTTTAATAGCACTTAGATCGGTAGAGATTTCTCGATTGCGAAATTTATCAAAGCCCTGGATAGTAAAAAAAGTGGGATGCTGTATTTCCAAGATTGGATTTCATATTCGAATAAACCCCATAATCGCAAGAAAGTGGGTTTTTTTATTATGGGCCTAGCTAAAGAGAAATTGGGATAGGATCCTATAGGATTTGCCCCCCGGACGTGAAGGTTTCCTTTCATCCGACTCAAGTAGGTATACCAATTAAAGAAAGGGGTACCTTGGAATTCATAAGGGATTTAGGACAGCACTTCATCTTGCTTTGGATAGGCCCAACCACTCTCTCTTTGGTAAGAATCAGGGTCTTGTTACAATGGATAGTTATAGAATCCCATTGTTTAGGGACTCTTCTTAGAAGGAAGATTAATAAACTAGACGGATAATAAAAAATTGTACTCTCCCTCGTATTAAGAAATGACATCCTCCTGGAAACTAAATCCAGTGGTACTGGTTTGTATTCTCGGATCAGCATCTCTCTCCATGTACTTGGAATCTTCAAGAAGAATAGTTGTATTGCTTCGTTCTCATCCATGTCTACTTTTCATCTATACTCCGTAAAGAGTTTGATATATTCATCTACATGATAAATGTCAAGTAGGTCCAAACTGTATAAGGCATGCAACTACTTTCTCTTCTTCTCTTCGGCCATTCCTTCATAATATCCTACTCCAATGACGAGGATTTTAAAGAGTTTCACCATTCGATCAACAATGTCGGATTATGTCTCCCCAGCCATAGTTTCTGCTTGTACGGCTAGTGTCGTTCCTTCCCATGCACTCTTCACCAATCCTTCAAGACACATTAGTAATAATCTAATGAATCATTCCCTGTCTAGTTCGAGTGTTCCTCCAACAATGGCACATCGAGGACGCTCATTCATCGATCAATGTCTCTCTGTTCCTGAAGTCTAGGATGTCCAGATTCAGCATCAAACCATATGGATGAATCTTATCCAGTTGGGATCTTCCATAAGGGGTTTGATGTATGCCTGGTCTCCGCACTCTATCGATTATTCCGACCGCCAGTCCTGGTGGTCTCCCTATAGAGAAATCACTTTATTGTGGTATCGGCTTATCATGTATAGGCTCTTGTGGCTCTTGGGTTACTGAACTTCCTTTTCCTGTTGGTATAAATTGTACCGGAGGGACTTGTGGTGGCTCTTTTGCCCTCGGTTCTTACTCCAAGGGGATATATAATCTATAAAGAAAGCGTGTTATTGTAAGGTTCTTAATCCCTGCTTCATTAACCTTAGCACTTCGCTCAAATCCTTACTCTTTGCTAATCAATGAACCCTTTAGCTACCCGAATACCCTTCTGTTTGGAATACCCAACTAGACTAGTAGCTAACCTCAAAGTAGCTCTCCTACCAACTGAAAAGGAAGAGTTTACTAGCTTTCATATAATAGAGTCTATCTCCTCACACCTTATTGATAATAGATATCTTATCTTCTACGATTTCTTAACAAGTAAACTATAAGAATACCCCTTAGCACAAGCTAGAATGAATCTTTTAGTCGAAAAGTTCTATATTCCTCTTTGAAGCCCTATAGGGTTAGGGTAAGGTTGATTTATATCGCTTAGCTTACAGCTATAGAAGCGAACAAATACTTCTAAACCTTGCATACTAAGATGATTCTTATCATTTTCGAAGAAGTAGAGCCCAAAAGCTAATTGGAGGTGAGACATACTTCATTCCACCAAAAGGAGAATGGAAGTTCACAGAACACCAATCAAAAGAGAAAGGACGATCGGGTGAACACTATCCGAATACTAACCGAGGGTGAAGGGATCAATCCACCTAAATGACTAATTCAGTCCATGGGATAATCAAATAGATTTCTATTACTCTGGGCACAGAGATTGCTTATTGCAGAGGTAAATTACCAGATTAACAGATCCTGGTGTGAAACAAAACCACTTGGTGGTATCTAAGATTTTTCTACATTTATCTATATTGGCTAATTGGTTATAAAAAAACACTGCTTTACCAGACCATCGTGGAGATGGGTATTTTCATCTTCTGTAAGCAGAGCTCAGAAGCTCCGTCGAAAGGATATTGATCTTTAGGTAAGAGAGGACTTTTCAATGTTGTATCTATTGGGATAACTAGTATCACGAGTCACTCCAAAGCGAATCTGCTCCTCTACTTAGTAACTTAGCTATTGCCAACTACTTCCTTATACAAGACTTTCACTATGCTACTCAGAAGACTGGAGTACCATAGGGATGTTGGCTTTTGGATCGTTTAGTTTAACGTGATCCGTTGGGAATTCAAGTAAACAATTAGCGAAAGTGAATAAAAGTTTACCATTCACCAGGTGTATTATTGAAGATCTGCAATAGAGAACCACCTCTTGATCGTCTGCTGTATGACCCTAGTCCAATCTTGCTGTAGCGTGGGCAACAATCTACAGGACTTCTCAATCTGCTTCTCTCCTTTTCTTACACGTTAAAACGGTGCAGGAATATGGTATCTAGAAGCTGAGATGACATTTTATATTAGGCTACAACAGGGACTATAAAATAAACCACCCTTCGTTCCTCTAGGATACCCTATAAACAGACAGACATCAGTACGTGATTCTAACTTATCAGCATCTGCCTTTAACACGTGTCGGAGCACCCCAAATCCGAACATGTTTTAGACTAGGCTTGTGCCTGTCCACAGTTCTGTGGGTATGTGGGCTACCGATTTAGAAGGTACTAAGTTGAGAATGTGCGACGCTATTTCTAAGGCGTATCCTAGAATGAATTTGGTAATTCTAAATAACTCATCATTGATCTTAGAGCCTTATTCCTTCTTTCCGCTATGCCATTCTGTTGGGGTGTGCCTGGTGTAGACAATTGGGATTCAACACCATTCTCTGCTAAATAATTCCTAAACTCTCCCAAGAGGTATTCACCACCACGATCAGATCGTAATGTCTTGATATATTTTCCAAGTTGTTTTTCCACATCAGCCTTGTACTCTTTGAATTTATCAAAGCACTCAGACTTGCGTCGCATCAAATAAATATATCCGTATCTAGAATAATCATCAATGAAAGTCCTTTTGGTCATTTTTCCTGGACAAACATAGGACCACATAAATTAGAATGAATCAATTCCAACAGATCTTTTGCTCTATACCCCTTTGCCTAGAAAGTCCTTTTGGTCATTTTTCCTTCCAAGAAGGATTCGCAAGTTAGATAATTTTCCACTACTAATGAACTCAGAGATCCATCACCTATCAACCTTTAAATCCTACTCAAGTTAATATGACCTAGTTTTAGATGCGAAAGATAAGTTGGTTCATTTTAGAAGGTTCTTTTCTCTTATTAGTAGATGTATCATTCGTTTTAATTTGTTGCATCGTGGGAGAAATTGGATTAAGAGTATACAAATTATCTATCAATGCACCATCAAAGATTATAATTCTATCTTTCCTTATAACAACCTTGTCATTAAAAGAAACAGAATATCCATCCATAAACAATTTAGAAACCGAAACTAAATTCTTTCTAAAATGAGGTACATAAAGACAATTCCTCAAATTAAGAGTTTTATTCTTATTGAAAAATAAATAAACGTCTCCTACTACAACAGTTGCTACTCTTGTAGCATTCCCCATGAGTATGGTAATCTTCCCATCACTAAGCTGTCGGGTTTGGTGGAACCCCTGCAAAGAATTGCAGACAGGGTTAGTGGCTCCCATATCTACACACCAAGTGTCAGCAGATACAGCCGCTAAACACAATTCAACAACCAGTATATAAGACATACCATTCATGTTTCCCTTTAGAAGAGGGTAGTCAGCCTTGTTGTGTCCCGGTTGCTTTAATTTGAAGCTTGCCTTTAGGCTTCTTGACTGCACCAGTATTTGCTTTCATTTGGTTCACAGGTGTTGAATTTCCTTGCTTCTTCTTATTCCTACCGCCTTTCAGCCTAGGATGAGCAGCATTTTCAGCAACATGAACCTAAGGAGCTCTACGAAATAGTTCTTCCGCTACCACAAGTTCTATCAGAAGTTCCGCCAATGTATACAAATGTTTGTTCATACCGTAGTTTAGGCAAAACTGCTCAAAACTCCTAGGCAAGCTTTGGAGTACGATATCGACTTGGGTTTCCCCATTGATTTCAGCCCCAAGAACTTCCAACTCATTGAGCTGGCCCATCATCATAAGGACATGCTCCCTCACGAGTGTGCCCTCAGCCATTTTGGTGTTCATTAGAACAGACATGCCCTTCGACCTAGCAAGACGACTCTGATGCCCGAAGAGTTCCCTAATATTATGCATTATATCATAGGCGGTCTGCATAGCTTGATGCTGAGTCTGAAGTACATTTGATATAGAAGCCAAAATGTAGCACTTAGCCATCCTATCAGCTTTGATCCACCTATTATAAGCAACTATTTCCTCTTCGGTAGAGTCATCAGTAGGTGTCGGAGGACATTTCTCAGTGAGAATACAGATATAATCTTCAGCAGTTAAAACAATGTCCATGTTTCGCTTCCAGTAAGTTAGTGCTTTTTAAGAATAACAGAAAGAGAGTTGAGTGCCATTTGAAAATCCTGAGAATCATAAATAATTAAACAGTTCAAACACTTCGAATTTATAAATTTATATTGAATCCATCAAACAATATAAAATAAAATTCACCAACATCTCAAGCACCGTAAATTTGCATGCCATGATAGTGTGGACGTATACAAACACGAACTTTTACAAGAGAAAGTTTTACCCAATAATTTCATTTGTCAACCTAACTTTATGACAAAATAATTAATAGTTGGTTTTTCTTTAGCCATGCAAATAACGCAGTGACTCCGATGGGAAGGATACTTATTATTTGCATCTAAGTGTATATCATTATTTGACCCAAAGTCCATTGCGTAAGCTTATATGCCTTACAGATAGAGAAGTACATACACGCTCGGATAATTTTCTATAGTCATCTTAAAGAAGTTTATACCAGTGATCCGTGAATAAACTCATCCGATGGGGAGGAAGGCTTTAATGCCAACGTGCAAGTTTACTCACATCACTTACAAACCAATAATGGAGGTCGCGATAACTAATTACCAATCCCCTCTCCCACTTAATTATTTAACACCGAGAGTTTTTAACATGCATATAATATTTAATAATAAAATATACATCCTAGCATGCTTCTACTTAATCAGTAATTTAAAAAATCACATAAAACATGACACATATATAAAAATTAATTGTCAAGTAAAACAATTAAATCAATTATATATTTTCATGAATTAATAGCATAATAAGTGGATCAATTAAATGGGCCCAAAAGGAAGAAATAAGCACAAAATGAGCAGCAGACTAAATAATTAATCAAGCCCATTGTCCATGTACTCAGCCAAAAATTGAATTTAAGAAAATAAATCCATCAAGCCCATTGGTCCAACATTTAAATTTGCCCAGCAGCCCATAAGCACCTCAATTAAAATTGGGCCCAACAGCCCAAAACCAAATTGAATAAGGCCCAGTGGGGCAGCCCATACATAAGACTGCTGCCCTAAAACAACAGCCGTCTTCTCCTTCCTCACACAGCAATCACTGGTGCATTTTGGCACCGCTACAGCCGGCGGACCTGTCCATAGCCCACCTGAATCGAGCCGCATGTTAGCGCGCAATGTCGGCAACAATATCAAACCCAACTGTGACCATCCTTTCCAACCGTCATTAGGTCGCTGCTGTGAAAAAACCACAGAACTAATCGGATAAAACCAGACCTGACCGAAACCTATCGTCGACTTGCCAGAAGCCATCGTGAACTCGTCCAGGAGCATCGCCGCTGCAGTCCGATGATGCTGACAACCACCAATTATTTTGCCTCTATCCTCGATCACCTCGCCAAGGAACATGCCATGCACCAATCGCGACAGCAACATCCAGTTCACGCCAACACCAGTCGCCGTTCTGACGCTCTACCGCCATCAGTCCATGAGTCTCCAGGTCACGCCGACGCATCGCGAAGACTCGCCTTCACCGTGCAGTCGCCGCCGTGGTTGCTGCCCACTCCAGCACTGCTGTCATCGATCTGTTCCGGCATGACCAGAACAAGGTTAGACTTGCCCCGATCGCACAGTTCAGGTCTAACACCATCGTTCTGTCATCCAGCCATCACGCGCCGTCGTCATCACCTCTGATCTACTCTGAC
Organism: Pogostemon cablin; assembly: GCA_023678885.1. NCBI lineage: Eukaryota > Viridiplantae > Streptophyta > Magnoliopsida > Lamiales > Lamiaceae > Pogostemon > Pogostemon cablin. The sequence goes on along the minus strand of CM042953.1, from coordinate 16,311,541 downwards.
TTGACCAGAATAAGGTGGGACTCGCCTGGATCCAGTTAGCAGCGCCAACACCTAGAATGCCTCCAGCCCTGTCGTACAATAATCTTCAACACGCCGCTGGGCACCTGGCCTTTCAACCATCATGCAGGGTGTGTGTGTGAACAGAATGATAAACAAATTAATGTAATGGGTGTGTTGTGTCCAGCAATAAACAAGCAACAACAATCACACATACAAATAGCATACCATGGTGAAAAACAATAACAATGATTATTTTCAGATTATTCACATAATCAAATAATCAATAACACAACATGCTTTAAATGAACCACGATAAGCACAAAAAACATGTTATTAAAACCAGATTATATCACATAATCATATAATCACATAAACCCCAACATTACGATTCACGTTTCACCACGAAACTAAAGCTTTGATACCAATTGTTGGCTTTTGGATCATTTAGTTCAACGTGATCCATTAAGAATTCAAGTAAACAATTAGCAGAAGCGAATAAAAGTTTACCTTTCACCGGGTGTATTGTTGAAGATCTGCAATAGAGAACCACCTCTTGATCTTCAGCTGTATGGCCCTAGTCCAATCCTGATGTTGTGTGGGCAACAATCTACAGGACTTCTCAATCTGCTTCTCTCCTTTTCTCACACATTAAAATGGCGCAGGAATAGAGTATCCAGAAGCTGAGATGACATTTTATATTGGGCTACAACAGGGACCTAGAGAAGAAATTGGGTTAGGCCTCAATTGGATTTAATTAACCAAGCTTAGCCCAAAGCTTTTAATTAAAACCAATAATAATAATATAGTCCACTAAAATATTATTACTGCACTACCCATCCAATCCCAAAATTATATTTTAGGCTCCTTCTTATTATGAGCCCAAAAATCTCCTCATGTTTAATATATACAATGTCCATTAATTAATTAAGTTACTGACAACTCCATTAATTAATATCTCATCCGAGAGTAGTACCACTCAACCTTATTATCATGCCGGAATTAATCCAAATGCAAGATTTACATGATAAACCTAATGAGCTCCTCAAGGGGACATCATCAACTTATGTCGGACATGGATTCCTTCTACAAACAGCAGCACACCATAGAGACAATATTATTTCCCAACTCACCAAGTTTGTTGATTTAATACATGTAAATCTACCCCATTGATGAATCAAAGAAATATATACTGCCTTACGTGTCAAGGTTATTGTATAGGGATTAAGAGCACGAACATTCATAATAACTGAGATTAAGTTCTTGTATATAGACAGTACAAGTCGAATGATCTCAAGCGGTCCTGCTCAATACACGCTAAGTGCACCAATGAGATTCTATAGTCAAGACAAACTAATACCAAATCACACTACAACCATCCCAATAGATAGTCCCCGTCTATCTCAGTTGTGAGCATCAGTTTATACTTTATAAGGAAACCGATAACATGATCTTTCGCGTGTTGCCGTACAACATATTATCTACAACATAAAGTAAATGGACTTTTGCACAAACATATAAATAAACAATTTATAATATGCAAAATGTTTGATCATATGATTCTCATTTCAAATAAAATTGTTAAAACATTGTTCAATACAAAAGCAAGGCTTTTAGTATACAAATCTAACAAGGGAAGCCACTCTCGAAAATGCCTATAGTACTGCCCCAGTAATAAGTTCGTGAGGCTGGATGGAATGAAGGGGACGATGGATTGCAGGATTCTCCATCCACATTTGGAAAAGTTCTGTTAAATTCTTAGTAGCAATCGGCGACCTTTTCTTCTTTTACTTCACATAGATTTTTGTCTCTTTGATAGCTGGAAGTTCTCCAAAAGTATGAAAAGCTGGAGGACTTTGTACCATACATTCCAATGTGGTTGGATTCCGTTCAACAACCCAAGGACTTGGAGCACATCTTTTGTTCTTTCCACTGCTTGAAGTGATTGTTACGACCACGAAGAAATGAAAAATCCCATCTACGAATATATAAGAGGCAAAACTGCTAAGGGCATTCCATCCAGCGTAAGCATCTGGATAATCTGGAATACGACGTGGCATACCCGAAAGCCCTAAGAAATGCATAGGGAAGAAGGTAAGATTAACCCCGATAAAAGTGATCTAAAAATAGATTTGACCTTAAGTTTCAGGGTATGTCCGACTAAAAATTTTACCGACCAAATAGTGAAATCCTGCAAATAAAGCAAAAACAGCTCCCATAGAAAGTAAGTAATAGAAATGTGCAACTGCATAATAAGTATCATGTAGAGCAATGTCTAGCCTAGAATTTGCCAGAACTATTCCCATGAGTCCTCCTATGGTGACCAAAATAATGAACCCTACAACAAATAACATGGGTGCTTTGTATTGTATCGAACCACCCCAAATGGTAGCGATCCAACTAAAGATTTTGATTCCAGTGGGGACAGCTATAATCTGGTAGCTGCGGTGAAGTAGGCACGGGTATCAACGTCTATGCCCATAGTAAACATATGATGAGCCCAAACAAGAAATCCAAGTATGCCTATACTGATCATGGCATAAACCATGCCTAGATACCCGAAAACTAGTTTTCCCAAAAAAGTAGAAACAATATGACTTATGATACCGGATCCAGGCAGAATGAGGATGTAAACTTCAGGGTGCTTCTCTCTTCTACTAATAGTTGTGGATTAATAGAAGAAAGGTGGACAATATCATCAACTTATTCCATTTTTCTAGGAAAGCTAGCCATACTTTATGGTGAATACTGTCAGGTTTAAATGCTTGTAGATCGTAAAGACTGTAATATTCCTCAATAAGGAAGAATCGTCATGATTTATGACTTCGTATTTGATTTAAAGTAATCTAGCATCATGATAACATCTTTTCGAATTTGTATAGACCATTTATAGTAACCATTTTGACTACTATCAAAGTAGAGACTTCCTCCAAATACTACCTTATAAGACTCTACATCTTGTAGAAGTTTATTAGTATTCGAATACTTAGTTGAGATAGTCCATGCTTCATAGCTATAGTAATAGTACCATCTGCATCAAAGAATCATGCAAACAAATTTGATTGAGCATCTAATGGAATAGGTAAAATTACGGGGATTTCCGGTGCTTGACAGACATGATGTAATTGAAGTAGTCGTGCTGAATGTCGAATATGACCATTTATACAATTCATGAAGTTAATCATACCAATATTATTATGTAGTCGATAACGAGTTGTTTTAGCACATGCTCGCATTTTAATACTTTAACCAAGCATATGTTGGATATATTGTAGTAGTGGTAGATCTTCTAGTCCCATAGTAATTTCAAGAGAAGTATATCCTTTTTTACTAACTTGAATACTTCCATCACCATCGATAATTACAGCTAGCCACTCACAAAAGGATTTAGGATAAGTTGTTGCACGTGTAGTCTATTAGGTTCCTACTACATTGCTTTTATGTCGTTGGTTACCTGCTGATTGTGTCTTAGATACCCCATTTTTACTAGATCAGGCTAGAAAACCACTTACGAACATAGTTAGAGTACCATTAAGCAGACAGTCCCAGCATATAGCGCAATGCATATTCAGATTTGAATCTGAAAAGGGCCATTTAAAACCGAAGAACTGAAAGAGATGCTGATATAATATTAGGTCTCCCCCTCCAGCAGGATCAAAAAAGGTTGCATTAAAATAGCCCCTGCCAGTACCGGAAGTGATAATAAAAGTGGGAATCTTGTCACTAGAATAGACCAAACAAATAGGGGTGATCTATGCATAGTCATTCCAGGTCCACGCATGTTGGAGATAGTTGTTATAAAATTGATAGAACCTAAAATGGATGAAACACCAGATAGATGAAGACTAGAAATTACTAAATCAACTGCTCCTCCAGAATGACTAGTAATACCACTTAAGGGCGGATGTACTGTCCACACAGTTCCGCTACCCACTTCTACTATGGCTGAGCTTAATAGGAGCAAGAGACTTGGCGGCAACAATAAGAAAGAAATATTATTTAATCGTGGAAATGCCATGTCAGGCGCACCTATCAGAATTGGAATAGATCAATTACCAGATTCACCTATTATCGCCGACATAACCATAAAAAAGATCATTAAAAGGCGTGAGCCATTATTAAAACATTATAAAGTTGATGACTCCCACCAAGAATTTGATCATCGGGTCATGCTAATTCCATACGAATAAGTACTGAAAAGCATGTGCCCATCACTCCAGTAATTGCACCGAAGATGAAATAGAGAGTCCCTATATCCTTGTGGTTAGTGGAGAATAACCATCGAACTAGATTTGTCATACTTGATTGACTTTTGAGTAAAAAGGTTCCGCTCTTCCTCTAATGAAGAGAAACTTGTATTTGAGTATGGTTGAGGTTGGTTTATTCCAAGAATCCAGTTTTGGGATGAAGCCTATGTCGAGTCTTGTATTGCTACCGTCAACAAGAAAGATCCCTCACTATACACTTTCTTGTTCCAAAAAGACCAGAGTCGGACACTTGACAATGAAAGAACAGACAGAATTAGAACAAGAGAGGAGGCTCTATAAAGACCTCTTCTTTTGTTGTTGGCATAGACAATAGGAAGGCTCACTTGGTGATTTAGTTCTGAATTCCCTTCCTCTACTCTGGCGAGTGACTCTTTTGGAAATTCCATGGATGGGATTGATTCAGTTACTCACATTAGACTTGTCTTGATATTGAGATAATCTTTCTTTCTATTATGCTATTTCAAAGCATCTATCATTGGCTCGCTTTCCCATGAGACTTTCTTTAATCCGAATTCCTCTAGCACTGATTTAATCAGGAATTGAGAAGTAGCAGGGTATTTAGTTGATGGAACACTTTACAGATTCCTATTTTAACAGAGTCCAAGACTTGACAACAACAATAAGAATTGATCGTCAGATGCCTTAAGTTGGAAGGAAGTAGCTACCTATGTTTTCATAATAGAGTTAATAGCACATGAGTTAGATTAACCTAGATCTAGCTGCGACTTCCTTTATTATAGTATGATAGTTGCGAGCTCTTCTTCAGTTTCCTTTGTATCGTAGTCGTCATTATCATTCCTCATATCATTAGGCACAACTAGGAGAATTAGAAAAGCTCGTAATGGAGTGGAATAGGAATCGTGCCTACTATTTATGATGATATGCTTAATTAGATACCATCATTAGTAGAGTAGGCATAGATGGGTCACTCTAAATATACGAGTTCAATGTATTAAATTATGATCTATCAATTATGATAAAGTTCATTGCATTTCCTATACCCTTCTTTCTTGCTATACAGGTACTTCATTCCATGCTATAGAATGACGAAGGGAGAAGTGTGAAAGCAATGCTACCTTCCTTCTATTCTTTCAGTTGTTAGCTACTTCTTTATCTGATATTGAGTTCATAGATCACAATCTAAATGTGATTCTGACACCTAACGAAGACCTTCGACGTGCTGCTAATATAGGGTCGTAGTTAGTAGCCCGTTATGGAAAGCTAGCTGAACTCTCTTCTATGTCTTACATAGATATGAAGGAATGGGATTGCTGTAGCGAGTAGAGGTAGGAAAATTTTGGGGTTTAGTCCAAGAATTCCCAATCCATCATTCTTCTTCTTGGTCTTTCTTAGCGAATTAACTAGCTCATTCTTTTCAATTAGCTGCCTTCCAGACTTGGAAAAGTGGGCTTCTTGAATAATGCGATGGAGGTTATATACCTTCGTCACTCATTAGTTAAGGCATCGTTCGCTTCGGATCAAAGTGACGCATCTAAATCCAGGCAAGGCCTAAGAAGTAGATTCAACTATTCGTCATATCAGAAAGGTGGGATTTCAGGACAAGGTATTTTGTAATGGTTCTTGCTTTCAGTTGACGATGGATACGAAGGATGTTTGGTCATATCCCTTCATTCTTAACGGAACCTAGATTATGCGTATTCCATCATATTGAGATCCTCTTTTAGTTGTTCAACTTAGTAGGAAGGGGAATCCAAGTGAGCATAGTCTTCGACTGATTTGTGAATAACAGGTATGAAGTGCTCGACTATTATGGAGAGGTATAAGTCATATTCCTTATAGGCATTCATGCTAGCAATTTGTCATATAGGGTTCCAAACCTTTACTAAACCGTCAGGTTAATAAAGAATGGATGTTGTAGCTAAGTGGATTCCCTTATAATGAGCTAACGTGTAATTCTTTGTAGTTAGTAGCTAACTCGGCCTAGGCATGCCTGGATTGATGAAGATTATATTTTTATAGAACAATGCGAGATTAATTTCTTTCTTTCTTCCCTTAGAAGCTCTTTGGATTTTATGCAAGGGCATAGAAAGAGGAAGACTTACAGTTCCCATTTGAAGATTAAGACGATGTGAAAGAGTTAAGAACACGAACAGGAAGGATTCGGATTGAACTCTTTATTTTTCAGCACAGATGAGAGATAAAGAAGAGATGGGTGATCCGCTCTTTTATATACTGAATAAAGGGATTGTGAATGCCCTTGCGGGCCTTATTTAATTGAATATACAAAATAAAGTACCCAAGAGGGATGAATAGATAGTAGGACAAGAGTTGCTTGCCCAAAGATGCGAAAGAGAAAGAGGAGCAGATAGTTGCCCTTTCTTCCTCTTAATGTAGCTCTTTTTTCTGGTTCTATCAAACCATCTTTACAACTGCTGGTGGAAATGAAACTACTACAAACTTAGTCTTAACAGATGATTCTTTAGATTCAGATGGAGATGTTTTTTTTTTTTGGGGGGGGGGGGGGGGGGGGGGGGCTTTATTTAGTTGTATATCACGAAGTGTAGGGTCTACCATTCAACAACTAGAGCGGTTCTCTCGGAAGTATGTTGACCCCTATCTCTCCTTCTTAAGAGCCCCTAACGCATTCCATAATTAAATGAGCTTCCCCGGAGTCAAAGTCGTGGACTACAATGCTCTGTTTTGAGCCTCGACCCGCACAGCAGGTCACATTTTCATGTGAAATAGGCACTCCGTCCGTCAAAAGAGTTTACTACTCCGCTGATCAATGCAATATAATAATCACAACTAGGCCTCAGGCTCGATTCGGGATCACTAATCACTCACAGAATTGTTGGATTGTATACCAAAAGTCTAGCTTTTTATATGAACAATATTTTGATAATTTAATTTATTTTAAATGAGAATCATGTGATCAAACATTTTGCATAATTATTTATGAATTGTTGCAAAAGTCCATTTACTTTGTATTATAGATAATGTGGTGTGCGGCGTCACATGGAATATCATATTATCGGCTCTTTATAAAGTATAAATAGATGTTCATAATCGAGATAGATTGGAACTATCTATTGGTATGGTTGTAGTGTTATTTGGCATTAGTACGTCTTGACTATAAAATTGCACTAGTGCACTTTCTGTGTATTGAATAGGACCATCGTTGAGATCGTTTGGTTTATACTAACTATATAATAGAACTTGATCTTTGTTATTATTGATGTTCATACTCTTAATCCTTATACAATAACCTCAACACGTAAGCAAATATTTATTTCTTTGATTCATCAATGGGTGAGATTTATTAGTTAAATCAATATGCTCGGTAAGTTGGGAGATGGTGTTGTCTCTACTGTATGCTGTTGATTGTAGAAGGAATCTGTGTCCTAATTGAATTGGTTGATGATGTCCCCTTGAGGAGCTCATAATGATTATCATGTAAACCCTGCAGGTAGATTTATTCAGGCATAATAATAAAGTTGAGTTGTACTACTCTCGATACATATATTAATTAATTGAGTTGTTGGTAATTTAATTAATTAATAAGCATTGAATCTTAAACACGGGAATATTAACGGGCTCATGATAAGAAGGAGTCCATAACGTAATTTGAGATTAGGGTGGTAGTGCAATAATATTTCTTTAGTGGACTGATTTATTATTATTGGACTTAAGTGTTAGTTTTGGGCTAAACTTAGATGCTTAAGCCCAATGGGAGGCCCGAATACTAATTTCTCCTCCTGATCCCTGTTGTAGCCTATATATAGTCAATCTCAGCAGTCCAATATATTATTATTCACGACAAAAATGTGAGGAAAAGTAAAACTGCAAATTGAGTTCGTCTTGGTGATCGTTGCCCACACAACGTCAAGACGTGGCTTAGGAATATAAAGAAGATCGGAAGTTCGTTTGTGCTTGTTGTGCACCCTCTACATCAAACCTGGTAAAAGGTAATTCAATTCTGTTCTTATGCTTCCGCTATAGTAGAATTGTATGGAACCCTAACGGTTCACCCTAACCTAAAGATCCAAATGCTAACAATTAGTATCAGAGCATAGGTTCTAAGGCTAAACGTGTCACGTTAGGCAAGGATTTGAGTGGAATATGTGATATTAGGGTTTAGGGTTAAAATTGTTGAATGTTTGAATTTGTTGAAATCCTAATTGCACACCACACACACACAATTCACCGGCGACGGGTAAGTGGCTGGCCGACATGGCATTCCGGTGGTTGACGAATATCATCTGACTGGCAAAAGGATGATGAGCGATGGAGGTTGGCTGTCATTGGCAAGACAACACGGTGGTTATGCGGTGACTGGCGGAGTGAGTCGCAACGATGGAGGCACGCTGGAGATGGCGAGTTCAGTCTGGGTGGATGTTGCAGGCTGGCGATCAGTGCTGATGCAGATAGGTGAGGAATTCAAGAAACCTGCGATGTGTTTTTTCGGTGGAGTTCCATGATGGGCTGAGTAAATTCCAATCTAACAAAGAGGGTTTTCGATCGAGCCTGGAGGATTTCCAAGCAGGTTAGCTTTTTTCAAGGTCCACGGTGTTACGTGGCTGAATCTTTGACAACCGACGGTAGGCGGCCTGGTCTATGCTGGATGACAATGAAGCCATGCATCGATCGAGCTGTTGGCGGCGCTGGGCATTGATGTGAAAGGTTCCGGGCGAGTCCCCTGTAATTTATGAGTGGGATAGCATTACTATCGGTTGAGTCTCCAAGGCTTTTGATCAGGTCTGATGATAATTCCGATCGGATCTATAGAAATTTAAGATGAGTCACCACTCTTTTCGATCGAGTTTATCAGTTTTCTGGGCAAGTCAGCCTGGAGTTTCGAATGTGTCTGCAAGTTTTTCCATGGGATTTCCCTTTGCTAGCACGACTGTTTAAAGAGCGGCGACTGACGGCGTGAGCCCTCATAGCCATTGGCATGATTGCCGATGGAAGAGGGAACGATAGGTGCTTCGGCGGTTGATCGCAGTTGAAGCAGTATGGTGGCACGATTAGTCGGGGAACGAATATCAAGCGCTGAGCGATGGGATACCAGCGGATGACAGTTTTCCAAGGAATTTTTTTGGCGACTATCTAGTTTTTTCCGGCAGTTGGCAGTTATTCGATAGGCAACGGCGACTAGGTTCTCCGGCGGTCGCTTGTACCGTGGCTGAGTGGTGGGTTCCAGTGAAGGGTGGTCATTTCTGTTGGACGTGGGATCAACAGATGGGTGATTTCTTGGGGCCCAAGTATCCAACTTGTTGTGCAAGACACATGCTTCATTGGTTGGAGTGTTGACTAAGTCAACTTATTTTTTGACCATTTATTTTATCCTTATATATAATTGCTAATAATTATTTTTAAATTGTCAATTATTATTATATATTTTGATTGCATGTGCTATTCGATTTACTGTTTTAAATAGTGGCATGCTAAATTGCATAATTATATCTGGTATATTGTATGCATGTAAAAACCCTCTTGTTAAATAACTAAGTGGGAGAGAGATTGGTTAATTAATCACGCGGCCTCCATTGTTGATTTATTAAGTGATACAAGTAAGCTTATGAGTCGGTTTTAGTGCCTTCCTCCCCAATGGATATGTTTTATTTGTGGATCACTGGAATGAATTTTATGAAATAATTACTATATGTAATGTGATGCAAGTAAGCTTATGAGTCAGTTATAGTGCCTTCTCCTCAACGGATGAGCTTTATTTTCGGATCACTGGTACAAATTAATAATTGATGATTATATAAAATTATTTGAGCGCGTATGGACTTCTCTAACTGTAAGGCACACAAGCTTGGGTAACATACTTAGTATCAAATAATAGTATACACTTAGGTGCAATTAATATGTATCCTCACCAACGGAGTTACTGCTATTAAATTGCATTGCTAAAGTACAACCGACTATTAATCATTGAGTCATAATGTTAATTATGACGTATGGAATTAATGGATAAAACCTTCTTTTGTGAATGTTCGGGTTTGTATACGTCCACACTAACGTGGCATGCAAATTCATGGTGCTTGAGATGTCGGTGAATTTATTTTATATTATTTTATGAGGGAATCAATATAAATTTTAAATTCGAAGTGTTTGATCATTTATATTTATTTATTTGATTCTCAGGATTTTCAAATGGCTTTTAATCCACTTGTTGTGATACTTAAAGAAAACTAACTTACTGGTTCTAACTATATTGATTGGAAACGAAACCTGGATATTGTTCTTATGGCTGAGGAATACAAGTTTGTGCTTAATACTCCATGTCCTCAAGCCCCTACTGATGAGTCGACTGAAGTGGAGATTGCTGCTCATGCGAGGTGGGTCAAGGCAGATGAGATGGCGATGTGTTACATTTTGGCTTCTATGTCAAATGTGCTGCAACATCAGCATCATGCCATGGCGACTGCTTCGGCCATGATGCTAAATCTCTGGGAACTCTTCGGTCATCAAAGTAGGGATGCTAGGCAAGAGGCCATGAATGCTTTGACGAATACTAAAATGATTGAGGGCACTTACGTAAGGGATCATGTCCTTAAAATGATAGGCCAACTCAATGAGTTGGAAGTCTTTGGAGCTGAAATTGATGGGAAAACACAGGCTGATTTTGTCCTCCAAAGCTTGCCTAGGAGTTTTGAGCAGTTTTGCCTAAACTACAACATGAATCGAAGGTTGTATACATTGGCACAACTTCTGACAGAACTCGTGGCAGCTGAAGGGCTTATTTATCAGAGTCCTCAAGTGCATGTTGCTGAAAAAATTGCTCGTCCTAAGCCGAAAGGTGGTAGAAAGAAGAAGCAGCAAGGAAAACCAGTAGCTATCATAGGAGGTGGAGCACAAGGTGGTGTGGTCAAGAAGCCTAAAGGCAAGTGCTTCAAATGCAAGCAGCCGAGACATTACAAGGCTGGCTACCCTCTACTAAAAGGGAACAAGCAAGGTATGTCTTATTTACTTGTTGTTGAGTCGTGTTTAGGGGTTGTATATGGTGACACTTGGTGTGTAGATACGAGAACCACTGATCACGTCTGTAATTCTTTGCAGGGGTTCCATCCAACCCGACAGCTAAGTGATGGAGAGATTGCCATATTCATGGGGGATGCTATGAAAGTGGCGACTGTTGTAGTGGGAGATTTTTATTTATTGTTTGATAGGAATAAAACTCTATTTTTGAGAGATTGTCTTCACGTACCTTGTTTTAGAAAGAATTTAATTTCGGTGTCCAAATTATTTATAGATGGATATTCTATTTCTTTTAATGACAAGGTTATTATTAAGAAGAATAGAATTGTTATCTGTTGTGGTACATTGGTTGATAATCTTTATACTCTAAATCCTATATCTCCTGCAATGCAACAAATGGAAATTAATAATGCATCTACTAATCATAATAAGAGAAAAGAACCTTCAAAGATGAATCAAACATATCTTTGACATCTTAGACTTGGTCATATTAACTTGAGTAGGATTCAAAAGTCGGTTGAGGATGGACCTTTAGGTTCATTGGAACTCGAAAACTTTCCAACTTGAGAATCATGCTTGGAAGGGAAAATGACTAAAAGGCCTTTTAAGGCAAAGGGGTATAGAGCCAAAGATGTGTTAGAATTGGTTCATTCTGATTTGTGTAGTCTTATGTGTATCCAAGCAAGAGGTGGCTATGAATATTTTATCACATTCATTGATGATTATTCTAGGTATGGACATATTTATTTGATGCGCCGCAAGTCTGAGTGCTTTGATAAATTCAAAGAGTATAAGGCTGATATGGAGAAGCGTCAAGGAAAATTTATCAGAACACTACGATTTGATCGTGGTGAGGAATACCTCTTAGGTTTATTTAGAAACTACTTATCAGGGAAAGGGATAGAATCCCAATTGTCTGCTGCGGGCATACCCCAACAGAATGGTGTATCAGAACGAAGGAATAGGACTCTTATGGAAATGGTTAGATCAATGATGAGTTATTCTTAATTGCCAAATTCATTTTGTGGATATGTCTTAGACACAGCGGCTTACATTTTGAATTTTGTACCTTCTAAATCGGTATTTTCTACACCCATAGAATTATGGACCGGGCGAAAGCCTTGTCCCAAGCATATTCGGATTTGGGGTGCTCCAGCACATGTGTTTAGGAGAGATGTTGATAAGTTAGAATCGCGCACTAATGTTTATCTATTTATAGGATATCCTATTGGAATGATGGGTGGTTTATTTTATGATCCTAAGAGTCAAAGAGTGATAGTTAGCACGAACACTAGATTCTTGGAAGAGGATTATATAATGAATCACAAACCCATGAGTAAAAATATTCTAGAAAAAAGTTAGAAGGGAAACACCTAATTTTATACCAAATGTACAAGAGGATATACCACAAGACATTGCACTGTATATTACACCTGATACACAATTGCATGTGGTGCCTTGTCGCAGTGGGAGGGTTATGAGACAACCAGAAAGATTCATATTTTTGGGAGAGTCATCAGACTTGGTCTCTGGTGAACATGAAATTGACCCATGGAATTACGACGAAGAACTGCAAGATAAATATGCAGATTCTCGGCAAAAAGCAATGAAATTGGAGATAGAGTCTATGTATTCTAATCAAGTCTGGGAGCTTGCAGTGCCACCAAATGGTGTAAAAGCCATTGGATGTAAGTGGGTCTACAAAAGAAAAAGACGATCTGACGGTAAGGTGGAAACCTTTAAGGCAAGGCTTGTTGCGAAAGGATATACTCAAAAAGTGGGAATTAATTATGAGGAAAACTTTTCGCCTGTGGCCATGCTTAAGTCAATCTGGATTCTTTTATATATTGCTGCTCATATGGATTATGAGGTATGACAAATGGATGTCAAAACAGCTTTCCCAAATGGAAGTCTTGAGGAAAACATCTTTATGAAGCAACCAGAGGGATTCATTGCAAAGGGCAAAATGCATCTTTTGTGCAAGCTTAAGAGATCCATTTATGGACTCAAACACGCTTCAAGTTCTTGGAACATCAGTTTTGATGAGGTAATCCAGTCATATGGATTTATTCAATGACCGGATGAATCTTGTGTGTACAAAAAGTGTGATGAAAACATCGTGGTATATCTTGTGATTTACATGGATGATATCCTGCTTATTGGAAACAATGTAAAGGTGTTATCGAGCGTAAGGGTATGGCTATCTAAGCAGTTTGAAATGAAGGACTTAGGAGAAGCCCGGCACATTTTGTGAATCAAAGTGATAAGAAATCGCAAGAAAAGAATGTTGTACTTATCCCAAGCTTCATACATTGATATTATCCTTGCTTGTTTTAGCATGCAAAACTCCGAGAAAGGCTTTCTACCTTTCAGGCATGGAGTACCTCTATCGAAGGAAATGTGTCCAAAACACAAAAGGAGATAGATGATATGAAGGTGGTTCCTTATACTTCGGCAGTAGGAAGCCTCATGTATGCAATGCTATGTACGAGGCCAGATATTTGTTTTGTTGTAGGCATAATCAGTAGGAATCAAAGTAATCCCGGAGAGGGGCATTGGACTATGTAAAATATATTTTGAAGTACCTGAAAAGGACTAGAAATTATATGTTGGTTTACCGGAAAGATTCTTTGTTACCTGTGGGTTACACGGATTTGGATTTCCAATCAGACAAGGACAGCAGTAAATCCACCTCGGGTTATGTGTTTAGTCTTGGAGGATGAGCCATAGTTTGGAGGAGTATTAAGCATAAATGCATTTCTGACTCCACCATGGAAGCTGATTATGTAGCAACCTCTGAGGCAGCTAAGCAAGCAGTATGACATAGGAACTTCTTAATGGACTTAGATGTGATTCCTGGTTTGCCCGAATCAATCACAATTTATTGTGATAACAGTGGTGCAGTAGCAAACTTGAAGGAACCACGAGCCTATAAGTAAAGTAAACAAATTGAACATAAGTACTACCTGATACGAGACATCGTGAAAAGAGGAAAGGTCGTTGTCACTAAGATTGCATCAGAGGATAACCCAGCTGATCCTTTCATTAAGGGCCTTCGGGCAAAAACTTTTTGAAGGGCATGTTGAAGCAATGGCAACTAGTCTTTTAGTATAAGTGGGAGATTATTGAATTGTATACAAAAGTTTAGCTTTTTGTATGAACAATGTTTTGACAATTTAATTTATTTGAAATGAGAATCATGTGATCAAATATTTTACATAATTATTTATGAATTGTTGCATAAGTCATTTACTTTATACTGTAGATAATGTGGTGTGCGGCGTCACACAGAAGATCATATTATCGGCTCCTTATAAAATATAAACAGATGTTCACAATCGAGATAGATGGGGACTATATATCGGTATGTAGTTTGATTTGGCATTAGTCTGTCTTGACTATAAAATTGCACTAGTGCACTTTCTATGTATTGAGTAGGACCGTCGTTGAGATCGTTTGGTTTATACTGACTATATAATAGAACTTGATCTCTGTTATTATGGATGTTCGTACTTTTAATCCCTATACAATAACCTCGACACGTAAGCCAGCATTTATTTCTTTGATTCATCAATGGGTGAGATTTAATAGTTAAATCAATATGCTCGGTGAGTTGGGAGATGGTGCTGTCTCTTCAGTGTATTGTTAATTGTAGAAGGAATCTGTGTCCTAACGGAATTGGTTGATGATGTCCCCCTAAGGACCTCATAATGATTATCATGTAAAACCTGCAAGTGGATTTATTCTGGCATGATAATAAGGGTGAATGGTATTACTCTCGGTACATATATTAATTAATTAAGTTGTAAGTAATTTAATTAATTAATGGGCATTGAATCTTAAACACGGGGAGACTAACGGGATCATAATAAAAGGAACCCATAATGTAATTTGGGATTAGGGTGGAAGTGTAACTATATTTTTAGTGGACTGATTTATTATTATTGGACTTAAGTATAAGTTTTGGGCTAAACTTTGATGCTTAAGCCCAATGGGAGGCCCAAACCCTAATTTCTCCTCCTGGTCCCTGTTGTAGCTTATATATAGCCAATCTCAGCAGTCTAGTACATTATTATTCATGCCAAAAATGTGAGGAAGAGTAGAACTGCAGATTGAGTTCGTCTTGGTGATAGTTGCCCACACAACGTCAAGACGTGGCTTAGAAATACAACAGAAGATTGGAAGGTCATTTGTTCTTGCTGTTTAACCTCTACATCAAACCCAGTGAAATGTAACAATTATGCTCTTATGCTTCCACTGTAGTAGAATTGTATGGAATCCTAACGGTTCTCACTAACCTAAAGATCCAAACGCCAACAAGAAATGGAAAGAGCTAAAGCTACCTTACTAAAAATTAAAGAAAGTCAGGTAGAGGATACCTTCCTTGAAAGGAAATAGGATTCGTATTCTTAACCTAAGCATACCGAAAGAAAGACAACAAGACTTTCCACCTGAAAAGAATCGGCTTATTATAAATCGACATATCTTGACTCTCCTCTCTTTCAACAGAGAAATAAGAAATAAGGACTGAGTCTTGTAGGTCTGCTACTTCAGATTCATCAAGTAGGGTTGCTTCCTTCTCCTAGTTTTGTTTGTATTTTTCAGTGATCTCAATGTATTTTAGATTCCGCTTTCCTTTCCTTAACGATCTACGGGCCTTTCTCTTCCCAAATTTAGTAAGTTCGGGCTTTTCGACTTCGTTAAACCTTCCTGTTAGGCTTCGATCATCATTCATGGGTAAAACATCTCTTGATTCATCTTTCCCGTTCAGGAGTATAAGCTCTTTCTTTCTGAGCTAGATGATTAGCTAGACTAGGAGGGTGAATTCAACTAGTGATACCGATCCTCTCTGCATGGAGAGAATCACTCAAAGAAGATACTACAAACCTTGTTTAGAGCAAGAGAAAAGATCAATCTACAAGGTAAGAAGGTTGTAGAATAACAGTCTGCTCTTGAAGAAGCTAGCTCTCAGAAGAAAGCTCATGGAAAAGGAATCCGCTCTTGAGTCAACTGAGCCTAGGCCTGCCTTGAGAGTCATTCTTGAACATGTTTGTAGAAGAGGCGCTTCAAGTGAACCTCTGTTGAGGCCGCTAAAGTCAATCAAATCTTGAATCAAATCATAGACCCTTTCGAACGAGCTATGAAGGAAGATATGAGGTCAGATCTCGAGTGCAGAGCAATTAACTTATGATTCCCTACTGAGCCCTTCAAGAATGAATCCTATTGAAGCGAGTCCTAGACTAGCGACTACAAAGCAAGGAGAGAACTAGAAATAGATCTCTTCCTATATCAAATCCCAAGACCTTCTCTCTACTTTACAAAGAAAGGGGAAGCCTTAGCCTCACCCCATTGCTTGATTAGATGTAGTATGATTCGCTTTGTCTTTTCTTTGCTCTCAGGCATGCCTCAAAGGTAATCTGGATCTCAATAGATGGGAGCAGTGCAAGTCAAGCCCAATTCTCTTTGCCTAGACCTAGATCTAAAGGGAATCGAATGAGCTATAAAAGAAAAAAGGCTGAAATAAAGCCTATAAGTGGTTCATCCCTTAATTCAGTCATCCTTTATTTACCGAAGGCTCTAGAAGGCTCATTCTTATCAATCAGTCATAGCCTTAACTGAGGCATTGGGGGTAAGTACGCATGATAATTTACAGTATGAAGAAGGAGTATATTCTGATTTGGTCAATCTCATATCTTTCTTCTCTGCAACTCGGGCCTAGAAGTCATAAGGAAAGGAAGGTTAGTCCAGAAACTGCTAGCTGTCGACGAGGTTCCTTTAGGAACTCAACTTGAAAGCACCGAAACACTTTTCTCTTACCTGAAAGGGGCATGAGGAGGGGATGTTGTGTAAGATAAATGGTCGATGAACTTACTTAGGGACTGCACCGCTATGAGGATGAGTTGCTCATCTCCGTCCATTTCTTATTTTGTTCCAGTCCCCTACTAGGAAAAAATTCTATTTAAGTGGCGGCGGTATGGATGGCTCTGATTCAGTACATAGAGTACTCTTAAAAAAATGTATTGAGTCAGGGTATCATTATTCTTTGAATGAGGCTATGCTCTTTCCTTTCATTCTCTGACCGATCAAGATAGCTTGCAATTCATTGATTAGGGGACAAGATATTGTATTTAACTCAAAACAACTCTGAGATTTTGTAACATTGTGATAATCCTATTGTGTTGCCTTCCCTTGAGACTGACTTCATCTTCCCACCACGCTATAGCAGGGCTAAATCTCTGATAGGTGATGGAGCCCTAGGCAGCTGAGTCTGGGTTGGAGGTCTAGTCAGTCTGGAGACCTATGATAATGACTAGCTGCTCTGACACCGGGATTTCCACTGAAGGAGCAAAAAAGTAAGTGGAACAGAGCATACCTCGAGATAGAGTACAAGAACAAAGTAGCTCACAATTTTAGTAGGCTTGTAGATCAAAAAAGTCGAGGCAATTATGGTGAGAAAGAATAGGAATTTCTTGTTTAAAAAATAGACATATATAGAGTCAGAAAATACGCAGCGATTGAACCCCCATCTATTAGAAAAAGACTACTCGCTTTAACCTGACTTTCTCAAAGAAAAACTCCGAGAAGAAATTCACATGTATGGTTCTGTAGTAGAAATGGAATTCAGAAATAACCATCAACTATAACCCCAAAAGAACCAGATTTCGTAAACAACACAGAGGAAGAATGAAAGGAATATCTTATTGAGGGAATTTGATATGTTTCGGTAAATATGCTCTTCGGGCACTTCAACCCGCTTGGATCACATCTAGACAAATAGAAGCAAAGCAGGTCGAATACTACTCTACCACTGCTATTTCTAGACTTAGATCCTTATTGTAAGTGTCCTTGAAGTCAGTCTTTCTCTCTTTCTTTTCTATCATCAACTGCTCATAACTAGCGGCTCTAGTGGCCAAGTGTAAAAGATCGGCGAATTCTCCCTCATATTGTTGAATTGTATACTAAAAGTCAAGCTTTTTTATATGAACAATGTCATAACAATTTATTTAAAATGAAATCATATGATCAAATGATTACGTCTTATAATTTATTTTTATGTACGATGCAATAGTTCACTTACTTTATATTGTAGATAATATGTTGTGCGACAATATGTGGAAGATCATATTATCGATTTTCTTATAAAGTATAAATAGATTCTCACAAACGAGATAGACGGGGACTCTCTAACGGGATGATTGTAGTGTGATTTGGTATTAGTTTGTCTTGACTATAGAATCATATTAGTGCAACTTGTGTGTATTGAGCAGGACCACTTGAGATCATTCGACTTATATTGACTTATAGGAGAACTTGATCTTAGTTATTATGGATGTTCATGCTCTTAATCTCTATACAATAACCTCGACACGTAAGGCAGTATGTATTTCTTTGATTCATCAATGGGTGAGATTTACATATATTAAGTCAACAAACTCGGTGAGTTGGGAAATAGTATTGTCTCTATGATGTGTTGTTGATTGTAGAAGGAATCCATGTCCGACGTAGGTTGATGATGTCCCCTTGAGGAGCTCATAAGGATTATCATGTAAACCCTAAAGGTGGATTTATTCTGGCATGATAATGAGATTGAGTGGTACTACTCTCGGCTGAGATATTAATTAATGGAGTTTTCAGTAACTTAATTAATTAATGGGCATTGTATATCTTAAACATAGGGAGACTAACGAGTTCATAATAAGAAAGAGCACATAACGTAATTATGGGATTAGAACGGTAGTGCAATAATAATATTTTAGTGGTATATTATTTCTACTCCTGGTCCCTGCTGTAGCCCATATATAAGTCATCTTAGCTGTCTGAAAATCCTAATCAATTGATAATTAATGCTTAACACTGTGAGGAGAGTGAGGAAACAGCAGATTGAGAAGATCTCAAAGTTGTCGCCCACACGACGTCGAGATTGGACTTAGGAATATAGCAGAAGACTGAAAGGTTGTTTGTTGCTGATATCCATCAACTTGCAAAATTTTTCTAAAATCGTATAGAACTCAGAACTAAAAGTGTGATATACTGACGGAAAGCAACAGAAGAGAGGATCATTTTGAAGTGTAGATCACTCAAATCGAAGATCAGACGAGGGAGTTATGCCCAAAACAGTAAGGCTGCACAGGCTGCCGATAAGAATCCTTCTTCTTCAACATACCCTGGTGAAAGGTAATACATTTCTTTGATTTTTTGCTTCCGCTAAATTAGAAACATATGGAACTCTAATGGTTCACATTAACCAAATGATCGAATGCCAACAATTGGTATCAGAGCTTTGGTTTTGTGATGAAGCGTGACACGTTAGGCTAGGGTTTATCTGCTTTATTTATGATTAGGGTTATAGAAATTGGTTTCTTGGTAAACACCCTGACTGTACATGAAAGCACACGATCACCGCACGACCATTCGATGTGGGTGTTTAATGGACGATGGTTGATGTCATCGCGCATGGCAGTGGTACTGCTGCTGGGCGAAATGGTGAGCGCTGATCGGACGGCAGATCATCAGGTGGTTGATGATTTCTTACGGCAACATGTCATGGCATTGACGGTTGAAGGATGTACAATGCAAGACAGTTGCATGGGCCACCCACTGGGCAGTGTTTACTTGCTGTCGGTGCCTAGGAAATAAATCGACGAGCGGCATAAGGCTGAGCATGGTCTATACGGTGGAAGCGGCGGCTGCACGACAAGGCTAGATGGCTGCACGGCTGAAGGATGGTGCTATAGCGCAGGTGAACACCGGAGCTTCCATTCAGGACTGATGGGGCTAGTGGGCGAGTTAAACCATGATTTTGGGTGAGTCTACAGAGGATCCCGATTGGGAATTCAAACATTCCAGTCGAGTCTGTAGTGTTCTCCGACCGGGTCTGCGGAGGTTTCGAGCGAGTCCACAGACTGTTTCGATCGAGTCACCATGTATTCTGGGCGAGCCTTGAGTTTTTCCGAATGTGTCTTCTAGTTGCTTTGTGAAAGCACGATGGCGTGCTGATGGCGGGTTGATGACCACACGGCATTGGTCCCGCTGGCGCTAGCAGTGCGATGAATGTTGGCGCTGGATGCAATGATAGCTCGTACAGTGGCGTGATGGCCTAGATAAAGTGCTGGCGACACTAACCATGCACGCTGGATGAAGCCATGGCTAAGTACAGCACAATTTTCTTGAAAGGGCTGCACGAGTAGATCTGCAAGGCCGCTTGTGGGCGATTGTGATGCCGGGCATAGTGTACTGGAAAGCATGATGGGCGCCCAATTCAAACAATGGTGACGGGCGAATGTTCCTGCTTGGCGAGCGTGGTACACATAGGCGCACAAGTGTGGTGCTGTCATGGCAGCACGACTGAAGGTATTATGAAGGCATCAGGAAGCATTGAAATCGGCTGGAAAGTCGATGGCACGAATGGCGATGGCTGCCAGCATGATCGCCGAAAGTAGGTGGCACGAGTCCTGCTGGGGTCTAGCACGACTGTTGGCGAATGGCGATGAACAAGAATGCGTGTAATGCTGCATGGGGCGGCACGACTCATGCTGATGCTTGGCATGAGTCATGCCTGTGTGAGTGTGGACATGGCAGATTTTCAATGAAGGTCAAGCTGTCTCATTTTGTGCGACGCGTGGTGGACCAGGCTGCTGGGTAAGTAATCTAGAGGAAAATTCTTGAAGATTGGCTTCTAATTTTTTAGATTAGGTTTTTAGATTAGGTTTCGAACCCCGCATAGTCGCAACTGCTCAATTTTATGCTTGGTAGCAAACAATCGAATTTGCTGATATATAAATGCTATAATTGATAGAATATTTGATTATTGTTATATATGTATGCATGTTCTCTATGGTTTACTGTCGCATGTGCCGTAATAGGAGCATGCTAAGTTGCGTATTTTATTATTGAATATTATATGTATGTAAAAGCCCTCGTGTTAAATAACTAAGTGGGAGAGGGAATTGGTAAATAATTCTCGCGGCCTCCATTATTGGTTTGTTAGTGATGTGAATAAACTTGCGCATTGGCATTAGAGACTTCCTCCCCATTGGATGAGTTTATTCATGGATTGCTGGAACAGACTTCATTAAATAATTATGTTTGTAATGTGATGCACATGAACTTGCGCGTTGGCTATAGTGCCTTCCTCCCCATCGGATGAGTTTGTATATGGTTCACTGGTACAAAGTTATAATTGATGACTGTAGGAAGTTATCCGAGCGCTTGTGTACTTCTCCATCTGTAAGGCACATAAGCTTGCGCAATGGACTTGGGGTCAAATAATGGTGTACACTTAGATGTAAATAATATGTATCCTCCCCATCGGAGTCACTGCTATTATTTGCATAGCTAAAGAGGACCGACTATTAATTATTTTGTCATCAGGTTAGATTGACAAATAAAATTAATGGGTAAAACCTTCTCTTGTAAATGTTCGGGTTTGTAAACATCCACACTATCGTGGCTTGTAGACTCACGGTGCTTGAGATGTCGATGAATTTTATTTTATATTGTTGTGAGGGAATCAATATAAATGGATAAATTCAAAGATTTGATCGGTGTATTTATTTATGTGATTCTCTGTATTTTCAAATGGTTTATTCACTTATTTTTTGCTAAAAGAAACATATTTACTGATCTAAAATTAGATGATTAGAAAAGAATCTTGGTTTTGATTTTTACTGCTTAGGAATACATGAGTGTTCTCCCCAAGGATGTTATGTGATGCCTATTAATAGAAGTCTCTAATGGAGAGGTGAGAGGTTCATAGAAATATGATAGTCTCATGTGACTCTTCGAATACCTGAGTGAGGTTGATAGGCGGGAGGTCATGGTTGAATTGATAAATGAATAGGAAAAACATAGAGTGGAAATTGAAAGGGAAACCTAGGTCAATTTTATTCTCCATAGTTTGCCTAGATGTTTTGAACAAGTTCTACCTAAAATACGAGAGGTTGTAAATGGTGGGAACTTCTAACAAAACATGTGACGAAGGGAATTCATTTTCATCATGGTATGAACAAGGTTAGTATGTCATTCACTAGTAGTTGAAGCATGATTAGTGATGGCATATACTGACACGTTGTGTGTAGTTACCGGAATCACTAAAAGCTTGCAACTAAGTGATGATGAGATTATTCTGGACATGGGTAATACTACGACTAGTGGTTGTTGCAGTTGGAGTTGTTTATTTATCTTACGATATAAATAAACGTTTGATTATGAGATATTATCTTTACGTATGTTTTTCATCGAAAGAATTTCATTTCATTTTCTATTGCATTTACGGATGGATACCATTTCATTTATATGACACGGACATTATAATGAAGGATGGAGCTATAATCTCTTGTGGTATGTTGGTGGACAATTTGTACACTCTTAAATCATGTTTATCCCACGAATACAACAAATAGTAATTAATAACGCTTCTTCTAATCCTAATAAGAGAAAGACTCTTATGGAAATGGTTAGATAGATGATGAGTTATTTGGAATTACTATATTCATTTTATGGGTATACCTTAGAAACAGCATGTCATATAACGTTTGTCTGTTTGTGGGATATCCTAGAAAATAGAAGGTGTTAATTTATTTAGCCTAAAAGATCAAAGGGTAATTGTTAACACAAACACTAAGTCTTTTTTGGAAAAGAACTATGTAATAAATCACATACCCATGTATAAGTTGTTCTAAGGAAGTGAGAAGGAAAACACAAAGTATTAGTACTAATTGTACAAGAGGAGATACCACAAGGTAAACTGTAATGCATGTCACGTCTGATACATAATAGCGTGTAGTGCCTTGTCGTAGTGGGAGGGTTGTTCGACAACCCATAAAATATATATTTTTGGAGAGTCGTGAGACTTGATCCCTAGTAATCATGGAATTGACCCACGAATACGACGAAGCACTACAAGATAAAAATGTGATATCTTATAAAGTTGTAATGAATTTTGAAATAGAATTTATGGATTTTAAATCAAATTTGGGAGCTTGTAGGATCACAAAATGGTGTAAAAGCCATTGGAAGTGGTCATACAAAATAAAAAAGGATCATATGGTAAGGTGAAAATCTTGGAAGCAAAGCTTGTTGCGAAAAGGTATACTCAGAAAGAAAAGCTTCGATTATGAGGAAACCTGTTCGCCGATAACTATGCCTATGTTGATTCGGAATCTGTTATCTGTTGCTACTCATATGAAATATGAGGGATAGCAAATAGATGTCAAGACAGCTTTCCTGATTGGAAGTCTTGAGGAAAATATCTATGTGAAGCAACCAGAGTGATTTATTACAAAGGGCTAAGAGCATTTTGTGTGTAAGCTTAAAAGTGTCCATCGATGGACTAAAGCAAGCTTCAAGATCATGAAACATCTGTTGTGATGAGGAAATCCAGGCATATGGATTTATTCAATGCGCGGATGTGTCTTGTGTATTGAAAAGAGTGACGGAAACGTGGTGGTATGTCTTGTATTGTACGTAGATGATATGTTGCTCATTGGAGACAATGAAAGAGTATTGTTGGGTGTATGAGTATGGTTAATAAAGCGGTATGAAATGAAGGACTTAAGAAAAGCAAAATATATCCTTTTGATCATGGTAATACGGATCACAAGAAAGGATGTTATGCTTGTCTCAAGCTTTATAAAATGATACAATCCTTACTCGTTTTAGCATGTGACTTTATCTAAGGAAATGTGTCTTGACACAAAAGAACATAAAGGAGATGATAGCAGTTCCTTATGCTTCGACAAATAAGGAAGTTTAATCTAAGAAATGTTATTTACGAGATCGGAATTTGTTTTGCCGAAAGCAAGGTCAGTGAGTATCAAGGTAACCTGAAATTAGAAAATTGAACTGTGGTAAGACATATATTTATGTACCTTAAAAGGACTAGAAATTATATGTGGACTCACCGAACAGATTCACTGCTTCTTGTGGGTTACGTAGATTCAGATTTTTTAAATCAGATAGGGATGGCAATAAATCCACCTCAAGGTTATGTGTTTAATTTTGGAAGTTGAGTCATAATATGGAGGAGTATTATATAGAAATATATTTTGGACTCCGGACTCTACTATGGAAAGATAATAAATTGGAGTCTATGTGACAGCCAAAGTATCTATATGACTCTAGAAACTTCGTGATGGACTTGGATGTGGATTCTAAGTTTGCAAGGAAATCACAATTTATTGTGATAATAATGGTGCAATTGCAAACTTGAAGAAATTACGAACCCACAAGGAAAATAAACACATGGAGCGCGAGTACCACCTATTACGAGAAATCGTATGATGAGAGAGGGGAAGTTTGTTGTCGCCAAGATTGCATCGGATGATGACCTAGTAATTTCATTTACAAGGACCTTAAGGCGAGAGCTTTTGATGGTCGTGTAGTGGGAGTTGGAATCAGATGTATGGCAGAAGACATGACAGCATAGTCTTTTAGTATAAATGGGAGATTGTTGGATTGTATACTAAAAGTCTAGCTTTTTATATGAACAATGTTATAACAATTTATTTGAAATGAAAATCATATGATCAAATGAATGCATCTTATAATTTATTTATATGTACGATGCAATAGTCCACTTACTTTATATTATAGATAATATGTTGTGCGACAACACATGAAAGATCATATTATCGGTTTCCTTATAAAGTATAAACAAATGCTCACAACTGAGATGGATGGGGACTCTCTATCAGGATGGTTGTAGTGTGATTTGGTATTAGTTTGTTGACTATAGAATCATATTAGTGCAACTTGTATGTATTGAGCAGGACCGCTTGAGATCGTTCGACTTATACTGACTTATAGGAGAACTTGATCTCAGTTATGATGTTCGTGCTCTTAATCCCTATACAATAATTTCGACACGTAAGGCAGTATGTATTTCTTTAATTCATCAATGGGTGAGATTTACATGTAATTAAATCAACAAACTCGGTGAGTTGGAAAATAGTGATGTCTCTATGGTGTGCTGTTGATTATAGAAGGAATCCGTGTCCGACATAGGTTGATGATGTCCCCTTGAGGAGCTCATAAGGATTATCATGTAAACCCTGCAAGTGGATTTATTCCAACTAGATAATGAAGTTGAGTGGTACTACTCTCGGATGAGATATTAATTAATGAAGTTGTCAGTAACTTAATTAATTAATGAGCATTGTATATCTTAAACATGGGGAGACTAACGGGCTCATAATAAGAAGGTTCCCATAACGTAATTATGGGATTAAAACTGTAGTACAATAATAATATTTTAGTGGTATATAGGAGTATTATTATTGGACTTAAGTATAAGCTTTGAGCTAAGCTTGGATACTTAAGCCCAATGGAGGCCCAACTCTAATTTCTCTTCCTGGTCCCTGCTGTAGCCCATATATAAGTCATCTCAGCTATCCAAAAATCCTAATCAATTGATAGTTCACACCTAACACTATGAGGAGGGTGAAAGAACAGTAGATTGAGAAGATCTCGAAGATCGTCACCCACACGACGTCGAGATTGGGAAAGGAAAGAATCAATGATGAGAAAAGAGAATTTATCAGGAAGGGATTTGAGGCAAAAAGGGAAGTCAAATAAAGAATTAAATTGGAGATTGGGAGTTATACAAAAATTGGAGAAAAATAATAAAAATTAAAAGGATAAGAAGTGGGCTTGGTTTTGACGTAGAGGACATCAAAAGGTGAGAAGAAGTAGATTTGAGGCCCTGCAGATGTGACACTCTGAGAATTCAAAGAAGGTGATCAACTTCGGTTTATGCTTTTTAATTTTGATTTAATCATATACTTTATGGACTAAACCCCTTTCTAGTTTAGGGTTTTGTGAACCTCCTGTAATATGTGTAGTTGATTATTAGGAGTTTTACATTGCTCTCTTGTGTGGATTTATTCTATTACATGCCCTGAATCATTATTATAGCATTTTTATGGTTATTTTAGACTAATCAAATAGTTTAATTATTTAAATTCTTATTGATATTTCATGATCCATGATCCGTTATTGTTGTTGTGATTGAATTGAATAGCAAAATAGAGGAAGGCCCTCTAGGTGTAATGGGATCTAGGTTGTATGATTCCTAGTCGGTTTTCATAGCCTAGTAATCTTAATATTTTATGTCTTAATGTATTTACAAGTCCAAATCTTTTAAGATTGCTTGTAAGTAGTGCAATTTAGTGGTCGTATTCTAAATTATTATACATAAGGATATTTTGGGTTGATAGGTCATACCGTTAACCTAGGGACTTGAATTCACGCAATTGGTAAAATGTTTAATTCTTTGTAAATCTAGCGGATCGATTCCCTAAACTAGGTTTTTTTATTTGTTTTTTTATTGGTAAATCTTCTAATTTACTTTTGCGATAATTAATTTGGATTGATTAGTGAATTATAATTATAATTTCTATTTTCTTAATCAAACCATTCCCCCCCCCTCCATTTTATGTTATTTTGTCACAAAATAAAACACTTTAATTTGATTTTAAATTTCAATTCACTTCCTTGGGTTTGACCCGTACTTACTCTACTATATTTTTATTGGTTTGTTCAGAAAAGTTATAAATATTATTTTGGTGGGTCGGCGATAGCAGACCAAATTTTGGCGACGTCTGCTGGGGGTGAATCTGAAATTTGCATTAAAATTTTGTGTTTATTTTTATATTTATTTTCTGGAATTTAAATTGAATTTCTGGAATCAGTCGCTACTTTGTTTTCTTTCAATCTCAGTTTTGCTTGCAACATTAACACTGAACCCTTCAGTGTTCTGCCTGTTTGTTTTCGAAAAATTTTCTGTGAATGATCACTTATTCATATTGCAGAAAACAACTTGAATTTATAACAGAAATTGAGAAGACTGCCTGGAGGTTGAGGAAGGAGACTCGAGAGAAATATCAAGCAAGTTCTTAAACCGTTGGAGACATCAAAACCACCATCGATACCGAGGTTGCAGCAACTGATCCTACCTCGTTTGAAGAACAAAATTCTGGTTTGAAAAGTGATTCAGAAGTAGAGAATTGTGCCACAACATGAGGCTTTGATTTTGGTGTAAAAAACATGGCTGAAAATGCAGAAAGAACTTTGAATGATTTGGCAAATCCGGACATAGTCCATCAACCTCTTTGCATTAATCTTCCTGTCATTAATGATAGTACTACATTCAAAGGAATTCTCCTTCGCAGTTTTTGAAGGAATTCGGGGTTGTATGTACGAGCATGAAACCAACTAATGTGACGGAGGAGAAAATCAAGATTAGGGCATTCCCCTTCCCAGTGAAAGACTTGGAGAAAGATTTGTTGTATTATCTCCCTCCCGGATCGATTAATACATTGGCTGAAATGGAGAAGCTCTTCCTCCAAACATACTTTCCAGCCACTAAAGTTGCTGTCATGATGCAAGGAGAGAGTTTACATGAAGATTGGGAGAGGTTCAAATGCCTAATATCAGCATGTCCACAACATCAAATTAGCGATCAACTATTGCTACAATACTTCTATGAGGGCTTGTCGATGAAGGATCGGAACATGCTTGATGCCGCTAGTGGAGGAGCATTCATGATGAAAACTTCAACCGCTGCTAGAAGCTTGATTACAAGCATGGCTGCCAACACTCAATAATTTGGCACCCGTGATCCATCGATTAGAGAAGTGAAGGAAATATATGATTCCAAAATGGAGGACAACTTGAGCAAGTTAACAGTCGCTATTGAGAATCTTGCAAGTGGAAGAATGGTGAGTGCTCAATCTTGTCAAAATTGTCTAACTTACGACCACTCTATTCTTGATTGCAGGGCTACACCCAATGAAGAGTAAGCAAATGTCGTGGGGCGACCATATGATCCATTTTCTCAAACTTACAATCTGGGATGGAGGGATAATCCTAATCTTAGGTATGGTAGCACACAAGGAGATAATATCGGGCAGCACCAATTCCAAGAGTGGTGAGTGATGAATAAGCAGCAAGATCGGCCTCAAGAAGTTGGAAATCAAAACCATGGAGAATCTAGCTCCAGTAGTTCGATTAAGGAACTTGTGAGAACAATGGCTACTCATAATGTCAAATTCCAAGAGATGACACATTAATCCATCTAGGACTTGAAAACGACAACCTAATCGTCAATCTGGAACTTGGAAAATCAAGTAACCCAATTGGATACAACTGTGGGCTAAATGCAAGCTCAAAACAGCGGGAAGTTGCCCTCACAACTAGAAATAAATCCAAAGAATGTGAGCGCTATCACGCTGCATGGGAAGCAATTGGCGGATGTTGTAAAGCCCAAGCAAATTGAGAATGATGGAGAAAATAATTATGGAGAAAATAATTCTAAAAATGAAGGAACAGAAGCTGAAGGACCTGCTGGTGCTATGGAAGAAGTGAGCGATTAGACTGAATCCGAAGCTGCTTAAAATTTTGATCTGCAAAAACACAGTAGCATAGAAACTGAATACATCAGTGTTAGGCCTGTCACAAAAATTCTGGTAAAAAAATTTGATCCAACACCTTTAATTTCTATTACTTTGCCTTTTCCAAGCAGGATGAAGAAAGTGGATGATGAGCGTTTTCTCAATACAAGAAATTAATCCCCAAGTGCAAGGATATCAATTGTAGTTTCGATGGGCAACCAAGTGATTATCAAACCCGAAAGACGGATTATTATCAATTCGATTATTTTCTAGTTAACTAAGACTATGTTGATAAATTGGTTTGGAATAGTTACGAAACTAAATAACATGTAATTTAAATAGCAAATCAAATACACAAGCAATAAGCTAGTTGGTTGATCCATGGTCGAACCAGAAGCCTAAAGAGGTGCACCTACAGTTTGACCAGAAAGTTTGTGATTCAACCTGGACTCTGGTAGAAACCGAGACCCACAATCGATATACAGGTCAATTCGACCAGGAGTTCGACCAGAGAGAATCAATTAGACCTGGGCTGTTGGTCGAACTGACATGCGAAAACTTACCATATTCATATTTTTACACCTTTGATGTGTGTGTTCGCTCAAGAAGCCCATCCAAGGCCCGTAAAGAGAGTTTGCAAGTATAAAAGAAGAGCTTTCGCAGGAGACACAGATCATTCATCATCCATCCACCACCAAAACCCTACCATCATCCGAAGAAGTCGTGAGGAAAGGTTCGTCTGGCGAGTCAAGTAAGATCATACCAACTAGCCATGATTGCTCTTAGATCAATCATGGTCTAGAACCAATCCGGTAGTTCTATGGTTATGAAAGTTTTACAAGTTAATTAAATTTCCACACTTTCACAAGTTAATTAAATTTCCATGTGTAAACTCAGTACAACACTACTTGTGGTTTATTTTATATAATATTGTGCCTTTTTAATTCATACTCATGGTCGTTTTGTGCAGTATTAATTGTTATGTAGAGTCTGAATACATATCTTGGTTATTGATTGAGTGCGTTCACCGCTGAGTAGGATTGCATGTTATAATTCTAATGAAGGGATTTCGAAGTCTTATTAGAACTATCTTATATGAATACTTGTTAACTGAATATTATTTGGGATAATAAGTAGGATAAAAAGTATAATGTCATAGTACCTATAAAGGGAGATCATATCGGGTTAGAGTACTAAGTGCACGAGAAATAATTGATACTGATAGTACCTAAAAAGGGGGGTGAATTATATCTCTTGCTCCGAGGGTATTCACACATGTCGTACGCATGTTTGCTTGTGTCTATATGGTGAACTTGTATGGTCTAGTGATGCGTCCATAAACTACAAGGCAGAGTCGGACAATAACACATGGAAAGGAAATTAATGAGTGAAACTGGATGTCCGAAGAACTACCTAATTTCTTACTTGATCACAACTGTCGAACGACACTTCTTCTCAACGAGTTCGACCATAGGTGCTGGTCGAACGGTTTCTTCTTGGTCAAATCTAGCTCCTGCTTGGTTGAATTACACCCTGGAATCTCATTTTTCTGGATCTGATCACTTTCAACTTGTTTGCCTTCGAAAATCAACTCAAATAGCCTCGTAGACACCTGATTCGTGACTTTCCACCATGTATATCGATTCACATCGAATTACAACCATTTAACACACCATAAGTACACGAATCCGGGCTCGAAACTAGTGAATTTACACACTCATCAGTGGACACCACTGAGAAAGATAAGCAGACACTTGAGGTATTTTGGAAGGTGGAAATTAATATAACTCTCATCGAGGAAATTAAACAAGTTTTGAGATACGTCAAGTTCTTAAAGGAGTTGTGCATCAATAAGAAGAGGTTGGCCGGGAATGAAAAAGTAGTGATGGGGGAGAACGTCTCGGCTGTCTTCCAGCAAAAGCTACCTAAAAAATGCAAAGATCCTGGCATGTTCGTTGTTCCTTGGAAAATTGGAAAATTCAAGGTGGAGAGAGCAATGCTAGACCTTGGAGCTTCCATAAATGTAATGCCAAGATCAATTTTTGAGAGGCTAGGAGTGGGAGAATTGAAGAAGACCAGAGTTGTCATTCAACTCGCCGATCGGAGTCATGCTTACTCCGATGGAGTCATTGAGGATGTTCTCGTACAGGTAGACAAACTAATCTTTCTAGCTGATTTTTATGTATTAGAAATTAATGAACACCCATCAAATTCCACCCTAATCTTTGAGAAGTCCTTTCCTTAACACGTCACGCACAAAGATAGACTTATGTGAGGGCACTCTTACGATGGAATTTGATGGGCAGATTATTCAATTCAATATATATAATTCTATGAAGTTCCCTGATAATGCTAACTCAATTTTTTCTTTGAGTGTTGTTGAGCCTATGGTCCAGGAATATTTTGAACTTACTTGCAGTGATGCATTGGATACAGTTATTGCACATGTAACCACCAAGGAGGACTTAGAAAAGTTGAATTATGAAGCTTTAATTCCATTGGTTGACGCCTTGCAGGACTGTCCTCCAAAACCAAATAAATTCAAAGTTGCTTCTATTAAATTGACTTACACTTTTTCAAAGATTCTTCCATCTATTGTGCAGGCACCGCAACTCGAGTTGAAACCACTCCCTCAATATTTGAAGTATGTATACTTGGGACTAAATTCCACATTGCCAGTCATCATCTTGGCCAAGTTGACTGAAGAGCAAGAGAGCACATTAATTGAAGTTTTGAAGGAACATAAGGCGGCAATCAGTTAGACCATGGCGGATGTTAAGGGAATCAGCCCCTCAATTTGCATGCACTATATTCTACTTGAGGATGATGCAAAGCCATCACGAGAGGCCCAGCATCGATTGAACCCACCGATGATGGAGGTCGTGAAGAAAGAAATTTTGAAACTTCTTGATGTGGGGATTATTTATTCGATCTCGGATAGCAAGTGGGTTAGTCCAACACAGGTTCTACCAAAGAAATCAAGAGTGATTGTGGTTGAGAACGATAAAGGTGACATGGTTCCAACTCGAAAGCAAACCGGTTGGAGAGTGTGTACAGACTTCCGCAAGCTAAATAACATGACTAGAAAGGATCATTTTCCTTTATCATTCATTGATAAAATGTTAGAAAAGCTTGCAGATTATTCATTTTATTGTTTACTTGATGGTTTTTCTGGTTACTTTCAGATTCCCATTGCACCCGAAGACCAAGAAAAAAAGACCTTCACATGCCCATTTGGGATGTTTGCATATCGTCGGATGCCCTTTGGAGTTTGCAACGCACACACTACTTTCCAAAGGTGCATGGTAAGCATCTTTTCTGAGTTTATTGGGAATATAATTGAGGTTTTTATGGATGATTTTAGTGTATATGGAGGGTCTTTTGATGAATGTGTTGGGAACCTTGGATTGATTTTGAAACGATGTATAGAAACAAATCTTGTTCTAAACTGAAAAAAATGTCACTTTATGGTAGAACAAGGTATTGTTTTAGGACACATAGTTTTTAAAAGGAATTGAAGTTGATAAGTCTACATCCATGCGGGAAGTTCGTTCTTTTCTTGGGCTTGCAGGTTTTTATAGAAGGTTTATCAAGAACTTTTCAAAAATAGCAAGGCCTCTTTGTGAGCTGCTACAAAAAGATGTGAAATTTGAGGTGAATGACGCTTGCAATGAAGCTTTTGATAAGTTGAAGGAGTTGCTAACCACACCTCCAATAATTCAACCACCGGATTGGAGTTTGCCATTTGAAATAATGTGTGATGCAAGTGACTAAACCGTAGGAGCAGTATTGGGGCAACGAGTAAACAAGGCAGCTCATGTGATTTATTATGCTTCAAAAACCTTGGATGATGCTCAAGCCAACTACTCCACTACGGAAAAAGAACTCCTGGCCATTGTTTTTGCTTTAGAAAATTTCGTTTATATTTATTGGGAACTAAATTGATTATTTCTCTGATCATGCAGCCTTGCGCCATCTCATCAAGAAAAAGAATCAAAGCCTATGCTAATTCGGTGGATCTTGCTACTCCAAGAATTCAACTTGGAAATCAAAGATAAAAGAGATCGAAGAATCCGGTGGCCGACCATCTGAGCCACTTAGTTAGAGAAGAGGATGAGCAACCAATACCGAAAATATTTCCAAATGAACAGCTACTATAAGTTCTGCAAATTTCAAAAAATACAGCAACACTGACACTGAACCCTTCAGTGTCAGAAGACTCTATTCCATTGTTCACTGATTTGGTGAATTTTCTAGTTGCTCGTAGGTTTTCAGAAGACATGAGTAAGGCTCAGTGTGATAAGCTCCGTAGTAATGCCAAATATTACATGTGGGATGACCAATACTCTTGCAAGTCTTGTGATAGGTGTCAACGTTAGGAAATATTTCCCAAAGAAATTAAATGCCCTAAACCCCTATAATTGTTTGAGAAATTTTTTTATGTGTGGGGAATGGATTTTATGGGACTTTTTCCTTCATCGTTGGATCATGTTTACATCTTACTTGTCATTTATTATGTTTCCAAGTGGGTAGAAGCGAAAGCCACCCAGACTAATGATTCAAAAGTGATTGCAAGTTTCCTACGTTCTAACATCTTTTGTAGGTTTGGAATCCCTAAAGCTATTATTAGTAATAGGGACACACATTTTTGTACCAGGATAGTGGAAGCTTTGTTGCGCAAGTATTCGGTGTTGCACAAGACCTCCACATCTTACCACCTTCAAACGAGTGGCTAAGTGGAGGTATTAAATTGTGTGATAAAGAGAATTTTGGAGAAGACGGTCAATCTGTCTAGAAAAGATTGGAGCTCACAATTGGAAGATGCACTATGGGCCTATCGAACGGCCTATAAAACACCTATTGGCATGTCCCCCTACCGGATTGTTTTTGGAAAGCCATACCACCTACCTGTGGAGCTTCAACATAAGGCTTGGTGAGCAATCTAAAAGTGTAACATGGATCATGAGAAGGCCGTAGTGCAACTAAAATTTTAGTTGCAAGAGTTGGAAGAGTTGAGAAATGATGCTTATGAAAATTCAGTGATCTACAAAGCTAGAACAAAAGCATTTCATTATGCAAAAATTTCAACGAAAAATTTTAGCATATGGCAAAAATTCTTACTTTACCACTCTAAGCTTAAATTATTTCTGGGTAAGTCGCGTTCTCATTGGATCAGTCCGTTTGTCGTGACTAATATTTTTCCTCATGGTGCAGTTGAGATACGAAGCTTGAATTCGGAGAAAAGCTTCAAGGTAAATGGGCACCAGCTGAAGGAGTATCATGAAGAATTCCGTATAGTTGAGGTTGATTGGGTGGACTTGGAGGAAGTTTCTTATAATTGAGCAACAAAAGCCACACCTAAGTCAAGCCAACGACAATAAAAAAGGCGCTGATTGGGAAGCAACCCAATCTTAATAAATGTTGTTTAATTGTTCTTTGATATTATTGTAACAACAAATTTTTGTATTTATAATAAAATAAATACAAGTTAATTACAATAATAATCCAGAAGGATTAAACTTGATAATTAAGGAAGCGATCTCTATCAATCCTCTGATTCTTCTCTCGAACCAACGTGGCTTTGACTTGACTTTGACTTCTTTGGCTTGACTTCTTTGACGAAGTGTATGCTGACTGTGTTGACAGCTTGTATGGACTTGACTTGTGTGTTGAGTCAGATCTTCAAATGAAGCTTATCCGGACTCAGATTTAAGGTGTATAACGTTAATCCAGAGGGATTGAACCTTTGTTCGGATTAAAATGCTATTCTTGAACCTATAACGTTAATCCAGAGGGGTCGAGCCTTTGTTCGGATTAAAACGTTATTCTTGAAACTTTCCGCGAAGAACGCTTGAAGAACTTGAGTTAAATAACGCCGGATCGGAGGGGTGCAGAACCTTGATCTCCAATTGGTGGTTATTACTTTTGAAGAACGCCGGATCGAAGGGGTTTAGAACCTTGATCTTCAATTTGGCGGCTGTTCTTCGCTTGAAGATGCTTGAAGTATTCAAGGGAGCACTGCTCGTATTCTTGATCTCTTCAGAGCTTTTGTCTTCAGGTATTTGTGTGTGTGTCAAATGAGAAAAGAGTCCCCTTTATATAGGTGAGATGTGAAGACTCCCTCATTAATGCCCTGCATTTTGATTGGTCCAGGCTGATTTGACCTGACTCTGCGGGCTTGGACCTTATTTGTTTGGGCTGTAATCAGACCTATTTTATTTGGGTCTGATTTGACTTGGGTCAGGCCTCATTTAATTTGGGCTTATTTGACTTGGGGCAGGCCTCATTTAATTTGGGCTTATTTGACTTGGGTCAAACCTCATTTAATTTGGGCTTATTTGACTTGGGTCAGGCCTCATTTAATTTGGGCTTATTTGACTTGGGTCAGGCCTCATTTAATTTGGGCTTATTTGACTTGGGTCAAACCTCATTTAATTTGGGCTTATTTGACTTGGGTCAGACCTCATTTAATTTGGGCTTATTTGACTTGGGTCAAACCTCATTTAATTTGAGCCCCCATTTAATTTGTTGGGCTCAAATTATTTATTAATTTACTTTACGAATTAATTTATTTAAATTCCAAAATAAATTAACATTTAATTAATAAAATCCACGTGTCGCCATTTAATTGGATAGTAAAATTTTAACTGCTTACAAATGCCCCCTTGCGATTTGTTCACGGACGCCACATCTTGATGTGAAGGAATCGCAAAAAAAATTCCTTTTTTTCAACATTTGGGCCCCTCTTTTTTTGTGGCCCAATTTATTTTCTCAAGCCCAAATCCAAAAGAGAATATGGAATAAATCTGTTTCTTATCCACCAAGATAAGAGAATATGGAACAAATTTATTTCTTAATCACCAAGATTAGAGAAAAATATGGAACAAATTTGTTTCTTGTTCACCAAGATAAGAGAATATGGAACAGATTTGTTTCTTGTTCACCAATATAAGAGAATATGGAACAGATTTGTTTCTTGTCCACCAAGATAAGAGAATATGGGACAGATTTGTTTCTTGTCCACCAAGATAAGAGAATATGGGACAGATTTGTTTCTTGTCCACCAAGATAAGAGAATATGGGATAAATTTGTTTCTTGTCCACCAAGATAAGAGAATATGGGATAAATTTGTTTCTTGTCCACTAAGATAAGAGAATATGGGACAGATTTGTTTCTTATTCACCAAGATACAAATAATTTCCATATATACTGAATGGCTGATCACTATATAATAGGGTATCATGACCCTTTTTTTTACCAACATAACGTAAGAAATTCCGATCTTTTAACTTCATCTCTTTTCTTTCAAAATTTTTTATAGTGAGTTGCACGTAATGAATTTTTCTTCAGGAAATCACTACAGCAACGAATTCTCCTTGTAGATTTCTTCAGGAAACCACTACAGCAAAATACATTATACAAAGCAGAGTATCAGACCAGACATTCAGCCCAACTTGCCAATGTAAGTTTACCTTTCTAGTCTTTTTCCTTCTCTTTTCACTGCTGTATGTTCATCCTTTTCTTTTCAATTGCTGCTTTTTTTTATTATTATTATTTTTTTCCTAAAACTGTATTCAACATAACACCAGAGATAAGAGGTATATTCAAATTTTTTTTTTCGAATACTTTGCTCCTTTATTACATCTCTTGTATGGATGGCGACCTCAGCGGTGTTACAAACTCACAAAAAATAACTTTGAAGGCGGTGTTACAAAACCCGCATGAATGATTTCAAAGGCGGTGTTACAAACCCGCAAAGAACAACTTCGAAGGCGGTGTTACAAACCCGCACGAACGATTTCAAAGGCGGTGTTACAAACCCACGAAGAGCGATTCGACAGCAGTAACGATTTTGGTGGCGGTGTTACAAACCCGCAAAGAACAACTTCGAAGGCGGTGTTACAAAACCCGCACGAACGATTTCAAAGGCGGTGTTACAAACCCGCAAAGAACAATTTCGAAGGCGGTATTACAAACCCGCACGAACGATTTCAAAGGCGGTGTTACAAACCCGCAAAGAACAACTTCGAAGACGGTGTTACAAACCCGCACGAACGATTTCAAAGGCGGTGTTACAAACCCGCGAAGAGCGATTCGACAGCAGTAATGATTTTGGTGGCGGTGTTACAAACCCGCAACGACATCGGTGGCGGTCTTTCAAACCCGCACGAACAATTTCAAAGGCGGTGTTACAAACCCGCAAAGAACAACTTCGAAGGCGGTGTTACAAACCCGCACGAATGATTTCAAAGGCGGTGTTACAAACCCGCGAAGAGCGATTCGACAGCAGTAACGATTTTGGTGGCGGTGTTACAAACCCGCGACGACAGCGGTGGCGGTCTTTCAAACCCACGACGACAAACCTGCGATGACACGATGGCTGAGGTGTTACAAACCCTCAAACTGCAGCAGTGGTGCTTCAAACCCGCTTAGATGATAGAGGCGCGGTGTTTTAGACCCGCGCGGTGTTACCGAGCTGCAAAGATGATGGCTGAGGTGTTACAAACCCTCGAACGGCGATGGTGGTGATACTTCAATGGCAACAACAGCGGTGTTTCAAACCTATGGCAACAACGGTGGTACAAACCCGTGATGATGGCATAGCCGAGCGACGGTGTTACAAACCGCGCTGATGGCGGTACTTCAGACCCGCTTAGACAACAGCGGTGTTACAGACCCGTGAAGACGACGACAACAGCGGTGCTATAACCCATGAAGACGACGACGGCGATGTTACAAACCTGCACCCGCAGTGTTTCAGACCCGTGCTCTTCCATGAAGAAGGTGATGTAGGCTGATGGTGCTTCAAACCCATCGCTAATTCACAGTTTCAAGATGGTGACAAGCCGTCGGCGAATGACGGCGTGCAGATTTGGCGCTGGCTGCAAGTGGAGTTCTCGATTTTGGTCGATAGCTCGGCGTCGGGTTGGGCGGAAAAACTGGCGGCATGGCTGGTGGTGGTCGGCGGCAACGCAGCTCTTGACGATGTTGTTCGAACGTGGGAAAAGCTTAATTTCCCTTCGAATCCCCAACCATTCACATCGTTTGTTCTTGTGGAGAGAGAAGGAATTTCAAGTTTTTCTTCTTGAAGAAGGAACAAAATCCTTAATTTTGACTTTTTCAAACATCATCCCAATCTCAAATCTGCTTCTCATTCCATCACCCACGTGATTCTCCACTTAATTGGGCCAATTGATTTTTTCATTCTCTACTTGGGCCAATTAATTTTTTTCCTTTGGGCCACCCTGCTATTTAATTTTTTTATTGGGTTTCAACTCTTGGGCCATTTAATTTTAATTCATGTTTTGGGCTCAATTAATTAAACCCACATGAATTATTTTAATTGCCCACTTTAATATCTTGGGCTTCTCTATGGGTTTAAT
This sequence comes from Pogostemon cablin, assembly GCA_023678885.1. Taxonomy (NCBI): domain Eukaryota; kingdom Viridiplantae; phylum Streptophyta; class Magnoliopsida; order Lamiales; family Lamiaceae; genus Pogostemon; species Pogostemon cablin. Next base: position 16,273,557 of record CM042953.1, on the reverse strand, counting down.
TTATAATTTTGGATTTTACTAATTAATTAATCCCAATATTTATTTTGAGACTTTTAATTATTTAAATCCATAAATTTAAATTAATTCGAACCAATCTTTTGTTAATATAAATACACTTGCAACATATATGATGTGACAACATGAATCGTCTTTATCAGTTCACTCCTTCATCATTTCACTCCACCACTCTCAAACTTTGAGATTAATGTATCACTCCAAGAATTTAAACTCCTTTCACCATATCAATAATTTGAATTTCTTCACCCAAATTAGCATTCCACCACCGTCTTCTTCTCGTCAACCTTTGCTTCTCAACTCATCCATACTTCAACTTTATTGCTTACTTCATAGGCTCGATGTGAATGGCTTCACTTATGACTGAACTTAGTAAAGTGCTAAGCTGCCTACGTACCTCTTTTGCAGAGGATCAAGTCATAACGTAGTTCAAAGGGACATGGCTTTGATTGGGGGGGTGCCGTGCACAGTTTATACTCATGCGGGCCAGGAGTTTGTCGTACACATTTTATACTCATGCGGACCAGGAGTTTGTCGTACACAGTTTATACTCATGTGGACCAGGAGTTTGTCGTACACAGTTTATACTCATGCGGACCAGGAGTTTATCGTACACAGTTTATACTCATACGGACCAGGAGTTTGTCGTACACAGTTTATACTCATGCGGACCAGGAGTTTGTCATACACAGTTTATACTCATGCGGACCAGGAGTTTGTCATACACAGTTTATACTCGTGCGGACCAGGAGTAACATGCAGTTTAGGCTCATGCGTCACGGAGCATTGTGTTTGAATTTGCTGACAACTTATACTCATGTCAATGAGTTTTGAATTTGAACTTGTAGACAGTTTATACTCGTGTCAAGGAGCCTTGCATTATTTGTGTCAGATAGTTTAAACTCATATCAAGGAGTATCATGTGGACAGTTTTAGCTCATATCAAGGAGCGTTGTATCTTGTAGTTGTTTTACGCATAATAGCGTTTCAAGAATTTCCCATTTATGGGGCCAATGTTTACGCCATCTTCGGATATCAACTTGTAGGCGCCATTTGTGTATACTTCCTTTACAACATGAGGGCCATCCCATTTTTGGAGAAACTTATTTCCAACACGATGTGTGACCATAATAGGTCTTCTCACAGCAAGCACCAAGTCGCCAACTTGAAAAGAACGTATCTTCACTCTTTTGTTGAATGTTCTAGATAAGTGAGATTGATAACACTCAAGTCTCTGTTGTGCCTCTAACCTCTTCTCATCTAGAGCTTCTAACTCTTGAAGGCGCAACTTTGCATTTTCTTCTTCGGTTAAGCCTTCTTGTATGGCCATTCTTAAAGAAGGAATTTGTTTCTCGAGAGTTACCACGGCTTCAACACCATAAACCAAAGAATACGGAGTAGCCTGAGTAGGAGTTCTATAGGTGGTGTGGTACGCCCATAAAGCTTCATTTATTCTTTCATGCCAATCTCTTTTAGACTTGGAGACTACCTTCTTCAACAGACTGCACAGGGTTTTGTTGAATGCTTCAGCTAGACCATTGGCAGCTGCATTATACATTGACGACTTCCTTTGTTTGAAGTCGAACTTTTCACATAACTTATCGATCCAGCTGTTGCTGAATGGCTTTCCATTATCGGTGATGATATAGCGGGGAACACCATATCTGTAAATGATGTTGATCCGAATGAAATCAGCAACATTTTCCTTCTTTACTTCCCTCAAATGCATAGCTTCAGCCCATTTGGAAAAGTAATCGGTGGCAGCAAGGATGTAGAGATGACCACCAGAAGATTTTGTGAGAGGCCCCACCACATCTAATCCCCAAGCATCAAAAGACCATGAAGCAACTGTCGGGTGCAAAGGCTCCGGAGGTTGATGGATCAAGTTCCCATGAAATTGGCAAGCCTGACATTTTTGTGCATACTCCATGCAATCTTTCACCATTGTTGGCCAATAATAGCCCATTCTTTTGACTCTGAAGTGTAGCTTCGGCCCAGACTGATGAGCACCACAAATTCCGGAATGAGCTTCCTCCATTGCTTGAACAGACTCTTCTTTACTTAGGCATCTGAAGAAAATTCCATCAAATGATCTTCTATACATTGTGCCTTTGAAGTAAATAAATCGAGGTGCCCGTCGCCGAATATCAACCCTTTGGCGTGGCTCATTTGGCAATTTATCATACTTGAGATAATCGATGAGTGGTTAACGCCAATCCTCTTCTTCAATTTCGAAGACCTCCACCAAATGATTTTCAACTTCTTCATAATCATCATCCTCGAAGATTGGTGGTACAACCCAACTTTTGCACACTGAAATTTGAACATGCGCCTCTGGCATAGCTATATTTGATGCTAGCTTGGCGAGGGCGTCAGCTTGCTTATTCTCTCTTCTGGGTAAATGCTCGATATCAACATCACCAAGCCAGCTCATCAGCTTTTGAGCATACTTGTGGTATGGGAACAACTCAAGCTTCCTTACTTCATACACCCCAAGTAGTTGGTTTATCACAAGTAACGAATCACCATACACTTTAAGGTGTAATTGCTTTATATCGACGGCCATCTCTAAACCAAGTATGAGTGCTTGATACTCGGCTACATTGTTAGAGCAGTTTGTTGTTAAGGAAAATGAGAATGGCAAAACTTCGCCACTGGATGTTGCGAATACGACTCCAGCACCGGCCCCTTCCCTATGAGATGCTCCATCAAAATACATTTTCCAAGGAGAAGCTATCTCCACAGCGAAAGCATCTTCATCAGGGAGTTCATCAGACAGTTCCCATTCTGCAGGCATTGGATGATCAGCTAGAAAATCTGCCAACACTTGTCCTTTTATGGCCTTCTGAGGGACATATACAATCTCAAACTGTTGAAGTTGGAGATACCACCTGGCAAGCCGATCTGAGAGTACTGATTTTGACATGACGAACTTTAGTGGGTTAGCTTTTGAAACTAGCCGAACTGTATGAGCTTGGAAGTAATGTTTCAACTTCTGAATCACGAAGATAAGGGCCAAGCAGATCTTCTCAATTGGTGAATATTTCAACTCGTTTGGAGTCATGGTTCTACTCAAATAGTAAAGGGCAGTTTCTTTGCCATCATCATTCTCTTGTACGAGTAAAGCTCCAATAGAACGTTTTTGAGCAGCTAGGTAGAGAATTAACGGACGTCTAGGTATTGGTGCACACAATACTGGTGCCTTCATCAAGTACTCTTTAATGCTATTGAAAGCATTATTGCAAGCTTCATCCCATTCAAATATACTGCCTTTCTTCATGAGATGACTAAACGGTTGACATCGACCGGCCAAGTTTGATATGAATCTTCTCAAGTATGCCAATTTTCCTTGCAGACTTTTGAGTTCATGGATGTTTCGAGGCACATGCATCTTCATGATTGCATCAATCTTCGCCTTCTCAATCTCGATTCCTCGACGGCGAACAATAAATCCAAGAAATTTTCCGGATGTAACCCCAAATGCACACTTGAGTGGATTCATCTTGAGTTGATGCTCCCTTAAACGCTCAAACACTCGCCTTAAATCATGGAGATGAATTTTCTTTTTCTTTGATTTCACCACAATATCATCAACGTAGCATTCGACGATCTTATGAAGCATGTCATCAAATATCTTCTGCATGGCTCGTTGATAAGTAGCACCAGCATTCTTTAAGCTAAATGGCATCACATTATAGCAATATATTCCTTTCGGAGTACGAAAGGCTGTTTTCTCTTGGTCTTCGGGAGCAAGACCAATCTGATTATAGCCAGATGACCCATCCATAAACGAAAGGACCTCATGCCCCATTGTTGCATCTATCATGAGCTCAGCAATTGGCAGTGGGAAGTCATCTTTCAGACACGCCATGTTCAATTCCCGAAAATCAACACATACTCTGATTTGCCCATTTTTCTTTCTCACTGGCACGATGTTAGAAATCCATGTAGGATACTTGACTTCTCTGATCTTGCCTGCTTCAAGAAGCTTATTAACTTCATCTTCAATTAATGGAATTAACTCTGGTCGAAATCGATGCTGTATTTGCTTAATTGGCCGAGTTCCCTTTTTGATGGACAAATGATGCACTGCGATCTTTGGATCCAAGCCTGGCATTTCTTTATGCGACCATGCAAAGACATCCCGAAATTCTCGTAAAAGGCTGATATATTGTTCTTCTTCCTCATTACTTAGCAGGGCACTTATGTAAGTAGGACGTGAGTCACTTTCGTCACCTAAGTTGATTTCTTTCAACTCATCAACAGTGGCTTTCACACCCTCATCAAATTGCGGAGGGGCATCCTCGGCATCCACTTCCTCCACTTGAGAATCCTCAAGAGCAGTGATATGGTTGGTGGAAGCTACACTTTCTTTATCATCATCATTGTCTTCTTTAGTAAAGACAATTGTCTGCATCTTAGCCTTCAACTCTCTTTCACATGAGACTGTCAAGATATTTCGCCTCCTCATACGAGAAGGGATTCGACTTCGGAGTTTTGGGAAGCTAGGAGACTTGAAATTATTTTTCTTCCCAATCTTGTTCCTTTCACATGGTCCGAGCCTTTCGAAAACACTTCCAAGCCTTTCGAAGACAGAACTCCTCTTGATTTTCCTTCCACTTTCATCAAAAATGTCTTCTGTGGACGAAACTTCTCCTTCTGTGATATAATTTGTGTTTGCTCTTCTGATTGCTATGCGGACTGGCTTTTGAGGGATATATCCCAAACCTGGCTTAGCATTCTTGACAGTGTGGCCACTATTTTTCAACATTTTCTGAGTGGCATTGAGCCCATGTTCAGATGGGATGGCAGTCTCTTGAGGCAACTTGCTCATCACGGGTTTCTCCTTCGATTCATACCCAGCCTTCTTGAGGAGTTTGAAAGCTTGCGGGCCATATGACTTAGATATTTCTGCTTCAAATACTTCACCATGCTCGGTTTTTGCTCCTTCAATAGGACGTACGAATCCTTTGAGCGGTGGAGAAGAAGTCTTACCTTCATCAATTTTTGTTAAAGGCAATGTTAATTCTTCCAGGGCCTCAAGCTCTTTGGCTTTGTTCTTCTTGAGAGTGGTGGATGATGTGCTACCTTCCTCCTTTATTTGTTTACTGCCTCCATTATCTTGTGCTGGGGCTTCTTCTCGGTTCACTTCCTTTGTATTCTTGAAGAAGTATTTAGCATCAGCAAAGTAAGATTCAGCTTCAGTAAACGGCTTATCATCGCTGAATACCCTTTTCACACTGTTGCCTTCACTATACTTGAAACACTGATGTAACGTAGAAGGGACCACACCATTCTCGTGCAGCCATGGGCGCCCCAAAAGTATGTTGTATGAAGTTTTTGCGTCTATGACATGGAAGAGCACCGTTGATCTCATCTCCTCAATCATCAAATCAAGAACAATCGTGCCGATAGTCCTTTTCCCTTCATGATTGAACCCTTGGATCATCAATCGGCTATGATTGAGTTCATCCACCGGTATCTCTAACTTCTTTAACATTCTTAAAGACAGGATGTTTACTGCTGAGCCTTCGTCAACAAGTATACGCTTTACTTGCAGCCCTTGCGTATAACCAGTTACAAATAGAGGTCGGTTGTGAGGCTGTGAACCCAACAACATGTCTTCATCTGTGAAGGTCACCTTCATAGAATAAGCTTTTTCCTTGTTCTCAACTCGTTCATCTTCATTGCCCTCCTCACTCACCGCATGACAAGAGCCTTCATTGTGAACTTCTTTTATGGAAGCGAAGTTTGCAGCCGCTTCATCCTCCAACACAATCTTTCCCTCCTTAGCCAACTGCATGATTTTTTCCTTGAAGATGAAGCAATCATGAATGGGATGGCCCACAATCTATGGTACTTGCAATATTTTGGGTCATTGGTTCGATTCGCTTCCTCTGGACGTTTTATTTCGGGGAGTTCGATGAGTTTGTCTTTCATCAGATCATCAAATATGCCAGAAACATCAGAGTTCAGAAATGGATACTCTTTTTCTTGCATCTCCTTCAGGGTCAACCTTCTTTGCCCCCACTCTTGGGTAACTTGTTTTCCTTTATCTTTCTTGTCATCTCCATTCTTTCGAATCTTGACTGTAGCAGTGTTTATGACCATTGATTCTTTATTAGAGTTTCTTGCATAAGGCTTGCCCCCTTTCTTAGCTTCTTGTCTGTCTCTGGACTTGTAAGAATCCGACACTGGTGAGTGTTTGATTCCACTGGATGCCATGCTCAATTCCATATCGTGAGCTCTCGTAGCCAACTCCTCAAAAGTCTTTGGCTGAATCCCTTTGAGTATGTAGAGTAAATTCCATTCCATCCCTTGGATGCACATTTCGATAGCAGACTCTCCGGATAATCGGTCTTTGCAATTTAAACTCAAGTTTCTCCATCGATTGATATAATCAATCACAGGCTCGTCCTTCAATTGGCGAGTATTAGTTAGCTCAGTCATGCTAACAGTTCTCCTCGTGCTGTAGAAACGATTGAGGAATTCATATTCCATTTGTGCCCAACTGTCGATGGACTCAGGCTGCAAGTCGATATACCAATCAAAGGCATTTCCTTTGAGAGAGCGAACGAATTGCCTCACCATATAGTCTTCATAAGTACCAGCATCATTGCACGTCTCAATGAAATATGCCACATGCTGTCTGGGGTTTTCTTTGCCATCAAATTGCTGGAATTTAGGAGGCTGATAACCAGGTGGCAACCTTAAGTTATTCACTCTTTTTGTGTAAGGCTTAACATAAGTGATGGTAGGCTTGGCATTCCCTTCAAACCTTTCTTTTATTGTTCCAAGTATAATATCTTTGAGTTGCTCCACTTAGAGTATTCCATCAGCCGAAAGTTGCACTCCTCTTTCAGTTTGCACTTTTTCAGTAGTTTGGCGTTTTGTGAACTCTTCCACCTCACTCTCGTCCACAACTCCTTTTCCGTTTGCACGGCTAGTCTCCGCAATGTCTCTTTTTTTCATCAATTGGGAGATCTTGGTGTCTTGAGCTTCTATATATTTCGTGAGCCCTTCGATAGCTTTCATCATATTTGCTAATTGCTCCTCAATAGTTGTAGTGCTGGCCATCATTACCGGGCTGCAATTGAGTCCGATGAAGAGCTTGAGGATGAACGAGGGAGTGAGCATGCAGAATCTTCATCACTATCCTCTTTCATGGGTAGCTATTTTCTTGAAGCCATTTCAACCGAAAAGTTAGAGCCGGAGGAGGCCTCTGACTGAGCTTTCATCGACATACTCCTTGTAACAACAGCAACTTGTTCACTCAACGAGGCGGAGAGCTTGGAGGCAGAAGTCCTTCCCACTGTGATCTTGACAGGAGTCATGTTGTATCTTTGTAGGGAGAAGAGATGAGAGGTAGAGATGTCCCACTGGGCGTGCCAAAATTTGTAACAACAAATTTTTGTATTTATAATAAAATAAATACAAGTTAATTACAATAATAATCCAGAAGGATTAAACTTGATAATTAAGGAAGCGATCTCTATCAATCCTCTGATTCTTCTCTCGAACCAACGTGGCTTTGACTTGACTTTGACTTCTTTGGCTTGACTTCTTTGACGAAGTGTATGCTGACTGTGTTGACAGCTTGTGTGGACTTGACTTGTGTGTTGAGTCGGATCTTCAAATGAAGCTTATCCAGACTCGGATTTAAGGTGTATAACGTTAATCCGAAGGGATTGAACCTTTGTTCGGATTAAAATGCTATTCTTGAACCTATAATGTTAATCCGGAGGGGTCAAGCCTTTGTTCGGATTAAAACGTTATTCTTAAAACTTTTCGCGAAGAACGCTTGAAGAACTTGAGTTAAATAACGCCGGATTGGAGGGGTGCAGAACCTTGATCTCCAATTGGTGGTTATTACTTTTGAAGAACGCCGGATTGAAGGGGTTTAGAACCTTGATCTTCGATTTGGCGGCTATTCTTCGCTTGAAGATGCTTGAAGTATTCAAGGGAGCACTGCTCGTATTCTTGATCTCTTCAGAGATTTTGTCTTCAGATATTTGTGTGTGTGTCAAATGAGAGAAGAGTCTCCTTTATATAGGTGAGATGTGAAGACTCCCTCATTAATGCCCTGCATTTTGATTGGTCCAGGCTGATTTGATCTGATTCTGCGGGCTTGGACCTTATTTGTTTGGGCTGTAATCAGACCTATTTTATTTGGGTCTGATTTGACTTGGGTCAGGCCTCATTTAATTTGGGCTTATTTGACTTGGGTCAGGCCTCATTTAATTTGGGCTTATTTGACTTGGGTCAAACCTCATTTAATTTGGGCTTATTTGACTTGGGTCAGGCCTCATTTAATTTGGGCTTATTTGACTTGGGTCAGGCCTCATTTAATTTGGGTTTATTTGACTTGGGTCAAACCTCATTTAATTTGGGCTTATTTGACTTGGGTCAGACCTCATTTAATTTGGGCTTATTTGACTTGGGTCAAACCTCATTTAATTTGAGCCCCCATTTAATTTGTTGGGCTCAAATTATTTGTTAATTTACTTTAGGAATTAATTAATTTAAATTCCAAAATAAATTAACATTTAATTAATAAAATCCATGTGTCGCCATTTAATTGGACAGTAAAATTTTAACTGCTTACAATTGTGTTCACCAGGTTTGGTTTGTAAAGCATTGATGAGCAAGAACTGAAAATAATTGAGTTGGGCTATAGAAATTCATTTGAGAAAAATATTTGAAGCCCAATTCAAGAAGGCTCAAGACAAGCCCATTGACATCTTGCCCTATTTATTTACAGATGTGGAATGTCTCCCATTCATTTGACTCCTTTCAAGAAAACTCATCAATGAGCTTAGCAGATTTAAGAAAATTGGCTCACCATCCCTCTCCATGAAAGTAAGGTGCACTCTTTCCATTTATATGTTTTAATTTCTTTCTCTACTTTATTTTTTCTTGAGGACAAGCAAAGATTTAGGTGTGGGGAGGGAGTCTTATGGTATGTGGATTGATGTTTTAGATGTGAGATTATTGCTGCATCTTTGTCACTATTTGTTCCCCAAATCGCTGCTAAAATGTGCTGATATGTGTTGTTTTTGCTGATGAAATTCTCATCTCTTTGCAAAATTTAAGCTAATATGCTCTAAAATTCTATTTTTGATGCTTATTGATGGGTTTTGGAATTGGAAAAATTAGAGAATGATGTCTTGGGGTAGTGGGAGTGATAGCATGATGAATGGGATAACATTGATGCATAAAAACTGATGTTTCGTGGATTTCATTTGCAAAACTTTTGTGATATAAGTGGCTGAAATTTTTTCAAATTTCATGGCAAAATTAAACCACTTTTTGTGAGCTTTTGAGCCTAAAAGAGCATTTACATCTATAAGCTCTATTCCCCTTTGCTTGAGTGTATTCGACTTGATATGATCATTCTAGAACTTGCTATTTTTATGCATTTCAAGATCATACATTTGAGTATGTGCAATAAATGATAAGGGCATTTAGGTATAACCCATTTGGCTTATATTCACCTACCCGATCACATTTAATTCTAGAAAATCGAAGTTGAGCCTAGCCTTTCGTTTGTTGAATGAGCATATAAAGATCAATATTTTCGTTCCTTCTTTAACTCCTTCGATTGAATCCCTCACCATTTTGCAAATTGTGGAATTTATTTGAAGTATTTTTATAGTCGATTGATGGTGAAGTGGGTTTAATGGTTGTGAAAAAAATGAAAAGAAAGAAGAAAGGAAGAAAAATTGTTGTGAGAAAAAAATCTGGAAAAAATGAAATAAAAAAATAGAAAGAGGTGTATTCTGTTCATTTTACAGAATCTGTTTTCTAAAAAGATATGAACCTTTCAATGTTCTACTTGTTAAAAAAAATATATTGTAAAATGAGGAGGTGTGGGGGATGGATGTATTAGTAAAAATCAGAGGTTATTAAAAGAAAATTTATTATGAGACAGAGGGAGTATAATATTTTCAAAGTCATCTCATCATTTTTGTTCTTATTAAAAAAAAGAAATACATCATCAAATCTGTGTTGAGCTCGTATGATGCATGAGATTAATTAATTGATTTGATATTTAACTATTAAATTTTTATTTTAATATTATTTTATGAAAATTTATATTTTAATTTTAATTTATTTACTAATTGTATATATGGTCAATTTTATTATATAATTCCTCCTTCTCCTTAAATCCTTCACATTTTTATCATAATTTGTTTGCCCTACAAAACTTTTTACATCCTAAAAAATTTATATATATATATATATATATAATCACCTAAAGTCAATTTTTTTTGCTCAAATTTTGGGTCAAAATCTCTTCAATTTCTCATTTTTTTCTCAATTTCTCTTCAATTCCTCACCACTCATTTTATTCTTATTTCCTTAAATAAATACATTTAGGTATTTTATTATCAAATTTTTTAACCCTAACTAGTTTTTCTCAATTTCTCTTCAATTCCTCACTACTCATTTTATTCTTATTTCCTTAAATAAATACATTTAGGTGCTTTATTATCAAATTTTTTTAACCCTAACTAGTAATTCGCCCGTGCGATGCAAATAAGATTTTTTTTTCAAATTATTTTTTTCTTGCAATTTAAAGTTTATATTTACTTTATTATAAATATAAATAAGAGTCACTATTTTTACTTATTTTTGGATAATTTAGTCTTTTGAATATTAATATTATGTGTTAATAAAACATGAAAATTTTAAAATTAAAGTGTGGAGATCACGTGAAGGTGGAAATTTAAATAGTGGAGAAAAGAAAGAATGAACATAAACAGAAATAGTATAAAATGACTTTTTAAATATATGAATATGAGAGAAACATGATAAGAAGAAATAATACTTCCTTCATCCAATTCTAAAGAATATATAAAGGTATAATATTTTGTTTTAAAGAATATACACTTTAATTAAAAAAGTATAATTTTTTTTCATTGAAAAATCCACTGAAATACGGATAATATGAAAAAAAATATAAGTTCTTTTGGAAAAGTATTTATTATTGGTAATATAAATTTAAGGTTTTTCAAATCAATTAATTTGATAATTTATTTTATAGGGCTACATGAATTTCACCAATTAAGTCAGGATCTGAGCAAAAGAGTTGTTCAATACACCAAGTATTTAGATCAATATGATATCTACTGCATCATCTCCAGTGCTCTTTGGGACATCGAGAGAGGACATGTCCATGTACTCATTCAAGTTGTGAGCAGTTCCATCCGTAGAAACAAAAGCCTTAGTTAGACACTCAGCAGATAGAACAACAACGTTCACTGCGACCAACTTGTATTTTGGACAACTAAGAATTAAAGTTGCATCAAATTAGTGCACAATCAACTTATTAGCAACGCTGTAAGTTGTATCAAACAAAGTAATCCACTGCTTTATTATACTGCTTCAACTCTCCATAAACTCAAATCATGGCATTCATTCTATCACATATCATTTTGCAGCAAAGAGGGGAGAAGGGTACTTGAAAAGGTAAATATTATAATTGAGCAATTTCTCAGCTCGCAGTGTTGTTTCTTCCTCTGTTTTCATCACCGTTTCCTCCAACACCTCCTTGCATTTCTACATCAGACAACATCAAAAGTCAAAATCACATCACTATATAATTTTACAATGCCACACACCAAAGGTCTGGCTTTGCAAATTGCCACAATAAAAATCTCAACATTGAAAATAAATCACTTGTAAACTGCATTCCTCAAGTGCTTAAAATTACCTTAAAAATTCTGCCGTCTCTTTTTCAAAAGAGACATGTTTTGAGCCTCCATTTTTACCTCATCAGACAGTCTTTTAGCTTCTGCTGTACACCTTGATGAATATTTATGAATTTCATCCTTCATCATAATTATCTGAGTTTCAATCTGTGTAATCAAAACATTTCAAAGGATATCTCAAGATAACAAATAACTAATTCAAGTCCAGACCAAAATGCAGGGGCAAAAAAGCTTGAGCCTATCAATATCTTTCAGCCTTAAATTATGGCGCAGCTCAATTCGAGGTGCTACTCAAAATAAAAGTAGTTGTCATTGAACCTTTTAAAATGCCAACTACATAGTATCCTATATTCAAAACCTAGAGACTAGGGGGAAAAGAAACAAACAAATAAAGCTAAACACAAATATGATAACAAATACATTAGCTAAGAAAAACAATATAGTAAATTTAAAAAAATCAGAGCAAACGTAAAAAACCGCATGTAATATGTTTTCCTTCCCTAATATCATTTCCAGAATAGGCAAATACAATATAAATAAAGCCTTAAAATTAATGAATTGCAATAAATAATATGCCTAGCATTATTCCAAAACTAAAATAATTTATATGATGGGAATTTGAAAAAAATTAAAGAGGATTTGTGCGACGCATCACAGTGTTGATCACACTGTAATAATTTTTCTTGTAAGAATGCTCCCATATAGAACATATTATAAATAAAGAAAAAATTGATGAATGAATGAATGAAAAATGAACAGTATATGTGCATGTGGAGAATAGCAATTCTTGGCATGACATAGCAACATAGTTGCAAAATGTGTTCATAAGTAACTGCAGCTTAAATTAATTCTCATTTACTTGCCTTAACAATGTGGGATTGAAGGACAAATATATGATTAAGTTTCTCCTCCATCTTAGAAGCATTTTCACCTGACTCTTGCCGAAGAGAGATTAATTCATCCAATTTTCCCATTGAGTGTTTTTTTATGTCCTCATGCAGCATGTGTAGGCTTTAATACTGATTTGTAATCTCAGATGGCGTGGATCCCTTAGCATTTAGCTGATAATACAAACGTGGTTTCAGTGAATTTTAGACACACTGTATTATATAAGTCAGCATAGCTCAAAATATTAAACATGATCATCTGGCCACTATGCAGCATTGTTGACACATCTGGAGTTGTATCCTACACACATAATCCTTTATCTCTATCAACAGGTCGATAAAACGGACATTGCGATTGCGGCCACGCTTCAAAGGCGAACGTTTTCTTTGAAGAACGGCTGTAGCATCGACGTCCATGACGGTTGCCGTGGAATCAGCGCAGCGTCGTGATCATTAGGCCTTAAAAGAAATCCCATAACTTTACCCTCTCTTCTCTGCTCCGACCTGTAAAAATTAAAGATAAAGAAACACCGATTACTTAGGAGAGAGAAGCACGCTTATGAATTTTTTTAGGGGCCCATGCTATAGTACCTGTAAAAAATCCATGAACAAAAATGTCCGATCCATTTCAAAAAATGTAAAAATGCCCTTTTGAGGCAATTTGATTAGACTACCCTTTGAAAGTTGATTTTGAAATGATTGACTGGGGGCCCAATTTGACTCCGATTTTCACTCCATCATGACTTATAGTATTTGAATTTTTTTTTTTCATTTGAAATCTTTTTTACTCTCTCTCCTTCTTTCTTCTTCTCGGCCCCAACTCTATGTCATATTTGTTATTTCTTTCAATTTTTTTTTAATTTACGGCAATCAATTAGTTGCAGAAATAGATCCAAGAAGATGGAGCAACTGGTGAGTTTTTCTTTTTAATACTGCCTTGTTTCTATTATTAATTTTTGAAGTTGAATTTGTACTTTCGAAAAAAAAATTGTTGTAATGATGTTACTGAACAGTCGGTGTTTATGATTCTAGGGTTAGGAATTAGTGTTGTAATGTTATGTATTTCTCTATTAATCGTTAATTAGAATGATATTTTTGGTGAAATTGAATGCGCATTGTGAATTTCTAATGGATATATTCAAAGACCGAGTGGTTATTTGTTGAGATTTTAAGGTTTCTGGAATACGTAAGTGTTATTTCTTCATAGAAGTTCGAGTTAATATAAGTCTGAGTACTTGATATTTCACAACTATCAGCAGCAAAGACCGAGTAGAACACATCAATTCACATGTGTGAAGTCAAAGGCCGAGTGAAATCAGTAATTGAATAAAAATTCCTAATTTAATATATTAAAATAAAAATCGAGTGAAATCAGTAACAATTGGCTAATTGAATGAAAACCGAAAGACCGAGTTGATTATTCTATTAAAAAATCCTGATTTGTAATTAAAAATGAAAGACCGAGTCAAGTCAGTAATAATTGGATAATTGAATGAAAATCGAAAGACCGAGTTGAATTTCTTTTTAAAAATTCTGATTTCTAATTAAAATGAAAGACCGAGTAGAAAATTGAATAAAATCTCAATTCTCTTAATAGGGAAAGACCGAGTAAATGTTTTAAATTGTTATAATTAGAAATCTAATCTAATTATTTTATAATAGTATCTAATAAGGAATGACCGAGTAAAAAAACCTTTTATTTTTTTATTTAATACATTTTATTTTTGTTCTTTAATTTAAAGAAAATGAAATTATACATAAATTTTACTGACTAATTTAAGTAATAATAAGAAAATGTACAATAAATATTTATAATATAATGCATAATTTATTTATAATATTAAAAATTGTATAAACTGATTCATAAACTAAATGTATTCACTATTAATCGATAATATAGAATGTAAATAACACTCATGACTAATTTTAGCATTAATCTTATAATTAGTTATAAACTTTGTATTCACATTGATATTACATTGTGTATCATTATGATATTTAGTATTAATTGTATATGGTTTATATCTTAATTGTATGTTTAAATAGAGTTTAAAGAAAAATATTTAAGGAATTTTATAATTTCAATTTTCAACGGATAAACTAATGCTAATTTTAATATATAATGAGATCAATTTATTGCGTAATTTATAAAACATTGAAAAAATAAGTATATTGACTATTTGATTAGGTATGATCTATTCGAACCTACTAAGATGTTTATAATTATTTGTCGATGATAATTTTATGTATTGATAAATACTTCAAAAAAAATTCATTAAGAATTTATGTGTTGTCATATTTTTTTTATATTATGACTGTAACAGTATTAAATTAATATCGTATTTCTCATTAAAATTAATATTGTTATGTGTTTGGTGTAAATTAGAATTCATAACATATTAGTTATCTGATAAAATTATGTGATTTAATGATTAAAATAGTGTCAGTGGAAATGACTAAGCATGCAAGGGAAAAGTTGTAGGATTAGAAATTACTGCAAATTTGCGCTCATATTGGACATGATCTCTACTGTATTGGAAAACAGTAGGCCGGGGGCAGTACAGTCCTTCAAAGAATCATGCTTTGGATATTTTTTGAATTTAGATCGAGGTTACGGGACACATATGGGACTACATAGCTTGATGAGTCAGGAGGTTAAGTTAACCAGAGGGCCTAAGTACAGTCGATGGTTTATAGTGTCTGATACCTTACTCGAATTTATAGCGGTAGAATTTATTAGAGTTATGGGTCTGGGATTTTATGACAGAGAGAATTTTGATCCTAACGGGAACTATAGTATAACCGGTCAGAGTCTGTATGCGAGGAAGTTGGTAAAGGAATGAGGACCAGCGAGTCCTAAGATAAACGTGGCTGCATTGATGTCTTTATTTGGGTCAGGCAAATTCGAAGGAGATGATGCAGTGAAAGTAGCAAAAATTCTTCTGGTTTACTACTTTCTCCTCGGACAGGATACAAGTAAGGTGAACGTAGAGGATTGGATGTGGAGCTTAGTAAAGGATAAGGATGCTTGGGATGGATTCTCTTGGGGCCGGTATACGTATCTACATCTCATTCACTATATGGATAAAGTATTGACTTCTTTACCTGTTCGCGTCAACCCTGATAACTATCGGTATCACTTTTATGGTTGTACGTACGCCCTAATGGTAAATCTTTTATACACTCACCGAATTGTCGTTAAATTTTTTCCACAATCTATGCAACACTTACTAATTTATTTTTCTATGTTTGTATATGATATAGGTTTGGGCTTACGAACGGATCCCCTCATATAAAGAACCATTTATAATGGGGCCGCCTACTAATAAAAGGATGCCCATCTGCCTACGGTAGATGTTTAGTTGAAGACAGTCCGAGTTGATACCAGTGCTTTCTTTCAATCAGTAAGCGTTGTTTTTATGTTAAGTTGTATGAGAATTTAATGGAATGTAATAAGTTATCGTATTTAATTTGTTGTTCGATTTGCAGAATTCGTCGATTCAAGATATGTCTGTTCTACTTCCCACAGAGTACTCTACACGGTACTGGAGAGGTCATGAGTTGGACTCGTATGCTGGTTTTGGGGTGTTATTTGCAAAGGCCGATGACCCCACTTTATGAAAAACCGGCAGGAAAAAGGGAGCAACCATTCCTATTGAAGTTCAGGAAGAGGAAGAAATTGCACCTGAGGAAAATATAGAAGTACGTACAGTGCCGGTGTTGTATGATGCAACCTTCCAGCTAGTGGGATATGTTCCGAAAGCACTGAACGACACAATTATACAAGGTGGGATAGTTCCAGGTGTTGTTGATTCTGATTTCATGGGTGGGTCCTTTTGGTCCTCTGGTGGGCCTTTTGCTCCGGGTACATCTGTTAATTTGATGCAAATGGAGACCATAGGATTAGATGTTGGCAATCCCATAGTTCCTGTGCCCCGACCATCTTCAATTCAATCAAGCAACTCATCACAGAATGCCCTATGGAGGTAGATCAAATTAATCGGTTGGAGGTGATAGTTGATACAGAGCACAGTCATCATTCTCAACACTTGTAGTGATCTCGCAGCTCAACCCACTCACAATGCTCTCGCAGCTCCCACCATTCACAGGCCCCACGTAGCTCCCACCATTCTCATCACTCCCATCACTCACACAGATCCCACCACTCGCAGAGTCAGCACAAGTCATAACAGTCATACCACTCATAGCATATAGATCCCACTGCACCATTCCCTGAAATTCCTGTTGACATACCAGTTCGTGTTGGCATTTGATCATTTGTTTAACGTGAATTATTAGGCTTCCATGCGTTTCTAATCCAGTGAAAGTAATAAGATATAGAAACATATTACCTTTCACCAGGGTATGTTGAAGAAGATGAATTCTCGCAGGCAGCCTGTGCAGCCTCACTGTTTTGGGCATAACTCTTTCCTCCAATCTCGAATTTGAGTGATCTACATACCAAAAAGATCCTCTCTTCAGTGGGTTATATTGTATCACATATCCAGTTTGGAGTTTCACACGATTTTAGAAAAATCATGGAAGTTGACGAACAGCAGCAGCAAACAATCTTTCGATCTTCTCCTATATTCCAAAGTCCAATCTCGATGTCGTGTGGGCGATAATTTTCAAGATCTTTTCATTCTACTATTCCCTCACCCTCCTCACAGTGTTAGGCATGAATTACCTTTCAGTTAGGGTTTTCGGACAGTTGAGATGACTTATATATGGGGTACAGCAGAGACCAGGAGGAGAAATTAGAGTTGGGTCTCCATTGGGCTTAAGTATCCAAGTTTAACCCAAAACTTATACTTAAGTCCAATAATAATAATATATTCCCACTAAAACATTATTAATGCACTACCGTTCTAATCCTATAATTACGTTATCGCTCCTTATTATGAGCCCGTTAGTCTCCCCATGTTTAAGATATACAATGTCCATTAATTAATTAAGTTACTGACAACTCCATTAATTAATATCTCATCCGAGAATAGTACCACTCAACCTCATTATCATGCCGGAATAATCCTTATGAGCTCCTCAAGGGGACATCATCAACCTGTAACGGACACGGATTCTTTCTACAATCAACAACACACCATAGAGACAGCACATTTTTAAACTCACCGAGATTATTGATTTAATTACATGTAAATTTCACCCATTGATAAATCAAAGAAATACATACTGCCTTATGTGTCGAGATTATTGTATAAGAATTAAGAGCACGAACACCCATAATAACAGAGATCAAGTTCTCTTATATAGTCAGTATAAATCGAACGATCTCAAGCGGTCTTGCTCAATACACACGAAGTGTACTAATATGATTCTATAGTGAAGACAAACTAATACCAAATCACACTACAACCATCCCGATAGATATTCCCCATCTATCTCTGTTGTGAGCATCTGTTTATACTTTATAAGAAAATCAATAATATGATCTTCCGAGTGTTGTCGTACAACATATTATCTACAGTATAAAGCAAGTGGATTATTGCATCGGACATATAAATAAATTATAAGACACAATCATTTAATCATTGATTCTCATTTCAAATAGATTGTTAAAATATTGTTTTTACTAAAGCTAGACTTTTAGTATACAATCTAACAATCTCCCACTTATACTAAAAGACTATGCTGTCATGTCTTCTGCCATACATCTGATTCCCTCTCCCACTACACGACCATCAAAAGGTGTGGCTTTAAAGTCCTTGTAAAATAATTTACTAGGTTATCATCCGATGCAATCTAGGCGACAACAACCTTCCGCTTGTCATACGATTTCTTGTAACATGTGGTACTCGCGCTCCATGTGTTTAATTGCTTATGGGCTCGTGATTCCTTCAAGTTTACAACCACACCATTATTATCACAATAAATTGTGATAACCTTGGGCAAACTTAGAAACACTTCGAAATCCATCATGAAGTTTCTAGAGTCATATAAATACTTTGGCTGCCTCAGAGGCTCCAATTTGTCATCTTTCCATGGTGGTGTTCGAAATATATTTCTATATAACACTCCTCCATCTTATGACTCTACTTCCTAAAATTAAACACATAAGCTTTGAGGTGGATTTACTGCTGTCCCTATCTGATTTGAAAATTTTGAATCTATGTAACCCATAAGAAGCAGTGAATCTGTTCGGTAAGTCCACATATAATTTCTGGTCCTTTTCAGGTACATAAGTATATATCTTACCACAGTTCATCATTCTTGTTTCGGGTCACCTTGATACTCACTGACCATGCCTTCGGCAAAACAGATATCCAATCTCGTGTATAGCATTCCTTAGATTAAGCTTCCTTATTCGCCGAAGCATAAGGAACCGCTTTCATCTCCTTTATCTTCTTTTGTGTCAAGACACATTTCCTTAGATAAAGTCACATGTTAAAACGAGTAAGGATTGTATCATTTCATGAAACTTAAGATAAGCACAACATCCTATCTTGTGATCACCATGATCGCAAGGATATATTTTGCTTCTCTTAAGTCCTTCATTTCATGCTACTTTATCAACCATACCCATCTGCCCGACAATACTCTTTCATTATCTCCAATGAGCAATATATCATCTACGTACAGTACAAGAAATATTATCACATTTTCGTTAATCTATTCAATACACAAGACACATCCGCGCATTGAATAAATCCATATGCCGGGATTTCCTCATCAAAATGTATGTTTCATGATCTTGAAACTTGCTTTAGTCCATCGATGGACGCCCTTAAGCTTACAATCAAAATGCTCTTAGCCCTTTGTAATGAATCACCCTGGTTGCTTCACATAGACGTTTTCTTCAAGACTTCCATTCAGGAAAGCTGTCTTGACATCTATTTGCTATTCTTCATAATCAATTTGATTAGCAACAGATAAAAGAATTCGGATCAACATAAGCATAGCTACCGGCGAACAAGTTTTCTCATAATCAAACCCTTTCTTTCTGTGTATACCTTTCGCAACAAGCTTTGCTTCCAAGGTTTTCACCTTACTGTTTGATCCTCTTTTATTTTGTATGACCACTTCCAATGGCTTTTACACCATTTAGTGGTTCCACAAGCTCCCATATTTGATTTAGAATCCGTAGATTTTATTCATTGTAATTTACTAAGATTCCGCATTTCAATCTTTTAGTGCTTCATCATTATTCCATGGGATGATTCCATGTTTATTAGGGACCAAGTCTCATGACTCTCCCAAAACATATATCTTACGAGTTATCGAATAACCCTCCTACTACGACAAGGCACTACATGCAATTGTGTATCAGATGTGACACGCGTTGCAGTTTACCTTTTAGTATATCCTCTTGTACAATTGGTACTAATACTCCGTGTTTTCCCTTTCACTACCTTTAGAACAACTTCTACATGGGTATGTGATTTATTACATAGTTCTTTTCTAAAAATTTAGTGTTTATGTTAACAATCACCCTTCGATCATTTGGACTAAATAAATCATCACCCTCCATTATTCTAGGATATCCCACAAATAGACAAACGTTATACAACATGTTGTTTCTAGGGCATACCCATAAAATAAATTTAGTAATTCCAAATAATTTATCATCTATCTAATCATTTCCATAAGAGTCTTTCTCTAAGTAGGATAAGAAGATGCGTTATTAATTACTATTTGTTGCATCCGTGGGATAAACACGATTTAAGAGTTTACAAATAGTCACCAACGTACCACATAAGATTATAGCTCCATCCTTCATTACTATGACCATGTCATTTAAATGAAATAGAGTATCCATCCGTAAATGCATAGAAAATGAAATGAAATTCTTTCTATGAAAACATACGTAAAGACAATTTCTCAAAATCAAATATTTATTCATATCGTAATATAAATAAACAACTCCCATTGCAACGACCATTACTCTCGTAGTATTACCCATGTCCACAATAATATCACTTAGTTGTAGGCTTTTAGTGATTCCGGTATCTACACACAGCATGTCAATAGATGCCATCACTAATCATGCTTCAACTACTAGTGAATGAGATACTAACCTTGTTCATACCATGATGAAAATAGATTTCCTTCGCCACATGTTTTGTCAGAAGTTTCCACCATTTACAGCCTCTCGTATTTCAAATAGAACTTGCTCAAAACATCTAGGCAAACTATGGAGAATAAAATTGACCTAGGTTTCCATTTCAATTTCCACTCTATGTTTTTCCAATTCATTCATCAATTCAACCATGACCTCTCGTCTATCAACCTCACTCAGGTATCCGAAGAGTCACATGAGACTATTATATTTTTATGAACTTCTCACCTCTCCACTAGAGACTTTTATTAATAGGTATCATAGAACATCCTTGGTGAGAACACACATGTATTCCTAAGCAGTAAAAATCAAAACCAATATTTTTTTCTAATCATCTAATTTTGGACTAGTAAATATGTTTCTTTTAGTAAACAATAAGTGAAATTAAACCATTTGAAAATACAGAGAATTACATAAATATACCAATCAAATCTTTGAATTTATCTATTTATATTGATTCCCTCAAAAAAATAAAAAATAAAATTCACTGACATCTCAAGCACCGTGAGTCTGCAAGCCACGATAGTGTGGACGTTTACAAACTCGAACATTTACAAGAGAAGGTTTTACTCATTAATTTCATTTGTCAACCTAACCTCATGACAAAATAACTAATAGTCGGTTCCTCTTTAGCCATGCAAATAACAGTAGTGACTCCGATGGGGAGAATATTTATTATTTACATCTAAGTGTATACCATTATTTGACCCCAAGTCCATTGCGCAAGCTTATGTGCCTTACAGATGGAGAAGTACACATGAGCTTGGATAACTTCCTACAGTTATCAATTATAACTTTGTACCAGTGAACCGCATATAAACTCATTCGATGGGGAGGAAGGCACTATAACCAATGTGCAAGTTCATGTGCATCACATTACAAACATAATTATTTAATGAAGTCTGTTCCAACAATTCATGAATAAACTCATCCGATGGGGAGGAAGGCTCTAATGCCGACGCGCAAGTTTATTCACATTGCTAACAAACCAATAATGAAGATCGCGGAAAATTATTAACCAATTCCCTCTCCCACTTAGTAATTTTAACACCGAGGGTTTTTATATGCATATAATATTTAAAAATAAAATACTCAACCTAGCATGCTCCTATTACGGCACATAAGGCAGTAAATCACAGAGAACATGCATAATATATATAATAATAATCAATTATTCCATCAATTTTAAATAGTTATAATCAGCGAATTTGATTGTTCGCTACTAAGCACACGAATATAGGCAACGCAGATGGGGATCAACCTCAAATTTTCCTCCAGATTCCTTGCCCACTGCCTGTTCCATCGCAGTCCCGACACGTTTCACCGCCCCGACTTGCACGTTATGAGCGAAAATGAGTCTGCTGACCACACTACACGCTGGCACGACTCGTGTCAATCCTTGAATGAGTTGTGCCGCTCCCGTGCAGCCCTTGTCACACCTTGCAGCACCGAGCAAATGCCGAGTTTTCCGCCTGCACGACTCGTGCTGGCGGAAGTCGCCAGTCATACCGGCAACCATCGCCACTTGCGCCGCACGCCCAGCAAACACGCCATGCACGGATCGTGTGCACTTCACACGACATCAGGTGCCATATCGTGCAGTTTGCTGAGCGCCGAGCATGCCATCGTTCCCCATCCACCATGCGCCACACCTGGAAGAACTCCATCACATGGCACTTGCAGAGCGCAACACCCCTGCCAGCGCGCATGTCAACTCAGCTAGTACAACACTTGCCAATAGCCTTAAGCGCCGTGCTGTCAGCAACGATTTCCACCAGCACAATTCGTGCCCATGCCATGTCGAGTCTTCTGTCTTACGTCATACACCGGTGGTCTGATCGCGCAGCCGTTCGCTGCAAAATCACCAGAACTGACCCATTAATTTAGCAGACCCACTCGAAAAAACACTACATGCTCGATCGGAAATTGTGCAGACCTGACCCGGCCAGCATGTGTGACTCACCCAGAAACTTGACTGGACTCGCCAGGAAATCTACCCTTCTTGCCTAGAACACGCCTGACTTGTGCAGCACGACGATCCGATGCCTCCTGGCCAGTGCTTCCATCGTGTGCGAGTCGATCACCACTGTGTCACTAGCATGCCACAAGCGCGATGCCTGGCTCCACCATGAAAGCCAGCCTTCACGTGGAGAATCGCCAACAGCTTCGTCGCACCGTGGAGAATTGTCGGTTGCTGCTTTTGGATATCCTCAAATGTGCCAAAACCCTAGTCAGTTAAGGTTTCACTTTTGTTCATGCACGTGCCTGTTTCGACTATCGTGCAGCAACCTCACGCTGTAATCGGCCACCCACGCAACACCAGGTCACTCGGGATGCATCCTTCTCGCCTAGCGATTTTGTGCATGCCCAGCATGCTGTCGTGCACGCGCAACAGCCATCGTGCATGATACCTAGCGCCCCAAGCACCCATCAATGTATGGCAGCCTATGAGCGTCATCACCAACCTGGACAGTCCGCTCAAGTGCTTTGTTTGCGAGCCAACATGTGCCACCAATGCGACACGCAGGGTCCTGCCGTGTGCTCAAGCTTTTCAACAACGTCGCTCCACCCGACATCAATACGGATGCCGCAAACCATCATCGTGAATCGCCAGAACAGCCGCCACATAATTATGGTTTATGTTCACTGCGAACAACTAACGATTATATAGGGTTTCATGGATAATACCATAAATATACCAAAACCCTTTGATTAGCCATAA
Source organism: Pogostemon cablin (assembly GCA_023678885.1). Taxonomy (NCBI): domain Eukaryota; kingdom Viridiplantae; phylum Streptophyta; class Magnoliopsida; order Lamiales; family Lamiaceae; genus Pogostemon; species Pogostemon cablin. The sequence goes on along the minus strand of CM042953.1, from coordinate 16,250,145 downwards.
CTTGTAGTCGGGTTGACCAATTCAAGAATTTATCGAACCACAGGGAGGTCGATGCTAGCACTTAAGCGATATCACGTTTATCACTATTTTATAGAAACGAATCATAGATGGATGGTTTGGTTAACAAGTAATTAAATGCAAACAAATGAAAGTAGACAAGCAATAATCAAATGACAAGATAAAAATGATGAATGAGTGGTTTTCCAAATTGAGTAGAAGTAAGATTAACAACACTATTGAAGTGGTAACTTATGGATTCATGCATTAAACTCATATGTATCAAGGGTTAAGACTAAGGGCCAACACATATACCACCTAAACTTCCTCTCGAAATGAATAGGATGTAGATCATTTGCACAATCTCAAAATAGCTCAAAGGTTGGTTCTCAATTAAACTATTCCAACTAGGTACTAAGTTCAATTAAAGAATCCCTTCATATAATCAATTGACTTCTCAATCTAACTAATCACATGTTCCATCAAAGGGTTCTAAATAATAAAGGACTTCTCAATCACTTTACCATTTGTAATGCACATGAGGTGTTTGATGAAATGATTCACTTGACTATCCTAAACACATAATTGATTTCTCAATCTAATCATATAATTAGAACAATCAAACACACAAAACATCATAGATCTCAAGATATATAAGCACCAATGATAGAAAATCAAATATCCCCATCAACATATGAATTTAATTACATAGATCCACAAATTAACCAACAACCTTCATGTTGCTAATCTCACAAGGGAGATTAGCCTACAATCTTCATAAGATCCATAACATAGACATTATAATTCTTACAAATCATGGTAAACTAAAGGATTAACACAAAATTGGAATGAAAACTCCCTTGGAAATGGATCCAATTGAATATCCCTTCTTCCTTTGGTGATCACCCAAGCTTCCTTGCTTCTTCACTTGATTTGGATTGAAGAAATTATGGAGAAATGATGTAGATCTAGAAATGGATGAATGGGATGAAGAATATGGTGTAAAATCAAAGGAATGGTGTGTGAGGTGTGTGGGAACAGTAGCAAATCCGATCTCCCTTCAAAATGTTTAATGTATTGGTATTTATACCCCATGGAGACCTTCTAGAAGAATTATAAAAAATATCCTGTTCTGGTGCCGACACGAGTCGTGCTACGTAGCACGGGTCGTGTCGTGTCAGGGCAAATGGCACACGAGTCGTTCTGCGTTACATGGCCAAAGGGTGGCCGTGTTGAATGTATAGACGTCGCCGCACGACCTCCGCTTACAGGCCCGTGTCTGGTACATGGGTCGTGCTCCGCAACACGGGTCGTGCTCCGCAACACGACCAAGTGGTGGTCATGTTGGATAAATAGATGTCGCCGCACGACCATTCTGGACAGGCCCGTGTCTGGTACACGGTCCGTTTGCTGCAACACGAGCCGTGTTGCCAGCACGGCCGGCCGTGTTCTTGCACTTTTGTTTCTTCTTCCTTGTTTGATCTCCCGTCTTCATTTTTACTCCATTTTCACCTGTTATATATATGTTTAAGATCATTCTCACACATTCCCATGAAAACACATATCACCACCAAAATACACGAAAATACGGATAAAACAATACGAAAAAAATACACAAAAGGCACTAAAATCTAGGTGAAAATAACGACAATCACAACCCCAAACTTAAAGTATTGTTCGTCCCCGAACAATGAAAATGATAGACCGAGGGAGAAGTTTTCACCTAGTAAAAAGACTAAACGAACACAAGTAATAACACATCATTAGCAACAAGAATTTCAAATTATACTAAGCTAACTTACAACATTAGATTTATGATAAGAGAAATTAACAAGTTCAATCAAAAGAGAATAAAGAGCAATATAGTCCTTTTAGTCTAAGCCTCATATAAGTTTATCAATGTCACTCGACACTCTTTAAATAAGGTAAATCAACACTCCTCAATCAATTGGTTCGAATCACCATACACTTGCTCGTAGACTCTATTCACAAACCACCAAAATTTTAATCAATGATCAAAAAGGTCTTTAATTAAGGATGTAATGATAGGCTTTTTGGTAGGGTATGAATAATTTAGATAAAAGTGACTAAACGAGTGTAAGTAATCGAAGAGGTAGCTACTTTCTTCCATCCCTTCACATTCTTTTTCTTCCTTTCTTTTCTTTATTGATCATAAGCACTAATCATCACTTCCTTGGATTTCTTGAGCTTCTTATAGATTCATGCCTCTTTTCTTTGATTTTTAAGTACTTGAGCATATTATAGTTGCTTTGCTCATTTTCTTGTTTTAAAGTTGCATGTCCATTCTTTCTTGTGCTCTTTTCATCCTTTTTCTTACTTATTTACCATTTCTTCTTTCTCTTTTGTTATCTCATCACACCTTTCTAGCCACCATCTTCTTTATTACTCACACAAAAGGTATATATCTTAGGCTCATGTGGGTAATTAAAGCTTGTAATGTGCTATCTTCACAATAAATAGGCGTATAGGCTCAAAGTGGTTGACTAGGGATGATTTTAAAGGTAAGGAAATATTTGGCAATGGCTATACATGACAAGGATGGCCTTAAATCATTTCATCGATCTCCATTAATCGGATTCATTCCTAAAGTCTTTGAGCAAGTATTTAGTTTATCAAAACTCAACCGATCCACTCATGAAAAGATATACCATGTATACATGGTCGAGGCTCAAATTCTCACAAGTTTATGCTCGACTTAAAAGGACTTATTACAACTTATTCATCTTTTAATTGAATTAGTTAAATAAAACATATCACAATTCGAAAGTGTAGAGTTCCTTAATCATGATTCGACCTCCCTTATCACCATAATGTATCATCACTCATATTCAAAACGACTCACAACCTCCCAAACAAACCACCAAATCAAACCTAACCACGAAAAATAAAAATAACTACACACAAACACAAATAAACCAAAGACAACACAAATACAAAACTAAAAGAAAAGACACAAAGAAAATTCACCCCATCCATGATCAATACACATCAAAAATCATCTCAATCCTTAATTGAAAGAAAAGTACGAAATTAAACATCCCAAAACAAAACAATAAGAAGTCTCAAATCCAACACAAATTAAATCACTAAAAATAGATGAACTAATGAAGTGTCGAGCACCAAAAGTACTCCCTTAGTTATCCGGAGGCGGAGGGGGTTGATTATGCCATGATCCCCAAGGAGTATAAGCACGAGGTGTGGTAGGGAATTGGAAATTGAACATCCTTGTGATCATCTCCTCCATGTTGTTCGAGCGTGATCGCGTATTCTCTTCATAGTACTCCATACGATGCTGCCCCTCATGGATCTCCCTTATCATCGCACCCTGTCTCTGCTGCTCCTCCCGGAACTCTCTCATCTCATCTCCAAGCGCCTGCTGCGTCTGTCTGATCTCCCTGAGTTCGTTCTCCAGAAGATTCCATCTTGCATTCCCTTCTCTTGGTCCATCTCCTTCCTCTTGTTCTTCTTCTTCTTGCTCAAATGCTGGAGGCTCTGGTGCATGCTCTTCAAATTCCACCTGATGATGTTGCTCTTCCTCCCCTACATCCATGTCCACTGGCTCAGCTCTCAGATTCCTTAGCTCAGGATTCTCATCTACTGGAGCACTGCTTCCACTCCATCTCTATTCTCTCTGTAGAAAGCTCTCACGACTGCTGAGTGGTTAGGACTCGCCATTGCTAGATTCTGATGCTTTCTTCATTCTTGCAGTGTGGTGAGATCAGGAGCAGGTAGAGGAAATGGAGCTCCCTTATCTTGCTTCAAGCAATACATATTCCCTATGAATGATAGGAACTCCATCCTTATGAGTTGATTATAAGTGAGCCCTTCACTAACCATCGAGTGTTGCATCCCTCTAAGGTCGATGCCTAACCCTTGAGCAATCATTGTCACCATTCCTCCAATCATAATCCCTCGAGTGTTCTCTCTCTTCGCCACTCTCTCAACATGCTGAATGAAGTGAGCTGCAATGTTCACTGTGAACTCCTTGAACATACTGTACATGATGTACAACTGCTTCTCTCCAACAGATCCACTCTCGAACCGACCCAGAATAGTATTTGATACTATCTTCTCAAGGTACCTCATGACTGGGTTCCTTATAGCTGTCCCTTTAGACGAACTTGGAATGTACTCTGGAGGCTCAGTCCCATCCTCAACCAATTTTCTCCACCACGTCTGTTGATTGAAACCCCCTTGTGGTAAGAAGTTCTGATGACCTCTCATGATTGGGCACCCAAAGAGTCTATTCAGCTCATTCACAGGTATCTTCTCCCACATCTCATTGTTCAACTGAAATGTGATAGCAATAGGAAACTTGTTCCTATCTCTGTGAACCTCCAAGGTGCTCATGAACTCGGCTGTAAGATGGAGATAAGTGGGAGGTCTCTTATCGAAAAACTCCTCCATTTCCACTCGACGGAATAGAGTCCTCAGATCACCTTCTATTCCAAGGCCCTCCATGGTTGCTTGATCCTGGAATCGAGTTGCCCTAATCTTGGGGATTATGTACTCCCACCTCAATGCGTACTTCTCCCATTCCATGAACTCTACTCCGAAATTCTCAGGGTGTTGGTCCTTCATTAGCAGTTTGGCATCAAGGTTGGACAGTTCCATATCTGACTCAATAAAAATGAAGTCCTCATTGCGTTTCCTCACTCTTCTTTCAGCCATCTACAATTTCCAACATAATTCAAATTAGTTTCAATTTAACTCAAAACAAAATGTCTCATATTGATTAGAATTATCACTAGTTATTCAACTAAGTGTTAATTCTAGCACATATTCAAGCACAATAAACAATTTGTTTCAAAGACTAACATTTAGATCCAATCAACTTAACACAAAGTTATTCCAAAAATTTCATTCAATCACTCACTTTCAACATCCTAATCCTCTCATTCTTTCATAACATTTCACTTTTTCAATGGGCACAATTCAATTCAATAATGCTTCATGCAAAAACTTTGAATTCCAATTTGAAATTTCATTTAGGCATTTCATCAAACACTTGGCATGCACATATTTCACATTTCAATTCAACAAGTCTTAACTATGCTTTCATGCTCAAATCCTCAATACCTAAACTAATTCATATCAATACAATCATCATAGAAGCATTATTGATCAATTTAACAATCACATGCCCTAAATTAATCATCCTAAAACAATTATCCCCAAATTCTTCCTTCATGAACCCTAATTCTTTCCAAAATTCAATCAATCCAACAATTAAATATGCAAATTTATGTTTCACTATCCTAGACATGCTTCATACATTCCATCATTCAAAACCCATACATGAATTTCGACATTTATACCTCGAATTGAAAATTAGGGCACAAGAATACATACCTTGAATTTTCTTTAACAAAATGAAGGGGATTGTTGTTTAAGCTTTGAAGTTCACCTTTTAAACTCACACTCTTACCACTCTTTGGTGTTTAGAAGATGATTTGTGGAGTTTCGACTGGATTATCACGATTTGGATGCGTTTTAACACGAGTGGTTGTGTCCAGAATCTGACTTTTAAAAGCTGCTTCAGACCCGACACGAGTCGTGTCACGCAACACGGCCATAAGGTGCCCGTGTTGCGTGATCTGATGCTCCCACATGGCCAAAGCATACAGGGCCGTGTCGGCTACACGACTCGAGTCTTGCGCTTGGACACGACCCGTGTCACGCAACACAACCAAAATCTGCTCGTATTGGGCAAACTGATGTCGCCGCATGGCCAAAGCTTACAGGGCCGTGTCGGCGACACGAGGCGTGTCACTGCTCCCCTGAATTTTCTAATTTTCATCTTTAACTCTTGTCTTTCCTTGTTTCCATGCTTCCAAAACTCCCTATTCATGCTCACACTCATAAACATCATTAGTTCAACCTTAATATCAAAAACAAAAGGATTATCGACTTCAACACCACCAACACGAACCAAAACTAAACCGAACTTATGAGAAAATTTTAAATTTGGCTCAAAAACACAAGAATGCATGTCAACATAGAATATAACATATCGTATCACGTCATATCCCCCCAAAATTGAATTGAAACAAGAGTTTCAAAGAAAGTTTGTAAAAAGCGGTACGATATACCGTTCACATCAATGACGCACACTTTGAATGTTCAAGAAATCTTCTCCTCATAAGCACAATCCACCTACAAGACCAAAATAAAGCAAAACAAGAAAAGAAATATTTACAAACCTAAACTACTAAAAGGATACGGATCTCAAGAAGAGAAGGTGTCAACATATACCAACTCCCTTTGAGAGGGAGAATGGTAATGCTTAACCCTATGACCATTGACAATAAAAGAATTCCCATCCGATCCTTCAAGCATTAAAGATCCATTTTCTCTAACTTCAATCACCTCATATGGACCGGTCCATTTTGAACGAAGCTTTCCGGGAAACATTTTCAATCTAGAATTGAATAAAAGTACTTTATCCCCCAGTATAAACTCCTTTGCTTTGATTCTTTCATCATGCCATCGTTTAAGCTTCTCCTTGGCAATTCGTGAGTTTGAATATGCTTCCTCACGAAATTCTTCAAGCTCAATCAATTGAAGACATCTTTTCTTTCCAGATTCTTTCTCCTCAAGATTCAACTTCCTCAATGCCCATAAAGCCTTGTGTTCTATTTCAACCGGAAGATGACATGCTTTCCCATAGACAAGTTTATACGGAGAAAAACCAAGAGCGGTCTTGTACACCGTTCGATAAGCCCAAAGCGCATCATCTTGTACGCCGTTCGATAAGTCCATATTTTTATGAAAGTGTTGAGCTAATAGTTTTGTTGAAAACCTTGTTGAATCATAGCTTGTTGCACCATTTGTTGAATATAAGCTTGATTGTTAAACTCCCCAAATTGTTGATAAGCTTGTTGAGGAAGATTAGCATTAGCTTGATCTTGCAAGTTTTGCATTCCGCCTCCATCATTCCTAACATTTCCACGTTCATCTTGATTGTTTTCCATTTGGTCACTCTTTTTGGTATTGTTCTCCTTTCTTCTTTTTCGGAAAGTGTGTTAAATTTCTAAGTCAATAGGTTCAACTTGTTCCCCTTTTGATCTTGTTTGCATACACCTTCAAAATAAAAGAAGTTAGAACAATATTTTCAAAGCAAAATACAAATAATAAATACAAGAAAAAAATGTCTCTAGTAAGATCGCTCTAAACGTTCCTTCTTTAAGCTACTAGCAACCGTTACCTCCCCGGCAACGACGCCATTTGATTAGCCATAACTTGTAGTCGGGTTGACCAATTCAAGAATTTATCGAACCACAGGGAGGTCGATGCTAGCACTTAAGCGATATCACGTTTATCACGATTTTATAAAAACGAATCATAGATGGATGGTTTGGTTAACAAGTAATTAAATGCAAACAAATGAAAGTAGACAAGCAATAATCAAATGACAAGATAAAAATGATGAATGAGTGGTTTTCCAAATTGAGTAGAAGTGAGATTAACAACACTATTGAAGTGGTAACTTATGGATTCATGCATTAAACTCATATGTATCAAGGGTTAAGACTAAGGGCCAACACATATACCACCTAAACTTCCTCTCGAAATGAATAGGATGTAGATCATTTGCACAATCTCAAAATAGCTCAAAGGTTGGTTCTCAATTAAACTATTCCAACTAAGTACTAAGTTCAATTAAAGAATCCCTTCATATAATCAATTGACTTCTCAATCTAACTAATCACATGTTCCATCAAAGGGTTCTAAATAATAAAGGACTTCTCAATCACTTTACCATTTGTAATGCACATGAGGTGTTTGATGAAATGATTCACTTGACTATCCTAAACACATAATTGATTTCTCAATCTAATCATATAATTAGAACAATCAAACACACAAAACATCATAGATCTCAAGATATATAAGCACCAATGATAGAAAATCAAATATCCCCATCAACATATGAATTTAATTACATAGATCCACAAATTAACCAACAACCTTCATGTTGCTAATCTCACAAGGGAGATTAGCCTACAATCTTCATAAGATCCATAACATAGACATTATAATTCTTACAAATCATGGTAAACTAAAGGATTAACACAAAATTGGAATGAAAACTCCCTTGGAAATGGATCCAATTGAATCTCCCTTCTTCCTTTGGTGATCACCCAAGCTTCCTTGCTTCTTCACTTGATTTGGATTGAAGAAATTATGGAGAAATGATGTAGATCTAGAAATGGATGAATGGGATGAAGAATATGGTGTAAAATCAAAGGAATGGTGTGTGAGGTGTGTGGGAACAGTAGCAAATCCGATCTCCCTTCAAAATGTTGAATGGATTGGTATTTATACCCCATGGAGACCTTCTAGAAGAATTATAAAAAATATCCTGTTCTGGTGCCGACACGAGTCGTGCTACGTAGCACGGGTCGTGTCGTGTCAGGGCAAACGGCACACGAGTCGTTCTGCGTTACACGGCCAAAAGGTGGCCATGTTGAATGTATAGATGTCGCCGCACGGCCTCCGCTTACAGGCCCGTGTCTGGTACACGGGTCGTGCTCCGCAACACGGGTCGTGCTCCGCAACACGACCAAGTGGTGGTCGTGTTGGATAAATAGATATCGCCGCACGACCATTCTAGACAGGCCCGTGTCTGGTACACGGGCCGTTTGCTGCAACACGAGCCGTGTTGCCAGCACGGCCGGTCGTGTTCTTGCACTTTTGTTTCTTCTTCCTTGTTTGATCTCCCGTCTTCATTTTTACTCCATTTTCACCTGTTATATATATGTTTAAGATCATTCTCACACATTCTCATGAAAACACATAACACCACCAAAATACACGAAAATACGGATAAAACAATACGAAAAAGACACACAAAAAGGCACTAAAATCTAGATGAAAATAACGACAATCACCCTTTCCTCATTCGATTCTTAATTCATAATTAAATCACATACTCACATAAACCCTAGCCTAACGTGTCGCACTTTACCACCAAACCGAAGTTTTGATATCAATTGTTGACGTTCGATCATTTGGTTAACGTGAACCATTAGGGTTCCATGCATTTCTAATCCAGCAGAAGCAATAAGATATAGAAACGTATTACCTTTCACCAGGGCATGTTGAAGAAGATGAATTCTCGTCGGCAGCCTGCGCAGCCTCACTATTTTGGGCATAATTCTATCATCCGATCACGGATTTGAGTGATCTACACACCAAATCGATCCTCTCTTCAGTGGCTTTTCAACAATATGTCACATGTCCAGTTTGGAGTTAAACACAATTTTACAAAAATTATGGAAGTTGATGAACAGCAGCAGCAAATAACCTTTCGATCTTCTGTTGTATTCCCAAGTCCAATCTCGACGTCATATGGGCGACGATCTTTGAGTTCTTCTCAATCTTCTATTCCCTCATCCTCCTCATAGTATTAGGCGTGAATTACTTTTCAGTTAGAATTTCCAGACAGTTGAGATGACTTATATATGGGCTACAGTAGGGACCAGGAGGAGAAATTAGAGTTGGGCCCCCATTGGGCTTAAGTATTCAAGCTTAGCCCAAAGCTTATACTTAAGTCCAATAATAATAATATATAACATTAAAATATTATTACTGCACTACCATTCTAATCCCATAATTATATTATGGGCTCCTTCTTATTATGTGCCCGTTAGTCTCCCCATGTTTAAGATATATAATGTCCATTAATTAATTAAGTTACTAACAACTCCATTAATTAATATCTAATCCGAGAGTAGTATCACTCAACTTTATTATCATGCCGGAATATATCCACCTGCAGGGTTTACATGATAATCCTTATGAGTTCCTCAAGGGGACATCATCAACCTATAATGGACACGGATTTCTTCTACAATCAACAGCACACCATAGAGATAGCACTATTTGCCAACTCACCAAGTTTATTAATTTAAATACATGTAAATCTCACCCATTGATGAATCAAATAAATACATACGGCCTTACGTGTCGAGGTTATTGTATAGGGATTAAGAGCACGAACATCCATAACAACAGAGATCAAGTTCTCCTATATAATCAGTATAAATCAAACGATCTCAAGTGGTCCTGCTCAATACACACAAAGTGCACTAATATGATTCTATAGTCGAGACAAATTAATACCAAATCACACTACAACCATCCCGATAGAGAGTTCTCGTCTATCTCGATTGTGAGTATCTGTTTATACTTTATAAGAAAATAGATAATATGATCTTCCATGTGTTGTTGCACAACATATTATCTACAGTATAAAGTAAGTGGAGTATTGCATTGGATATATAAATAAATTATAAGACGCAATTATTTGATCATTGATTCTCATTTCAAATAGATTGTTAAAATATTGTTCATATTAAAGCTAGACTTTTTGTATACAATCCAACAGTTCGAGGTGCGGGATCCAAGGTTGCCTTCACATAGGAGTCTGCACATCAGGGCTATAGAGCACATGCAGTTGAAGTCGGTGCCGAAGATGACAGGTGGCATAGGCTTAATACGAGGTTGGACCACCACGACGAAAAGTTCTATGACTTGGGGACTTACCTGGCATTCCATAAGGAACGAAAGGATAGTAGGGATCAGAGATTCAATAAATGGGACAAGCGATATGCTGCCTGGGATAATAGATTTCAGACATGGGAGGCCAGCTGGCAACAGATGTGGACAGATCAAGCAAAGTATGGGAGGGAACCCCATAACGCTGCTTCGTGGCTTGTTGGCTTTTGGGCAACAACACAGCCGAGATATGTAAGAGGGGTGAGGGAAGTTGCTAGATCGTTCTTCATAGGTAGAAACATTTCTGCAGAACCAGAATCCCCCCAGATTGAGGTACATGTTCCCCCTGCCAATTGGGGGCAGGGTTCTGGAGCGGCAGGCACATCAACCAATACTACCCAGTTCGTGCATAAGACTCCTCCGACTGTGCCTCGATCATCTAGTTGATTTGGTGAGGATCGCCCATTGTTGTCTAGAGCTCATCGTTAATGATGGTCCAGAGTATTGAAATAAAATATAAAGTATGTTCTTTGTTTTAAATCCACTATTCAAATTACTAATGATTTTGAAATGTATTAATTTTTATTATTTACTAATTAAACAACATAATGTAATTTCAATTAAAATACTACACACTCGGACTTGGCCTTCAACAATATTTAGATTAATTGGACTCGATCTTAGATAAATTTAATGGGACTCAGCCTTAGATATAACTGGTTAGTATGTTTACTAGGCCGTAGTATAATTGGTTAGTATTTTACTCAGACTCGGCCTTAGATAAATTTTTTAAAATTAATTAATTAATGGGACTCGGCCTTAGAAAGTGTGAGTTGGCCCGTAGATTATAAACTCGGACTCGGCCTTAGAGAAATGTGATTGAAAGACCGAGTGCTTAAATTAAATATAATATTGGGCCTACTCGGCCTTTCAAATCTGCCTGTAAGGCCCACTTGGCCTTAGAATTGTATGATATTGTCCAGTCGGCCTTCGAATTGTATGATAGTTTCCAATCGGCCATAGAATTTGTCTCACATAGAGTCTTATTTGGACTTTCATTTTATCACATTGTTAATGGAACATATGTTATCAAATACTATTATTAAATAAATTTATGTATGGCATACACGGATTTTATATCTTTGGAGAGTCCTACTCAGACTTGCATTTGTTCCATTAAATTAAATTAAATTAATTTATATAATTAATGATTTCGTGCTTTATTAATTAATGTTATAATAAAATACTATCAATTTTGTGATTAAGCTTTCCGATATGGTATACTGCTTAAATTCGTATTAGTTATACTACCATTATAATAATATGGACTTATTTTTTTTATTCCAGTTCTTTCATGACGGGAAGAGTGGCGAAAGTTTTATGGGGGGAATATGGCATGGTCGACAATACGAAGGTAGGGAGTTTCAGTACATCATGCTACCAGAGTCGAGTTTGTGTTATGATGTCTTGATCAGCGAAATCCATTCTGTTGTTAGAGCTGACCTTACACGATGCAGATATGTAATCCATTCATTTAAAGACAAAAGCCATAATTTGGTTTGACAAAAGATTAATGCTAACTTTCTTCTACATTAATTCTTTGGAGATCCTGGACCATATGTACTTTACATCACACTGAAATCCTTATGTGAAGATGCATCGCAGGGGGACGCTTTCCTAGGTGCTAGTTCTAGTAAACATACATTTGATATCAATGAACCATATACGCCCATGGAAACTGGATGCACAGATCCAGTATTTGAAATAGATTATCAATAAGAAAATGGGCCTTACACATATGAGAAAGGTTCACTGATAAGCTGGAGAGTGATGAAAACATTGATGATGGGCCAGTCAACTCTAAAGAAGTAAGTCCACAGACACAAGGGGGTAGTGTTGGAGATGTTAATTATATGGAAGAACTGTTCGACGAGCTTTGCGACTACATCCGAGAAAGGGATGGATTGAGCTTTATTGAACCTGTAACAAATGATCTGCCTCCATCGTACGTTCACCGTCTAGTAGATCTTAACCTAACCCAACCCACAAGTGCTTGGTCAATACCCGGTAATGATTTTATTATTTCATACATTACTTTATTATTTATACTCTGCGATAGACTTTAATACAGTTTCAAATGTATATTCCCTCTTTGATTATCCAAAACAGGTTTCCCAGCTAACCTGGCACCCAGGCCCATTGAGGATGTTCCGTCATTCGACACAACCATTCAATTAGTCCTTAAAGATTTCTATGAGACCAAAGATCATTTACAAACAGCGATCGAGATGTATGAGCTACGAAATCAAGTGAAGACAAGAGTTCAAAAATCCGATACGAAAAGGTTTAACATAGTCTACAGCCAAAGAACTACACACAATTATCCATTCATGATGCACTCCAGTGGCACAGCGGGAGTCTGGGAAGTAAAAAGCTCATGGACCAACACACCTGCAACCAAAACCCAGATACACAACGCCCATGCACTGTATCTTCAAAAATACTTGGAAAATACTTCGCCAGCAAGTATGGGGACGAGATGATTGAAAAAAGGCCAAAAGGGATGATGGAGGAAATCTTGCATGAGTTTGGCTTTGACATTCGATACAGTACAGTACTTAGAGGCAAGCATCATGCAGTTGGCCACATGTTTGGGGACCACGAAACTTCATTCAGCATGTTACCTTCGTACCTTTACCAACTTGAGCTCGCAAATCCAGGATCACACATAAGAATTTCTACCAGTGCTGACGACCGATTTAGGTAAAAATTTAAATTTATATTCTTATCAACGTTCACTAATACCCATTGTATGCTCACTGGTTGGAATTTGTATCTAGGTACACATTTTATGCCCTAGCAGCATAACGACAGGGATTTATGAGGTACGGTCATCCGATCATCGTAGTAGACAGAATGCATATGAAGGAAAAATACCGAGGTATTGTATTTGTAGCAGTGACCCAAGATGGGAATCATAGCGTGTTTTTCCTTGCCATCGGAGTAGGCGACACGGAGAATAATAACTCCTGGACATAGTTCATGGAAAGGTTGAAGGAAGCATATGGATCACCAGATGGTCTATTGATTGTATCAGACGGTCACAAAAGCATTTCTCATGCAATACATACAATATTCCCTACTGCACAACACGGTTTATGCTTCGTTCATCTGAAGAGGAAGATGATGGGTTATGGAGATGTTGTTCTTCACCAATTTGGCAAGGCGATGTACACATACAGTTTGATTGAATTTCAAGTGTACGTATAACATCCATACACTTTTTCAGCCACAACATTATTTTACTTACTGACTAAAATATTTATATGACATTGCACAACAGTTGTAGGAAAAAGTTGCGCAAACATAAGTCTGGGAGCTTGATGAATATTATCGATGACCTTGGTCTTGATAGGTGGATGACAGTGCACTGTCCAATGAGCCGATTCGAGTTCATGACATCAAATGTAGCTGAGTCCTATAACTCAGCACTTTTATGGGCACAAAAATTGCCAGTATGCGTATTACTTGAGGTGGCTCGTACAACCACCGAGAAATAGTTTTACGAGCACGAGACAGATGCTCATAGGTTCACCTCGGTGTTATGTAGCAGATTGCATAAGGATCTGGTTGACAAAATGTGTGAGGCCAAAAAGCTCTCTTTGGAAGGCTTGACACAAAACATGTTTAAAGTTTACAAAGATAAAGAAAACTGGGTTGTCGACATTCAAGCAAGAAAATACTCCTGTGAAGAGTTTCAGTTAGAGCAAATTCCATGTTTGTATGAATTAAAGGTCATTGAGTGAGTACTCTACCTTCTCTTATTAGCTTACGTTATAATTTCATTTCATCAATTTAATTTTTGTTTCTTCCGTCCGTTGTAGTAAATTGGGTTTGCCTACCAGTTCTTTTGTTTTGCGTTCTTATTATCATGACAGCATCGTCGGTATGTGGTCTGGGGTTGTTATGCCCGTTTTCCATCCAGATAAGTGGATCACGCCAGAGGATGTTGCTGCTTTGCATGTCATTAATCCCCTTCCACATTCACAGGCAGGGCGTCCAAGAATATCGCGAATGTGTTCTGAAATTGAGCTATGGAGACGACGTTACTAGAAATGTCTAATTTGTGACGAGGTAGGCCACTCACGTCGTATGCGCCCCCAAATTCATAATGAAAATCAACAAGGAAGAAATTGAAAAAGGTTATCTTAAAATTTCAGCTACTATTTAGTATCCATTATTATTGTATGCTTGAAATTTTGTGAACTCTGACTTTATATAATGTTCATCTAAAACTAATTTTAAAATTCAATGATAATTTAGATTACTAATTATATGAACATTAACTTATACTAAATCATAATTTAATGTAGTCACTCGGTCTCTAATGGGAGTTTAGATGTTTGTATATTATTTATTATATACAATTATTAATTATTATGTACTCCAAGTTCATACTTATTATATACAACTATTCCTCAAATTAAACTCCAAGTCGGACACTCGGGCTTATACTTTGGAATTTATGTTAGTATTTAATTAATAAAAATGGGAATTATTAATCCAATTAAACTTCACTCGGTCACTCGGTCTTTGAGTTGAATTTTTCACTCGGTTACTGAAACTTTTAATTTTATTCTAATGTCTACAATAAATCACTCAATAATTAAACACCCACTCGATCACTCGGTCTCAGATGAGAGTTTAGATGTTTGCATTTAATTAAATAATATTATTAATTAATATTATATAGCATTATAATTCAAATTAAACACCACTCGGTCACTCGGTCACTAATACTTTAATTTTTATTTCCCATATATATGTGCATGCACTCGGTCATTCGGTCTCTTCATATAAAATATGCATGTACTCGATCATATACTTTATAATTAAAAATATTTAAAGTCTAGTGTAATTAAATATATGCATGTACCCTTCACTCGGTTTGTTGCCAATAAGTATGCAGAAAAAATACTTATTAAATTAATAGCAAGAAAATGGATATCACTTGGTCACTAAGCCCACTTTTTGTCTTGTTTTATAGGCTGACATTAACTAACACTAATCCAATAGGTGTAATATGGTAAAGTTAACTTAAAAGTGAATATTTTTGTTAAACTTTAATCAAAGTAGGCATTTTTGCAAATCACAATTTTAAAGTGGGCAACAAACCACAATTCTCATTTTTTAAATTTCAAATGAGAAGGTGTAGAGTTGCAGGCTTGCAGCCTTGATAATTAATGCTGAGGAGGTGCTATACAGAGAAATGGAAAATTGCACCATCACATTTTACTTTTTATTTTTTTAAGATAATAAAATATTAATATCTTGTAGATATTTGTACTTTTACCTCTTTTAATATAATAAAATATTTAGATTCTAAAAATAGCATGGTAAATGGGCAGGAAATTTCTGGCTTACTATAATTGGAAACTTTTCTATATATATATATATATATATATATATATATATATATATATATATATATATATATATATATATATATATATAATTTTATGTCCAACAAAATAATTAAAATTAAAGATATTTTTTTGTATGCATATTTTTTTTAATCAATTAACATGTTGAAATTTGTTTCAATTTGAGTTAATTATTGGAAAAATTTTGGGTTGTATTTGAAAATAAGGTTAAGTAATTAAGATATTATTTGGAATTGTTTATAGCATATGATTACGTAATGAAATATAAATATTAATAAAAATTTTAAAATTGTTAGTTTTTTATAATTACATTAATTTATTATACATGAAAAACAATAAGGGTCGTATAACGTCGATTCAACTAAAAACTATTTAATTCATTACACATAAAGAACTAAACTAAATATTTAAATATATATACCATCACAATATAAAACCTCATACATATGTATTCCCTTCGTCTCATTCTAATAGTAATATTTGCTTTTTGCACTGGGATTAAGAAATTTAGTATTTTAATGTGTATTGAGGTGGGATAAATAATATTTTAACGTATAGTAGATGATTGTATAAATGTGGGGATGAGTCCCATAAAGATATTTTAATTACTTAATTGTGTGGGTCTCATACACAAAAAAAAACCATTAGAATAAAACACTCGATTTAAAAATATGTAATTATTATATGGGACGAAGGAAATACGTAATTATATGTGTTTACTATTACAAAAAATTTATATTTATATAATTTTATTTTTTAAAATCTATCCTCGTGCAGCGCACGGGTTAAAATGCTTGTTAGAAAAAACAATACCTACATCTAATAACCTTAAAAGGTACTTAATTTTAAAATTGTCACTCTCACCTTATGCACAAAATATTAATTTACGTTTTATTTGTAAGTACTTAAAAACTAATATAACTCGAAGTAGATAAAATTAGCAAAATAATAGATTTTCTTAAATAATATGAAAAAGTAAATATTAACGATTCTATAAAACCGATGAAGTACGATTATACAACTGTTTCTACTTATTTTCAATCTTTAATAGTTATGTATGGTTCAACAATAACACATACTTAAAATCAGTTAGCTTATTCGTTAGTATTAAGCGCATGCGATGCAATTCAAGTTATTTAACGAAGTAATACTACTGTGAAATTATTATAATTTATAAAGCAAGATTACACGTGCAACTTAAATAACAATTAATCTCTAGTATACGAAAAGTTACTCTTCTGTTAGATGAACTATTACTCTTTTGAGTAAAAAAATATTACTTTTCAAATTCTGATTTTCAAAATAGGAGAAAAGTAGAGAGAGAGAAACTCGTGTTCAGTATGGAAGAGAGGAATAGAGATGGAGAAATTAAATTTCGATTGTGTAAGGAATGATAAATCAAAAAATAAAAAAAAGTAAAATTTTTAAATAATAAATAAAAAAAAATAATAATAATAATAATGTAAAAATAAAAAGAGCTCAAGAGACTCCCACCAAGACATGTCATCAAGAAAGACCTAAAAAAACTGTTTTATTTAAATAAAGAAAAAACTCCACGAAAGAAATATTAACGATTCAAATAAATCACTTAGTGGAAAATGTCCCGAATAAATCCAATGAGAAATTAATAATCCTGCGCTAAACTATTAGCAGGAGTCGAAACCGCGGCTGTTAAGAAATTACATCCTTCCATATATATCTTTAGATTACTATAATAAACGATTGAAAATTAATATAAATACATAGATGATTATGAACTTAATTATGCGCTATTAAACCATAACTATAAATAAGAGAATAATATTAATGATAATTATATATATTTTCATATTCCAAAAAAATGTCATAGACATCTTTAGATTACTATAATAAACGAATGAAAAACAATATTAATACATAGATAATTATGCACTTAATTATACGCTATTAAACCATAACCATAAATAAGAGAATAATATTAATGATAATTAATTAATTATATATATATATATATATATATATATATATATATATATATATATATATATATATATATTCCACACGCTAATTCAAAGTAAATTAAGGATATTGAATATTTATTAATGTTGAAAATTTTTAATTAAATGCAAATTGTGTCGGTTAAATGAGTAAATTGGTGTTTTAATTTTCTGCATTTATCTATAATTAATAAGTAAATTAGATATTTTTTATGCATTAATTAAGCTTTTAATTAAATATAGAATTATATTGATTTAATATGTGTTCCCAATCTCAATTAATCCGTTGCTTTCTATGATATAAATATATTAATTTACGGTCAAACATTAATGTTGACTAATTTTTTGGAAACAAACAAACATTAATATTGACTAATTAAAATGATATACAGTTTAAACTTACTTATTTGATTTGATAACCAAGTATTTAATTTCATAATCAAATTCTATGAATCATACCATAAATTAATTAATAATTGAATTAGTTGTTAGTAATCAATCAATGTAAAATCAAAATATAATGGTTTTAAATTTTTAGTATGATAACTTTAGAGTTGATTTTGTATTTTAGTTGTGTTAATTTATTACTATTGGAAAATAGAATTGTTTTGTGGTGTAAAATTTAGAAGATAATTGATGCAATTATTGTGAGCATTTTTTAAAGAATTTTTCAAAATTAATCATATATGAATTATTAATATAATTAAGAGAAAGAATCGGCAGATAAATAAATAAAAATATATATGTAGAAATTAGTATATGTAGCTCTAAACCCAAAATTTATATATTTAGAGGCAAATATTTAAATCTAATTTTTTATAAAAGTAGAAATTTAGGATGAGTACTAAAATAATAAATTCATATCTATTTATTAGTAAAAAAATTCAAAAGAGTTAACAATAATTCTAATCTAAATTAAATTTTACATATTCAGATTCAATTGATAATAATAAATTAATTCTTGCATGATAATTAATCACATAAAATCTATATAAATTTCATGTATTTCTTAATTGATAAATTGTAATGATTTTAATTAATATACAAAATGTGCAATATATTAAATTCCTTAATTTATTTAATGAATTAATGATTGATTGATTACCTTATTTACATTATTTTTCTAAATATATAAAATTAATTGGAGCAAGTAAGTAAACATTAAAAAAAATAAAATAAAAAATCTATAGGAAAGTATTATTTTATAATAAGAAAGAAAAAAATCTATGTTAAAAACTTTTAAAGATATATAAAAACGGTTTAAATTATTACCATTAGCAAATATTTTATGAAATCTCTCAATTTTTTTATTGATTTTGTTATTTGTGTGATGCAATATTGTATGTAATTTTTATTCTTCAAATTATATTTTTGCATAGTTTAGAATGTAACGTATATAATTTTTATTTATGTAATCTTTTTTTTTTAATTTTCATATTATATCCATTTATTTTTAGAATTTAATTAATGCATTATTATTTTAGTAATTTTATTTTATGTTTGTTCAAATAAATTTTAAATATTATTACTTTCTTATAATTTATTTACGTTCTATAAAAATCTAAATTTTATTGATAATCACTTGGTAGAAATGATGGAAAAATATAATTTTCAAAGCTAGAAAATATCATAAGAACCTAATTAAACTAAAAAATTATATTTAAATAATGCCCAATTTAATAAATAAAATAAAATATTTAATTTTTACATGTAATTAAATTTAGTGCAACTATACATAATAAAAACAAATATATAAAATGGATCACAATAATTATAATTCATAAATCGAACATAAAAGGATTAATATTAAACCCAACAAAAGATATTAAAAATTAATTAGGAATTTTTAAAAATAAGCATATGAATCATTATTATTGAAAATATGATAAATATACACAGTTATAATAAAACTATAATCTCATAACTAACCAATCTGGTAACTGATATTTTGAAAAAAATTCTTTGGTTTATACTTTTTTTCTTTCTCTCTTTCTTGTCTACTCGAGCTTTTACCTTTCCAGGAGGAGAATCTTCAACAACTGCAATACATATTTTACTAAATTTAGTATAAAAAATAAATAAAATTTGTGGAGATGAACCATATCAAAATAAATTCTTTAATTTAAAAAATTATTAAAAACATAATAAGTAAAAGCAATCACAAAAACGTATAATGGAATTATATCACTACATAAATATTTAAAAATAAAATAAAAACATAGAAAATTATAGTACTCCCTCTCTTCTAATTGACTCTTCATATTTTTTCTTTATAAATGAGAAATGAAAAAAGAGAGTAGTGCCGTGTGAGTAGTGGTTTATCGAGAGAGAGAGAGAATGAGGATGCGAAATGAAATAAAAATATGAAATTAAAACAGAATAAACTAAAGAAGGAGAAAAAAAACATAAAAAAAAATCATATTGGCTGAAAATTTTCTAATGGAACTGGGTCACTCATTTATCGGGCCTTTCTCCGATCTGCCAGCCTCGCTGCTTCCAAACCTCAATCCACATTTATTCTGCGGCGCAATTGTCACCACGCCAGATCTTAACAATGTCGAATCAGTTTCCGTGGAAGCCCAACCCGAATTGAATCCTCAAAAGAGGACATTTGCGGCCGGCTCCAGGTCCATTTTCTCTGCCCTGATGATGCAATCAAAGTATTTCTGGATGGATACCTAATCAAAATCCTAAAGTAATGACGGTGCTCCAGGCGTGCGTTGTCGCTGGTATCGAGCGGCGAGATGTCAGAGATCGAAGTTGCAAGGAAGAGAACAACAATTTCATGGTGAGAGAGAAATGGGATAGATTGGAGGGAGAAACATAAGAAATTAAAATGGGAAGCACAGAAAAAAAAACGTTAATATATATATATATATATATATATATATATATATATATATATATATATATATATATATATATATATATATATATATATATATATAAGAAAGAGAATGAGGATAGATTGGAGGGAGAGAGGGAATAGATTGGAGAAAGTAACGTAAGAAAAATAAATAAATATAAAAAAGAGAATAGGGATTGATTGGAGAGAGGAATGGAATAAATTGGAGAAAGAAAGATAAGAAATTAAAACTGGAAGCGCAGAAAAAAAACAATAAATATAAGAAAGAGAATGGGGATTGACTGGAGAGAGGAATGGAATAAATTGGAGAAAGAAAGATAAGAAATTAAAACTGAAAGTGCAGAAAAAAAACGTAAGCAAAAAATGTAAGAATTAAAAAATAATTAAAAAAAGAGAGAGAATGGAAAGTGCTTAGAATAATCTCCTTTTGTCATGTCACCAAGGAAGGAGGAGAACCCTCCAATTCAGCAAAAACAAACTGGTTTATAGATGTCTTTAGATTCATGACAATTTGAATAAGTTATGTGTTCTTTACATACTAATTACAACTTATTTTATGTATTATGTGCATACACTTAATTAGCCAAATCTTTGTTAAAACATGTTTCAATTAAAGGACTGTATCCCTACATCATGACTGTTGTTACATTCCTAAATCAAGAGTAATAATAACATTTGACTTAATTAATGGGAAAGGAAAGAAAGAAAAGTCAAATAAAGAATTAAATTGGAGATTGAGAGTTACACAAAAATTGGAGAAAAATAAGGAAAATTAAAAGGATAAGAAGGGGGCTTGGTTTTGACGCAGATGACATGAGAACGTGAGAAGAAGAAGCAGATTTAAGGCCCTGCAGACATGACGCTTGGAGAATTCAAAGAATGAGATCAAATTCGGTTTATTCTTTTTAATTTTGATTTAATCATATACTTTATGGGCTAAACCCCTTTCTAGGTTAGGGTTTTGTGAACCTCCCGTAATATGTTTAGTTGATTATTAGGAATTTTACATTGCGTCTCTTGTGTGGATGTATTCTATTACATCCCCTGAATTGTTTTTATTGCATTTTGATGGTTATTTTAGACTGATCAGCTAGTTTAATTATTTAAATACTTATTGCTATTTCATGATCCATGTCCCATGATCCGTAATTGTTGTGGGGATTGAATTGAGTAACTAAGAAGGCCCTTTAGGTGTAATAGGATCTAGGTTGTATGATTCCTAGTTGGTTTTCATAGCCTAGTAATTCTAATATTTTGTGTCTTAATGCATTTGCAAGTCCGAATCTTTTAAGATTGCTTGTATGTAGTGCAATTTAGTGGTCGTATCCTAAATTGTTATACATAAGAACATTTCGGGTTGATAGTTCGTATCGTTAACCTATGGACTTGATTTCATGCAATTGGCAAAATGTTTAATTCTTTGTAATTTATTGAATTAGTACATGGGAGGGGATCGATTCCCTAAATTAGGTTTTTTTAATAGGTAAATCTTCTAATTTACTTTTGCGATAATTAATTTGGATTAATTAGTGAATTATTATTATTATTTCTATTTTCTTAATCAAACAATCCCCCCCCCCCCCCATTTTATGTTATTTTGTCACAAACCAAAACACTTTAATTTGATTTTAAATTTCAATTCACTTCCTTGGGTTCGACCTATACTTACCCTACTACATTGTAGTGGGTTTGTTCGGAAAAGTTTTATATATTATTTTTTGTGGGCCGACGACAGCACACCACTAAGCCCCAAATACAGCAAACACACCATTATTGAATATATCCCGCCCCATGAACTAGCCCAAGAAGCATCAATGTCTGCAGAGAGTGGAACGTCTATGGACACGATATTCTCAATGGATAAACAACTGCCAAAATGTGCACTTGATGTTGCAGCTAAAACAACAGACCCCGCTATAAAGCAAACCAAACAAGACTAAAGTAAGCCAAAAAATTCAGATTTCAGCATAACTTTGTTCCTGTTATTGCTTACACAGCATAAAACTATGTACTTGTATCTATTTTACAGAATACTACAAAAAAAACAACGTCAAACAATTATCAGCAAGTTTTGACCACGGCAAAGAAAATGGAGACATCCAAACTCCACTTTATTGCTTCTTATTTTGCTATCTCCATTGCGATTATATACCTAAATTACACGACTGCTTCTTATTTTGCTATCTCCACTGCAACTGTATACGTAAATTACACTGCAGTAAAATTTTGATAGTAATATAACTTACCACTGTACAGTCACAATCATATATTACAGATGCGATGTTTTCATAGTATGAGATGAATATGCACTACCACACCTCTAAATTAATTGCCAACAAAACACACTAAAACTGGTTAACACCTCACGAGGTAAGGTAGGAGTGGACAAAAAAATTTTAAAACCGTAAAAATCAATTGAGCCGGTGCGCATTGCACCGCACTTAGTGATTTTTTTACTTAAACCGTGATTAATTTTATAAACTGCAACGCTTAAATGATGCAATTTCGATATTCATGTAAAATTGCACCGCACCGCACTCTATTATATAAATTATAAATATATTTAGTTATATATATATTATATATTATAAGTATATTTATTATTGAAAAAGTAAAAAGATTTACACAAGGTTAAATACTTTGGATTACAAAATTATTTTAATATAAGTTGTTTTACGTTATGAATATTTATTTCGATTATTTATGAAGTTATAATGATAATTTCATATATTTAAGATCTTATTATTTCATTTGATAAATGGTACAATATTTTATTTTTAGGGTGAAGAAATACTTTAAATTAAGCATACTAGATATTACTCATCCATGCGTTGCACGGAAAGAATTAAAGTATATTACAATTATATACTTTTATATTTAATTTTTTTTAACAATAACATATATATATATATATATATATATATATATATATATATATATATATATATATATATATATATATATATATATATATATATATATATATTTATTAAAATGTATTTTTTTTATAACATAACATAATTTTATATTTATCAATTAAATCGCATTGTTTATACGCTTATTTTTTATAACATTAAATTTGATTCGGTATTTAAGATAAATAAAGTATATATTAACTTTCTAATATTAATTATATTCATTTTTTATTTTAATTGTTATCTTTTTATTTTTAAAAATGTAGATATAATCTCCTTGTAAAACTCAATTATTGTTTTTTTTAGATTTGTTTATACATAAATAGATAAATAGATAAATAGATATGCATATTTATTTTTTATATATACGTATGTATTATATTGTTACGTTAAGTATGTGTTTTTTAACCATTAAACTGTCAAACCGTAACCAAAACACCACATAATAAATTTTACATAAAAAACTGCAATTTAAAATTAATTATTAAGTGTGATGCTATTTGGATCAATTTGATCCGGATCAAATGCATTTATTCTCTCTCAAATTACTATTATAACCTTGATTGACAATTCATTTTATTTAATTTTTTAAAGATTTAATAGGCTATAAAAATTCTCTTTCCCATATTCCAAGATTTAACATTTATTATTATGTATTAATGCTTCTATTGAAAAATTCAAAATTTATATCTGGTTCATTATTATATACGATTAATCTAAACAGAATTATATATACTATTTAGTTATGCGTATTCATAATATATATACATAATAACTTTTTAATATATATATATATATATATATATATATATATATATATATATATATATATATATATATATATATTTATATATATATATATATTATAGGAATATGATTCCATTTGTTATAGTTATCAATATTCGTTAATTAAAACCAAGTTAATAATATAAAATAGAAATTGAAATAGCAATCTCACATTAGAGATGTTTAATTTTTATTAATCGATAAAAAATGATAATGACACAATTAACTATTTCATGAATAATTTATACTATAAATAAAAAGAAATAGAAAGTTATAATAATATTTTATAGCAAAAATGATAAAAATTTTGTAGTATCATTTTTTTTTTCTGTCTTATGTAGTATAAGTTTATGTGAGAGGGTCTCACACAAGACATACCTTTTATTAAAATATGATTATTAAATAGATGAAATAAAATATTAGAGTAATTAAAATAAGATTTATTAAAGACAAAGTCTCTTGGAAGATGTTACTTATGTGAGACAATTTGTAAGACGTGTTAAAGTATGACTATTATATAGATAAAGTATGTTTAGTGTTTAAAGTATGTTTTTTAAAATATAATAATGGACATTGAATAAAGTGATTTTAGAGTGTTATAATATGATTTATTATTGACATATTTTAATTATAAATAAGGATATTTTACCTATATAATAATCATTTTTAAGTAATGAGTCAGTATAAATGATTTATTAAAGAAAGTTTATTAAAACATGAAAATATTAAAAAAAATAGTATTTTTTACTAACGGAATATCCCTTTGATAAAAATTGGTGATTTTTTGTTGGTAAAATGGTGGTTGATAATTTTTTAACAACAAAAATTCTAGTATTTTGTTCGATAAATAATTTAGTTGGTAATCGATACTAATAATTTTGTTTGTAATTTATATAATGATTATGTTGGTAAAATAGCAATAAATTTTATTTTTGTTGGTAAAAATTTAATATATTCGTTGGCAATCCATTGCAAAAAGAAAATTACTACTCCCTTCGTTCCGAACTTATGTTCGCCGACACTATACATACAAAGTTTATGAAAAGTTATTTTTTAATTGACCAACTTTATTAATTTTTTTAGGGGTATTGTGGTATTTTTAGGTAATAAATAAATTATAAAGTATGTTATGTATGTTAGGTTGGAGTAATATTTTTGAAATTAAGATAACTTTTGAGATTGTTGGTTAGTGTAAAGTTTAATTTTTTGGATGGTAAAGACAAATATGGAACGAACGAAAAAGAAAAGTGTTAATATAAGTGTGGGATAGAAGGAATATAATTTTTGTTGGTAATACATTGGAAATTATCAAAAATTGAATTCTTTTAATAAAATCCATTGCTAAAAAAAAGAAAAAAAAAGTGAAGTTAAAGTATAACTCAGTAAAGTAATATACTTAGTTGAGCGACATCATATTCTAATGAATTATACTTTATTAACTCTAAAATCATATTTTAATAAATTATATGTCATATCTTAATAAATTAATCATAATATTTATATAAATAAGTTATTATAAATTTCATTCTCTACGACAAATCACTTTTAATAAGTAAATAATAAGTAAATTAAAGAAAAGTAACTGTTCCTATACCTTTTTTATATATATTTTTAATTTAAATAATGATAATTAGGTTATTTTATTAATTTAAAATAAAAGACGGGTTATTTATGAGACGGGTCGACCCATCATTAAAGTATGTCTATTGTTGTATAGATAAAGTATGATTATTTGCAGTTAAAGTATGTTAATAATAAATCAAATTATAACACACTAAAATCATATTTTAATGTATAATTCAACATAATTTAGAAAACATATTTTAACAACGATTAAACATTCTTTATCTAAATAATAGTCTAAATAATAGGCATACTTAATATGTCTCACAAACCGTCTCACTAGAGAATTTATCATACTATATACTAATCTATTAGTGAGATGTGTGGCTTCATGGAGAGAGAAGTAATTAATTTATGTGGGTCCCATATTCTAAAAAGGAAAATGTAACCATTGAGATGGGACGCCCAAAATGAAAATATGTAACTATTAGGATGGGACGGAAGGAGTATAAAAGTAAAAGTATTTAAAAAACAATTTTTAGAACAAACAACAAGTGATAACATTAATAATAAAGTATTTTAATTTGTTGTTGGTTGAAGATATAATAATATTTTAGAGTTAAACTTCAGTGCACATTGTGCACCAGTACTCTTGGATAATTTATACCATTAAATTAGATTTAATTTAATTCTACTAACCACTAAATAAAATAAAATATTTAAAATTAAATAAAATAACCACCCACAACTCTTTAATATTTACCTTATAAATTCTCGTGTGTCACCAGTGCGCCCCATAATAGTTGTATTAGTGTTGTATGTATTTAGTAAGAATATATTAATTATCTGGTGTAAGTTCCAAATTAAAAATATTTAAAGATTGAAATGAGATAAACGACTATATATGAAAAATAATAAATGAATAATAATATGTGATAACATGAAAATTTTCATAAATTAATTTTAGAATGGATGAAAATAAAATTTCATTAATAGTAGTAGATTAAGTTTGATGGATTAATAGTAGTAGATTAATAGATTTGTGGATATGTAATATTATCTCATCCAATATTCCCGTATATATATTTTTAAGTTTTAAATTATTCAAATATAAATATTTATATATATATAAAAAATAAAATTATAAATTAGACTATTAAAGGCTACGATATTATAAATAATTTTAAATATAGCATGTTAATATCAAAATTTATTTATAAAAAATATCAATATTTTAAAATATAATTATTTTAATTTCTATTTTTAATAAATTTTTTATATATATAATAAAATTTGCAAAACATTGTAGTCGAATGTTAACTTATTTTGTAATCATATTTTTTTTATAATATATATAAATGAACAAAAGTATAAGAAATTGTAAAATAATTTAAAAAATATTTCATTTTTTATTTGTAATATCCTTGTAAAAGAATCTGTAAAAGAATTTGAAAGATTATAAAATCCTTATATCGATGACTTATTTCATTTTATATTTGTAATCCTTTTTTTATACTTTTATATATATATATATATATATATATATATATATAAATGCAATTCAAGAATTTGAAAAATCAATTTGTAAAAGAATTTGAAAAGTCATTACAAAAAGAAAAATAAAAAATAAATAAGTATATCAATCGTTATGGAGCATGGATGTGATTTGCGTCAGCAACCATAGATGGTGTTAATGATGAAGAGGCTAGAAGAAATCTTATGGAACAGTTGTTTGGTTCAAGCGAGGAAGATAGTTTTATGGAAGAAGACCTGAAAAATCATCAAAATGCTAATATAAACGAAAATGCACACATTGAAGAAGAAGAAGAACCGATCAATTTGAATTTTGAGGAAGGCTTAGAAGAAAATGCTGATTTGAATTTGGAAGAAGGTCCATTACCAGGTCAGGCATTTCCTAATATCACCACGTTGTTTAATGTTTACAAAGAACATGCAAAGTTAAAGGGTTTCAGTATTGTAAAAAAATCTGCTAGTAAAGGAAATAGTGACCATTACATTTATCAGACAATTAGTTGTGACAGAGGAAGAAAGTCGGATGCTAAAAAATCATAAAAAAGGATCAATTGTCCAGCAAAAATTAGTGCAATTTTAAAAGACAATGTGTGGTTGGTTTCTAAAAGAGTTGATAACCATAACCATGAATTGGATCCTGATATGTGTAGGTTGATGCCTAGTCATAGAAACCTAACTGTAGAAATGAAGAGGCAATTAGAAGCTAATGATATTGCAGGAGTACGTCGTGTAAGAGTATAAGGATGGTTGAAGTCCAAAATGGTGGACCGCAGAATTTAGGTTGTTTGCCTAAGGATTGTAGGAATTTTATCGACAAAAGTAGGACATTCAGGCTTGGAGATGGGGACGCTGAAGCTATTCGCAAATTATTTTTGAGCATGCAACAAAAGGATAGAGATTTTTTTCATTTATTCTATACTGGTGGTGGAGATAACAGATTAATAAATGTGTTATGGATTCATCCACGTAGTAAAGCTGCACATGAAGAATTTCATGACGTGGTGAGTTTTGACACAACTTATCTGGTTAATAGATACAAGATGCCTTTCGCAACAATGGTAGGCATCAACCATCATGGCCAATCTATTCTGTTAGGTTGTGTATTGATTTCACATGAGGATATAAAATCTTTTGAGTGGATATTTTCTACGTGGATTTCTGCTATGGGGGTATTCATCCGAATGCAATTTTAACAGATCAATGTGAAAGTATCAAGAGTGCTATTCAGAAAGTCATGCCTAATACGGTACACAGATTTTGCTTATGGCATATCCTTTGCAAATTACCTGAGAAATTTAAGCATGTTTCTGGTTTTAATAAAGCAATGAATGAATTCAAGTCCATTGTCTATAATAGTTTCACCATTCAAACTTTTGAGACAAGTTGGAATGAATTTGTTCAAAAATATAATTTGGAGAATAATTCATGGTTGATTAAGCTTTATGATGAGAGAGATAGCTGGGTACCTATTTATTTAAAGCATATATTTTGGGCTGGTATGAATTTTACACAGAGAAGTGAAGGTATGCATGCTTATTTTGATGGTTATGTGCACTCAAGAAGTACATTGAAGCAATTCGTGGAACAATATGAAATTGCAATTAGTGCCAAAACGGAGAAAGAGTTTCTCTCAGATTTTAAATCGATGCACAAAGTGATTAATTGTGTATCAAATTTTGAATGGGAACATCAATTTCAATGTTCATTCACAAATTCGATGTTTGAGTTGGTTCAAGAGGAAATCAAGCGGTTGATGTATTGCCATTTAATTCCAGCAGTTGATGGAGTAGAAATGCAAGATGGTGTTGAAAAACACAAAATAATGGAAAGTTGTATGACATATAATGGATCTTTTAGAGAGGTTGAGCATACAGTGAGTTTAGAGAAGTTGGACAGTATTTCAACTGCACATACAAGAAATTCGAATCAAGTGGATTACTTTGCTGCCATATCTTCAAGTTGATGTCCCTTAAAAATATAAGGAATATCAATGATAGGTACATTATCAGAAGGTGGAGAAAAGATGTGCATCGTCCCCATACAAAGATTTTCTTTCGCGGAGGTTATCCCCATATGACTGAAGAATATAAAAAATTCAGAGAGGTGGAATATACTTTTCAAGAATGCACTGATTTGTCAATGGGTTCTATGGTGAAAATTGAGCATGTCAAAAAATATTTGGAGTCTCTAAAGAAAGATCTGCTAAATTGGGATGACAATATGCACGGTGAAGAATGCACCAATCAAAGTGTGAGAGCTACAAATAATGTCCATGACTCACAAATTCATGATCCAGTTATAGTTAGTAGTCGTGGAAGGCCACGCTCAAATAGATATAGAGAAAGACATGAAATTTATCGTGGAAGACACGGGGGTCGTAGAGGACAAGATGGTGGACCTACAAACATGAACTTGAATGAAACTCAAAATGGAGTTGTTGCCCTTAGTCAAGAATCTGATTGTGGAACACGAAGCCATAGAGGACAAAGTAGTTACCCTACAAACCAAGGGCATATAAGGAATGAGGTACAATATTATTTTTTGTTAACTATCATGGATTACATATCTAATATATAACTTCTTTTTTTTATTGGGTATGTAATAGTTAAACATGAACCTTGAGTTTAATGAAGTCGCTGCCCTTAGCCAAGAATTTAATCGTGGAAGACGAGGGGGCCGTAGAGGACAACGAACAAATCAAATTTATACCGGGCTAAGGGATGAGGTACAATATTTTTTTTAAATTGAATATAACGTAATACAAATATGACATAAAGCTTATTTTTTTACATTATTTTGTATGTAACAGTTAAACATCGACTCAAACGAAATTCAAATTGAAATTGTTGCCCTCAGCCAAGAATCTGGTCCTGGAAATCATGGAGAGGATAATTTAGCTAGCTGGTTTAGTTTATAAATACTTATTTTATTTGAAAGATTTTGAATGTGATAATGTTGCCTAATTAAATTCTGTATTCACCGTGGACTTCTAAGCGGGCATTTTGATATTCGTCTCACGAATTAAGATTTGTAAGATGATCTCGTACAAGTCTTTGCTTTATATTGTGTATAAAATCGTCTCATGGATCTCCTTCCATTAGATAGATTATCCACCTGGGTGCACCCTAAGATGGGGTGCACATACTTTAAAAAACATATTCAAATATAAACAAAAACATATATAATTATGAACAAAAATGTATATAATTAATTATTAATAATAATAATCTATATCCATATTGATAAACGATTACTTAGAATAATTTTTAATTGATAATAATAATTCATTTCATAGAATATTATAAGCCATGCAGAAACAAAATTACTATATATTAAAAAAAATGATAATTGAACGATTGATAAATAACAATTCAGAATAATTTTTCATTGATAATGATAATCCATATCCAGATTGATAAACGATTACTTAGAATAATTTTTAATCGATAATAATAATAATAATTCATTTTATAGAATATTATAAGCCATTTATCACTGAAAAGTGATTCATAATATTAAAGGTTGATAGAAGCAGCTGAAGAGGTATCACCCTCATCTTCATAGGCTTGTAGAAGGAGCTGAAGAGTTATCACCCTCATCTTCATCTGATGATATGTTTATAATTGAAATTTTAGCTTCTTCATCTTTGACATATTTCGCTGCTTCCAGAAAGAGCTCGTACAAATTCAATAATGGAGGCTCTTTCAACAGAATCTTACGTGCATCTTCTTCACCAATTTGCTTTATCTCTCTCGTGAACATCTCTTTGATGTCTTTTTTAAGATCATTCATTTGATCTCTCACTGAATTGTATAAAGCTTCTAGTGAACTTGGTGAAGGTGCAACATCCCATTCACGGAATCTTTTGGATGATGAAGGGGGTGTGTGAGCCATTTTTTTAACTTTGTGATTGTATATGTGTGTGTGTGTTTTATAAGTATATATAAGGTTTAAAAAAAAATTGGTAGGATGAAAAAATTAATGTAGATGGCTCTTCAACTTTTTATTCTTTATAATAATAATAATGATACATTTAAGAATCAATGTAGAGTGAATCTGCTACGCCACTTCATCTATTCAAATCAATTTTATTTACAAAAATAAATATGGGTTATGGGGTTGAAAAATTTTCTTAATATTTTTTATAATATTTTTTTTAATAATAGTTAATCACCTAACATTTTAAAAATATTTTAAAACATAATGAATTCATTAATAAATTAAAATATTTGCTAGGCAACATTTGCAAGAGACCGACTTACAAGGGATGGCTACGAGCACCCGCTTATTTTGTGTACCGACAACCCATATTCGATTGAAAAGATGAAGTATTTTTTATTAGAATATTATCACTTTATATTCGTGTAGAATGCATTTGTGAAAGACAACTGTTCAATCATCAATGGAGTAGTGCACTCGAATAAATTCAGATGTATCGTGGGGTATATTATTTCAATTACAAAAATTATCTTAGATATGATAATTGATTTGGTGGTTAAAATTTTTATAAATCATAAACTTGATTTACTCCAACTCGTAACATATGAGAAGCTCTGTATAGCCAATCCATTTGTGAAGAAAAATAAGAAAATTTTCCTTTAATGAATGGGTAAATATTTTCCCATATAACATAGTACAGTGAACGATCTCAAATAAATATAGGTCTTTTAATAAAAAGCAATATATACTCGATTTGATCAATTTTATCAATAATTAATAAGAGGAATAAAATATTGAAACATTTTAATTCATTTTAATAATTTAAATTAATCAACAAAATTAGTAATTTTAAAACGTTTTATTGAAAAGAGAAAAAAAAACATAAAATATAAACGTTTCATTGGAAAGAGAATATAAATTAGTATTATTTTAATTTTAGACAAGATATCTAAAATGAATAATTTGATATATATAATATACAGAGATTCACTTAATATGATTTAAATTATACAATATTTATGATGTAGAGATTCAATGTACAGAATAATAAATGCAAAAGGATAATCATATTAAAATTGAATAAAAAATAATTATAAACATAAGGGTATTTTTGACATAAAATATTATTAATGTTGTGAAATGGACTATTATAGCCCTATTGAGTTGGATCAAATTGATCTGTTTAGATTAACCCAATTTGATTATGAAACAGAACGCATTTACCAATGAAATTTAGATTTTGAGGAAATAATCGCAAAACGGCACCGTGGTGTGAGTTGCTTCTGACTAGTTTATGTTAAAGGAAATTGAGAACTGGAATTCCAAAATCGTTCCTTCTCCTTGGGAATTGTTGGCACACAAAATTCCATCCATAGTTCCTTGAACATAAAATTCCCAAATTAAACTATCATGAACCAAAAACACCCCAAATCGACATGAACTGTAGCGTCGGAAACGACGAACTCTTGCTCCACTTGTACCGCTACTGTCTCGCACCGGCTGCAACCACAATCTCCTCACTACGGCCGCACCCGCAATTCGCTCTCGACGGCCGCCCTAGCCACCCTCTCGCCCCGGCTAGTACTCCTCTCGCCATCGTTCGTGCTTCCTAATATCGCACCGTCGATTCTGCTCCAGCCAGCATCTGTCGCCGGCCACTCAAGGTTTGATGGATTAGGGTTTAGGCACTCTCCTCCACTTCACACCGCGCTCCATCACTATATCTCCGAGGTTGACTACAGGTATGGTGTATAAGCAATGTTTGCTTTGCGTGAGCCTGAAATTCTACAAAGAGTTATAATTTAATGACACCTGATTGATTAGTTGGGTACACTTTGATTATAAATATTTCTTTCTTGGTGTATTTTCTTAGGTAGGTTCACTTTGATTATACTGGAAACAGATATTCTCTTGCTTGGTATATTTGCTTAGCTAGGTTCATTTTGATTATACATATTTCCTTATTGAGTCAAAACATATTGAACTGAGCTTTTTACAAGTACAGTATGTAATTTTAACATAGTTCCTTATTGGGTCAAAACATATTGAAGTTAGGGCTGATAGAGTGGAGTTGGGGTGGTGAAGTTGTAATTTGGCCTTCTTAAGTTCTGCCTAATATCCTTTGAGAGAATTTAGAGATCAATGGGCTAATGAAATCGCATATAACTAAGAGTTAAGAGCATGAAGTGTCACAAGCATGCTGTTTACTTGGCTGAATTTAATTTGAGATAATTGATTGAAATTAGTGTCGGCTGAAGCTTGGTTGTCTTTGCTTACATTGTGCTTGGCTTGCAGAAGGGGTGCGAGCTGGACTCAAAGCTGCTGCAGTTACTTGTGTTGCCAGCACAGTGCCTACTATATGTATATAGACTCCATCTGTTCTGAATTATTTCTTGTTTTTCCATGATTTTGATTAATTCCTAATTGTTATTATTAGTGTTAATTATGAATAATTAATGTGACAATTATTGGTTAAAGGTAGAATGTAAGGATTCTTCAAGGCTTTAAATTTAAAAGCTTGTGAAAGTTCACGTATTTGATCACCAATGGCTTATCATTCGTCATCTTACATTTGATCAAATTTTAGATTTCTTACTGGGTTTTCCATTATCTTTTGTGCTGTTACATCTGTTGGATTCAAATTGATTCTACTTATTTTTCCTTGTTTTACTTCTTTTATTAATCCAAATTTAGTATTCCCAAGATAGTTGAAACTTGCATCACAGTTTTAGGTTTCTGAGTTGAACCTGCAGTCCAATTCTTTTGGTACTGTACGCACAATAATCTAATGGGAATGAAGAAATCAACTTCTTTCTATGTGTTTTATAGGTGTGTTCTTGATACTTGTTTGAGTTATAATGACAGATGCTCACTTGTATGAGGAATTTCTAAAAAGACCTAATAATTTGAGAACAACTAAGATGTTCAGGTACTATTTTAATATCGTACTTACAGTTCAATCAATTTTTTCCCTTTTGATGCAGAATTCCTTTGCAAGTTATGAAAGTCTACACAAACTTGGAATACCACAATATTCAACGGAGGTAGAAACCCTAATTCAACGATGATTCAACGGTCATCTCGATCTTGGCCATCCGTTTATCTGTACAAGGCATATATAGCAGACTACAGAGCAATTTCTCGACGCAAGTATTAGGGTTCTGTATCAGTTCAAAACACGCAGCAGCTCTCCGGTAATATCCACCAAATTTATCTGGATCGTGGAGGTATCTGTTGAATAATGCACATTCTTTTGCTTACAAATGTGTATATTTTTTAACAATTTTCTCAGCCTAACTCTGTGTAGATCGGCTGTACTGACATATGATTGATTTTATTTATGCATTGTTAACTCTATTCACGTTGTTTACATGGGTTGTGTCGTTTCGTTATCCATTTTTTAATTAAAAAAATTAATTGGCTGTTGAGATCTAATTTGAGTTTAAAGTTTTCTATTTGTATTCTTTAACTTCTTTTACATGGGGAATTTCCGAGTATTTATTCTGCGGGTTATACATAATATTTTTCTGCGCATTCGCGCAGGTGTATTACTAGTTATTCGAGAAAATGAGTGAGCAAAAAATTCAAAAAAAAAATAGAAAATCAATTCAAATTTTGAATTTAACAGCGGATTGGTTGAACTCTATTTGTTAATATGAGAATTGGAAAAATCGTGGCTGAAATAGAATCAGGGAAGAAATGTCTCAAGGAAGATCTGTCAATTGGAGGCCATCTGGGACTGAGGGTTATGATTTTTCACACCGCATGGTTGTCGATTTCAGTATGCTTACCTTTCTGAATTTCCCCTAATTTTTGTTTTCGAATAACTTGTGATTTTGGTGGATTTTAATCCATATTTAATTTTGGATTGAAGGGTATCAAGAGGTAGCCCTAGCAAAAGCTGGTCTCTGCATGTGGATCGCAGTCCAGGTATTCTTGGGTTTATTTGATTTATTCGATTGATGGAAATGGGCACAAGGAAAGGGAGTGGAAGATACAAGAAACATTCGGTTTCTCTGTGTAAATTTTTTATGAAGATATTGTTAGCTGGTTAAATGTAAAATTGACTATTTAAATACACTATTTAGCTAATTTCTAGCTTACATTACACGCCTGTTCGTCTGACATTACTGTTAATTTTTAAGATGCAACCTTTCTTGATGCTAATTGCCCTTATTGTGGTTGTTCAGTTTAATTATGAACTTTTTTTAACCCCTAGTTGTTCTGCAGAGCCATCTTCGATTTTTAACTGCTATGCTATATCTGCCTACACTGGAATGGTCCACACTTGATAATCTTGCTGTCTACTGTGCTGTTATTTTCTATATTTCTCTCTTAATGGGAGAATTGGGTAAATTGTTACATCCTCTAGTAAATACCAGAGTTTCTCACAGATGGTGGATTTAATGTTGGTACTAACTCGTTTGTGGTTGTGAAGGTCGAAGGCACAGCCGCACTGACCTTTTGAAGTTGTATTTTTATGGATCATCAGTTGCTTCTCTTGTCTCTGTTGCTTGTGTCCTTATGAGCAAGAAATCAATTGAGGTACATTCTTTTTCTCTGTCCGTCCTTGTATTTTTCCTTTTTAAATTTAACATGCTTATTATGCATATGAGAGGAAATAATAAGAAGGGTGCTGGTCATGTTTGCATAGTGTGTATAAGAGATCGTTTAATTCTTTTTGCAGATTCATTATTGAATATTTATTTGTTACATACGTGACTTAAAAGGTATATGAATATTGAATTATGTAAAGATGCTAGTTGATTTAGACATCAAGTATAATAACTTTGTTGAATTCCAAGCTTGAGGATGCATAAGCATCCAAGTGTGACATCAAATTAACTTCACAACATAATCCTAATTTGTAAGCTGGATCCATATTTAGCAGTTGTCTAAAATTTTGCATTATATTCTGAAGCTGACTTGAAGTAGTCCACAAGTTGTGCTCATTTAGGGTCGTTTTTAACTTGTATATCAGCAACCATTTTACTTCTATGAAAAAAATTATATACTCACTCCGTCTAACGTATTTTTACCTGCTGTCCATTTTGAGCTGTCCCACGTATTTTTACACGTTTCCGTTAATGGTAAAAATACAGTATACATCTTACATACTTTTTACACTTTATTCATCCATTCCAACAACTTTATTTACTTATTTACCCTTTATTCATTATTCCCAACAACTTTATTTACTTTTTCTCTCAAAATTGCCAATTTATCCCTACTTTTCTTACATTATACTCCCCCAATTTTGCTAATTAATGCACACTTTCCTTTTTAATCCGTCCCAACACTTATGCACCTTTCTAGAAATGGAAAATATACATTACAATACTACTTTTTACACACATCTCAACAACTTTACACACTTTTTTCATTAAATCATCTAAAATACTCACTTTTTACATACATTCTAATAACTTTACACATCTTTATACATTAAAAATAACTTTTCTTAATCTACGCGCACAAGAATACGTGCGTAATTTAATGGGACGGAGGGAGTATATAATAAAACACTTGTTAATTTTCGTGCTTGTATAAACGGGTAAAAATATCCGGGACGGAGGGAGTATATACTGTGTGTGTGTGTGTGTGTGTGTGTGTGTGGAGTGTATCTTTCAGTAGCTGGGCATGATCCATCCAATGACACTGGATACTAACTCTATGAGACTATGCCTAGCAGATTCTTTTTGACCTATAAAATTTATACTATTGCTTTCATGGCTTCAATATGTGGTTTCCTATCATAAACATGCTAACAGATAGTTGGGGGAGATGAATGATTGCTACATCAGCAGTGTAAGCAGGATCGCTTTGACAAGTTTATTGCATTTACCTTCCAATTACGTTACTTTAGTTTTCTATTATTATCATTGTCCTTGTATGGTTTGCTGATTATGTTTCATAATTGTAAAGTTGCAGTTCATTATTTTCACAAGGGTTATGCTAAATATGCTCTGTATACTTTCCCATCATCCTTGTTTTATCAGCTTATACCTACTTATGTTTGATTGCATTTCTAGCAGAAGTATAATTCTTTAGTGATCCTCATTTATTCATTTAATGAGTGATGTGTAGTATGTTTTTCTCTAGTGAAAGTGCTTCTCCCCTTTTTCCTTCTTATTCTAGTACTTATTGTGTTAGTATTTATTGCAATATTTGAAATATTGAACTTGGAACCCTGAATTTATTCACTTCTATATCCCATAAATAATTCTTAGTTTTTTCGGACTGTCGATTTTCAAAGTTTTTCTTGAAATATCACTCTGTCAACGAGCAAACATACCTCAATTGATGGTATACTTTAAACCACCATAGGCATAAAGTCTGCCAACTTTTGTATGATTTTTCTTGTTGAAATTCCGTGGAACTGGCAAGGTAACCTTTTTGTTTTGAAGGATTCATTTAGAGAAAGTAATCATCTTTGATTGGAGATAGAATGTAGTGTGTTATAAATTCTCACAAATTGTTCAGTAATTGAAAAGCAAAACAAATTCAAGTATGATGCTAAATTTCCTTTTATTTTCTGTTAGATCTGAGACTACTTGTGATACCCCGTTCCGTTAGGCATCTCTCTTTAAGATGCTGAATTTAGTGTGCAGAATGTTGATTCATCCTTGGTGTGATATGATCATCTTGAACTGCTGTACTTTGACAGTGAGAGATCTCGTGACTTTTTCTTTCAACCTATTTAAATGAACATGTTATCAAAGATCCCAGTAGATGGCACATATTAAATATCGAACTCTTGAAGATTGTTATTGTTTCATTTGGTAAATTTCTTCAGCACAATATACATTGCTTAAATAAAATTTGGGGGACAATGAATCGTTCTTTACTCTGTAATGACACTCCCTACCTTTTCAGGAGTAGTGGCGCAGGCATTTGCTATCCATTTAGCCAATTCACTCATTCAGAATATGGCTCCTCCCAGGAGGGCCTCCTGATGATTTTTAACTCGAACGGATGTCAGTAAATACTAATTACATCAGTGTAAGGCGGATGATCGCCCTTTTGTTACATCGTTACTCCTTGAAGCTGTCTGGCTTTATCTAACGGTAGATACTAATTATAATGGTGTAAGGCAGACGATCACCTTTTTGTTACACCGTTACTCCTTGAAGGTGTCTGGCTTTATCCGTCGGTAGGTACTAATTAAAATGGTGTAAGGCAGACTTTTATTGCATCGTTACTTTGTCTTTACTTTCTTAAGTACTTATGAAATTTACTGCTAGTAGTTATTTCTGGTATGAAATTTTTTTTGGTCAGAGATTATTATTATTATTTAATAAAAAAGGGTTAAAACATTGAAGATATGAAAATTAAATTTTCAAATGTTAATTGGTAAATAAGCATCAGTACTCAATAAATATGTGCCCATTAACGACGGAGGTGTAGAGGACGCAAGCATTATAATCTGTAAGTTGTGAATATGGGTTAAAATTTTGGTTTGACGTATTATTCATGATTAGGTATTCTAGGTACCTAATCTTGGAAGTTATGCACGATGATTTAAATTTGGGGTGGAAATATTATCAGAAAATCAATATTTTAGGGTACTGGATCTTTGTAATTTATGAACATTTTTAAATTTCAAAATATTATGGGTAAGTTTTGCGTGTGATTGTCTTACGTAGGGATATCAAAAATGGCTCGGCCCGTCTTGACTTGCCATGGCCCGTGACATTTGGGGCTGACCCAACATGGCCCGTATCGAGACTAGGGCGAGTCAGGATATCAGTGATGCCGCAATTTATACCGTTTAGATCCGTTTAATATTTACATTATGTAATTTGTGTATAATCTATATATATATATATATATTATTTATATTTTTGTATTATATTCATTATTTATAAGAAATACTCCATCCGTCCCATAATACTTTTCACACTTTCCTCATTTGTTTGTCCCACAAAATTTTTCACACCCCAAAAAAGGAAACACCACTTTATCCAACAACCTCAAAAGTTACTTTAATTTCAAATTTGCCACTCCTTTTTCACACACATATCATTACTTTATACTTTTTTATTATCTAAAAATACTACAATACTCTCCAAAGTCAATAAAGTTGATCAGAAAGTGCAACTTCTCTTAAATAACGTGAAACAGTAAACGTGAAAAATTTTTCAGGACGGAGGGATTATTTGCTTAATTGATTAACTACAGTAAAAAAATACATGATATTATTATTTATATAATATAATTACTAATTAAATGAAATAATATATACTCCCTCCGTTCTAGGTAATGAGGGCCAGAGACCTTATGGTTGATGGAGGCAGTATTATACATTATTTATAATAGGTATAATTATTTAAAATAAAATAAATTAATAAAATGAGTCAAGATGGGTGGACCCACCCCGCCCCGTACGGAGCATGGGGCGGCCCAGACCCGCGACAAAGAATGGGTTTGGGTTTGGGTATTCAATTATCCGCTCCCGCCCGCCCCATTGACATCCTTAATCTCACGTGAGACTATTTTACACTTTTTAAAATAGTTATTAGTTTTGCTATAAAATGTTATTACTTTTCATTTATATTATAAATTATTTATGAAATATCATTATCACTTTTCATTGATTCAATACTCTCTTCGTTTCATGAAAGGAGTCCATTTACTATTTGTATGGAGATTAAAAAATATAATATTTTGATGTGTAGTGAATTGAGATATATAATAATTTAATGTATAATGTGTAGTTGTATTAGTGTTGTATGTGGGCCCCATGAAGATAAAGTGATTGATTTATGTGGATTTCATCTACTAAAAAAGAAAATGTAACTCTTGTAGTGAGACGCTCTAATTAGTAAAATGTAACTCTTGTAGTGGGGCGGAAGGAGTATCTCTTTTCGTTATAGTTGTTATACTCCCTCCGTCCGGTTCTAAGGTATCCATTTATTTTTTGCACGTGGATTAAGGAGTATTATTATTATATGCAAAGTGGGTAGTTGTATTAGAGGGAAGTGGTGGGCCATATTGTGTACTTTTTTACTAAATAGGGGAAATGGATACCTTTGAAGCGGACGCCAAAAATAGTAAAATGGATATTTTAGGAGCTGACGGATGGAGTATTACTTTTCATTCATCTCACATAAGTCTTTACGCGAGCCGGTTTCAACAAATTGTTGGCAAATATTATTGAATGTTCGATATGATAGAATAGTGAACTGAGTGTTAATTTAATTTAGACAAAATACTTGTGTGAAAATATTTAACAGAAAAAAAATTGTATGGCGGATTAAAAAGGATAACAATTTAATAAAATTTAATACCTGAATAATTAAAATTAATAGTTTGTGCATTGAATTATTTTATGAGTAATTTATTGTATAAATAAAAAGTAATAATATTTTTAATAAAAAATAATACTTTCTCCGTTCACTTAAAAGAGATATATTTTCTTTTTGTGGGTGGATTTGGATTAAGGAGAATTATTATTTAATGTACAATAGTTAGTTGTATTATTGGGTATGTGGACTCCATATATTTAAGGCGCAACTATTCGCACCCCTGATTTTACTAGACGTATCCCAATTACTAAACGTACCCAAATAAAATTTAAAAATACATATATTAATTATATTGTGAAATATTTTATTGGACATTACTCCTTATATCATTAGAATAGGAAGATAGTTTATTTACCATTGTACCCTTTCTCTTCTCTACATAAAGAGTGAGAATACTAGGGTTTTATACATTCATATCAACACCCCTTCTCTCTACTTCTGTATTTTTCTCTTCTTCTTTATGATTATCTTATTGTTCTTATCAAATAGTTTACAATACGTTATCAGCACGATCTAACAACTGAGCTATTGAGTCTACAAATCGAGGGAGAATAGCTACTAATTGACGAAAACCCTCGTGCCTTTTCTGCAAGGTATTATTAAAATTTTAAATTTATTCAATCGGAATGATATTAGAATATGATTATGTCCAGAACTTATATTTGATATCAAAGTTCCAGAAGCACGAATATTTGGTAAGACAGAATAAAGCATTGAGGTTGAGCTTAACTCGTTAAATATTTATTTAAATGTTATTTGAAATGATATAAATATTTGTCTTAGAAGGACATATGAATGATAAAGTGGTGATCAGTTAAAGTTCAAAGGGTTCTTGCAGAGACCTAATATATAAATGATATACTATCCCATTATACATTACGTTTCGCTACTTCATTTATATGATAGTTTCAATATATTTAGGTATACAGTAAATAACAGCATTATATGATTTTCATGAAAATCCACAAAGGATTAAATCTTCTCAATTTGGATGAGAATAAAATATCACAACATATCGCTATAATATTGGCCATTTCAAGACCTTGAAATAGTTCATATGGATATACTACATTTTAATTTGTTATTTCTTCCTGAAGAATAATGATAATTGTGTGTATATGAATGGTTTAAGTTTGAAATGTATACTCCCTCCAATTCATTTCAGATGACATACTTTCTATTTGGACTGTCTCACTAAAGTTTGCACATTTTAAAAAAAAAAGTAAAAAAAACAATCATCCTTACCCATACACTTTATTTACAAAAAAATCATCTCTACCTAACATACTTTATCATTTATTTATTACAAAAAATATCATTATACCCCTAAAAGTTATCACTTTCTTAATCTCTGTGCCGGAATTGAGGGTGCAATCTTTTGTGGGATAGAGGGAGTAAGAAATTTATATAAGCTAACTCATGCCAAGATGACGGATTTTTCGGAATGAAAGAACTTAAATAAACCAAATAGTTGTCTCAACCTGTAGATTGAGAATATTTTATAATTTAAATACCAGTTAGTTTATTTAATAATTGTTTTAGATGAATTCTCGATATATCTATTCATGTTGTATGCCAATTGTCGTTTTTATCCCTTGAAGCAAAAAATTAATGTTTATATACTTGAAGTATAAAATGAGAATATTTTGGGCTAGAAGTCCCTCCATTCAGTGCTTTTAAAGCATATGTTTTCTCATAATTGTATTAGGTCTGATATGCACTTATGATGAACTTGCTAGCAAGATATTAGGGTAAATGTTACATTTGGTCCCATAAGAATTCCTTCAATTCAATTTTAGTCCCGTAGAAATTCACTGGTCCCATAGCTAGCGGTTTTGCTCCCATAAGAATTTTATAATCATAATTTTTTGAAAATTTTCATCTCAAATTAATTTATATTATTATAAACTATCAGATTTATATTATTTTCTGTCTTTCAACACAGACATAGTCCATTACGACAATTCCTCTCTGTTTTCTCTCTCAATAAATATTGTACTCCCTCCATCCCATTTTTATCTTCATATTTACTATACACACGCAAATTAAGAAAATGTGCTTTTTGAGTAACTTTTGGGGGTAGTTTGGTATTTTTAGGTAATAAATAAATGATAAAGTATGTTATGTGTGTTAAAAAGGTGATGGCAATTTTGAAATTAAAGTATGTTAGAGGGATATTAGTTATGTACCTTTTTCTTTTATGGAAGTGTGAAGTTGAAATTGGGACGGACCAAAACGGAAAGTGTGAAGTTGAAGTTGGGACGGAGGGAGTATTAGTTTTCTTTGGGGATTATTTTTGCAAATTATGGAATTAAATCTACAAGTTGCCATTTTGGTCTTGCTAACGGTTCATAATATTTCGTTAACTAAAATAGATTTTGACGAAAAATTCCTATGGGACTAAATCTGTCAGTTTTGGGACCTTATTGGCATTGAGCAATTCTTATGGGACCAAAAGTGTAATTTTCCCCAAGATATTATAACTCTCTGATAAAGAGAAGTTACATGAAATTAGACATATCCTCAAGTATCTCATAGATACAAAAATATATTGGTTTATTTATAACCAACGTGACATTGGCATATTGATTTGAATGTTAATTAAATCATCCCCATAATGTTGAAGTTTTAAACTTGTGTTATGATTAGATTGTTGATATAATAAACTTATAACACATGGGCATTATTAAATATACATTTTTCCAGTCTTTGAGAAGACAAAAAATTCTATGTTGCATAGATGAGAAATTAATATATTATGAGAGACATGACATATTTATTTTATATGCTCCAAAAGGGCAGTGAGATATTATACATAGTGATTTGCTCATGTAAAAAATCTATATTATTTATCATTGTTTTATTTACTCCCAAATTATATTTTAATATGTACTTGTAATATTATATTATGTAAACCCAGAAGAATGTTGTTTTCAGGGGGAGTGATAATTTCAAGTAAATTCTAAAATTTCGATCCTAAAGATCAGCAGTTATATTTCAAAACACCGCTAACTTGAGGGGGAGCAGTAATTTCTAAACAATCCAAAAGATTGGTCCTGAAGACCAATAGTTGT
The DNA here is from genome assembly GCA_023678885.1 of Pogostemon cablin. NCBI lineage: Eukaryota > Viridiplantae > Streptophyta > Magnoliopsida > Lamiales > Lamiaceae > Pogostemon > Pogostemon cablin. The sequence goes on along the minus strand of CM042953.1, from coordinate 16,206,220 downwards.
ACTCTTTTTCCCTTTACTAAGTTTTTTCCCATTGGGTTTACTTAGTCTATGGTTTTGATGAGGCAACTAAAGTAACACATGAAAATTGTACGACTCGTACTCTTTTTTCTTAACTAAGTTTTTTCCTAAAAGGTTTTCTTAATTGAAGATTTTTAATGAGACAGGTAACACATTTGTCTTGGGGAATAAACAACATCTAAATAATCCTGAAGGTTGAGTCCTGAAGACCAAGCTGTTCTATTTTCTTTAACTAAGTTTTTTCCCACGAGGTTTCCTTAGTTGAAAGTTTTTAATGAGGCAGCTATTATGAAACATTAAAATCATATAAGACATGTACACTTTTACTCGACTGGTTATTTCCACAGGGTTTACTATTAAATTTTTAACGAGGCATGCATATGACGTCGTAACGTCGTAATGTCCAAGGAGGAGTGTTGTGAAATATTTTATATGGACATTACTCCTTATATCATTAGAATAATAAGAGAGTTTATTTATCATTGTACACTTTCTTTTCTCTATATAAAGAGTGAGAATATTAGGGTTTTATGCATTCATATCAACACCGTTAATAAAAATCTCTCCTTCTCTCTACTTCTGTATTCTTCTCTTCTTCTTTATGATTATCTTATTGTTCTTATCAAATAGTTTACAATAAATTATTAATTATACCCATTTGGGACCATTTAACTTAGGGATGGCAATTCGTGCTATTGGGTTGGATTTCGTGTCGACACGAAAGTGACACGACATGATAAGAGAAAATTCAAACACAACACAAACACGAAAAATAATAGGTTGACACGACACGATAACAACACGATAAGAAATAAATAACAATTAAAAAAATAATTTTTAAAAGAAATATATTTTAAAATTATAAATGAGTATTTTTATTATATATTTACCAAATTTTATATTTATATTAGGTTTTTAATAGTTAATGGGTTGTTAACAGGTTAATAGGTTATATGTTATTTTAAATCGTGTTTAATGGGTTGACACGAACCTGACACGAACATGACACGAAATTTTTGTTTTCTTATCAGGTTGACATAATAACAACACGAACCCAATAAGGCCAAACACTAACCCACAATTATCATGTCGTGCTATCGTATCGTGTCGAGAATTGTTACCCCTAATTTTACCCTTTTATAAAAAAAACTCCATTTACTCTATTAATTAAGGGTGGGCTATTAATATCCCATTTTTCTTCACATACCCTATTTTTAAAATTAATATATTTTAATATAATAAAACTAAAATATACTTATATTAATGAATATATATTTATAACATTAAAAAAATCAAATTACATTCATAATTTTGTAATTTAATTTTTTTTAGGTTTATTCAAATTTCATTTCTGAAACTAATTTAACAATCTCTTTAATACACACATCCAAAACATAATCGAGCTCAACTCAAAAGAAATCATCTCTGCACAAAATAAATCGACCAACTGATTATGTCAGGCCGAGGAAAGGGAGGCAAAGGTTTGGGAAAAGGCCAAGCCAATAGGCACAAAAAAATGCTGACTGCTAAGGGATAATATCTTTGGGAAGGTTAGTGGTCTGATCCAGCATCAGTGGCATTCTAAGTCACTCATTACCATGTCAATCGAGGTGGATACCAAGTCAATTGATAAGAGTGCCAAGTTTGGGTTGGCTTTGACTCTCAAGCCATGACTGAAAATTTCTGTTACGTATGAATTGCTTGAACATGGAGCTCCATGCTGCAACTTTGTTTTAAATTGTCACTTTCAACAGTTTATTTGATACTTTCAGAAATAACTAGGTTGTTTCTTGAATCTTTGATTAGTTTAAATTCCATCATTAATCATGTGATAAACATGTATAATTTTTCATGTCTTAATTCTTCCGTGATGATTGAGCAAGATTTTAGTGGGTATGATTCATGTGATGAAGGTTCTTAAATATGTGCCTCTTTGTATGAAGAATAAATCCTGGTTAGCACCTCATTCATGAGGAGCATGATGAGAGTGAAAAGCATGTTTGAGTGTCCAATTTAACATCTTTTGATGGAAATTATTATTATATATTAGCACAAGTGTCTTGTATTTGATATATGTGAGAAAAAGGTGTGTTTGAGGTATTTTATTGTATTTTAGGTGGAAAAAGGATCAAAGGTGCAAAGTTGGAGAAAAGGTATAATTTGTGCAAGAATGCTGATTAACGTACGTCCAATGTGTAATTTATCTGTGTTTTTGTAAAGCTCAAAATAGAAATGTGATACATGGTTTGAAAGCCACAGAGGATTGGGTCATTTTGGTGTAAGAAACATCTCATTCGAATTTCAAATGAGAAAGTTATGATCGAAATGGTGACGTCGCGCAAGCTGTTTCTACTCAGCACGACTGTTCCACTTTACATAACTTGGTACATCTTCAAATGTTAGACTTTTGGTGAGATCTTTATATGGATAGAAATCCAAGGAAAAGAGGATCATGTGAGAGCAAGAAACCACTAAGATTGGAGTTTGGACAAGGAATTTATGCTTAAAATCATGAAGTCGCGTAGCTTCTAGCGAGAATTTCCAAGAATTTCTGAAAATTTCTGAAAATTACCTATTTCTTAGAGCACAATTAATCTCCTTATCACATAATCCTCCATGATTTACCCATATCTTTTATTTCCTTATTTAATTCTCTTCTCACATATATATATATATTTTATATCATTATTCATGTGAGAAGGGCACAGAGCAAGGGGGAATCACCCCCCAACCATCATCAATATCCTTTCCTCTATCCATCCATTACTGTGAAGATTCGTCTGTGGAATCAAGAGGAGAACCAAGAGGAGGATTCAAGATAGAGAAGGATGTGACGACGCCCACATAAAGGGTTTTATTTATTCCTAATGTGTCTTGTATTTTTCAGACATATGAGTAAGATCTATCCAAACCCCATGATTGCTCTTCATAATATCATGGGCTAGAATTGTTTTAGTAGATCTAGGATTTTGAAGGTTTTATGAATTAATTAAACTCTCTTGTATGTTCTCCGTACAACACTACTTGTGGATTGATTTTATATATGATTGTGCCTTCTTAATCCATATTCACGGTCGTTTTGTGCATCTTCAATTGGTATATAGAGTCTGAATATATATCTTAGTTGTAGATTGAGTGCGTTCACCACTGAACATGATTTCATATTTTGATTCTAAGTGAGAGAACTCCGAAGCTTCATTAGAACTATCATATATGAATGTTTAATAATTGAATTGAATTCGAGTTAGTAAGTAGGATAAAGAGGGTAATTTTATAGTACCTATAAAGGAAGATCATAACGGGTTAGATTCCAGATATGGAAAATAATTGATGCTGATAGTACCTAGAAAGGGGGGATAAAATTACGTCTCTTGCTCCAAGGTTATTCACACATGTTACATTCATATTTACTTCTGTCTATAGAGTAGATTTGCATGGTTTAGTGATGTGTCCATAGTCCAAGAGGCAGAGTCGGCCTGCATTTGAGAGGGAAGTTAAGTACTAAAACTGGATTACCAAAGAGCTACCTAATCTCCATTCTTGAGCCACTTTCGTATTCTTCCAGTGTTATTTATTTTATTTATTATTTTAAATTAATTATTTATTAGTTAATAATTCAATCCTCGAACGTTATTGCCTTTCTGTTGGATTGTATACTAAAAGTCTAGCTTTTTGTATGAACAATGTTTAAACAATGAATTTAAAATGAGAATCATATGATCAAATGATTGCGTCTTATAATTTATTTATATGTACGATGCAATAGTCCATTTACTTTATACTGTAGATAATATGTTGTGCGACAACATGCGAAAGATCATATTATCGGTTTTCTTAAAAAGTACAAACAGATGCTCACAACCGAGATAGACGGGGACTCTCTATCGAGATAGTTGCAGTGTGATTTGGTATTAGTTTGTCGTGACTATAGAATTACATTAGTGCATTTTTGTGTATTAAGCAGGACCGCTTGAGATTGTTCGATTTATACTGTCTATATAGGAGAACTTGATCTCAGTTATTGTGGATGTTCATGCTCTTAATCCCTATACAATAACCTCGACACGTAAGAAAATATGTATTTCTTTGATTCATCAATGGATGAGATTTACATGTATTAAATCAACAAACTCGGTGAGTTAGGAAATAGTGTTGTCTCTATGGTGTGCTGTTGATTGTAGAAGAAATCCGTGTCCGACATAGATTTATGATGTCCCCTTGTGGGGCTCATAAGGATTATCATGTAAACCCTGCAGTTAGATTTATTCTGGCATGATAATAAGGTTGAGTGGTACTACTCTCGGATGAGATATTAATTAATGGAGTTGTCAGTAACTTAATTAATTAATGGACATTGTATATCTTAAACTTAGGGAGACTAACGGGCTCATAATAAGAAGAAGCCCATAATATAATTATGAGATTAGAACGGTAGTGCAGTAATAATATTTTAGTGGTATATATTATTATTAATAGACAGAAGTTTAAGCTTTGGGCTAAGCTTGGATACTTAAGCCCAATGGAGGCCCAACTCTAATTTCTCCTCCTGGTCCCTGCTGTGGCCCATATATAAGTTATCTCAGCTGTCTGAAAACTCTAATATAAGAGATTAATCACGCCTAACACTGTGAAAGGGGTGAGGGAACAACAGATTGAGAAGATCTCGATGATTGTTGCCCACACGATGTCGAGATTGGACTTGGGAATACAGCAGAAGATCAAGAGGTCATTTGCTGCTGCTGTCCACCAACTTGTTCAATTTTTATAAAATCATGTAGAAGTCAGAATTCAACTTTTTATATACTGACGAAAAGCCAAAGAAGAGAAGATCGTTTTGGCGCATAGATTACTCAATTCGGAGATCAGACAAGGGAGTTATGTCCAAAATGGTGAGGCTGCATAGGCTGCCGGCGAGAATCCTTCTTCTCCAACATACCCTGGTGAAAGGTAATACGTTTCTTATTTTCATGCTTCCACTGACTGTTAGAAATGCATGGAACCCTAACGGTTCATGTTAACCAAATGATCGAATGCCAACAATTGATATCAGAGCTTCGGTTTCATGGTGAAGCGTGAAATGTTAGGCTAGGGTTTATGTGGATTATGTGTTTTTATTTGGAATAGAATCACATAAGGTTTATGATTTTGGTTTATTACGTAATCTATGATATCCCTATGTGAAACCCTATATCTGTTTGTTAATTGTGATGGAATTCACGAAACTTGTTCATGAAATTATCATGCTTGGGATAGACGACTGTCGCACGGAGGCCATCAAATTGCCTTGTGCAATGCCGGGTGCTAAACCAAGTGGCAGGGTGTGATGCCGAGCGCTGGTATGCAAGAAGCCGTGTTGGTACTCATCATGGCGCATGGTTGCGTGTTGGCTGATGGGCTAGCAGGCGTGCACTTCATTGTTGTCGCGCTGGACGCCGTGTGATGATGCTTATCAGTGCACGGTTGTTGCCATGTGGGTTATTGGACGTGCACGGCATCATGTGGATATGAAGGGAAAGTGGCGCATGGAGCAAGGCAGCGAGGCACCGTATCAAGCTAGGGCTGCACGACTTGGCATAGTTGGCGCATGGATGGTTAGCTTGGCACACGGAGAAGAGCAGATGCCGTGTGATGATCTTGGTGGGCACGTTGACGTGTGGCTACCGGGTAAAGGTGGGTGCGGCGCACAGAAGGCAGTGAGTGGCGCTCGTTTATGGGCGTGCTAGGCTGAAGGCGTGCGTAGCTACCGAGTGAGAGCTACGCGGAACCGAGCACTAAGGCATGTGGTCAGCTGCTCATTTTGCACGCACGGTACCTGTCGGGGTTGCGTGCTTACGTGCATGATATCCTCCGGGTGAGCAGAAGGCATGCTCGTTTAGCACCAGGCTTGGCTGAAGCATGAATGCAAGGCTGCACGGTGGGGGGCACGTGGGCTGAGTTTTGGTGCAAGACATGCCACATGGTTGGCGCTGGGAGGCGTGCTAGTTGGCGAGCAAGCACGCTCGTTCACTGACGGGTGTGGAGAAGGCATGCACGGTGGTGAGCAATGTCGTGCGCGGGCACTCGGCAACGTCCGTGTGAGAAGCTTGGATGAAAGGAGGTCGATCCCCATCTGTGTTCCCCACATTCGTGCTTGGTGGCGAACAATCAAATTCGCTGTTATATAACTGCCATAATTGATTTATTGGATTATTGTTATATATGTATGCATGATTTTCTGTGATTTACTGCCTTATGTGCCATAATAGGAGCATGCTAGGTTGCGTATTTTATTTTAAATATTATATGCATGTAAAAACTCTCGGTGTTGAAATTACTAAGTGGGAGAGTGAATTGGTTAATAATTCCCGCGGCCTCCATTATTAATTTGTTAGCAATGTGAATAAACTTGCGCTTCGGCATTAGAGCCTTCCTCCCCATCGGATGAGTTTATTCATGGATTGCTGAATAGACTTCATTAAATAATTATGTTTGTAATGTGATGCACATGAACTTGCGCGTTGGCTGTAGTGTCTTCCTTCCCATCGGATGAGTTTGTATGCGGTTCACTGGTACAAAGTTATAATTAATGACTGTAGGAAGTTATCCGAGCATGTGTGTACTTCTCCATCTGTAAGGCACATAAGCTTGCGCAATGGACTTGGGGTCAAATAATGGTATATACTTAGGTGCAAATAATATGTATCCTCCCCATCGGAGTCACTGCTATTATTTGCATTGCTAAAGAGGAACTGACTATTAATTATTTTATCATGAGGTTAGATTGACAAATAAAATTAATGGGTAAAACCTTCTCTTGTAAATATTCGGGTTTATAAACGTTCACACTATCGTGGCTTGCAGACTCACGGTACTTGAGATGTCGATGAATTTTATTTTATATTATTTTGAGGGAATCAATATAAATGGATAAATTCGAAGATTTGATTGGTATATTTATGTGATTCTCTGTATTTTCTAATGGTTTAATTTCACTTATTATTTACTAAAATAAATATATTTACTAGTCCAAAATTAGATTATTAGAAAAGAATCTTAGTTTCGATTTTACTGCTTAGGAAAATATATGTGTTCTCACTAAGGATGTCCCATGATTCCTATTAAAGTCTATAGTGGAGAGATGAGAGGTTCATAGAAATATGATGGTCTCATGCCACTCTTCAGATACTTGAGTAAGTTAGAAAGGCAAGAGATTATGGATAAGTTGATGAATGAATTGAGACTGCTTGGAGTAGAAATTGAAGGGGAAACCTAGATCAATTTATTCTTCATAATTTGTCTGGATGTTTTGAGCAAGTTCTACCTAAAATACGAGATGTTGTATATGGTAGGGAACTTCTGACAAAACATATGGTGAAGGAAATTCAATTTCATCAAGATATGAATAAGATTAGTGTCTCATTCACTAGTTGATGAAGTATGATTAGGGATGGCATCTACTGACACGTTGTGTGTAGATACCGAAATCACTAAATGTCTGCAATTAGTGATGATGAGATTATTATAGACATGGGTAAAACTACGAGAGTAGTGGCTATTGCAGTGGGAGTTGTTTATTTATCTAGGAATAGGAATAAACGATTGATTATGAGAAATTATCTTTACGTACATTTTCATAGAAAAAAATTCATTTTAGTTTCTATGTATTTACGAATGGATACTCCATTTCAATTAAATGACATGGTCATAATAATGAGGAATGGAGTTATAATCTGTTGTTGTACGTTGGTGACAATTTGTACACTCATAAATCATGTTTATCCCACGGATGCAACAAATAGTAATTATAATTTATTTTCTAATCTTAGTAAGAGAAAGGAACCTTCGGAGATAAACTAAACATATTCTTGGAATCTAAGACTAAATTATATTAACTTGTGTAGGATTCAAAGGTAGACAGCCGATGGACCATTGGATTTATTAGAAGTGGAAACTATCTGACTTGCGTGTCTTACTTGAAAGTGAAAATGATTAAAAGCCTTTTAAGGCAAAGGGGTATAGAGCCATGCAAAGATATGTTGGAATTGGTTCATTCTGATTTAAGCGATCCTTAGACTATTCCGACAAGAGGTGGTCATTACGATTTAATCGTGATGGCGAGGATCTCTTAGGATAATTTAGGATCTATTTATCAGAGGATGAGAATAAATCTCAAGTTGTCTACACCGAGCATACCCCAGCTGAATGTGTGACAGAGAGAAGGAATAAGACTCTTATGAAAATGATTAGATAGATGATAAATTACTTGGAAATTATTAAATTCATTTTGTGGGTATACCCTAGAAATAGCATGTCGTATGATGTCTGTCTGTTTGAGGGATATCCTAGAAAAATAAAGGGTGTTGATTTATTTAGTTCAAAATATCGAAGGGTGATTGTTAACACAAACACTAGATTTTGGAAAAGGACTATGTAATAAATCACAAACCTATGTGTAGGTTGTTCTAAAGGAAGTGAGAGGGAAAACACAAAGTATTAGTACCAATTGTACAAGAGGATATACCACAAGGTAAACTGCAACGTGTGTCATGTCTGATACACAATTGCGTGTAGTGCCTTGTCGTAGTGGGAGGGTTGTTCGGCAACCGTTAAGATATATTTTTTGGGAGAGTCATGAGACTTGGTCCCTAGTAAACATGGAGTTGACCCACGAATATGACGAAGCACTACAAGATCGAAATGCAATATCTTAGCGAGTGCAATGATGTTAAAATAGAATCGATGAATTCTAAATCAAGTCTGAGAGCTTGTAGGACCACTAAATGGTGTAAAAGCCATTGGAAGTAGTCATACAAAATAAAAGAGGATCATACGGTAAGGTGAAAACCTTGGAAGCAAAGCCTATTGCGAAGAGGTATACTCAGAAAGAAAGGGTTTGATTATGAGAAAACCTGATTCGCCGGTAGCTATGCCTTTGTCGATCCAGATTCTTTTATCTGTTGCTACTCATATGAAATATGAGGAATAGTAAATAGATGTCAAAACAGCTTTCCTGAACTAGAAGTCTTGAGGAGAACATCTATGTGAATCAACCAGAGGAGTTCATTGCAAATGGCTAAGATCATTTTGATTGTAAGCTAAAAGATGTCCATTGATGGATTAAAGCAAGCTTCAAGATCATGAAACATCCGTTTTGATGAGAAAATCCAAAGATATGGATTCATTCAATGCGCGGATGTATCTTGTGTATTGTAAAGAGTGACGGAAATGTGGTGGTATTTCTTGTATTGTACGTAGATGATAGATTGCTCATTGGTTAATAAAGCAGCATGAAATGAAGGACTTGAGAAGAAGCATTAGATATCCTTTTGATCAAGGTAATACGGATCACAAGAAAGGATGTTATGCTTGTCTCAAGCTTCATGAAATGATACAATCCCTACTTATTTTAGCATGTGACTTTATCTAAGAAAATGTGTAGGACACAAAAGCCGATAAAGGAGATGGAAGCGGTTCCTTATGCTTCGGCAAATAAGAAAGTTTAATCTAAGGAATGCTATGCACGAGATCGGATATTTGTTTTGCCGAAGGCATGGTCAGTGAGTATTACGGTAACCCAAAACAAGAATGATGAACTGTGGTAAGATATATACTTATGTACCTGAAAAGGACCAGAAATTATATGTGGACTTACCGAACAGATTCATTATTTCTTATGGGTTACATAGATTCAAAATTTTCAAATCAGATAGGAACAACAGTAAATCCACCTCAAAGGTTATGTGTTTAATTTTAGGAAGTGGTCATAATGTGGAGGAGTGTTATATAGAAATATATTTCAGACTCTAGACTCCATCATGGAAAGATGATAAATTGGAGCCTATGAGGCAGCTAAAGTATCTGTATAACTCTAGAAACTTCATGATGGACTTCGAAGTTTTCTAAGTTTGCCCAAGGTTATCACAATTTATTGTGATAAAAATGGTGCATTTGCAAACTTGAAGGAATCATGAGCCCATAAGGCAATAAAACACATGGAGCGCGAGTACCACCTGTTATGAGAAATTGTATTATGAGGGGAAGGTTGTTGTCTCTAAGATTGCATTGGATGATGACCTAGTAAATCCATTTACAAGGACTTTAAAGCGAAAGCTTTTGATGGTCGTGTCGTGGGAGTGGGAATCAGATGCATGACAGAAGACATTACAGCATAGTCTTTTAGTATAAGTAGGAGATTATTGGATTGCATAGTAAAAGTCTAGCTTTTTGTATGAACAATGTTTAAACAATGAATTTGAAATGAGAATCATATGATCAAATGATTGCATCTTATAATTTATTTATATGTACGATGCAATAGTCCATTTACTTTATACTGTAGATAATATGTTGTGCGACAACACGCGGGATATCATATTATCAGTTTTCTTATAAAGTATAAACAGATACTCACAATCGAGATAGACGAGGACTCTCTATCGGGATGGTTGTAGTGTGATTTGGTATTAGTTTGTCTTGAATATGGAATCACATTAGTGCACTTGTGTGTATTGAGCAGGACCGCTTGAGATCGTTTGATTTATACTGTCTATATATAAGAACTTGATCTCAGTTATTATGGATCTTCATGCTATTAAACCCTATACAATAACCTCGACACATAAGGCAGTATGTATTTCTTTGATTCATCAATGGGTGAGATTTACATGTATTAAATCAACAAATTCAGTGAGTTGAGAAATAGTACTGTCTCTATGGTGTGCTGTTGATTGTAGAAGGAATCCGTGCCCGACATAGATTGATGATGTCCCCTTGAGGAGCTCATAAGGATTATCATGTAAATCCTGCAGGTGGATTTATTCCGGCATGATAATGAGGTTGAGTGGTATTACTCTCGGATGAGATATTAATTAATGGAGTTTTCAGTAACTTAATTAATTAATGGGCATTGTATAAATTAAACATGGGAGACTAACGAGCTCATAATAAGAAGGAGCCCATAATGTAATTATGGGATTAGAACGGTAGTGCAGTAATAATATTTTAGTGGTATATATTATTATTATTGAATTAAGTATAAGGGCTTTGGGCTAAGCTTGAATACTTAAGCCCAATGGAGGCCCAACTCTAATTTCTCCTCCTGGTCCCTGCTGTAGCCCATATATAAGTCATCTCAGCTGTCCAGAAATGCTAATATAAGAGAAATCACGCCTAACACTATGAAGGGGGTGAGGGAACAGCAGATTGAGAAGATCTCGAAGATCGTCGCCCACACGACGTCGAGATTGGACTTTAGAATACAGCAAAAGATCAAGAGATCGTTAGCTGCTGCTATCAGCCAATTTGTACATTTTTTATAAAATCATACAGAAGTCAGAATTCAACATGTGATATTCTATCAGAAAGCCACGGAAGAGAGGATCGTTTTGGCACATAGATCACTCAATTCGGAGATCAGACAAGGGTGTTATGCCTAAAATGGTGAGACTGTGCAGGCTGCCAGCGAGAATCCTTCTTCTCCAACATACTCTGGTGAAAGGTAATACGTTTCTTATTTTCATGTTTCCGCTGACTGTTAGAAATATATGGAACCCTAACGGTTCATGTTAACTAAATAATCGAACGCCAACACTTTCGTCTTAATTAATTTAGTAAATAATTAAATTGATAATACACCATCCTTTGGGTTTGATATTTAACTTGGTCGCTTGCTTAAGCTGCAACTGATATCCTTCATACTTGGGAATTAATTTTGCATGCAAAGAAAATGACCATCATTTTTTTGGCGTCATTGCCGGGGACGACTGTTATTATTAGTTTATTATTTTTAGTTGATTAAGACTTTTATTTGTGATTATTTATTTCTATCTAACCTTGAATTTTTCTGAGGTACTTGTGCACTAGGAAAAGGAGAGGAAGGAAAGAAGGATAATAACACACAGAGCTGAACATGGCCGGAGCACGGCAGAATCCGGATAATATTGCCATACGTGATATTTTCAAGTACAATGGAATTGGCAACATGGGATTGATAAGAGCATTGGGGGAAGATGATGATTTTGAGATACATCCCGCTCTTATTAATATGGTAGAGAAGAACCTCTTTTCTGGAGGTTATTTTGAAGATCCATATCAGCATCTCAAAAGATGCTTTGGTTATGCAAACACTCAAAAGGGTGTTGGAGCTAATGATAATGCTAGTCGGATCGCCCTATTCAAATTCTCTTTGATTGATAGGGTTGAAGCTTGGTATGAGACCCTTGATGCCATAGATTGCACTACATGGGACCAATTGCGGCAGAAGTTCTTGGAGAGATAAATGCCACCCTCAAAGATCTTAAGAATGAAGTAAGAGATCACCCAATTTATTATGAATCAGGGAGAGAAATTCCATGAGGCGTGGGATAGGTTTAAAGACATGCTCAAGAGGTATCCACAACATGGGATGTCTAAGGCTCATTATATAAGTATCTTCTACTATGGATTTGATTGTGAGTCACGTGTTCTTATTGATGCATCATCAGGAGGAGCGTTGTTATCTAAGACAGCACTTGAAGCAGAAAAGTTTTTTGAAGACATCTCTATGAATTCACGTGATTGGCCTATGGAAAGGGTAAGAGAATCTTATGTACTTGGCAAGGTGGCGCAGGTTGAACATCAAGTGGTGAAGACGAATAGGGATGATGAGATTGTCTCTAGTTTAGCTAACATCAACAAGCTACTAGAATCCCAGCAGAAGCAGATTATAGAGTTGACACAAACTGGGCCTAGTATGAAGCAACACGAAGTAAGGAGTGTTGAAGATACCTTCAATCTATACATGGCTAAGAATGATACAAGAGTTGATCGTCTTGAGGCTACTATGAATGCTAATCATCTAGATTTATCTAAGCAGTTGAAGGATCTTACTTTGATGATGGGGCAGATGGCCGAGAACGTGAATCAATTAACACAAACATTGGAGAAAGGAATGTTCCCGTCTCAAGATATAACAAACCCAAAAGAATGCAAATGCATCACATTAATTTTTGGAACACAGTATGATGGACCAATGATGCCGGAAATGAATTCTGGAGCCCCAGGAGCTCAATTCGACCAGGGTTCGACCAAGATAACAGGTCGAACCACATCAATTAAGTCAAACCAATCACCTGGGCATCCTTCGGAGCATTCAGATGGTAAGTTCGACCAACCCAGCCATGGTTCGACCAACCCTGATGGTTGAACCAGGGTTGAACCAGCCTATCCGCGACACTCTAAATTCTTTGATGTCGGGTTCAACCAACCCATCCATGATTTGACCAGTCCTGAAGGTCGAACCAGCCTATACAAGGGATGCCGAACTTTTTGATGCTCGGTTCGACCACTACACACCTAGTTCGATCAACACCCAAGGTCGAACCAAGGGCGAACCACCTCGTCCATCATCGTTTTCAATGCAGAATGCCTTACCTGATGTTGATGTTACTCCAGTGCCATCCTAAGGTCAGAATACTGAGCTTATAGTGGAAAAGAAGTAAAAAAGACCAAAGAGGTTGAGAGCCGAGAAGCTTAGACTGCAGATGGACAATGAAGATGTGGTTTTCTCTCTTGATCAAGTAATGAAGATGCCCATGGAGACTCAATCATGCAAGAGCATAGATGTGATTTTTAACTTGTTTAATCTTGATTTTAATAGGACTGATGACTCTAAAATTGAGTGGGAGATTGACAAGGAGAAGTGTAGACAGCCATGGAAGGAAAAAAATTATGAAGATCATATACTTGTGACCAAGAGAGGTGAGGTGCTGAGTGTAGACAAGAAGAGAGAAAGAAAGTACATAAAGGTGAGGATGCGAGAAGATCGTCATCTGATCCAGTAGTTCAAAAAGTGGTATTCTGTCTTAACTCTCCGACGTTAAACATGAGGGCCTATTGGGGGGCTTGTCCATTTCGTTTTATTGCTTTATTTCTTTCATGTGAGTGAGGAGTTATTATATTTGAGGTGCTCACATTTTGGCAATTACATCTCTTTTCAAACTTAATTTCGACTTATGTTTTTACTAAGTTTGGGGAGTGTAATGTACTTACCTCATCTTATGAGCACCAAGAGTATAATTTTTCCTTTCGTTGGTTGTTTGTTTGTTAGGGAGTTAATTTTTTGCGGTATATTAATATTTTAAACAGTGTTGATATGTTAATTTTTTGCAACTTACCTAATGTTTAGTGTGTTGTGTTGGTGTTTCTAGTTTGTGGAGTCGATTAGACAGTCAATTGAGTCTTTCTTATAGTTCTCCTATATTATTATTTATGAATCCTATGATGATGAGGTATTTTGAGCTTTGATGATAGAAATGGGTAAAATGAGATTTTGACCTGACCGAGTTGAACAACTCGAGAAGCTCGTACATATGTTGAAGAAAAATCAGGTGCCCTCGTTTCCTTATTCTAATTTTTATGTGTGCTTTTAATTCATGATAGTGGAAGGATTAAGATCTTGGTTTTAGTGATCCACATGAGCTTATATTTTTAAATTGTGCCTAAAATTCATATGCTTTTGAAATTAATGAAGGAAGTGTACTTGAGTTATATTATGGTATGAAGATCTATATGTACTTGTGAGATATTGCTTATCATGAAAAGTGCTCTGTTACTTGTTAAAAACTCATGTGAGATTTTGAGCCTCGTTGATCATGATATATAATCACATGATATTTCTTTTTTGGTGAGTATCATTCTTGTGCGTGTATTCTAGAACTTGTCGCTTGTCTTACTTGAAACTACATATGTGTTAGATGATGGGAAATGATCTAAGTCCATCCTTGAATTTATAAGTCACTTAGCCAAATAATTCTCTATCGAATGATGTTTATCCATAGTTAGCTCTGTTGAACCTGAAACCTCATTCTTTGGCAGCCTACGAGAAATAACCTCTTTGAGCATCTGAATTTTTTTTTAGTCTTGATTGTCCTTCTAGAAGAGAATTAATGGTTTTTCAAAGTGTGTTGATGGAGTTTGATAACAGTTTGGGAAGGAATGAAATTGGTGTTGAAAAAGTGATTGAAGCTTGAAAATACATCTAAAGAAAATCATGGAGTAGTGCTTAAATCTAGTACTCTATTGAACTAAACACCCTAGGGTAGTGCTTAAATCTAGTACCCTATGGAGAATGCACGAGGTAGTGCCCAAAACTGGTATCTCGAGAGAAAGAAAAAAAGAAGGAAAGGATGTTATGCAAGAAAAAGAAAAGTAAAAGAGTTGAGGAGGATGTTATGCTTAATTGAAGTGAGTAAGAAGAATGAAAGATCATGATGGAATATGCACTTGATTGATCCGAGTTTTAAGTCACTTATCCATATATATTTCCTACCTTAACCAAAGAGCCAACATTACATCAAAAAAAAAAGTCATTTTTGATCCTATTGTCGAATCATACTTTTAGTGGTGGAGAGTTGAGACAGTAAACAAGCTTATGGTTACGCATGCACTTGAATTGAATTTGAATGTAAACACCATAACCCATAAGTATACATCTTTTACACTTGAGTGCGAGTGATATATACTTCTCGTGAGAACATGTCAATGGAGCATTTGAATTGGTGGTGATTGTCTTAACTTATATGCTATGAATTGATTATTACATGTAATAAGAGTTGCATGACCTAAGTTGAGGACACTTGTATTTTGAATAGGGTATTTATCATAGTCCTTGTTTCTCCGCTAATTTTCTTACTCTCTCTCTTTATTTTTATTTTGTTGCCTCGGGATGAGTAACGGGTAAGTTTGGGGGATTGATTAGAGTGAAAATAAGTTAGTTTGAGTGTCCAATTTAACATCTTTTGATGAAAATTATTGTTATATATTATCACAAGTGTCTTATATTAGATATATGTGAGAAAAATATGCTTTGAGGTGTTTTATTGTGTTTTAGGTGGAAAAAGGATCAAAGGTGCGAAGTTGGAGAAAATGTGCAACTTGTGCAAGAATGCTAAAAAACGCACGTCCAATGTGTAATTTTTCTGTATTGTGTACAACATAAAAATGGAAGTGTGATACATGGTTGGAAAGCCACAGAAGAGTGGGTTATTTTGGTGTAAGAAATACCTCAATCGAGTCTAAATGAGAAAGTTATGATCGAAATGGTGACGTCGCGCAAGCTGTTTCTACTCAGCACGACTGTTCCATTTTACATGACTTGTTATATCTTCAAATGTTAGACTTTTGGTGAGATCTTTATATGGATATAAATCTAAGGAAAAGAGAATCACGTGAGCTTAAGAATCACTAATAACGGAGTTTGGACGAGGAAGTTATGCTTAAAATCGTGAAGTCGCACAGCTGCCAGCGAGAATTTCCGAGAATTTCTAAAATTTTTCCAAAAATTACCTATTTCTTAGAGCACAATTAATCTCCTTATCACATAATCCTCCATGATTCACCCATATCTTTTATTTCCTTATTTAATTTTCTTCTCACATCTATATATATTTTAAATCATTATTCATGTGAGAAGGGCACAGAGCAACACAATCATTCTACACCCCACAAGGGGGAATCACCCCCAACCATCATCCACATCCTTTCCTCCATCCATCCATTACTGTGAAGATTCGTCTGTGGAATTAAGAAGAGAACCAAGAGGAGGATTCAAGATAGAGAAGAATGTGACGACGCCCACATAAAGGGTTTTATTTATTTCTAATGTATCTTGTATTTTCCAGACATATGGGTAAGATCTATCCAAACCCCATGATTGTTCTTTATAACATCATGGGCTAGAACCGTTTTTGTAGATCTAGGGTTTTAAAGATTTTAGAATTAATAAAACTCACTTGTATGTCCTCCGTACAACACTACTTATAGATTGATTTTATATATGATTGTGCCTTCTTAATCCATATTCACGGTCGTTTTGTGCATCTTCAATGGGTATATAGAGTCTGAATATATATATCTTGGTTGTAAATTGAGTGCGTTCATGTCTGAACAGGATTTCATGTTTTGATTCTAAGTGAGGGGACTCCAAAACTTCATTTGAACTATCATATATGAATGTTTATTAATTGAATTATATTCAGGTTAGTAAGCAGGATAAAGCGAGTAATTTTATAGTACCTATAAAGGGAGATCATAACGGGTTATATTCTAGACATGGGAAATAATTGATCCTAATAGTACCTAGAAAGGGGGGTGAAATTACGTCTCTTGCTCCAAGGTTATTCACACGTGTTACACACATATTTACTTATGTCTATAGAGTAGATTTGCATGGTTTAGTGATGCGTCCATAGTTCACAAGGCAGAGTCGGCTTGCACTTGAGAGGGAAGTTAAGTACTAAAACTGGATTACCTTAGAGCTACCTATTCTCCATTCTTGAGTCACTTTCGTATTCTTTCTGTGTTATTTATTTTATTTGTTATTTTAAATTAATTGTTTATTAGTTAATAATTCAATCCTCATACATTATTGCCTTTCTTCTGAACTAATTTAGTAAATAATTAAATTTATAACACACCGTCATTTGGGTTCGATATTTAACTTGGTCGCTTGCTTAAGCTGCAACTGATATCCTTCATACTTGGAGATTAATTTTGCATGCAAAGAAAACGTCCATCAGTGCAACCCATCTAGTTTATATTAAAGGCTATAAGAATTTTCACGCGGGCAAACATTTTACAACAGGCTCTCAATAAAATTATTACACTCTATCAAACATCATAAAAGCCAATACTATATGTCAAATTAGCCCATATTAAGGGCTACCAAATGAGCCCTTAATGTTTTGATAATGCATCATCATAAGCATGATATAAAATTTTATTTTAAATTTTAGAATTTAATTTTTTATAATAAATTTAATAGTAAAATTAATCAGACAAAAATTTAAAATTTAATACTTTTATTAACTAGTTTAAAAAATTAATTAGACAAAAACATTGATTAAACGAAAAAATTTCTTTTAAATATTTAATTATAACTACATGTATTCCTCTTCAAAGGAAAACTAGTTAATAGTTATTCAATTATTATCGATTATCAGTAATATAAAAGTTTCGAGGGAACAGAAGAAAAAAAAGAAAAGAAATTTGATATATATATATATATATATATATATATATATATATATATATATATATATATATATATATATATATATATATATGAAATGAATCCATTGTTAAATAATTAACAACATGCTTTAAATAAAGAGTTCAATTGTGGTGAACGAGCGGTGCACCTGAACGACTTCAACCGTTAAATCAAATTTTAATATAAACTCTACCATTAATTAAATTTAATAATTAAAATATAAAAATATAAAACTACCACACTACTCCATTATTAGCATATAAATTATGGGTGCTTCGGGTGCACCTCAGAATAACCCTTAAATACATTTAAAACTTAAAAGAAATCTTGGAAACGTAATACAACATCTTGAAAATATAAATGTATGAATAAGAAAGAGAGTATTAATATTTGTAATTTAATATTCTTTATTTTTTATTAATAAAAAATATTTTTCATTTTTTGGTCAGCCAAGATTCTGTCTATTTAACAAATTTTAAGTTTATTTAAGTCTTTTGAAAATACTCCAAATTAGTATAGTAAACTAGTATTGAACCATGCGATGAATTATTGCGTTATATTTAAAATTTTCTTTGAATTATTACTATAGTATGAAATTTTTTTAATAATAAATATTTTTATTAATTCCTGTAATATAAAAGTTTTTTGACTTAATCCATGCAAAATCATTGTTAATACATTAATATTTTTTTTTTATCAGAATTATTACTATAAAATGCATATTTTTTAGTAATTAAATTATTATTGTTTATTTTTTTAAAAAAATAGTCCTTCCCCTTTCACTATTTATAATATTAAGTATCTGCCCATATTTATAATACTAAGTATCATGCATCACATGAGAATGAATTAATTCAATTAATATTACATCAATAAAAAAAATCTAAATTATATATATATATATATATATATATATATATATATATATATATATATATATATATATATATATATATATATATATATATATATATATATATATATATTATTGTTTATCCTACGTAACATTATTTGTACATGTCAATAAATGCTTAGCCGATGAACTAACAGTTGCTGCATGAACATTATGAAAAAAAATATTAGAATGTAAAAATATGAAGTTAAAAAAAAAATACTAAATGAAAAATATAATAATACCGAATGAGTTGGTTCGTCTTTCATCCAAGATCTCCTTCCTCATCTTTCAAGCTTTTATGTGGAGATAAATTATTTTTATCATCTGTTCCTATTTTTTAAAAGAAAAACTGAATAATGACGGCCTAATACTGAGTGAGAACTTATTACTCTATAATACATTATTTAAATAAAATTACTCAAAGATAGAAAAAGATAAAATCAATTACCCAATATAACTTCAACTTAATATGAGATATTAACTTTTATGCTACACATAATATTTTTTCTTGTATAAAACAATTACGATTTTTTATTAGACATAACAATTAAGATTCACATTATATTTGTTGCACACAATCATTTATGTTATGCGCAGGAAAAAAAATTATAGGCAGCATAAAATATTATATACAACACATCACAATCATATATTTATGTAGTTCGTTAATAGTTATATATGTTTATATTTGTATGCCACAGTTATAAAAGAGTTTTCAATGTATCTAAGTTAAAAAAAAAATATCAAACTAATTATGTTTAAATCATGTTATTGTCAATTTTAAATTAAAGAAGATTATACGAATAAAAAACAAAAAGTAAACAATTCACATAATTACAATTTATAACACTGACTTTATCACAATTATAAATTTAGATAAATTTCGTTAAGTAAATTGTATATAATTGGAGTAGCAATTGTATAGAATTTTTCTCTTTTACCTTTTAACTTAACACTTATCTAATAAAAAACAATTGTGATGTAATCATTTGTTCCTTGTTTTTTTATAACAAAAAAATTATATTTAAATAGTGTTATTATCAATTTTAAATTAAAGAAGATCAAACAAATTAAAAACAAATGGCAAACAATTCACATAGTTATAATTTTATGATATTGACTTTATTACAATCTTAAATTTGGATGAAATTCGTCAAGTAAAATTGTAAAAATTGGAGTACCAATTGTATAGAATTTTTCTCTTTACATTTTAACTTAACATTTCTATAAGAAATTTAAGTTTTTCTCAAATATTCATATTTATTATTAAAAGAATTTTAAAAAAATATTGATAATAATCAATTTAGTTCAATTCAGGGCATTATCTGGAAAATAAAGTAGAATTTAGTCCATGAAACTCAA
This sequence comes from Pogostemon cablin, assembly GCA_023678885.1. Lineage (NCBI taxonomy): Eukaryota > Viridiplantae > Streptophyta > Magnoliopsida > Lamiales > Lamiaceae > Pogostemon > Pogostemon cablin. Next base: position 16,185,938 of record CM042953.1, on the reverse strand, counting down.
AATATGATAAGAAACATAAAAGTAAATGTATAATATGCAAACCTTTAATCTAAAATATTCACTTATTGAATTATTGACTCTCACTTGATTCTATAATTCCCTTCTCTTGCTAGTTTAGCGTCTTTATTATGTCTTTTCATTATACGTTGTACTTCTATGATATGAGTAAGAAAGATAGAATATATATATATATATATGGGTGTATATTAGGTGCACCCAATTTCTTAATTTCAATTGTGCACCGGGTCAATCCATTTTTAAATGGGTCATATAAAACCTAAAATTAAGTGTAAAAAATTTCATTCTAAAACTGCTCCCTTTCTCGATCCAGCGTGATTCTCTCCCAATCCACGGCGATTCTCTCTCAGTTTACCACGGTGTTCTGCTGATTTTGCCGCCAGGATTCGTCGCGCCATTGCTGATTTCATCGCGCCGACAGATTCTGCTACTGCCTACGGTTTCCGTCGCCGCCGTGTTCATTCCATACGATGTGTTCTGTTTTCTTCTTCGTTGGTGTTGAAGCCAATCAAGGATTCAATCGGTTTCTCCTACTGTGAGGTGCGATTTCTTTTCTCTCTTTTTCTATATACAGTTTTACTTCTTGTAAGTGTGCCTTCTCGCATTTTCTACATTTTTTTATATTTTTCCGTCAGATCTGAATTGTGCCTTTTTATAATTTCTCGCATTTCAGGTTATATAAAGTTGTGAATTGACTTTGTATGTAAAACATATACAGTAGCTAGGTTTTGCTATGAGAGATGGATTGCATTATGGTCTGTTATCATTTTAATTGTATATATTTTCTCCGGTAATTGTACATAGATATGTTTTGAATTGTACGTGGTCATGATTATCATCTTGGTAGCATTGTGTTTTAGATGTGGTGGATTTTTCTTTATTGTATATGTTATCTCCGTTAATTGTATATAGGTATGGTTTGAATTGTACATGGGCATGATTTGTATGGCGGATTATTTTAATTGTATATATTTTCTCCGTTAATTGTATATAGGTATGGTCTAAATCGTACATGGGCATGATAAGTACAGTAGATTATTTTAATAGTATATGTTTTCTCCACTAATTATACATAGATATGTTCTGAATTGTACGTGGTCATGATGGTCATCTTGATAGCACAGCGTATTCGATGTGATGGATTTTTCTTTATTGTATATGTTATCTCCGCTAATTGTATATATGTATGGTCTGAATAATACATGTGCATGATTTGTATTGCGAATTATTAAATTGTATATGTTTTCTCTGTTAACTGTATATATGTTTGTTCTGAATTGTACATGAGCAGGATAAGTATGTTGAATTATTTTGATTTTATATGTATTCTCCGTTAATTGTTTATTCTTATTAAATCATAGGTTACCTTTCAACATACTTCACGTGTGCTTCTATTGTGCATATCTCTAAAGATTGATATTATAGAAAATCAAAGTATGACTCCTTTACCTAAGATTACATGTGTATACATCTGCCATTGATTTTATTTAATATTCAGACTACATAAATAATGAGTTCATGGTATGAAGACATTACTTAATACTTCTCATCAACTGAAGATGATGTATTAGATTTCAGTTGTCTATTTGAAGTACATGATAGCGAAATAAATGATGAATTTTCAAACAATAACAAAAGTAATACATCAATAAAAAATATAGGTATATATACCCTTGACTTTGTATGATATTATTATCTATTATATGTAGAAACTATTTTATTCTAATTTCTTAAAGGATTTTATTTTCTTTTTATACATAGATACAATTTCTATGTTTGTACAATTGAGCATAAGGGAAACATGGAATGCTACAATACAGTAGGGGAAGAGAATGAAGTTATTTTTGATAGATATGTAGGCTTATTGTTCAACAACACAACATGAGTGGAGAATGAAGGTATTTCTTTATTGTAAATGTTTTCTTTGTTACTTGTATATAGGTATGGTCTGAATTGTACATGGACATGATGAATATAGTGGATTATTTTAATTGTGCATGTTCTCTCTGTTGATTGAATATAGATATATTTTGAATTGTATGTGGTCATGATGGGCATCTTGATAGCATTGTGCATTCACTGTGATGGATTTTTCTTTACTGTATATGTTTTCTCCGTTAATTGTACATAAGTATGGTCTGAATTGTACACAGACATGATGAGTATGCTGGATTATTTTAACTGTACATGTTTTCTATGTTAATTGTGTATAGATATGTTCTGAATTATATGTGTTCATGATAGGCATCTTGATACCATTGTGCATTTGATGTGATGGATTTTTCTTTACTGTATATGCTTTCTCTGTTAAGTGTATATAGATATGATCTTAATTGTACATGGGCATGATGGTAGAATTGTGCATTCGAAGTGATGGATTTTTCTTTACTGTATATGTATTCCTCATTAATAGTATATAAATAACCAGTTCTGTTTATTATATGCAGATTTATTCAAATTTTATGCTCTAGTGAAGATGAAGAAAGTAGGGAATATGAGAAAGTCACAGATTTACTAGTTGGATTAAAAAAAAGACAAACTTGAGGTGATAGAGGATGTCGTAGCAGCTGTATAAGCAGTTCGTGGAGGTGGAGGGTGGGCAGGGTTTCGAGTCGGTGGCGCACGAGGGGTTTCTTGGTGATCCAGATAAAAGAAACGAATAAAACAGTGATGTTCAAGTTCAGCGGGAAGCGGTAGGCATTGATTCCGGCGTGCCCTTAGCCTTACGTAAGTAGGCAGTAGCTGCATGGGTTCTCGTATGACCCCAGGCTGGCCATACCCATCACGTCTCTTCTAGAACTACTCACACTTCCCCTTAACTCTTTTGCTGCTTAGATGTAATGTAACTGCCTTGTACTTGGTCTATTTCTCATTCCCTTTGTGTTTTACCCTTATGTAACCCCTGATTCCGACCATGCTATTAGTTGCTACTTTGCAATACGAATGGAGTAATATTGAACCTGTTTAGTAAATTAATTAATTAGATTTAGCAAGTGTGAATAAATTAAATATTGGAGAACTAATATCCAATAAATTAATTGCACAACATGTTTATCATATCGTGTATACAAAAATCTTTTAAACTCAACTATGTTAATCTAATACAACCAAATATATAATTTTATATTGCCTATTACATAATTTATGAATTTATACTAGCTATGTAATGTAACCACACTTAGAATCGTGGGTGAGGAAGGGGAAGATAACATCTTAAACTAGGTTGGGTCCCATTTGAAAAGGATCAACATATTGCCCTTTCTGCTGATCTCTTGCTCCAGCATTATTTTACTCTAACCATGAGGATGAGATGTATATTCCTCTTGAATATGGATCGCAACTCCTCATTAGCCTCAATGCCAATTTTCCTGCATAACAAAAGAATATAGGACCTTATGGATGTTGTGGAACCAGGACATATATTAAATAGATTGTTAAGCAATATTCTTATTCTTCATTATAAATGCCTAAACATCATAACACAAAATATTAAAAGAGAATAATCAATTTTCAAATTTTAAGAAAAATACATAAAAAAGAACCACATATCCACTACAAAAGGATATTGTTTAAAACACATTGAGAGTAAGCATAAAGAATACTTATTATTATGTTTGCAAGTCACGGAGCAACGAATTTTGTTTGTAAGTCTCACCCAAAACACAATAGATCTATTTCATAAACATAAAAGTGAATGAGTAGCAGACATAAACATTTGGTATGACACATATGAATAGATAAAAGAGGATGATTGAACAAGAAACCCCACTATATTATACAACCCAACTAGAGTTCTCTACAACTTCAATAATAACTCATACAGAACATTCAAGTCTCAACCCCCTTCAAAAAAGACAAAACACTCCATGTTATGTCTATCAAGGAGAATTTTTAGAGATTGATTAGGTACTAGAAATGTCTACTTGTCATCTTCATGATGAAAACATTGCAAAGTGATGAAGTGAACAAATGAGGCAAAGTTCTGTCGAAAGTCTGCAACAAACTTACTAGAAGCATATATAGTTACACCAAAAAACAGACATTGAGTTTTTAATATTTTCATTCTTAGATCTTATGCACTATATAGTTTTCAACCACTTTGTTGTTAAAGCTGTATTAGAATCCCTGCCTATTTCATCTTTACTTTTAAATGAATACACCACTCCCTTACTCTCTATTTTCATCCTCATACCTTTCATTCAACATTTCTCCATGTGAATAAAAATATATACACTTTATCAAAATTAACTACACTTTGCAGATGGATATCTTATTGCTATAATTAATATCTGAGTCATATTGACTACATTACAACAAACATACAAAAACCATCAACCTCATCGACACAAGATACCAAATCTACTATTAGATGAATTACTAAATACTTATTTAAATAAACAGGAAACATCTCTAAATCCCCCCATCATCTAAAATTAATCAGCCCATATGAAAGGCATCCATATTCATTGGCCCTAATTTTACAGTTTCCAAGACACAGAAGCTAAACATATTAAATAAAATTTTTGATGAAATTATTCTCTATAGCAATGTACATAGCCATTTCTTTACAAATAGCCTTGTCACTAAGGCTGGATATCTGAAAGCAATTGGACAATCATCAAACATCAAACTTTCACTCAAAAACAAACTTATCTGTTCAATTTGAGCTATCTGAAAGCATTTGAACAATAATTAAACATCAAGTTTTTAACCAAAAACACACTTATCTGTTCGATTTAGGTACACAAAAGTAGAAGGTGATGGGGGAAAAACGCTGGCGTTTCATCTACACCGACTACGATACCAAAATAGGCGGCGCCGGCGAGAGAAAGACACAAGAAGTCGACGCCATCATCAGCGTTGACGGCGGCAACTCTTGCGTCGCCAAATACATCAACGCCAGCGACTTCGAGTGCGCCATCATCTTCCAATAGCGAATAAAAATCCCCGACAACAGAATGAAGTACTACGAAGACCTAGCCGATGAAGTGTCGCCGGACTTCTACGGCCGGAATCATAAAATAAAACTCGAAAAAAAAGAAAATAAATACACAAATACTCACCGTGAATAATCGAATAACTTTGAAATACTGCCGCCACGATTCTTACATGAGCTAGAGATGAAGACAGAAAGAGAGAGTACGGGAGGAACCTAAGGTTTCTATTCTAAAGAGAGAAATGAAGATGAAGAAGAGAGGCGTGAGAAGGCTAGGGTTTTTCAAAGAGAAAGAGGGGAGCAGGAGTACGCGAGGGTTTGTGACGGATTTGAAGAATGAAAACGGGTTCAAAATTGCATATATACCACGGATCATGAATTCGGGTCGGATCTGGGTGCAACCTTGCACCCAGTTGCATACAATAAATTGCCTATATATATATATATATATATATTATTTTTTAGTATTAAAGTGGGTAAAAAGATGCCAAAATTATGAACATGCGCCGTCCACTATTAATGGTAGATATAAATAAATATTTAATTATAAAGGACGCGAAGTACCCCAAATTTTACTAAGTGTAGCTCAATCACTAAATATATCCCACAAAAATTAAAATATATATACATAAATTACTAAATATACTCTCATTTTAAACCATTTTACTATTTTAATTAAGGGCATAGCTATTAATACCCAAATGTTTTCTTAACATACCCCATTAATTAAATAAACCCAAATAAAATAGAAAAAAAAAAAGATTTTTACTTATGTACCCAAAAAGACACTATTTAAGTTGAGAATTAGGGTTCTAATAATTCTTTTTCAATTTGCTATGAAGTTTCGGAAAAAAACTATTCATATTTCCACTAACAAATGTGGCTCCACAAATCCTGTGAGAGGTAAAGAGACTGAAGATAATAATGACAATTTTATTGGGTGTATCAAACTTCTACATATCGTTTTCATTATGTCATGACATATATTGCAGCAAGAGAGTCATATTGACTTGCATAACTTTGTGAAGAGAGAAATTGTTTCATCGTAGTTTTTATACGATTTATGGAAAAAATCAAAATTTTCTTGATTCATAGGAATATTAGCCCATTTATTCAATTCATATAGAAAATAGAAAGAGTAGCCGAATATATTTTCACCAAATTTCGTAATTGAACCCCTTCAATTCCTCTATTTTTAGTAATTGAAAAACAATTTCGGTAATTGAATGAGATAGAATTATTTAGGCATGAAAGTTATTTATTGTATATATGTTGAATAAATATATTAATTAATTTAAAGGAATTTTTAATATTAATATATTAGAATGCTATAATTTTAAAAATTGGGTGCATTAAGAAAAAAATAGGATATGAATAGGTGTAACTTAAAAAAGGTATTTGATAACTCTGATTGAGAATATTTTAATTTAAGTCATCTATATATTTAAATCAATTATATATGGGGTATGTTTAGTATTTTGGGTATAGTACATGTTGGCGTTCGATCATTTGGTTAACGTGAACCGTTAGGGTTCCATGCGTTTCTAAATCAGTGGAAGCAAGAACATAGAAACGTATTACATTTCACCAGGATATGTTGAGGAGGAACAGCTGTAGAAAACAACCTCTTAATCTTCTGTTGTATTCCCAAGTCCAATCTTGACGTCGTGTGGGAACGATCTTTAAGATCCTCTCAATCTGCTCTCCTCCCTAAAACTCCCGATATTAGGTGCAATTAATTAGGGTTTCCAAACAGTTGAAATGACTTATATATGGGCAACAACAGAGACCAGGAGGAGAAATTAGAGTCGGGCCTCCATTGGGCTTAAGTATCCAAGTTTAGCCCAAAACTTATACTTAAGTCCAATAATAATAATATAGTCCACTAAAATATTATTACTGCACTGCTGCTCTAATCCCAAATTACATTATGGGCTCCTTCTAATTATGAGCCCGTTAGTCTCCCCGTGTTTAAGATATATAATTCCCATTAATTAATTAAGTTACTGACAACTCCATTAATTAATATCTCATCTGAGAGTAGTACCACTCAACCTTGTTATCACACCGGAATAAATCCACCTGCAGGGTTTACATAATAATCCTTATGAGCTCCTTAGGGGACATCATCAACCCATTTAATAGGACACGGATTCCTTCTACAATCAACAACACACCATAGAGATAACACCATATCCAAACTCACCGAACTTGTTGATTCAATATTTAAATCTCATCCATTGATGAATCAAAGACATAAATATTGGCTTACGTGTCAAGGTTATTGTATAGGGATTAAGAGTACGAACATCCATAATAACTGAGATCAAGTTCTCCTATATAGTCAGTATAAATCGAACGATTTCAAGCGGTCCTGCTCAATACACACAAAGTGCACTAATGTGATTTTATAGTTAAGACAAACTAATACCAAATCACACTACAACCATCCCGATAGATTATCCCCGTCTATCTCGATTGTGAGCATCTATTTATACTTTATAAGAAAACTGACAATATGATATTTCGCGTGTTGTCGCACAACATATTATCTACAGTATAAAATAAATGGACTATTGCATCGACATATAATAAATTATAAAATACAATCATTTGATCAATGATTATCATTTCAAATATTGTTAAAATATTATTCATACTAAAGCTAAACTTTTAGTATACAATCCAACAGTACGCCCCATTTATAAATGACCAATGATTATGCACTCAATTATACGCTATTAAACTAAAAATATAAATAAATAAATAAAATAATAATATTAATTATAATTATTTATATTTAATACTCCCTAATTTATTTATGTCAATTGAAAGTAAATTAAAGGCACTGAATATTAAGTAATGTTAAAGAATTTTTATTAAATTCAAATTGAGTGTAATAATTAAAGTGCATAATCGTGCATTCCAAAATTTATTGAGTGCTTTAATTATATGCATAAATTCTTCATTTTTTAATTATCACATTTTTATTAATTATAAAACTAGTAATTCCCCGCGTTGCACGAAAAGATATTTATTATAAATTATTTGTTTATTATATTTGAGATTATTTGTTGAATTCAATAAATTCAACTAATCCCAAACCTAACTTTATAATTCCTATTTAAATCCAAACAAACATCACCTTTTAGAATTATTTGTTAATTATTTACAATTTTATTATAAAATTATTTGTTAATTATCTTTGAGTTTATTTATTTTGTTGGTTCCATGATAGATTTTTCTAATGTCATCGTTGGTTAATTATATTCTAGAGTATTTTGTCTGTACATTGCACGGAAACAAATTTATTATATTATTTGTTAATTATATTTGAGTTTATTATGTTATATTTAAAGAATTCAAAAATAGAATTATTTATTAATTATATTTGCAATCATCCCGTCTATATTGCTTGGAAACAACATTTAGTAATACAACTATTCATTATCATATTTGAAAATTATATCCCTAAAATCAATATATATTAAAATATTATATTTATTAATCTTCATACAAAGTAATCATACTATGACATGAAGGGAGTATTGTGTTTTCTCAATCTCAATTAATGCATTACTTGTCTTAATATAAATATCGTGAAATAATTTACGGGTTAAACAATATGTTCACTAAATTTTCTTACCATAATCAAACAAAAATCGATTTACCGTTTAAACATTTAATTGATTTGATAATCTAGTTTTTAATTCCTCAATCAAATTTCCATCCATAAAATCAAAACCTTTTGATTTGAAGTTCTCTACCATTTTTTAATCTAAACTAGTATTTACCCGACCGCACGTTGCGCGGACAGGAATATTTTTTAAATATTTTTATATATAAACTTTTATTTTTTTATGAGTTTAATAATATTCTCTTGGAATTGAAGAGTAATTTATTTTAATCTAAAATCACAACGATCTCATGCATGACTTTATTGTGATTCTTAATTCGTTGTCATTAACAACTATGAGGACTGAAATGCTTAGTCTAGGAAGAAGCATGAGAAATGTGATAGTTTTACCTGATGATGATGATCAGATTGATGAGTACACGTTGTCGTTCTAGGTTGAATTTCTCAATTGTTGATATTAGCATATAATAGAACTTGAGCATGGAACTAAATATTTGGAATAGTGTTCTTAGTCGCATTTCTAGTAAAATATTTTAGAGTAAGAGACTCTATTGTTGTTATACACATGTGACCAAACAACAAAATTTATAAGTATGTCATTCCAAGGGAAAGCAAGTTCATTGTTATATCCGAGTTTGTCATTGATTTATGCTTTGTAAGAGTGATAAGATTGAAGGTTTGGTATTTAAACTACTTATTATTCTATTCAATTAACTAAGAAATCAACTAACAACTAAATGTATCAAATATCGAACAAGTAACAAGATAAATAGAATGTGGATAGAATGCACTTAAGAAAAGAGCAAGGCTAATCATACTCATGGTTAAGAATCTAGCTAGATATGCATAACTCTTGATATTGAATTTCATTAATTGTGGACTAAAAGCAATCACGTTTTTACCCCTAAATCTCCTAGGATTGTGCTTACTCTCAATTCCCTTAAGGTACTATGATCATAAGTTTGGTTCTTTCCACTCAATTTCTTAAGTATCCCCCTATGAATGTTCTAAGCATAAGAAGAGTATGGCTTACCTCCCCTCACACTAGAGTATGGCTTACCTCCCCTCACACTAACATACATGCTCATCTTAATATATGATTCAATTAAACACCTAATCATAATATTAGAATGATCATCCTAACACTAAGATTAGGGAATCTAATCACACAAGTATTGAAATGAAACATGATTCATTAATCATAAAAGGAAGCTCAAAATTAACTCAATTCAACATCTCAAATCCTACATATCTAGCATTCTTCTCAACCAATCATATGATTAGCCCTATTATAGGAATAGCCACTACATATTGTGTTTAGATCAATACATTCAAATGCTTGCTCCATTTGAGCCAAAATAAGAAGAAAATCAACAATTGAAAAGTAGATTGGCTTCCCTTTTGTGGAGATAACCTTACTTCTCTTCAAAATGTTATCTTCTTCAATCATTGATGCTTTCCTCTTCTCAAGTGGTGGAAGGATAGTTTCATAGATGGATTGTTGAAGATCAAGTGAAATGGATTGATCAAATGTATGGAGATGAATGAAATGGATCTATTGTGTGAAAATATGGTGTGGAGTGTGTGTAACTGCTCTAATTCTGATATCCCCTCTAAATTTCGCACAAGTCAGCCTTTTATATCACTTAGGGGCCTTCTAGAAGCATCCGGAATATTCTGACATTTACATTGCCTTTACACCTACACGGTCCATGTAGCAGCGCACATCTCGTGTAGTGCACACACAGTTCGTCATGTACTACGTGTTTCCGAACACTGCCCATGCTCCCATGCACGGCCTCTCCCGTGGTCATGTAGCGATTTCTGACGACTGTGCATGGCTTCCTCAAATAGGCCCGTGTTCCGCACACAGGGCGTGCGCTAGTGCACGGCTCGTGCGCCGAAACACGGCCTTCTCCTGGGCGAGCTCTGCATTATGATGCTTGAGCACGGCCAACTCGGATAGGCCGTGTTCTGCACACGGGGCGTGTCTAAGCGTGCCTTGTTCATCTTTCTCTATTTTGCTCTCGACTATATTTTTCTTTATTTCTTGACCTGTTTTGCACATATTTACGCTAATTTACACATTTCTATCAATCCATACCACATTTCTCATAATTACATAACTCCACCAAAAGTTATATAAATACGGATAAAAATATCCAAAAATCCATAAACAAATACACTAAAATCTAGGTAAATATGACAACGATCAGCCCCCCAAACTTAAAGTATTATTCGTCCTAGAACAACGAAAAATGATAAACAAGAGAAGTAATTTTCACTTAGAAAAACACCTAACAAATATAAACCACAACTCATCACAATTAATAAGGACTACAAAATCACATTAAGTATTTCTACTTCATCAAACTTATAACATGAAAAATTAACAAGTTCAATCTTAAGATGGTAAAAGAATAATCAAATCCCTTTCAATCCAAGCCTCTCATAGGATATCAAATTCACTCAACGCTCTATGGAGTAGGGTTTTGAACAACACTCATCAACTGTTTTGAACTGACTCACCATAGAATTGCTCATGGACTATGTTCACAAGCCACCCTAGTTTCAATAAGTGATCAAATAGGTCTTTATCTTAGGATGTAATGTTTAGGCTCTTTGGTAGGGTAGGAGACTTTGGATAATAGTGATTATTCAAGTGTAGATAATTGAAGAGGTGATTCTTTTCTCCAACTTCTTCACTTTCAAACTTCCTCCCTTCGTTAATTGTTCAAAAGCACTAAATATCATCATACCATGGATTCATTGAGCTTCTTTTGAATGGCATACTTCCTTTCTTTGACTTTTGTATTCCTTGAACATATTTTATGTTTTGCTCCTTTTCACTTTTTGTTGAAGTTGCTCTTGCTTTTAACTTGAGCTCTTTCATCCTTTTTCTTGATTCAACCTTTCTTCTATTTATTTGCACATTTTTCCATATCTTCCCTTGTAAACCGTCATCATCCTCAATTACCCACACATAGGTTACATATATAAGGCTCACGTGGATTTTCAAAGCTTGTATTGTGCTTAAATCACAAAGAAAATGCTTATAGGCTCAAATTGGTGAACTAGGGATAATGTTTAGGTAAGGAATTTTATGACTATGACTTCATTTAACAAGGATGGCCTAAGATCATATTACAAATTTCAACCATTCGGGCTTTGTTCCTATAGTCCATGAGCAAGTTCTAGTTTGTCTAAGTTTAACTGGTTCTCTCATCAATAATTAACCATGGAGGCACGGTTGAGGCTCAACTCTCACAAGCTTTTGCTTGGATCAATAGAAACAAAATTACCCTTCATACTTCTCAAAATTGAGCAAATTATGTAATCCATTTCACAATTTTGACTAGTAGAAACCCTTAATATGCTTGCCACCACCTATAAGAAATAATGCATCATAGCTTACATTCAAAAACATTCAACACCTTCCCAAAACATACCACCAAACCATCCCTACAAGAATAAAAACAAAACAAACATAACATAATAACGAAAACTCACCAAACAAGAAACATAACAAAAGCACATAACATGCATAACTAAAATCATCCATTTCAAGATATTAAAGCACCTCAATTCACATCCATAACAAGTAAAATCATATTCCCATCACATCCAAATTATGAAAATCAAACTAAAATACCAAAAATAACGAAAGTAAATCGCATAAAACTGAAAATGAAATCCCAAACTAAAACCTCCTAAAAACAAACAATTTAAGTACAATTTAATCTAAACCTAACGAATCAAATCAAGTTTAAAATTCTTCAAATGAACTACCAGTAGTGAAAAATACTAAAATGACTCCCTCATGGCTCCGGAGGTGGAGGTGGATGATAGGTATTCCATGGAATGTACGCACGAGGAGACGCTGGGAATTAAAAATTGAACATCATCGTCATCATCTCCTCCATGTTGTTGGAGTGTACTCGCGACTACTCATCGTAGTACTCCCTACGATGTTGTCCAACTCTCAGTTCTTGAATATGCATTCCATGCTCCTGCTGGACCTCTCGGATCTCCCTCATCTGTGCTCCATACGTCTGCTGCACATGCCTCATATCTCTCACCTCATCCATCATATAATTCTATCAATCATTGCCATGTTCGGGACCCATTGGTGACTGCTGTTGTTGCCCTTCTTCCTCGAACTGTGGTGGCTCAGGAGCTTGCTCTTCAAACTCCACCTGCTGATGTGGTGCATCTTGCTCATCTCCTTCCATCGGTACTGGCTCCGCTCTCAGATTGGCTAGCTCGAGGTTCTCTTCAACCCTCATCTGTCTGAGAACCTCTTCCACTTCCTCTCTGTTTCTTCTATAAAAAGCTCTCACAACCCTAGAGTGATTAGCACTAGCCATTTCTAAGTTAGCAAACCTCCTTCGAGTATACATCGTAGTGAGCTCTGGAGCTGGCAAAGAAAATGGAGCCCCTTTTTCTTGCCTTAGACAATACTGATTCCCGGCTATAGATAAAAATTCCATCCTCATCAACTGTTGATAATTCAATCCTTCACTCACCATCCTGTTTTCTATTCCTGCAAGATTTATTCCCAAGCCTTGAGCGATTATAGTAATCATACCTCCCAACATCAAGCCTGTGAAGTTTGTCTCTTGACAACTCTCTCCGCATATTGCACAAACTGTGCTGCAACGTTTAGTGGTAGCTCATTGTATATGCAGTACGTGATGTATAACTGCTTCACTCCCACTGCTCCACTCTCAAATCTCCCTAAGATGGTGTTCAAGACAATCTTCTCTAGGTACCTCATGACAGGATTCCTTATTGCAGTTCCTTATGAGGCACTGGGAATATATCCTGCTTGCTCTGTCCCGTCATTCACCAAACTTTTCCACCATTCCTGCTGATTAAAACCACCTCCATGATAAAAGCTCTGATAGTATTGACATGGTGGGCATCCAAAGAATCCATTCAAAACATGTAGAGGGAACTTTTCTCTCATCATGTTGTCCAACAGGAATGTAACTGAAATAGGGAAAGAATTCCTATCCTTCTTCACTTGAAATGTGCTCATGAACTCAGCAGTTAGATGGTAGTAAGTAGGGGGCCTTCTATCAAAGAATGCTTCCATATTTGAGAACCTAAACAACTTCCTCAAATCTTCCTCAATTCCTAACCCTTCCATTGTTGTTATATCTTGGAATCGGGTTGGCTTGATCTTGGGAGCGAGTGTTTGCCAACGAAGCACATACTTTACCCACTCTTCTTCAAATTCTACCCCAAAGTAGTCCAGATAGACCCCATCTTCCATTAGTTGAGCATCGAGATTAGCCAATTCTCTTACATCGGTAATGACGATGAAATCCTCATTCCTAGGTCTCACCCTCCTCTCGGCCATCTACAATTTACAACAATTCTCAAGTCATTTTCAATTTCATCAGTAAAAATGTTAATGCATTAAGTTTAAATTCCACTCTAGTTATTCAAACAAATGTGAATTGTATTATGCATCAACATTACACATTTATATCATTCTAACTTCAAGCTTTGCCACAACATTCACTTCACTATCACTCCTTTCAATTATCCATGAACTTATACCTCAATTCATATCATACTTGCACACATAGGTTCCTAAACATACCATCACTAATTACCATGAACATATGATCTCAAATTAAGCCAAAATTTTCACTTAGACATTTTATCAAATACTTGGCATGCACAACTTTTCAATAAATTTTCAAAATAGAATCCACATTGCCTAATGCCAAAATCCTCAACACTTAAATCTATTTGACTATAATTTAAGCATTCTATAAGCATGATAATTCAATTTGCACAACATATTCATCCAATTTCATCATTCTCACAAATCCCCTAATTCAACTTTCTCATGAACCCTAATTCCACTCTCAATTCAACAATTAAATTGGCATATGTTTTTTCAACAATCAATAAAATATTCCAAACTCCCTATATCACAAAGCCCATACGTTGATTTTCTCAATTTCTCTCAAACTCTATAAAAATTCGAAAGTTAGGGTTCATAAAATTTGTACCTTTACTTTTGGATTTGGATAAGTGTTCTTGGTGTACAAGATTGAATAATCTCACTAACAATTACTCAAAACTATCCTTGATGATGAAGATCATGAACAATTGTGAAGATTGAAGTGGAATAGGTGTGTACGGAGTGTAGGGCGTGTGTGGAAGTGCGTACGGAGTGTTCTAAAATCGAGCTTTTAAAGCTGAATTTGAACGCTACACGGCCCGTGTTCCGCTACATGGCCACAGTCGTGGCCGTGTAGTGTTTTCTGACATTCAAGCACAGCTACGTGTTACAGGGCCATGCTCTGCACACGGCCCATGTTCCTATTCCCTGCATGGCTCGAGTTTGGAGCTCGCCCTTGACTCTGGGCGAGTAGGCACTTCTGATGTCATTACACGGCCAGTCCTTATAGGGCCGTGTATTGAACACGGCCTGTGTAGCAACTTTACCCTGGATTCCAACTTTTACACTTCACCTCATTTTACCCTATTTTTGCACTTCTCATACACCCTATTCATGCTAAAAAATACTTCAAAACATTAACACCACAATTATGATCAAATAATGGACTATCATGTACTTAAACACAACTAAACATACCAAAACAAACCTAACTCATGAGAAAAGTTCAAAATTGACCCATTTTGCCACAAGACAATATAATATAAACACACATGATTCATCATAAATTCAAGCATAAACAAATGGTGAGTCACACCACGCACTCTCCCCCCAAACTTAAATCGAAACAAGTTGAGACTTAAGTTTGCAAAAAGTGGTGAGACTTACCCTTGTCGTTTGCACCAATGCTCTTCATGAACTTACCTTGTGATGACTCATGCGCATTTTCCAAAATCCAAGTATGACCATCACGCACCCCCCCAAACTTAAATTAACACAAGTGTTCAAATTTAAGTTTGTAAAGAGTGGTGTGGCATACATCTTCATTCTACCTTTAGCACCCTTGTCTTTCATCATATGCCCTTTTCTCCATGAGCTTCACCAGCTACATACCAAATCTACAAGAAACAATAAAAACAAAAGAAAAATGAAACCTACACTACTAAACAATCAAAGAAGTTCAAGAAGAGAGGGTGTCCACATACACTATTTCCTTTTGAGAAGGAGATAGGTAATGTTTCACCCGATGACCATTTACCACAAACTCATTATTAGGACCATTAAGCTTCAACGTATGTCCACTCAATACCTCAAACACTTCATATGGCCCCATCGATTTAGACTTAAGCTTTCCGAGGAACAACTTAAGCCTCGAGTTGAATACAAGAACTTAATCCCCAGGAGCAAACGTCTTTTCTTTCACCTTAGCATCATGCCATCTCTTCATGTTCTCTTTGTAAATGATTGAGTTATCAAATGATCTTCCTCTAAACTCCTCCAAATCAACTAACTTCAACAATCTTGCATGACCACTCTCCCCTTCCTCCATGTTAAGGCGTTTAATAGCCCACAATGCATGGTGTTTCAATTCCATAGGAAGATGGAAAGCCTTTTCATAGACCAATTGATACGGTGACACACCAAGAATGGTTTTAAAAGCCGTTCGATAAGCCTATAAGGCATCGTCAAGCTTCTCCGACCAATCCTTCCTCCCTCCATTGATTATCTTCTCAAATACTAACTTTATTTGACGGTTGGAAACCTACACCAAACCATTTGCTTGAGGGTGGTAAGGTGTAGCCACTCGATGCTTCACTCCATATCTCTTCAACAAACTTACCATCAACTTGTTTACAAAATAAGATCCTCCATCGCTCACTAAAGCCCATGGAACTCCAAACTTAGCAAATATATTCTTCTTTAAGAATCTATGAACAATCATGACATCGTTTGTCGTAGTGGGGATTGCCTCCACCCACTTAGACACATTATCCACGGCTAGCAAGATGTATACATATCCTTTAGATGAGGGAAACGGTCTCATAAAATCAATTTCCCATACATCAAATATTTCCACATCAATTCTCAAACTCAATGGCATCTCATCTCGCTTACCTATTCCCTCTATTCTTTGGCATCTATCACATTTAGCCACAAACTTCTTTGCATCTTTAAACAATCTAGCTCAATAGAAGCTCAATTGTAAAACCTTAGCCCCCGTCTTTTGATGACCAAAGTGGCCCCCACATAAAGACGAGGGACATACCTCAAGAATCCCCAAGACTTCTTCATCGGTCACACACCTCCTTATTACTCCATCATTGCAAATCTTAAACAAAGAGGGCTCATCCCACAAGTACTTCTTCACTTCAACATAAAACTTTTTTATCTTATACTCATTGAGCAACGTGGGCTTGATTCCATAAACAAGAAAGTTGACATAATTGGCATACCAAGGCGGCACATTCACCATGAGAGTACACACTTGCTCGACTTCAACTTGCAAAATTTCTTCATCCGGGAATTCATCCCCAATCGATTTCATATCTTCATTCTCACCTCCATTCTCCAATCTAAACAAATGATCCGCAATCATATTCTCCACGCCCTTCTTATCCTTGATAATCACATTAAATTCCTGCAAAAGTAACACCCAACGGATTAAATGAGATTTAACATCTTTCTTACTCATTAGATATTTTATGGCCGCGTGATCCGTGTAGACAATAGTTTGTGTTCCAACCAACTATGGCCGAAACTTCTCAAAAGCATACACGACGGCTAAAAATTCCTTCTCCGATGTGGTGTAATTAACTTGGCACGAATTCAATGTCTTTGAGGCGTAATAAATTGCTCTAAACTTTTTTTCCCTCGTTTGCCCCAACACCACTCCTATTGATTGATCACTAGCATCGCAATGTAGTGCAAATTATAAGCTCCAATTCGGGGTAACGAGTATTAGAGAGGAAGTGAGAGCATCCTTAAGCACTTGAAATGATACACAACATTTATCATTGAAATTAAATGGACAATATTTTTCAAGTAGTTTACAAAGAGGTTTAGCAATTTTGGAAAAATCCTTAATGAAGCGTCTATAAAAGCCCGTATGACCTAAGAACGATCTCACCCCCTTCTCACTAGTAGGAGGAGGAAGACGTTCTATGGCTATCACTTTAGCTCTATCCACTTTTAAACCATGCTTTGAAATATGATGCCCCAAGACTATCCCATCGGTCACCACAAAGTGACATTTTTTTCAATTTAGCACAAGATTCGACTCTTCACACCTCTGCAACACAATAGTGAGATTAGTCAAGCAAATATCATAAGAGGAACAATACACGGAAAAATCATTCATAAACACCTTCATAATATTTTCAATTAAACCATTGAAGATAGACATCATACAACGCTGGAAAGTGGCAGGGGCATTACATAGACCAAACGGCATCATACGAAATACAAACTTATCATAAGGATATGTGAATGTTGTCTTCTCTTGGTCTTCCGGAGCAATCAATATTTGATTGTACTCGGAATACCCATCAAGAAAATAATAGTACTCATGTCCCGCAAGTCGATCCAACATTTGGATTATGAATGGCAATGAAAAATAATCTTTACGAGTATTTTCATTCAATTTACGATAATCAACACATACTCTCCAACCTGTGATAGTTCTAGTGGCAATTGTTTCATTTGTATCGGATCAAATAATTGTCATACCACCCTTTTTTACCACTACATGTAAAGGACTTACATATTGACTATCACTAATTGGAAAGATTATTCCCGCATCAAGTCATTTTAACACTTCTTTTCTCACCATTTCTTGCATTATAGGATTTAATCTACGTTGGTTTTGCACACAAGACTTCTCATCATCAATCAAATGAATCTTATGCATACACGTAGATGGATTAATACCTTTCAAATCTTTTATACTCCAACCAATAGAAGATTTATGCTCCCTCAAAACTCTTAACAACTTCTTCAATTCTAAATCATTAAGGGAAGAAGATACAATTACCGGATACATCTCATTCTCTTCCAAGTAAGCATACTTCAAATGCTCTGGTAATGGTTTCAACTCTATCTTCTTCTTCTCTTGCACTTCTTCTTTTGGTTGTTCATCAAGTCTCTCTCTTTTGCTTCATTTGCTTCCTCACTTTTGAGTTCCCTACAAGCATTCAAACCATGAAATTCATCAATCATTTCATCATTTTCTAAACAAAAAGAAGAGTTAGATTTTATAGATTCAATAGAGTAGGAGTGGCTTATGATAATCTCCAACGGATTCTTGGAGTGAAGATGATACATATGCTTTTCAACAATGTTGTCCACAACCTCCAATCTTCTACATTCCTCCTTCTTCCTAGGATACCTCATAGCCTCTCTTAATGAAAATATCACTTCTTCCTCATTCACCCTTAAAGTTAGCTTCCCTTTCTTCACATCTATCAACGATTTCCCATGACAAGAAACGGACGCCCAAGAATCAACGGGACATAGCATCTTCATCCATATCAAGTACCACAAAATCAACAGGAAATACAAACTTGCCAACTTTGATCAAAACATCTTCTACAATTCCCTTTGGATGTGTCAATGACCGATCAGCTAATTGAAGTGTGATCAACGTCGGTTTGACCTCACCAATACCCAACTTCTTGAAAATTGACAATGGCATCAAGTTAATGCTAGTCCCCAAATCACATAAAGCCTTGTAGTTCTCATGCTCTCCCATCTCACATGGAATAGTAAAACTCCCAGGATCTTTCAATTTAGGGAGAAGTTTCTTTTGCAAGATTGCACTACACTCCTCCGTTAAATTCACCATTTCAAACTCTCCCAAGCTTCATTTCTTTGACAAGATATCCTTCAAAAACTTGGAGTAGTTGGGCATTTGAAGTAAAGCATCCGCAAAAGGAATATTCACATGTATCTTCTTCAACATCTCAACAAACTTGACAAATTTCTCTTCTAATCCCTTTTTTAAGCATCTTTATGGAAACTGAATTGCGATGGGAAACTTAGGAATTCTCCATTCTTCCCTTTCAAACTTCTCTTCTCTCTCTTTACGTTTTGCTTCTCTACATCTTTCCCATTTCTTTGGAGACTTCACCTTTTCTTCTTCAAGTATAGGGATACTTTCATCTTTTTCAACATTTTCAACTTCTTCCTCTTTTCCTTCTTCATCCACTCTTTCCATAGGCTCAAGTTCAAACTCTACTTTCTTATTTCCATCGGCATAGAACACCAAATCATAATATTAGAATGATCATCCTAACACTAAGATTAGAGAATCTAGTCACACAAGTATTGAAATGAAACATGATTCATTAATCATAAAAGGAAGTCCAAAATTAACTCAATTCAACATCTCAAATCCTACATACCTAGCATTATTCTCAACCAATCATATGATTAGCCCTACTATAGGACTAGCCACTACACATTGTGTTTAGATCAATACGTTCAAAGGCTTGCTCCATTTGAGCCAAAATAAGAAGAAAATCAACAATTGAAAAGTAGATTGGCTTCCCTTTTGTGGAGATAACCTTCCTTCTCGTCAAAATACTATCTTCTTCAATCATTGATGATTTCCTCTTCTCATGTGGTGGAAAGATGGTTTGATGGATGAATTGTTGAAGATCAAGTGAAATGGATGGATCAAATGTATGGAGATGAATGAAATGGATCTAATGTATGAAAATATGGTGTGGAGTGTGTGTAACTGCTCTAATTCTGATCTCCCCTCTAAATTTCGCACAAGTCAGCCTTTTATATCACTTAGAGGCCTTCTAGAAGCTTCCGAAACATTCTAAAATTTACACTGCCTTTTGCACCTACACGGGTTGTGTAGCTGATGAGTGTGTAAATTCACAAGTTTTGCATCATGTTTTGTGCTAGTTTTGGAGAGTTTTGAGTTGGAAATAGGTGGAAAACCTATATATATTGTGAATTAGCATGAATCAGGTATTAGTGGAGCTATTTAAGTGGTTTTCATAGCAAAATTGGAGTGGAAGTGCCAAGAATCGAAGAGATAAAGTCGAGACCACGCGAACCGCCAAGGAGAGAGGTGGGTTCGACCTGTTGGAGGAGGGTTTGACCTCTCCAGCAGGTCGAACCAGCAATGCAAAGTGGCAGCAGATGGGTTTGACCACGACTCGAGGGGTTCGACCTGTCTATCAGGTCGAACCATGGTCGAACCAGTTCGCGAGAAAGTTGGTTCGACCTGACGGTTGGTCGAATCAATAGCAGAAATTGTCCAGTAGCATGGTTCGACCTGTGGTTCGACCAAGACGGAGTGGTTCGACCTGTACAAGAAGTCGAACCAAGTGCAGAATACTTCCAGTAGGTAGGTTCGACCTGTGGTTCGACCTGCGGTCAATGGTTCGACCTGTTTGCTGAGGTCGAACCATCATGCGGAACCTTACCTTATCTAGATTTTCGAGGCCAAAACATGTGTGATCACTTGAAAAGCCCATTCTAAGCCCTGGAGATGTGATTACAAGTATAAAAGGAGGCTCATGTAGTCAAAGGACAACACAATACAAGAGAGCTTTTAGAGAGTTTTAGAGATCGTAAGATCGTGAAGCACAAGAGGAGACTAGGAGGAGCTGTGACAGAGGTTCCGCTGGAGATTCAAGTAAGATTGGTCCATCTAACCGTGATTGTTCCTAGATCAATCATGGGCTAGAGCCACTTCGGTAGTTCTAGAGTTATGAAGGTTTCATGAGTTGATTTGTATTTCGTGTGTATACTCCGTACAACACTACTTGTGGTTTAGTTTATATAAGATAGTACGTTTTTAATCCATACTCATAGTTATTTTGTGCATCAATAATCGTTGTGTAGAGTCTGAATGCATACATGGTTATTGATTGAGTGCGTTCACTAATGAGCAGAGTTTATTGTTATAATTCTAAGTGAAGGGATTCCGAAATTTTATTAGAACCGTCTTATATGAATGTTTGTTAATTGAATTGAATTCGGGTTAACAAGTAGGATTAAGAGTATAAATTTATAGTACCTAAAAAGAGAGATCAAATCGGGTTAGAGTACTAAGTGCACGGGAAATAATTGATTATGATAGTACCTAGAAAGGGGGATAAAGTATACATCTTGCTCTGAGGATACTCACACGTGTCAAAAGCTTATCTATTTGTGTCTATAGAGTAGATTTGCATAGTCTAGCGATGCGTCCATAAACCACAAGGCAGAGTCGGACATCGACACACGAAAGTATGAATTAACGAATGAAACTGGATGGCCTGACGAACTACCTATCATCTTATTTGATCATAACTACTCTTCTCTTGTTCTTGTTATTGATTTGCTATTTTAATTGTTACTTAGTTTAAAAACCAACAATTACAATTCTCAACATAGTCATAATTGCTAGAAAATAACTAAAGTAATATTTAGCCGTCCCGTGGATTCGATATTTAACTTGGTCACCTTCGAAACTACAATTGGTATCCTTCATACTTGGGGATTAAAATTGTGTGTTGAGAAAACCACCATCAGTAGCAGTGCACGGCTCGTGTAGTGCACACGCAGTTCGGTCTGTACTGTGCATTTTCGAACACAACCCGTGCACCCACGCACTGCCTCTCCCATGGGCGTGTAGCGATTTATGATGACTGTGCACGGCTTCCTCAAATAGGCCCGTGTACCACACACGGGGCGTGCGCTGGCGCACGGCTCGTGCGTCGGAATACAGCCTTCTCCTGGACGAGCTTTGCGTTCTGATGCTCGAGCATGGCCAACTTGGATAGGCCGTGTTCTGCACATGAGGCGTGTCCAAGCGTGCCTTGTTCTTCCTTCTCCGTTTTGCTCCTGACTCCATTTTTCTTCATTTCTTGACCTGATTTGCACATATTTACACTCATTTACATATTTCTATCAATCCATACCACATTTCTCATAATTATATAAACTCCACCAAAAGTTATACAAATACGGATAAAAACATCAGAAAATCCACAAACAAAGACACTAAAATATAGGTGAAAATAATTATGATCAAATAGTCTGCAAATTCATTGTCACATTAGATAGAACTTTTCATGAGGAAGATTATGAATATGTAATGATGAGAAAGGTTACTGATATGTAAAATAACGTGAGTATTGAATTATAACTCTGCTAAGCAAGTTAAGAACTAATTATGTTTGAACTATAATCAATTATAACTGTCATGCGTTTCTAATTCATTTAAGAATTACAACTCTGCTAAGCAAGTTAAGAACTAATTATGTTTTAACTATGTTTGAATTAATTCATTTAATTAAGAATTTCTCAACCAATTTTTTTTTCAGTAAAATAGATATACAACTATTATAAACTAATAAATTTTAGTTAAAATTATATTAAATAAAAAAAGTGGATTGAAATTAACATTATCTCAATTAATTTTAAATCGATTTCACATGTAGAATTGTAAATAGGGAACGCAACAATAAAATAACTATTTTTTATTAATTGAACTTACCAATAGAATTCAATTTGTTATATAAGTTTTTGAAAGTAGGTGCACAGTTCATCCGGGTGTACGGAATAATTAGCCATTAATTAAATATATAAAATATCCTACATAAGTTTTTCATTAAAAATACTTATAGAATATTCGCTAACAAAGTGTATACATTTTTATTCATTAGAAAATATATTTTTATTCATAAGTATATAAATTTTTAAAAGTAGGTGCACAGTCCACCCGAGTGCACGCCATTAATTAAATATATAAAATATCCTATAATATATAAACTATACTACCTCCGTCTCACCTAAAGGGTCCTTTTTTTCCATTTTGGGTGTCTCACCCAAAGGGTTCCATTTCCTTTTTTATACACATGGGTTCCAAACACACCCACTAATACAATTAAAATA
Organism: Pogostemon cablin; assembly: GCA_023678885.1. Lineage (NCBI taxonomy): Eukaryota > Viridiplantae > Streptophyta > Magnoliopsida > Lamiales > Lamiaceae > Pogostemon > Pogostemon cablin. Next base: position 16,162,529 of record CM042953.1, on the reverse strand, counting down.
TGGGGTTCACACTCCCAGTAATACAATTATCCACTACACATTAAATAATACTCCCTCCGTCCCATAGTTAAGTTCACCGACACTGTAGATATGAAGTTTAAGAAAAGTTGATTTTTGACCAACTTTATTGACTTTTTAGGGGTATTGTGGTATTTTTAGATAATAAATAAATTATAAACTTTGTTATGTGTGTTAGGTGGGAGTGGCATTTTTGAAATTAAGATAACTTTTGAGGTTGTTGGTTAATGTGAAGTTTTCTTTTTTGGGTGGTGAACATAAGTGTGGGACGGACGAAAACGAAAAGTGTGAACATAAGTGTGGGACGGAGGGAATAATATTTTTTAATCCACGTGCAAAAAACAAAATACACTCTTCGGGGCTCGTCATCATTATAAATAATAAAATGAATTTATAGTGTGATATTATTATTATTTTTAAATATTTTTGAATTAAAAAAATTAATGCTCGTTATATTATCAACCACATTAAATTAATTCTAAAATACGGATTTACAAAATAATTCAAAAATAGTGATTCACTTAATCTTGGTTGCATAATCTGTACAATTTCGCTCAACTACTTAATAGTCTATCTATACAAACAACTTTCATTTTCATCTATTCCACCAAGAAGTGAACTGTTCTAAATAATAAAAGTTCTAAAATATGAAGTACATACTGCTTTCAAAATTATCATTCATTTCAACACACATACAGAGGGAGTATAACATACGGCTACACGTAGATATCCTAAAATAATTACCCAAGGTATATATTCATACTTGTTTCAATTCTAATAATTTTTTTAATTATTCGTATTTGTTTATAGAGTTCATACCCAAGGTATTTTTTAACAACACATAAGGAATATAAAGTTTTCCGATAAACATGAAATGTTTATAAAGAAAATAATGAAGAATGCTTAAAAAATAAAAAATTACTATTATTACCAATAATCATATATCTTTCTCGTGTTACACTAGAGGGACAATAATCATGATGTATGCTAATTGCACGGGCACGCGTTTTTGTCAAATAAATATATCTTAATTTAAAATTTATCTTAACTTGCATTTTATATAATACAATCCCTTAATTCTTTACCATTACAATGCTATATGTAGATATATGTATATGTCTATAAAAAAAATTATTTACTAAGATGCAATAAAAATTTTCGAAAAACAAAAGTTGAAACAGATGTTCACTTAAAATGGTTATTTTATTTCTTCGAAAATTAAATCTCGATTCATATATTTATAAAAATCTCCCAAAACACTACTTTCTTACATGTCATATTTTGAATATATATCTTGCCTGTTTCGTGCACGCTCAGGGATTTTTTCTCAACAAATAACCTCTTATGTTTATAAATATATACTCTCTCTGTCCCATTTCAATCTCTAAGTTTACTTTTTGCCAAATATATATAATATTTTAATATATAGTTGTCAAAAAATATAATATTTTAATGTATAGTGGATAGTTGTTAAGCATGAAAGTGGATAGGACACACACTTTTTTTAAGAGTATCCATATCTATTTAAATTTCAATTTCCCGTACACGACCCATTTAAAAAAAATTATCATCAATACTCATACCCATTATCAATATCCAAAACTCATCCAAAAATCTTAAATTCTAAAACCTACTCGAAAGAAATACAAAACAACTATTACCTTTTGGTATATTTAAATTTATATTTTTATGTTAACCATATAAAATTTATTTTATATATATTTATTTGAATTTATATATTTTGAAGTTATATGTTTAATTTTTTACATATATTATCTATTTTTATGTAATATTTTTTATTTTTCTTAACATAATATAATTTATGTTTATCAATTAGTATTTAGAAATATCTGCTTATTTCGGGATACCCGTACTTGTATTTAGGGATAGCAATGAATAGGGCAGCCACATTTTTTGGGGCCCTGTACCCTTTTAAATAATCAGTGCGCTTACTCATCCCACTAAAAAAATCATTATGATACCCGTACATGTCCTGCTAAAAAGAATCATTTTAATACCCATACCTATCCCGTTAAAAAGAATTATTTTGATACTCATACCCGTTCCAAACTTATTTATCCATACCCGCGGATTACCCATACCCATTTGATACTTATTAATTTATATATATAATTGTATTTTTTAATATTTAAATCAATATTTTAATAAAAATTATACTATTATTAAATGAATGTAATATAAATTCTATTATTTTTTCAAATAAATATTAAAATAAATATGATTAAAAATTACCAATATTTATTAAATATATAAAATATTTCATAATATATAAATTATATTAACTTATTATAGTTATTAAATCAATAAAAATCACATTTGTAGTTTTTTTAAAAAATAATAAATGACTAAATATAACTATACAAAAATCATCACTATTGTTGTATAAATATTATAGTAAGTCCCATGTCTTTGAAAAATCACAATTTTTTATTGTTGAAATACACTGTAAAAACTTATTCTATACCCTTAATATTTTTGTTTTATGAGTTTTAATATTAAAATATATCCATGTAACTATGTCATTTTTTTCATTCCAGAGTGAAAATAAAGGAAAGAATTAATAGGATTGTCATGGATAAAAGCTAAGAATCAAATAAATCTTGGTTTTGAAATTATCTTAAGCAGATACTCGACCCCGCTAAATTCATTATCACAAAATATATAAACATTCCTGAAGGACCTTTCATCATATAACCTAAGATCTTAAATTCATAATGAAAATAAAAAATACTACTTAAAATAAGAAGAAAAGTGATAGAAAATATAATTTAAATTAATGAATCGATGATTGAACGATTGAATACTTGAAATGTAAAGCTTTGATTGATATTTATTTCTACCTTCTATTTCTTATAATTTCTTCAAACGTTTTTCATAAAAAGGACCACCATCTTCACATTCCTACAGCTTCAGAGACATCTTCATATATGAATTCAAAATTTTAAAAAAAATAAGAATCATATTTAGAATATTCCCCAAGAATGTAATACATAAGTAAGAATTAATGACATATCTGTTTATTTCTCTTTTGATGCTTCAATTATACATTCAAACTTGAGACTTGGGATAAAAATGAAAAATAAAATAAAAGAGCATTCCTAATTTGACACGTAAGAAAGAATTAATGGCGTCATACATCTTTATTTATCTTCTGATGCTACAATTATGCATCAAAACTTGAAATGTTGGGATAAAATCAAAATAAAATAAAAGATTTTTCCAACAAAAGAACAATTTCAGAGGAATAAATCTATGATACGTAAAAGTTAAAATATATACAAAATTGTGCTACATGAGAAGTACTTTAATAAAAACTTTTTTCTTCTCCCTATGAATATATAAATTTAAATCAATTGACAACCCATTGACCAAATTCAGATACAGAGGCATAGTAGGGCAATTCTTATTCTTAGGCATGAATTGATGCACAAATTGAGAGTATAAACAAAAACTATACAGGGAGTGAATAGTTGTTTGTGATAACTCAGAAACACAACACTAAATTCTTCCAACAACCTTGCTTTTATTATTTCTAACTTGGCATCCGTAGCTTGAACATTAGTTATATCAATCAATCTAAAAGGAAAAGAAATGGAGATTATCATAATTGTATTAATAATTTGTTAAAAATCTCCTATGACAATTTTGATAATCTGCATTCTGTTTTTAAACAAAACATCAACAAATGAATAACAAAGTCTTGATATTGATAAATACAACAATTAAAATATTACATGTATATGTTTCTCATATGAGAAATAAATTTCTGTCTTTGAATGTAGGAAATTTCTTGAACCAACCATCATGAACATTATAAAAGAGTTCAATATCATTTGTAAAGCATCAAATGAAACATCAGGTACCTTAAGTACTGTACTAAAGCAAGACTCAACCCCTTCTCAAATAAAAATGCGTTCATGTATTTTACCTTGTCCATGGGTAAATTAAACTTCCAAAAAATGTTGAAGTCAATGCCTCAAGTGAAAAGAATGTAAAATTAGTAACCATTTTGGAATGATTATGAGAAATAGAATCTAAAAAAACTTGCAACTATTAAGCAGTAAAAGTGGTAATTATATACTAAATCAATATCTAAACTTCATCACTCTTCACCTCCACCATCATCCTATCTTTGAAGGTTGAACCTGATTCTTTTCACTCATGGTCAAATTAGTTGGAGTCACCTGCAAGTACAAAATTGTTAATAACAAATTTGAAGGAGAAGATATTTAGTGAATGCAAGCTACGGAGCTTAAAGCCTAAAAACCATTTATCATCGATCCACTCCTCGATTTAACACACGAGTCAATTTGTCGTTAAATAATGTTAAGATTAAAACGACATAAAGCAGATTAAATAATAGCATAAAACATATAAATATAACAAATGAATGGTCTAATGAATATCTCCTTTGATGTAGTAGCAAAGATATCGTCTCAATCCAAACCCATAATATATAAATATTTTAAAAAACAAACACGAATGCAGGAAGAACACCCATTAAAAGCATTTAAATTTAACAAATGAATATCAGCACTACTTAAATCTTTATATCTTTTTTTATGTACAAACATTAAGAAGATATTTGATAATTTGGAATTGATGACAACTAACCAATCCTAAATGATGGAAGCTAAAAATAATAACCACTCTATTTTCTTTTTAAGAAAACAATGCATGCCATAATTTTTTATTATTAAATTAAATTAGTGGTAGAGATTAAATTAAAGTACTCCATAATCTAACGTTTTAAATCATTTAGATGCACCATAATTGGACTCTAAATTAGAACATAGGTATAAAACAAAATAAAGTACTGTATCCTAGGCTAACAAATTGAGAACATGAAGTTTCTTACCATTCTAGATGAGACTAAATCATCTATAGAAACCATGTAACTAAAAGTGAGATGTAAGCTATCAACATGAGAACACAATGGAAGACCGAAGCTGCAAATATTTATTTTGTTTGCTCGAAGATATAAGCCACTAACAAATTTATTTATCTTTCAAGACTATTCCTCATTGCAACTTATTACTCATCCACATTTCTCCATCAAAAACTAAAGTATTTTCCAACTACCATAAATTGGAAATAATTGAGCAGAAGATGTGGCAAAACTTTTGTAAGTCTTTTATTCACTTTTATTCACACAAATTTCTAATAACAAAATAATATAAATCAATACTATCACCTAAAATATAATTTGAATTATCAAATCACATCCATATAAGTGTGCATAAAGAAATACCACTACAACAAAACTGTGAAAAGAAATCACCGAATAGACATCGGTTTTGCATAAAATGTGATATCTTTAAGTGAAGAACCGATGTCTTTTGTAAAACCGATGTCTATCAGCGTTAAAAATACGCTGATAGACATCGGTTTTAATTCAAAATGCACTGATAGACATCGGTTATCACTAACCGATGTCTATCAAGTGATGTCTATTCTCAAACTATAAAAAAGAACGCTGATAGACATCGGTGGACTAAACCGATGTCTTTTTAAGTGATGTCTATTTTATGATAGACATCGGTTATAGCCATCGATGTCTATTAAGTGTTGTCTTTTAAAAATTTTAAATTTTTTTGTCGAGATTCAGGTTTGATCACGAACCTGCCCTATCATCATTGAAGCCTTTAAACCATTTTTGCCAAAGTAAATGTCATTTTATTTTTGTACGATATTATATATTTTTAAATACATTAAACCCCTAGAAATTTTTTTAATCCAATTATCCCTCTCACGGCTAAACAGTTCACTCTCGCGCTGAAACTTTTAGGCGTTCAAAGTCGTCTTCGGCTATCATCCGCCGCTGAGCCACCCATCTCTGTCAGAAGCCCTCTCCTTGAGATTTCAGCCGCCACCACTTCCTCGTTCCTCCATCATAGCTTCAAATCGACGACAACGGCACAGCTAAAATTTGAAGTTAGTGTGTAAAATAGAAGAAGGAACACTCGTTCAACTGAATCCACCGTAGTCCTACCTTTGCGGCGCCTCTACCTGACCGGGGGTTTCTGATAAATAAAATTAGTTCGTCCACCTTAGCACTCTCTCACTCTTCACCATATTCTCTCGCTACTCTCTTTCAAATTCCCAAACTAGTTCGTTCTCCGAACATCATTGACTACTCGCATTTCCCAAAATTTTGGTATGTTTTTTATTTATTTTATTTGTCTTGTTCTTCCCCTGCTTGATTCATTCATTTTCTATAATGTGGATTTGAATTTCATTCTTTCTAGTTTTCTGCCTTTTTTACTTCTTCTGATGTTTGATTGGGAAAATAATTAAGTGTAGATATTAAAATAGTAGCCGTAGAAAATAATAAGTGTCTCATATTTAATTGCTTCCATGGATTTCATAAATGTGGTGACTTTCTGTGATTCAACTTCATTGCTTGTGTTCTAGGTTAAATGATTCTTAGTCTGCTGTTGGTTTTTGATTATCTTTGATCCTTTTAATCTTACGCTTTTTCATCTTCAGTTCACTTTTCAGACTGTTTCTTAGAACTAAATATGACTGTCTTCTCTTTGGTAACTTTTTTTTTGTGTGCGTATCATCACATTTTTCCCAAAATTGAATCAACTTCTGAATTTTAGGTTTCTCTTTTACTTTTCAGATGTTGATGATGCCCTGTATCCCCTGAGTACTGGTATATCAGCATAATGCACCAAAAACATTATGGCTCCTTTTTCTTTTTTTGGTTGAATACTCCTCCACTCTCGATTTCCATTATCGTTCACGGTGTCTATTTCGTTCATTTTAAAAGTAGAATCTTGTTTCCGAGCTGATGTGAGACTCAAATAATAAGATGTGATTCTTTAGAAATGAAAATAACGATTCTTCTTTTCATCATTTCATCACAAAATTTCATTTAGAAGGCTTAGAAGAGATACCTTAGATCCATGAAATCTTCCCTCTACCCAAAAAGTTAGCATATGTGGTGTTTCACTTGTGAATCTTGAGGGGTTTTTTCCATTCTCAATTTGTCACCACTCTTTTTGATTGTAGATCAAATTGGAAATAGGGCTCTCATTTTTGTCCTGAACCAGAAGGACTTTATCTGCTTTCAAGTACTGATATTGAGGTATATCTCTTAATATTTATTTTTTCTTTCTTTGAATATCATAAAAGTCGTTATTAGTTGCAGCCTGATTTATTATGCATTTTTCTATAAAGAGCTAAGTGGATAGTACTTGTAGTTACTCTACCCAAACGATATCAAAGACATAACTTGTGTCGAATGAGATGAGTCGTTGAGCTATCTCGTTTGCAAAAGGTATCAAAGCTTGGACTCAAAATTAGAAGCTGAGATTGAGGTGAGTGTGTCTATCTATAACAAGAATTGGGAGTTGGTATCACGACCCTATTTTTTTATTTTTTTTAATGCGAACTGGTCACTGTTCCTCATCCAAAATTAGTATCCCCTATTTATAATAGAAATTGGGGGTGATAAACCCACGCCACAAACTCTATCTATTTAATAGTAAGTTGTTATTTATAGTAACTTACTATTTATAGTATGTAAGATTTATTATTATTAAATGTATTGATATTAAAAAAGTAGAAGTATTAAAGACTCCATATAGAAACCATGTAATAAGCTAGATGCGTCACATATAAGTATGATTATTATAAATTATAGATAATTTAAAATATCATGATTGGAATGCAACAGTGATATTTTTTTATTACCTAGTTGTGTTTTTAGTAGAAATGACGTCGCTTTTGTAACTATTATATGTGTAGGATGTGAGATTTTTGTATCATCGTTTATAGTAATTTTTTATATGGTATCGTTTTCTTACATATCGCTTTTTTATATTTCTTTTATAGTAAGGCTTATGGAATGACCTTAGACATTGCTAACTACATGTGATATAAGATATTTTTTGGTAATATTGATACTTCTTATATGCTTGGTTAAGTAGGGTTACTATATATCAATAAAATGGACAAAACATGGATGCATAAAGATCGATTATCAGTTGAATACAGTAAAGGGGTTGAATATTTCTTGCAGTTTGCAAATGATAATGTCGATTCTAATGTCATATCATGCCCTTGTTCAAAGTGTGGAAATCTTAGGAGAGGTGAGATAGAGGACGTCAGGGCACATTTGATAACTAATGGTATGGATATGACATACAAAACATGGATATGGCATGGTGAACGAAGTTCTAATGTGTTTCCAAGAAATGATAGTGAAGACGTTGATCAGGGTGAACATGTGTACTATCCTGATGAACCCCTTGATGACATGGTGCATGATGTCTATGATGAAAATATGAATCCAGATAAACTCAAGGAACTACTTGAGGATGCAGAAAAGCCTTTATACCCTGGACGCACAAAGTTCACCAAGCTGTCGACAATTGTAAAACTATACAACTTGAAGGCAAGATATAGTTGGAGTGATAGTAGTATGAACGAATTGCTTAAATTGTTTGGAGAGATGCTCCCTGTTAGTAATGAATTGCCTCTAAATTTGTACGAAGCAAAGAAGAGCTTGGCAGCATTGGGGATGAATTACGAGAAAATTCATGCGTGCCCCAATGATTGCATCCTATATCGGAAAGAGTATGCAGATCATTCTAGCTGTCCTACTTGTGGGGATTCAAGGTGGAAGATGGCTAAGAATGGAGAGGGTAAAAAAAAAGTGCCAGAGAAAGTGTTGTGGTACTTCCCACCTATTCCAAGATTTCAAAGAATGTTCCGCAACAAGAATGTGTCGAGACAACTTATCTGGCATGCTGAAGAGAGAGTTAGTGATGGTTTCCTTCGTCATCCTGCAGACTCACCAAATTGGAAAGTCATTGATCATAAATGGCCAGAATTTGGCAAAGGAAAAAGAAATCTTAGATTGGCTCTGTCAACAGATGGGATCAATCCTCATGGGAACATGTCATCAAAATACAGTTGTTGGCCAGTTATACTAATCACATACAATTTGCATCCAGAGTTGTTTATGAAGAGAAAATTTATGATGCTAACTCTTTTGATTTCTGGCCCTAAGCAACCTGGTAATGACATTGATGTTTATTTGGCCCCTTTGATCGAGGATCTACAATGCTTATGGGTAGGCCTTAATGTATATGATGCAAATCGAGATGAATTATTTCTTCTTAGAGCTGTCCTATTATGGACAATCAACGACTTTCCAGCATATGAGAACTTGTCAGGTAGCTACACAAAGGGGTATCAAGCATGTCTGGTTTGCGGTGAGTCTACGTATAGCGTTAGGCTGGAGCATAGTAAAAAAATTGTATATATGGATTATAGGATTTTTCTAAAAGCAAAACATCCTCTTCGAAGGCAAAAGAAAGCATTTAATGGTAAAAATCAGTATAACCTAGCCCCAAAACCATTGATTGGTAAAGAGATTTTCAAAAGAGTTTCCAAAATCAATTGTAGATGGGGAAAAAAGAAACATGGTGATAAGAAGAAATGTGGTGGTGTTAAGAAGAAAAGTGGTGGTGTTAAAAAGAAAGAGAATGTATTCAAATCATGTTGGAAGAAGCCATCAATTTTCTTTCAACTTGAGTATTGGGAACATCTACATGTAAGACATGTCCTTGATGTTATGCACATTGAGAAGAATGTGTGTGATAGTTTGATATGTACATTACTCAATATTCCTGGAAAAACAAAGGATGGGGTGGCAGCAAGAAAAGACCTTGTAAAGATGAATATCAGGCACGAGTTGGCATCTGTGGTTGTGGGAAGTAGAACCTATTTGCCTCCTGCTGCATACACATTGGGTAGGGAAGAAAAGAAAAAGGTGTGTGCATCTTTGGAAGGAATGAAGTTGCCTATAGGTTACTCTTCCAACTTTAAGAAGTTGGTTTCGACTGAGGATTCAAAGTTTGTTGGCCTTAAGTCACACGATTGTCACAATTTAATGCAACAGTTACTTCCAGTGGCAATTCGTGGCGTGTTGCCTGATAATGTTAGACATGCCATCACTCGATTGTGCTTTTTTTTTCAATAAGCTTTGCAGTAAAGTGATAGATGTTTCGAAGTTGGATGCTATGGAAGAAGAAATTGCGATTACTTTGTGTTTACTTGAGAAGTATTTTCCCCCGTCATTCTTTGATATCATGATACATTTATGTGTTCACCTTGTGCGCGAGGTCAGGTATTGTGGACCCGTATGGTATAGATGGATGTATCCATTTGAGAGATACATGAAAGTCTTGAAGGGCTATGTGAGAAACCACAATCGCCCAGAAGGGTGTATAGCTGAGTGTTATATTGCAGAAGAGGCGGTTGAATTTTGCTCAGACTATTTATCAAATGTGAGTACAGTCGGAATTCCAATTAAGCCTCAAAAGATAGAGCCCACCAAGGCATTATCAACCGGTGAAGTTGTCCGTGTGAGCAAGGAGGATTTGGAGCAAGCACATCTCCATGTATTGACAAATGATGCAGAGATAGACCCTTACATTTGGTATTTAATCTTATAATAAACTTTATATGTGCTACTTTCATTTAATTTTAAGACTCTAATATGAAGGGCTTATTATCAGTGAACATATGGAGCAGTTGAAATCTACATCCTACTCTAGATCAAGAACTAAGAAATGGTTACAAGATCAACACAATAAATCATTCATAAGCTGGTTGCGAGATCGTGTAAGTACCACCTATATTGCATTAATCTAGATCCTAAATGGCTTAAGCTTCAATTAAAAGACTATTTTAATATAAATTTTTTTATATAGGTTGAAAGTGATGAATATTCACAGTCTAGTCATCATCATTCAACAAGGGTGCAAATGCTTGCTCAAGGACCAAGCCCATACGTGTTAAAGTATCATACTTATCGCATTAATGGGGTGACTTTTTCTACAAAAGAGCGTGACAATTCGATAGCTACTCAAAATTCGGGCGTAAGCTTAGTTGCACAAACCATGCAAGTGTCTAGTGCAAAAGATAAAAACCCCATTGTCTGCGATATGATCTTTTATGGGATTATTGAAGAAATATGGGTGGTTGACTATCAAACCTTTCAAATACCAATGTTCAAATGTACTTGGGTAGACTATAATACTGGTATCAAGGTTGATGAGCTTGGTTTTACATTGGTAAACCTAGACAATATTGGCTACAAAGATGATTCGTTTATCTTGGGTAGTCTTGCTAAACAAGTGTTCTATGTGAAAGATCCTAAGGATCCAAAATGGTATGTTATGCTTGTGCCTCCGTCAAGAGAGTATGTTGAATGCAAAGAAGGTGATGATTTCGATGAAGGACAAATACACAGTCCAGGTTTTTCCAATGGAATACCACCAACAAATCCCATAATTGCATATGAAGATGAACCATCTTGCATGCGTGAAGATTGTGAGGGAATTTGGATTGATAATCCAAAAGCTTAAATGTTTAGACTTGTACACAGATGCAACGTATGTTATAACGTTTACATTGACCATTTTTTTCAGTGTGTTAATTATGTTTATTTTATTTTGATCATTCGTTTTTATTTTTCATTGATGTTTGTCATTACGATTATGTTTTTTTAATATTTGGTGTTTCACTTTCTAACTTTAGGTATGGCTGGTCGTAAGAGTAAAATACCACGGCTAGACTCTGACAATGAAGAAGTAAAAAACATTGATGAGCAAGAAGAGGTAATTGGAGAGGACACCCTACCATCAAGCTCAATAAGCAGACAAACAACAAAAGGAAACAAAAGAGGTCCAACACACATGCACATCTTAGCTGTGGAGAGAACTAGTGGCATAAAGAAAAATGTTGAATTCAATCGTAATGGATTACCAGTTGGAAATAATGCGAAAGCAATGCAAAGTTACATTGGCGTTCTAGCGAGAGAGAAGGTCAAGATTACATATGATAATTGGAAGATAGTACCACTGGATTTGAAAGAAAAAATATGGGCTTCGATCAATGTACGTTAAAGGTTATGTTATAGTTACTTGTATCTACTATATATCTTATGATGTTTTAATTATTATGGATTGTAGTTGAATTTCAATGTTGACCCTTGCTGGAAAATGGGGTGTTTGAAATCTGCTAGTACCAAGTGGAGACAATTCAAAACAATGCTGACTACACGACATATTTATGGAGCTAGTGCAAGTGAGAGGATAAAACCACCAAATGATTATCCTCATATTACCCCATCTGATTGGAGCGAGTTTGTGATTACTCGCTTATCTGAGAATTTTAAGGTACGTATACTCAATATAACAATGTTTATATATTTTTCATTATTCATTGTTTAAGTTAGCTAATCTTTAGTATTTGATTGATTCTTCAGAGTGTGAGCAATGACCATAAAACAATTCAGAAACAAAACAAATATCCCCATAGATTGGCACGCAAAAGTTATGCAAACTATGCACAAGAAAATGTATAGTGCCAATCTCTAGCCACTCTACCAATGTCTTCGTATTGTTAGTATTTAATTACGATGAATTACTTTCAACTAAGCATAATTGATTTATTCCATGTAGCCCTCAAAGTTGAGTGGGAATATGGAGATAGATAGAGCTACCGTCTGGATTGAGAGTCGGAAAAATAAAAAAGGAGAAGTTGAAGGAGAAGACCTCAATAAAAAAGTGAATAAAATTATAAGTAAACCTTCTAAAACTCGTGTATGACATCATTATGCCAATTAATATTGTAAATGAGATTACTAGTCCAAGAAAAATAGATGGAAAGACTGAACATATATCAAATGTATGTTGATATATTGTTCTGATCTTTTGTATTATAGAATGAGTGCATAGAAGTTATGAAGAGTGGAACCCAACAATTTCATGGAATAAAGGATGGTATTCTTGCTAAAGCTTTTGAAAAAAGCGAACATGGCGGTCGAGTGAGGGGTGTTGGGGGTGACATTACCCCAACAACATGGTTTAATCTCCCTAAAGGCAAAAATGGTGACAAAGTAACAAATAGTCATATCATGGCACGCATAGAGAGACTAGAAGCTACTATTTACAAAACTCACGAACGGAGTGACATTGATGATAAAGGTAGTTGCTCAGTCAAGAGACCTACATCCACGGATACTGTTAAGAATATAAAGAATGATGAATTTGAAAAAGAAGTGAAGAAGGTAAATCTCGCCCATCATGCGAAGAGGACCATTGACGTTGTTGATGACGTACAAGAGATTGCGGATAATGAGTGGTTGGCTGTTCATGATGAGAATGAATTAAAGGTATAACTCAATCTAATAGGTGCAGTCATTAATTTTAACATATTTGATTTTAATATGTTATCTAAGTTAACATGAGATCTTATTATAGGGAGGAAAAATTGTGGCATTGAGCTTGGAGTCATGCACAGATATTGCTGCTTACGGAACAATTGTAAAAGTTGATGGAGCAAGGGCTAATTGTATGCGAGTTGTAATTGACGAAGCCGTTGATTCAAATGCAATTTTACCATTACCAACAAGTGAACATCATAGTATTGGTGATGCAGTTGGATATGATGTCTCATGGCCAATTCACTTGATAAATTTACAAGTTCAGGTATTCTCTTATATCTAACAATATTAAAAATATATAAAACACATTTGACTAATCTTTCATTGTACATTTATTTTTATTTAACTTAGAAGCATGAAAAAAAGCAAAAGAAAGAGACACGTATCCTTGATTTTGAATCAGTACCACCCACTCTGTATGCGTTGCATTGTTATGCCGTTAAGCCTACATCACGCATCATACAAATTAAGTTGAATCCAGATGTTTTTGGCCATGATCAAATGTTGTTTGTTAACTTTGATGATGTTGAGCCATTTTGTCACTTGGAACCAATTTCTGGCACATGTATCATGGTTTACATATGGTAAGTAATCTAGTTTTTCACTATTTTTATCTTAAATTTTCTAAAATGTTTTTGTTTATTTTTATTTTCATCTGTCGATTAATGTGGTAGGTGCACTTATCAAAAGTTGAAGCTTCGGAACAAACTTGAACAAATCATATTTGTTAATCCAAGTAATGTCAGCCACAATCACTCGACCATAACAGAGAAAAAAACGATGGATCAACACATTCAAGAGAGGGCACGTGCTCTGGTAGATAGATTGGTTGACACAACAACGTCAAATCAATTATGCATAGTGCCATGCAATGTGTAGTAAGTACATATTTAATTTATAGTGTTATAATCGTTAATAGCTATCAATTTTGCAATAACTTGTCGTGTGTTTATGTATAGTAATCACTGGATTCTCACAATTATCTTTCCACACAAGGAAGAGGTGTGCTTATTAGATCCCTATTATAAAGGCAATCATGATGATACTTGGAAACAAGTTGTTGACTTGTATGTTATCGTTGCAACCCTCATGTTTCTCTAGTATAACTTAACATCAGAATTATTCAAATGAATTCTACTGATTATTTTTATCATGCCTGAAGGGCTCTACGTTTGTTTAACGCTCGAAAAGGTATAAAGAAAAGAAGAAAACAAATTATGTGGAAAGTAATTAAGGTACAACAAGATATTGTTGATCACTTTAGTCCAATTTTACTTTAATTTAATTTGGTAATGTTACGTTTCTAATATAGGCTCCAAAGAAACCAGATGAATTCCAATGTGGTTTTTATGTATTGCGATACATGAAACAAATACTTGAGTCTGATCAAACATTAGATATCGACTCGATTCAATCATTGGTAAGTCAAATTAATTTAATGATAAATTTACTATAAATGAATAATAAATGTTTGTTGGTGTTCGTATATTACAGTTCATGCAAGATACTTACACTTCTGATGAAATTGATGAAGTGCGAGCTGAATGGGCTAATTGTGTTGTGCCATACACTTCTAAGTAAAAGGTAATAAATGAGCATTCGTGTGTGTTCTTTGGTGTAGAACATTTTATATAAATGGTTATTAAGGTTATCACATGTGGATGATTTATTGAATGAAACTAGATAGATCAGAGAAGTCTTTTTAAAAATTACTTAACTTTCTCTGTTTATTTCCATAACATTTATGCAATCACTAAAAAATCAACATGTTCTTTCCATATTAGTGAGTTGGATACTGCGACATAATTTTGTTTATCCTCTAATGTAGTCATGTTTTACCTTATCATTGGTTTATCCTTTTATGTTAGTCATGGTGTGGAATGTTAGATTTGAATTATTGTTTTGTGCTTAGTGTTTGTCGAGCCTGTGATTCATTGCTGTTGTGTTTCCATGTTATATAGTTATCCTTCTTGTTATCTCTAGTAGCTTGTTATCTTGGTTCTTCATGGTTTTTTTGAATTTATGCTTACAAGATGTATTTGTACGGCAGGAGGTCGAGTCTCCAACAAATCCATGCATTAAAATTTGTTCCAAGTATTTGTTCAAGTGGGGTTTTGATGATATTGCTGAGAGGAGATCCATGGTAATTTTAGGGTGGTTTTGTGTAGTAATTTTGGATGACTTTTTAGATGACTTGAACATGTTTTAGACATGTAAAACGTATTTGTAATGGGAATTGAGATGTGATTATTTGGATATGATTTAATGTATTTGGGATTAGATGATTTGAGCATGTAATGTTTTTTTTTTTTTAGATTTGAAATTCTTGTAATTGTTGTTAATCATATCACCTGATATCTTTAATTGAATAGTTGTTAAATGATGTCTTTTCTAGAAAAGACATCGGTGGAGTACCGATGTCGAATGGTTTGAGCCGATGTCTTTTCTAGAAAAGACATCGGTGGAAAACTGATGTCTAACGTTTTAGAGCCGATGTCTTTTCCAGAAAAGACATCGGTGGAATACTAATGTAAAATAGTTCGAGCCGATGTCTTTTTTAGAAAAGACATCGGTGGAAAACTGATGTCTGATGGTCTCGAGCCGATGTCTTTTCTACAAACGACATCGCTGGAATACCGATGTCAAATGGTTCTAGCCGATGTCTTTTCTAGAAAAGACAACGGTGGAAAATCGATGTCTAACGATCTCGAACCGATGTCTTTTCTAGAAAAGACATCGGTGGAAAACCGATGTCTATCAGCGTGAATTTTGACATCATGGGATACAACATCACCTATTTGGTGAAATAGACATCGGTGCAGCACCGATGTCTATCAGCGTTTTTCTACTAGTGTACAGACGTAGAATAATCATTATCATTTGAGTTAAAACAAATGTTGAGATAGTTGTCAATAACAATAAGGATACACTTAAATTGAATTTTATTAACAATCTTTACTTATCAATTGGCATGATGTTTATTCATTTACCTCTAATACATTCTTCTTCTATGTAAGAAGAGCTACCCGACGCTCGTTAGAGAAAATTAATAGGCCGTCATTGCATGTTTTTGTTCCAAAGTATCCCTTTCCTTCCTGTACAAAATCATGTATTAAGTCAAACCTCAAGGATTTGCATCCACCAAAGTGAATTCTGAACTTGAAAACAAAGAAGGTGTTTGCTTTTTCGATATCATAGGTTCTAGTCAATTTCTCCTTCGACTTCGCCTTCAAGAAACATCAAAACAAAAATAAAACATAATATCCGAATCAAAGATTTTTAAAAAGAAAGTCAAATTAGTTTCAGCATTCTTGATTTTTAAAAATTCGATGATGAAAAATTGTTAAATAATGAAGCCGAACTGAATAAAATTTAAAAATTAAAATTAATTACAAAAGATTAAAAAAATCAAATTGCAGCATATTGGAGACAAAAATTAAAGGACGGTCAATCGAGAAAATTCAAAGCACCTTGGTTCTAGCTACTTAACTCAATCGTGTAGTATAAGACTACTTAGCTGCAGTGAAAATTTGACACTATTATGTTGGAAGTTTTTTGTTGAAATCTAATAGAATGTGCTAAGGTTTTTTATTTTGCAAGCTTTTGTTGCTATTACCAAACCATTGCCAATTATGCAATTGAAATAGTGCAATATTAAGAAACTCGTTAAGAGAAGTTTTGCAGTGATGCCATATAAAGTAGACATCGATCTAATTTATCCAAAAATAACCTCAGCAGTCTCATAAAAAATATGAAAAATTCCTATTCATATTAGTACCTGCTGATCCTGGCTGAAAAACATATGAATGACCAGGTAGATGATTAGGATAACATGAATGGCGTAAAAAACATGATGACTTGTATGATCGACTCAATCTGCCCTCCAAACCCACCACATACCACAAGTAAATACACAGTCAGCGGCATATGACTTGGCAGCTTAGAGGGGTTCTAGCATGAGTATTAGGCTCTAATCGAATGATCAATTGGACATATCACATGTTGGACTTACACTCTCACCTTTCATTCGTGTCGAGCTTGAATACTTCATAACAAAAAAAAAATCATCTAAACTTCTCTTCCTCATCCAATTTGTAATAAATAGTGAAAAGTCAAAGTACAATTTATGGAGTGCTTTTGGTGCCAGATTTCTTATTACTTTATCTTTTTCAAAAAAGATGTTTTCCTCTCTGCTTTCTGGGGCTAGAACACTGGTCGAAACACCACCAAGAACTTCTCATTCGCTCACAAAGAGTTCTTATTGGACTTACCTTTCCCATTACCTCCTGTATATCTTAAACAATTATTAAAACACACACAAATCAATAAATAAATAAAAATGCCAAGTTCTTTTTTAAACTCACTCAATGCTAGCTTCCAGTATAAGTCATACTATTCAATACAAGCACCTAATTTAAAAAATTAGCTAAAAATTTAAATACCATGACACCAACATAATAATAATTCATCCATAACTTAAAAATAAAAAAATAATAATCCGAATAAGAATCATTTTTTTAAACTCACTCAACAAAAATAATGATAAAAAAATCATCCAATAAAAATTTAAACATACTCAATGCTTTCAAAATAAGAACAACTTTTTTAGTTGATCACTACTAAAAAGAATTTTTTAAAAAATTTGCAACTCACCGTTAAATAAAACATAAAAGCTTGTGTTTTTGATAAAAACTTCAATTCTCCAGATCTTTAATATACGACAAATTCATCATAAAATAAAACATAAATGCTTGTGTTTTTAGATCGAAGTAGTCAATAATTCTAGATGAAATAACCATCATTATATTATTCAAGCAGTTAAATATGATCACAACGTGTAATAGAAAAGTATGCAAAATATTCAAAATGTTAGAAGCAATAAACATTAGTATGTTTTTTGGAAACAATAAAAAGTTTTGCTTAAAAATATTTAAAAATCCAGAATTAAAGCAAAACATGAAATGGCTGAATTTAATGAAAAAATACACAATTTTGCTCCTTAAGTATTAGGATAAATTTTTTTAGGCTACAATAAATAAGTAACATAAAAAAATTTCAGTAACTCATTCTAAGCTTATGGACTGGTTATATAATAAGTTTTAGACATGAACATTATACGGATGAAAACAAAACAATTATCACACACAAAATCAGTAGAATAATTTCTAATTTGTATTAGGAATTCTACCTCAAATTCCGATATAACCTCATTTCCATCTATTGAAACAGCTTCCTCAGCAACGTCATTTCCCATTGATGGCCTGAAGAAAACATGAATATAAGAAAAGAAAAAGTGAATTAGTAATTTTCAAAAAAAAATGCTGGAATACTAACTACATAAATGCATGAAAGTATCCATGTAAGAGATTATACCCACACTAAATCATTCCAAACAATCTTCCCATGTAGAGAAAGTGCTGACAAAGAAATTGGCAAGTTTAAATGCGAGTTTCAGCTCCTTGCATAATTTCCCAACAAAAACAAAGACCGTCATAATGGCAGGGACAATATAATATAGCAAACTAAAGTAAGCAAAACTACTCAAAATCAAAGATAAAATTATATTATAGCAAAAAAGTGACAATCTCACATGTATTGATTCAAAATGAAAAGAATAATTACTCTAGACAAACATCAATAATTGAGATAAAGATTTTGATTTCTATTGCTCTCATAGTGGTAAAAGAAAACTATTACTCCCTCCGTCCCACACTTATGTTCACACTTTCTGTTTTCGTCCGTCCCACACTTATATTCACCACCCAAAAAAGGAAACTTCACATTAACCAAAAGCCTCAAAAGTTATCTTAATTTCAAAAATATCACTCCTACCTAACATACATAACATACTTTATAATTTATTTATTACCTAAAAATACCACAATACCACTAAAAAGTCAATAAAGTTGGTCAAAAAGTAACTTTTCTTAAACTTCATATCTATAGTATTGGTGAACTTAACTATAGGATGGAGGGAGTATAAGGTAGCAAAATGGGCCAAGAGCTACACATAGAGTGTGAATTAGATAATTTAAGGAATAGTTGAATTCCATAACCTTTACCTTAAAGAAAAGGCAGCCCCATTATTCATATTCTGACCAAGCACAAAAATTAATTATCATAAGAGCAATACACAAATTAAGTAAACATGATCAGCAAATGAAGATGGCCATTTCACCTCTTCCAAGTTCCAATAAAATGATGTAGTGATGAAGATGAAACTGTAGTAGCATATTAAGAGCGTTATAAGTTGGAGATAACAAAATAGAATATCACCATGTCAAGTGTTAACTCAGCAAAGATATAAGAATGCAAAATGTAAGAAGTAGCTGATGGAAAATTAACCCTACCGATAGCGAAACTAACCAAAACTGTGTAAAGTCTGTAGGGAATCAACTTACCCATCTGAACACTTTTTTGTTGTAACAGAATGTCCCTACACAATATGAAATAAAATAATGAGCAAGTAAAAATTTCACGCAAACTTGATAAAAGGAATTGTTAATTCTTTTATTAAAGACCTAATAAAATCAATATATTTTTTATGCCAATCATATTGATGAATATACATGTAGCATATAGAACATTAAAACATATAAACTATCATGTTCATTACCCTATTCGCCACATTCCATGTATATTCATTATTTCAACAACAGTGAATTTCCATCAATTGTACCTTATTGTGTATCCCTTTTGGTATGGAAAACAGACTCTTAGGTATGGAAACAATTCTTCCACCCTTCGAATATAAAATCGGTTCTAAAATTCAAACACATTCCTAAATGGCAGAACCTAGACTTGTTAGAAATCTAAGCCTACTTCACATGTGGGCTTCTACTGCCTGTGAACAGCGCACACAAAATGTATGGGAATAACAGTAGACAACTGATGTTGAACCAAGTGTTATAACAACAGTACAAACACTATGACAGAAACCTATCTAGGATCTTTTACACTGTATAGTGGGATTACCTTTTCAATCACTTGACTTGGCAACTAGCAGCTTCCATTTATAGATGGCTGCAGCCTCCAAATGATGAGTGGTCCACGTTGGAGATGTGGATTCCACCCATGAAGACTCAAATAACCGCCCACTAAAAGAGGTAGTTATTTTCGCCTTCTAGATCCTTCTAGAGCTCCTGGATCTTTCCAGTTTGCTCCAGGGTCTTCAAGGTCTGTGTTTGACTTGGTCTTTGCATCCAACACGTTCAGCACTTTAACTGCAACAACCCTGAAAGCAACATTAACCACAACACCAGTCAAAACAATAAAATAACATTAGTGGTTAATAAAACAACTGGTGGAGGACATGTGTGATTCCAGATGTGATGACACTGGTCTCAACACTTCACATCAACAATCTTCTCCAATCACGTCTATCCACAACCACATAACCTGATGCAAGAAAATAATGCAGAGCAAGATATCTAAAGTAATACATCAGATGTTAGTTCGAGAGTTGTGCAAAAATAACTAAGCATTCTAAAGCATAATTACCAAAGTGATTAAAGATAACCACTTAAGTAACATATAAGTGCAAAGCTTAGATCAGAGTTTAAACAGAAAATAAACTATCAAGTCACCTTCAGAAAATAAAAATCAGAATAAAAATCAGTTTAACATCCCATTATCAAATAGTTAGAAAAATGAGTGAGGCAGCAGCAACTTTCAGTCATCGGCAGCAACAAGCATGAACACTTTGATCTCTTTGCTGATCTCCCCCCCACCATGTGAACTCCCCCTAAGTTGCAGCATTACCAGCAACATCACCAGCAGCATCACCTGCATCAGGAACATTTCCAGCAATATTTTCTTCTTCTAGTTCATCAGTGATGTCCTCAATCACAATTCCTCCAGAGCCAAAGCTTTCAACTGCAGTACGTTGAGCAGTAGCAGCAGGTATATCTCCCCCTGTGGGTGTGGATAGCAACTTACTCCAGAACTAACCTCTTTTTTCTAGAATGTCTGCTTGTGTGTTCATAGCATTGGCTTGGAGTCTGAGGTTCGAGACATGGCGTGCCAGGGCAGCAGCTTGTTGCTCAATGTATTTGCAGTTCAGAGTAACAGAGATAACTTCTCCAGCTTGTGCAGAAGTGTCAGTGTGAACCGAAGTGTTGGCAGTATCAGGAGCAACATTCTGAGTATCAGCAGTAGCAGGGGCAGAAACAGGGTTCACATAGGGTAGATCAACTACACGATTACCTTCAAGCAGTGGTTTAGCAATACCAAGAACTAGAACAATTGAGAAAAGAAAATTAACTTTACCTTTCTGAGCACCTTGACCAATTAACAGATAGTGAATCAAAGCAGCATAAGGTAACTTTCCAACCTTGGAGATATTTCAACCATAACTGATCAGATATTTGTAAATAACTCTACCAAGGTTAAAACACAGGTTCTTTCCTATCTTATAGATCAACACAACATGCTCAGTGGTAATTCTAGTGGTATTGGAGGAAGACAGCCAATTGTAAACACATAGCTTGTACAAGATTGCATGTAAACTAGTCAGACTTGGACTGAACAACTTCTTAGGCCAACTAACAATTAAACCTCCAGTAATCACAGACACAATCTCATCCATATCATCAATTTCATCATCACTATCATCATTCACAGTCCTTAAACACTCATTAATCTTTGTAGGAAAAAAATCATAAATCTGCCCCCTAAAGAAAATTCTTCCAAATTTGGGACTTGTACTCTTAATCATACTATTATAGATGTGGGCATAAAACTCACATACCCAATTGGTGTAGAATGAGGTAGAGTACCTAAGTGATTTCAACAAGCTTCTTCTCTGAAGAAGTTGATGAGGTTGTGTGGAGTGAGGTCGGCATCCTTCATCTTTCTTTCATGAATTATGTCCTTCTTGGCAAACTTCTTGTACATAACTTTGCCATCAGTGAAGTAGAAGTTCCTAACTCCAAAGTTTTCAACATCATAGTCAAAGTCATTATATAGATCATCAGCATTATCAGAGGACTCATCACCATCATCATCTTTGGCTTTATCTTCACCATCAGAACTCTCAACATTTTTAACATCAATATCCTTATCAGATTCATCAGATTTTACACCTTCGTCAGCATCCTCAGGTGCATCCTCTTCATCATCAGAAGATGAAGATGAATCATGGTCAAGATCAGAGGGTTCTGTATCTACATTAGTAGGTGTTGGCACTGAGGCAGCAATATCTATGGTAATATCATCAATCAGTTGGTTCAGATCAGCATTTTCCTCATCAGATTCATCTGGTGTTGCCTCAGGAGCGGTAACATCAGACGCAACTTTCTTTCCTCTCCATCTCTTCTTCAAAGCTTTGCAAAGATCAGTAATGGTGGGATTTTCACCTGTAGCATCTACATACATAGGAGTAGCTTCATCAGAATCAGAGATAGAGATAGGGGACTTCCCTTTTTTCAGAGGTGGTTGCATCCTTTGTAGTGCCTTTCTTGCGGAGTCTGACCGACCAACGTTGTGGAGGTGCTTTACACTTCGGAGCAGATGGTTTAGCAACCTTTGATCTGATTGGAACCGGTGGTGATGATGAGGGAGAAGACACTTGTGAATTCTATTCAGCACGAGTAGGTGATGTATTTGGAAATGTAGGGACTTGATCAGAATTCTGAGTCTCAACATTCTCTGAGGGTAGGCTTTCTTCTGGAGCCACAAAAGGGACCAAGGCAGATTGGTTAGAAGTATCGGTGGGAATTTCAGAGTAAGCTTTAGTGGGAATGGATGGTTCAAGGACGGGATTTTCAATTCTTGAAACAGTAACATTTGACCCAGCGAACTGAGTTCGAAGAGATTCAAGAACTGAATCGGGTATACCAGCTGGAAGGATGATACTCTGAGGAAGAGAGGTTCCAGAAATAGGAGAAGTCGGTAGTGTAGCAGCATTCAGATTGACATCGGTGCAACATCCAATGCGACATTATTGGCCATATCAGCTAGTGTTTGGAGTGAATTTTGTGAGGAAGAAGGTTTGGATTTGGAAGTGGAACGGGTTGCCTTTGGAGGTGCCATTTGAAATATGAGAGAGACAGGCTTTATCGATAACAGTGAGTGAGAAGATGAAATGGGGGATCACACTCAAGATTTCATACTACCTTTTGAAAAGATCACATCGTGGTTGTCAGCCCCGTGTGTCTGGTTACTCAGTAGCAGTTCAAGAGTGTTCTTTATTCCCTTTTTGAAACCATAATAAACTTTTTGAAAAGAACACATCATGGTTGTCAGCCCCCGTGTGCCTAGTTACTCAGCATGTTTAGACCTTTGATTTTTAAGAACCGTGCTTTTAGTGTATCTTCAGTAATACCTCAAGATTCAACCAAAATATAATTAGCAGTAACAAAATAGGTCACCAAATCCCTTAATTTCGACATAAATTGGCAAAACTTACAGTAGTGTTGCCTTGAGTGTCGAAACACTCTAAGCAACATCATGCATGACTTTATGGAATGCAGAGTCCAAGAGATTTCCTAAGTGAAGAAAACCTCTCGAAATCAAGTGCTTTTGTGAATATGTCAGCAAGTTGTTTTTCAGTAGAAATATACTCCAATTTGACTACTCCCTTCTCAACTAGATCTCTTAGAAAATGATGTCTAATACTAATATGTTTAGTGAGTGAGTGTTGAACTAGATTTTTTGAAATGTTTATAGTACTCGTGTTATCACAGTAAATCATTAAAGTGTCAGTCTCAAGCACATAATCATCTAGCATCTTTTTTAACCAAAGCAACTATGTGCAACAACTTCCAGCAGCAATATATTCAGATTCAGCAGTGGATTGGGATATGCAATTTTGTTTTTTAGAATGCCAAGAAATAAGATTGTTACTCATGTAAAAACATCCACCACTTGTGCTCTTCCTGTCATCACAATCACCAGCCCAATCAGCATCACTGTATCCAACCAGAGAGTTGTTAGTGTCCTTTGAAAACCATAACCCCATGTTGGCAGTTCCAGCCACATATCTGATAATCCTCTTCACAACTTTCATATGAGATTCCTTGGTACCTATCACAGACACAGACACTATACATAATGTCAGGTCTACTAGCAGTCAAGTACAGAAGGCTACCAATCATAGATCTATACAGAGTGTGGTCAACATCTGGGCCAACATCATCTCTGCACAGTTTCTGTGATGTTCCCATAGGTGTTTTCATAGGCTTAACATTTTCAAGACCAAATCTTTTCACCAAGTATTTAGCATACTTACTCTATAAGATGAAAATACCACTATCACTTTGCTTAATTTAGAGCCCTGAAAAGTAATTTAGGTCACCAGCAAGACTCATTTCAAAATTGGTAGTCATGGCTTTCACAAAACCGTCCATCATAACTTGAGATGTTGCTCCAAATACAATGTCATCAACATAAATTTGAGCAAACAAAAAACTATCTGATTCATGCTTAATGAAAAGAGTTCTATCAGCCTCACCTCTAATGAATCCAAATTGAAGTAAGAAGTCAGTTACTCTACCATACCATGCTCTAGGAGCTTGCTTTAGACCATACAATACTTTTTTCAATTTATACACATGATCAGGATAGAAAGTATCAATAAAATCTTTTGGTTGTTCAACAAAAGCTTCTTCATTTAAAATTCTATTTAAAAAAAGCAGCTTTAACATCCATTTGGAACAGTTTGATACCAACAAAGCATGCAATAGCCAAAAGAAGCCTAATAGACTCTATTCTAGCTACAGGTGCAAATGTTTCATCAAAATCTATCCCTTCAACCTGTGTGTATCCTTGTGCAACAAGTCTAGTTTTGTTTCTTACTATATTACCAGATTCATCAATTTTGTTCTTGAAAATCCACTTAGTTCCAATGACATTAGTGTTTGTAGACCTAGGGACTAGAATCCAAACATCATTCCTAGTGAATTGTTCAAGTTCTTCATGCATAGCCTGAATCCAACATTCATCTTTTAAAGCTTCAGAAACATTTTTGGGTTCAACAGAAGAAAAATAAGATTCAGCACATACTTGATTGCATATGTTGGACATGCAAACTGATCTTACCACTGTTGGCATTTGGATCTTTAGGTTAGCATGAACCGTTAGGGTTCCATGCGATTCTATAGTAGCAGAAACATAAACATAGAATCGAATACCTTTCACCAGGGTATGTTGATGAAGATGGATTCTCGTTGACAGCCTGCGCGGCGTCACGAGAATGGCCAAAACTTCCTCATCTGAATTCTGATTGGAGCAATCTATGCGCTCAGACAATCCTCTCTTCGGCGGCTTTCCGTCAGTATATTAAACATCGAATTCGGAACATTGTACTATTTTATATGAATTTTTCAAGGTGGCGGATAGCAGCAGCAAACAACCTTCCGGTCTTCTGTTGTATTCCCAAGTCCAATCTCGATGTCGTGTGGGCGACGATCCTCGAGATCTTCTCAATCTGTTGTTCCCTCACCCCCTCACAGTGTTAGGTGTGTAATTAGGGTTTATGGATAGCTGAGATGACTTATAAATGGGCTACAGCAGGGACCAGGAGGAGAAATTGGATTAGGCCTCCACTGGGCTTAAGTATCCAAGCTTACCCCAAAGCTTATACTTAAGTCCAATAATAATAATATAGTCCACTAAAATATTATTACTGCACTACCTTTCCAATCCCAAAATTACATTTTGGGCTCCTTCTTATTATGAGTCCGTTAGTCTCCCCATGTTTAAGATATACAATGTCCATTAATTAATTAAGTTACTGACAACTTTATTAATTAATATCTTATCCAAGAGTAGTACCACTAAACCTCATTATCATGCCGGAATAAATTCTACATGCAGGGTTTACATGATAATCCTTATGAGCTCCTCAAGGGGACATCATCAACCTATGACGGACACAGATTCCTTCTACAATCAACAGCACACCATAGAGACAGCATTATTTCCCAACTCACCGAGTTTGTTGATTTAATTACATGTAAATCTCACCCATTGATGAATCAAAAAAATACATACTGCCCTACGTGTCGAGGTTATTGTATAGGGATTAAGAGCACGAACTTCCATAATAACAGAGATCAAGTTCTTCTATAAGTCAATATAAGTCGAACGATCTAAAGCGGTCCTGCTCAATACACACAAGTGCACTAATGTAATTCTATAGCCAAGATAAGCTAATACCAAACCACACTACAACCATCCCGATAGAAAATCCCCGTCTATCTCAGTTGTGAGCCTCTGTTTACACTTTATAAGGAAACCGATGATATGATCTTCCGCGTGTTGTCGCACAACATATCATCTATAGTATAAAGCAAGTAGACTATTGCATCAGACATATAAATAAATTATAAGACGCAATCATTTGATCATATGATTCTCATTTCAAATAAATTGTTACAAGATTGTTCATACAAAAAGCTAGACTTTTAGTATACAATTCAACAACCACATCTCTGAATTTACCTTTCTTTCTGGTTTGAACACCAACTGAGGATTCTCCTATGATTTGTGAAGAAGGGCGATCCTTATTATATCTGTAGTTAAGAGAATTCCTGGGAGTTCTGTGGATCTGATTCTCATCATTTTCTGACTCATTCTCAGATGTTGTAGGTGATGTGATCACTTTTGGCTCAACATTGTTCACTGATTCTGCAATTTCAATCAGGTCAGAGATGTCATCTTCCATCTTTTTACCTGCAATATTAGATGTATCATCAAATACCACATTTACAGATTCTTGAACAGATCTAGTTCTAAGATTAAAGATTCTGTATGCTTTTATATTCTTAGAATAACCTAAGAAAATACTTTTATCACTCTTAGAATCAAACTTTGAAAGACACTCTCTATCATTCAGAATATAGCACATGCAACCAAATACATGAAAGTATTTTAGGTTGGGTTTTCTCCTATACAGCAACTCATAAGATGTAATAGAACTACCTGGTCTAAACAGAATTATGTTGGACACATGCATGCAGTGTTCAATGCCTCAGCCCAAAATCTTTTAGACACATTCATTGAAGTAAGCATGACTCTAGCCATTTCTTACAGAGTTCTATTTTTTCTTTCAGCTATACCATTTTGCTGTGGGGTTTTAGGAGATGAAAATTCTTGTATTATACCTTTCTTTTCATAGAATTCAGAAAACATGTTATTTTCAAATTCTCTACCATGATCAGTCCTAATCCTACAAATCTTAAGATTGAAAGCATTTTTGAACCTTTTGTAAAGAACTTTAAATACTTCAAACACATCTGATTTTTCTCTAATGAAGATGTGCACATAGTGGTGATTTTGTGTGAAGACCTTACCTGCTTACCCTTTTGGTATGAACCACAAATGGGAGGGTCTTTGAAACTGAGCTTAGGTAATCCTTTAACAGCTTCCAACTTAACCAATTTTTGTAAATTTCTGTAATTTACATGGCCATGTTTTTTATGCTAAAGTACACTTTCATCATGTTGTGAGATGTTGCAGTAAGTGTTGTTACCAATCAGATAACAATTATCAACAGATCGATTACCAGCCATCACACGCTCATCAGTTTCATTCAACATAAAAATGAATTCTTGTCAAATTTCACATGCAAATTATCATCACATAATTGACTTATGCTTATCAAATTAGCAAGCAAACCTTCAACATGCAGCACATTCTTCAAATTTGGGAAACCTTTAACATTTAAAGTTCCTTTACCAACAATGTCACCCTTAGACCCACCACCATAAGTATCCTTACCACCATCATAAGCTTCATAATCTTTCAAATATTCAATATTTCTAGTCATATGTCTAGAACAACCACTATCAAAATACCATGAACCAGGTACGCATGCTTGTAAAGAAGTACAAGCTACATTAGATAGCACTTTTGGTTTTTTGACCCAAGCAGTTTTTGGTGTGTGTGAATACTTGTGTAGCAACATTTCAGGCAACACTTTTCCAGAGAACAAGTTATCTTTTATTTTAAAACAAAATGGACGAATGTGACCAGGAACTGAACAGTAATGACAGATAAAAGTTCTCTTGCCTCTCTGTTTTGGAAACTTTTTACAAAAACTTTTTGATCCAGGTTTCACAAATTTTACAGGTTTATCAAAACTAAAAGGGTTAGAGCTTTCAGAAAATTCAAGACCACTCATATCAGATTTACCAACACACAATGCTTCATTCATGACAGATGTACTCTTAGAGTATTTTTTGAAACTTAGTGTTGAAGCAGTCAATTGTTCTTGGAGTTTTGAAATTTCAGCATCCTTTCTAGTAAGATTTACATCAAGTCTTGTGATAGTTTCAATCAAACCATCATTCTCTTGGTTGACCTTTTGAAGTTCTTTCAAAAGTTCGGCAATTTTTCTTTCCAATTGCTCTTCAGATGTACCTGCTCTAGTATAAAAAGCATTAGTACATTTCACATCAGAATCAGAAATCAACTGAACCTTGCTTGATGTCGAAGTAGATATTTTCACATCCAACTCAACATCTGAGTCATTTCCAGAAAGTCCTTCACTTACACATTCTGACAGAAATACCAGCTCTTCATCCTTTGTCTCTTGATCACCTTTATATTCATCATCACTCAAGGAAACATTTAAGTTCATCCTTCTCTTCAAAAGAGTGTTAGCGCATTCATTTGCATAATGAACAAAACCAGTACATTCACTACAAATGAGGGTCTTTCTAAATTCAGGATCATACTTAAGTTTTCTTTGAGTGGGTCTTCGAGTAAGCGTTTAAAGAGTACTAGAAGAATGATCTATCCTAGGCTGAGTATTTGCTTTAGACTTGTTTTTCTGATTTCTCAAATAGGCTTCAAATTTCTTAGCAAGTAAATCAATATTATCAGTGTCATCTGAAATATCATCAACATTTCATCAACTTGTGAAATTTCAATAATGGTTGATGTCCTTCCAAAACATGAAGGAGCATCACTTTTAAAAACAACAACACCTTTTTCTATCATACGCAGAATCTTGTTGAGACATATCCATTTCATAGGTTTTCAAAATGCTCATAAGCTCATTATGACTCATAGTATCAGTATTCATAACTTCTTCTAAAGCACAAACTTTACTATTAAATCACCTAGGAAGTGTACGAAGTGTTTTGTTTACTAACCTGGAATTGGAATTGGGTCACCAAGTGATTGCAGCTCATTCACGACTTCATACATCCTTTCATTATATGAGTTGATGGTCTTATTTTCTCTCTGATGTGCATTTTATTTGCACGCAAAATTAAACCCCAAATATTAAGGATATCAATTGCAACTTAAGCAAGCGACCAAGTGAATATAGAAACCCAATGGACGGCATATTATTAATTTAATTATTTATTAAATTAATTAAGACAAGATGGCAATTAAGATTGAGGTTTTAATTATTAATCTACTAAACAAGTAATTAAAATAGCAAATAACATAAAACATCATTCGAAGAATACGAAAGTGGATCTAGCCCTTGGATAATCCAGTTTCACGCATTAATTTCCCTTTAGTGTGTTGATGTCTGACTCTGCCTTGTGGAATATGGACGCATCACTAAACTATGCATATCTACTCTATAAACACAAGTAAACATGCGTGTAACACTTGTGAATAACCTCGGAGCAAGATATATAATTACACCCCCCTTTCTAGGTACTATCAGTATCAATTATTTCCCTGGCCAATTGGTACTCTAACCCGATATGATCTCCCTTTATAGGTACTATAAAATTATTCTCTTTATCCTACTAAATAACCCAAATTTAATTCAATTAATAAGTATTCATATATGATAGTTCTAATGAAGCTTCGGAGTCCCCTCACTTAGAATCATAACATGGAATCCTGCTCAGCAGTGAACGCACTCAATCAATAACAAAGATATGTATTCAGACTCTACATAACAGTTAATGATGCACAAAACGACCGTGAGTATGAATTAAAAAAGGCAAAATCATATATAAAATAAATCCACAAGTAGTGTTGTATGGAGTTTACACACGAAAGTTTAATTAATTGGTAAAAACATTCACAACCCTAGTTCTACCAAAAAGGCTCTAGCCCATGATGTTACGAAGAACAATCATGGGGGTTGGATAGATCTTACCCATATGTCCGGAAAATACAAGATAAATTAGAAAATGAAGGAAACCCTAGATGTGGACGTCGTCGCGTCCTTCTTCATCTTGAATCCTCCTCTTGGTTCTCCTCTTGATTCCACAGATAAATCTTCAAAGTGATGGATGGATGGACGAAAGGATGTGGATGATGGTTGGGGGTGAATCCCCCTTGTGGGGTGTGGTATTGTGTTGTGGCCCTCTATAATCCAATCTCTATTTTCTATTGTCTATTGTGTTGTCTTGGTGTGATCTACACCCCCTTTTATACTTGTAAGTTCTCCTTATAGGCCTTGGAATGGGCTTTTTTAGTGATCACACGCATTGAGGGTGTAAAAATACGGATATGGTAAGTTTCCAAACGTCAATTCGACCACGAAGTTAGGTCGAATTCACCTCCCCTGGTCAAATTGCAGGTCGAATCACCCTACTGGAAGCTTCAGACACCGGATTCGAGCTTCAAGTGCTGGATTCGACCAATACAGCAAGTCGAATTGAGGTGTCGTGGTCGAATTCCTTCTTTTTTTCATCCAATTCGACTAGGATTCGACCACATGGTCAGGTCGAATTCAAATGTTGTGGTCAAATTGTCTTACGCAGCCTCACCATTTCGCATATAACTTCCATATCTGAGCTCTAATTTGAGTGATTCTTGCGCTCACGCGATCCTCTCTTACTTGGCTTTCTATCCATATAAAGAACACAAGAAAAATCCAAGTTTTGAATGTGCAACAAGCCACGGAAATTAGCACAGCAATTATGTTCGGCACAGCTCGCGCGACGTCACCATTTTGATCATAACTTCCTCATTTGGAATCCGATTGAGGTGTTCTTTACGCCAAATCAGCCCTCATTTCAGTGGCTTTCCAACCATGTATCACACCAATAGTTTTGATCTCCACAACAACACAGAAAAATTACGAAATTTGGATGTGCGTTTTCAGCATTCTTGCACAAGTTGCACCTTTTCTCCAACTTTGCACTTTTGATCATTTTTCCACCTAAAACACAATAAAACGCCTCAAGTGCAAATTTTTCATACATATATTGAATATAAGATACTTGTGCAAATATATAACAATAATTCTCATCAAAAAGCTGTTAAATTGGACACTCAAATATGGTGATTTCGACTCTCAACAATCCCCCAAACTTACTCATTGCTCGTCCCGTAGCAAAAAAATAAAAATAAAGAGACAGAGTATGAAAATTAGCAGAGAAATAAGGACTATGATCAATATCCCATTCAAAATACAATTGTCCTCAACTTAGGTCATGCAACTCTCCTTACATGTAATACTCAATTCATAGCATACAAGTTAAGATAATCACCACCAATTCAAATGCTTCATTAACATGTTCTCACGGGAAGTATATATCACTCGCACTCAAATGTAAAAGATGTACACTTATGGGTTAAGGTGTTTACGCTCAAATTCAATTCAAGTGCATGCGTAACCATAAGCTTGCCAAAAGTCTCAAACTCTACACCACTAAAAGGTATGACTCGATAATGGGATCAAAAAGGACTTTTCTTTTGGATGTAATATTGGCTCTTTGGTTAAGGTAGGAAATATATGGACAAGTGACTCAAAATTTTGGATCAATCAAGCGTGCACTCCATCATGATCTTCCATTCTTCTTATTCACTTTAATTAAGCACATCCTCCTCAACTCTTCAACTTTTTTCTTCAAGCGTAACATTTTTTCTTTCTTTTTCTTCCCTTTATTTTCTTATTTTTTCCTCTCTTGAGGTACCAGTTTCGGGCACTACCTCTAACATCTCGGGGTACCAGTTTTGGGCACTACCCCTAGGTAACTTATTTTCAAGCTCATAATCACTTGTACAGCTCCAAATATTTTATTCCTTCCAAACTCCATCAAAATCAACTTCACACACTTTGACAGCATTTAATTCTCCACTAAATATAGGAATTTAAGGCTCAAATAGGATATTAAAGTGGTTATCTTCGTAGGTTGCCAAAGATATAAGGCTTTTCGGCTCAACGAGGCTAACTACGAATAAACATCATCCGATAGGAAATTATTTGGCTAAGTGACTCATAAATTCAAGGATGGCCTTAAATCATCTCCCATCATCTAACACACATGTAGTTTCAAGTAAGACAAGAGGCAAGTTCTAGAATACATACACAAGAACGATACTTACCAGAAAAGAAAATCATGTGATTATGTACATGAATAAGGCTCAAAATCTCACATGGATTTTTAACACGTAACAAAGCACTCTTCATGGTAAGCAATATCCCACAAGTACACATAGAACTTCATACCACAATATAACTTAAGTACACTTCCTTCATCAATTTCAAGAGCATATGAATTTTAGGCACAATTTAAAAATATAGCTAACATCGATCACCACCTTAAACTTAATCCTTTCACTCCTATGAATTAAAAGCACACATAAAAATTAGAATAAGGAAACGAGGGCACCTGATTTCTCCTTCAAAAC
Organism: Pogostemon cablin; assembly: GCA_023678885.1. Taxonomy (NCBI): domain Eukaryota; kingdom Viridiplantae; phylum Streptophyta; class Magnoliopsida; order Lamiales; family Lamiaceae; genus Pogostemon; species Pogostemon cablin. Next base: position 16,129,681 of record CM042953.1, on the reverse strand, counting down.
GCACGAGCTCCTCGAGTCAAAGCGTCAATGTAGAACTCGTCTTGCCATCCTAGTTATCTTTTTCTATCATCAAAGCTCAAGCACACGCATCATCACAGGATTCATCAATAATAAAATAGGGGAACTATAAGAAAAAATCAATTGACTATCTAATCGTCTCTACACACTAGAAACACCCATTAACACTAGGCAAATTGCAAAAAATTGACACATCAAAATCGATTAAAGTTTTAATATACCGCAAAAAATCAACTCTCCTAGCAAACATTACAAAAAAATATTATACTCTTGGTGCTTCAATGAGGTAAGAACATTACACCACCCCAAACTTAGTAAAAACCGTAAGTTGAAACTAAGTTTGAAAAGAGATGTAATTGCCGAATAGTAAGCACCTTAAATATAAAAATTTCTTACTCACACGAAATAAATAAAGCAATAAAATGGAAGGGTAAGCCCCCAACAGGTGCTCATATTTAACGTTGGAGAGTCACGACAGATGTAACCTTTTAAACTACTTGATTGGAGGACGGTCTTGTCGCATCCTCACATTCAAATACTTTCTTTCCCTCTTCTTATCTACACTCAACACCTCACCTTTCTTGGTCATAAACATATGATCATTGGAATTTCCTTCCTCCCATGGCTGTCTAGACACTTCTTGTCAATTTTCCACTTAAATTCAGAATTATCTGCCTTAGAAAAATCAAGATTAAACAAGTTAGAAACTATATCAATGCTCTTGCACGATTGAGTCTCCATGGGCATCTTCAATCAAGAGAAAAAACCACATCTTCATCATCCATATGCAGTCTAAACTTCTCGGCTCTCAACTTCTTGGCTCTTTCCCACTTCTTCTCTATTATAAGCTCAGTATTCTGCTTATGTAACAGTACTGGAGTAGCATCAACATCATGTGGAGCATTCGGCACAAAAAATAGTACAGAACGGTTCGGTTCAACCTAGATTCGACCAGGGCTACTGGTCGAATTGGATGAATAGTGGTCGAATTGTGTACCTGGAACTCTATTCTCTCCTTGTCTACTGGATTCGACCTGTAGGTCTGGTTGAATTGAAGTGCTCCTGGTCGAATTGAGCTTCTGTATGAATTATATCATTCGATTCGACCTGGATTCGACCATGAGGTCTGGTCAAATTGGATGGCTTCAGGTCGAATCAAACTTCTGATAAAACAGAGTGCTCTAGAGGGTAGGATTCGACCTGGATTCGACCAGAGGGTCTGGTCGAATCCTGGTGTTTCTGGTCGAATCGAGGCTCTGTTACTTCTGAATCACGCCCAAGTGTCTCATTCGACCTCCCCTGTTGAATTCGACCAAGATTGTTGGTCGAATTGGGGTCAAATCGATCTCCCGACATCTCTGATTTCAATTCCGGCCTCATCGGTCCCTCATACTGCGTTCCAGACCTTAACGTGATGGCTTTATCTTCCAATTTTTGTGTCAATTGATTCATGTTCGCGGTCATCTGCCTCATAATCAAAGTAAGGTCCTTCAACTGCTTAGATAAATCTGCATGATCAACATTCATGGTATCCTCAAGACAATCAATCCTTGCATCATTCTCAGCCATGTATCGATTGAAGGTATCCTCAACACTCTTCACTTTGTGATGCCGCATACTAGGCCCCCTTAGTGTCAACTCTTTAATCTGTTTTTGCTAGTACTCTAGTAGCTTGTTGATGTTCGCTAGACTAGAGACGATCTCATCCTTCCTATTCGGCTTTACCACTTGATGTTCAACCTGCGCTACCTTGCCAAGCACATATGATCCTCTATCTCTCTCTATAGGACAGTCACGTTAATTCATTGAGATGTCTTCAAATAACTTTTCTGCTTCAAGTACTGTTTTTGATAACAGCGCTCCTCCTGATGATGCATCAATAAGAATACACGACTCACAATCCAGTCCATAGTAGAAGATACTTATGTATTCAGCCTTAGACATTCCATGCTGTGGGAACCTCCTGAGCATGTCTTTAAACCTATCCCACGCCTCATAAAATTTCTCACCCTAATTCATAACAAATTGAGTGATGTCTTGCCTCATTCTTAAGATCCTTGAGGGTGGCATGTATCTCTCTAAGAACTTCTGCTGCAGTTGGTCCCATGTAGTGCAATCTGCTACATCAATAGTCTCATACCAAGCTTCTGCCTTATCAATTAATGAAAACTTGAATAGGGCAATCCGCCTAGCATTATCATTAGCTCCAGCACCTTTCTGAGTGTTTGCAAAACCAAGAAATCTTCGGAGATGCTGATATGGATCTTTAAAACAATCTCCAAAAAAAGGGATTCTTCTCCACCATGTTAATAAGAACGGGATTTATCTCAAAATCATCATCTTCCCCCCTTGCTCCTATCAACCCCATGTTGCCAATCTCATAGTTCGTGAAAATTTCATGTATGACAATATTATCCGGATTCTGCCTTGCTCCGGTCATATTTAGCTCTGTGTGTTACTTCTTCCTTTCCTTCCTTTCCTTTTCCTAGTGCACAAGTACCTCAGAAAAATTCAAGGATAGATAGAATTAAATAATCATAAATAAAATCTTAATAATATAGAAATAATAAACTAATAATAACAGCCATCCCCGGCAACGGCGCCAAGGGACGGCGTATTATCAATTTAATTATTTACTGAATTAATTAAGACATGATGGCAATTAAGATTGAGGTTTTAATTATTAATCTACTAAACAAGTAATTGAAATAGCAAATAAAATAAAATATCACTCGAAGAATACGAAAGTGGATCAAGTAGGAGAATAGGTAGCCCTAGAATAATTCAATTTCACGCATTAATTTTCCTTTTGTGTGTTGATGTCAGACTCTGCCTTGTGGAATATGGACGCATCACTAAACCATGCATATCTACTCTATAGATACAAGTAAACATGTGTGTAACACGTGTGAATAACCTCGGAGCAAGAGATATAATTCCACCCCCTTTCTAGGTACTATCAGTATCAATTATTTCCCAGGCCAATTGGTACTCTAACCCATTATGATCTCCCTTTGTAGGTACTATAAAATTATCCTCTTTATCCTACTTAATAACCCGAATTCAATTCAATTAATAAGTATTCATATATGATAGTTCTAATGAAGCTTCGGAGTCCCTCACTTAGAATCATAACATGGAATCCTGCTCAGCAGTGAACGCACTCAATCAATAATCAAGATATGTATTCAGACTCTACATAACAGTTAATGATGCACAAAACGACCGTGAGTATGAATTAAAAAGGCACAATTATATATATAATAAATCCACAAGTAGTGTTGTACAGAGTTTACACACGAAAGTTCAATTAATTGGTAAAAACCTTCACAATCCTAGTTCTACCAAAAAGTCTCTAGCCCATGATGTTACGAAGAACAATCATTGGGGTTGGATAGATCTTACCCATATGTCTGGAAAATACAAGATAAATTAGGAAATAAAGAAAACCCTAGATGTGGGCGTCGTCGCGTCCTTCTCTGTCTTGAATCCTCCTCTTGGTTCTCCTCTTGATTCCACAGACGAATCTTCAAAGTGATGGATGGATGGAGGAAAGGATGTGGATGATGATTGGGTGTGAACCCCCCTTGTGGGGAGTGGTATTGTGTTTTGGCCTCTCTCTAATCCAATCTCTATTTTCTATTGTCTGTTGTGTTGTCTTGGTGTGGTCTACACCCCTTTTCATACTTGTAAGCTCTCCTTATAGGCCTTGGAATGGGCTTTTTGAGTGATCACATGCATTGAGGGTGTAAAAATACGGATATGATAAGTTTCCGCACGTCAATTTGACCACGAAGCTAGGTCGAATTCACCTCCCCTGGTCGAATTGCAGGTCAAATCACCCTACTGGAAGCTTCAGACACCGGATTCGAGCTTCAAGTGCTGGATTCGACCAGCACAGTAGGTCGAATTGCTTCTTTTGCCATCCAATTCAACCAGGATTCGACCACATGGTCAGGTCGAATTCAAATATTGTGGTCGAATTGTTTTGCGCAGTCTCACCGTTTCACGTATAACATCCACATCCGAGCTCTAATTTGAGTGATTCTTGCGCTCACGCGATCCTCTCTTCCTTTTCTTTCTAACCATATAAAGAACACAAGAAAAATCTAAGATTTGAATATGCAACAAGCTACGGAAAGTAGCACAGTAATTCTGTTCGGCATAGCTCGCGCGACGTCATCATTTCCATCATAACTTCCTCATTTGGAATCCGATTGAGGTGTTCTTTACGCCAAATCAACCCTAATTTTAGTTGCTTTCCAACCATGTATCACACCAATAGTTTTGATCTCCACAACAATATAGAAAAATTACGAAAGTTGGATGTGCATTTTTAGCATTCTTGCACAAGTTGTACATTTTCTCCAACTTGGCACTTTTGATTCTTGTTCCACCTAAAACACAATAAAACACCTCAAGTACACATTTTTCTCACATATATTGAATATAAGATACTTGTGCAAATATATAACAATAATTCTCATCAAAAAGGTGTAAAATTGGACACTCAAACACGCTAATTTCCACTCTCAACAATCCCCCAAACTTACCAATTGCTCGTCCCGAGGCAACAAAATAAAAATAAAGAGAGAGAGTATGAAAATTAGTGGGGAAACAAGGACTATGATCAATACCCCATTTAAAATACAATTGTCCTCAACTTAGGTCATGCAACTCTCTTTACATGTAATACTCAATTCATAGCATACAAGTTAAGACAATCACCACCAATTCAAATGCTCCATTAACATGTTCTCATGGGAAATATATATCACTCGCACTCAAATGTAAAAGATGTACACTTATGGGTTAAGGTGTTTACGCTCAGATTCAATTCAAGTGCATGCGTAACCATAAGCTTGCCAAAAGTCTCAAACTCTCCACCACTAAAAGGTATGACTTGATAATGGGATCAAAAATGACTTTTCTTTTAGATGTAATGTTGGTTCTTTAGTTAAGGTAGGAAATATATGGACAAGTGACTCAAAATTTCAGATCAATCAAGTGTGCACTCTATCATGATCTTCCATTCTTCTTATTCACTTTAATTATGCACATCCTCCTCAACTCTTCAACTTTTTTCTTCAAGCGTAACATTTTTTCTTTCTTTTTCTTCCCTTTATTTTCTTATTTTTTTTCTCTCTTGATGTACCAGTTTCGGGCACTACCTCTAACATCTCGAGGTACCAGCTTTGGGCACTACCCCTAAGTAACTTATTTTCAAGCTCATAATCACTTGTACAGCTCCAAATATTTTATTCCTTCCAAACTCCATCAAAATCAACTTCACACACTTTGACAGCATTTAATTCTCCACTAAATATAGGAATTTAAGGCTCAAATAGGATATCAAAGTGGCTATCTTCGTAGGTTGCCTAAGATATAAGGCTTTTAGGCTCAATGAGGCTAACTACGAATAAACATCATTCGGTAGGAAATTACTTGGTTAAGTGACTCATAATTTCAAGTATGGCCTTAAATCATCTCCCATCATCTAACACACATGTAGTTTCAAGTAAGACAAGAGGCAAGTCTAGAATACACACACAAGAACGATACTCACCAGAAAAGAAAAATCATGTGATTATGTACATGAATAAGGCTCAATATCTCACATGGATTTTTAACACGTAACAAAGCACTCTTCATGGTAAGCAATATCCCACAAGTATACATAGAACTGCATACCACAATATAACTTAAGTACACTTCCTTCATCAATTTCAAGAGCATATGAATTTTAGGCACAATTTAAAAATATAGCTCACATGGACCACCACCTTAAACTTAATCCTTCCATTCCTATGAATTAAAAGCACACATAAAAATTAGAATAAGAAAACGAGGGCACCTGATTTCTCCTTCGAAACGCACGAGCTCCTCGGGTCAAAACGTCAACGTAGAACTCGTCTTGCCACCCTAGTTATCTTTTTCTATCATCAAAGCTCAAGCACACGCATCTGTTGGCAATTGGATCTTGTGGTTCAAACGTGATCTTTAGGATAAAAAGCAAACAATTAGCAGCGGAAGCAGTTAAATCATTTACCGTACTTCTGGGTTGGTGTAGAGGATGAACTGCAGAGAACTACCTCTGATCTTCTACTGTATGTCCCAAGTGTGATCCTGCTGTTGTGTGGGCAACAGTCTGCAGGATCTCTCAATCTGCTTCTTTTCCCTTCTCTCACCAAAAGAGGCGCAGAAATTATCTCAGGGTTCCAGGAAGTTGAGTTCACTTATATACTAGGCTACAGCAGGGACCAGGAGGAGAAATTGGACTGGGCCTCAATTGAATTTAATTAACCAAGATTAGCCCAAAGCTTTTAATTAAATCGAATAATAATAATATAGTCCACTAAAATATTATTACTGCACTACCCGTCCAATCCCAAAATTATATTCTGGGCTCCTTCTTATTATAAGCCCGATGGTCTCCCCATGTTTAAGAAAAACAATGTCCATTAATTAATTAAGTTACTGACAACTCAAATTAATTAATATCTCATCCGAGAGTAGTACCACTCAACCTTATTATCATGCCGGAAATTAATCCACTTGCAAGATTTACATGATAAACCTTATGAGCTCCTCAAGGGGACATCATCAACCTATGACGGACATGAATTCCTTCTACAATCAACAGCACACCATAGATACAGCACTACTTCCCAACTCACCGAGTTTGTTGATTTAATACATATAAATCTCACCCATTGATGAATCAAAGAAATACATACTGCCCTACGTGTCGAGGTTATTGTATAGGGATTAAGAGCACTAACTTCCATAATAACAGAGATCAAGTTCTACTATATAGTCAGTATAAGAAGAACGATCTCAGGCGGTCCTGCTCAATACACACAAGTGCACTAATGTGATTCTATAGCCAAGACAAGCTAATACCAAACCACACTACAACCATACCGATAGAGAGTCCCCGTCTATCTCAGTTGTGAGCATCTGTTTATACTTTATAAGGAAACCGATAATATGATCTTCTGCGTGTTGTCGCACAACATATTATCTACAGTATAAAGTAAATGGACTATTGCATCATGCATATAAAATAAATTATAAGACGCAATCATTTGATCAATGATTCTCATTTCAAATATTGTTATGACATTGTTCATACTAAAGCTAGACTTTTAGTATATAATCCAACAATCTCCCACTTATACTAAAAGACTATGCTGTCATGTCTTCTGCCATACATCTGATTCCTACTCCCACTTACGCGACCATTAAAAGCTCTCGCCTTAAGGTCCTTGTAAATGGTTTACTAGGTCATCATCCGATGCAATCTAGGCGACAACAACCTACCCCTCATCATACGATTTCTCGTAACAGGTGGTACTCGCGCTCCATGTGTTTAATTGCCTTATGGACTTGTGATTTCTTCAAGTTTGCAACTGCACCAATATCATCAATGTAAATTGTGATTACCTTGGGCAAACTTAGAAACACTTCAAAGTCCATCATGAAGTCTCTAGAGTCATATAGATACTTTGGCTGCCTCATAGGCTCCAATTCATCATCTTTCCATGATGGAGTCCGGAGTCTGAAATATATTTCTATATAACACTCCTCCACATTATGACTCTACTTCCTAAGATTAAACACATAACCTTTGAGGTGAATTTACTGCCGTCCAATCTGACTAAAAAATCCGAATCTACGTAATCCACAAGAAGCAGTGAATCTGTCCAGTAAGTCCACATATAATTTCCAGTCCTTCTCAGGCACTTTATAAATGTCTTACCACAGTTCATCATTCTTGTTCCGGGTTACATTGATACCCACTGTTCATGCATTCAGCAAAACAGATATCCAATATCGTTCATAGCATTCCTTAGATTAAGCTTCCTTATTCGCCGAAGCATAAGGAACCGCTTTCATCCGATTTATCTTCTTCTTGTGTCTCAAAGACACATTCACTTAGATAAATTCACATGCTAAACGAGTATGGACTGTATTATTTATGATACTTGAGATAAGCATAATGTCCTTTCTGTGATCCGTATTACCGTGATCAAAAGGATATATTTTGCCTTTCTTAAGTCCTTCATCTCTACCGCTTTATTAACCGTACCCATACGCCCGATAATACTCTTTCATTGTCTCCAATGAGCAAGATACTATCTACGTATAGTATAAGAAACACCACTACGTTTCCGTCACTCTTTACAACACACAAGACTCATCCGCTCATTGATTTAAATCCAAGCCACTGGATTACCTAATCAAAACAGATGCTTCACTATCTTAAAGCTTGCTTTAGTCCATCGCTGGACAATTTTAAGCTTACTATCAAAATGTTATTAGTACTTTGCAATGAATTACTCTGGTTGCTTCACATAGATGTTTTCCTCAAGACTTCCAATCAGGAAAGCTGTCTTGACATCTATTTGTTGTTCCTCATAATTCAATATGAGCAGCAATAAATAAAAAAATCCGGATCAACATAAGCATAGCTACCAGTGAACATGTTTCCTCATAATCGAACCATTTCTTTCTGAGTATATCTTTTCGCAACAAGCTTTGCTTCCAAGATTTTCACCTTTCCGTATGATCCTCTTTTATTTCCCTTGACCACTTGCAATGGCTTTTACACCATTTTAGTGATCCTTCAAGCTCCAGACTTAATTTAGAATCCGTAGATTCTATTTCAACATTCATTACATCTTGCTAAGATTCCGCATTTTCATCATGTAGTGCTACGTCGTATCCGTGGGACAATACCATGTTTACTAGGGATCAAGTCTCACGACTCTCCCAAAACATATATTTATGGGTTGTCATACAACCCTCCCACTACGACAAGGCACTACATATAATTGTGTATCAGACGTGACACGCGTTGCAGTTTACCTTGTGGTATATCCTCTTGTACACTTGGTACTTACACTTTGTGTTTTTCTCTCACTTCCTTTAGAACAATTTACACATGGGTTTGTGATTTATTACATAGTCCTTTTCCAAAAATCTGGTGTTTGTGTTAACAGTCACCCTTCGATCTTTTGGACTAAATAAATCACCCTCCATTTTTCTAGGATGTCCCACAAACAGACAAACGTTTTACGAATTACTGTTTCTTAGGCATATCCATAAAATGAATTTAATTATTCCAAATAATTCATCATCTATCTAATCATTACCATAAGAGCCTTATTCCTTCTATCCACTACACCATTCAGTTTGGGGCATACCCGGTGTAGTCAACTTGAGATTTAATCTCAACTTCTGATCAATAGCTCCTAACTATCCCAAGAGGTATTCCCCATCATGATTAGATCGTAATGACTTAATATATTTTCCATGACGCTTCACTGTACCAGCCTTATAATTTTGAATTAATCAAAGAACTTAGACATGCAGTGCATCAAATAAATATATTGGTATCTAGAATAATCTTCGAATATTCATAACCACCTCTCGCCTGGATAATATTAAGTTCGCTTGAATCAGAATGAACTAATTCCAACATATATATCTTTGGCTCTAAACCCCACAGCCTTGAAAAGGCAGTTAATCATTTTTACTTTCAAGCAAGACTCGCAAGTTTGATAGTTTCCACTTCAGATAAACCTTACGGTCTATCGGCTATCAACTTTTGAATCCTACCTAAGTAAAATGAACTAATCTTAGATGCCAAATGTATGTTTTAATTCATCTCCGAAGGTTCCTTTCTCTTACTAATATTAGAAGATGCATTATTTAATTACTATTTATTGCATCTGTGGGATGTACATGATTCAAGAGTATACTTTTTATCCACCAACGTACTTTAACGGATTATAGCCTCATTCCTCATTACTATGACCATGTCATTTAAATAAAATGAAGTATCCATCCGTTAATGCACAGAAACCGAAATTAAATTCTTTCTATGAAATGTACGTAAAGACAATTTCTCATAATCAATCGTTTATTCTTATCATGAGATAAATAAACAACTCCCACTGCAATAGCCACTACCTTTGTAGTTTTACCATGTTATTAACAATCTTATCCTTACTCAGTGATAAACATTTAGTGATTCCAGTATCTACATACTTCGTGTCAGTAGATGCCATCACTAATCATGTTTAAACCATTAGTAAATAAGATAATAAACTTGTTCACATCATGATGAAAAATGGTTTTCTTTTGCCATATGTTTTGTTAGAAGTTTCCCACCATATACAACCTCTCGTATTTCAGGTAGAACTTGCTCAAAACATCCAGGCAAATTGTAAAGAATAAATTGATTTAGGTTTCCCTTTCAATTTCTATTCCAAGCTTTTCCAATTCATTCATCAATTCAACCATGATCTTGCGCCTTTTTAAATCACTCAAGTATCCGAAGAGTTACATGAGACCATCATATTTCTATGAACCTCTCATCTCTTCACTAGAAACTTTAATAGGCATCATGAGATGTCCTTTGTGAGAACACACATGTATTTTCTTAAGCAGTAGAAATTTAAAATCAAGATCCTTTTCTAATCAACTTATTTGGACAAGTAAATATAATGTCTTTTAGTTAACAATTAGTGAAATAAAACTATTCGAAATTCAGAGAATCACAAATAAATATTCCGATCAAATCTTTGAATTTTATCCTTTAATATTGATTCCCTCAAAACAATATAAAATAAAATTCACCGACATCTCAAGCACCGTGAGTCTGCAAGCCACGTTAGTGTGGACGTTTACAAACCCGAACATTTACAAGACAAGGTTTTACCCATTAATTTAATTTGTCAACCTAACTTTATGACAAAATAATTAATAGTCGGTTCCTCTTTAGCCATGCAAATAATAGCAGTGACTCCGTTGGGGAGGATACTAATTATTTACATCTAAGTGTGCACCATTATTTGATTCCAAGTCCGCTGCCCAAGCTTATGTGCCTTACTGTTGGAGAAGTACACACGCGCTCAGATAACTTTCTACAACCATTAATTATATAAGTTTATACTAGTGAACCGCATATAAGCTCATCCGTTAGGGAGGAAGGCACTATAGCCAACGCGCAAGTCCATATGCAACACATTACAAACAATAATTATTTAAAAAAGTCTGTACCAGTGATCCGTGAATAAACTCATCCGTTAGGGAGGAAGGCTCTATTGCCAACGCGCAAGTTTACTCACATCACTTACAAACCAATAATGGAGGCCGCGGGAATTAATTACCAATCCCCTCTCCCACTTAGTTATTTAAACACCGAGGGTTTTTAACATGCATATAATATTTCTGAATAAAATATACAACCTAGACATGTTTCTATTAACAGCAATTTAAATAAATAAATCACATAAAACATGCCTTTTACATATACAACAATAATTGATAATTAAATCAATTAATCAGTTATATAACATTAATTAATTGCATAAATGGTGGATTAATTAATTTGGGCCCTAGAGCAACAAATAAGCACAAAATGAGCAGCAGACTAAATAATTAATCAAGCCCATATCCATGGCCCATAATCTTAGCCCAAAACCAAATTAAATTCACTAAGCCTACTAGCACAAAATAAGCCCATTAATAAATAACTCATCAAGCTTGGCCCAATACCCACAATTAATTAAACAAAACAGGGCCCAGCAGTTCAAATAATTAAAAGCCAATCATGAAGCCCAAAGATTTTAATAAAAAAACAAGCCCAACTGAAGCCCAATAAACAGAATTAAACTGAGCCCACAAGAGAAAAGCCCATATCCAAAACTAATCCTGCCCTAGTCATTACACCCAGCCGCAACGTCTCCTTCCGGCCGAAGCTTCAACGACAGCATCACCGGCAGAAAACGACACCGCTGCGGCAATCGGCGGTCACGCCCACAGCCTCATGCTGTCGCACCGTCAGCTCGCCCGAAAACGCTCCCTCCGCCCACTGCCGAGCTTGCTCCGCACCGAAGACCTCGCAGCAGCAATGACCAGCACCGCCGCGCACTGCTGCGCACCGCCCCACACAGGCCAGCTGAGCCGTCGCCTGATTTCATCCAATCCGGCGTAACCAGACGCCGCTGTGCCACCGGCGGTGCCGCCAACAGTCCACCATCGCACCACTAGCCGCTGTGCATCCTTTCAGCGCCGCCGCCTCGATTCCGCCACCCAGCTATCACCAGCCACCAGATCCGCGCCGATCTGATCACCGTCGTGCAGCCTCTAGTTGATCGGAATCACGGCCGCTGTCCAAAATTGTACTGGTTCGTGTCCAGTGAGTCGTCTCCAGCACACGTCTCTGACAATCCGCCTGGAATGCAGCTCCTTCAGCCGCCGCCGCCCTCCTGCTTCGAATCCGCCGTGATTCGGGGCTGCTATTCTCGGCATAAGCGCCTTCGCCTCGATTTCGCCGCCCAGCTTTCACCCTACCGAGATACGATCTCCCCGGATCCATCACAGCCGACATGCAGTCGTGCGACGGCAATCCATAAGCACGCTCTGTGGCTATCGCCGACAGTCTTAACGCTGACCACCACTGCACTCACCGCTCTACCGATAGTTGTTGACGCTGACTCGTCTCCGAGACACGCCTCGCCTTAGAATCATCGCCGCCGCGCCGCCATCACCACTCGCCGCCACCATTCATATTACTAGTGCCGCCATGACATCACTGGTCGGCCCAAAGCCACCATCCATTAACAGTGAGCACCGGTCAAATACCACCTCCTTGTCAGACGACCACGCGCTGCCGGGAAGAACACACATCGAGTAGTGTGCACGTGTGTGATACAAACAATACAGATTGCTTTTTTTGTGTATGACAATTGTGTGTACAGTGTATATAATAAAAATACACATGAATAAAAAAACACACATCAAAACAAATATACAAGTCAATCTGACTCCAGTTTGAACACACGAAAAAGTCCAATGTACATGTGATTAAAAATAGATTAAAATAATTAATCAAATAATCACAAAAACATCCTTACAAATCACGTTTCACCAAGAAAACCTCGCTCTGATACCAATTGTTGGCAATTGGATCTTGTGGTTCAAACGTGATCGTTAGGATAAAAAAACAAACAATTAGCAGCGGAAGCAATTAAATCATTTACCGTACTTCTGGGTTGGTGTAGAGGATGAACTGCAGAGAACTACCTCTGATCTTCTACTGTATGTCCCAAGTGTGATCCTGCTGTTGTGTGGGCAACAGTCTGCAGGATCTCTCAATCTGCTTCTTTTCCCTTCTCTCACCAAAAGAGGCGCAGGAATTATCTCAGGGTTCTAGGAAGCTGAGTTCACTTATATACTAGGCTACAGCAGGGACCAGGAGGAGAAATTGGACTGGGCCTCAATTGAATTTAATTAACCAAGCTTAGCCCAAAGCTTTTAATTAAATCCAATAATAATAATATAGTCCACTAAAATATTATTACTGCACTACCTGTCAAATCCCAAAATTATGTTCTGGGCTCCTTCTTATTATAAGCCCGATCGTCTCCCCATGTTTAAGAAAAACAATGTCCATTAATTAATTAAGTTACTGACAACTCAAATTAATTAATATCTCATCCGAGAGTAGTACCACTCAACCTTATTATCATGCCGAAAATTAATCCACTTGCAAGATTTACATGATAAACCTTATGAGCTCCTCAAGGGGACATCATCAACCTATGACGGACATGGATTCCTTCTACAATCAACAGCACACCATAGATACAACACTACTTCCAAACTCACCGAGTTTGTTGATTTAATACATATAAATCTCACCCATTGATGAATCAAAGAAATACATACTGCCCTACGTGTCGAGGTTATTATATAGGGATTAAGAGCACGAACTGCCATAATAACAGAGATCAAGTTCTACTATATAGTTAGTATAAGAAGAACGATCTCAGGCGGTCCTGCTCAATACACACAAGTGCACTAATGTGATTCTACAGCCAAGACAAGCTAATACCAAACCACACTACAACCATACCGATAGAGAGTCCCCGTCTATCTCAGTTGTGAGCATCTGTTTATACTTTATAAGGAAACCGATAATACAATCTTCTGCGTGTTGTCGCACAACATATTATCTACAGTATAAAGTAAATGGACTATTGCATCATGCATATAAAATAAATTATAAGACGCAATCATTTGATCAATGATTCTCATTTCAAATATTGTTGTGACATTGTTCATACTAAAGCTAGACTTTTAGTATACAATCCAACAGCAACATCACAGGATTCATCAATAATAAAATTGGAGAACTATAAGAAAGAATCAATTGACTATCTAATCGACTCCACACACTAGAAACACCACTGAACACTAGGCAAATTGCAAAAAATCGACACATCAAAACTGATTAAAATTTCAATATACCGCAAAAAATCAACTCCCCTAGAAAACAATACAAATAAAAGATTATACTCTTGGTGCTTCAATGAGATAAGAACATTACACACCCCCCCAAACTTAGTAAAAATGTAAGTTGAAACTAAGTTTGAAAAGAAAAGAGATGTAATTTTCGAATAGTAAGCACCTAAATATTAAAATTTCTTACTCACACGAAATAAATAAAGCAATTAAACGGAAGGGCAAGCCCCCAACAGGCGCTCATATTTAACGTCGGAGAGCCACGACGGACGTAACCTTTTAAACTACTTGATTGGAGGACGGTCTTGTCGCATCCTCACCTTCAAATACTTTCTTTCCCTCTTCTTGTCTACACTCAACACCTTATCTTTCTTGGTCATAAAAATATGATCATTGGAATTTCCTTCCTCCCATGGCTGTCTAGACACCTCCTTGTCAATCTTCCACATAAATTCATAATCATTTGCCTTAGAAAAATCAAGATTAAACAAGTTAGTAACCACATCAATGCTCATGCACGATTGAGTCTTCATGGGCATCTTCATTGCATGATCAAGAGAAAAAAACCACATCTTCATCATCCATCTGCAGTCTAAGCTTCTCGGCTCTCAACTTCTTAGCTCTTTCCCACTTCTTCTCCATTGTAAGCTCAGTATTCTGCTTATGTAATGGTACTGGAGTAACATCAACATCATGTGGAGCATTCTGTGTGGAAAATGGTGCAGAACAGTTCGGTTTGACCTGGATTCGACCAGGGCTATTGTCGAATTGGGTGAATAGTGGTCAAATTGTGCACCTAGAAGTCCATTCTCTCCCTGTCTGCTGGATTCGACCTAGATTCAACCTGTAGGTCTGCTCGAATTGAAGTGTTCCTAGTCAAATTGAGGTTCTGTATGAATTATGTCATTCGATTAAACCTGGATTCGACCATGAGGTCTGGTCGAATTGGATGGATTCAGGTCGAATCGAACTTCTGATGAAACAGAGTGCTCTGGAGGTAGGATTCGACCTGGATTTGACCAGAGGGTCTGGTCGAATCCTGGTGTTTCTGGTCGAATCGAGGCTCTGTTACTTTCGAATCACGCCCAAGTGTCTCATTTGACCTCCCCTGTTGAATTCGACCAAAATTGTTGGTCGAATTGGGGTCGAATCGAGCCCCCAACGTCTCTGATTTTAGTTCCAGCCTCATCGGTCCCTCATACTGCGTTCCAGACCTTAACGTGATGACTTTATCTTCTAATTTTTGTGTCAATTGATTCACGTTCGCGGTCATCTGCCTCATAATCAAAGTAAGGTCCTTCAACTGCTTAGATAAATCTGCATGATCAACATTTATGGTATCCTCAAGACGATCAATCCTTGCATCATTCTCATCTATGTATTGATTGAAGGTATCTTCAACACTCTTCACTTCGTGCTGCCGCATACTAGGCCCCCTTAGTGTCAACTCTTTAATATGCTTTTGCTGGTACCCTAGTAGCTTGTTGATGTTTGCTAGACTAGAGACGATCTCATCCTCCCTATTCGGCTTTACCACTTGATGTTCAACCAGCGCTACCTTGCCAAGCACATATGACCTCTATCTCTCTCTACAGTCCAGTCACGTGAATTCATAAAGATGTCTTCAAACAACTTTTCTGCTTCAAGTACTGTTTTTTTATAACAGCGCTCCTACTAATGGTGCATCAACCAGCATGTATCTCTCTAAGAACTTCTGCTGTAGTTGGTCCCATGTAGTGCAATCTGCAGCATCAATAGTCTCATACCAAGCTTCTGCCTTATCAATTAATGAAAACTTGAATAGGGCAATCCGCCTAGCATTATCATTAGCTCCAGCACCTTTCTGAGTGTTTGCATAACCAAGAAATCTTTGGAGATGCTAATATGGATCTTCAAAACAATCTCCAGAAAAGGGATTCTTCTCACCATGTTAATAAGAATGGGATTTATCTCAAAATCATCATCTTTCCCCCTTGCTCCTATAACCCCATGTTGTCAATCCCATAGTTCGTGAAAATTTCACGTATGGCAATATTATCCGGATTCTGACTTGCTCCGATCATGTTTAGCTCTGTGTGTTACTTCTTCCTTTCCTTCCTTTCCTTTTCCTAGTGCACAAGTACCTCAGAAAAATTCAAGGATAGATAGAATTAAATAATCACAAATAAAATCTTAATAATCTAGAAATAATAAACTAATAATAACAGTCATCCCCGGCAACAGCGCCAAGAACTTGATGCGCATTTTCTTTGCATGCAAAATTAATCCCAAAGTATTAAGGATATCAATTGCAGCTTAAGCAAGCGACCAAGTGAATATCGAACCCTAGGGACGGCGTATTATCAATTTAATTATTTACTAAATTAATTAAGACAAGATGGCAATTAAGATTGAGGTTTTAATTATTAATCTACTAAACAAGTAATTAAAATAGCAAATAAAATAAAATATCACTCGAAGAATACGAAAGTGGATCAAGTAGGAGAATAGGTAGCCCTAGGATAATCCAATTTCACGCATTAATTTTTCTTTCGTGTGTTGATGTCCGACTCTACCTTATGGAATATGGACGCATCACTAAACCATGCATATCTACTCTATAGACACAAGTAAACATGCGTGTAACACGTGTGAATAACCTCAGAGCAAGAGATATAATTCCACCCCCTTTCTAGGTACTATCAGTATCAATTATTTTCCTGGCCAATTGGTACTCTAACCCGATATGATCTCCCTTTATAGGTACTATAAAATTGTCCTCTTTATCCTACTTAATAACCCGAATTCAATTCAATTAATAAGTATTCATATATGATAGTTCTAATGAAGCTTCGTAGTCCCCTCACTTAGAATCATAACATGGAATCCTACTCAGCAGTGAACGCACTCAATCAATAACCAAGATATGTATTCAGACTCTACATAACAGTTAATGAAGCATAAAACGAGCGTGAGTATGAATTAAAAAGGCACAATCATATATAAAATAAATCCACAAGTAGTGTTGTACGGAGTTTACTCACGAAAGTTTAATTAATTGGTAAAAACCTTCACAACCCTAATTCTACCAAAAAGGTTGTAGCCCATGATGTTACGAAGAACAATCATGGGGGTTGGATAGATCTTACCCATATGTCCGGAAAATACAAGAAAATTAGAAAATGAAGAAAACCCTAGATGTGGGCGTCGTCGCATCCTTCTCCGTCTTGAATCCTCCTCTTGGTTCTCCTCTTGATTCCACAGATGAATCTTCAAAGTGATGGATGGATGTAGGAAAGGATGTGGATGATGGATGGGGGGTGAACCCCCCTTGTGGGGTGTGGTATTGTGTTGTGGCCTCTCTCTAATCCAATCTCTATTGTCTATTGTTTGTTGTGTTGTCTTGGTGTGATCTACACCCCCTTTTATACTTGTAAGCTCTCCTTATAGGCCTTGGAATGGGCTTTTTGAGTGATCACATGCATTGAGGGTGTAAAATATGGATATGGTAAGTTTCCGCACGTCAATTCGACCACGAAGCTAGGTCGAATTCACCTCCCCATGTCGAATTGCAGGTCAAATCACCCTGCTGGAAGCTTCAGACACTGGATTCGAGCTTCAGGTGCTGGATTCGACCAGCACAGTAGGTCGAATTGCTTCTTTTGCCATCCAATTCGACCAGGATTCGACCACATGGTCAGGTCGAATTCAAATATTGTGGTCGAATTGTCTTGCGCAGTCTCACCATTTTGCGTATAACTTCCACATTCGAACTCTAATTTGAGTGATTCTTGCGCTCTCGCGATCCCCTCTTTCTTGGCTTTCTATCTATATAAAGAACACAAGAAAACTCCAAGATATGAATGTTCAACAAGCCACGGAAAATAGCACAGCAATTCTGTTCGGCACAGCTCGCGCGACGTCACCATTTCGATCATAACTTACTCATTTGGAATCCGATTGAGGTGTTCTTTACGCCAAATAAACCCTCATTCCAGTGGCTTTCCAACCATGTATCACACCAACAGTTTTGATCCCTACAACAACACAGAAAAATTATGAAAGTTGGATGTGCATTTTCAGCATTCTTGCACAAGTTGCACCTTTTCTCCAACTTTGCACTTTTGATCCTTTTTCTATCTAAAACACAATAAAATACCTCAAGTGCACATTTTTCTCATATATATTGAATATAAAATACTTGTGCGAATATATAACAATAATTCTCATCAAAAAGGTGTTAAATTGGACATTCAAACACGCTAATTTTCACTCTCAACACTCTCATCCTCAAGCTTTCAAACTTCGTGCTCAGCAGCCTTGCCTTTGCTCTTTTGACACTACCAGAACCTTCACAGTGTTCTTGTAGTCTTTCACATGCATCTTTAGCAGATATGCAGTTCTGAATCAAGTTGAACATCACTGGATCAATTGAAGAACTGATTGCATTGAGAGCTTTGTAGTTGTGTGCAGATAGATTGCTCTCCTCTGTAGTCCAATTGAGTTCATCTTTGAGAATCCAATCTCCATCTTTATCTTCTTCAGTGGGAGGCGTCCATCCAGACAAAATGATCTTCCAAGCTTTATCGTCACATGCTTTAATGTATGACCTTATTCGGGTTTTTCACATGGCATAATTTGTTCCATTAAGAATGGGAGGATGGGTGACGGATGCAGAGTAATCCATAATAACTCAACACTTAACACTAGGAATCAACACTTAGTATCGTCAAGTGTTGGCTCTGATGCCACTTGTTGGGAGCCCAATGGTGCAAAGTGTATGATGTTGTCCTAAGCGTGGTGATACTTTGAACAACAATATATGTATCAGAATGTAACTTGACTAAGTATAGAACAAGTTGTAAATCAGCGGAAGACTTAACACATGGATTACTCATTCTTTCCGCAAACTTCTGCAAGTTTGTGGCGGCCTCATGGCACAAATATCACTATTGAAAAATATAATTACAAAAACAGACTCTTAGTTATGGAAACAATTCTTCCACCCTTCGTATACAAAATCGGATCTAAAATTCAAACACGTTCCCAAATGGCAGAACCTAGATTTATTAGAATCTAAGCCTGCTTCACATGTGGGCTTCTACTGCCTGTAAATAGCGCACACAAAATGTACGGGAATAACAGTAGACAACTGATGTTGAACCAAGTGTTATAACACCAGTACAAACACTATGACAGAAACCTATCTAGGATCTTTTAGACTGTATAGTGGGATTGCCTTTTCAATCACTTGACTTGGCAACTAGCAGCTTCCATTTATAGATGGCTGCAGGCTCCAAATGATGAGTGGTCCACGTAGGAGATGTGGATTCCATCCATGCAGACTCAAATAACCGCCCACTAAGAGAGGTAGTTATTTTCGCCTTCTAGATCCTTCTAGAGCTTTTGGATCTTTTCAGTTTTCTCCAGGGTCTTCAAGGTCTGTGTTTGACTTGGTCTTTGCATCCAACACGTTCAGCACTTCAACTGCAACAACCCTGAAATTAACATTAAGCACAACACCAGTCAAAACAACAAAACAACGTTAGTGGTTAATAAAACAACTGGTGGAGGACAGGTGTTATTTCAGATATGATGAAACTGGTCTCAACACTTTACATCAACAAAAGACATTGCACTTTTTTAATATATGATGTAATTTACACACAAAATCATTTGATGTATGTTTCATACCTGTGTGCAGGTTCAATATATTGGTGATACCCTTTTGTATTTACTTTTCTCAACATCCAATTCTAAATGCAGCGGTACAATCAATCAAAAGAAGAAAAAAATCGCACAAAAATAAATAAACCACCACCAGGCAAACTTCTCCACCTAATCCCAAACTCCAAAAAAAAATCA
The DNA here is from genome assembly GCA_023678885.1 of Pogostemon cablin. Taxonomy (NCBI): domain Eukaryota; kingdom Viridiplantae; phylum Streptophyta; class Magnoliopsida; order Lamiales; family Lamiaceae; genus Pogostemon; species Pogostemon cablin. The sequence continues at coordinate 16,109,500 of CM042953.1, read as the reverse complement.
ATCGAAATCACATTTCACAAAAAATTAAAATCCAAAATACCTGCTGTCGCCGAGGACAATGACTTTGAGCAATGTTCACCAACACATTGACATCTGATTGGCAATCAAGAAACCCTCAATTAGAGAAAGAAAAAAAAGAATCCCCTTGTTGGAAATTCCTATTATCAAATCGGGAAGAAAGCAAAAGTGTGAGAAATGTGGGGAAAGAAAAAGGACATGAAAAAAAGGGCCAATTTTGATCTGAATCGCAAAACACAATTGACTTTTTTTTTTTGCTTCAATTTAGCTGATAGTAAATTCCAAGAACTATGAAATTAGATCAAAGAAGAAAGTAAATAAAAATTTGAAATTATTTTACCTCTTGCAAAGATTTGGCAGAACATCAGTCCTATGGCGGCGGGTGATTCTGATATATTCTTCATCAGCGTATCAAAAATCTTCTCCACCATTATGATTGGGTGATGCTTCATGATTTCAGATTGGATTTCACAAATTGCATAACCTAGATAAGAAAAAATAAATGATAGATGAGGAGATGACAAATGAGGAGATGACAAATGAAAGAGAAAGGAGATAATCCAAAAATAATGAGGGAATAGAAAACAAAATGGTAGAATCGGTGGCGGCGCGGCGACAGTTATCAGTGGCAACGATGGATGGTAAGGAGAGAGAATGACTTTTGTTTTTTGAGAGAGAGATTGAAAATGAGAATAGGGTTACTTTCATTAATTATAAAAAGATCCTAAAATTTTGTATAAATTACAAAAAATGCACCGAAATCTTAAAAAACCAAAGAATAATCAATGTTAGAGATTTGATTATGATAAATTAATGGCCAAGATTAAAATTGGATTTTGGTCAAAATTGGTCAAAATTAAAGCAATCCATTTTGCTTTTATAGTAGTATATAAATTTTTAGTATGATAAATTTAGAGTTAATTTTTTATTTATTTCAATTGTGTTAATTAATGGAAAGTAAGAATGTTTTGTTGTGTAAAATTGAGGAGATAATGATGCAATTATTATGAGCTTTTTTACGGAAAATTTCAAAATCAATCATCAATTAGTTAAATATAAAAAAAGAGAGAATCCGTGGATCCAGGATCAATAAACACATCAAATATATAACAACTTTGCAACTTTTAGGATTCGTCAAGTTTTTTTTTAACGCAAAATTGGTGGAATTAATATTAATGATGTGAATATGAGTTAAAAGTTTGTTTTGTCCCATAACTTTTTAAAACTCTAGATTTTATCCAAAAAAAAATATTTGTATCGATTTTGTTCCATAACTATGAGTTTTATTTCAATTTTGCCTAATTTTCGCCTGAATTCTCGATTTTTGCCAGAAAATGGTCACGTGTGTTGCACGTGATAGATGTATTTGGGGGGAACCGGTGAGGATTGCTGACTTGGACATCCAAGCAAAATTCATTCAATGAAATTGCCACGTCACAAATTAAAAATAAAATAAAATTTAAAATTTGACACAGGCTTACACCTTATTTCGTAAAATATTTAACTTATTTCATTAAAATTAAGAGTCGTACTACAGTGCACCCGGTGTACCGGTGCACCTGGATAATCTAAATCGTTAGATCACATTTTTATTCAATCCAAACCACTAAATAAAAAAATTAACAATAAATATGATAACTACCCACTACACCATAACATTTACCCTATAAACCCTCAGGTGCACCACAAAATAACCCTAAAATTAAAAAGTTTATTTAAAAAAACCAAAAATAAAAAAAGAAAAGAAAGTATGATTAAAACATAATAAAAATTCCTAAACAAAAATCAAAATCCAGAAGGTGATCAAATTGAAGAACACGATGAAGAAGACGATCAAATTGAAGAAGATGAACCACTCCTAACAGATCAAGGTGGCACACCCGACGAGGCGAAAGTGATTCGTCGATTTTTCAAACTAAAAGCCCTAAGTGTTAATCTGGGTCTTCTTCAATGGTCTGCCAATTTGGGTGAACTCACGAACACTAACCCCTAAATTGAAGAAGAATCACATCCCCATATTGAAGCCCCAACCCTTAATCCAAGCCCTCAACCTCCACTACCTGAGGTTCATCACAAGAGTCGTTGTAACTTGGCGGAAGTTCACATTAAAGGGATATCCGGAATATTAGCAGGAAAGCAACCGCCGGAGTCGTTATCATCCACCGCCGCCGCCTCTTCATCCCCATCATCACTGCCACTTTCAGTTTTGATTTCGCTACTACGCACGCTCGCTTCATCCTATAAACTAAAGAAATAAATTTCTGCAAAGGATTAAAAAAATTTCCCAACTGATTTCTGCAATTGCAAAGATTAGGAATTTCCCTTTCTAATTTAAGATCATGTTTGTATTTTATCTTTTAATTTTGGTTTTTTTTTTGTTTCCTGTTGATTTATTAATAAATTCATTTTATTTTAATTAAGAGTGTATCTTAATCGAGTTTTCTGTCATTTCATTTTTTTTCTTTTTAAAACGTTTTAATTTTAACAAAATATAAGTTAAATATTATAAGAAATTACGTGTAAGATTGAGTCATATATATTTTTTTAATAAATTTGTGACTTGGCAATTCTATTGGATGAATTTTGTTTGAATATCCAGGTCAACAATCATCGCCGATTTTCCCTAAATTCATTCATCTTGTGCAACGCACGTGACCAATTTCTGATGAAAATCGAGGGTTCTGGCAAAAATTGGGCAAAATTGAAATAAAACTCATAGTTATACGACAAAATCGATACAAATATCTTTTTTGGGACAAAATCTAAAGTTTTAAATTGTTATGGAACAAAAAAACTTTTAACTCAGGTGAATATAGATAATAAAAATTTAATGTTGTCCATTATATAAAACTTACATAAAATATACAATATTATTTTTTTAATGATTTCAATCAATTAGATAATTAATCATAATTTATAGCACTCATCCATATCTAAAGGTAATTATATAGCATAATTTATGGTAGTTAAATGATAGAAGTTTTAAAGGAATTGATAGTAATTATTTTTTTAAATTGAATTTATTATATAGCTCTTTATATGGAAGATAATTTATAAGAGTTCTAAAGGAATTGAGAGTAATTATTTCTGAAATTGAATTTGATTATTAGTTCTTTATATGAAAGATAATTGATAAAAATTTTAAAGAACTTGAGCGTGATTATTTTTTAAATTAAATTTGATTATATAGCTTAAAAGGAAGGTAATTGACAAAATTAATTTTATAATGTATTATTTACTAATTTTAATTTTAATTATATAGTTATAGTATGAATTAATAAATAAGAGACTCAATTTATATTTTTTACAGCACTAATTAAAACGTGCACTAAAAATACTTCTAGAAATTTTAAATTTAATACTACAATATGCACTAAAAATACTTCTAGAAATTTTAAATTTAATACTATAATATGTTTTCAATAACTGTAATATACTGAAAATAGAGAATTCATAATTTATTTTAATGTAAAAAATATCCTAACAAAAGCAATATCATATTGTGCAATATATCGCAATATGATAGAAAAAGAAAAAAAATCATAAAATAATTAAGGAATATTTCATAAAATAATAAATGATTTCAATATTATGGTAAAAAGAGAAAAAAATATATAATATGTGTTCTTGTGCATCCAATCTCTCTCTTCCGTACTTCTTAATCAGAACAACACAATTAATTATAAAAGAAATACATTTTGACATCTAAGCACTTCCAATTTACAAAAACTAATTAAAATGATTTAGGATTTTAATTAGTGAGTTCTTTGGAGGGAATAAACAAATAAAATTAATGAATCCGAGAAACATTGATGAATTGACCATAAAGGAGAAAGAGAAAAAAGAAAAAAAAATCTCAACAATGATTAGAAAATAGTATTTACCTCTAGAGAATCAGCCTATGATCCTTGGATTTTTCATCATTACAGCAATCCCACCAATACGTGTAAAGTTAAAACATAATTGTTTCCTTTCCTTTACGGAGTTAAGATGAAGAACCAACCCTCACCCCCACCAAAGCCCTAAACCACAAAATTATAGTATAGAAGCCAAAAATTAAATCAAATGAATTATTTTAAAAAGAAAGCAGGAAATAAAGATGAATTTATATGTAGACATTCCTTACCCCATACTCATGTTAACATCTCTCCTCTTTCGTTGTCCACCACTCAATCCCATCAAACTTATTATCCTTCAATACAGATCTATGGTTGAAGGAGAGAAAAGCAGAGAGAATGAAAGCACAAAAATTAATTGGGAAGGTTGTTTCTTTGATCTATATAGAGAAGGAAGAGAGAATGAAAGCACATTAACAAATTAATGGAGAAAGAAACGTAAGAGATGGAATGAAGAGAAAATATGAAATCACAAAATTTAAAGAATGAAAACATAAGACAAAAAATAAAACGGAAGGAAGAGACGTTATAAAAAAATTATAGAAAGTGCTCTAAATACTCTCATGAGTAGGAATGAGAGTCATGCCAAGTCAGCTACAAAAATCTGGCAAATAGATGTTTTTAGATGGTTAGTCGTTGTAATATCCCAATATTTTTATATATTTTTAAATCATGATAAATATTTTTATTTAAACCCAATTAAACTTTTAGTTATTCTAAAAGGGTTTAAGTTTAGAGGTGCAGTTATTTGCACCCCCGAAATTGCTAGACAAACCCCAATAATTTATAGAATTAAAATATGATTATGTGAGAAGACGTAAATACCCTTTTATAAATAATCACTAAATCTAAAAAAAATATTCGACGTCTGTGATTGAACAGTTGAGTAATTTTTCTCTCTGTTCGCTTCCTACAATCGAACAGATACGCGTGTTCGATTGTAATAACCGAACACTTTTTTTAAAAATGAAGAAATCTTCCGATTCAATTATCAAATGCAATTTCTCAATCAAAGTGCAGCCGAATATATATCTCAAATCAAATGCTCTACTAAGTATACGAGGTTTAGTTCTCGATGAATTGGTGCAATAAAAAAGCAACAGAATGAACTTTACATTCAGATCAGCAGCACACTCAATTGCATCGGTCTGATGATTATTCTGCAGCAATTTTGCTACTGAGAAGTTGTTATGAATCAATAGAAGACAACAAGTTGGAGGAGATCAAATTATTTTCAATTCGACATTCAATTTCAAACCCTAGAATTCAGTTTTTTAAAGAAAAATTCCAAATTCGTCATCATCGGAAAGACTGACGTCCGTCGCCACTGGAGACTTACAGGTGGTTGTGGTGGTTAAGTGTTTTTCCCTCTTCTTAATTTATCTTCTGAATAGTCGCAGCACATCCACATCGCAGTTCTGTTCTTTATCATGCTCATACATGTTTTCTTTTTTTATAAATTTTTTATTAATTAAAAGGTTAAAGTTGTCTTTCTATGGGGTGTATTTAGTAATTTAAATATTTAAGTTTTAATTTTATTGGGGTGTGTTAAGTAATTGGGGTTCGTCTAACAATTTTGAGGGTGCAAACAGCTTGTCCCTAAGTTTAAATCTTTTTCACTTCATGTTAATAAATTTAAAATGAGCCTAAGCCCAAGTCCAATAATTTCAAGCCCAATTTATTTATGTTTACAATTAAAATAAAAGAAAGGGTTCGATTTGTTCTTTTAAAATTCATTTCTCTACATTGCTGTAACAGTTAGGGTTTAAGAAAGAAAGGATAGAAATAAACTTTTTCTCTATCTCTCCTATTCAAAACATAGCGACAAAACCAAATTATTTCAATCATCAATCATTCGTGGAAGTGAGGTTTTTAGATTTCAACCATATTTATACATTCAAGGTAATCTGTTTCTAAAATTTCAAAGTTATATCTATTTATTTCCAATGGCTACAAAATTTTAATAAGTTGTTTAATATTTTGGTTTAGACTCATATTTAAAATTTCATAATTTTTGAAATTGTATTTTATTTTATAGAATGTTATACTTATGTCTGCAGAATCTGGAGATTTATAGATACCTGATTAGAAAATTTAAATTATATAGTTCCACCTTTCCAAACGATCTGAATATTTTTGATATGTTTTGAATCATGAATGTTTTGATATTTTGTAAAAATTTCATGCAGAAAATATGATTAAATTATTTTATATTATATTTTTAATATTTCTGACCGAGCTGTCAAATATGTTTAGTTTTCTATTTGAAAATTGTGAAAGCATATCTAAATAGCTCTAAAAATCCTTATTTTTGTATATGTCATATTTTATGGTGTTTTTGATAATTTATTATAATCTCATATTATTTGGAATAATGTATTATTTAATACGAATTTTATAATAATAGTACATTCAGCTTAGATCATGAACTTACCACTAATTTGAAATTACAAATAAAATATTTAGAGATCTTCAAATATTATAATATTTGTATATGTTTTATACTACAAGATTTAAGATGCACAGTAAATATATCTTATTGAATAAATGAGTAAATAGTTTTAAATTAAATGTATACTGATTTTTATACATGAACTGTTATATACTCCCTCCGTCCCACGGCAATGGTAGTTTCTGCTTTTTGGCACGTGTATTAAGGAGTATTATTATTTAATTGTAGTGGATAGTTGTATTAGTGGGAGTATGGGCCCCATGTTTTAATGGTATTAGAGGGGGTGAGTGGGTCCCATGTGTGTAAAAAAGGAAAGATGACCCTTTGGGTGGGACGACCAAAATGGAAAAAAGAGATCCTTGCTGTGGAACGGGAGGAGTATTATGTTTTCATTGTTACTATCTCAAAACAATTTTAGTAACCTTAAATTATTATAATTTTATTATATGTCATATAATTCGTAGTTTTAAGCTCTTAGTAATATTTCTAATGATTTTGAGAATATGTATGATTTTATATTGATTTTATATCACAGCAATATATGATTCGTAACAGCTTCTATTTTCTTATTTAAAATTATGAAATAAATATTTTATGTACTCCAAATATTCTGATTCTTACATATATAGTATATTTTAAAATTTTAAATATACTGTATAATTTCACGTTCATAGGTGTTATATAATATTTATTATAAATATTTCATTACTGCTTAAATTGTTTCAAGAATATTTCATCATAATCTTTTGTTTCAAAAATATCTTATCTTAATCTTTTAAAATATGAAAATCATATTTACTGATCCCTAAAAATCATAATTTTTGGATAAGTATAAATTATTACATGTATAGTATTTCATATGATTTTCATATGAATTCATCAATTTTATTTAAATATATGAGTTGATATTAGGTGCACCCGGGTGCACATATGTGTATAACTTTTTATTTTATTTTGTATATATTTTTATTCTATTTTGTATATGTGTTTCTTAATAAATGTATATTTTTTCACACTAACTTTTTCATTAAAAAAAATTAGCATCCATATGTGTATAACTTTTTATTTAATAGTGTATACATGTTTTTAATAATTGTATATTTTTTACACTCAATTTTTCATTAAAAAAACTAACAATTAAATTGTATATATTTTTGTTCATATTTGTATATGGATGCACCGTATCTTATGGTGCACAGTATAGTTAGCCTAAATATATTAAGTTATTATCAGTGCATATGAGAAATTTCAGCTTTTGCTACAATCACTTTGAAAATCCAAAACATATAGTTGTACACCTTATTATATTATTAAATTTGGATGTATTCTTCCAATCACAAAAGATTACATGTATATTAAATTTTGTACTGATCTTATTTATATTTTATTAGTTATAAATTATCTATACATAGGTATTTAATATAAAATCATTCATAGTAAATTATATTAATCTCTCTTATTTCAAATATTGAAGTATCACTTCCACTATATTGTAAAGATTTAAACTCATTATCTTATTTCTATTTTAAGTTTGTATATTAATCTGAGATAAATATAGTTTTATGATAGATTAAAGTTATTACAAGATACGAATTTATCATCCACATTCAAGTGCATCCATTCATCATCGACATTCATTCCAAGTGGGGAAATCTAAACTTTGTCTATCGTATGTGCTACGTTGATAGTTACTGCTAGCATCACAGTCATAGAGTATTACTCGTAATACTGTCCACGGATATATAGTATTAGTAATACTATTCATAGACATGTAGCCAGGGACCGTGATATGGGTCTGGGGCTGATAAAAAGATCCTCGGTGTTGGATTGTATACTGAAAGCCTAACTTTAGTATGAATAATGTTTTAATAATATTTGAAATGAGAATCATTGATCAAATGATTGCGTCTTATAATTTATTTATATGTCCGATGAAATAGTCCATTTACTTTATACCGTAGATAATATATTGTGCGACAACACGCGGAAGATCATATTATCGATTTTCTTATAAAGTATAACAGATGCTCACAATCAAGATAGACGGAAACTCTCTATCGGGATGGTTGTAGTGTGATTTGGTATTAATTTGTCTTGACTATAGAATCACATTAGTTCATTTTGTATGTATTGAGCAGGACCACTTGAGATCGTTCAACTTATACTGACTATATAGGAGAACTTGATTTTAGTTATTATGGATGTTCGTGCTCTTAATCCCTATAAAATAATCTCGACACGTAAGCCAGTATGTAGCACTTTGATTCATCAATTGGTGAGATTTATAAATTAAATCAATAAACTCAGTGAGTTGGGAATTAGTAATGTCTCTATGGTGTGATGTTGATTGTAGAAGGAATTCGTGTCCTATTAAATTGGTTGATGATGTCCCCTTGAGGAGCTCATAAGGATTATCATGTAAATTTTGCAGGTGGATTAATTCCGGCATGATAATGAGGTTGAGTGATACTACTCTCGGATGAGATATTAATTAATATAGTTGTCAGTAACTTAATTAATTAATAGGCATTGTATATCTTAAACATGGGGAGACTAACGGGCTCATAATAAGAAGGAGCCCATAACGTTATTATGGAATTAGAGCGACAGTGCAGTAATAATATTTTAGTGGAATATATTCTTATTATTGGACTTAAGTATAAGTTTTGGGCTAAACTTGGATACTCAAGCCTAATGGAGGCCCGACTCTAATTTCTCCTCCCGGTACCTGTTGTAGCCCATATATAAGTCATCTCAGCTATCTGGAAACCCTAAGATTATTCACGCCTAACATTGTGAGGAGGGAAAGGGAATAGTAGATTGAGAAGATCTTGAAGATCATCGTCCACACGACGTCAAGATTGGACTTGGGAATACATCAGAAGATCAAGAGGTCATTTGCTGCTACTGTTTGTCAACTTCCACGATTTTATAAAATCATGTATAACTCCAAACTGTTTGTGTGATATACCATTGGAAAGCCACGGAAGAGAGGATTATTTTGGCACGTGGATCACTCAAATTGAAGATCAGATGAGAAAGTTATGCCCAAAACAATATGGCTACGAGTGCTGCCGGTGAGAATTCATTCTCTTCTTCAACATACCCTGGTGAAAGTAATATGATTTTATGTTCTTGCTTCCGCTGATACAGAATCACATGGAATCCTAACGGTTTACGTTAACCAAATGATCGAACGCCAACAATTGGTATCAGAGTTATGTTTCATGGTGAAGCGTGATACGTTAGGCTAGGGTTTATGTGATTATGTGATTTAATTATGAATTAGAATCGCATGAGGATTAGGGTTATGGTGTGATTTGATTGTACATGTATATACCCTATATCGTCGATTGGTTTCGGTAATACACGACCTGGAGAAGACGAAGACCACACGCTGCCGTGCATGGTATGCATGGATGGACACACGCTGGCAGGCGTGTTAGGCACAGCTGGAAGCACGTTGCCATGTGAAGGCGGGATCCTCCGGGCTTGTAGCCATGCGGTGTTTTTTTGGTTAGTGGAAGAAGCTCATTGGATGTTGTGTGAGCTGAATAGATGCACGAAGGCATGTAAGAGGCTGGACAGACTGGATGCTAGTGCACGGTAGGGGGCACGTACGGATGATGGCGCGCTACAGGCATAGCGCGCACGGAAGCTAGCGTACGGTAGGCCATGCGCACGGATGTTGGGGTGCGGGAGATGAATCGTGACTTCACACATGATTTCGTGCACGGGAAACAGGTGGAGGTAGTATCGACTGGCATGACTCGTGCTGATACTCTGCACGAGTCGTACAGGTGTTAACCGTCGGGCAATCAGGCTCGTTTATGCGTTTCGACATTTTTGCATTTATTTTCATAATATATAACTACATTAATTGATTTAATTATCTATTATTGTTATATATGTGGATGCATGTTCTATTTGATTTACAGCCATTAATAGAAGCATGCTAGGATGCGTATTTTATTATTGAATATTATATGCATGTAAAAACCCTCGGTGTTAAATAACTAAGTAGGAGAGAGGATTGGTAATAAATTTTTGCGGCCTCCATTATTGGTTTGTAAGTGATGTGAGTAAACTTACGCGTTGGCTATAGTGCATTCCTCCCTAAGGGATGAGTTTATTCATGGATCATTGGTACAAACTTCTTTATGATGGTTGTAGAAAATTATCCGAGTGCATGTGTACTTCTCCAACAATAAGGCACACAAGCTTGGGCAGCGGACTTGGAATCAAATAATGGTGTACACTTAGGTGTAAATAATAAGCATCCTCCCCAACGGAGTCACTGCTATTATTTGCATGACTAAGAGGAACTGACTATTAATTATATTGTTATGAAGTTAGGTTGACGAATGAAATAATGGGTAAAACCTTCTCTTGTAAATGTTCGGGTTTGTATACGTCTACACAAACGTGGCATGCAAATTCACGGTGCTTGAGATGTTGGTTAATTTTATTTTATATTGTTTTGAGGGAATCAATATAAATTGATAAATTCGAAGTGTTTGATCTGTTTATTTATTTATGATTCTCAGCATTTTCAAATGGCACTCAATTTCACTTATTGCTAACTAAAAGAAATTATATTTACTGGTCCAAAATTAGATGATTAGAAAAGAATCTTGGTTTCGATTCTTACTGCTTAGGAAAATAAAAGTGTTCTCACTAAAGATGTCCTCTGATGCCTATTTAAGTCTTTAATGGAGAGGTGAGAGGTTCATAGAAATATGATGGTCTCATGCGACTCTTCAGATACTTGAGTAAGTTAAAAAGGCAATAGGTCATGGTTAACTCGATGAATGAATTGAAAGTACTTGCAATAGAAATTGAAGGGGAAACCTAGGTCAATATTATTCTCCATAATTTGCCTAGATGTTTTGAGCAAGTTCCACCTGAATTACAAAAGGCTGTATTTAGTGGAAAACTTCTGATAAAACAAGTGCCCAAGGAAATTAATTTTCATCAAGATGTGAACAAGGTTAGTATCTCATTCACTAGTTGTTGAAGCATGATTAGTGATGGCATCTACTAACACATTGTGTGTAGATACCAAAATTACTAAAAGCATATAACTAAGTGATGATGAGATAATTGAGTACATGGGTAAGCTACGAGAGTAGTGGCTATTGCAGTGGGAGTAGTTTATTTATCTTATGATATGAATAAATATTTGTCTTAACGTACGTTTTCATAGAAAGAATTTAGTTTCAGTTTCTATGCATTTATGGATGGATACTCTATTTTATTTAAATGATATGCTCATAACAATGAGGGATGGAGCTATAATATATTATGGTACGTTGTTAACAATTTGTACACTCTTAAATCATGTTTATCCCACGGATGCAACAAATAGTAATGATAACGCATCTTCTAATTCTAATAAGAGAAAGGAACCTTCGGATATGAACCAAACATACCTTTTAGCATCTGAGACTAGGTCATGATTGCCTTTTCAAAGGCAAAGGGGAGAAGAGCTAAAGATATGTTGGAATTGATTTATTCTGATTTATGCGGTCCTAAGACTATCCAAGCGAGAGGTGGTAAGATATATTTTGATACACCGCAAGTCCTAGTACTATGATTAATTCAAAAGTGCATGGGTCATGCGGTGAAGGGTCATAAAAATATATCAAGTCATTACGATTTAATCGTGGTGGCTCTTAGGATAGTTTAGGAGCTATTTATCAGAGGTTGGGATTGAATCCCAAGTTGTTAACACTGGGCAGACCCCAACCAACTGGTGTGGCGAAAAGAAGGATTAGACTCTTATGGAAATGGTTAGATAGATGATGAGTTATTCAAATTTACTAAATTCATTTTATGGGTATGCCCTAGAAACAACATGTCTTAAGGATGTTTGTTTGTTTGTGGGATATCCTAGAAAAATGAAGGGTGATTTATTTGATAGTCCAAAAGATCAAAGGGTGATTGTTGACAGAAACACTAGATTTTGGAAAAGGACTATAAAATAAATCACAAACCATGTATAAATTGTTCTAAAGGATGTGAGAGGGAAAACACAAAGTATAGTACTAATTATATAAGAGGATATACCACAAGTTAAACTGCATCGCGTGACACGTCTGATACACAATTGTGTGTAGCGCTTTGTCGTAGTGGAAGGGTTATTTTACAACCTGAAAGGTTTATGTTTTGGGAGAGTCATGAGACTTGGTCCCTAGTAAACATAAAATTAACCCACGGATACGACGAAGCACTACAAGATAAAAATGCGATATCTTAGTAACATGCAATGATATAAAAAATAGTATCTATGGAATCCAGGTTAGGTCTGGGTGCTTGTAGAACCACGTAATGGTGTGAAAGCCATTGGAGGTGGCTCTACAAAATAAAAAAGGATCAGACGGTAGGTTAGGTCTGGGTGCTTGTAGAACCACGTAATGGTGTGAAAGCCATTGGAGGTGGCTCTACAAAATAAAAAAGGATCAGACGGTAAGGTGATATTTTGAAACAATGCTTGTTGCGTGATTAGCCATAGTTTAGTGGGCATGACCAATTCAAGAAATTATCGAACCACAGGGAGGAAGGTACTAGGGTCTAAGCAATCTCGTGTTTGTCATAGTATTATAGAGATGAACGAAAAGGGGAGATAATCAAGAAATGACAAAAAAATAAAAGGATAGATGAATGGAAGATGGATGAATGAGCCAAGTAGATAGAGATGAGATTAACAATACTTAAAGCATGGAAAATCTAGGTATCATACAATGAATTCATTTGTGTCATGGGAAAAAGACTAAGGGCCAAGACTAAGATCACCTAAACTCCCTCTCAGAATGAATAGGATATGGAATGACATTCATTGGATTGGTTCTCACTCAAACAATTCCAACTAGGTACTAAGCTTGAAATGAGAGTCCCTTCACATAATCTATTGACTTCTCAATCTAATAAATGATATGTTCTATCAAAGGGTTCTAAACTATGAAGGACTTCTCAATCTCTTCACAATCTATAATGCACATGAAGTGTTTGATGAAATGATTCACTTAATTATCCTAAATATGCAATTGACTTCTCAATCTAATCACATGCTTAAAACAATTAAACACACAAATCATCATAAACCTCAAGATCTAAAGCATCAATGATAGAAAATCAATTAACTCAATCAACATAATCATTCAATTGCAAAATACCAAAAATTATCCAACACAATTCATATTGCTAATCTCACAAGGGAGATTAGCCTCTCATATCCATAAGAAAATTAACATAGACATTAAATTCCTTACAAAACATGATAAACAATAGGTTTCAATACAAAGTTTAGATGAAAATTCCCTTGGATGTCTCCAATGGTGATCTTCTTCTTCCCCTTGCAATTCACCTCTCTTCCTTGCTTCTCTACTACTTGGATGGAGGATGTGATGGTTGGATCAAGGTAGATCCAAAGGATGAAGAATGGATGAAGGTGAAGGTGAAGAATGGAGGAAATGGTGTGTGAGGTGTATGTAGAAGGGTTGGAATTCGGATCTGATCTCAAAATATTGAAGTGTTGGGTATTTATACCCCTTGGGAGGCTTCTAGAAGGATTCTGATGTGTTTCTGATGCTGCAGCAACACGACTCGTGTGCTGCAACACGATCACAGGGTGGCCGTGTAGGCGTTTTTGATGTCAGAAAATGGCCAGGGCTTACAGGGCCGTGTTGCGTAACACGGGTCGTGTTGCATAATACGGGCTGCGCAGTCTCACCGTTTCGCGCATAACTTCCACATCCGATCTCTGATTTGAGTAATTCTTGTGGTCATGTGATCCTCTTTTCTTTAGCTTTAAAGATCTGACAAAACTTCCAATATTTGAGGGTGTAACAAGTCATGCAAAGTAGCACAACCGTGCTGAGTAGGAACAGCTTGCGCGACGTCACCATTTTAATCATAACTTTCTCGTTTCGGCTCCAATTGAAGTGTTTCTCATACCAAAATAATCCTCTTTTCTATGGCTTTCCAACCATATATTACACTTCTAGTTTTGAGCTCCACAAGAGTACAGAAAAATTACACAAGTTGGACATGCGTTTTTTCAACATTTTGCTTGATTTGACTCATTCTCCCTCGTTTCAACTCCGAATTGAGATCTGTTTTTTCCTACATCTTCCTTATCACGTCTAGGATCCATTTTTACCTAAAAATCATATGTTTAAGCTCATTCACATACATTTACATAAAAACACAAAACACAACCAAATAACACATAAATACGGATAACAATATACGAAAACACATATAAAAAGACACTAAAATCTAGGTGAAAATATCACTCATTACACCCCCAAACTTAAAGTGTTGTGCGTCCCCGTACAACAAAAATGATAAACCAAGGAGAGTGATTTTCACCTAGTAAAAAAAACTAAACGAACACAAGTAATAACACATCATTAGCAACAAGAATTACAAATTATGCTAAGCTATCCTACAACATTAGATTTATGATATGAGAAATTAACAAGTTCAATCAAAAGAGAATAAGGTGCAATATAGTCCCTTTTATTCTAAGCCTCACATAAGTTTATCAATTTCACTCAACACTCTTTGAAGTACGGTTAATCAACACTCATCAACCGATTGGCTTGACTCGCTATAAGCTTGCTCGCAGACTACATTCACAACCCACCAAAGTTTCCATTAGTGATCAAAAAGGTCTTTTATTAAGGATGTAATGATAGGCTCTTTGGTAGGGTAGGAAAAGTATGGATAATAGTGACTAACAAGTGTAAGTAATCGAAGAGATGATCAACTTCCTCAACTTCTCCACTTTTCTTTCTTCCTTTCTCAACTTTGGTAATCACAAGCACTAATCATCAACTTTCCTTAGATTTTGAGCTTTTTTTAATGCATGCTTCCTTCTTTGAACTTTTAAGTACTTGAGCATATTGTTATTGCTTTGCTCATTTTCTTGTTTTGAGGTTGCATGTTCATTCTTGTTTGTGCTCTTTTCATCCTTTTTCTTACTTGTTTACCATTTCCTTTTCTTTTTCTTCCTCATCAAACATTTCTAGTTACCATCTCCTCAATCACCCACACAAATGGTATATATGTAAGGCTTAAGTGGGTAATCATGGCTTGTAATGTGCTTATATCACAATAAATAGGCTTTAAGGCTCAAAGTGGTTGACTAGAGATGATGTTTATGGTAGGGAAATATATGGTAATGACTATAATAACAAGGATGGCCTTAGATCATGTCACTAATCTCCACAAATAGGGCTCGTTCCTATAGTCCTTGAGCAAGTTCTAGCTTATCAAACACAACCAATCCACTCATGAAAAAAAATACCATGTATGCACGGTTGAGGCTCAAATGCTCATAAGCTTGTGCTTTAGACCTTAAAGAACTTATTACACTACATTCATCTCAAAATTGAACAAGTTAAATAGAACATGTCACAATTCGAAAGTGTAGATATTCTTAATCATAACTTGTCATCACTTACTACCACAACATATCACCACTCATGTTCAAAAATGACTCACAACATCCCAAAACAAACCACCAAACATACCAAGACAAAAATAAGAAAACACACAAAACATAAAATAAAGACTCAACAAACACGAAACAAAACAAAAACACATAACATGCAAAAACAACAATCACCATCATTAGAAAATGAAGCACATATTCAATCATCCATAACAATGTAAGCTCACAATCATCCCCATCTTGATTGAAAAGGAAACCTCCCAAAGACATAACACATAAAGTAGCATGTTAATCCATCAATCCAAATCAACATCAATTAGAAGTGCTAAGGTGTAGAGTGCTCCCTCAATAAGCATTTGGTACGGAAAGCGTTAGCTCCAAGCTCCATTCGTGCTTCCAATACCCTTCATTTATACTCAAAAACTCAACAAACACCATTAGCTTAACAATTTCATTAAAAATATGGACTCACATGCACTTCAACACAACCAATCATACCAAAATCCAACCAAACTCATGAGAAAATTTTTAAAATTAGTCCAAAACTACGAAAAGTATATGCTTTCAAAACAAAGTACGTCACACCACACCATATCCCCCCAAACTTAAATTGAAACAAGAGTTTCGAGGTAAGTTTGCAAAAAGTGGTGTGACTTACTATCACACTTCAAATCAAGCACTCTTCGTGTCTTCAATACGCGTATTCCTCACAAGCACAATCAACCTACATGCCAAAAATGCAAAACAAGCAAATCCACCATCCTTATTGAAAGCAATACATAAAGCAATAAAAATAATGATGGGTTGCCTCCCATCTAGCGCTAAGTTTAACGTCTTCAAGCCGGACGGGATATGGAGAACTCATCGGAATGGCCACGGATATCTTTCATCCTTGCCATCGAATTTTAACCGTTGTGCTTCTTCCTCTATTAGGTATTTGTGGCAAGTGACGACCTCAGTTGCATCCTTCAAGCATGGCTTCAAAAATTCGACTCTCTTGAGCTTGCACTCCATTGCCCTCTCCATTCTTGAACACCACTTATTCCTCCTTACCAAATAGATCTCCAACATCTCTTCGAGTTCTCTTTTGTTTCTAAGGATATGAGAAAAATCAATGGGTAAAACAAAATCAATGTAAACAATATTATCAAGTTCAAAGCAACTTAAAGAGTTTAAAGGTTTAGAAATGCTCATTTCACTCTTCAAGTCATCATCATTTGTTTCTAGACTTTGTTCCTCTTCATCAACATCATTTGCCTCAATAGGCTCTTCAAACACCTCATTTGATTCTTCATCCCCCAAATTCTCTTCTTTCTCAAACTCTTCTTCAAATTTACTCTTCTCTTCAAGCTCTTCAACTTGTTGAAAATTGGTCAAAGTACTTACAATTTGGCTCACTTGATGCTCCAAGGCTTTGAATCTTTGATCATTATTTTCCTCAATAGCCTTGAATCTTCTTTCATTATTTTCCTCAATAGCCTTGAATTTTCTTTCATTAACTTCATCACTCTTTCTCCTTGTTTCATCTTGAGTTTTATTAGATTCAATCAACTTCTCAATCAATATTTCTAAAGACGATTTTTCTTCTTCAACTTGTTGAAATTCTCCTCCCTCTTGGTTGTCACAATTCCATCCTTGAATTGGTGGATAATTCCCATGAAAACTTCCTTCATAGTTATGTTGAAAATTTCCTTGGAAATCATCCACTCCCATGAAAGAATCATCTCCTACTTGATGCGTAGGCATCCTCCACTCTTCTTGCTCCATAGGACTAGGAATCGACACACCTTGCACTTTTTGAGCACCCCCCAAACTTGAACTAGACAAGACTTGACCATAAGCACCTTGATTCATCATCCTTATTTGTCTTGTCACTTCCAAAGTAACTTGGGTAATTATCTCGGAGGATTCATTTTGAAGAAAACTTGATTGAGGATCTTGACCTTCATCACTTCCTTGAGCACTTCTTCTATATAATTCAAGTAAGGCGTAGTTTTGAAACGGAGGAGAAGTGTTGGTGTTGGGATTTGGTGGAGAATAAGTGTATGCTTGATACGGATGGAATGTATTTGCATTGTAAGCTTGTTGCCATTCTCCATTTCTTCCTTGATTGTAGTATTGAGAGCTATCTTGATTCATTTGGAAGTTGTACCCATAGTTGCTCTCATTCATGTAGCCTCTTGATTGTGGAGGTGGAACCCTTGCAAATTGATCCCCAAAGACATTTGTGAATTGGTTCCAACCATCCATTTAAATGCTCTTCTCAAGGCTTACTACAATTCTTCTCAAACTTGCTATTTTTGGCTTTGATCCCCCTTCCTCTTCTCTCAAGGTAGTTTCACGTACCTATCAAAACAAAAAAATGAGATCAAAAATTTTCCAAAACAAATAATAAAAAGCAATAAAAATATCTCTATTAATACCAATCGAAACACTCCTTCGTTAAACCACTAGCAACCGTTACCTCCCCGGCAACGGCGCCATTTGATTAGCCATAGTTTAGTATTATAGAGATGAACGAGAAGGGGAGATAATCAAGAAATGACAATAAAATAAAAGGATAGATGAATGGAAGATGGATGAATGAGCCAAGTAGATAGAGATGAGATTAAAAATACTTAAAGCATGGAAAATCTAGGTATCATGCAATGAATTCATATGTGTCATGGGAAAAAGGCTAAGGGCCAACACTAAGATCACCTAAACTCCCTCTCAGAATGAATAGGATATGGAATGACATTCATTGGATTGGTTCTCACTCAAACAATTCCAACTAGGTACTAAGCTTGAAATGAGAGTCCCTTCACATAATCTATTGACTTCTCAATCTAATAAATGATATGTTCTATCAAAGGGTTCTAAACTATGAAGGACTTCTCAATCTCTTCACAATCTATAATGCACATGAAGTGTTTGATGAAATGATTCACTTAATTATCCTAAATATGCAATTGACTTCTCAATCTAATCACATGAATCATCATAAACCTCAAGATCTAAAGCATCAATGATAGAAAATCAATTAACTCAATCAACATAATCATTCAATTGCAAAATACCAAAAATTATCCAACACAATTCATATTGCTAATCTCACAAGGGAGATTAGCCTCTCATATCCATAAGAAAATTAACATAGACATTAAATTCCTTACAAAACATGATAAACAATAGGTTTCAATACAAAGTTTAGATGAAAACTCCCTTGGATGTCTCCAATGGTGATCTTCTTCTTCCCCTTGCAATTCACATCTCTTCCTTGCTTCTCTACTACTTGGATGGAGGATGTGATGGTTGGATCAAGGTAGATCCAAAGGATGAAGAATGGATGAAGGTGAAGGTGAAGAATGGAGGAAATGGTGTGTGAGGTGTGTGTAGAAGGGTTGGAATTCGGATATATCTCAAAATATTGAAGTGTTGGGTATTTATAACCCTTGGGAGGCTTCTAGAAGGATTCTGATGTGTTTCTGATGCTGCAGCAACACGACTCGTGTGCTGCAACACGACCACAGGGTGGCCGTGTAGGCGTTTTTGATGTCAGAAAACGGCCAGGGCTTACAGGGCCGTGTTGCGTAACACGGGTCGTGTTGCGTAACACGGGCTGCGCAGTCTCACCGTTTCGCGGATAACTTCCACATCCGATCTCTGATTTGAGTAATTCTTGCGCTCATATGATCCTCTTTTCTTTGGCTTTCTATCCATATAAAGATCTGACAAAACTTACAATATTTGAGGGTGTAACAAGTCATGCAAAGTAGCACAACCGTGCTGAGTAGGAACAGCTTGCGCGACGTCACCATTTTAATCATAACTTTCTCGTTTCAGCTCCAATTGAAGTGTTTCTCATACCAAAATAATCCTCTTTTCTATGGCTTTCCAACCATGTATTACACTTCTAGTTTTGAGCTCCACAAGAGTACAGAAAAATTACACAAGTTGGACGTGCGTTTTCTCAGCATTTTACTTGATTTGACTCATTCTCCCTCGTTTCAACTCCGAATTGAGATCCGCTTTTTCCTACATCTTTTTTATCACGTCTAGGATCCATTTTTACCTAAAAATCATACATTTAAGCTCATTCACACACATTTACATAAAAATACAAAACACAACCAAATAACACATAAATACGGATAACAATATACGAAAACACATATAAAAAGACACTAAAATTTAGGTGAAAATATCACTCATTATTGAGTAAAGGTACACTCAGAAAGAAGGGTGATGAGTTCGAGTATGAGAAAGCCTTTCCCCCAGTAGCTAAGTTTAAGCCAATCCAGATTCTTTTATTTTATTTTATTGATGCTCATATTGAATTATGAGGTATAGCAAATAGATGTCAAGACAGCTTCCGTGATTGGAAGTCTTAAGAAAAACATCTATATGAAGCAACCAGAGTGATTCATTGCAAAAATGCGAAGAGCATTTTGAGTGTAAGCTTAAAAGTGTCCATCAATGGACCTAAGCAAGGTTTAAACTCAAAGTACATCTGTTTTGATGAGGTAATATAGTGATATGGATTTATTCAATGCACAGATGTGTCTTGTGTATTAAAAAAGATGACGGAAGCATGGTTGTATTTCTTGTACTGTACATAGACGATATCTTGCTCATTTGAGATAATAAAAGAGTATTGTCGAGCGTATGGGTATATTTCATAAAGCAATTTGAAATGAAGGATTTAAGAGAAGCCAAATACATTCTTGCGATCATGGTGATACGGATCGCAAGATAGGATGTTGTGCTTATTCAAGCTTCATGAAATAATACAATCATTACTCATTTTAGCATTTTTATCTAAGGAAATGTGTCTTAAGACACAAACGAAGATAAAGGTGGTTTCCTTATGCTTCGGCGAATAAGGAGGCTTAATCTAAGAAATGCTATACATGAGAACGGATATTTGTATTGCCAATGGCATGGTCAGTGGGTATTAAGGTAACTCGAAATAAGAATGTTGAACTATGGTAAGACATATATTTATGTACCTGAAAAGAACCAGAAATTATATGTGGGCTTACCGGATAGATTCACTGCTTCTTATGAGTTACATAGATTCTGATTTTTCAAATCAGATAGGGACAACAGTAAATCCACCTCAAAGGTTATGTGTTTAATTTTGGAAGTTGAGTCATAATATGGAGGAATGTTATATAGAAATATATGGAAAGATGATAAATTGGAGCCTCTGAGGCAGCCAAAGTATTTGTATAACTCTAGAAACTTCGTAATGGACTTAAATGTGATTCTAAGTTTGCCCGAGATTATCACAATTTGTTGTGACAATAATGGTGCAATTGCAAACTTGAAGGAATCACGAGTCCATAAGCAATTAAACACATTAAGCGCAAGTACCACCTGTTACGAGAAATCGTTTGATGAGGGGAAGGTTTTTGTCGCCTAGATTGCTTCGGATGATAACTTAGTAAATACTTTTACAAGGACCTTAAGGCGAAAGCTTTTGATGATCGTGTAGTGGGAGCGAAAAATAGATGTATGGCAGTAGTCTTGACAGCATAGTCTTTTAGTATAAGTGGGAGATTGTTGGATTGTATATTAAAAGCCTAGCTTTAGTATGAACAATATTTTTGACAATATTTGAAATAAGAATCATTGATCAAATGATTGCGTCTTATAATTTATTTATATGTCCGATGCAATAGTCCATTTACTTTATACTGTAGATAATATGTTGTGCGACAACACGCGGAAGATCATATTATCGGTTTCCTTATAAAGTATAAAAAGATGCTCACAACTGAGATAGACGGGGACTCTCTATCGGGATGGTTGTAGTGTGATTTAGTATTAGTTTGTCTTGACTATAGAATCACATTAGTGCATTTTGTGTGTATTGAGCAGGACCGCTTGAGATCGTTCAACTTATACTGACTATATAGGAGAACTTGATCTCAGTTATTGTGGATATTCATGCTCTTAATCCCTATACAATAACCTCGACACGTAAGCCAGTATGTAGCACTTTGATTCATCAATGGGTGAGATTTATATATTAAATCAATAAACTCGATGAGTTGGGAAATAGTATTGTCTCTATGGTGTGTTGTTGATTGTATAAGGAATTCGTATCCTATTAAATAGGTTGATGATGTCCCCTTGAGGAGCGTGTCTTATTAATGTTGTTGATTGTATAAGGAATTCGTGTCCTATTAAATAGGTTGATGATGTCCTATTAAATATGTAAATCTTGTAAGTGAATTAATTCCGGCATGATAATGAGGTTGAGTGGTATTACTCTCGGATGAGATATTAATTAATAGAGTTGTCACTAACTTAATTAATTAATGGGCATTGTATATCTTAAACATGGGGAGACTAACGGGCTCATAATAAGAAGGAGCCCATAATATAATTATGGGATTAGAGTGACATTGCAGTAATAATATTTTAGTGGAATATATTATTATTATTAGACTTAAGTATAAGTTTTGGGCTAAACTTAGTTACTTAAGCCCAATGGAGGCCCGACTCTAATTTCTCCTCCTGGTCCCTGTTTTAGCCCATATATAAGTCATCTCAGCTGTCTGGAAATCCTAAGATTATTCACGCCTAACATTGTGAGGAGGGAAAGAGAACAACAGATTGAGAAGATCTTGAAGATCGTCGCCCACACAACGTCAAAATTGGACTTGGGAATACAACAGAATATCAAGAGGTTGTTTGCTGCTGTTGTTCGTCAACTTCCATAATTTTTATAAAATCGTGTGTAACTCCGAACTATTCATGTTATACACCGTTGGAAAGTCACAAAAGAGAGGATAGTTTTGGCTGAGAGAGTTATGCCCAAAACTGTGTGGCTGCAACTGCTGCCGGCGAGAATTCATTCTCTTCTTCAACATACCCTGGTGAAAGGTAATATGATTTTATTGTTGGCGTTTAGACCTTTTGGTTAACGTAAACCGTAGGGTTCCATGCATTTCTAAATCAGCAGAAGCAAGAAATCATAGAAACGTATTACCTTTCACCAGGGTATGTTGAAGAAGAAGGATTCTCGTCGGCAGCCTACGCAGTCCACTACAACAAAAAAGCATTAAGACACTAGTAAATAGACTACATAGATAAGAAATATGTGTTATCGTATGCTTTATATATGTTGTCTTAAATATATATATTGTCTTAAATTTTTTTTCATGCACTAAGACTACACATATTGACTGGTGGTGTCTTAATGTGGTGTCAAACATATTATTTTTCAAGGTAATTTATTATAAGTAAACATATATGACAACGTATGTTGTCGTAAATTCATTTTACGCACAAAGACAACATATATGACAATATATGTTGTCTTAAATTGTTATAATTTTTTTTTCAATAAACATATATATATTATATGACAATATATGTTGTGTATAATATAATATATTTTTGAATTAATTTATTTTGAAGCAACATATATAATTTGAATATGTTGTTAATCATACATTTGTGATTTTTTAATACTAATTAAACATTAAATATATAACATAAATTTTTTATTTTAATTAAATAAGAAATAAATTTTAAAAAAATTATAATTAAAGATTTAAAATTTTAAATATTTTTATTAAAAAAAATTATGCAATACTTGATGAGAAAATTTAATTACTATATTATGGTGCTTATGAGATTTATAAATTCCCTTAGTGATGTTTATACAGAAGTTAATATAAATAATATAATATATTAATAAATATTTTTAATTAAATTAATTAATTGAAAGAAAAAAAACAAAAATAGAAACAGGTTTTCTGTCTTATACAATAGAACTCGAGGTTGTAACTAGGGCTGGGGAAAAATACCAAAATTTTGGTATACCACCCTTATCATATCGAAAAATATCGATTTTATCGAAATTTTAGGTATGCCGAAGTTTTTGGTAAGGTATGATACCGTATTGAAAATTTTGGTATGATAAAAATATATAAATGATCAATACCGCGGTATTTCGATATATATCGAAATACCATAAAATATTTAATTTGTTAGTAATATGATACGATATTACCATATTACATAATATATCCAATTATAATTATTATTTATATATTATAATTTTTAATTAAATTATATATATACACTATTTAATTAAAAGATTAAATCTAAAATCCTACTATATATCTCTTCATAATTATAAATGGGTGATAAAGTTGATTGGCTTTCATGATATCTTATACTTCTTTTTTAATTACGTAGTTCTATCATATATAAAAATTTAAAAGTGTTAATTTTAATATAAGTTCCATATGGTTTTTGTGTAGATCTCTTAGGTACTATTTATTTAATGACAAACACTTGTATAAACTGGGTTTAGATATATTAATTATGTAAACTCGGTTACTGTTTAGCACATAAAAATTTACTTTTTAGCACATAAATTGTTACTCTTATAAATTAAAAAATTACTTCAAATTATTGTAAATCTTAATTTATCGATTACTTTTTAGTACATGAGACTTACATGTAAACTAAAAAAAAACTTGTAAATTAAAAAATTACACTTCAAACTCTTGTAAATTCTTGTAAATCCTAATTACTCTTATAAGGCTTACATGTAAACCCGATTTTCATGAGACTTATTCTTATTTAATTTGGTCGTTTGTGGATTGTCGTATATTTTTCTTATTATGAATTTGTTATCTATTATAATTTGTTTTATAGCTATTTTTCACTTTTCTAGTACAGTTTTATATTAGATTTATTGAATTTTAGGTGTATAACGGCATAGCAAACTATCTAATAGGATGGTATATATCGATATTTTAGGTATGGTATGGTATACCGAAATATAGATAAGGAGAAGGTATACTATTTTCTTATATCGAAATATCGGTATACCGAACTACGGTATGCCCAAAGTTTAAGTAAGATAACGATATGAATTTTTTATATTCCGAAAATTTTATTACCGTATTTGGTATGATAAAAAATTTTCGCCATACCATTCACCCCTGGTTGTAACAAAAAAAAAAACGTTTCATAATAAATAAATAAATTTATGTCTTACATTCATCTGCAAATATCTTCTTCGACCTTAATTCCCAAATTTAAAGAACCATAGGATTCCCTTAGCAGATCGACACCACACCTCTCCGACCACGCTGGCTCCCGTCTGAATTCCTCCTGTAGCGGCTCCCGTCTCAATTCCTCCTGACTAATAAGCTCTCCCCAAGTTCCTCCGCCTGTGAGCTCACCATCGACACCCGCCCCCATTCGGTCACCCCGTCTCCAGCTCCAGAGGCTGCCTCTATCCCCACCGAGTCCTCCCCTCCCATTGAGGTACTGGCTAAGGCGCCGACGGCAGGCAAGAAGAATGTTGCTCCAACTCCAGCTCCCGAGCTGCTGGGCCCACCAGCGCTGCCATCCGAAGCTCCCGGACCCAGCGCCGATGCTCTAGCTACCGTGGCGCTCAACGATTTAGTACGCATTTTGAAATTTTAAGATCCCCATCTCGAATTGAGTTTTGCCCATCAATTTGTATGCCTCCACTCCCATGTACCTTTGAATTGCCTTTAGCATTTTTATTCATGTGATCTTATGTTCCATTAGCGTTTTGTCTGTAGGACGATCATTGCAAAGGAGATGCGATGGAGAAAGAAGAGTGCCCTAATGAATATAAAGATGAGGTTGATGATACTGTTGTAATTGTAAGACTGTCTTACCTTTTCAATTAATCTATTTTTCTGTTATGATCATTGAAGGATTATTAATTCCTATATACTGAGTAGAATTTTTTCTAGTTTTTATGTTTTTGTGATTGTTACCAATTTCATTGAACTGTCAACATTTGAAAGCCATTCACAATGTTTGGGTAAGACTCATGGATGCTCTTAGATACAAGCCCTAATTAATCTAATCTTGGCTGCTGAAACTAGTAGTTTCTGGATTTCAAACTTCAGATAGAGTGGCAAATATCCTATGGGTTGTTATGCTACTTTGAGATAAAATGTCTTACTTTTGATTCTTGATATTTATTTCTGGAGTATTCTCGACTCATGTGGCTTGGCCTATCTATTTTCTGTTAAGCATTCAGCACGCTAATTCTGTTAGCATTTTATCACCCCAATGAATCCTCTATGATTGCAGTGATGTAAGTAATGTACGTGTTCTGTATTGATCTTGTCCTAAAATTATATCATAAAGATCAGTTCTGAAGTAATGATGAATGAAAACTTTGTCTTTCAGTTAAATGTGAAGATCCAATGACCAAATACCAATAGTTATTTTTATTTTTATTTATGAATCTGTCTTTGCTACATAGATGAATCTCTTGGAGCTCTCTTTTTCCACTCACCATAGACCCTCCATTTTATGTAGGTAGTGCCTTCAGCTGTTTAAATCAACCCTTTTCTGTAAATTCCAGCCTTTTTATATGTAACCCAATTCCAAACAGAAGTACTAGATTTCAGTTTGAAATTGATAACTTGTTCGTCTATAAATTTTTGCACATAATTCCACACAAATTTTTGGAACTTGTGGTGACCTGAAAATGGTGTCCACAGTCCAAGAATTTTAGTTTTCTTTATTACCTTCACATAATTCATTTTATTAACTGCATGTTTAATCCATCATCTCATAACTACACTGCTAGTGATTGGATAATACACTTACATAAGAGTTCTGACATTATTCCTGCTTCCATTTTGAACATATTGAATACAGCTTTTTTCTAATTTGGAAATGTGGCTACATTAAATGAATTAATTAATACTTGTTACTTCCAGCAATTGATTATTAATATTTAAAAATTCCCTTCCTGCCACTGGAGTAAATATTTGTTAAAACTTTATGTACTTGTCCAGAGCTACATTGTCGATGAAGAATCCAATTAATTAGAGGAGGCTGATGTGGAGAGTGGAAGGTTCGAAAAAGACAGAGACAAGATAGTTCGAAGTAAAAGAAGACTTACATTGCATAATTCGGCCTTATTATCTGGTCTGGCTTACTGTTTGTCTTCATGTAGGATGATATTGGTTAACAAGTATGTCCTCTCTAGTTATGACTTTAATGCTGGAATATCGTTGATGCTATACCAGGTAACCTTTTCCATACTAGTTCCCATTGTACTCGCTATAATAACATTTCAGAAACTATTTGCAACGACCTCACTTTAGTTGATTTAAAATCATTTCTATATTCTATAGACTGATAAATATTAGTTCATACTTGCAGAATTTTGTATCTGTAGTTGTTGTATCCATTTTTAGTTTTCTTGGGATAATCACGACGGAGCCACTCACATGGAGATTAATCAGAGTTTGGTTGCCTGTCAATTTATATTTGTTGGGATGTTGGTCACAAGCATGTTTAGGTACTGCTTATTTTAATTTTCTTATCTCTTTTCTCAATGTCCAAAGTTATTTTCTTTATTTTGGTATAGAGTCATCACTTGTTGGCATATTTTTGTTTAGTTATAAGCTACCTTCTTCATGATCGTTGTACTACAGTTCTTGAGAAAGTTGTGATTTTATATTTTTATTTTTTCTAGTGATGTACAGTATGAATAATCTTACAATACATCAATGCAGAATATATGAATTTTATACATGTGCTCTAGGTCTGCTAATTTTACTCGCTGAAGACCTTAATTTAGGTTTTCTACTCATCCAAGTTTTTTCATGTCTTACCTGGTTGACTGGTTGTATCTGTGATGGTTTTATGTCAGTTATGATTATCGTTAGTTCTCATCTTATTTAAGAGATACTATTAAAAATTTAAGTCATGAACTGGCATACTTCAATGTTGTTTCTACATTTTATTTGCTATATTACTCTCTATCCAAATATAAATTTTGGAGTTGATCATTATCAAGTTTTATATAAAAGTTGAAAAGGTGAGTGATGAGCATTGTTTTAATATATTATAAACGATAATAATGATGATGGGTTAGTAATTCCATAACTTGAGACAGATGGAGTGTGGTTTTGGGAATATAATTTTACTTGACTTTGCAGAGTGTGGTATTCATTGACTGATCTCTTGAATGCCATCATTGGTGCAGATAGATAGTGCTCCTGGAATCTCTGGTTATTGGTAGTAAATTATATTTGATTTTTACGCTGCATTGGATGTTTTTAGTTAGTTAATAGAAGCATAATAGGGGGAAATTTGTTGTATTCTTCACTTGAAAGGACAAATCTTGGCACATAAGGGCCATTTTACTAAGTTCTTAAGTTTCTGTTTTGATTATTTTGTACTTCTTTATCCTTTTTTATTCTCATTTGTAAATAGTATAATTTTTTCCAATCATATTTTGTAGGATAAGTGCTAATTTCTTCATCTCTTGTTTATTACTGTTGTGTCATGGAATTTTATGATTGATGGTTGTTCTTAAAGTGGGGATTTTGAGGAAGCATTGTATTTATTTCAAAGTATGCTTGGTGAAGGATTAATATTTATCATAATTAAATTAAAGTTAATTCTTAACTTACCCATATCTATGTATGACACACTTTGCCTTTTAAATGAATGCCGTTGAAATTGAGGAAGGAATTAATAAAGGATTGTTTTGACACTTAGAAGCCATATGCTACAGCCATCGAAATGATTCACATTTTTCTTGTGAATAAATAGATAACGATATGAGATGATGGATAAATCTTATATCCTTTCTAGATATTGAATTTTGATGCGTTCTAGTTGACATATTTCAGCATGTTATGCATGGATTTAAACATATAATGATCTATTCATAATTCTTGCTATATTTGTTAAAACCTGATCTATTTATTTAAAATAGCCACATATCTGGATATCTGGCCTTGATTTTCTAATATTACTCGTGTTCTATTGCTTTGGATTCTTTATCTTGAAGAAAAGTTAGGCTGTCAAAATCAAAGTTTTATTTTTTTATTTATTTCGCTTACAGTGTAAATCAGCATCACCAATATTTCTCTTTCTTTTTGCCTTTGCTTTCAGGTACTTTTCCCCTTGTGAACATGCCTCTAACATTTATTTTTTCTCATGTTATATCCTATTACATCAATACTCTGACATATTAATTTGAAATTTTGGTTAAAGTAGATCACTGAAATTTCTGAAGGAGAAAGATGGTAATTATCAATTAGTTGTGGTTTGAATCAATCTGGGTTTTATTGGTCTATGTAATGGTTGCTATTTAGTTTTGTTGCTTTTTGCATGGATCAAATATTTCCATAAGTTAATGTGAATTTTTTCTTGTAAATTTTAGTTGGTTATAGTATCTTATAGTAAGCTTATTGTGAATTTTTTAATCGAAATTTTACAAATTATGTGGATTTGCTAACTTGACGTTGATTTTGAAGGCCGCAATTTCTGGATTCATTTGTGTTGGTTAAAGCTCTACGCTTGTTGGTTTCTAATGTTTATTCATTCAGTATGTGGTCCATGAGTATTGACTCTCGAGTACTTTTATTGAATAAATACGATTTACTTTATGTCCTTACTCCTTAATGTAATGTATTTGGCTTTTACCAATATTTGGATTTGAGATAGTTATTTAATGTTGTGTATTGTGTATCATATAGAATGCGTTTAATTCTTTTTAAATTCTATCAATTCCACAGGTTAATAAATATATTAATTAATCAATAAAAAAATTAATAAATTTGACATCACATATATGTGTTATTTTAACTAAATAAGACAACATATATAATCAGTTGTTATTTAAAAAATAATTATGAATATAATTGCACAAAGATTATACATATAATTTGTTGTCATTTAACAAAAAGTTTATTAAAAAGATACACAAAGACAACACATATAACGTGTTTTCTTTTATGCGTCTTTTTTTTTTAAGAAAAAACGCACAAAGACTACACATATAATGTGTTTTCTTTGTGCATTTTTTTTAAGAAAAAAATGCATAAAGACTACACATATAATGTATTGTCATAAATAGGCTCTAAGACAACAGGGGCTTTGACTACATAGCATTTTCCCTAAAATAAGCTAATGGACATCAGATTATATATGGTCTAAATACTTTTTTATTATAGTGGTCGCACAGTTTTGGCCATAACTTCCTCATCCAATCTCCGATTGGAGTGATCTATGCTCCAAAATGATCCTCTCTTCCGTGGCTTTCCAACGGTATATCATATGTACAGATTGGACTTACACACAATTTTAGAAAATTCGTGAAAGTTGACGGACAGAAACAACAAATGACCTTCCGATCTTCTGTTGTATTCCTAAGCCACGTCTCGACGTTGTGTGGGCAACGATCTACTTGACGATCTCAATCTGAAGCTCCCTCAAACTCACGGTGTTTATGTCGTGTGTATCAAGTTACTGGGCTGCTGAGATTGTCTATATATAGGCTACAACAGGGACCAGGAGGAGAAATTAAGGTTTGGGCCTCCCATTGGGCTTAAGCATCCAAGTTTAGCCCAAAACTTATACTTAAATCCAATAATAATAAATCATTCCACTAAAGAAATATTATTGCACTGCCACCCTAATCCCAAATTACGTTTATGGACTCCTTCTTATTATGAGCTCGTTAATCTCCCCATGTTTAAGATTCAATGCCCATTAATTAATTAAGTTACTGACAACTCCATTAATTAATATTTTTACCAAGAGTAGTACCACTCAACCTTATTATCATGCTGGAATAAATCCACCTGCAAAGTTTACATGATAATCATTATGAGCTCCTCAAAGGGATATCATCAATCGATTCCGTTTGGACACAGATTCCTTCTACAATCAACATCACACCATATAGACAGCATCATCTCCCAATTCACCAAGCATATTGATTTCATAATTAAATCTCACCCATTGATGAATTACAGAAATAAATATTGGCTACGTGTCGATGTTATTGTATAGGGATTAAGAGTATGAACATCCATAACAACAGAGATCAAGTTCTATTATATAGTCAGTATAAACCGAACAATCTCAAACGCGGTCCTATTCAATACACACAAAGTGCACTAGTGCAATTTTATAGTCAAGACAGACTAACTCCAAATCACACTACAACCATACCGATATCTTGGTTGTGAATATTTGTTTATACTTTATAACGAGCTGATAATATGATCTTCCGTGTGACGCCACACACCACATTATCTACAGTATAAAGTAAATGGACTTTTGCAATAATAATAATTGCAAACGTTTGATCACATGATTCTCATTTCAAATATTGTCAAAATATTGTTCATACAAAAAGCTAGACTTTTAGTATACAATCCAACAATCTCCCACTTATACTAAAAGACTATGCTGCCATATCTTCTGTCATACATCTGATTCTCACTCCCACTACATGACCATTAAGGTCCTTGTAAAAGGATTACTAGGTTATCATCCGATGTAATCTAGGCGACAACAACCTTCCCCTCATTATACGATTTCTCGTATCAGGTAGTACTAGCTATCAATGTGTTTAATTTCCTTATGGACTTGTGATTCCTTCAAGTCTGCCACTGCACCATTATTATCACAATAAATTGTGATAACATTGGACAAACTCAAAATCACATCGTCCATTACGAAGTTTCTAGAACCATACAGATACTTTGGCTGCCACAAGGCTCCAATATTATCCTTTTTCCATGATGGAGTTCGAAATATATTTCTATATAACACTCCTCCATGCTATGGATCTACTTCCATTAAACACATAACCTTGAGGTAGATTTACTGCCGTCCCTATGATTCGAAAATCAGAATCTAAGTAACCGTCAAGAAGTAATAAATTATTCTAGTAAGCTTACATATAATTTTTAGTCCTCTTCAGGCACTTCAAATATGTCTTACCATAATCAATATTCTTGTTCTGGGTTACCTTGATACCCATTTGCAAAACAGATATCCAATCTCGTGCATAGCATACCATAGATTAAGCTTCCTTATTGTCGAAGCATAGGGAACTGTCTTTATCTATTTTATCTTCTTTTGTGTCTTAAGAAACAAATTCTTAGATAAAGTCACATGCTAAAACGAGTAGGGATTGTATCAATTCATGAGGCTCGAGATAAGCACAACATCCTATCTTGTGATCATTATCACTATGATCACAAGGATATATTTTGCTTCTCTTAAGTTCTTCATTTCAACCCGCTTTATTAACCATACCCATACGCCCGACAATATTCTTTTATTATCTCCAATAAGCAAGATATTATCTACGTACTTACAAGATCCATCTGAGCATTGATTACATCCATATGACTGGATTTTCTTATCAAAACAGATATTCCATGATCTTGAAGCTTGCTTTAGTCTATTGATGGATATTTTTAAGTTTACACTCAAAATGCTCTTAGCTCTATGAAATGAAACACTCTGGTTGCTTCATCGTAGAGCCACTTACATCCTAATGGCTTTTACACCATTTGATGTTTCTACAAGCTCCCAGAGAACATTGCAACTTGCTAAGATTCCGCATTTCGATCTTGTAGTGCTTCGTAGTGTCCATGGGCCAATTTCATATTTACTAGGGACTAAGTCTCACGACTCCCCCAAAACATAAATCTTTCGGTTGTTAAACAACCCTCCCACTACGAAAAGGCACTACATGCAATTGTGTATTAGACATGACACGCGATGCAGTTTACTTGTGGTATATCCTCTTGTAGTCTTGGTACTAAATTTGTGTTTCCGTTCTCACACCTTTAGAACAACTTATACGTGGATTCGTAATTTATTACATAGTCCTTTCCAAGATTTAGTGTTCGTGTTAACAATCACCCTTCGATCTTTTGGACTATTTAAATAAATCAACCTTCATTCTTCTAGGATATTCCACAAACAGACAAACATCATATGCCATGTTGTTTCAGAGGATACTCATGAAATGAATTTAGTAATTCCAAATAATTCATCATCTATCTAACCTTTTCCATAAGAGTCATATTCCTTCTATCCACCACACCATACAGTTGGGGTATGTCCGGTGTAGACAACTTGGGATTCAATCCCAACCTCTGATTAATAGCTCCTAAACTATCTTAAGAGGTACTCGCTACCACGATTAAATCGTAATGACTTGATATATTTTCCGTGACACTTCACCACATCAGCCATGCACTCCTTGAACTTAATCATAGTACTCAAACTTGCAGTGCATCAAATAAATATATCTTGTTTCTAGAATAATTGTCAAACAAAATGACGAACATTCATAACCACCTCTCGACAGGATAATCTTAGGATCGCATAAATCAGAATTGAACCATTTCCAACATATCTTTTCATGGCTCTATACCCCTTTGCCTTGTATGGATAACAAAAGTATGTTTAGTTCATCTCTGAAGGTCCTTTCTCTTATAAAGATTAGAAGGCGTACTATTAATTACTACTCGTTGCACTGTGGGAGAAACATAATTGAAGAGTGTACAAATTATTACTAATGTACCATAACGGATTACAGCTCCATCCTTCATTATAATGACCACATCATTTAAATGAAATAGAGTATCCATTCATAAATGCATAGAAACCAAAATAAAATTCTTTCTATAAAAACGTACGTAAAGATAATTTCTCAAAATCAAACGTTTATTCCTATCAAAAGATAAATAAACAACTCCCACTGCAACAGCCACTACTCTAGTAGCTTACCCATGTACTTTATAATCTCATCATCACTTAGTTGCAAGCTAGTGATTCCGGTATTTACGCACAACGTGTCAGTAAACTCCATCACTAATCACGCTTCAACAACTAATGAATAAGATACTATCCTTGTTCCCCTCTTGATGAAATTGATTTTCCTTCGCCATACGTTTTGTCAGAAGTTTTCCACCAAATACAACTTATTGTAATTCAGGTGCAACTTGCTCAAAACGTTTAGGCAAACTATGAAAAATAAATTGAGCTAGGTTTCCCCTTCAATTTCTATTCCAAGTATTTCCGATTCATTCATCAAGTTAACCATGACCTCTCGTCTTTCTAACTTACTCAAGTATCCAAAGAGTCTTACGAGAACATCATATTTCTATGAACTTCTCATCTCTTCACTAAAGACATAAATAGGCATCAGAAGGCATTCTTAGTGAGAACACGTATTTATTTTCCTAAGCAGTAATAATTGAAATCAAGATTCTTTTCTAATCATTTATTTAGGACAAGTAAATATTATTTCCTTTAGTTAACAATAAGCTAAATAAATTATTCAAAAATTCAGAGAATCAAGTAAACAAATACGACGATCAAACTCTTCGAATTTAAATTTCATATTGATTCCCTCAATAAATAATATAAAATAAATTTACCGACATCTCAAGCACTGTGAATTTGCATACCACGTTAGTGTGGACGTATACGAACCCTAACATTCGCAAGAGAAGATTTTACCCATTAATTCCATACGTCATAATTAACCTTATGACTCAATGATTAATAGTCGATTGTCCTTTAGCCATGCAATTTAATAGCAATGACTCCATTGGGGAGGATGCATATTAATTGCACCTAAGTGTATACCATTATTTGATACAAGTACGTTACCCAAGTTTGTGTGTCTTACAGTTGGAGAAATCCACACGCCCTCAAATAATTTCCTATAACCATCAATTATTAATTTGTACCAGTGATCCGCAAATAAAACTCATCCGTTGGGGAGGAAGACACTATAGCCGACTCATAACCTTACTTACATCATATAATAAATAATAATTATTTAATAAAATTTATTCTAGTGATCCGCAAATAAAACTCATCTGTTGGGGAGGAAGGCACTAAAACCGACTCATAAGCTTACTTGCATCACTTAATAAATCAATAATGGAGGCCGCAGGATCATGACCAATCCCTCTTCCACTTAGTTATTTAACAAGATGGTTTTTTGCATGCATACAATATAACAGATATAATTATGCAAACAAACATGTTATTATTACGGCAAATAAGGCAGTAAATCAAATAGCACATGTAATTCAAATATATAATAATAATTGGCAAATAAAAATAATTATTAGCAATTATATATAAGCATAAAAAAATTGCCAAATAAAAGGGATTGACTTGGTTAACAAGCAAGCAATAAGGCATGTGGCTTGCACAACAAGTTGCTTTTCTTGGGCCCCAAGCCACCACACACACACCCGGCCAAGCCACTATTCTCACGTTCTCGAAGCAACCCGAAACTGCAGTGAAAACAGCCCATTCTAGCCTTTTCACTGCTCGCCAGAAAAGAATGTAGTACGCTGGAAAACAGTCCCGCTGGAAGCACTCAGCCACCGCTCGTCTCTAGCAGTCTGTCGCTTCTCCACAGTAGGTTCCCGTTCGATGCCAAGGGATGCTCCAGCCACCATCCGTTGTCGGTTTCCTCACCATCAGAGGCTGCCAACCGCCCATCTTTCTGCAAGATCTCCCGTCGTACAGTTTTGCTTTTGGCCGCCGGAAAATTTAACCACTGCCCACCGTGATATAAAGCAGCAGAACAAGATTTCCCGTCGTCCAATAGCCAGCAACCAAGCGATCTCTGCACGCCAGTGATCACACGCCACTCCAGTGTAGTTTACTGTCAGCTATGATCGACGCTCGTGCCAAATCCCCTCTAGTTGTCTCTTCCAGCCTATACCCAGGGCGTGCCCAGCAAATTAACAATGCACAACAACCCTATCGCCATCGCCCAAAAATGACTCTCGCAACCTCAAAACTTACCGGGAGGACCTAAGAGCTGGTCGAACTGTTGTATAATTTGCTACCCAGCCTCGCCAGCACGTCCAGGCTTCTGCAGATTCGGGCCCGATCGAAAGATTCACCAGGCTCGATCGAAACATCAATAGTATTTAGCTCATGGTGGTCTAGAATAGTCCTTAGGCACTGTCATAAGTTTCTTCTTGAAGTAGTGCCTTGTGCTCTCCCGTTCAACCATAAGACGTTTTCCTTCTTGTTAAATAGCTCAAGCAATTGTTCTCCGAAGGCGTTCTTCACAAGGAATGACCCTTTCCACTTGTTCCACTTTTTCCATGGAGCTTTATATGTATTTTGAACTTCAACCACATCCCCCGGTAAGAATTCGGGCATTGACAAGTATTGATGCTCTCTTGCAACCTTTTTCCTATAATCACCAAACAAATTTTTATCAATAAAATCATGGAAGTTCTTAAGAGAATTTGAAATTTCAATAGAATTAGAAGATTTTGGCTTGTGTGGGGTATCAT
This sequence comes from Pogostemon cablin, assembly GCA_023678885.1. Classification (NCBI taxonomy): domain Eukaryota; kingdom Viridiplantae; phylum Streptophyta; class Magnoliopsida; order Lamiales; family Lamiaceae; genus Pogostemon; species Pogostemon cablin. The sequence goes on along the minus strand of CM042953.1, from coordinate 16,073,554 downwards.
CAATGATTTTAGTTTCTGGAGGCTTCTTTTCTTCCATAAGGGCATGGATCTCTTCTTGGTTTTGAATCTTGACTTTCTCTACCATCTCTTCAAGAGACCCCACAAATCTATCGAATTCCCCCTTCAACTCTTCTTTCAACTCTTCTTTCAACTCTTTGCCTTTCACCCACTTAGGCACCCTTTCTCTCCTTTCCTTCATAACCTCATCAACCCCCAAACAATCCTCTTTTCTATCCTTAATGACCATGCATTCGCTCTTTGTTCGGGAGGTAGAAGGCTTGTTGTTCTCTTCTTGAAGTCTCTCCACGGTGGACACAATTTGACTTACTTGGTACTCCAATGAATTCAACTTAGCATTAAATGCTACCATTGTATTCGTCATCATTTCACACAAGTTTTCAATTCTATCAATCCACACTTGATTAGACTTCCTCCCCTCTTCTAAGCGATCCATAACCATTTCAAATAACTTTTCTCCAAGCATCACTATGTGGTCACTTTGGGTGGAATAAGAGGTGTTGGAGTCTTGAAAATTTTCACATAGTTGTGGTTGATTCCCTTCTTGATTTCTAGAAAATTTTCCTTGAATAACATCTTCCACACCTTGAGGGTATACTTGTTGATGCATTTGATGAGGGACTCTAAAATTCTCATAATTTTGTTGTTGGAATTCCATATCTTGTACTCTAAAATGCGGTTGCAAGTTAGGCTCACAATTTGGCATTTGAAATCCTTGAAAATTTTCTTATGTATTCATAGTGGGATGAGCACTTCTATTCATCATATCTCGAAGAATATCCATGTAGCTCATATTTTTGTGCTTGTTCTCCTTCTTCTTCCTTCTCAAGGTATGCACCTACAAGAGAAAGAAAATTTTGAACAAAATTTTTCAAAGCAAATATAAGATGCAAAAATAAATAAAAAATGTCCTTATTAAAACCACTCTAAATAATCCTTCGTCAAACTTCTAGCGACCGTTACCTTCCCGACAACGGCGCCATTTGATTGATCGTATATAGTTGGGATGACCAATTAAAGAATTTATCGAATCACAGGGAGAAAGGTACTAGAGTTTAAGCGATCTCAAATTTATCGTGATTTTATAAGAACGATCAAAAAGGAGGATAGATAAGCATGCAAATAAATGCAATGCAAGAAATAAAAGATAAAAGGGATGCAAAGATAAATGGTGGGTTCCAAATGATGCAAGGATGAGATTAGCAACAATCATGGCATAGATAACAAAGTAATTATGCAATTAATTCTAATTTCTCATGGACATGGCATAGGAGCGATCACTAATTCCACCTAAACTCTCTCTCGAGATGGATAGGATGTAGGCCTTCAATAAGACTCCCAAAAGCACATAGGATCGTGACCAAAGCAAACACCTCCCACTAGGTACTAATTACTCTATGAGTTCCCTAATGAGGTACTAAATCATAGGCAATATTTCCTTTTAAGGTACTATGAATTCACTAATGATTTGGGTCCCCTCATCTAATCAACTAATCTCTCGATCAAGCTAATCAAATGTTCTATCAAAGGGTTCTAAATCTAGAAGGATATCTCTATCTCATTCTAAATTAATGCACATGAAGTGTATGATAAAATGATTCAATGAATTATCATAAATACATAATTGATTTCTCAATCTAATCACATGCCCATGACAATTAATCGCACATATCATACATATACATCAAGCAATATACATTCAATGATAGAAATACACAAAGCCCATTCAAGATTAAAATCAAATTGCATAAAAACTAAATTATCCAACATCAATCATAGAGCTAATCTCACAAAGGAGATTAGCCTATCATAGTCTTAGAGAAAACAACATAGACAATTGAATCTACAAATTCCATGATCAAACTATAAAGAAGTTCACAAAAATTAGAATTAGATTCCCCCTTTGAAGTCCTTCAATGGAGATCTCCTTCGTCTTCTTGCAATCTTCACTCTCCCTTACTTCCTTGATCACTTGGATGATAGATTTGATGGAGGGGATCAAGTGTAGATGGATGGATGAAGAATGGATGAAGAATGGATGAAGATGATGGTGTAAAATGAAGGAAATGGTGTGTGATCTAGGTGTAGGAGTGAAACCCTTCGAAAATCATGATCAAATATTGAAGTATTGGGTATTTATTCCCCTTGGAAAGCTTCTAGAAGGGTTCTGATATTTTTCTGATCCTGTAGCAACACGGCTCGTGTGCTGCAACACGGTCACAAGGTGGCCATGTAGGCATTTTGGATATCAAAAAACAGCCAAGGCTTACAGGGCCGTGATGCGTAACACGGCTCATGTGCTGCAATACGGCTCGTGTACTGCAACACGGCCGGCTTTGTTGGTGCAACCCCTGTTTTTATAATTTTGTTTTGGCTCGTTCTCCCTCGTTTCAACTCCGAATTGAGATCTGCTTTTTTCTATGTCTTCCTTTTCGCGTCTAGTATCTATTTTTGCCTGAAAATCATACATTTAAGCTCATTCACATACATCTCCATAAAACACAAAATACAATCAAATAATACATAAATACGGATAAAATAATATAAAAACACATATAAAAAGACACTAAAATCTAGGTGAAAATATCACTCCTCAGACACTACTCTACAGACCCGACCAGAAGCCCATCCAGACTCTATCGAAAACCCCTGCATACCCGCTCGGAACCACATCGAAACCGACTGTGCTGCCATGTGTGCCAGGTTTTGATGCCGTCTGGTACGATCATGCTGCCGTCAGAATTCTTCTGCCAATGCGCCGTGCTCCATGTCTCACCTGGTCAACGCCGACAGCCGCTTGCACCATCTTGTATCGCTCAGCCGCCATGATAGCAGCCCGCAAGCGCCAACCACCAGCAACAACTCAGACCATCACCACCGTCAAGGCCTGCCGACTGAAACCCACACTACACCGCATCCAGGCGTCGCCAACAGCCTGATACGTACATGACAATGCCGTCGTCCAGCAAAGGCCATGTCGCCTGCCACGCGTTGCTTGAGTCCCAGCCTGTCCATCGCCTGCCCTTCCTTCGACGTCTACAGTTCACTCACGTCGTCGTGCCCATATCAGGTGCAACCAAGTCCTGTTATCAATCAGCGTTAATCCGATGCTTCCTCCAGTCGTGCATCCCCTAGCCCTCAGACCCTTTTCATCACCGTGCAGATTTCAAAGGGATTTAGGGTTTACCCTAACTCTTTTAGCATAGCCGAGACATGTGGCTCTCACCAGGTATCACCACCACCCATCGAAACAATCCGGCGTGTAGGAAATAAGGTTTTCAATGAACCATCAGCATGAAGAACACACGAAGGCTTTAGCGATTATACACAAACATATACAAATAATTCACAAGGGACTTTCATAGGGTTATCCATCGTTTAATCAATAAACCAAAACCCTTTTAATCAACATGCGATCTTTATTCAAGAATAAATCATATTATTCACATAATCCTATCCTAACGTGTCATGTTTAGCCTTAGAACCTACGCTCTGATACCAATTATTGGCATTTGGATCTTTTGGTTAACATTAACCATTAGGGTTCCATGTATTTCTAAATCAGCGGAAGCAAGAAATCATAGAAATGTATTACCTTTCACCAGGGTATGTTGAAGAAGAAGGATTCTAGCTGGTAGCCTGCGCAGTCGCACGGTTTTGGCCATAACTTCCTCATCCAATCTTCGATTGGGGTGATCTATGCTCCAAAACGATCCTCTCTTCCGTGGCTTTCCAACGATATATCACACATACAGATTGGACTTATACACCATTTTAGAAAATTCGTGGAAGTTAACGGACAGAAACAACAAACGACCTTCCGGTCTTCTGTTGTATTTCTAAGCCATGTCTCGACATTGTGTGGGCAACGATCTATGAGACGATCTTAATCTGAAGCTCCCTCAAACTCACGGTGTTTATGTCATGTGTATCAAGTTACTGGGCTGCTGATATTGGCTATATATAGGCTACAACAGAGACCAAGCGGAGAAATTAGGGTTTGGGCCTCCCATTGGGCTTAAGTATCCAAGTTTAGCCCAAAACTTATACTTAAGTCCAATAATAATAAATCATTTCACTAAAGAAATATTATTGCACTGCCACCCTAATCCTAAATTATGTTTATGGGCTCCTTCTTATTATGAGCTCATTAATCTCCCCGTATTTAAGATTCAATGCCCATTAATTAATTAAGTTACTGACAACTCCATTAATTAATATATTTACCGAGAGTAGTACCACTCAACTTTATTATCATGCCAGAATAAATTCACCTGCAGGGTTTACATGATAATCATTATGAGCTCCTCAAAGGGACATCATCAACCAATTCCGTTAAGATACAGATTCCTTCTACAATCAACAGCACACCATAAAGACAGCATCATCTCCCAATTCACCAAGCATATTGATTTAATAATTAAATCTCACCCATTGATGAATTAAAGAAATAAATACTGGCTTACGTGTCGATGTTATTGTATAGGGATTAAGAGTACGAACATCTATAACAACAGATATTAAGTTCTATTATATAGTCTGTATAAACCGAACGATCTCAAACGCGGTCCTATTCAATACACAAAGTGCACTGGTGTAATTTTATAGTCAAGATAAACTAATTCCAAATCACACTACAACCATACCGATAGATAGTCCCCGTCTATCTCGATTGTGAATATTTATTTATACTTTATAAGGAGCCGATAATATGATCTTCCGTGTGATGCCGCATACCACATTATCTACAGTATAAAGTAAATGGACTTTTGCAAGAATAATAGTTGCAAATGTTTGATCATATGATTTTCATTTCAAATATTGTCAAAATATTGTTCATACAAAAAGCTAGACTTTTAGTATATAATCTAACATTTATATTCTTGCTTCTGCTGATATAGAATCGTATAGAACCCTAACGGTTCACGTTAACTAAACGATTGAACGCCAACACTCGGGAATACTTTGATGGTAAAAGATCCTTGGAATGCTCGTCGTGCTAGTACATTCATTTAAATCAGGACACTTTCAGGTGTTAGGATTTTTTAAAGAAATTCTTGGATAACGCCCACCGTACTTTATGATTGATCATTTACAGACATGTTCACAGATAAGATTTACGTGTTGTTTGTGATTTATTGATGCTTATATGTGAGTTACATATTGTAGACAAATATTTTCCCACTGAGCTGTGGTTTGCTCATCCTATCATTTAAACATTTTACAAATTAAAGGAGATGGAGTACGGAGAGAGGCGACGGGTGATAAAATAATTAATTGGTATTTATTTGGGTTTATCATCTCATCCTTTACATTCATTAACAAGTTTATCATGATTAGGGGTGTAAACGGGTAGGGTAGGGTACGGGTATGCCTACTCCACATACTACCCTCAACCCTATTTTTGCTACCTTTACTCTATCCTATTACCCTTAAATGTATCATCGGGTATGGTGCGGATATTGTCCATCGGGTGTGGATAATCCGCGGGTAAACGACTACCCGTAATTGTAAAAAATCATGAGAATAGCTAATGTCCGGCCTATCCTATCTGTAAAATCCCGACCTACCTTATCCCACATATATATGACCCGAATTTGGTATTTAATTTTTTTTAAAAAAATCATTATTAATGCAACATATTATGAGATTCATAAATATATAAAAATAATTTCAAAATATAATCAAGTACCTATTGTATTATGTAATAGTTCAACACAATTAAAATCTAAATTAAATAAAAATACAAAGTATTGCATAGGTTCAACACAATTAAAATCTAAATTAAATAAAAATACAAAGTATTGTATAGTTAAACTAACTAATCCAATAATGTTAACAAATTAACTACAAATATACGGAATAAAGTTTATATATATACTATATTATTATACAAATATATAATTAATATATATTTTATAAAATATAAAATATATAATACATAATAAATAAACTGGTAATCGGGTAGGATAATTGGGTATTTTACAAAATCCATATCCTATCCTTACCCTCAATATTTCAATGTGGGTGTGAGTACTACACTACCCGAAACCCAAAATACCCTACCCTATCCATAACCTATAGGGTATTATCCGCGGATAAAATTGACACCCCTAATCGTGATGAATTGTTATATGATTATTCAATAGTCATAATTTTAAATTTATTTATAGAGAGAGGCGACGGGTGATAAAGTAATTAATTGGTATTTATTTGGGTTTATCATAATATTATTTACATTCATTAACAAGTTTATCGTGATGAACTGTTATATGATTATTCAATAGTCATAACTTTATATTTATTTATATTTCATGGGAAGTAATTTAATTTAATGAAAAAAGTTCATTGTTTACTTTTACTTGAAATAAAATATTTGATATTCAATTGCATGATTGTTTTATTTCTCAAATAAAGTCCTCATTTTAACTACGCTAGGAAATATGATTCATTTTTAATTATTATTATTTTAATTTAATTCCGCCGCATACAATGTTATATTTAAGTAAAAATTGTCAGTCTCTTTTGATTAAATATTATTAAATCTAAAATTTTCTTTTAATATATTTTTATGATAAATTGGGTCGTTTCAGTCGTTTAGCCATTATTCTTCCTCGTCTTTATTTTAGGGATACTGACACGGCACCATTTAACATGGATTGTTTTAATATTTTTTAAGTAATTATAAAATTTTATTAAATATGTTATCACTTTTTATTAAAAAATTACTACACTAAAGTACTATCCTTTTTTATTAATTTAAGCAATGATGGAGGGAGTTAAGGACCAGGGGGCCGTCGGCCACCCCTGACATTTTATAAACCTCTACTATATTATATATTCAAATTATCATCATTCTAAATGGTGTACCCCACCATTAGGGCCCCCACCGCCCCTACCCTAGGGATTGGTGGAGGAGGTAAATCACAGAATGTGCCTCAAGTGGCTTATAGAGAGGGCTTACTGTTTAACTTGTGCTTGCAAAGGGCCAAATCCATGCCAAAGGCAGGATTCGAACCCCAACCCTGCAGCAACCAAGCTCAGTTGGAAGATCTTTCCACCCTCCCCTCTACCACTTGAGATATGCCCTGGGGGCAATTATCATCATTCTATACATGTAGCATAGTGGTTAAAGGCAACTTGCAACCTTTCAGAGTTTGAGGGATCAAATCAGCTCCAGTACCCATTATTGTTTGTGTTAATTTTTATTTCATTCATTATAGTATTAGTTATAATATATAGTCCAATTGATCTAAATCTAGGTAAGATTTAAATACCCCTCATGAATTAAGATTAAATCATGTATATTTCAACAAATATCAATTAAAGTATCAAAAATATATTTTAATGTCTAAATTATAATTTTTAATATACATAGTACACTTTTTTATTATTAAAAAATCATCAAATAATTCCAATAATATTAATAAAGTTATTAAAAAGTAGTAACTTCTTTTAAAAAATGCAAATGCAAATGATCAAGTAAAGTATTTACTTTAGAATACTATTTTAGCCTCCCTGAATATAATTTTTGGCTCCGTCACTGAATTTAATTATATTTTTTTTTATTAAAATACTTACTTTTTAACTGTGAGACGAAAATCTTCATGTTTTCGCAAGTTATTTTTAATTAGAAAAGATAGTATAATTCATAATCCACGTGCAATTTTTTTTTTTAGTTTCGTTATTGTCAACTAGTAATTCGCCCGTGCGTTACACGGCTATAATTTATGAAAAAAATATTCCTTTCGTCTTACGTGGTTATGTTTGTTTGTATATATACGAAAATTAAGAATTATTTTTTAATATATAATATAAAAAAAATATGAGTAAGTTGATAATTTAAATATGAAAATTAAATAAAGTGGTTATGATTGATAAATAATAAAGTGTAAAAAGTAAATAAAATAAATATAATATTTTAATTATATTAATGAAATATGCATAAATACATGGAACACCTTAAAGTGATTTCACTTAAAATTATGTCTATTAAATTAAGGTGGGTCTCAAAATAATTTCACTTAAAATTATGTCTATTAAATTAAGATGGGTCTATGAGGAGGTGCAATCAAAATGGTAAGATTGTTGAATAAATTATGTTTTTTCATAGAAAGAATTTGAATTTAAATTCAAAACAAATCTAAAATGGTTGCATCAATTCATGAGGTCATTGTGTAACCATTTCAAGCCACTTTCTAACCCTTGAAACACTTCAATAGTATCTCAAACACACATGTTGTGTATATTCGAAAAAGTCAAATATTTTAAGGTGAGTTCATAATATAATTTGATTCGTCGTTTCTTGTGATTTGTAATATTACTATCAGGATGTGAGTCGTAGTATCTTGTTGATTATTGTCATCAAACAGTAAACGTCAAAGAGAGAAAATTATATCTTAAAGATTATATATATATATATATATATATATATATATATATGGAGTATATATTAGAGAAATAATATCTCTTGTCTACACAGAAATTAGGATATGATGGTTAGTTACAGCTCAAATCTACCTACTTATAATTAAATAATATATTTCCCATAATTTATGTGAAAATAAAACTAAAAATAATGAAGATTTGAAATGTAAAACTAAAAAATAAAATAAAACTTTGATTGGCTCCACAATCCATTAATTCTCTCCATCGTATTTCACGCCTCTCAGTCCCACAATGCTGGCTGTAGCTTCATGCCTCCAAACACCCATTAAACTACTCTAATAATTATTGTTATTTAGTACTAATTAATAACATTCTATTTATAAAAAAGAATTTTGATAGGAAAATAACTCTTAACTATTTACATCATACTATTATATACCTTAAAATCTAATAATTATATTACTCTTTAACTCTAAAAGTTGTATTACTTATTAGTTACCGCGCACAGAGTGGGTATCACATTAACTCAGTAAAAAGAAAAAAAATTCTTTTAATTTCGTGTCCATTATTGACAAAAAGTTTAATATGTGCATAGGGAGTAATTAATTGTTTTAATTCTCTATGATTTTTCTCATCACCTTCATAATCTTCATGATATATCCCAAATTCTTTGGATTCTTCAAACGCCACGGACGACTCCATCCGGGAAGATTTAACTCATCGTTTCGCTGCGGCGATACTGGGGGAGACACATCGGCAGCGGATCTGCAACTCTGAGATAATGATGCGGCTGACTGGTGTGGATAGGGTTAGGAATCGGGAAATCCAGGAAGATTTAACCCATCGTTTTGCTGCGACGGTGGGGGAGACTCATTGCCAATTTGCCATAATTTCAAACCTGTATGTCAAAAAAACATATCATTAGTTTTTTTCTTATCTAAATTAATAAAAGTATTCAACCTACGGGGAGAATAGTGAGCTCTAGCATTATTTATAGTGCAAATCTGCTGGTGAAGTTGAACTTGAAACTGAAACGTCGCAAGAATAAAATTTTGAATTTTTTTTTAAGTGTAATTAAATGGCGTGACTGACAGACTGACTTGGGCTTTGAGTCATTGAGGCCATCTCCAACGGAGCGGCAATTTGGCGTGAAAAGGTGTTTTGCCGTGAAAATCAACCTCCAGTAGCATCACTATTCTTGACGGCATTTTGCAGCGGGCCTTAAAATCCCACCAAAATGCGGTGGGTATGCCGTCCTCAATACCCATTATTTTATTATTTTTTTGTTCCTTTTAATTAATTAATGATAATAGATGAATTAATTTATGTGTTTAAATAATTTTTTGTATTTATTTATGTGTTTTATGTAGATTTTATTTTAATACATTTATGGATTTTTATTTGGACTATTTTATTTTATTTTTATGTATTATGTATTATGTATTATGTATGTATATATTTTTTTAAATATTTTTTTTAAAACAATTAAATTAAATATGAGATTTAAATATAAAATTAAAATTACATTATACAATGCATAATTAAAATTACATTACACAATACATAATTAAAATTACATTTTACACAATACATAATTAAAATTACATTACACGATGTTCATGAAGTTTGAAGATTCTTCATTTTGGCTTTTTTAATCCCCATTGGTCGTCCTAAATATATCAAAATTAAATGCATAATAATATTAATTATGTTGAAAATAGATTAAATAAAAATTAAATGAATTTTTTATTATTTAGTGGAAAAAGTAGTGCAAACTGCTGGAGACGAATTACTGTTTTCGCACCATTTTAGTGCTGAATGTGCTGCAAAATGGTGCAAACTGCTGGAGATAGCCTGAATATTTTAAGCAACCCAATAAATATGAGTCAGATTTTTATTTATTGTGATTAAGGCAAGTTTCGAGACAGAAACAAAACTTGCACGTCTGAATAGTCTTGCTGTAGCAGCCCATCAGCATTCACACTTTTCTTTATTTCATTTTTTTTTAAATATTAATAACAACGTTCGGTTTATGGAAAGGTTTTTTGGCGGGAAAATACTGCTTTCTATTTATGGACGACTTTCTTGTTTTTATATATACTAGTAATTCACTCGTGCGATGCACGAAGTATATTTTTTTATTATTTATTGCTAATTATATTGTGCACCCGGGTGCACCTTAAGATATGGTGTACCCATATACAAATATAAACAAAAACATATACAATTATGACAAAAATGTATACAATTTAATTGTTAGTTTTTAATGAAAATATATACAATTATTAAAAAACATGTATACACTATTGAATAAAAAGTTATACACATGATTTTAGTTTTTTTAATGAAAAATTTAGTGTGAAAAAAGTATACAATTATTACAAAACACGTGTACAAAATAGAATAACATGTATAGAAAATAGAATAAAAAGTCATACACATGTGGGTACACCCTTGCACCGGGTGCACCCAATATACACTCATTATTTATCCATCTCAATCTCAAAGTTATAGTATTTATTTTTTTCACAAATATAAATAAAAGTAATTGTTTATTTATTTATTTTGTATAATATAATTTTTAAAATAATAAATATATATATATATATATATTAGTATATGTTAGGGATATATGAGGAATTTGAAATTAAGATGTGTTGTGATACTGCATGTAGGAGATAATTTTATATTATAACCATGTAAGCTTAAGTTGGGTACAATTAAAATAAAAGTTCAAATAGTCCATTTAAAAATGAAAAATAAATTCAAGAAAATTATTTTCAAAATTTTAGAGATTATTTAAGCGATGTGAATGTCATTTAAAAGCTTACAAAGAGATTAATGTATCATGTGTTAAAAATAAATTTCAAATAAATAAGCTATAATAATTTAAAATTTTATAAGACCAAATAAGATAGACAGCAAAATATAAAATAAAACTATTACAAATTTTAAGAGTATAATTCATTTAATATACTTATTTATTATAAACAGATTGGAATTTACTAAGAAAAATAAAATAATTAGTAGACACATAAAAAAATAAAAATAAAATTAAAAAAAATCAAGTACTCATATCTCCTATATATATACGGTACAATGAAGCGATATTCTCTCCCTCATCAATCCTACTATCTATATACATTTCCTAATGAATCTAGAATAACAACAAGGTATAGCACCAAACAATAGGGGCGATAAATGGAGAACAACTATCAAACAAAGAAATTAGTAAAAATTCTAAGTAACACAGCATTTAAAATGTCAAAAGGGCCAGGAGATGTATTTAATGTGCTACACAAAACTTTGTGTAATGCAATCAAAAGGACCATGAGATATCCACTGTCTCTGTAAGAGTGACATCTTAAACTTTTCAAAATTGGAATTGCTTAGCAGAACACCAGGCGACACTGGCAATGACTTCCCATTTACAGAAGCATCCTCACCAGTAATAATCTTCTTCGGTGTCAGGGATTTCAATAACACAAATCTAGGTGGAATTGAAAGGGTATCTTCAATGTAGTTTTCACCATGTTGTAAACGTCGTTTCATCCCAACCACTGGTTCTATAGTAAAGAGGAAACAAAATCCAATTAGTGTAGGACAGTGATTTAACAATTCATAAAAAAGGGGCAAGCATTTCAAAAATCATGAAGCACTTCTACTTAGCCCGGTGCTTACCAGAAAAGAAATCATGATATATTCATTTATTACTTGCTTACCAATATGAAACTAACAAAACTTAGAGAGATAATAGCTAAATAATAAGAGTAAAATATAGTAGATCATAGCTGCACAAACACTCAAAAATATGCGTCAAATATGCCTCCCTAATCTAACCATTTCAAAATAGTATCTAAAATATTGCGACTTCAGCCAAAATCTTAATGTATTTTCGTGAATGACCAAATAAACTGCACCAGTTGAAGAATCTGAACTTACTTCTAGATAGCAGAGGGAGATTATCTATCTCACGACATAATGGCTAATTATTATGCAGGATTTGACAATTTAACACTTCAATGGAAATTGTGAAAAATCTAAAATGTCCCAGCTAATTGTTTCACATATCACATACTCTTTAGCAAGTTCAAAATCAAACAAACATCATTACCTAGGAATTTCACAATGCAAAAAAAATTAATAAATTAAGTCAATAGATTCCCATTTCAGATTTCAGAAATCAGATAATTCCTGATCAAAAGAATAAATAATTGACTAAGCCTATCAACTCCATAATTAGCAAATAAAGAATCCAAAGAACCAAAAACCTTAGTGTAACACATTAGATGCATCAACAAACCAAAAGTATAGTATGCATGCTTATTACACATAAATTGTGCCAGGGGGGAATTGTACAGGCGGAGCTTGTCGTGAGGCCTGATGGATCTGGATGGAAGATTATAGTCCTCAAAATTTGGGCTATCTAAATCAAATTCGGAGCTTGACATGATAAGCTTTCCCATTTCTTCTTCACCTTTTTCGCTGCATTGCTGCAATTGTAAAAACACACATCAGTATGTGTGCTTTTCTCACCCTCCCTACCTTAATTTGCAAGGTGAGACTACTTGATTATAGTTGCATCAGATAAAAAACACATACTAATTTGCCAAGTGGTGGAAAGCTTAAGCGGGATTATAGATAATAAAGATTTTTTTAATTACTATTTTTTACCTTACTTGCTCTGTGGAATAGAGTCCCTGGAAAATACAAAGGTATAGAATTCTAGCCTCTTTTTGCTAGCGGGCGCATTGCTATTCCCCAACCCAGAAATAAATCATCAAAACCCTTTGTGTTCGAGCTGTTTTTACCATTGCTACTGTTCTTGTTCTCACTAATGATAACACTAAAATGAAAAGTTTCAGATACCAAACGAAAAGTGGGTAAAAAAAGGTTTGAAACTTTAGATATACTACTTCACAAAGTTCATTAGCAAGAATTACCTCCATGTGATACACTAACTTTAGGGAAAAACTAATACAGTAGAAATGAAACAGTAATCCAAAGATGAACTTATTTCAAGACAGGACAATAACGAAGTCAAAAGTAGAGTCTTATCAAACTGAACAATGCAATGTCAAAGAAATCTACCCTAAATGATGTGCTAACAAAGAAAGCAAATGCTCTTAAAGTCGGTGGAGGTAAGCCTTTAGATTTCTCAATTTTTTTCACCACAATATGAATCAACCGTAAGCATGTCCCAGCTTCAAAAACTAAGAAATCTACCCTAAATCATGTGCTAACAGAGCAAGCAAATGCTCTTATATGTAACAACCGTAAGCATGTCCAAGCCTCTAAAACTGCTGATATTAATTTTATTACGGAGAAAGAATACATTTTACAGGAAATAACATAATAAGTAGGAATAATAATGGGGCAAGTTAAGCTAGTCAAATATTTCACAGATTTATAACAAATGAAATAGAAAAATTAAAAAAAAATTATGTCACACCAGTGAAAGCAATACTACCATGTTGATGGTGTTGGATTGTATACGAAAAGTCTAGCTTTTGTATGAACAATGTTATAACAATCTATTTGAAATGAGAATCATATGATCAAATGATTGCGTCTTATAATTTATTTATATGTATGATACAATAGTCCACTTACTTTATACTGTAGATAATATGTTGTGCGACAACACGCGAAAGATCATATTATCGGTTTCCTTAAAGTATAAACAAATGCTCACAACCGAGATAGACGGGGACTCTCTATCGAGATGGTTGTAGTGTGATTTGGTATTAGCTTGTCTTGGCTATAGAACCACACTAGTGCACTTTGTGTGTATTGAGCAGGACCGCTTGAGATCGTTTGACTTATACTGACTTATAGAAGAACTTGATCTCAGTTATTATAGATATCCATGCTCTTAATCCCTATACAATAATCTCGACACGTAAGGCAGTATGTATTTCTTTGATTCATCAATGAGTGAGATTTACATGTAATTAAATCAACAAACTCGATGAGTTGGGAAATAGTGCTATCTCTATGGTGTGCTGCTGATTGTAGAAGGAATCTGTGTCCGTTATAGGTTGATGATGTCCCCTTGAGGAGCTCATAAGGATTATCATGTAAACCCTGCAGGTGGATTTATTCCGGCATGATAATGAGGTTGAGTGGTACTACTCTTGGATGAGATATTAATTAATGGAGTTGTCAGTAACTTAATTAATTAATGGACACTGTATATCTTAAACATGGGGAGACTAACGGACTCATAATAAGAAGGAGTCCATAACGTAATTATGGGATTAGAACGGTAGTAAAATAATAATATTTTAGTGGTATATATTATTATTATTGGACTTAAGTATAAGCTTTGGGCTAAGCTTGGATACTTAAGCCCAATGAAGGCCCAACTCTAATTTCTCCTCCTGGTCCCTGCTGTAGCCCATATATAAGTCATCTCAACTGTTCTAACCCTAAGAGAAACATGCCTAACACGTGAAAAGAGTAGATGGAACATCAAATTGAGAAGATCTCGAGGATCGTCGCCCTCACGACATCGAGATTGGACTTGTTAATACAGCAGAAAACCGGAAGGTTATTTGCTGCTGTTATCTGCTAATTTGTATAATTTTTATAAAATCATATAGACCTCAAAATTCAACGTGTAATATACTGATGGAAAACCACGGAAGAGAGGATCGTTTTAGCACATAGATCACTCAAATTCGATATCTTATGAGAGAGTTATGCCCAAAATGGTGAGGCTGTACAGGCTATCGGCGAGAATCCATCTTCTCCAACGTACCCTGGTGAAAGGTAATATATTTCTTGCTTTCTTGCTTCCACTGCATGTTAGAAACGTATGTAATCCCTATGGTTCACGTTAACCAAATTATCAAACGCCAACAATTGGTATCAGAGATTCAGTTTCGTGGTGAAGCATGAAACGTTAGGCTATGGTTTATGTGGCTTATGTGTTTCTTGTTCAAAATAGAATCACATATTAGATTAAGGTTTTTGTATGATTTGATTGTACCTGTACAATCCTATATTGTCGATGGATATGTGTGAGAGGATTTGAAGAAACCTGTTTGTCAATTTCACATGAAAGAAATACAAACCTGTTCGAAAGTTTTCGAAAGAGGCAAATTGCTACATCGCATCGAGCCTGGAGTGCACAGATGTGGCCCGATGGTGTGCGAGCAGGCTGGCGGGCTTGATCGACGACAGGTCATGGGTATGGCTGCTTGACGATGCTAGGGTTTGGCAAGACCCACATGGTGGATTGTCAAGGGTTGGCTGGTGAAGGCAGCACGGTGGCTAATGGTTGTTGGTGAAAGGTTCGCTGACAGGGCGGAGCCACGAATCTACCGGTGACTCCCACTTGATGGCCGACGTTCATGGCTGATCAGAAAGACGAAGGCTTGTACAGACGCGTTGCTAGACAGACTCGATGGCGTTTGATAGTGTTTCTAGGCGTGTCTGATGGCATTTCTGGGCGGGCCTGACCAACTATTCCGAGCGAGTCGGAAAAGTTCTGGATCGATTCTGCAAGTGGCCAGGTCGGGTCTGGGTGCAGGCTGGGGCGAGTCTACCAACTATTCCGAGCAAGTCGGTGTCCCAAGTGTGAACGCTGGTGGCGGCGAGAGTTCTGTAGGGATGGAAGTGCTTGGCGCCGGCGGGAATTCTGCTGGGCTGGAAGCATGCTGGTTTGCAGAAAGCGTGCACGACAGTGGCACGTTGGCGTGCGAGCAAGCTGGCAGGCAGGTAGTTAGGCGTTTAACGCACGACTTCGAGCAGCTGTCGGGCAAGGCTATCGTGCATGATGCCGGGCCAGAGCGCACGAGTCGTGCTTATTTATAGGCAACTGGACATGCGTGGTTTGCAGGGTGATGAACAAGCACTCGTTGATGTCCTGCTGGCGCATGGATGCATGCAGCTGGAGAACCACGACGGCATGTGTGGCAGCACGAGTGGCAAGGGTTGCCAGTACGACTGTCGACTACTGTCGGCACGAGTCGTGCAGGCGAATGCTGAGCTGTTGGTGGGCTGCTGCCGGGCGAGAGCACTGTGCCGCAAGGTACTCATTGAGATTGGCGCACACATTTTAGCATCCCAATTGCGCATGAGTAGTGTCAATAGCACACGGATCATGTCAAGGGTGCACAGGTAGTGCTGGGCATAGGCGGGCATGACTATTGTTGCTTCATGGGGTGCACGACTCGTGCAGTTCCTTGCACGAGTCGTGCCAATGTGCATCATGGTCAAGTAGCCTCTTTTTCATGCCGTATTATGGTGCAGCTTCGATGTACAGTGTGTAGCGTGGGCCGAGAGCACTCGTTTTCGCTTTGACTTGCAGTTCATGAGCATGGGTGCGAATCGCATCGGGTTTGCACGGTGAATAGGCGGCTAGGTGTGAGGATGTCGAGCAGGGTGCCGGAGTGGTAGAGCAGGTTGGCAGACAAGAAATTGGAGGAATTTTCTACGTAAGATTCTTCTGGAATTTCGTTGAGGTTTTGGGGCGCTACCTCGAGCCCCGCGACCTAACCAGGCAGGCCGAACCCCGCATAGCCGCAGTTGCCCGTATTCGTGCTTGGAGGCGAACAATCGAATTCGCTGATATATAACTATTAATAATTTGATTTAATTATCTGATTACTTTTATATATGTTATGCATGATTCTCTGTGATTTACTGCCTTATGTGCCATAATAGGAGCATGCTAGGTTGCGTATTTTATTTTGAATATTATATGCATGTAAAAACCCTCGGTGTTAAATAACTAAGTGGGAGAGGGGATTGGTAATTAATTCTCGCGGCCTCCATTATTGGTTTGTAAGTGATGTGAGTAAACTTGCGTGTTGGCAATAGGCCTTTCTCCCTAACGGATGAGTTTATTCACGGATCACTGGTACAGACTTTATTAAATAATTATTGTTTGTAATGTGGCACATAAACTTGCATGTTGGCATAAACCTTCCTCCCTAACGGATGAGTTTATGTGCGGTTCATTGGTACAAACATATAATTGATGATTGTAGGAAGTTATCCAAGCGCGTGTGTACTTCTCCAACTGTAAGGCACATAAGCTCGCTCAATGGACTTGGAATCAAATAATGGTGTACACTTAGGTGTAAATAATTAGTATCCTCTCCAACGGAGTTACTGCTATTATTTACATGGCTAAAGAGGAATCGACTATTAATTATTTTGTCATGAGGTTAGGTTGACGAATGAAATTAATGGATAAAACCTTCTCTTGTAAATATTTGGATTTGTAAACATTCACACTAACGTGGCTTGCAGACTCACGGTGCTTGAGATGTCGGTGAATTTTATTTTTATATTATTTTGAGGGAAACAATATAAATGGATAAAATTTGAAAATTTGATCGGTGCATCTATTTATGATTCTCTGTGATTTCAAATAGTTTTATCTCTCTTATTGTTTACTAAAAGAAACATATTTACTTGTCCAAAATTAGATGTTTAGAAAAGAATCTTAGTTTTGAATTTTACTGCTTAGGAAAATATAAATGTGTTATCACTAAGGATATCCCATGATGCTTTTTAAAGTCTCTAGTGAAGAGGTGAGAGGTTCACAGAAATATGATGGTCTCATACGACTCTTCAGATACTTGAATAAGGTTGAAAGGCAAGAGATCATGGTACACTTGATGAAATAATTGGAAATGCTTGAAGTAGAAATTGAAGGGGAAACCCAAGTCAATTTTATTCTTCATTATTCACCTAGATATTTTGAGCAAGTTCTGCCTGAAATACAAGAGGTTGTATATGGTAGGGAACTTCTGACAAAACATATGGCGAAGGAAATCCAATTTCATCAAGATATGAACAAGGTTAGTATCTTATTCACTAGTCATTGAAACATGATTACTGATGGCATCTACTGACACATTGTCTATAGATACCGGAATCACTAAATGCCTGCAATTAAGTGATGATGAGATTATTATGTACATGGGTAATGCTACGAAAGTAGTGGCTATTGCAGTGGGAGTTGTTTATTTATCTTATGATAGGAATAAATGTTTGATTTTTAGAAATTGTCTTTACGTACGTTTTTCATAGAAAGAATTTAATTTCACTTTCTATGCATTTATGCATGGATACTCTATTTCATTTAAATGACATGGTCATAGTAATGAGGGATAGAGTTGTAATCTGTTGAGATACGTTGGTGGATAATTTGTACACTCTTAAATCATGTATATCCCACGAATGCAACAAATAGTAATTAATAATGCATCTTATAATCCTAAAAAGAGAAAGACTCTTATGGAAATGATTAGACAGATGATGAATTATTTGGAATTACTAAATTCATTTTATGGGTATTTCCTAGAAATAGCATGTCGTATAACGTTTGTCTGTTTGTGGGATATTCTAGAAAAATGAAGGTGTTGATTTATTTAGTCCAAAAGATCGAAGGGTGATTGTTAACACAAACTCTAGATTTTGGAAAAGGACTATGTAATAAATCACAAACCTATGTGTAAATTGTTCTAAAGGAAGTGAGAGGAAAAACACAAAGTATAGTACCAAGTGTACAAGAGGATATACCACAAGGTAAACTGCATCGCGTGTCACGTCTGATACACAATTGTGTGTAGTGCCTTGTCGTAGTGGGAGGGTTGTTCGACAACCCGTAAGATATATGTTTTGGGAGAGTCGTGAGACTTGGTCCCTAGTAAACATGGAGTTGACTCACGAATACGACCAAGCACTACAAGATCGAAATGCGATATCTTAGCAAGTGCAATGATGTTGAAATAGAATCGATGAATTCTAAATCAAGTCTGGGAGCTTGTAGGACCACTAAATAGTGTAAAAACCATTGGAAGTAGTCATATGAAATAAAAGAGGATTATATTGTAAGATGAAAACCTTGGAAGCAAAGCTTGTTGCGAAAAGGTATACTCAGATATAAAGGCTTCGAATATGAGAAAACCTGTTCGCCGATAGCTATGCCTATGTTGATCCGAACTCTTTTATCTGTTGCTACTCATATGAAATATGAGGAATAGCAAATAGATGTCAAGACAGTTTTTCTGATTAGATGTTTTGAGGAAAATATCTATGTGAAGCAACCAGAGTGATTCATTGCAAAGGGCTAAGAGCATATTGATAGTAAGCTTAAAAGTGTCCATCCATGGACTAAAGCAAGCTTCAAGATCATGAAACATCCATTTTGATGAGGTAAATCCTGTGACAAGGATTTAATCAATGTTCAGATGGGGCTTGTGTATTGAAAAGAGTGGCGAAAACGTGGTGGTATTTCTTATACTATACGTAAATAGTATCTTGCTCGTTGGAGACAATGAAAGAGTATTGTCGGGCGTATGAGGTATGGTTAATAAGGCAGTATGAAATAAAGGACTTAAGAAAAGTAAAAAAAATCCTTTTGATCACGGTAATACGGATCACAAGAAAGGATGTTATGCTTGTTCTGAAGCTTCGTGAATTGATACAATCCTTACTCATTTTAGCATGTGACTTTATCTAAGAAAATGTGTCTTAAGACACGAAATAAAGATAAAGGTGATGAAAGCAGTTCCTTATGTTTCGGTGAATAAGGAAGCTTAATCTAAGGAATGCTATGCACGGAAATGGATATCTGTTTTGCCGAAGGCATGAACAATGGGTATCAAGGTAACCCAAAATAAGAATGATGAACTGTGGCAAGACATATACTTATGTACCTCAAGAGGACCATAAATTATATGTGGACTTACCGAACATATTCACTGCTTTTTAGGGGTTACATAGATTCAAATTTTTCAAATCAGATAGGGATGACAGTAAATCCACCTCGAAGGTTATGTGTTTAATTTTAGGAAATATAACCATAATGTGGAGGATTGTTATATAGAAATATATTAAAGACTCCAGACTCCATCATGGAAAATGATAAATTGGAGCCTATGAGACAGCCAAAGTATCTGTATGACTCTAGAAACTTCATGATGGACTTTGAAGTGTTTCTAAGTTTGCCCAAGGTTATCACAATTTATTTTAATGATAATAGTGATGTTGCAAACTTGAAGGAATCACGAGCCCATAAGGTAATTAAACACATGGAGCGCGAGTACCACTGTTACGAGAAATCGTATGATGAGGGAAAGGTTGTTGTTGCCTAGATTGCATCGGATGATAACCAAGTAAATACATTTACAAGGACCTTAAGGTGAGAGCTTTTGATGGTCGTGTAGTGGGAGTGAGAATCAGATGTGTGGCGGAAGACATGACAGCATAGTCTTTTAGTATAAGTTGGAGATTGTTAGATTGTATACGAAAAGTCTAGCTTTTTATATGAACAATGTTATAACAATCTATTTGAAATGAGAATCATATGATCAAATGATTACGTCTTATAATTTATTTATATGTATGATGCAATAGTCCACTTACTTTATACTGTAGATAATATGTTGTGCAACAACATGCAGAAGATCATATTATCAGTTTTCTTATAAAGTATAAACAGATGCTCACAATCGAGATAGACGGGGACTCTCTATCGGGATGGTTGTAGTGTGATTTGGTATTAGCTTATCTTGGCTATAGAACCACACTAGTGCACTTTGTGTGTATTGACCAGGACCGCTTGAGATCGTTCGACTTATACTGACTTATAGAAGAACTTGATCTCAATTATTATGGATATCCGTGCGCTTAATTCCTATACAATAACCTTGACACGTAAGGCAATATGTATTTCTTTGATTCATCAATGGGTGAGATTTACATGTAATTAAATCAACAAACTCGGTGAGTTGGGAAATAGTGATGTCTCTATGGTGTGCTGTTGATTGCAGAAGAAATCCGTGTCTATTATAGGTTGATGATGTTCCCTTGAGGAGCTCATAAGGATTATCATGTAAACCCTGCAGGTGGATTTATTCCGGTATAATAATGAGGTTGAGTGGTACTACTCTTGGATGAGATATTAATTATTGGAGTTGTCAATAACTTAATTAATTAATGGACATTATACATCTTAAACATGGGGAGACTAACGGGCTCATAATAAGAAGGAGCCCATAACGTAATTATGGGATTAAAACGGTAGTGCAGTAATAATATTTTAGTGGTATATATTATTATTGGACTTAAGTATTAGCTTTGGGCTAAGCTTGGATACTTAAGCCCAATGGAGGCCCAACTCTAATTTCTCCTCCTGGTCCCTGCTGTAGCCCGTATATAAGTCATCTAAGCTATTCTAACCCTAAGAAAAATACGCCTAACACGTGAAGAGGGTAGACGAAATATCAGATTGAGAAGATCTCGAGAATCGTCGCCCATACGACGTCGAGATTGGACTTGGGAATACAGCAGAAGACCGGAATGTTATTTGCTGCTGTTGTCCGCCAACTTATATGATTTTTATAAAATTGTACAGATCTTGGAATTCAATATGTGATATAGTGACGGAAAACCACGAAAGAGAGGATCGTTTTGGCGCATAGATCACTCAAATCCGATATCGGATGAGAGAGTTATGCCCAAAACGGTGAGGCTGCACAGGCTGCCGGCGAGAATCCATCTTCTCCAACATACCCTGGTGAAAGGTAATACGTTTCTTGCTTTCTTACTTCCGCTGCATGTTAGAAACGTATGGAACCGTAACGGTTCACGTTAACCAAACGATCAAACGCCAACAGATGGATGCTATCCACTTCGTTGGTAATGTCTATAAACCTCTGCAAACTGAGTTTCTTCAATTCATCTTTCCATGTTGCAACCAAATAAAAAAAACAAATAGCAAGTTAGAAAAAAAAGAGTTTAAACTTGAAGAAAAGTAAGATGATAGCAGGAAAAATAATACGGTCGTACTGTCATCCGTCTCGAGACGGGCTGATGCTTCTCCTCCATAAGTTCTTCTCCATCTCCCTTCAAAACACTCTTTCTCTCTCTCCTCGTACCGCCTGAAAAACTCCACCAGCATCAGTCTGGACAGCAGCACCACCACCATATCCTTCGCCAGGCATTGTTTGTTCTTCGCCGCCGCCCTCCTCTTCATCACCGATCGAATCTCGCTGGCGAGGCGACGGTGCAGTTCCTCCCACCGCCGACAAACTATTTCAAATTTGAAAAGAAGGTTTAGTATTTCGGAGCTAAGATTGTAGATCTTTATTTAAAAATATTATCAAAAGTTACAATCAGATAGAAAAAGAAGAGTGATCGAATGCTATATGCACCTTCAATTATTCAAACCGATACTTCACCGCACCCAAATCCACTTCTCCACAACAGCATGACCTTCTTCGTCTCCACCTGTCTTCTTCAAATGAAATTAATTAGAGTTTCAGAATATCACCCATTCTTACGCCTCTTCAAATTATCTTCCCCTCCCCGCGTGCGCCGCCCATTTAATTTTTCTTTACATTAATACAAATGCATTCTACTGGCTACAGAATGTGGCATACTCACAATTTCTAATAAAAAATAGGGTTGGACGGCATACTTCATTGGCGAAGAGAAGTGGCAGAGGCACACATATTCATGTATCAGTGTTGTTGCTGCTGCGTCTTTATTTCTTTTTTTTCTTTCTTTCTTAAATTCTAATCTAATAAAATTTTGACTCACACAGTCACACATACTTATATACAGTAATCATTTTCTTACTTTTCTTAAATAAATTCTAATATAAAATAAATATATTCTAATTATAGAAAGTAAATTGGGCTGGAAAATCACTCTTTCTTTTTATAACAGATTTTTCTGTTTTCATAGATATATATATATATATATATATAAATATAGATTTATTTTTAATTTAATTTAATTAGTTAATGTAGTTTAAAAGTTATATACTTGGTTTAAAAGTTATATTCTTGGGAAAAATTAGGGATCCAATAGAAGTATTATTTTATTGGGCATTATCTCCCAATTCCCTCTACCTATAGAATCCCAAAACGCGGCCATATTTTTCGAAAAATTTGAATTTTGGGTTATGTTCGAGGGAAACTAAGTGTTTGATATTGGTTGGAAAGGGTATAAGAAGGGTATTCCTTGTACTTGTTGTAAGTGTCCTTGAAGTCGTTCTTATGGAGGCGGAGGGTTTCTCAGAGGAGGAGAAGCGAAGGCGCTCTCAAAGGGAGAAGAAGACGAATGGATCTTCGGCTGCAGAAGAGTGCGTTGAAGAGGAAAGTAAGCCAAGGAGGCGTAGTTCTCGTAATAAAACGATGGGGTTGAAGAAGGACGAAAAGGACGACGAGCCACGATCTTCATCTGGAGATAACAGGCAAAACGGAGCAACTACCAAAGCTAGAGTGATGTCCAGGGATGAGAATGTAAGTGGTTGACATATTTGTTGTTCCCATGTCCAAGAATCAATTTTTATTTCGATTTTTACAGGGGTTATTTTTGTATTTTTGTTTTGATGTTCTTAGGAATTGTTTTTGTACTTTTGTTTTGATGTTTGGGTAGGGATTGTTAATTTCCTTTGATGTTTACAGGGCTTCCTTCAATCTCTGATGTGTCACCAGTGTCAAAGAAACGATAAAGGGGCGGTTATCCGGTGCACTAAATGTAAGACAAAGCGATATTGTGAACCCTGCCTCAAAGCATGGTATGCTATATATTTAGATCTAGCTGAAAAATTTGATAATCTTTCGTTGCATTTGGCTACTGGATGTTTACTTTTATTAATGTTTACCTTTATTACAGAATAATTTTTTTTTTTTTTTTGGTTATTTATTTGTGTGGAATATTTCTTATTCTTATATGATCTGGGGTGAAGATGATAGTCTTCCTATGCATTGCAAAGTGAAGGTTGCATTGTTTTTTGGGTTGCCATTTATAGAAGATGTCATCGGATTTGAAATTACTTTCTACTAGTTTTTACCAACTTGACTACAATTTTGATACTTGCATTCTGAATTTCTTACTTGCCTACGTTTCTTGTGCAATGCTAGGTACCCTAAGATTCCACATGAAGCCATTGCAGAGGCCTGTCCTGTTTGTAAACTGAACTGCAATTGCAAATCATGCCTGCGCATGGAAGTTATGGTTAATGTTAGTTTTCTCTAACTCCCCGCGTGCTTTGATTGCTTTTATAATTTTAGTATTTTAGTTTTCTTATGCATAAATGCACTGTATGCAGGATAAAAAGGAGATTGAAAAGAAGTCAAAAGTCCAAATTAGTGAAGATCAAGAAACTGAGTATGCTAAATACATAGTAAAATCCCTTCTGCCCTTTCTTGAACAGATCAACATGGAGCAAGAGATGGAGAGGGAACTTGAGGCCAAGATTCAAGGTTTAACTTTTCATCCCATTTCCCTTTCCTGACATGTTTAAGAAGTTGACGATGTTTTATGTAGAATAAAAATTTCTCATTGTGAAGCATCTTGGTCCCTGGGTTACACTTATATAAATTATATATTGATGTCCTTTTAGCTAACTTGTGAATTTTGTAAATTACTGGGGTATGCTTAAACGTGATCCATATGAAATGGAAGACATTTTTTTAATGCATGCCCACTGTGATTTTTTTTTTTTATGATTTTTAATCTTAAAACATCTCATTGATCTTTGGCAGGAGTATCAGTTTTGGAAGTCAAACTTGAGAAAGGAAGTTGTGATTTGGACGAGCGTATTTATTGGTAGGTTATGAGAAAAAAATTGCATTCGGTTTAATATAACAGGAATTTCCGATGAGCTGAGTTTGTGCATTATGATGCAGTGACAACTGCCGAACTTCTATTGCTGATTATCACCGAAATTGCCCTCAGTGTTCCTATGATCTCTGTCTTAGTTGTTGCCAAGAACTTAGGGATGGCCACCTTCTGGGAGGTAAAAAAGGACCTCCTTTTAGATATCTTGACTATGGCTCTAAGTATCTGCACGGTGGTGGGAAGAGTGAGAAGAATGAGAAGAAAATTCCACGGAGTGTCCGTCATGAAACTTCAACAACTGATCAAAAATCCGAGGATAGTGTTTCTCCATCTGAATGGAAAGCAAATGCAGATGGTACCATTCCATGTCCACCAACAGATAAGGGAGGTTGTGGTAAAGCTGTTTTAAAATTGAAGTATTTTTTTCCAAATGAATGTGTATCAAAAATGCTGCTCCAAGCAAAGGGACTTTTTGACAGACTTGAGCTTGGGGGTGTGCCTGAGTGTTCTGAGGAAAGCTGTTCCTGTTCTAATCACATGGGCCATGATGGTATCATGAGTCAAAAGTTACTTAAAGCGGCCTCCCGAGAGGATTCTATTGACAATGCTCTATACTGTCCATCAGCTGTAAACATTAAACATGAGGACCTGAAACACTTTCAGTGGCATTGGTCGAAGGGTGAGCCAGTAATAGTTACTAATGTGCTTGAAACGACCCTTGGATTGAGCTGGGAACCTATGGTCATGTGGCGTGCCTTTAGACAAATAAAAAATGTTGAGCATGATACACTTCTTGAAGTGACTGCAATAAATTGCCTGGACTGGTGTGAGGTCTGTCTCTACCTGTTCTTGCAAGTTTAATTTTCTGAATTATGTGTTCTGATGTTTAATTTGTTCTGTAAGCTACATGGTTTGAAATTAGTATACATTTCTATGGGTTCCGTGCCATATTTCTCGCAAAATTTTGTTCCTCGGTCCTGGTTGGATTTTAAATTTAGCATCCCAATATTTATACCTGCTTATTATTTGTTTGGGGGTGGGGGTGGGGGGAGGGTTGATATCACAGTACTATTCTGTTTGACCCATTTAATTTAATTTCTTATGCTTTATATATGTGTGATCATGCAACTTATCATGTTCTTTTCTTCTCGGTGAGCTGCAGATGGATGTGAATGTCCACAAGTTTTTTATAGGGTATTCTGAGGTTCAGTTTGACAGTGAAGGATGGCCAGAAAT
Source organism: Pogostemon cablin (assembly GCA_023678885.1). NCBI lineage: Eukaryota > Viridiplantae > Streptophyta > Magnoliopsida > Lamiales > Lamiaceae > Pogostemon > Pogostemon cablin. Next base: position 16,047,313 of record CM042953.1, on the reverse strand, counting down.
TCTGAAATTGAAAGATTGGCCCCCATCTACTTTATTTAGTCAGCACTTACCTCGCCATAATGCTGAGTTCATCAGCTGCTTACCTTTTAAAGAGTATACACATCCTGGTAGTGGGTACTTAAACCTTGCAGTTAAGCTTCCTGAGAAATCTTTGAAACCTGATATGGGGCCGAAAACCTATATAGCTTATGGGTTTAATGAAGAGCTAGGGCGTGGAGATTCTGTTACCAAACTTCATTGTGATATGTCTGATGCGGTAATCCTCTGGATTTAATTTTCAGTAGCATCGACTTCTTCATTTTGATCATTCAGTCTTCTTATGTTCTCCCAGGCCCATGGGTTAATAGCTCAAATATTTCTTCCACGTTTTCTTAGCTAGTCTTTGTTGAACCTTTACTACATTAACAATGTAAAATATATGGACAATTAGATGTTGGAGCATCTGTAATTGGAGATTAAGTAATAGCATGGAAGATTGTTTATAACTGGTTTTTGTCCTTTCTCTATTTAAATGCATCATCAAATTATGTTCTTATTGTTGATAAGTGATTCTATTCCTGCACTAGAAGTGGATTCTGTCCAAAACTTTACTTATTCTACTTTCAATGTCATTAGGTAAATGTCTTGACACATGTGAAAGCAGCTGAACTATCTGATAAAATTGAGAAGCTAAAACACATTCCACATTTGAAAGCGAAACATGCTGCCCAAGATCAGATTGAGATTTTTGGACATAAAATGGCAAGTGTGGAAGAAGAATTTAAAGCATCTGATCAGGCCAACATGGTCATGCCTGACTTGGATCTTGAGCAAGGGGTGACGAACAATGCTGGAAATGACACAAGAGATGATAAGAAGACAATCACAGAAGCAGTGTTAGAGATGAAATCTGTGGATTCTGACAACAGGTACACAAAAAATGTAAGGAATGAGAAATGTGAATGTGAAGAGAGAAAGCCGCTATCAATGGATTCCCATGTTGCGCAACAAGCTCAAATGGATGTGAATGATCAAGAACAACTATCAGGAGGAAAGGAGGATGTTGGTTCCAATATATACAGTGGTAGTACTGATGATGGTGATAGTGGAGCTCTTTGGGACATCTTTAGACAACAAGATGTTCCTAAACTGGAGGAGTATCTGAAAAGGCACTTTAATGAATTCAGGCATATACACTGTAATGTGCTGCCGGAGGTAACTTAATATCTTAAATTCAATCTTTTTCCCCTTTCTTTTCCCTTATTTTTATTTTTATTTTTATTACAAGCAAACTTAGAATTTCTAGTAAGTGTTAGTTTTTGTATTTAGTCAGGGTGTTATTTTTTTCCTTATTTTTTGGAGTAATTATTTTATTTACCTATTCGCTTGGGATTCCTTATTTAATGGAATCTTTTTTTTTCCCAATGGTCTGGAATGCCACCCACAATTTGGTTATGTTATTAGGATGTATGTATCTCATTTCTATTAAGAAATAAGATTCAGAATCACTTTATGCTATCAAATCCTATCTATGAACCCTGCTTTTCTATAGTTGTGTTCTACCTCTGGCTTTTTCTTCAATGTGACCAAATAAGGCATGGCTTCGCAAACCTCCTCGGTGGAGATCATTTCTAGAGCAGAGCATAAGCTTTTGTCCTTAATTAATCTCTTCCCAAATCATAAGTCCCTTGAAAATTTCCTCAAATGTGCCAAACTGCATTCATGTGTAGCCCCAGTAGAGGGAAGGATGGACATCTCACAGGTGAAACTGCTGCTCAAAAAAATAATGGAAAGAGTAATCAATTCACCAATGAGCAAATTGAAGCATTCAGAAATCTCTTAGTTAAGCCTCTATTTTTAGATAAGCATCTATGTTCTTTGTCTAGGAGCATGCTAGTTTCCTTGCACACCAGGTATCGCACACTAGTTGTCCTATCCTTTCACACATGTCCCAAATAACACTTCAAAACCATGGATAGTTGATTAAAGTATTGAGAGATTATTTGTTTTGAAACTTTATTATTTTTGGGGTGTGAAAAGTGTAATGGAACAAACAAACGAGGAAAGTGTGAAGAGTTTAATGGGATAGGAGAAGTAATATTTAACCCACCTGCCTTCTGTGTATTATCTTCTCAATTGATATTCTCTTATCTCTTTTTCTGTCACCTCTATTTATTCTCTCTAATCAAGTAATAATGTTGCAATACACTCTTACAATCTCATTTTTACTTCTTACACATTGATTATATAGAATTTAGATTCATATCATATTGCAAATCCAAAACAAATACACCCACTAGGTTTGAAGATCAATTTTCACTCTTTACATGATTTTCTGCCATCATTACTGTTTGGATGCGGTACACTGTTACTAATACTTGCTGCGATTTTTTTACTTTTAGGTTACTCATCCAATTCATGACCAAAGTATTTACTTAACTTCAGAGCACAAAAAAAGACTCAAAGAGGAATATGGTTTGTTCATTGATTGATTGATTCTTTCTTTCTTTCCTTCTTCTTCTTCTTCTTCTTCTTCTTCTTCTTCTTCTTCTTCTTCTTCTTCTTCTTCTTCTTCTTCTTCTTTTTTCCTAATTCTTTCCTCTGCTAGATCAGTTGAAGGGTTTTCTTGATAATGTTATGTTTGTATGCGTCTTGAACAGGAGTTGAACCATGGACATTTGTACAGAGATTAGGGGATGCTGTCTTCATACCAGCAGGCTGCCCTCATCAAGTTCGGAACTTAAAGGTACAATAATTCACTTTGTTATGTCCTTCCTTATGGCCCTTGACCTTATAATGATACCTCTTGATTAGAGATCTACCTGAGATGTTTTTGAAATCCATTTTTTTTATATCTTTGGAATTCAAAACACTTGTAGTTATTTTCAGATTTCATGTCTAAAAGCTCAAAAGTATGTTAAGAGTAGTCTCTGTATTATAACCTCTGCTGATGTACTGACAAAGTGAAGGATTTTTGGAAAAATTGATGTATAATTCTTAAATTCTTAATTCCCCCCTCCATCATTTTTTCTCCGCTTTTACATGTTATGAAGTTTGTACCTAATAAAGTTTTAAAAATGCTGTCAAATTTGATCTGAAAGTTGCAACTGCCTATGCTTCCTTATAAGATCAGGTTTTAAACCTAGCTATGGGGCCATCAAGTCTCTGGTTCAATTTGGTTAATTTGATATTGAAAAACTGGCTTACATGGATAATGTTATATGCATACTTCTAGTGTGCAAATACACAGATGTCACTGTCTTTAGATTATTTCATTAACATATATTGTAGCCTGGTGCTAGAATATAATAATTCTTCTATTAACCGCTAATCAAATTATGAATTCTTCAACCAAATGTTCAAGTATGATTTTTCTTCCACATATTTATGAATAAGGAAGCTATAAAAACTCAAAACATTTTCATGTATATCCAGTCTTATCTTTTCCTATTGTTTACAGTGGTTGTATGTCTCTCATTTTGATTCACTTTCTTTATTGTGTTTTCTTTCTTTTTCTACGTTCTTGAAACATTAGTTGCTTCTGTCAATCTACCACAACATTTAGTTTGTTTATTGCTATAACTAGAAATAGGAAGCTTCTATGTACATCTTGAACTGTGTACGTAAATCAGATATGTGTACTGCACTTATTCCTATGTCTGAATTTCCTGAATGGTATCTATTAAACTCTCTTTGATGTTTATCTTGTGCAGTCGTGCATCAAAGTTGCACTTGATTTTGTGTCGCCTGAAAATATTCGCTCGTGCTTCCAACTGACTAAGGAATTTCGCGTGCTTCCCCTAGATCATAGGGCAAAAGAAGACAAACTAGAGGTTTGATTCTCCTTAATTTTGTAGTTTTGACATGTAGCAACTGTCTTAGAATATATATCAAATTATTAAGATCTTTTCTAGTTTAGTTTCCTGTTTATAGGAGTTTTCTCGATAGCATAGCTTATTTTGTTAGCCAACTTTTTATCTTTTTTAGTGAAAATATTTAGTGTTAATTTGTCACCTAGGGATTGTAAATTCTGTACTCATGTTGTTTTTCTGAATATTATTATATGAATAATAACAAACATGTATTGTATCAGAGCCAGGTACCGACTTATGGGTTATGGACTCACCAAGCTACTTTTTAAGGAACTATATATGCTGGCTAACTTTTTTAAAATTCCTTGTTCTTGTTCGAGCCATCATCTGTGAAGAATTTCTCATTAAATTCACTTTGTTGGTACGTTGTGAATATGGTTGTAGATTGCGAGTGCAAACTAGTCCTTCCTCTCTATAGTTTAAATTTGAATTTAAATTTTCATATAAATATCTGAAATGTTCATTCTTTTTCCAGGTGAAGAAAATGGTAATTCATGCAATGCGGGATGCTGTTTCATATCTCAATGGAGAAAAAAAAAGAAAAAAAGAACAGGAACAAGAAAATTGTAATCATCCTTTCTTTACCACTTGATTTTTACTTTTTTTAAGTGATCATGAAGAATTCTTGTTTTGCTTTGTATACTCTATGGTTACTTGCATTTCATTCATTTTCTTTTGTTTGGTTTTTGGTAAATAAATATTTCCCTGATTATAAGAGAGTAAACAGGCAACCTCGGTAAAAAAAAAGGCAAACGAAACAATACCAAAGGGCGACGCAAGTCAAGCGAACCAAGCAGCAAGCGGAATCGAATGACCAAACATAAGCAGCAAGCAAGTATGCCATACAAGACCTAATTTACTTATCAAATTACTATATTTTGTTTATATTTTATTCCCCAATCACTATTACTTTTTATGTTTATGCATTATAATTATGCTACAATTTAAACTATTATGTTTGGTGCTACAATTTAAACTATTATGTTTGGTGACTAAAGTTTTGATGATGTGTCCTTGATCATGTCATTGAACAAATTCGTAAAGCATTAATATTGATACTTTGAATTTGTAAGCAGATTGAAAATGCCATAGCTTTTAGGTTAGGATTTATCTCTGCAGTGCAGGCTAGGTTTCCTTGTTTTTCCCTCTCTAATCTTTAAATTTGAATTCAAAAATTAAATGACATCTTGAACTTGTTGACTTCTGTCAGGTGAAGAAAATGATAATTCATGCAGTGAGTCAAGCTGTGATTGAAGTCAAGTAATTTAGTCAACACCCAGGTGAGACTTGTAATAATTCTACATATTTATTGTTTCATATATTTGATCGCAATAATTTTTGGTTGCAAATAAGGGAGAATTCCTTGGAAAGTTGCTCTGGTTATGGCGTTCATCTTCATTTTGTAGTGAAGTCTAGTCATTGAGTCACTCTTAAGTGTTATTTATTGTTAGAGAGAGTTATTTTGTTAAAGTTTATTTATGATATGTTATCTCTAATGATTTTTTGAAATGTTGATTTTAGGTGGTATGGTTTTGGACTGGGTACATGTTCCACTCTCTACTAAACCTTTTGTGCTGTGGAGGAAGAGCTTTTGACTTGGTTGTGATCTTGTACATTCTAACTTTCAATTTAACACGCCATCCTTTTGATATGGATGTTGATCAACTAATTCTCATCTAATGACTGTTGTGTTAGAATTTAATATCTGAATATTTTGTAGAATGGAATCTTTTGTACACTGATTAATGTGGCATTATGAAGTATTAATTAGGTTTGGCAACTTTGGGTTGGTGATCTTTGATGCAGCTGTTTTTTTTGCTCGTAGATACAAAATCTTTTGTCAGTTGAGCTGTTTTTGTGCTTATGAATGCATTCATTAGCATGAATTTTCTTACAGTGATCATAAATGTTTTTTTTTTTATTTTTATTTTTAAATTTATTTTATTTTATTTTATTTAGTTGAGACTTGAGACTTTAGAGGGATAGGGTACGATCGAGTGTACCAATTGAATTTCTACACTCTTAGTCCACATCCTTCTTAATTAATTCTTGCTTTTTTATTAATGTTTTTTATTTTATTTTTAAATTTATTTTATTTAAATGATTATTATATCCTAAATCCTAGGGATAAATTATACCCTAAACCATAAGGGTAAAATTACAATTATATTTTCTAAACTCTAAATCCTAGGGATAAATTATAATTTAAACCATAAGGGTAAAATTACAATTATATTCTAAACCCTAAATCTTAGGGGATAAATTATATCCTAAATCACAAGGGTAAAATTACAATTATACCCTAAACTATAGGGAATAAATTAAACTCTAAACCATAAGGGTAAAATTATAATTATACCCTAAACTCTAGGGATAAATTATACCCTAAACCACAAGAGTAAAATTGTAATTATATCCCTAAAATTAAATAATAATAAAAAAAAAACAATAACAGCAACAGTTAAATAAAAAAAAAAGGAAAATACACACTGATGATGAAGGAAGGAGGTTGTACCGGGATTGTATACAAGTCATTGTCTTTGCTCGTCGATACAAAATCTTTTGTCAGTTGAGCTGTTTTTGTGCTTATGAAAGCATCATTAGCATGAATTTTCGTACAGTGATCATAAACTAAGTGTACCTATGTTCATGTAATTATTATATGGTGTAATTGATGGCATTACATGAGATGGATCTTGAAATTCAACTTGATATTTTCTCAGTTATAGCTTATCTTGCTTCTTTTTAAATTAGCATTTTTCTTATATCCTCTCATTTTTCTTATTGAAAGAAAAGAGTATGCCTGATCCCATAAAAATGAAAGAAATTGGAGGAATAATTTTGGACGCTTTTTCAAAAAACTTATCTTGTTGTAATGCAAGATTCAAATTGTGTTAGTTTTGTCAAAATCCTCTGTGTGTTTGGATGGAAGGATTTGAAGAGGGATTTATAAAGAGTGTTGCTATATACATACCCATTTTATTGAGCACACCTCTTTTATTATATACTTTTCTTTTAATTTTTAATTTTATTATTTTATTGTATACACACCTCTAAATTTTCAAAAATACCCTTTAAAATTAAATTTATATACACCACTGAAAGCCCTAATCCACCCTAACTAATGTTGAGAAATAAAAAAAGGAAGAACGCGAGATTGAAAGAAGAAAAGCAGAAAACTGTAAAAATGGAGAGGAAAAAATAGAACAGCGAACAAAATGAGCCTCACATTCATTATCATCGTAAACTGTTCTTTATACAATACAATAGAACTGCTCCACTCCCTACAGAAGAGGAGAGCAGTTATTTTGTCATAATGGCCACATCATTTATGTTACAACACTCCCCCTTGGACATTACGCCGTTCATGCCTCGTTAAAAACCTCACTAGAAAATCCTATGGGAAAAACTAGTCGAGGAAAAGAGTACATGACTTATGATTTTCATATGTTATAACTACCTCGTTAAAAACCTTCAACTAAGAAAACCCTATGAGAAAAACTTAGTTAAGGAAAAAAGAGTATAGCTTGATTTTCAGGACCTAATCTTCAGGATTGTTAAAAGTTATCGTTCTTCTTGAACATGATAATTCAGTGCCTCATTAAAAACCTTTTAACTAAGAAAACCTCGTGGGAAAAACTTAGTTTAGGAAAGAAAAAAAAGAGTGCAGCATCGATCTTCAAGACCCAATCTTCAGGATTGTTTAGAAATTGTCGCTCCCCCTGAAGATAATAACCTCCCAAGTCTTCGCATTCCAATATTATGCACAAGTCTTTCAAAAGTTGATGTGGGGAGAGATTTTGCAAATAAATCTGCTAGATTTTCACTCGATCGAACCTTTTGTATGGTAATTTCACCATTTTGTTGGAGTTCATGTGGATAAAAGAATTTTGGTGATATATGCTTTGTTAGATTTCCTTTAACATATCCACTGCTCATTTGCGCAACGCAAGCTGCATTATCTTCATATAGGACTGTAGGGGAGATATTATAATTTTCTATTCCACAAGAGCTATGAATATGATTTATCAATGATCTTAGCTATACACATTCTCGTGATGCTTCATATAGAGCAATAATTTCTGAATGGTTTGAGGAAGTAGTAACCATTGTTTGTTTAACAGATCTCCATGAGATAGCAGAACCACCACAGAGAAAAACATAACCAGACTGAGATCTGGCATTATGGGGATCAGACATATAACCAACATCTAAATAGCCCACCAATGACATATTTTTATTCTTTTCATAAAACAAACCAAGATCTTTTGTTCCTTGCAAATATCTCAGGATATGTTTAATGCCATTCCAATGTCTCCTTGTAGGAGATGCACTAAATCTCACTAATAAGTTAACTGCAAATGCAATATCAGGTCTAGTGCAATTTGCGAGATAAGGAAGTGCTCCAATGGCACTCACGTAAGGAACTTCTGGTCCTAAGATATCCTCATTCTCTTCTTTAGGTCGAAAAGGTTCTTTATCACTATCAAGGGATCGAACAATCATTGGTGTGCTTAGTGGATGAGATTTGTCCATATAAAATCTCTTTAAAACTTTATTTAGATAGGTTGACTGGTGTATGAATATTCCTTCAGGGAGGTGCTCGATCTACAGGCCGAGACAATATTTGGTTTGACCCAAATCCTTCATTTCAAATTCCATCCTTAAGTATGAACGAGCTTCTTCAAGTTCATTATATGTTCCTATGATGTTTATATCATCAACATAGACTAAGATAATACAAAAACCTTTTAATGACCTTTTTATGAACACACAAGGGCATATATCATTATTTATGTATCCCTTTTTTAGGGGGAATTCACTTAGTCGATTGTACCACATTCTTCCAGATTATTTTAATCCATACAATGATTTTTGTAATTTAACACAATACATATTGCGATTTTCATTATGACCCAAATTGTGAATTTTTAATCCTTCTGGGATTTTCATATAAATGTCAGCGTCTAATGATCCGTACAAGTATGCGGTCACGACGTCCATTAACTGCATATTTAGATTCATATTAATTGCCAGAGATATTAAATAGTGGAAAGTTATGCCATCCATAACAGGAGAATATGTTTCATTAAAGTCTATTCCGGTTCTCTGCGTAAACCCTTGAGCTACTAATCTCGCTTTGTATCTCACCACTTCGTTATTTTCATTTCTTTTTCGTACAAACACCCACTTATATCCTACAGGGATAATATTTTTTGGTGTACGAATCATCGAACCAAACACTTTTCTTTTATTTAGCGAGTCAAGCTCTGCCTCAATTGCATCTTTCCATCTTACCCAATCTGAGCGCTTCCGGCGCTCTGCTATTGATTTAGGTTATGGATCTAAATTATCATTCGAGATAGTATGCGCAATTGTAGATGCAAATATGTTGTCGACAACTATAATATTTCTGTTATAAGTTTCTCCCGTATTTGTAAAATTCATGGCAACTTCTATATTTATATCAACCAGATTTTCGTTATTTCCCAAAAACTCTAAATTTGGTTTTTCCGCATCCCCAGTGGTATGAGTATTTGATGCACGTGCAAATCGACTGGGGTTTTTGTCTTCAAGACTATTCTCTTCTGGAGATTTTTCATTTTGAGATTGTAAGAGTGATTGTATTTCATTATTAATTTTGGATTTCCGCGGATTCTTATCTTTTGCACCAATGGGTCTTCCACGCTTCAGGAATTGAGAAACATCAGTTGAATTTTCTAGTCCCTTGGGAACTTTCACACTTGCTGGTGCATTAACAGCAGGTATATGGGATTGTGTCACTCCTTTATGATCAATAAATACATCTGGCAATTTATTTGCTAAATCTTGCAAATTAATAATCCTTTGAACTTCTAGTTCAGTTTGACTAGTGCGTGTATCTAAATGTTGAAGATTGTTTTTATTCCATGAAATTTCTCGGCATTCTTTTGAATTTAAGCTTTTATCTCCCCCTAATGCCGGGAAATAATCTTCATCAAATGTGCAGTCAGCGTATCGAGCAATAAATTGATCCCCTGTCATGGGCTCTAGGTATTTAAGAATAGATAGTGAATTATAATCAACATATATACCTAATTTTCTTTGTGGGCCCATTGAAGTACGCTTTGGTGGTGATATAGGAATATAAACTGCACAACCTAAAGTTCGCAAATGGGAAATATTAGGTTCTTTACCATGCACTAGTTGTAGGGGAGAATAATCATGATATGCAGTAGGTCGGATCTGAACTAAAGAAGCAGCATGTAAAATGCATGTCCCCAACAAGAGATGGGCAAATTGGAATTTTGTAGTATTGGTCTAGCGATCAATTTGATACGTTTAATTAGTGATTTAGCTAGACCATTTTGAGTGTGGACATATGAAACTGGATGCTCTACTGTAATGCCCAATGACATACAATATTCATCAAATGCTTTTGATGTGAATTCGCCGGCATTGTCCATTCTTACTGATTTAATTGGACAATCAGGAAAATGGGCTCGCAATTCAATAATTTTAGCAATAAATTTTACAAAAGTATTATTTCGAGTGGATAATAAACACACATATGTCCACCGAGTAGAAGCATCAATCAGAACCATGAAATATCGAAACGGCCCTGAAGAGGGATGAATAGGTCCACATATATCTCCTTGAATTCTTTGTAGGAAAGTAGGAGATTCAATTCCAACTTTTGTTCGAGAGGGTTTGATTATGAGTTTTCCTTTTACACAAGCTTCACAAATAAATTCAATTGGAGAAGGAATATTTTTGCTTTGTATATTATGCCCAAAAGAATTAGTAATTATCCGATGCATCATAGTTTGCCCTGGATGACCCAATCGGTCATGCCACAATTTAAAAGAATTTGGGTCTTTAAATTTTAAGCTCATTGCAACATAACCATTATGTGGTTTGATATAGGTGTAATACAACCCAGAGGAGAAAGAAGGAAGTTTTTCTATAACTTGTTTTCGCCATCCATTCAACCGAGTCATCAGGAGATACTCAATATTGTTTTCCTTTTCAGTTTCAATGTGAACACCATTTGCTCGAATATCTTTAAAACTGAGAAGTGTACGTTTAGATTGTGGGTATAAAAGTGCTTCCTCAATAATTAGTGTCGTACCCATCGGGAGTATAATTGAAGCTCTGCCGAAGCCCATAATTAAAATATTTTCATTTGCAATAGTAGTAACACTCCCTTTTTTCTCAGTTAAAGTTTCGAAAAATTTTATGTCTTTAAATATTGTATGAGTAGTAGCACTGTCTACTAGGCATAAAGTATCCTCGTTCTCCATAGGTTGATTACTTTCAGGAAATACACGATTATTTTCTAAGGCAATGTCAACGTCAAAAAACTTCAAGTAGATCGGTAGATCTCCCAGTTCTTGAGTCAACAATAAATCTTTCCTGTGAATAAACAACGTGAGTAATCGAATCTCAAAAAAATCTCAGTTGATAAGAACATCGTGCTGATAACGTGTTGAGAAATAATAAAAGGAAGAACTCGATATTGAAAGAAAAAAAGCAGAAAACTGTAAAAATGGAGAGGAAAAAATAGAACAGCGAACAAAATGAGCCTCACATTCATTATCATCGTAAACTGTTCTTTATACAATACAATAGAACTACTCCACTCCCTACAGAAGAGGAGAGCAGTTATTTTGTCGTAATGGCCACATCATTTATGTTACAACAACTAAAACATTATCTCATCATTTCAAAACTTCAATCTATTCTTCCTCTCGTCTTTCAAAATATCCAAACTGATTATTGCAACAAAGGCAGCCGATTCGCCGGTATATCATCTCGGTCCACTAACAAATTACTAAATTTAATTATTAAACTCATTAATTAAGGAACTAATTTTTTTATAATTTTTTTTATATATGTATATTAAAATTTTGCCTTCTGCAGTCTGCAATCCAACTACCTCTATATTTATAACTTGATTATTATTCTGCAAGTTCTTAGAAGACCATTTCAAATGAAAAACTTAGAATTGTGCAAAGAAAGATTAATTTTTATCTATACGCCATAATTAATAATTAATCAGAAATATGTTCTATTCCAAAATTCTTCCCATCATTAATACAATAATATTCCTCTTTATTCTAAATCTTCATCATGTTATTGTTAGAGGTGTCCGATCAGGTGATCAGAATTTGAAGAAAAAATGTTGAGTTTTCGGAAGAAATCAAAGAGAGAAGAGCAAGATTGGGGGTTGGGAGTTCCTTCGTACATTTAGTTTGGCCAGAGTTAAGGAAATATAGATTTGAAACTGCATTACACCACTAGTAAAGAAAGTAAGAAATTGTAATCTTAGTTAACCCAATTCTCTAATGATTTTTAATACACTTATATTATGGATTAAGTTTGAATAATTAATTAATTCTCATAATTTAGATATGGAGTATTATAGGATGTGTATGAAATATACTTTTATCCTAAAAAAAAGGTGTGTATTTAATGAATTAAGGATAATTTAGATATTTTATAAATAGACATTATAATTATATTATAATGAGGTGTGTATTTAATAAGGGGAGGTGTGCAAATAAAACCACCCTTTATAAATCTCTCACTCATTGACTATGTTGAGAATTATATTTATAGGTTTGTAAACTAAGTAATAATTAAAATAGCAAATAAATAACAAGAACAAGAAAATAGTAGTTGTGATCAAATAAGATGATAGGTAGTTCGTCAAGCCATCCAGTTTCATTCGTTAATTCATATTTTCATGTGTCGATGTCCGACTCTGCCTTGTGGTTTATGGACGCATCGCTAGACCATACAAATCTATTCTATAGACACAAATAGATAAGCTTTTGACACGTGTGAGTATCCTCAGAGCAAGACGTATCCTTTACCTCCCTTTCTAGGTACTATCATAATCAATTATTTCCCGTGCACTTAGTACTCTAACCCGATTTGATCTCCCTTTTTAGGTACTATAAAGTTATACTCTTAATCCTACTTGTTAACCCGAATTCAATTCAATTAACAAACATTCATATAAGACGGTTCTAATAAAACCTCGAAATCCCTTCACTTAGAATTATAACAATAAACCCTGCTCATTAGTGAACGCACTCAATCAATAACCATGTTATGCATTCAGACTCTACACAACGATTATTGATGCACAAAACAACTATGAGTATGGATTAAAAATGCACAATCTTATATAAACTAAACCACAAGTAGTGTTGTACGGAGTATACACACGAAATACAAATCAACTCATGAAACCTTCATAACCCTAGAACTACCGAAGTAGCTCTAGCCCATGATTGATCTAGGAACAATCATGGTTAGTTGGACCAATCTTACTTGAATCTCCAGCTGAACCTCTGTCACAGCTCTCCTACTCTCCTCTTGTAATGTGTTGTTGATGATGATCCCTTTCTTCTTTCTTTTCGTTATGTCTTCCTTGACTGCATGAGCCTCCTTTTATACTTGTAATCACGTCTCTAGGGCTTGGAATGGGCTTTTCAAGTGATCCCACGCATTTTGGCCTCGAAAATTTGGATAAGGTAAGTTCCCGCACGTCGGTTCAACCTCATCAAACGAGTCGAACCACAAGCCGCAGGTCGAACCACAGGTCGAACCCACCTACTGGAAGTACTCTGCACTTGGTTTGACCTCTTGTACAGGTCGAACCTCTCCCTCTTTGGTCGAACCATAGGTCGAACCTCACCACTGGATAATTTCTGCTCCTAGTTCGGCCAACCGTCAGGTCGAACCCCCAACGTCGTGGTCGAACCCATCTTCTCACGAACTGGTTCGACCACGGTTCGACCTGATAGACAGGTCGAAACCCTTGAGTCATGGTCGAACCCTCCTTCTACACACTTTGCAATGCTGGTTCGACCTGTAGGAGAGGTCGAACCCTCCTCCATCAGGTCGAACCACCTCTCTCCTTGGCGGTTCGCGTGGTCTCGACTTCGTCTCTTCAATTCTTGGCACTTCCACTCCGATTTTGCTATGAAAACCACTTAAATAGCTCCACTAACACCTGATTCATGCTAATTCACAATATATATAGGTTTTCCACCTATTTCCACCTCAAAACTCTCCAAAACTAGCACAAAACATGGTGCCAAAATTGTGAATTTACACACTCATCAAACCCCCAAACTTACATGTTTCTCGTCCCGAGACAACCAAATCAAACCACAGGAGTCGTGTATAATTCACCAAGATCAAGTACAATACATATCACACATGCAACTTCATTAAATCAAACAAGTATTAATTGCTTCATATATATCACTCATGCAAAACCAATCCAATCGCACACCATTCGGAGTACTAAGCAATCTAGCTCACAAGATAAGTATTTATTCTCTTTCACTCAAGTGCGTGAGGCACTATATAGGTTAATATAAACACTCATATTAATCCATATTCACGCGTAACCATAAGCTTGGCAAAGGTCTAAAAAATCAACTTATAAACAACTCTTCACTAGGATCACAAAGGACTTGTTTTCGGGTTGTAATGTTGGCTCTTTGGAAAAAGGTAGGAAAATTTAGGTAAAGTGACTTAAAACACTAGTAGAGAGTTACCTTGGAGGTTCTTGATTTCTTCTTCTTACAGCAAGTTCTCCTCCAATGTCGTCTCTTGAACTTGTAAAATTCCTGAATTTTCCTTCATTTCATGGCATCAACATCATCTTTTCGTTGGACAACTCGGGTACCGGTTTTAGGCACTACCCTTCTTCTCATGTATAGGCCATCAGCTGCTAAGCTTTACGCACCATGTATAAAAACAATCGGGGTACCAGTTTCGGGCACTACCCCTAAACAAGATTTAACCATATTCTTTTCATCCAACCATATTCTATCTTCCTTTTTCTTCTTGCAACACTTACTCACCTCAACTCTCTCTACCAGTGAATAGGTTAATCAAAGCTCAAGTAAAGGTTTTTAAGGTTATTTACTTCGGCTACCAAAGAAAAAGCTTTAACGGCTCAACGGGGCATTCAAAGGTTAATAAGATCATTAGGAAGGATAAAATTTGGCTAAGTAACTTAATCACAAAATAATGGCCTAAGATCATGTCCTAGCAATTGATCAATCCTAAGATCATGTCCTAGCAATTGATCAATCATAAGTCTCACACAAGACTCCAAGCCAAGTTCTAGAATACGTTCATATGAATGATCCTCTCAAGAATAAAATAATCATGATCACGCATGATTATCAAGGCTCAAATCCTCACATAGGTAATTAGAATCCTAAGTACTCCTCATAGCACATAATTAAGATCAATTCCACAAGAACTCTACATACTTATCAAATTATACATGCTTTTCATCAATAGAAATTAACACATGAACATATGAATGCACAAAATCAATAAGCTCATACCCAATCAATCATACAAGATATCACTTATACATTCCACTCACGCATGAATCACAACCCAACCTGTAAAGATAAAAAGAAGAATGATGGAATCAAGATGAATTGGAGGAAATCAAAGAAAACCTGAAAAACTACTCCTCCAGAGCATCATCATCCTCATCATCAAGCCTCCGCTCCACAATCCGGTGCAGATCACCGATGTGTCTATCCAAGTAATCAACTCGATCACCCTGATTAGAGCTATTTTCACCTAGATTTTAGTGTCTTTTTATATGTATTTTCGTATTATTTTATCCGTATTTTATATGTTATTTGGTTGTGTTTTGTATTTTTATTGAAATGTGTGTGAATGAGCTTAAATGTAAGATTTTCACTTTTTATTGGATGCTAAACATGATAAGGAAGATGTAGGAAAAAGCGGATCTCAATTCGGAGTTGAAACGAGGGAGAACGAGCCAAAACAGTGAAGAAATGCAGGAGCCAGCACACGAGCCGTGTAGCCAACACGGCCCTGTAAGAGTTGGCCGTGTGGCGACATCTAGTCACTCAACACGGGCAACTTCAGGTCGTGTCTAGTTGCACGAGTCGAGTCGGGAGCACGAGCCGTGTCACCAACACGGCCCTGTAAGAAGGTGGCCGTGTGGCGACATCAGAAGAGCCAACACGACCACACCTGTGCCCGTGTTACAACACACGACTCGTGTTGCAGCACACGAGCCGTGTTGCGTAACACGGCCCTGTAAGGCGAGGCCGTGCGGCAGCATCAGAAGACACAACACGGCCACCCCGTGGCCGTGTTACAGAGCACGACTCGTGTTGGGTATTTTCCTGCAGAAATTTCCAGATCCTTCTAGAAGCCTCCAAAGGGGTATAAATACCCCTTTATTCAACAATTGGAAAAGGATCCGAAAATCCTATCATCTACACACACCTCACACACCATTTCTTCCATTTCCCACCATCATCTTCATCCACCTTCATCCATTTTGATCCATCTTCATCATCTCCATTAATTCTCCATCAAAACTTCATCCCTTCCATTGGGTGTGAGAGATCTTAAGGAATCAAGAGCTAGAGGTGGAGATCAAGAAGAATAGAAGATTCTCTTCAAGAAATTGATAGGGAAGAATCCATTCATTTTGTATTTCTTTAGATCTTAGACTATGGATAATTGTAATGAATCATTTAATTGTTTTGTTACTTTTATCATGTTAGGCTAATCCCTCTAGTGGGATTAGGAATATGAAGAGCATATTAGATTTATATTATCATGTGGATTAAATTGGTTTTTAATTTAATTGATGTTGATTTCTATTCATGGAGTTTAATTGTCTTGATATTGTGATGGCATGGTTTGTTATTCATGAATGTTTATTGGTTTAATGGATTGTTGATCAATGGATTATTTGTGGTAATTAAATGCTATTATGATGTTCATGTATGTATTGCTTGGAGAGAGACGGAAACGACCCTCTATAGTATTAGGAAGGCATGATTAGACATTGAGTTTGGGTTTGACCGAAAGGATATTTGAATTCAATGAGGGGAACCAATCCATTCGTTGGCCTTAGTACACAAAAAGGGAGAGTTTAATCTAACTAGTACCTAGATGGAAGGGGTTAATGTTGGGCTTTGATCTTAAGTGCTTTTGGGAGTCTAAAATGGATTAACAACCTTTGTAACCCGAAAGGGAGCTTAGGATACTATCGTGATCACCCTTAGTCTACATCAATTAAGTTGAATTCCGTTTGCATGATAATATGAATCGAGTGTGCTTGGATGTTTCTAATCCCATGTTTTTTTCCATACTTGAACTTAAGCACCCATTTTCTTTACTTGTCATTTATCTTATTTGCTATCTTATTTACTTGCCTCTTGTTTTAGTTGTTATCCAATCTCAAAACCCCCGATCATCTTTACAAAAACAACAATGAACATGAGCTCACGTATTTTGCTAGTACGAAAATAACTCCTTATTGGATTGATAATTTTTCTTGGGATATACTACTACAACGATCGAGTATTCTTGCTCGTGAGTGCTATAAAATTAGGCAAACAAGAAAATGGCGCCGTTGCCAAAGGGGAGTTTGACGGACTAGTCGAGTACTGTGTTATTGTTTTAGTTGTTCTTGATAAGGATTCTTTTTATTTTCTTTTATTTATTATTTGTGTTTGTGGTCTCACTCTTGGCCTTTTCGTAGGTGTTTTATGATCACAAGATCAAAGGGAAATCAATCGATCATTCCTTTGAATTTGGAGATTGAAAGGACCGCACGACAAAGGAAACGAGAGAGGCGTAAAGCTAGAAAAGACAAAAATATGGAGAATCAACGGGGAGACAATGTTAATTATGACCCACCCCAAGATCCTTTACAAGATCAAAGGGGGGTACAAGAAGGAGTGCAAGAGAATCAAGCGGAGATAATGAGGAATGTCTTTGCTCAAAATCAAGAGTATATGCAATTGCTTGCCAATCAAGAAGCTCAAAGGATATTTCAACAACAAGAGTTGCCAAGGCCTAGAGCAATTCGGGATTACTTCCAACCGAGAGCCGTACACAATATGGTTCCTCCGGTTCAAGCCAATGATTATGAAATCAAGACCGGATTGATCAACATGGTTAAAGCAAATCAGTTTGGGGGAGGTCCTCTTGAAGACCCGAACACTCATCTATCTACTTTCTTGGAGGTTGCAAATACCGTCAAGATGAAGGGAGTGTCGGAGGATGCTATTCGAATGAGGTTGTTCTCTTTCTCTTTAAGAGACAAGGCTAAAGCATGGTACAATACAATTCCTTTGGGAAGTTGTAATACATGGGAAGATCTTGAGCAAAGGTTCCTAAACAAGTACTTTCCTCCTTCAAAGACGCTCCAATTGAAAAGCCTTATCACTCAATTTAGGCAACTTCCGGATGAAAATTTTTATGAAGCATGGGAACGCTACAAAGAGATGCTCCGAAAGTGTCCTCAACACGATTTTCATGAGAATCAACAAGTGGCTTTCTTTTACCAAGGGTTGAATCAACAAAATCGGATGCATGTAGATGCCTCATCCGGAGGGTCTATATTTGGAGTGGATGCTATGAAAGCTATGGATATTTTTGAAGACATTGCAATGAATGCTTATCAATGGCCTTCCGAGCGAGTAATAGGAGGTTATGCATTTGGAAAGGTAGCTCAAGTGGAGAGTGTGAACAAAGTGAAGAGTGATATGTTCCAAAGTGAAGGCATGAAGGAATTTAATGAGAGCATTCAAGCTTTAACAAAGCAATTGAATTTGATTACTCAAGGAGTAAGTCAAGGGGGAAGCACAAGTGCTATTGTGAATGATGAGAGCCATGTTATGCAAAGTATAGAGGATGTTGCCTACTTAGATAGGAGAAATTACCAAGGGAATTTCCAAGGTAATTATCCTTCTAATCAAGGTAATTTTCAAAGAGGATATCAAGGACAAGCTCGGGGAAGCAATTTCAATCAATCAAGTGGAAATTATCAAGCTCCGAGGAAGCATGAAAATCTTTCTTACTCTAATCCTCAAGCCGCCGTGTCATATCCTCCGGGATTCGATCCAAGTGCTAAACCACCAAATGGAGAGGGGAAAGCATCGGTGGAAGAGACATTGCTAACATTCATGAAAAAGATGGAGGCTAGAATGGAGGAAAATGAGAAGAAATCCGACAATAGGATGAGAGCTTTTGAGTATCAAATGGGTCAAATTGCTTCTTCCGTGGGATCTCAACACCAACAAGGAAAGTTTCCATCTACCACGGTAACCAATCCTAAAGAAGATTGCAAAGCTATCACTCTTAGAAGTGGAAAAGAGTATGAGGAACCTCCTATGCCTAAAGAAGATAGTATTGTCATTGAAAGGGAAGTGGAAAGCAAGGTGGAAGAAGGGTTGGTGCAAGAAGAGATTGAAATGGAGGAAGTAAGCAAGAAAAAAGAAATTGTTGAGCAAAAGAAAGATGAAGAGAAGATAGAGAGAATTCCAAAGTGGAAAAAGGCAAAGGAGTTAAGGGAAAAGGAAGTTGAAGTTGAAAGAGATAGTTGGGGAATACCCAAGACTCAAGTACCGGTTCCTTTTCCTCAAAGGTTTTTGAAGAAGGGTTTGGATGAGAGGTTCAAAAAGTTTCTTGAAATCTTCAAGAAGATTCAAATCAATATGCCTTTCGCCGATGCTTTGGATCAAATGCCTCATTATGCTCGTTTCTTGAAGGACATCATGGGAAAGAAAAGAAGTCTTGTGGACAATGAAACGGTTAATCTAACCGAAGAGTGTAGTGCCATTCTTCAACGGAAACTTCCACAAAAATTGAAGGATCCGGGTAGTTTCATTATACCGTGTGAAATTGGAAAGAACAAGAAGAACAATGCTCTTTGTGACCTCGGTGCAAGCATTAATCTAATGCCTCTCTCCATATTCAAGAAGCTTGGATTAGGTGAAGTAAAGCCAACTTCCATCACACTTCAATTGGCGGATAGATCTATGACACATCCAAAAGGAGTAGTTGAAGATGTGTTGGTGAAAGTTGATAAGTTCGTCTTTCCGGTGGATTTTGTTGTTCTAGATATGGAGGAGGATGAAAATGTGCCATTGATTTTTGGGAGACCGTTTCTTGCTACCGGGAGAGCTCTTATTGATGTCTACAAAGGAGAATTGAAGTTGAGGGTTAATGATGAGGAAGTGGTATTCTCTCTACACAAGGCCATGCAATATCCAATGAATGATGAAGAATGTAAAAGTGTGGATGTTGTAAAGGGAAGTGTCGAGGAGAGTTGGCCTTCCATTGTAACCAAGGATCCACTTGAACTTTGCTTGAGCAATTCTTTATCTCTTTCTAATATTTCTACTACTTCTCTTGATTTAAATGAAGAATTGATTAATTGTTTGCTTGATCTAGGTGATTGTAGTGAAGCTCAAGAGGTTGCAGCCGCCATCTCAAGGGGAAATGAAAAGTTCTTACCACTTAGAGATCCATTTGAGCAAGAAGAGAAAAAGGAAAAGAAGGTGGAGTTGAAGCCTCTACCCGATCATCTTACTTATGCCTACCTTGGTGAAAATGAGACTTATCCGGTAATTGTATCATCATCTCTAACTTCTAGTCAACTTGATAAATTGCTTAATGTCCTTAAAGAGCATAAGTCGGCTATTGGTTGGTGTATTGATGATTTGAAGGGAATTAGTCCAACAATTTGCATGCATAAGATAAGACTTGAGGATGAAGGGAAAGCTTGTGTTCAAAACCAAAGAAGACTTAATCCTATCATGCAAGAAGTGGTAAAAAAAGAGGTTCTTAAGTGGTTAGACTCCGATATGATTTTTCCTATTAGTGATAGCCCCTATGTGAGCCCGTTGCATGTAGTATCTAAAAAAGGGGGTATGACTATAGTGAAGACCGATAAAGATGAGACCATAGCCACTAGGACGGTGACGGGATGGCGTGTGTGTGTTGATTATAGGAAGCTTAATGAAAACACACGTAAAGATCACTTCCCCTTACCTTTCTTGGATCAAATGTTGGATAGGTTGGCCGGGTATGAGTTTTATTGCTTTCTTGATGGATATTTCGGGTATAACCAAATTCTCATAGCACCCAAAGACCAAGAAAAGACCGCTTTCACTTGTCCTTATGGAATATTTGCTTTTCGAAGATTGCCATTTGGACTTTGCAATGCACCGGCCACCTTTCAAAGGTGTATGATGGCAATCTTTGAAGGATTAATTGAGAATATAATGGAAGTGTTCATGGATGACTTTTCGGTGTTTGGTTCTTCTTTTGATAATTGTTTGTCTAACCTTGCTATTGTTTTGAAGCGATGTCAAGACACTAATTTAGTGTTGAATTGGGAGAAGTGCCATTTCATGGTAAATGATGGCATTGTACTTGGACATCACATCTCTTCAAAGGGATTGCAAGTTGACCGAGCCAAAGTTGTTGCTATAGAGAAGCTTCCACCACCAACAAATGAGAAGGGAGTACGATCGTTCCTTGGCCATGCCGGGTTCTATCGTAGATTCATCAAGGATTTTTCTTCATTTTCTAAACCTCTATCTCATCTCCTTGAAAAAGATGTGCCATTTAAGTTTGATGATAATTGTTTAAATGCTTTTCAGGTGCTAAAGGAAGCTTTAATTTCATCACCCATCTTGATCACCCCCGATTGGAAGGAGCCATTTATATTGATGTGTGATGCAAGTGATGTAGCTCTTGGAGTAGTTTTGGGGCAACTAAGAGAGAAAAAATTCCGAGCTATTTACTATGCAAGCAAGACATTTGATGCGGCTCAAAGGAACTACACCACTACCGAAAAAGAGTTCTTGGCGGTAGTATACGCATTTGATAAGTTTCGTCCTTATTTGGTAGGAACGAAAACTATTGTATATACCGACCATGCCGCTATCAAGTATCTCATGGCAAAGAAGGATGCAAAGCCAAGGGTGATAAGATGGGTACTACTTCTTCAAGAATTTGATATTGAAGTGAGAGATAAGAAGGGCACGGAGAATGTGATAGCCGACCATCTTTCAAGGTTAGAGTCGAGGGAGCATTGTGAAGGTACTTATGAGTTAATCAAAGAGGTTTTTCCCGATGAAGAAATCTTGGAGTGTGATTGCTATCAAATTGAGGCTTTAGTGGAGGAAGAAGGAAGCCCGTGGTATGCGGACTATGTGAATTACTTGGCTAGTGGAAGGAGACCTTATGAGCTTAATAAGTATCAATCCAAGAAGTTCTTTCATGATGTTAAAAGTTACTTGTGGGATGATCCATTCTTGTACAAGATGTGCAATGATTCTCTTGTGCGAAGATGTGTGCCCGAGGAAGAATGGAATAGTGTGTTGGAGTTTTGCCACTCTTCACCTAGTGGAGGCCATTTTGGAGCTCAAAAGACCGCTGCAAAAGTCTTACAATCGGGGTTGTATTGGCCATTTTTGTTCAAGAGTTGTAAGAAATTTGTAGAAGGTTGTGATCGATGTCAAAGGATGGGAGGAATCTCCAAGTGGGATGAGATGCCCCTTAAGAGCTTTCAAGAAGTGGAGATATTTGATGTGTGGGGCATCGATTTCATGGGACCGTTTCCTCAATCGAATGGATTCCTATATATCCTATTGGCGGTTGACTATGTCTCGAAATGGGTTGAGGCCATACCTTCAAGAACAAGTGATGCTAGAGTTGTCATGGGGTTTCTAAAGAAGCATATCTTCACAAGATTTGGAGTACCTAGAGTATTGGTAAGTGATGGGGGTAGTCACTTCATAAATAAGCTCATGGAGAACATTCTCAAGACTTATGGAGTGAAGCATCGAGTGTCTACTCCGTATCATCCTCAAACGAATGGTCAAGCTGAAATTTCTAATCGACAAATCAAACAAGTCTTGGAGAAAACAGTGAGTGTGAGTAGAAAGGATTGGTCAAATAAACTTGATGATGCATTGTGGGCCTTTCGAACCGCATTCAAGACCACTCTTGGTATGTCTCCTTTTCAAATTGTCTATGGTAAGTCTTGCCATCTTCCGGTGGAGTTAGAGCATAAAGCTTATTGGGCCATTAAGAAGTTGAATTTTGACATGAAAGCTTCGAAGAAGGTAAGATTCTTACAATTGAATGAGCTTGAGGAATTTAGAGAAAATGCTTATGAAAATTCAAGAATTTTTAAGGAGAAAACCAAGAGGTGGCATGATGCTCGTTTGAGGAAGAAGAGCTTTGAAAAGGGTGAGAAGGTGTTGGTATTCAATTCTCGACTAAGACTTTTCCCGGGCAAGTTGAAGTCCAAATGGAGAGGACCTTATGTGGTAAAGGACGTACTTGATGGGGGAGCTCTAAAGGTTATAGATGAGAACGGGGGAGAGTTCTTGGTCAATGGTCATCGTGTGAAACACTATGTGGATCCATCACAAAGGGAGACCCTCTTTGTGGATACTTTATGTGAAAGATGAGCTAAACATTCGTCTAGCTTGAAGACGTTAAACTTAGCGCTCGATGGGAGGCACCCCATCACTATCTTTATTGCTTTGTTTTTGTTGTTTGTTTGTTTTGGCCTTGTAGGTTGATTGTGCTCATGGGGAAAAATGCACATTGAAGAAAAGAGAAATGCTTCATGGATTCAAGTTGACATGTTCCACAACTTGTTGCAAACTTAATTCGTGACTCTTGTCTCGAGTTAAGTTTGGGGGGTGCTAGTGCGTGGTGGACATAGCTTGAGTTGTGTGGATGCGGTTACTTCTCTACAAGAAGATCATCAATGGAAACTACAAGGGTAAGTCTCACCACTTTTTGCAAACTTAAGTCTCAACTCTTGTTTCGATTTAAGTTTGGGGGGAGAGTGTGTGGTGTGACTCACCACTTGAGTATGATTCTTGTAAAAATTGGGTCAATTTTAAAATTTTTCTCATGAGTTTGGGTTGATTGGTGGTGTTGAAGTGCATGATAGTCCATATTCATAATGAAATTGTTGAAATAATGGTGTTTGTTGAGTGTTTGAGCATGAATGAGAGGTATTGGAAGCATGATGGAGCTTGAAACTAACGCTTTCCTTACCAAATGCCTATTGAGGGAGTACTCTACACCTTATCATTTTACTACTTGAAATGAATTGAGTTTGATTTGGATTGTTGTGACTAGCATGCTACTTCATTTGTTATGTTTATGGGAGGTTTACTTTCGTAAATTAGGATTTCCTTTTCAATAAAGGTTGGGATGAATGTGTGCTTAATTTTCTTATGGATGATGGTATTTTGTGTTTTTGCATGTTTTGTGTTTTTGTTGTGTCTTGATTGTTGAGTCCTTATTTGTATGTTGTGTGTATTTTCATTCTTGTCTTGGGATGTTTGGTGGTTTGTTTAGGGATGTCGTGAGTCATTTTTGAACGTGAGTGATGATATGTTGTGGTGATAAGTGATGACAAATTATGATTAAGAATCTCTACACTTTCAAATTATGACATGTTTTACTTAACTTGTTCAATTTTGAGATGAATGTGGTGTAATAAGTTCCTTAAGGTTCGAGCACAAGCTTGTGAGCATTTGAGCCTCAACCATGTATACATGGTATTTCTTCATGAGTGGATCGGTTGTGTTTGATAAGTTAGAACTTGCTCAAGGACTATAGGAACGAGCCCGATTAGTGGAGATTGGTGAAATGATCTAAGGCCATCCTTGTTATTATAGTCATTACCATATATGTTTCCTACCTTGAACATCATCCTTAGTCAACCACTTTGAGCCTATAAGCCTATTTCTTGTGAATTTAGCACATTACAAGCCTTAATTACCCATTCAAGCTTATATACACCTTTGTGTGGGGCATTGAGGAGATGGTAGCTAGAAAGGATTGATTGATTAGAAAAAGAAGAAAAGGGAATGGTAAACAAGCAAGAAAAAGGATGAAAGAGCATAAAAAAGAATGAACATGCAACCTCAAAACAAGAAAAATGAGTAAAGCAACAACAAGATGCTCAAGGAAATAAAAATTCAAAGAAAGGAAGCATGCATCATAAGAAGCTCAATCCAAAGGAATGTTGATGAGTAGTGCTTGTGAGTACCAAAGTTGAGAAAGGAAGAAAGAAAAGTGGAGAAGTTGAGGAAGTTGATCATCTCTTCGATTACTTACACTTGTTAGTCACTCTTATCCATATACTTCCTACCATACCAAAGAGCCTATCATTACATCCTAATTAAAGACCTTTTTGATCATTAATTGAAACTTTGGTGGTTTGAGAATATAGTCCGCGAGCAAGCTTATAGCGAGTCGAGCCAATCGATTAATGAGTGTGATTTACCCTATTTCAAAAGAGTGTTGAGAGACATCAATATCCATTGTGAGGCTTGGACTTAAAAGGAACTATATTACACTTTATTCTCTTTTGATTGAACTTGTTAATTTCTCATGTCATGAATTTAATGTTGTAGGATGACTTAGCATAGGTTGTTGTTATTATTGCTAACGATGTGTTATTGTTTATATTCGTTTAGTCTTTTTCTAGGTGAAAATTTCTCCTTTTGATTTGTCATTTTCGTTGCTCGGGGACGAGCAACACCTTAAGTTTGGGGGGTTGATTAGAGCTATTTTCACCTAGATTTTAGTGTCTTTTTATATGTATTTTCGTATTATTTTATCCGTATTTTATATGTTATTTGGTTGTGTTTTGTATTTTTATTGAAATGTGTGTGAATGAGCTTAAATGTAAGATTTTCACTTTTTATTGGATGCTAAACATGATAAGGAAGATGTAGGAAAAAGCGGATCTCAATTCGGAGTTGAAACGAGGGAGAACGAGCCAAAACAGTGAAGAAATGCAGGAGCCAGCACACGAGCCGTGTAGCCAACACGGCCCTGTAAGAGTTGGCCGTGTGGCGACATCTAGTCACTCAACACGGGCAACTTCAGGTCGTGTCCAGTTGCACGAGTCGAGTCGGGAGCACGAGCCGTGTCACCAACACGGCCCTGTAAGAAGGTGGTCGTGTGGCGACATCAGAAGAGCCAACACGACCACACCTGTGCCCGTGTTACAACACACGACTCGTGTTGCAGCACACGAGCCGTGTTGCGTAACACGGCCCTGTAAGGCGAGGCCGTGCGGCAGCATCAGAAGACACAACACGGCCACCCCGTGGCCGTGTTACAGAGCACGACTCGTGTTGGGTATTTTCCTGCAGAAATTTCCAGATCCTTCTAGAAGCCTCCAAAGGGGTATAAATACCCCTTTATTCAACAATTGGAAAAGGATCCGAAAATCCTATCATCTACACACACCTCACACACCATTTCTTCCATTTCCCACCATCATCTTCATCCACCTTCATCCATTTTGATCCATCTTCATCATCTCCATTAATTCTCCATCAAAACTTCATCCCTTCCATTGGGTGTGAGAGATCTTAAGGAATCAAGAGCTAGAGGTGGAGATCAAGAAGAATAGAAGATTCTCTTCAAGAAATTGATAGGGAAGAATCCATTCATTTTGTATTTCTTTAGATCTTAGACTATGGATAATTGTAATGAATCATTTAATTGTTTTGTTACTTTTATCATGTTAGGCTAATCCCTCTAGTGGGATTAGGAATATGAAGAGCATATTAGATTTATATTATCATGTGGATTAAATTGGTTTTTAATTTAATTGATGTTGATTTCTATTCATGGAGTTTAATTGTCTTGATATTGTGATGGCATGGTTTGTTATTCATGAATGTTTATTGGTTTAATGGATTGTTGATCAATGGATTATTTGTGGTAATTAAATGCTATTATGATGTTCATGTATGTATTGCTTGGAGAGAGACGGAAACGACCCTCTATAGTATTAGGAAGGCATGATTAGACATTGAGTTTGGGTTTGACCGAAAGGATATTTGAATTCAATGAGGGGAACCAATCCATTCGTTGGCCTTAGTACACAAAAAGGGAGAGTTTAATCTAACTAGTACCTAGATGGAAGGGGTTAATGTTGGGCTTTGATCTTAAGTGCTTTTGGGAGTCTAAAATGGATCAACAACCTTTGTAACCCGAAAGGGAGCTTAGGATACTATCGTGATCACCCTTAGTCTACATCAATTAAGTTGAATTCCGTTTGCATGATAATATGAATCGAGTGTGCTTGGATGTTTCTAATCCCATGTTTTTTTCCATACTTGAACTTAAGCACCCATTTTCTTTACTTGTCATTTATCTTATTTGCTATCTTATTTACTTGCCTCTTGTTTTAGTTGTTATCCAATCTCAAAACCCCCGATCATCTTTACAAAAACAACAATGAACATGAGCTCACGTATTTTGCTAGTACGAAAATAACTCCTTATTGGATTGATAATTTTTCTTGGGATATACTACTACAACGATCGAGTATTCTTGCTCGTGAGTGCTATAAAATTAGGCAAACACACCCAACCTACCAACTTTCTCATTCAAGGCCGTGTACCTCTCATTCAGCGTAGCATAGTTGGTGTTGGCGAGTGCGAGCTGTCGGTTCGTCTCCTGCTGGCTAGCAACGATCGCGACCAGCTGCTCATGAATAAGGCGAAGCTGCTCCCGTGTATTATTCAGGACAGCCCGCTGCTGCTGCGGTGCTGGCTCATGCTGATGTGCGTCGTGCTGCATCGACATCTCCTCATCCTGCTGCTCCTCCTCTAGATGCTCCTCTTCGGGCTGCTGTGGTGGACGGAACTCTCCTTGATCAACAATCTGCTGTAACTCCACCATCCTACCATCCGCACACATCTGCGATACAGTCCTCCAATCACCACCCGACTTCACTGTCACGGATAAGGCGTTGTGTCCTAGAAAATCCATCAACTTGTTCCTCGCCACCCGAATAGTTGTCAAGTTACTCACGTCGAAGGGGAACATGAAATCGAAGGGCTTGAGTCGTGAAGAACCAGTCTCCATCTCTAAAATGGGCAAATCCTCCCTTCACGCATGTAAACATCGCCAAATCTGGCTCTCCTCTAACTGGTGTGATGCCGGTGAAATCCAAATTATAATGCTCAGCCACGATCGTCACTAACCCTCCAATATTTACCTTTTGAAACCCAATGGTCCTGAATCGATGTAGCTGTGCAATGAAATACGCTCCAACATTAAACTGCACCCCATTTAGCATACACCACAAGGCGTAAGCTCTCCTCTAGACACAACACTCCCCTCTGAGCGGGCAAACAACGTGTTGCTCAAGACACGGTCCATGTACCTCAAAACTGGATTCTTTATTGAAGAAGCACGAGCCTGCCTAATCTTATAATCTCCAATCTCCCATGTGATCTCTCTCCAAAATCTATTCGCGTTGAACGCAGCATTCTCCAAATGAGGGATCCCCAAAGGCGTCTCAAACAGCTCATTAAAATCCTCAGACATCCATCTCCTACTCACTCCATCAAGCTGAAACGTACACTGATATGGGTACCCAAGTGGGTCCTTCATCATCTCGAATGAGCAGATTACTTCCGCTGTAACATGGAAATACGTCGGCCTCTTTAACTCCATAAATCTTCGGATACCCACTTGATCGAACATCCAAAAAATGTCATTCCCGATTCTCATTATCCTTATCGCCTCATCATCTTGGTATCGAGTACGAGCTATCTTGTCCGAGACTTCTTCCCACTTTTCTTTAATCTCATCCCAGTTTTCCATTTGAATTTTGAAGTTCTTGGGTAAACAATCTTGTAGCCTCAGCTTCCTGGTCACTGTGTCCACATTCAAAGGCCTATCATTCCTCTTCTTCGATCTTGCTTCATCTGCCTTACCTTTCCCTTTACTTGATCCTTGTCCCTTTCCTGAAAACAAATACTATACAACCAACAGGACAAGAACACAAGTATTTGACTAGCTTATCCTATACTCTACTCAAGACTTCAAGCATCCATGCTTAATCAACTCCAACTATCATCTCAACACCACTTGCTTATTTAACATGCTCAAAACATCTTCAATCACACTACCTTTAATCTTCAAATCATAAACAACAAGCATGCATCAACCAATTCAAGCTATTCAACAAGAATTTCAACAATTGAACTTCATGAACAACTCCAATTATCAACAATTCAAACCTAATTAACATGCTCATTCTTCTAGATGCATTATATCCTTGATCAATCCACATACAAACTCAAGTTCTCTCCATAATCAAGCAATCATGAATTCATATGAATCAATTCAAAAATATCAATTATTACCATGAATTTCAACCAAAATCAACATCAATCAACTTACCCACAACACATTTCTTGCAATAAACTTCAATCCTAAGGTAATTGAGTTGAAAAAATGTACCTTTAGTGTTGCCCATGGTTAACTATCAAAAATTGGAACACAACATTCAAAAACGCATGACTGAACCCTGATTCACGATAAAATTGCCCCAAATCCGCGCCCAATTCAAGAATCAAGAGTGTAGTGTTGTGTAATCGGTGCAAAATCAAGTGTAATTGACGAATTTATGCAAGGGTGTCAAAGTTCGGGGAGGGTTTGAGGTTTGGTGAACAAAAAGAATGATCGAACCCTTCTAAAAAAACAACTTAAAATGCGTACCTGACTGGGTTCGACCTTGGGTTCGACCTGCAGAATAGGTCAAACCTCGAGCGACGAGCTTGAACCTACCTTTTGGACAAACTTACCTTTTGGTTCGACCTAGGTTCGACCTTCTGAACAGGTCGAATCACTCTTGTGACGAGGTTGAACCTATCACCTGAAAAACAGAGTGCTCTGAACGGACTGGTTCGACCTCAGGTTCGACCTTCTAAACAGGTCGAACCATAATGGCTTAGGTCGGACCACCCTACTGTAAGTTTTAAGTCACCGGGTTCGACCTTGGTTCGACCTGTTAGACAGGTCGAACCAACAATGATCAGGTCGAACCACCTCACTGGATGATTTTTTGCGTCGGTTCGACTTTCTCTGCTCGGTTCGACCTCCTGGCACTGGTCGAACCTACCTTGGCTTTGGTCGAACCACCCTTCTAAGCTTCCAAACTGAGTGTTCTTCAATCCCTACACACTTCAAACTTCAATATGAATCATTAGGTACCAACTAGAGCACAACTTCATCAAAAATTGTTCCACAAAATATCATTCATGAGTAACTCCGTAAAAGAAAACAAAACCAAAACCCACTAAACATTAGGCAAGTTGTAAAAAATTGTCACATCAAAATCGATTAAAATTTTAAATATGGCGCAAAAACCAATTCCCCTAACAAACATCACAAAGAAAAGATTATACCATCGGTGCTTATTGAGGTAAGTACATCACACCCCCCAAACTTAGTAGAAACCATAGTTGAAACTATGTTTGCAAAGAGGTGTAATTGCCGATAAGTAAGCACTTCAAATATAAAAATTTCTTACACACACGAATGAAATAAAATAATAAAACGGGAGGGAAAGCCCCCAACAGGCGCTCATGTTTAACGTCGGAGAGTCACGACGGTACCAAATCAGATCAAGGTATCCACAAAGATAACACAAACATCATCCGGCGACTTGTAATGCTTCAAGCGATGTCCATTCGCCGCAAAAATGTCTCCATCCTTGTCAATGAGCTCAAAACACCCCCTCCTAAGACTCGATGAATCATGAACGGTCCCGTCCACTTTGACTTCAACTTGCCTGCAAAAAGCTTTAAACGAGAGTTAAAGAGTAATACCTCGTCTCCTTGCTTGAACTCCTTATACGAGATCGTCGAATCATGCCACCTCTTAATCCTTTCCTTGTAGATCTCTGAATTCTTGTACGCACTACTCCGAAACTCATCCAAAAGATTGATGTGAGTAATCCTCAACTCCTTCACATCCTTGAGAGTCAAGTTCAAGCTTCTCAAAGCCCAAAACGCTTTATATTGAATCTCTACAGGTAAGTGGCACGATTTTCCATAGACAATCTGATACGGTGACATATCTAACACCGTCTTGTACGCGGTCTGGAACCCCCACACGACATCATCAAGCTTCAAAGCCCAATCCTTTCTATTGGTTCCGACCACCTTATCCAGAATCTGTTTGACTTGACGATTAGAGACCTCTGCTTGCCCATTTGCTTGAGGATGATAGGGTGTAGTAACACTATGCTTAACACCATACTCTTTAAGCACCTTCTCAAGAAATTTATTGACGAAATGCGTACCTCCATCACTAACAAGTGCTCTAGGGACTCCAAAATGGGCAAAGATATGCTTCTTCAAGAAAGATGTAACAGTTTTCGAATCATTCAAGCGAGTAGGAATTGCTTCCACCCACTTAGAAACATAATCCACCGCAAGTAGTATGCAGAGAAATCCATTAGATGGGGGAAAAGGCCCCATAAAATCGATACCCCACATATCAAAATTCTCAATCACTATGCTCAGCTGAAGCGGCATCTCGTCTCTCCTACTGATGTTTCCCATGCGTTGACATCTATCGCAAGACGCCACATAGGTCTCATAGTCCTTGAACAACGTAGGCCAATAAAGAGCGGACTGAAGTACCTTTGCTGCTGTCTTTTGAGCGCCGAAGTGCCCCCCGTTAGGTTGTGCATGGCAAAACTCGAGAACACTCTCCATCTCCATCTCGGGCACACACCTATGGATGATAGAATCCGTGCAAATTTTGTACACAAACGGATCATACCATATGAAGGTCTCAACATCCCTTTTGAATTTAGCAAGTTGATATCGGTTGAGATCCCTTGGAATTTCTCCCACAGCAATATAATTAACATAATTCACATACCATGGATCAACTCCCTGCGCAGCAACCACACACGCCCGCTTAGCCACTTCAACAAACATGGCCATAATCTTTTCATCCAGAAACATTTCCTCAATATACTCAAAAGAATTATCACAATGTTCCCTAGTCTCCAACCTCGAAAGGTGATCCGCCAACACATTATCAGAACCTTTCTTATCCCGGATCTCCATGTCAAACACTTGAAGTAAAAGAATCCACCTTATTATCCTAGGCTTCGTCTCCTTCTTTTCCATCAAGTACCGAATCGCTGAATGATCCGTGTACACAATAGTCTTCATGCCAACCAAATACTGACGAAACTTGTCGAATGCGTACACAACCGCCAACAACTCCTTTTCAGTCACCGTGTAATTCTTTCGTGCCGTATCAAAAGTCTTACTTGTGTAGCAAATGACGCAAAACTTCTTTTTCTTCAGCTGCCCAATCACCACTCCAAGTGCTACATCACTTGCATCACACATTAGTACAAACGGTTGAGTCCAATCCGGTGTGATCAAGATAGGTGCAAAAATAAGTGCCTCCTTCAAAACTTGAAAAGCTGTCAGACAATCTTCATCAAACACAAAAGGAACATCCTTTTCAAGTAAGTGAGATAAGGGCTTAGAGTATTTTGAGAAGTCTTTTATGAATCTCCTGTAAAAATCGGCGTGTCCAAGGAAGGACCGCACTCCTCTTTCATTGGTCGGTGGCGGAAGCTTCTCAATTGCCACCACTTTAGCACGATCTACCTGCAATCCTTTGGCTGAAACATGATGCCCAAGAACAATCCCATCCTTCACCATGAAGTGGCACTTCTCCCAATTCAAGACAAGATTAGTCACTTGGCATCTCTTCGAAACAGTAGCTAGGTTAGACAAACAAATATCAAAGGAGGAACCAAAAACAAAAAAATCATCCATGAACACCTCCATGATCTTCTCTATCAACCCATCGAATATTGCCATCATGCATCTCTGAAAAGTAGCAGGCGTATTACATAACCAAAATGACATTTTCCAAAAAGTAAAGGTCCCGTAGGGGCAAGTAAAAGTGGTCTTTTCTTGATCCTCAGGGGCAATCATAATTTGGTTGTATCCCGAGTATCCATCCAAGAAATAATAAAACTCATACCCTGCAAGACGATCTAACATTTGATCCATGAAAGGAAGAGGAAAATGATCCTTACACGTGTTCTCATTCAACTTCCTATAATCTACACATGTACGCCATCCCGTAGGAATCCTTGTAGCTATCGCTTCTCCATTCTCAGCTTTTACTACAGTCATACCCCCCTTTTAGCAACTACATGCAATGGACTCACATGGGGACTATCACTAATAGGATATATGATTCCAGCATCCAACCACGTAAGGATTTGCTTCCTAATCACCTCTTGAATCGCGGGATTAACCCTCCGCTGATTCTGAACACTTGCCTTTGCCTCGTCTAACAATCTTATCCTATGCATACAATACGAAGGACTAATTCCTTTCAAATCCTCAAAAGACCAATCAATCGCAGATTTATACTTCCTAAGAACATTCAATAACTCCTCAAGTTGATCATCATCAAGAGAAGAAGATACAATTACCGGATATTTTTCATTGTCGCCAAGAAAGGCGTACTTCAAGTGTTCCGACAAAAGTTTCAACTCCTCCTTCCTCACTTCCATCGGAGAGCTCTCGTTATCCAAAGGCAAGTACTTCCTAGTCCACTTGACTTCTTCCACCTTAGTTCTTTCTGATTCAAACCTGTCATCACCCAAAGCAAGTAAGTTTTTAAGAAATTCAATACATACCTCGTTGGAGAGTCCGTCAAGCTCCGTAGTGGGATAAGTAAGAGACTCCATCAAACATGTCTCAAGAGGATCCTTTGACAGTCAGAGACATATCCTCCTTCACAATCTCCTCCACTACGTCAATACTATAACACTGCGACTCCATGGGCATCTTCATTGCTTTGTCCAAGTTGAAAAGAACTTCTTCTTTATCCATTCGCAATCTAAGCTCTCCTTTCTGAACATCAATCATAGCTCCAGCAGTAGCAAGGAATGGTCTCCCTAAGATTAAAGGGATATTATCCTTATCTTCTTCCATCTCTAGCACAAGAAAGTCCACAGGAAAGACTAGCTTCTCCACTTTGACGAGAACGTCTTCAATTATATCTTTTGGAAATATCATTGACCTGTCCGCCAATTGGAGAAATACTGTTGTAGGGGTCAACTCCCCCAAACCAAGCCTCTAAAAGATGGACAAAGGCATCAAATTGATGCTTTCCCCTAGATCGCACAAAGCTCGCCATGCCGGCCCCTTTCCGATCTCACATAGAATAGTGAAGCTCCCCAGATCCTTCATCTTTTGCGGTAGCTTCCTTTGGATGATTGAGCTGCAATTCTCAGATAAATTCACTGTTTCAATTCCGGTTAAGCTCCGCTTCTTCAACAATACGTCTTTAAGAAATCGGGCATAGTACGGCATCTCCATGATTGCCTCTGAGAAAGGAATGCTCAAGCTTATTTTGTTCATTATCTCTGAAAACTTCTTGAACTTCTCTTCCAATCTCTTGTTCACAAGCTTGTAGGGAAACGGTGGAGGTATCTTTGTTTTGGGAATCCCCCATTCATCACGATCAACCTTCTTCGCTTTCTCCTTTTCGGCTCTCAATCGCTTGGCTCTCTCCCACTTTTTCTCAGCTATTTTGTCTGTACTTTGCTCATTCCGAACCACTGGAGTAGCATCAACATCATCGAGAGTGTTCGGAGTAGCAACAGGAAATTTCTGGTGGGGTTCGACCAGGGTTCGATCAGTGGAACAGGTCGAACCAGGCTCGTATTGGTCGAACCTACCTTCTGGACAACGGCTCTCTTTTTGAAATTGAGGTTCTGATGAGTGTGTAAATTCACAAGTTTACCACCATGTTTTGTGCTAGTTTTGGAGAGTTTTGAGGTGGAAATAGGTGGAAAACCTATATATATTGTGAATTAGCATGAATCGGGTGTTAGTGGAGCTATTTAAGTGGTTTTCATAGCAAAAACAGAGTGGAAGTGGCAAGAATCGAAGAGACGAAGTCGAGACCACGCGAACCGCCAAGGAAAGAGTAGGGTTCGACCTAATGGAGGAGGGTTCGACCTCTCCTATAGGTCGAACCAGCATTGTGGAACAGCTGAAGATAGGTTCGACCACGACTCCAGGGGTTCGACCTGTTCATCAGGTCAAACCATGGTCGAACCAGTTCGCGAGAAGATGGGTTCGACCACGACGTTGGGGGTTAGACCTGATAGTTGGTCGAACCAGGAGCGGAAATTGTCCAGTAGCATGGTTCGACCTGGGGTTCGACCAAGACCTGAGTGGTTCGACCTGTGCAAGAGGTCGAACCAAACGCAGAATGTGTCCAGTAACAGGGTTCGACCTGAGGTTCGACTTGTTGGCCAGTGGTTCGACCTGTTGACGAGGTCGAACCAAAATGCAGAAACTTACCTTATCCGGATTTTTGAGGCCAAAACGCGTGAGATCACTTGAAAAGCCCATTCCAAGCCCTAGAGACGTGACTACAAGTATAAAAGAAGGCTCATGCAATCGTGATACAAGAGGGAGACATCGTGATAAAAGAGAGGAGTGAAGAAAAGAGATTAGTGATCCATCCGGAGGGCTGTGACAGAGATTCAGCTGGAGATTCAAGTAAGATTGGTCCATCTAACCATGATTGTTCTTAGATCAATCATGGGCTAGAGCCACTTCGGTAGTTCTAGGGTTATGAAGGTTTCATGAGTTAATTTGTATTTCGTGTGTATACTCCGTACAACACTACTTGTGGTTTATTTTATATAAGATTGCACGTTTTTAATCCATACTCATAGTTGTTTTGTGCATCATTAATCGTTGTGTAGAGTCTGAATACATAATATGGTTATTGATTGAGTGCGTTCACTGTTGAGCAGGGTTTATTGTTATAATTCTAAGTGAAAGAATTCCGAAGTCTTATTAGAACTGTCTTATATGAATGTTTGTTAATTGAATTGAATTCGGGTTGACAAGTAGGATAAAGAGTATGACTTTATAGTACCTAAAAAGGGAGATCAAATCGGGTTAGAGTACTAAGTGCACGGGAAATAATTGATTATGATAGTACCTAGAAAGGGAGGTGGAGCATACGTCTTGCTCTGAGGATACTCACACGTGTCAAAAGCTTATCTATTTGTGTCTATAGAATAGATTCGCATAGTCTAGTGATGCGTCCATAAACTACAAGGCAGAGTCGGATATCGACACACGAAAGTACGAATTAACAAAGGAAACTGGATGGCCTGACAAACTACCTATCATCTTAATTGATCACTACTATTATTTACTTGTTCTTGTTATTTATTAGCTATTCAAATTGTTACTTAAACCAATTGTTTAATTCAAAATAGTCATAATCTACTAGAACGTAATTAAATTGATATTTATCCGTCCCGTGGATTCGATATTTAACTTGGTCATCTTCGAAACTACAATTGATATCCTTCATACTTGGGGATTAATTGTGTGTTGAGAAAACGCTCATCAAGTTTTTAGCGCTGTTGCCGGGGAAGATGCTAGGAAGATCCTCTTGTTCAAATTCTCGCTTACTGAAAAGGTGAG
This sequence comes from Pogostemon cablin, assembly GCA_023678885.1. Lineage (NCBI taxonomy): Eukaryota > Viridiplantae > Streptophyta > Magnoliopsida > Lamiales > Lamiaceae > Pogostemon > Pogostemon cablin. The sequence continues at coordinate 16,011,279 of CM042953.1, read as the reverse complement.
AGATTGGTACGACACTATCAACGCAGCTGAGTGCACCACTTGGGAGCAACTGAAGCTAAGGTTCTTGGAGAGGTACATGCCACCTTCAAAGGTGTTTAAAATGAAGCAAGACATTAACCAATTCGCTATGAGTGGAGGAGAAAAATTTCACGAAGCATGGGATAGATTCAAGGACATGCTTAGGAAGTGTCCTCAACATGGGCTATCTAAAGCTCAATATATCAGTATATTCTACAATGGATTAGACTTTGATTCACGAGTGTTATTGGATGCTTCTTCTAATGGAGCATTGCTTACAAAATCATCTGTAGAGGCCGAGAAGTTGTTTGAAGATATTTCGATGAATTCGAGGGATTGGCCAACTGATCGAGTTAGAGGTACTTATGTCCTTGGTAAGGTAGCTAAGGTTGAACAAGCAATGGTTAAAACAAGTAGAGAGGATGAGATCGTCTCTAGCTTGTCCAATATCAACAAGCTACTTGAATCCCAACAGAAGCAAATCAGCGAATTATCTCAGCGCGTACCAATCATGCAGCAGGAGTTAAAGAATGAGGGACCAATCCAAGAGGAGTTGGAAGAGGCACACTATGCCATGTGTCAGAGTATTCAAGGGACTAGGTATCCAGACCAAGGAAACCGGAATTACCAAGGGATCTATCGAGGAAACTTTAATAATCGTGGTCTCCCGGGTGGTTATCAACAGCCTAGGAGGCTGAAATTCTCGTGGAGCAATCCGAATAATGTGATTCAACCTCATATGGGTGTTGATCCGGGTGCTAAGGTGGAAGAAGGGAAACCGGATCTTGAGGATACTGTGAACATGTATATGACCAAGAATGATGAAAGAGTGAACTGCCTTGAGGCCAAACTTGAAAAGAAAATAGATGCAAACCATGAGGTTATATCTAAGCAAGTGAAAGACCTTACATTGCTGATAGGGGAGATGGCAGGGAATGTTAACAAGCTTACTCAAACTCTTGAGAAAGGGAAGTTCCCGTCTCAAAGTATTGAGAATTCAAGGTCCTGCAATGCCATCACATTGAGGTCAGGTACGCAATACGAGGGACCTATGAGGCCGTAATCAAATTTGAATATGTCTAGGGCCAGGTTCGACCCTGGTTCGACCAACATTGAAGGTCGAACCATACATGGGAGGTCGAACCAACACACTGGACACGATCAGGAGAGATTGCAGCATAGGTTCGACCAAACTGCAAATGGTTCGACTTGACCTACAGGTCGAACCTTGGTCGAACCCAACAACTTGGAGCACTCTATTTTTCCAGAACACCGGTTCGAACAAATCAACCTTGGTTCGTCCTATCCAACAGGTCGAACCCAGGTCGAACCGCATCACTTGGAGCACTCTGTTTTGTCACAGCAACGGTTTGACCACGACTGTAATGGTTCGACCTATCAAACAGGTCGAACCTTGGTCGAATCTGATGGTGGAAGAAGTGCAGTAGGCCGGTTCGACCTAGGTACCCATGGTTCGACCTATACCACAGGTCGAACCCAGGTCGAACCTCAAATTCAAAAAGAGAGCCGTTGTCCAGAAGCAAGGTTCGACCAGTACGTACATGGTTCGACCTGTTCCACAGGTCGAACCCTAGTCGAACCCCACCAGAAAATGCCTTTTGCCACTTCGAACACTCTCGATGATGTTGATGCTACTCCAGTGGTTCGGAATGAACAAAGTACTGAGATAATAGCTGAGAAAAAGTGGGAGAGAGCCAAGCGTTTGAGAGCCGAAAAGGAGAAAGTGGAGAAGGTTGATCGTGATGAATGAGGGATTCCCAAAACAAAGATACCTCCGCCGTTTCCTTACAAGCTTGTGAAGAAGGGATTGGAAGATAAGTTCAAGAAGTTTTCAGAGATAATGAACAAAATAAGCTTGAGCATTCCTTTCTCAGAGGCAATCATGGAGATGCCGTACTATGCCCGATTTCTAAAGGACATATTGTTAAAGAAGCGGAGCTTAACCGGAATTGAAACGGTGAATTTATCTGAGAATTGTAGCTCAATCATCCAAAAGAAGCTGCCGCAAAAGATGAAGGATCCATGGAGCTTCACTATTCTATGTGAAATCGGAAAGGGGCCGGCACGTCGAGCTTTGTGTGATCTAGGGGCAAGCATCAATTTGATGCCTTTGTCCATATTTCAGAGGCTTGGTTTGGGGGAGCTTACTCCTACAACAGTGGTTCTCCAATTGGCGGACATGTCGATGACTTTTCCAAAGGGTATAATCGAAGACGTCCTCGTCAAAGTGGAAAAGCTAGTCTTTCCTGTGGACTTTCTTGTGCTAGAGATGGAAGAAGACAAGGATAATATCCCTTTAATCTTGGGGAGACCTTTCCTTGCGACTGCTGGAGCTATGATTGATGTTCAGAAAGGAGAGCTGAGATTGCGGATGGATAAAGAAGAAGTTCTTTTCAACTTGGACAAAGCAATGAAGATGCCCATGGAGTCGCAGTGTTATAGTATTGACGTGGTGGAGGAGATTGTGAAGGAGGATATGTCTCTGATCCTGTCAAAGGATCCTCTTGAGACATGTTTGATGGAGTCTCTTACTTATCCCACTACGGAGCTTGACGGACTCTCCAACGAGGTATGTATTGAATTTCTTGAAAACTTACTTGCTTTAGGTGATGACAGGTTTGAATCGGAAAGAGCTAAGGTGGAAGAAGTCAAGTGGACGAGAAAGTACTTGCCATTGGATAACGAGAGCTCTCCAATGGAAGTGAGGAAAGAGGAGTTGAAACTTCTGCCGGAACACTTGAAGTACGCCTTTCTTGGCGACAATGAAAAATATCCGGTAATTGTATCTTCTTCTCTTGATGATGATCAACTTGAGGAGTTATTGAATGTTCTTAGGAAGTATAAATCTGCGATTGGTTGGTCTCTTGAGGATTTGAAAGGAATTAGTCCTTCGTATTGTATGCATAGGATAAGATTATTAGATGAGGCGAAGGCAAGTGTCCAGAATCAGCGGAGGGTTAATCCCACAATTCAAGAAGTAATTAGGAAGCAAATCCTTACGTGGTTGGATGCCGGAATCATATATCCTCTTAGTGATAGTCCCCATGTGAGTCCATTGCATGTAGTTGCTAAAAAGGGGGGTATGACTGTAGTAAAAACTGAGGATGGAGAAGCGATAGCCACAATGATTCCTACGGGATGGCGTACGTGTGTTGATTATAGGAAGTTGAATGAGAACACTTGTAAGGATCATTTTCCTCTTCCTTTCATGGATCAAATGTTAGATCGTCTTGCAGGGTATGAGTTTTATTATTTCTTGGATGGGTACTCGGGGTACAACCAAATTATGATTGCCCTCGAGGATCAAGAAAAGACCACTTTTACTTGCCCCTACGGGACCTTTTCTTTTCGGAAAATGCCATTTGGGTTATGTAATGCACCTGCTACTTTTCAGAGATGCATGATGGCAATATTCAATGGGTTGATAGAGAAGATCATGGAGATGTTCATGGATGATTTTTCTGTTTTTGGTTCCTCCTTTGATATTTGTTTGTCTAACCTAGCTACTGTTTTGAAGAGATGCCAAGTGACTAATCTTGTCTTGAATTGAGAGAAGTGCCACTTCATGGTGAATGATGAGATTATTCTTGGGCATCATGTTTCTGCCAAAGGGTTGCAGGTAGATCGTGCTAAAGTGGTGGCGATTGAGAAGCTTCCACCACCGACCAATGAAAGAGGAGTGTGGTCTTTCCTTGGATATGCCAGTTTTTACAGGAGATTCATAAAAGACTTCTCAAAATACTCTAAGCCCTTATCTCACTTACTTGAAAAAGATGTTCCTTTTGTGTTTGATGATGAATGTCTAATAACTTTTCAAGTTTTAAAGGAGGCGCTTATCACTGCACCTATCTTGATCACACCGGATTGGACTCAACCGTTCGTACTAATGTGTGATGCAAGTGATGTAGCACTTGGGGTGGTGCTTGGGCAGCTGAAGGAAAAGAAGTTCTGCGCCATTTACTACGCAAGTAAGACTTTCGATGCGGCACAAAAGAATTACACAGTGACTGAAAAGGAGTTTTTGGCTGTTGTGTACGCATTCGATAAGTTTCGTCAGTATTTGGTTGGCATGAAGACTATAGTGTACACGGATGATTCTGCGATTCGGTACTTGATGGAAAAGAAGAAGACGAAGCCTAGGATCATAAGGTGGATTCTTCTACTTCAAGAGTTTGACATGGAGATCCGGGATAAGAAAGGTTCTGATAATGTGCTTGCGGATCATCTTTCGAGGTTGGAGACTAGGGAACATTGCGATAATTCTTTCGAGTATATTGAGGAAATGTTCCCGGATGAAAAGATTATGGCCGTGTTTGTTGAAGGGGCTGAGCGAGCGTGTGTGGTTGCTGCGCAGGGAGTTGATCCATGGTATGTGGATTATGTGAATTATATTGCTGTGGGAGAAATTCCAAGGGATCTCAACCGATATCAACTTGCTAAATTCAAAAGGGATGTTGAGACCTTCATATGGTATGATCCGTTTGTGTACAAAATTTGCACGGATTCTATCATCCGTAGGTGTGTGCCCGAGATAGAGATGGAGAGTGTTCTCGAGTTTTGCCATGCACAACCTAACGGGGGGCACTTCGGCGCTCAAAAGACAGCAGCAAAGGTACTTCAGTCCGCTCTTTATTGGCCTACCTTGTTCAAGGATTGTGAGACCTATGTGGCGTCTTGCGATAGATATCAACGTATGGGGAACATCGGTAGAAGAGACGAGATGCCGCTTCAGCCAAGCATAGTGGTCGAGATTTTTGATGTGTGGGGTATCGATTTTATGGGGCCTTTTCCCCCATCGAATGGATTTCTCTACATTCTACTTGTGGTGGATTATGTTTCTAAGTGGGTGGAAGCGATTCCTACTCGCTTGAGTGACTCAAAAACTATTATATCTTTCTTTAAGAAGCATATCTTTGCCCGTTTTGGAGTCCCTAGAGCACTTGTTAGTGATGGAGGTACGCATTTCGTAAATAAATTTCTTGATAAGGTGCTTAAAGGGTATGGTGTTAAGCATAGGGTCACTACACCCTATCATCCTCAAGCGAACGGGCAAGCGGAGGTCTCTAACCGTCAAGTCAAACAGATTTTGGAGAAGGTGGTCGGAACCAATAGAAAGGATTGGGCCTTGAAGCTCGATGATGTCGTGTGGGGGTTCCGAACCGCGTACAAGACAGTGTTAGATATGTCACCGTATCAGATTGTCTATGGGAAGCCGTGCCACTTACCTGTAGAAATTCATCACAAAGCATTTTGGGCTTTGCGTAGCTTGAACTTGACTCTCAAAGATGTGAAGGAGTTGAGGATTGCTCACATCAATCTTTTGGATGAGTTTCTGAGTCGTGCGTACAAGAATTTAGAGATCTATAAGGAGAGGATTAAGAGGTGGCATGATTCGAAGATCTCGTACAAGGAGTTCAAGTAAGGAGATGAGGTATTACTTTTTAACTCTCGTTTAAAGTTTTTTGCAGGCAAGTTGAAATCGAAGTGAACGGGACTGTTCATGATTCATCGAGTCTTAGGAGGGGGGAGTTTTGAGCTTATTGACAAGGATGGAGATATTTTTACGGCGAATGGACATCGCTTGAAGCATTATAGGTCGCTGGATGATGTTGGTGTCATCTTTGTGGATACCTTGATCTGATTTGGTACCGTCGTGACTCTCCGACGTTAAACATGAGCGCCTGTTGGGGGATTTTCCTCCTGTTTTAATGCTTTATTTCATTTGTGTGCGTAAGAAATTTTTATGTTTGAAGTGCTTACTTATCGGCAATTACATCTCTTTGCAAACTTAGTTTCAACTATTGTTTTTACTAAGTTTGGAGGGGGGTGTGATGTACTTACCTTGATAAGCACCGATAGTATAATCTTTTCTTTGTGATGTTCGTTAGGGGAGTTGGTTTTTGCGCCATATTAAATTTTAATCGATTTTGATGTGACGATTTTTTACAACTTGCCTAATATTAGTGGGTTTTGGTTGTGTTTTCTTTTATGGAGTTACTCATGAATGATATTTTGTGGAATAAATTTTGGATGAAGTTGTGCTTTAGTTGGTACCTAATGATTCGTGTTGAAGTTTGAAGTGTATAGGGATTGAAGAACACTCAGTTTTGAAGCTTAAAAGGGTGGTTCGACCAAAGCCGTGAGAGGTTCGACCAGTGCCAAAAGGTCGAACCGAGCAGAGAAAGTCAAACCGACGAAGAAAACCATCCAGTGAGGAGGTTCAACCTGTTTAACAGGTCGAACCAAGGTCGAACCCGGGACTTAAATCTTACAGTAGAGTGGTTCGACATGAGCCGTTATGGTTCGACCTGATCAGAAGGTCGAACCTGAGGTCAAACCAGTCCGTTCAGAGCACTCTATTTTTCAGGTGATAGGTTCGACCACGACACCAATGGTTTGACCTGTTTTGAAGGTCGAACCCCGGTCGAACCATGAGGAGAAATTATCCAGAAGGTAGGTTCGACCTGTCACAAGAGTGGTTCGACCTGTTCAGAAGGTTGAACCTAGGTCGAACCCAAAAGGAAAGTTGTCCAGAAGGTAGGTTCGACCTCGTCACTCGAGGTTCGACCTGTTCTGCAGGTTGAACCCGAGGTCGAACCCCGTCAGGTAAGCATTTGAAGTTGAGTTTTTAAGAAGGGTTCGATCATATTTTTGTTCACCAAACCTCGAACCTTCCCCAAACCGTAACACCCTTGCACAAATTCGTCAGTTACACTTGATTTTGCACCGATTACACATCATTACACTCTTAATTCTTGAATTGGGCGCAGATTTGGGCGATTTTTATCGCGAATTAGGGCTTCAGTCGCGTTTTTGAGTGTTGTGTGCAAATTATCGATTTTTAACCATGGGCAAGACGAAAGGCACGTTCTTTCAACTCAATTACCTTAGGATTGAAGTTTATTGCAATAAATTTGTTGTGGGTAAGTTGATTGATATTGATTTTGGTTGAAATTCATGGTGATAATTGATATTTTTGAGTTGATCCATATGAATTCATGTTTATTGGTTTGAGATTGCTTGATTATGGATAGAACTTGCGTTTTTATATGGATTGATCAAGGATATGATGCATCTAGAGGAATGAGCATGTTAACTAGGTTTGAATTGTTGATAGTTTGAGTTGTTCATGAAGTTCAATTGTTGAAATTTATGTTGAATGGCTTGAATTGGTTGATGCATGCTTGTTGTTGATAATTTGAATATTGAAGAGAGTGTGGTTTATGATGTTTTGAGCATGATGGATGAGCAAGTGGTGTTGAGATGATAGTTGAGTTGATTAAGCATGGATGCTTGAAGTCTTGAGTAGAGTATAGGATATGCTAGTCATATACTTGTATTCTTGTCTTGTTGGTTGTGTTGAAATAGTTGTTTTCAGGAAAGGGACAAGGATCGAATAAAGGGAAGGGCAAGGTGGATGAAGCAAGATCGAAGAAGAGGCAAGACAGGCCTTCGAATGTGGACACAGTGACAAGGAAACTGAGGATACAAGAGCGTTTACCCGAAAACTTTATAATTCAAATGCAAAACTGGGACGAGATTAAAGAAAAGTGGGAAGAAGTCTCAGATAAGATAGCTCGGACAAGATACCAAGATGATGAGGCCATGATACTTATGAGCATTAGGGATAATATGACGATGTTGTTCGATCGAGTGGGGATCCGCAGATTTATGGAGTTGAAAAAGCCGACTTACTTCCACGTTACAATGGAGGTAGTTTACTCATTTGAGATGGAAAAGGACCCACTTGGCTACCCGTATCAGTGCTCATTTCAGTTAGGAGGAGTCCGAAGGAGATGGACGGCTGAGGATTTTAATCAGCTTTTTCAGACGCCTCTAGAGATTTCTCGAGTGGAGAATGGACACTTCAATGCTAATAGGTTTTGGAGGGAGATAACTGGGGAGATCAGAGACTATAAGATTAGGCAGGCTCGTGCGACCTCGATCAAGAATCCCGTGTTGAAATATATGGATCGAGTGCTCGAAAATACACTGTTTGCTCGTTTGGAGGGTGGCTGTGTGTCTAGAGGAGAGCTTTATGCCCTATGGTGTATGATGAATGGGGTGAAGTTCAATGTGGGAACATATTTCATCGCGCAGCTGTATCGATTCAGGACCATTGGATTTCAGAAGGTGAACATTGGAGGGTTACTAACGATTGTAGTTGAGTACTATAATATGGACTTCACCGGCATTACACCTGTTAGAGGAGAGCCCGACTTGGTGATGCTCACATGTGTAAAGGGAGGATTCGCACACTTTAGAGATGGTGATTGGTTCTTCACGAGAGGACCAAAGCCATTCGACTTTATGTTTCCCTTTGACATGAGCAACATGACCACTGTCCGGGAGGCGAGGAACTTGTTGATGAACTTCCTAGGACACACTGCTCTGTCCGTGACTGTGAAGACTAATGGGGGTTGGAGAGCCGTGGCTAGGTTGTGTGCCGAAGGTAGGTTGGAGGAGCTACAGCAAATTGTGGAACAGGGAGAGTACCATCCGCCACCGCACCAGCCACTTCAGTGGCCACAGCAGCCCGAGGTCGAGCATCGGGAAGATGAGCAGCCAGAGATGGAGATTCCAGAAGAGGAGCAGCCCGACGCACCTCAGCATGAGCCAGCAGGAGACAAACCGGTAGCTCGCACTCGCCAATGCCAACTATGCTACGCTGAATGAGAAGTATACAGCCTTGAATGAGAAAGTTGGTAGGTTGGGTGATCGAGTTGATTATTTGGATAGGCACATCGGTGATCTACACCGGATTGTGGAGCGGAGGCTTGATGATGAGGATGATGATGATGAGGGTGATGATGCTCCGGAGTAGTTTTTCAGGTTTTCTTTGGTTTCCTCCGATTCATCTTGATTCCATTATTTTTTTCATTTTATCTTTAGGATGGGGTGTGATTCATGCGTGAGTGGAATGTAAAGTGATATCTTGTATAATTAATTGGGTATAAGCTTATTGATGTTTGTGCATTCATATATTCATGTGTTAATTTCTATTGATGAAAAGCATGTTTAGTTGATAAGTATATTGAGTTCTTGTGGAATTGATCTTAATTATGTGCTATGAGGAGTACTAGGATTACCTATGTAAGGATTTGAGCTTTTTAATCATGCTTGATCATGATTATTTTATTCTTGAGAGGATCATTCATATGAACGTCTAGAACTTGGCTTGGAGTCTTGTGTGAGACTTATGATTGATAAATTGCTAGGACATGATCTTAGGCCATTATGATTAAGCTACTTAGCCAAATTTATCCTTCCTAATGATCTTATTTATCTTTGGATGCCCTGTTGAGCCGTTAAAAGCCTTTTCTTTGGTGGCCGAAGTAAATAACCTTATAAACCTTTACTTGAGCTTTGATTAACCTATTCATTGGTAGAGAGAGTGGAGGTGAGTAAGTGTTGCAAGAAGAAAAGGAGGATAGAACATGGTTGGATGAAAAGAATATGGTCAAATCTTGTTTAGGGGTAGTGCCCGAAACTGGTACCCCGATTGTTTATGCGTGTTGCATGTAGCTTAGCAGCTGATGACCTATATATACGAGAAGGGTAGTACCTAAAACCGGTACCCGAATTGTTTAAGAAGATGAGGTTGATACCATGAAAAGAAGGAAATTCAGGAATTTTACAAGTTCAAGAGACGACATTGGAGGAGAACTTGCTGTAAGAAGAAGAAATCGAGAACCTCCAATGTAACTCTCTACTAGTGTCTTAAGTCACTAAGTCCAAATTTTCCTACCTTTTTCCAAAGAGCCAATATTATAACCCAAAAATAAGTCCTTTGTGATCCTAGTGAAGAGTTGATTATAAGTTGATTTTTGGAGACCTTTGACAAGCTTATGGTTACTCGTAAATATGGATTGATATGAGTGTTTATATTAACCTATATAGTGCCTCACGCACTTGAGTGAAAGAGAATAAATACTTATCTTGTGAGCGAAATTACTTAGTACTCCGAATGGTATGGATTGGATTGATTTTGCATGAGTGATATATATGAAGCAATTAATACTTGTTTGATTGAATGAAGTTGCATGTGTGATGTATATTGTACTTGATCTTTGGTGAATTATACACGACTCCTGTGGTTTGATTTAGTTGCCTCGGGACGAGCAACATGTAAGTTTGGGGGTTTGATGAGTGTGTAAATTCACAAGTTTAGCACCATGTTTTGTTCTAGTTTTGGAGAGTTTTGAGGTGAAAATAGGTGGAAAACCTATATATATTGTGAATTAGCATGAATCAGGTGTTAGTGGAGCTATTTAAGTGGTTTTCATAGCAAAAACGGAGTGAAAGTGCCAAGAATCAAAGAGAAGAAGTCGAGACCACGCGAACTGCCAAGGAAAGAGTAGGGTTCGACCTAATGGAGGAGGGTTCGACCTCTCCTATAGGTCAAACCAGCATTGTGGAACAGCTGAAGATGGGTTCGACCACGACTCCAGGGGTTCGACCTGTTCATCAGGTCGAACCATGGTCGAACCAGTTCGCGAGAAGATGGGTTCGACCACGACGTTGGGGGTTAGACCTTACAGTTGGTCGAACCAGGAGCGGAAATTGTCCAGTAGCGTGGTTCGACCTGGGGTTCGACCAAGACCTGAGTGGTTCGACCTGTGCAAGAGGTCGAACCAAACGCAGAATGTGTCCAGTAACAGGGTTCGACCTGAGGTTCGACTTGTTGGCCAGTGGTTCGACCTGTTGACGAGGTCGAACCAAAATGCGAAAACTTACCTTATCCGGATTTTCGAGGCCAAAACGCGTGAGATCACTTGAAAAGCCCATTCAAAGCCCTAGAGATGTGATTACAAGTATAAAAGAAGGCTCATGCAATCGTGATACAAGAGGGAGACATCGTGATACAAGAGAGGAGTGAAGAAAAGAGATTAGTGATCCATCCGGAGGGCAGTGACAGAGATTCAGCTGGAGATTCAAGTAAGATTGGTCCATCTAACCATGATTGTTCTTAGATCAATCATGGGCTAGAGCCACTTCGGTAGTTCTAGGGTTATGAAGGTTTCATGAGCTAATTTGTATTTTGTGTGTATACTCCGTACAACACCACTTGTGGTTTATTTTATATAAGATTGCACGTTTTTAATCCATACTCATAGTTGTTTTATGCATCATTAATCGTTGTGTAGAGTCTGAATACATAACATGGTTATTGATTGAGTGCGTTCACTGTTGAGCAGGGTTTATTGTTATAATTCTAAGTGAAGGAATTCCGAAGTCTTATTAGAACTGTCTTATATGAATGTTTGTTAATTGAATTGAATTCGGGTTGACAAGTAGGATAAAGAGTATGACTTTATAGTACCTAAAAAGGGAGATCAAATCGGGTTAGAGTACTAAGTGCACGGGAAATAATTGATTATGATAGTACCTAGAAAGGGAGGTGGAGCATACGTCTTGCTCTAAGGATACTCACACGTGTCAAAAGCTTATCTATTTGTGTCTATAGAATAGATTCGCATGGTCTAGTGATGCATCCATAAACTACAAGGCAGAGTCGGACATCGACACATGAAAGTACGAATTAACAAAGGAAACTGGATGGCCTGACGAACTACCTATCATCTTAATTGATCACCACTATTATTTACTTGTTCTTGTTATTTATTAGCTATTCAAATTGTTACTTAAACCAATTGTTTAATTCAAAATAGTCATAATCTACTAGAACGTAATTAAATTGATATTTATCCGTCCCGTGGATTCGATATTTAACTTGGTCACCTTCGAAACTACAATTGATATCCTTCATACTTGGGGATTAATTGTGTGTTGAGAAAACGCTCATTAGGTTCGACCTGGTTTCGACCTGTTGAGTAGGTTGAACCACGGGCACCTAGGTCGAACTGGCCTACTGTACTCCTTCCGCCATTCGGTTCGACCAAGGTTTGACCTGTTTGATAGGTCGAACCATGACCGTCGTGGTTGAACCGTTGCTGTGACAAAATAGAGTGCTCCAAGTGATGCGGTTCGACCTGGGTTCGACCTGTTGGATAGTCGAACCATGATTGTCGTGGTCAAACCGTTGCTGCGATAAAACAGAGTGTTCCGAATTGTGAGGTTTGATCATGGTTCGACCTGTGGAATAGGTCGAACCATCTGCAGTTTGGTCGAACCGATGCTGCAATGCCTCCTGATCGTGTCCAGTGCGTTGGTTCGACCTCCCCTGTATGGTTCAACCTTCAGTGTTGGTCGAACCATGGTCGAATCTTGCCCTAGACATGTCCAAATTTGATTCCGGCCTTATAGGTCCCTCATACTGCGTTCCCGACCTCAATGTGATGGCGTTGCAGGACCTTGGATTCTCAATACTTTGAGACGGGAACTTCCCCTTCTCAATAGTTTGAGTAAGCTTGTTAACACTTCCTGCCATCTCCCCCATCAGCAATGTAAGGTCCTTCACCTGCTTAGATATAACCTCATGGTTTGCATCGATTTTCTTTTCAAGTTTGGCCTCAAGGCGGTTCACTCTTTCATCATTCTTGGCCATATACCTGTTCACAGTATCCTCAAGACCCGGTTTCCCTTCTTCTACCTTAGCACCCGGATCAACACCCATCGGAGGTTGAATCACATTATTCGAATTGCTCCATGAGAACTCCGGCCTCCTAGGCTGTTGATAACCACCCGGGGAACCACGATTATTAAATTTTCCTTGATAGTTCCCTTGGTAGTTCCGGTTTTCTTGATTTGGATACCTAGTCCCTTGAATACTTTGACCCATGGCATAGTGTGCCTCTTCCAACTCCTCTTGGATTGGTCCATCATTCTTCAACTCCTGCTGCATGATTGGTACGTGCTGAGATAATTCACTGATTTGCTTCTGTTGGGATTCAAGTAGCTTGTTGATATTGGACAAGCTAGAGACGATCTCATCCTCTCTACTTGTTTTCACCATTGCTTGTTCAACCTTAGCTACCTTACCAAGGACATAAGTACCTCTAACTCGATCAGTTGGCCAATCCCTCGAATTCATCGAAATATCTTCAAACAACTTCTCGGCCTCTACAGATGATTTTGTAAACAATGCTCCATTAGAAGAAGCATCCAATAACACTCGTGAATCACAGTCTAATCCATTGTAGAATATACTGATATATTGAGCTTTAGATAGCCCATGTTGAGGACACTTCCTAAGCATGTCCTTGAATCTATCCCATGCTTCGTGAAAATTTTCTCCTCTACTCATAGCGAATTGGTTAATGTCTTGCTTCATCTTAAACACCTTTGAAGGTGGCATGTACCTCACCAAGAACCTTAACTATAGTTGCTCCCAAGTGGTGCACTCAGCTGCGTTGATAGTGTCATACCAATCTCTCGCATTTTCAGTAAGCGAGAATTTGAACAAAAGGATCTTCCTAGAATCTTCATGTTCTCCTGCGTTTTTTTGAGTATTTGCATAGCCCAAGAACTTGTTCAGATGCTGCTGCGGATCCTCGAAAGACCCTCCTGAAAAGGAGTTTCTTTCTATCATGCTAATAAGAGCGGGATGAAGATCGAAAGCTGAATTAGTTCCCCTCGCTCCTAGAAGCCCAATATTTCCAGCCCCATTGTTTCTGAAAATCTCTCGGATGGCTAGATTATCCGGATTCACTGCCATGTTGACTGTCTTTACTCCTGAATTAACTTCAGTTGTAGCTTCAATCGTCTGTGAATTCTGCTCGTCAACTTCAACTCCAAAATTCAGAGCTTCAGTTGGATCAATAGTCTTTGCCTTGCTCTTCTTCTTCTTTCTTGACGATGCTCCGATTTCAGGATTATAGGGTTCAAGTTCACCTTTCTTTGATCTCGTGAGCATGCACCTAAAAAGAACTAGAATTAAAACATCAAAACAAGAAAAAAAGCCCTAATAAACTAGAAATAACAAAAAGATATTTTAAGCCGTCCCCGGTAACGGCGCCAAAAACTTGATGGGCATTTTCTCAACACACAACTTTAATCCCCAAGTATGAAGGATATCAATTGTAGTTTCGAAAGTGACCAAGTTAAATATCAAATCCACGGGACGGATAAATATTACTTCTGTTATTTTCTAGCAATTATGACTATGTTGAGAATTATATTTGTAGGTTTGTAAACTAAGTAATAATTAAAATAGCAAATAAATAACAAGAATAAGAAAATAGTAGTTGTGATCAAATAAGATGATAGGTAGTTCGTCAAGCCATCCAGTTTCATTCGTTAATTCATATTTTCATGTGTCGATGTCCGACTCTACCTTGTGGTTTATGGACGCATCGCTAGACCATACAAATCTATTCTATAGACACAAATAGATAAGCTTTTGACACGTGTGAGTATCCTCAGAGCAAGACGTATCCTTTACCTCCCTTTCTAGGTACTATCACAATCAATTATTTCCCATGCACTTAGTACTCTAACCCGATTTGATCTTCCTTTTTAGATACTATAAAGTTATACTCTTAATCCTACTTGTTAACTCGAATTCAATTCAATTAACAAACATTCATATAAGATGGTTCTAATAAAATCTCGGAATCCCTTCACTTAGAATTATAACAATAAACCCTGCTCATTAGTGAACGCACTCAATCAATAACCATGTTATGCATTCAGACTCTACACAACGATTATTGATGCACAAAACAACTATGAGTATGGATTAAAAACGCACAATCTTATATAAACTAAACCACAAGTAGTGTTGTACGGAGTATACACACGAAATACAAATCAACTCATGAAACTTTCATAACCCTAGAACTACCGAAGTGGCTCTAGCCTATGATTGATCTAGGAACAATCATGGTTAGTTGGACCAATCTTACTTGAATCTCCAGTTGAACCTCTGTCATAGCTCTCCTACTCTCCTCTGTAATGTGTTGTTGATGATGATCCATTTCTTCTTTCTTTTCGTGATGTCTTCCTTGACTGCATGAGCCTCCTTTTATACTTATAATCATGTCTATAGGGCTTGAAATGGGCTTTTCAAGTGATCCCACGCGTTTTGGCCTCGAAAATCCGGATAAGGTAAGTTTCCACACGTCGGTTCGATCTTGTCAAATAAGTCGAACCACTGGCCGCAGGTCGAACCACAGGTTGAACCCACCTACTGGAAGTACTCTGCACTTGGTTCGACCTCTTGTACAGGTCGAACCTCTCCCTCTTTGGTCGAACCACAGGTCGAACCTCACTACTGGACAATTTTCGCTCCTGGTTCGGCCAACCGTCAGGTCGAACCCCCAACGTCTTGGTCGAACCCATCTTCTCGCGAACTGGTTCAACCATGGTTCGACCTGATAGACAGGTCGAACCCCTTGAGTCGTGGTCGAACCCTCATTCTACACACTTTGCAATGCTGGTTCAACCTGTAGGAGAGGTCGAACCCTCCTCCATCAGGTCGAACCACCTCTCTCCTTGGCGGTTCGCGTGGTCTCGACTTCGTCTCTTCAATTCTTGGCACTTCCACTCCGATTTTGCTATGAAAACCACTTAAATAGCTCCACTAACACCTGATTCATGCTAATTCACAATATATATAGGTTTTCCACCTATTTCCACCTCAAAACTCTCCAAACCTAGCACAAAACATGGTGCCAAACTTGTGAATTTACACACTCATCACTCATGTTTGGGTGGCACTTGAAATTAATGGATTTATAAATTTAAGATTTTAAATCAATGGATTTCAAATCATGAATTTGATTTTGAATTTTTTTAGTTATTTTTGAAAGAATCTTAAATCCTTACTCAAACCGTATCATTTGAAATTCTTCCGTTGTTGTGTGATATATTAATATATAAAAATATTATATAATTAAAAAATATATTTATATTTATAATATATATATTATAATTAAAAAAATATGTACTATAAATAATATATATATATATATATATATATATATATATATATATATATATATATATATATATATATATATATATATATATATATATAAATATATGTATATTTTAAACTCTACCACCCAACCTACCCCCAACCCATCCCCCACCCCCCAATTTTTTTTTAAAAATAAAATTTTAGATTTAATATTTTAATAATAAAAATATTACAACCCAACCCTATCCCTTACCCACCCCCTATCCCCAACCCTATCCCCTAAAAACTTTCTTATAAAGCTCTTCATTAGCATCTGTATTTCTCTTTATTACTTGAGTGAGGCTCTTGTGTGTCTGGACACACAGATCTAATTATGTGCGCCCGAATCGACCCATAAGAAAATGAGTCATATATAATTTTTTTTAAAAAATCAAAATACATTCTTCACCTGTGAGTTTGTGATTTCTCTTCCACAGCACTGCGTGCGATCAATTTGGAGGCGGGCGATTCCACCTCAAGTGCGTGAGATTCAACCTTCAAATGCGTGCAATCAATTCCTGGAGTGTGCGATTCAACCTTCTTCACTCTAGAATGAGATAACAGAGATTTAATCTCTTCATTCTTCTAATTTTATCAACAAATTCAATTTCTTCCGCCATGTTGCTTCTCTCACCGGAAAATCGTGAACTACCCATCGATCTGCCACTGGTCGCGCGCCGCTCGCTACCACTAGAATTGCCAACCATCGTTTGTCTGCGCTGCTCACTGACAATAGCCGCGACATAAATTATTGTTTTCGGCTTAGTCCAGTCAAGGTACATATTTTGCTTTCTAATTTTATTTTGTCTCTGTTTGTGCATGTTCATAAATGTCCTTTTATAAAGATTCATTCCAAATTGAAGTTCAAGATTTTTGCAATTAGATACTGATTGTGGTTTTCCTCCTAATTTTTCTCAGTTTGTGTATTATACCTTTTAACAATAGTTCTTATTTGCCAAACTTTATCTAGTCTTTTCTAGTATATTGCTAAACTTTCATTATTTATATGAGTAAACTTTTGCAATGAGTCTATTGACTAGATAACAGAATATCTTCCAACTCTTTATTTAAATTCTAGTATTTGGAATTTCATATGGAATTTTTTTTATGATTAGAGTCCCTGCCTCAGTTACCTAATCAACATTATATGAAAAGCTGGGTTGTACCCTGCAGTTTTTACTTTTATTAATTTGAGTTCATTGACATTTATATATTCTTCATGAAGATGTAAATGTTCTTTAGTTGGTTTGACTTTTACTTGCTGTTTTTTTTTATTATTTGCATAGTTAAGGGTATAATGTGGCAAGGCCAAAGAGATTCTGAGGGAGTAATGTGCAGGTTCTTAGGTTCTCGCTCTTTTTCTTTTATCCATTAAACAGCAAGTCATGGTTGCCAGTTAATTCATAGTAATTTTATGACATGTCTTTGTAATCTTCTTTTAATTCCGTCACTAATGGCCATATTTGAATAATATACCCATTAGTCATAAACAATGTACTATTTACTCATACACAATATACCCTTTTTATGACAACAATGTACTCTTTATTTATCCATAATAAATTCTTTACAACTTCATAAAATTTACACGACCAGTATACTCTTTGCATGACAAATAATGTATCATTTACTCATCCATAATGTACCCTTTACTCATCCATAATATACTCTTTGCACCATGTCATAATACCTTTTATAATAAACTTGAAACATTCTAAACTCCGTACTCTTTGCATGATAACAATGTACCTTCTACTCATCAACAATGTACCATTTACTAATCAATAATATACTATTTGCAAATACATACAGTTTATATAGCAACAATATACCTTTTGCATTATAACAATGTACCCTTCAACAATAGATGTTATACCCTTTAGTTGTAATGACTGTACCTGCATTCAAAAATTTTATTTTTCATTCAATAAATTTGCAGTTAGTTGTATTTTTTGTTATACCTACTATTGTGCACTTGGATTAATAAGGTTATTCATATGCATATCTTATTCTACTCTCGTCATCCCAAGAAGATATTTATGATTTATCATGCCTGCTTGAAGACAATATTGACACATGATATGGGGAAATTTTTGAGGAAATGAGAATTTATGAAGAAAGTAGTACATCAATGAGAGTTGAACCTAATGCGATTGATTTATCATGCGTATCTAATGTAATACACTTAATTAAATTTATAGAAAAACAACAATGGAATACCCTCCATTTACACTTTGCTATCTTGTATTCCAAACATTAATATGAAAATAATATACCCTCCATTAAGTTTTGATCGTTTAAAGTGTTTCTTTGACACTGTGTTGTTGAATGTTTATACTCTTTAGTATTGATTGTTATGCCCTTAATATAAAATCATATACCCTTTGCATCATGCCATAATAATACCTTAACAATATAAATTTGAAACATTGTCAACAATAGGTGCTCAAAATTTCATATCTTTTAAATGACAACAATATAGCCTTTAATTATCAATTATATACTCATTACTCATTAACAATATTCCCTTAGCAGCTCCACACAGTTTACATATCAACAATATACACTTTACATAATAATAATATACCCTTTACGTATCAACTATACACTCATTACTCATCAACAATATATTCTTTTGCAACTCCATACACTTATATGTCGCCAATATATATTTTACATGATAATAGTATACCATTTGCACCATGTCATAATAATTTAACAACATAATCTTGAAACACTGTCAACAATAAATGCTCTAAACTATATACCCTTTATATGACAATAATATACCCTTTACTCATCAACAATATACCCTTTGCAATTTTATACACTTTATATGACCATAATATACCATTTATATGACAACAATATACCCTTTACTCATCAACAATATACCCTTTTCAGCAAACATTCACAACGATTTAATTCATATACAAGTTAGCAAAGTGTAAATGAAGAGACAAAAAAATATGACATTTTCTTCACATACAAAACAAAAATTATCTTACTATTCTAATTCAACATACTAGTCTTCAGCATAGTGTATAAAAAATTATAGTTGCTAACAAACCCTATTATATATGTTTCTTTTTCAGTTTAACTTTATCAAATTCCTTTCATTCTCTTGAGCAACCCCTTTCTCTCTTCAGCGGCCTGTAACCTACAAAAGTTATAATCTCCATTAACTACCATAGAAATAAAAAGAAACATTAAGCAAAACATACGACAAAGCAGCAAGCACTCATGCTAAAATTAGAGATAAACGCATAATCATATTGTTTGTCTATAATTTCTCCTCAGCATGTTTATAAAATACTTTTTGCAAACAAAATACTCATTTCCCTTTGTAAACAAAAAACTTTTTGCAACTCCATACAGTTTTAATAACCAGTATACCCTTTGCATGCAAAATATGTACCCTTTACTTCTTAATAATATATCCTTTAATCTAAAACAATATACCCTTTGCAACTCCACACAGATTGCATGACAATAATTTGGACAAACAACATTCTTGTTAAATCATACAAGTCAACTACATAGGTGGATTCTTTGCATGATAAAAAAATGTACCCTTTACTCATTAATAGTACACCATTTACTTATTAACAGTATACCTTTTCCAACTCTATAAAGATTACATGACCACAATATACCTAATGGAAAAAATATGTACCCTTTATTCATCCTCAATATACTCTTTGCAACATAACATAATACCTTTAACAAATTTGATTAAAATTAACAAATAAATAGAGAAAGATAATACCTTGGTTTGGGTTTTTTTTGCCTTTTTTGATGGGATTTCATTTACTTCTACAGCAGTAGATGACGTTCCCTCCACGGGGTTAGTTTTTTTTTTTGCTTTTTTGATGGGCCTTGATTTAACTCAGCCACAACATCCTTTTTCTGTTTCAATTTGTTCACACGTTTTGAAGGATAAGCTTTTGCTCTCATGATTGTAATTAAAACTTGAAATGAAAAAAAAAATAAAATAGGAAACTAAAGATATTGATAGAAATTAAAGAATGTAAAGTAAAATATGAAGCCATCAAATTTAGTTAATGTAGTTCACTCTATTTAATATATAAATGAAAATATGTAGCTATCTTTAAAAATGAAATTTGAGTCTTCCTACCATGCATGAACTAATTCTGCTGCTATTAATCTTGTATTGTTTTTCATTTACTACTCAATTACTCATGTTGGAATTCATCATTTGCCATGAATGTACAAAATACAAACTTTTATTTAAATAAATTCTACATTCATCCATTCTTCTCAATTTCAATTCAAAGGATTAATGCATGTATACATAATGCGTTAGTTTAGAACTGCCTATTTTCATATTTAAACTACAATAATTATAATTTTCATCTTTCAAATAATAATAAAGTGCTAATTATGAGCTCAGTTACGAACCTTTTTCAAAAATAAAGTGAAGTTGAGTGCAGTTTTGACATACAAGAAGAACTAATCTTAATGCAACCTCACGTTCAGTAATATATAATAAAAACTTATAAAACTAATGGACCCATAAATGAGAATTTGCATCAAGAATATAGAACTCCACATAGAGATTTCTATTTTAATTTCAAGGTGTTAAAAAAATAAGTGGTAAGCCACTAGCCACATCTCTTATAGAGAGCACTTCAACTCATTCCGACAAGAAAAAGCATACATTGAATAACAACAAATAGGGAAAAGATACTGAAAACATAGATTTTACGAAATATCCCATGAGAGCATCAAACTAGTACATTGCAAGTTAAAATCAAATCAGAAAACTTCTTTTAAAAAAGGCTCAAATAACCCCAAACAAATTGTTTCTTTGGATCCCTTGTACCAAACACTCATCAATGTGCAGAGTTAATCACTCTTGATTTTGGCATCATCAATCTTTTTTGCCAAAATTCGAACAACATATTCATGTATTAATACAATGATATGTTCATAAACAATAAACAATATCTTACACATACTCCTATACTAATTTAATAAACCTGCACTACATACCTGAAACCTACATTAGTGTACCCCAAATCTACAAAGATATTTATCTCTTCTTCTACATACTACACATTAAATCTCACATTAATGGACATTAATTGTTAAGATAAGTCAAAATAAAGAGAAACCACCCTATTAGATGAAATTTGTTAGTTAATACTACATTTAAACTCGTAATTACCTATATTTTGGCTTAGTAGATGACACAATGGTTCCTTTGCTTGAGGTCGGAGGTAAATTATTTGAAGCTACAACAGCTGTATCAATCAATTACTTAGGCAGCTCTTGAACGTCCTCTGAAATTAAACACAAAATCAAACTCTAATACAGAAAAGGAGAAGTACTTGAGAAGGAAAACCTTTAAAATACAAATCATTGATAGCTCGTTCTATAAGTATTTCTATGAAAATTAAACATGAAATAAAACTCTAATACAGAAAAAGAGAAGTACATGAGAAGGAAAACCTTTAAAATGAGAGATCCAGCTAAGGTAAGGTCATGTTGCGGCTGCTCCACTCCGCTGCGGTCTAATGAACTGAACTTCATTGCCTTCCCGCGCGCGAATCGAATGGGCACTAATGTCATTTTCATAGTGAAATTTAAAAATAGTGAAATTTAAAAATATAATATTAAATATATGGGTATTAATGTCATTTTCATGTTAAAAATAAATAAAAAATTCATCTAACCCTAGTTTACTACATTTAACAAAAAAAATTAAATAATAAAATAGTGAAATTAAAAAATACAATGTCAAATACATTGGTATTGATGTCATTTCCATCTCTCTTTATTTTAAAAAAGTAGTATTTTTATTAATGTTCAAATAAAAAATAAGTCAAAAGGGGTTATTAGTAATTTTTCAAACCATGAGGTTTATTTGGAAGTTTAGACAAATCTCGAGAGAGATTTTGATAATTTACTCTATTTTTTATTTTAATTAAATTTTGAGTTTCAGATTACTCGAACTTGATTATAAAACTTCAGTTTGGGTATTGGGTCATAAAATTATACCGAATTACCCTATCAGGTTTTGAATATTTTAAATTTTAATTTCATTCTTTAAAATATACTCTCTCTATCTGGGGTCACAACTTTAAAAACCATTTCCATTTCACCCTTTCTATTCACACCGTTTTTTCTGTGCTTGCATCCATGACCTTCCCAATCTTTATCCCCAATTATTGACTTTAGCAATTACTCTCTTCTAGCTCGATGATTCTTTCTCCCTTTATTTTACGTTTTCTGTCGATTAGAGAAGAGCAAGAAGTCGCCAGTCTCTAGAAGACAGTTGCTTCGAAAAGTTTTTTTCTTTCACACTTAAAGGTTGACCATGGAAAAAATGTTCTGTCACTTCTCTAATTCTTGATGAAAAATGTGGCTTGATTTATTTTCCGTAGGAGAAGAAATATTATTGCTGATTTTTCTTGCTAAGTTATGTTAGATTTATTCAATAAGATAAGTCAGTTACTAAGAAATGACTTGTGTTAAATGGAATGATCTAAGACACTTGGTTTAGAGAATTCTTTCCTACTAATTGATATTTGATGAGTCCGGGATTTAAGGCTTCAGAGTTTGTATTGGATGTGCGAGATGTTTCTTTGTAATTTTAAATTTATTTGGATTTTCTATCTAATTTGTAATATAATTACAAGATTCTGAAATTTAGATTTTGTAGTAGAAGTGAAAAAAAGTTCATGGATTTAAGAAGCCTTGATCTACATTGGCATGTGTATAACGGGATTAAGACTAGTATTAATTTATTGTTTTAAGTTATAACTCAGGAAACGATGTATGTTTACTAATTGGAGATTCTGTTTTTTCCTTGGTGATAATCAATCTTTATTAGTTTCTTGAACACGACTTTCTTTTTTTGAATGTCTAATGCATTCTATCTTTGTATATGAAGCTACTCTTATTTTTAGAAAGGAGATGCATAATTTACAAGATGAAATTGATAAGGGCGATTATTTTGTTTAAAGTTAAAATCAACTTGTATAGGTTTAGTAATTCTCATAAGGAAGAAATTTTTATGACACCTGATGTTAAACATTGATGAAAATTATGAAGATTTTATGGCTTATGAGATGGCTGAAGGGATGGAAGAGGAAGAAAATGATAGTGAATTTGATAATGAATCAGTGAAAAAAAAAAGATAGAAAGACGACAAGAAAAATTATATTGACTAGATCAGTAAATTAGAATCCTTTTGAGAACTTTATGTATGATGTTTAGGAAACAAAAAACTAAATTCAAATATTGTGGGGTTATAATTAAGGCTGACCCTAAAGTGCAAGAAACCACACCTCTCAAAAACACTTCATTGTAAGACAAACCTTGCACAGTTAAAAAAAAATCAGTTCAATTGCATTTCAACAGATAATAAGAGAAGATTATAAGTAACCACAACTTGTATCATGAAAACTTGATCATGCTAAAGCAAATGATGTCGTGCGATATATAATGTTAGTTAATGAGCTTTCTTTGAAAACAGTTGAAAAAATTGGGATTAAATAAATTATGTTAGTTTCATGTCATATGTTTATGATGCCATCTCTTAGAGTTATGATTAAAAATATTTATGAGCTTATTTTGATGAAAAGAAAAAGCTAAAATCTTTAATAAAAAAGAACATTGAAAGTATATGCATAACCACACACATTGACATTGATTCTAAGAATTGTGTCTTACAACACACTTTATAGATGGTGAGTGGAATTGCAAATACGAAATCTCAACTTTTGTCCAAAATCTAAACATAAGAGTGTAAAAGGAGGGAAATGGAATAGAGAAGTGTTTGCTTGATTGAGGAATTGATGAGATTTTTACCATAACCGTAATAATGCTTCGTCAAATTATGGTGCAATTTTGTACTTGAAAAAGAAAGACCGCCTGCATACCCAGATAGGCTTATAGAAGGGCAAGATCGAGCATCCACATACCGACCAGAATAATTGGCGCACAAGTTTTCTAGGTGGAAATGTTGCGTGTTTTCTTCAGAGGCGGATCTATGTGGAATCTTGTGGGTACAGTTGTACTCCCAAAATAATTTTTTTATACTATTTTATATAACAAATTTTTTTTAAAAAAATATGTATTGTACCTTCAAATTATTCATTGTTTGCACAAATTTATATAGAATACACTACTTTTTTTTATTAAATTTGTGAAGATAATACCTTAAATGGTATTCTATAAATTAAAATTTGACTGTGTGAACTATAATTATAAAATTATATAATTATTTTTCTTTTATTATATTAGATTAAATATTAAATAATTTTTTATTAACTTTGTATTGTATTCCCAAAATTTATTTCCCGGATCTGCCCCTAGTTTTCTTTTCACGCAAAATTAATCCACAAGTATTAAAGATATTAATTGTAGTTTAGGCAAGCGACCAAATTAAATATCAAACCCAAAGGACGACGTATTATCAATTTAATTATTTACTAAATTAATAAGACAAGACAATAAAGTTGAGGATTTAATTATTAATCTACTGACAAATTAACTAAAATAATAATTAAAATAAAATAAACACTAGAAGTATACGAAAGTGACTCAAGAATGGAGAATAGGTAGTTTTAGGGTAATCCAGTTTCACTCCTTAATTTTCCTCTCAAGTATAATGTCCGACTCTGCCTTGTGGACTATGGACGCATCATGAAACCATGCAAATCTACTCTATAGACACAAGTAAATATAAGTAAGTCATGCAATCGTTGGATGCTGGAAAAATGATATATTCATCATTAATTGATGTTTGGTGCATTATACTCAATAACGAAGAATAAAGAAAGAAAGAAGACATGAGAGTTATCATTGATTATGCACAGTGTAAGTTAATACGTGTTATAGTTATAATATTAGTATAGTTTAAATCTATATGTGTCATTAGAAAAATGTGATAATGATTATTGAATAAGTGATAGGTTATTTTATTACTGATTTTTATATGATATTCAAAATAAGTGATAGTAAATAGTTGAGAACGTGATAGCACTTTGTTGAAAAGTGCCAATGCTAGTAAAAGAATCAGAGGATTATTTTTTAAATTTGTTATTTATAATTTTTTTTCTTTTTGCAAAGTATTATTTGGATGAAGTTATGAAAAGCAAAGACGTGCCAAAGAATGAGGATATGATGAGTTCTTGGGAAAATATCTTGCTAGTTCACCAAATTGATTTTGATGGCGTAGACATGGTGATGGGGATAAAGCTGCATGAGAATCAAGTCCAGTCAACTTACATTTATTATTCAAGTTTTTACCAATTATCTTAATTATGTCATATGTATCAGTGTTTATTCATTACTGTTTCTTCATTGTAAATCCTTTTAAAAAGGGATCATGTTGGTTGTTGAAAGGTCATTGAGAATATTAGTAAAATTCAAGGGTTTTCCCTAGTTGTCTTGTGTTCGCCGGCATTTCGTTAGAAATCAACGGAGTTCACCTTCATCACTATTAGCACGCTGCTGCATCATTTGGTATCAAGAGACTAGGCAACGCTCTTACTAAATGCCGCCCCACAACACACAGAATCGTGGAACCACTCCTGATCTTGCTGCCCTCAATTGCCGTATGGACAGTTTCCAGGATCAAATGACCAAAATTCATTATCTTACAATAGCTACTTGCTTTCCAAGAACACCACCAACCACCTCCTAACACTCATGATCGTACCATGCCACCCGAGTTAGATACTTATGAATCGGAAGATGATGAGGCCACTCTGGATAACCCATTTGCTTCAAATGATCCCAACTGTTTGGATCGCACTTCTTTTATATTCTCTCAAGTATACTTAGGGATCATTTGATTGGCTGAACTTTGGGAATCTCTCCACCTCATGCCAGCTGTCAAAACTGAATGTAACAAACTCTAGATTCTTGCTTGATCATTGGGCTATCGATTCATACTGATAACTGACACAAACCGATCACTTAAACCCTCCAAAATAGCAGCCGAACACACCCTACTCACCATGCACCAGTTGAGCAGCTTGGCAGTTTGAATGAGCTGCTTCCTTTCCAGCTTATTCCCATGCATGGTTCATGCAAACACACACATGCTAAACCACTAACAACCCTCCATGTGGCACTTCACCATGCACACACTTAAGATTTACTTCACAAATCTCCACCTTAAATCTTATTTGAAACTATCAAACCTCTCCCTCTAATCTCCACTGCCTTTGAATGAGAGCAGCTAACTCTTTCCACTGCTTTTAGTGAGAGCAGCTAACTCTTTCCATTTATCAACACACATTGATTAAGTTCTTGCATAGCTCAAATTTTGAGGTAGCAAGAGCTTTAGTAAGAAAGTCTGCTGGATTTCTAGTAGTATCAACCTTGCAGATCACAACTTCTCCACCTTCAATCATGTCTCTTACAAAATACATTCTCACATCAATGTGTTTTGTTCTTTCATGATATCCCTGATGTCTTGACAAGTGTATAGCACTCTGATTGTCACAACTGATGACCACAGACTTCTGTTCAATGCCAAATTCTTTCAGAATCCCTATCAGCCACATACCCTCCTTCACAGCCTCTGTGAGTGCAATGAATTCAGCCTCTGTTGTAGATAGAGCCACCACTGATTGGTGTGTTGCTCTCCAACTAATGGCAGTACCAAACAAGCAAAACACATAGCCTGAGAGAGATTTCCTTGTATCTAAATTTGCTGCATAATCAGCATCAACAAAACCTGCAAGAAAGTCATTGTTAGTATTAAACTTATTGAATTTCAAACCTGTTGTTGTTGAGCCTCTGATGTACTTCTGAATCCATTTGACAGCTTCCCAGTGTTCTCTTCCTGGATTACTCATGAACCTACTGACTAAGCTCATAGCATAAGCCAGATCAGGTCTACAGCATACCATGGAATACATGAGACTTCCAACAGCATTTGCATAAGGAACCTTCTTCATGTCTTCAATTTCCTCACTAGTTTTAGCAGCATTTTCTGAAGATAAACTGATCCCTTGCTTTACTGGAGTAGAGACTGATCTACACAAGTCCATGTTGTATCTCTTTAAGACCTTCTCCAAATAAGAACCCTGATGCAACACAACTGTACCAACTGATCTGTCCCTAACAATTTGCATCCCTAGGATCACCTTTGCCTCCCCTAAGTCCTTCATATCAAATTCAGATTTTAGCATGTCCTTTACTGCTAAAACTCCCTCCATGGACTTGCAGGCAATGAGAATATCATCAACATACAATAACAAGTATACATGACACTCATTATCATGTTTAAAGTACACACAACTATCATATGTGCTTCTTTTGAATCCACATCTGATAACATACTCATCAAATCTCAAATACCACCTTCTTGGACTTTGTTTAAGTCCATATAAAGATTTCAGAAGCAGACATGCTTTAGTATTTGGTTCAAGAACAGCAACCCCCTCTGGAATTTCCATATAAATTTGTTCCTCTAGTTTTCCATGTAGAAAAGCAGTTGTGACATCCATCTGGTGTAGTTCTAGATCAAACTGTGCTACCAAAGCTAGTACAATTCTTATAGAACAATGCTTCACAACTGGAGAAAATATTTCATTATAGTCTATCCCCTCTCTTTGTGAAAAACCTCTTGCAACTAGTCTTGCTTTAAATCTGATCCCAACTGTGCTATCTGCTGAGACCTTCTTCTTGAATATCCATTTGCAGCTAATCAACTTATGATCCCTAGGCCTCCTAACAATCTTCCATGTTTCATTCTTTTCCAAGGAAAGTAATTCCTCTTCCATGGCAATAATCCAACTGTCCTTTTCTTTGCAAGTAACAGCCTCATTGTAGTTCCTGGGCTCATAAGCATCTATATCCATAGCTGTGTATAAAGCAAAGGAAGTTATATCAGCCTCAGCAAATCTTACAGGAGGCTTGATATTCCTTCTTTCCCTATCCCTTGCTAATTGATAATTGTTCAGCATGTTTTCAACATTCCCTGATTCATCTTTGTCTTCACCATCAGCATCAACAGTTTGAAGCTGATCATGTCTAGAAGAGCTTTGGTCTGTCACATTCTGTTTAGTCCTGATTGGCTCCACCTCAAACTCAGATTCATTTACATTATCTTGAATTTTAAGTGGCATTATCCTCTCATTGAATGTAACATCTCTGCTGATCAGAAACTTATTGGTTTCGATGCACCATAGCTTATAAGCTTTTACTCCTTTTGGATAGCCAATCATGATGCATTTAACAGCTCTTGGTGCTAGCTTATCCTGCTTCACATGTGCATAAGCTAAGCACCCTATAACCTTGAGTATACTGTAATCTGCAGCTCTTCCACTCCACACTTCCTGTGGTGCTTTGAATTTCAGAGCAGTTGAGGGACTTCTGTTGATGAGAAAAACTACAGTTGCAACTATCTCACCCCAAAAACTCTTTGAAAGACCTGAGCTGCTAAGAATACATCTTACTCTTTCAAGAATTGTCTGATTTAACCTTTCAGCCACACCATTTTGTTGTGGTGTACCAGGGACAGTCCTATGTCTGACTATTCCCCTCTCTTTGCAGTATCTATTAAACTCATCAGAACAATACTCTAATCCATTATCAGTTCTAAATGTTTTAAGCTTACAGTTTGAACTGGTTTCTACTTCCATTAACCAATTCTTGAAGGTATTGTATGCTTCATCTTTGGACTTTAAGATATATACCCATACTTTCCTACTATAATCATCAATAAAAGAGATATAGTACCTGCCTCCACCTTTGGTTAATGTCTTTGAAGGCCCCCACAAGTCTGAATGGATGTAATCTAGCTTTCCTTTGCTATTGTGATCACCAACTCCAAATTTCAGTCTCTTAGCTTTACCAATTATACAGTCTTCACACTGATTCAATGTCTCTGATGCACCAGCACTGATAACCTTTTGTCTTGCTAATTCTTGGAGACCCTTCTCACTTATGTGAGCAAGTCTTTTATGCCATAGGTTTATATCCTCCCTTTCTGTTGCCACATTGTTTTGACCAGCAAATGTGCTCCCTTCCAGAAGATATAAATCCCTTCTCCTGATGCCTCTCATCACTTCTGTTTTTCCTCTCATTACTGTAAGAGCTTCTTTCCTTAACTCACAAACATATCCAATGTCAGCAAGCACTCCTAATGAGATCAAATTCCTTTTTAATTCAGGAACATATCTCACATCAGAGAGCACCCTTATACTTCCATCATGCAATTTTAAATTGATGGAACCAACTCCCCTAATCTGACAGGTATAGTCATTTCCAAGCAGGACAGAACCATCATTCTGAAGCTTCAAATCAGTAAACCAGTGCTTCATTGGTGACATGTGGAATGTACAACCTGAATCAAGTACCCACTCTTCTGCAATTCTTAATGAACTGATGGCTAGTACTTCAATGAAGTTCTGATCATTTCTGTTTTGAGCTCCAGCAACTTGATTTGCTTGATTTCTTTGCCCTTGTCTATCTGCATCAGCCTTCTTGGCCTTCAATGCTTTAAACTTATAGCAATTCTTCTTGTAATGTCCTGGCTCATGGCAGTGGAAACACTTTCTCCCATCCTTATCTGAGTTGGACTGATCATCTCTTTTATTTTCATGTTTCTTGTCAGATCCAGGCTTCTTATAGTTTCTTTTACCATGATCAATTTTCTTGATCACTAATCCTTCACCTGAGCTATTACCACCCTCTGAAACCTTTTGAAGTTCTTTTGTCTTCAAAGCTAATACAACTTCTTCTGAAGTTATAGTTTCTTTACTTCCAAATGACAAAGTATCTTTCAGATTCTCAAAAGATTTTGGAAGTGCAGATAAGAGAATCACAGCCTTATCTTCATCATTTAATTTCACATCTACATTTTCTAAATCATCTAACACCTTAGAAAACTCATCAAGCTGACTTAGAATAGACCTATCTTCAACCATTTTGAAAGAGTATAGTTTCTGCTTTAGATATAAACGGTTGGCCAGAGATCTTACCATGTAGAGATCATCAAGTTTCTTCCATAATCCTCTGGCGGTTGTTTCTCTCTGAACTTCCCTTAGTGCTTTGTCACCAAGGCACAGAACTATAG
This sequence comes from Pogostemon cablin, assembly GCA_023678885.1. Lineage (NCBI taxonomy): Eukaryota > Viridiplantae > Streptophyta > Magnoliopsida > Lamiales > Lamiaceae > Pogostemon > Pogostemon cablin. The sequence continues at coordinate 15,981,310 of CM042953.1, read as the reverse complement.
CACTCAATGCTTTCTCCTGCATTTCATCATCTGCCAGCTGTGCTTGTGCATCCATGGCTACTGCTTCGTTTGCAGGAACAGGTTGAATAGCCTTCACCAATCCTTGTTGAACCAGGATGGCTTTCATCTTAATCTTCCATAATCCGAAATCGGATTTCTCTGTGAATCTTTCGATGTCAAACTTGGTTGACACCATCCTATCTTCCTTTTCCTTTCAAACTGCTTCTTGTTGATTGTTGTTTCTTCTTTGATAATGGCCTGCGTTTCCCACAGACGGCGCCACTTCTCAAGTATACTTAGGGATCATTTGATTGGCTGAACTTTGGGAATCTCTCCACCTCATGCCAGCTGTCAAAACTGAATGTAACAAACTCTAGATTCTTGCTTGATCATTGGGCTATCGATTCATACTGATAACTGACACAAACCGATCACTTAAACCCTCCAAAATAGCAGCCGAACACACCCTACTCACCATGCACCAGTTGAGCAGCTTGGCAGTTTGAATGAGCTGCTTCCTTTCCAGCTTATTCCCATGCATGGTTCATGCAAACACACACATGCTAAACCACTAACAACCCTCCATGTGGCACTTCACCATGCACACACTTAAGATTTACTTCACATATTCAAAATAGATCTCCCAGATGCAGATGCTTTTCTCGATTGGCTAGCTACTGTACATAAAATTTTTGCCTATGCGGAAGTCCCACTTGATCGGCGTACTTAACTTGTTGTAACTCAAATTATCTCATGTGAGACGTGGTAAGCCACCACTCTTATCTTGGGAAAAGTTCGTCAAACATTTACGTGCAGAATTTGTACCCTTTAACTATGAACGGGTTCTCTACCAAATATTTCAAAACCTTCGTCAAGGTACTCGCACCGTTGTTGCATATGCAGAAGAATTTTACCAGTTGCTAGCCCGTGTTGAACTTTCTGAATCAATAGATCAATTGGTTTCTCGATTCATCTTCAATTTCAAGATACTTTGAACTTATTTGCCCCAGTTTCAGTCTCAGATGCTTATCAACGTGCTATTATATTGGAACAACAGTTCATTCGGCGGGGAAATAACTCAAACCCATTGAACAATTTTCATGGGGACCGTTCTAGTACTCCACTTGAAGGACGACCACCTTCTATTTCATCAAAGCAACCTACTCCCTCATCTCCAGCACCACCTGCCAAATCGGGATCTTGCTTTAAGTGTGGAGAAAAGGGCCATCATATTTCTTCCTGCCCAAAATGCAATCGAGGATTATTCATTGAAGATTCTCCTTTGGATGACATACCTTCATCAGGTGACGATCTGTATTCTTCTTCACCAATTTTTGATGAAGAATCTATTTCAGAATCATCTCATGAACTTTTATATGGAGACATTGGCCCTTCCTTGGTTCTTCTTCGCTCTTTTCTACAATCGAAACAACAAGAGGATTTGACTATGAGACATGCAATTTTTGAATCTGCCTGCACTATTAAAGGGAAAATTTTCCGCTTCATGATTGATTCGGGTTCTTGCGAAAATGTGATTACTTCGGATGCCTTAACCAAGTTATCTATCACACCCGACCCTTGCCCATATAATTTGGCATGGCTACAACATGGCACCCGAGTTGCTGTGAATCAGCAGGCTATCATAAAGTTCTCTATTGGTTCAACGTATTCGGACGAGGTGTGGTGTGATGTCGTTCCAATGGATGCGTGCCACCTATTACTTGGGCGACCATGGAAGTTTGATCGAGATGTGCTGTATGAGGGAAGGCGTAATGCTTATACTTTTACCATGGGCCAAAAGAAATTCATGTTACTTCCTTCAGTTCCCGGTCAACCTATCAATTCAAATGAAAAGAAGGTCATGTTGCTTTCTCGTAAGGAGTTTCTAGAGGAAATTGATTCAGCTCCTGCTATTTTCTTGGTCTTACCTCAACCATTGCAATTATTTTCAACTACATCCATTGCCCTCTCTACCCTCTTGAAGGAATTTGCAGATATCTTTCCAGATAAATTACCAGAAGGCTTGCCTCCCTTGCGGAATATTCAACACCAAATTGATCTCATTCCCGGTGCACCACTTTCGAATCATCCTCATTATAGAATGAGCCCCCAAGGAACATGAGGAACTTCGACGACAGGTTGAGGAATTACTTCAAAAGGGTCTCATTCGACAGAGTATCAGCCCTTGTGCAGTCCCAGCTTTACTCATTCCAAAAAAGATAGGGGATTGGCGCATGTGCGTCGATTGTAGGGCTATAAATAAAATCACAATTCGCTACAGCTTTCCAATTCCTCACTTGAAAGACTTACTTGACCAGTTGGCCGGAGCTTGTGTGTTTAGCAAACTTGATCTCCGTAGCGGATACCACCAAATTCAGGTTCGACCAGGAGATGAATGGAAAATGGCATTTAAAACAAGAGAAGATCTTTTTGAGTGGATGGTAATTCCTTTTTGGCTATCAAATGCGCCAAGTACTTTCATGCGGGTAATGAACCAAACCCTTCAGCCTCTTATTGGAATCTGTGTCGTGGTTTACTTTGACAACATTCTCGTCTATAGCCCTTCAGTTGATGCTCATTTGGATCACCTCCGCTCGATATTTCTTATTCTCTGAGGTAAAAAGTTTTATGCGGCCCCGAACAAATGCAACTTCTTGTCAACATCCACAGTTTTCTTGGGATATCGCATTTCTTCAGAAGGAATTCAGGTGGATGACTCCAAAATAAAAGCTAATAATGAGTGGCCAACCCCAACGTGCATCACAGAAGCCCGTAGCTTTCATGGCCTGGCCTCATTTTATCAGAGGTTTATTCACTTCTCTTCTATTATGGCCCCAATCACGGATGTCATGCATGGCAAGAATTTTGTTTGGACTGCAGAGACAACCCGTGCATTTTCTCTAAATAAGCAGAAACTAACCTCAGTCCCTCTCCTTGTCTTGCCAGATTTTTCTTCTCCATTTGAGTTGAATTGTGATGCTTCGAAACTTGTTATTGGAGCAGTACTTGGTCGGGGAGGACGACCTGTGGCATTCTTCAGTGAGAAACTTTCTGGTGCACAACTTCAGTATAGTACATATGACATTGAATTCTATGCCATTGTTCGTGCTATTCAAAATTGGCGTCATTATCTCTTTCATCGGGAATTTATTTTATTTTCTGATCATGAAGCTCTTAAGCACCAGTCTAATCAATCTGGACTTTCCGCAAGACATGCTAAATGGTCGACATCTTACAACAATTCACCTTTGTTGTTCAACATATGGCGGGTACATCCAATCGCGTAGCTGACGTACTAAGTCGCCGATCTTGCTTACTTTCTGAGCTTCATACGGATGTGTTGGGTCTCGATGACTTTTGAAAGTTATATGCTACTGACATTTTTTTGGTCCTATTCTGCAGAATATCACAGATGGTAGTGATGTTAATTTTCACGTGCATTAAGGATTTATTTTTAAAGGTCTTGCACTTTGTATTCCTGATTGTAGTCTACGCTACAAACTTATTTCTGAACTGCATTCTGCTGGTCATGTGGGAAGAGACAGAACAGTAGAATTGGTTTTACGCTGCTACTTTTGGCCTTCAGCTCGTCGAGAGATTGCAAAGTTTGTTGCTAGGTGCCAGGTTTGTCAAATATCTAAAGGTTCCGCTTCAAATGCAGGACTGTATAGGGCTTTATCGATTCCGTGGCTTCCTTGGGTTGCTCTTAGCATGGATTTTGTGCTTGGTCTTCCTCGCACTCAAAGAGGCTTTGATTCAATTTTTGTTGTGGTTGATTGTTTCTCCAAAATGTCACATTTCATTCCTTGTAAAAGAACAACTGATGCAGTACATGTGGCACAACTCTTCTTCAAAGAGATTTATCGCATTCATGGCCTTCCTATGTCTATTGTTTCTGATAGAGACACATGATTTGTAAGTCATTTTTAGCATTTCTTGTGGCGGATGACGAAGACAACTCTTCTTTTCAACAGTGCTTATCATCCCCAGATAGATGGACAGACGGAAGTAGTAAACCGCTCTCTTGGCAATCTGCTTCATTGTCTTGCTGGCGATAATTTGAAGTCTGGGGATTTACAACTTCCTCAAGCTGAATTTTCCCACAATGCAGCAGTTAATCGAAGCACCCAACTGTGTCCATTTCAGATTGTAAATGGCATAATTCCAAGGGGTCCTACCGATCTGTTGCCTATCCATCTCCTTTTATTGCTGATCAAAGAGCTGAATTCTTGCTGCAGGAAATTCATCGAGTGCACACCAAAGCAAAAACTAATCTTGAAGCTGCAAATGAGAAATATAAAAGTCGTGCGGATTTGCGACGTCGGGAAGTTCTTTTCAAGGTGGGTGAACTCGTTTGGGCTATTCTGACTAAGGATCGTTTTCCTCCACATGAATACAATAAACTTGCTTCAAGGAAGATTGGTCCAGTTGAAGTGTTGGAGGTCATCAATCCAAATGCCTATCGACTTCGTCTACCTCCACATCTACGCACTTCAGATGTTTTTAATGTCAAACATCTTGTTCCATATGCTGGAGAGAATATTCTTGGGGATGAAGCTTATGGCGATTCGAGATTGACTCGTTTTCAACCGGGTGAGAATGATGGGGATGAAGCTGCATGAGAATCAAGTCCAGTTAACTTACATTTATTATTCAAGTTTTAACCAATTATCTTAATTATGTCATATGTATCAGTGTTTATTAATTACTGTTTCTTCATTATAAATCCTTTTAAAAAGGGATCATGTTGGTTGTTGAAAGGTCATTGAGAATATTAATAAAATTCAAGGGTTTTCCCTAGTTGTCTTGTATTCGCCGGCATTTTATTAGAAATCAACGGAGTTCACCTTCATCACTATTAGCACGCTGCTGCATCACATGGTACATTAGGATTTTTATTGTATTTTTGATTAAATGTGAATTGTTTTTATAACTGTAATGATAATTTTATTTCTATTTATATTACTGTGCAGATTTTTGTGCCAATTATATTGGAGAAACATTTGTTCTGTGTTGTTGTTAACATTCATGATAAGAAGATACAATATATTGACAATCGCATTCATGATGATCCAGCATACTATGAAGAAGTCACTTCAATCGTGGTAATTATATTAGTTGTGGTTACTACTTTGTGTAGTTCCAGCTGTGGTGCCTTTATTATGTGTGTCTATTCATGCTAAATAAGTATTAATAGTAATTGTTTTTTGTAGCACACTCTAATGAGGTCATTTCTTAAGCGTTATAAGCATCCCAAAGGTGATGGGTTCCTTAGTTATGTCAATGAGAGCATGATCTTTTCTTGGCAAACAGAGGAAAGTAATTTGGATTGTGATGTTTTTTTTATGCATCTCTTGGAGAATTTTTATGGAGCTGTATATTCAGAGCTAAACATGAAAAAAGTCAGTAACAAATTCTCAATCTTTTTTATTATTTTCTTTAATTTTTTATTTTCTCTATATTATTTTCCTTGTAATGCAAAGTTTTGGTTAAACGGGTCATGAGAGGACATATTTGTGCACAAATTGTCATGAGTTATACAAATCACTCTAGGGAGAGCATTATGCAATGTGTCTCCTCGTTCAATGACAAGAAGCCTTCTCTTAAACAGAAAATTTCTTAGAAGAAGAAGCTGACAGCTCTTCGAAAGAAGAGGATAAAAAAAAGTACTGATTGTGATCCAAGAAACAAATGATTTCAAAAGAATGGTGATGATTGTACAAAGAGTTTCTATGCTGAAGTAGTTAAATAGTTTCCATGGTAGCATTTTAGAAAAATACAGTATGTTAAGCTCAGGCTTACTTTCTCATTTTGTTTAAGCTAACTGTCATATGTTCTCATTTTGTCTTAAGCAGGTACAGGTAGCTACTTACCTATCAATGGCTTGCTTGAGAAGTATTTCTTATGTCTGGATTATTCATCTTAAGATGATTTTAACTATACTGCTGAAGTTAGCTGAAATATGCTATTTTAAGGTTTATTAAATGAGGCTTTGAATGTGTCTTAGGTCATATATTTCCTATATAGATTAAGTGTGTCCGTAAATGTGAATGAATGTAGTTGTCCACTATGTTGCCATTTGCATATTGGAGATTTGGAAATAGCTATAGTTAGAAGGGAAGTGAATTGAATTGAAACACATAATTCTTGACGCAGGTTGAAACTATCATAATATATGAACCAAATTAGTTAAAGTGATAATGTTTTGCTAAAATAATGATGATGATTTGCTGATAAAGTGATAATTGTTAATTTAATTAGTTATATGTCATTATTTTATATTGTATACAATACCACATTTTGAAAAAGTGATAATGCTGAGATTAAGTGATACTTTTTTTACATTAACAAATTTTCTTAATAGGAACACTTAATTATTTTTTTAAGATTTTACATTTTTAATTTTTTATTGTTAAACTTTTCATGCTAATGACTTTTATATGAATTTAATAAAAGTGATAATACCTAGTTGAAATAGTGATAGTGCTATCCCTAAAAAATGATAATATTTAGTTGAAAAAGTGATATTGCTATGCTGTAAAAGTAATAATGCCTAGTTGGAATAGTAATGGTGCTATTCTGAAAAAGTGATAATATGTAGTTGAAATTTTGATATTTTTATGCTAAAAAAAAGGTAATACCTAGTGAATTAAAAATAAAAAAAAAATTTAGGTGACAGGTGTTCTACGCACCTTGAATAATATTTATACTTAAATTATGTGTATTTTGTAAATATAGCGAATCGTGTCAAATGAACAATTAAACTCAAACATAATATAATTTGTATAGTATAATTCAAGGTCAAAATTACTTGAATCAGTGTAGCACGATAATAATATTATATAAAATTTATAATTAATAGAGTGTTTAGGTCATTTGAAGGTTGAGACGTAGACAGAAATAATGATAGTTCTATTATGAAAAAGTGATAATACGTAGTCAAAATAATGATATTGCTATGATGAAAAAGTGATAATTCCTTGTTGAAATAACGATGGTACTATGCTAGAAAGGTGATAATAACTAGTTAGAATAGTGATAGTGCTATCCAGAAAAAGTGATAACCTTTTCAACTTTTATATATCATCAAATATACTCAACATTTATCAAATAAAATAAAATCTTAACACTGCTTAAAATCTTTCCAACTACCATAAAGGAAACCAAAGCAATAAAGTCTTAATCATAATCAAGCCACAAAAAAACTTTAAAATAGTCGGGGATTAGAAGTATAGGAACCAATCTCTGTAGTTGCACTTGTATCTTTCTTCTTCTTCTTTTAAAAATGCCCCTTGATATGCTTACTTCGCCTCTTTGTTACAGAATGCTCAAGATCAAGAATGTTGTTGCATTGATCATTTTTTTCAACCTGTACTATACTACTGTGGTTGAAGAAGCTACCAAGGAATTTATAGCAACCAAACCCCTATTATATGAATTTTAAATGTCTTGTCTTACTTCACCATTGTTGTGACAAAGCAACAAAAGATTATATAACCTGCATCATTTTCAATCATTAGAAACTATTCATGCACAAAAAAACTAATAATATTGACTTGATAAGGTGTAAATATATTACCTCTGTGCCATTTCATGACCCCAAAAAACTCCGTCATTTCTCTTTTCCAACCAATCATTTTCTTTACTTAACCTATTCCACAAATCTGATTTTGCATTTTTTGTCCATCTTTTTAGAATGTAAACACTAGGTATCTCATACTTGGAATGTATATGTAGGATCCTAAGACAATGATAACACAATATTCCAACCTCTTCAAATTTTTTGCAGGAACAAGTTATGAGTTTTCTGGTAAACTCCTATGTCACATAATGAACATGATCGCTGCCATTCTCAAGAGACACGTTATAAACCATGAAATATCTTCAAATAATCCAACTTCAAAACATGAACATACACACTTCATAAACTCAGATTCGAAATCCTTAAATAGTGCTAGTGTGTATATCTTAGCTGCATGAGCTAACATCCCACTCAAATGAAAAGAAACAGAAGGTATTTTCCTTGAGAACTGATATTCATCATGTTGTTCATATTTCCTCCATCGATCAAAAATATATGTGAAAATAATGTAAAAACCCACCAGACTTGTAGTTTTTTTTTTCTTAAAACCAATAGCATGGTTTGTGCTCTCACTTCATGATGTAGTACTCCCCCCATCACACTCAAAGGGTTATTTTTACTTTTTGCACGTGGATTAGGAGTATTATTATTTAGTGTGTAGTTGATGGTTTTATTAGTGGAAGTGTGACGCCATATTTTAATTGTATTAGTGGATGTGGATGGGTCCCATGTGTATAAAAAAAGAAATGAGACTCTTTGGGTGGGACACCCAAAATAAAAAAAGATACTATTTGAGTGGGATGGAGGGAGTAAATAATAAAGAAGTCCTTGTTTAATGATGTGCACCATTTGTTTTTTATATATTGTACGACCTTTGAAACCAAGTATGCTTGTCTAACCTATACGTTGACATTATTGATCTCCAACAATTCTCAAATTCTGTCTCATTGGGACACCCAGACAAGCATTTATTTAAAGCATCTTTGAAGCTCCTGTCAAGTTTCAGCTCTCCAAATCTATTAACTGCATTTTGGTATAAATTCTACAAGCATACTCTATGTATTGTACTTGGAAAAATCTATAAGAAGGTAAAAAATAAGTGCAAACACTACATAATTCAATACCATATTATAGAATAATGTCAATTTAAAAGGTTTAGAAAAGAATACCATTTCACTAGTACTTACAATGCTTGGTCTTGATCTATAAATGCTGTTATTGGACATTGGCCTCCCATTGATTTCTTGAAGAAATCAAACAACCATTTAAAAGATTCAATTGCCTCATTAGCCAAGAATGCACATGCAAACATAAAATTTTTGTTATGATTGTTGATTCCCATAAAAGTAGCACAAACTAGATTGTATCTATTTGTGCGATATGTAGTGTAAAAAATAAGAACATCCTCATATATGCCATAATCCTCTATCATCATTGTATCTCTCCAAAAGACACTAATAAATATGCCTTATTGAACTTAACTTTTAGGAAAAGCCATGTTCTTCTGATTGTTTGTTATGCAACTTGTCAATCGCTTTTTGCGCATCCCCACCCTCAACCATATTCATTTTCAAGCGCTTGACAAAATTAAGATGATCTTTCCTAGTACGTCCTAAAGATTCTTCACCACCAACATCATGTGTCATATAACGATATGAATCCATTGCTCCTACTTTACAAGAAATCATACTTTCAACGGCTTTTCCTTTCTTAACTGTGATTTCTCTTTCTGAACGGTGGAAATGATTCCACTCTTTTCTGGATAGTCCATGGTTATGAACAATAACATGATGAACTACTTCATAGAGGCCATCCTCATTCTTAATTCTAAATGAAGCTTTACGTTATGTGCGTGTCTCACAAACATTCCTACGAGGCGTTTGGACAATGATGGAAGTGGTTACCTTTTTTAATTCTTCACAAGAGCACATATAATACTTCTCACGCACGACACCCCTTTTCATAGTTGATGGTCTAATGGTAGAGTTACGAACACTAAATCCAACTGCTCGACTGTGTTTACAATACAATTCATACATTTTATCTATATTTTCTGTCTGGTGCCCAGTGGGTATAAGTATATTTTTTTATAGTGAAGTTGTCCTAAGTGTGGTTGATACTTTGTATAATACTGACTCATATCATAATAAGAAACTTGCATATGAATTGCAAGTTTAAACAATAGAAGACTTAACACACTAATTACTCAATCTTTCTACAAACTAAATAAGTTTGTGGCAGCCTCATGGCTTAAATATCACTAACTTGGAACAAGTAATCAAAAAATAATTCTAAGAGATGGAAATATTCCTTCTACTATTCGGACACAAAATTAGATGAAATCCAAATAAGATCCCAAATGGCAAATCTAGATTGTTAGATCCAAACTTACTTCAAGTATGTACTTCCACTACCTGTGAACAATACACACAAAATGAATGGGATAATAATACACACGTGATGTTAAACAAGGTGTTGCAACATCAATGAAAATACTACATGAGAAATCTAAAGATAAATTCTAAGTATTGTGTCTCTTTAATAAGAAACAGATCTCTCCAAGTTAATCGATCTGATCTTCTGACCAACTAGCAGTTTCTATAAATACTCGTGGGAATGCCGCAGGAGTCAAATGAATGGTCCACCAGGAGATATCAAATCCTCCCATGATTGATGAAATAATCATCCTCTACTTCGAGTAGTTATTATCAGCATCTAGATCCTTCTAGGACTCTAGATCTTTCCAGAATACTTCTAGGCATGTGTTTGACTTCAATTCTGCATCCAACTCTCAACTACTAAAATCCTGAAAGCAATACTAAACACAACACAAGTCAAACAACACACATGTGTTAGTTATTAATTAAAATAACTGGTGAAGGATCGATGTGATTCTAGATTTGATGACACCGGTCTCAAAACTTTAATCAACAATCTCCCCCAATCACATCTATCCGCAACCACACAACCTGATGTAAGGAAAGCAAGGTAGAGCAAGATAACCATACAATACATCAGATATTAGTTCAAAGTGGTAATCAAAACAAACATGAGCATAATTACCAAAGTGGTAATCAAAACAAACTACTAAAATAATGAAGTTCCTGTGAAATATTTAGCAAATATAAAAAAAACAGTATCCAAAGAGTGTCAGCAGAAATAAAATATCAGTTCAACAATCCAACCATCATCAAATAGTTTGAGGGGTTAGTAAAGCAGCACCAGTCCTTCAGTCTTTGATATAAGCATTATGCTTGATCTCCCCCTATATGTGTGAATTCCCCCTAAGTTGTAGCATCATCAGCAATATTAGCAGCAGCACCTATAGCACCATCTCCACCAGGATTAGCATTTTCTTCTTCGGTGATGTCCTCGATCACAACTCCCCCTGAGCTTGAGCTTTCAACAATAGCATTTGGAGTAGCATCAGGTACCCCTCCCCCTGTGGGTGTAGATAGCAAACCAGTCCAGAACTGAGCTATTTGTTCCAGAAAGTCTGCTTACCTATTTGACGCAGAAGCTTGGAGTCTGAGATGGGAGACTTGGCGTGCAAGGCAGCAACGTGCTCTTCAATGTATCTGCGATGCACAGTGATAGAAACTACCTCTCTAGTATGAGTAGGAGCATATGTGCGAATAGTGGTGTTGCCAGCATCAGGGGCAATATTTTGAGGTTTAGGTTCAGAAGCAGGGTTCATATATGGTAGATCGATAACATGGTTACCTTCAAGTAGGGGGTCTAGCAATACCTAACACCAGGGCATTTGAAGACAAAATCACCTATACCTTTTTTAGCTCCTTGATCCAACAACAATCAATAGATCAGAGTTGGATACCATAACTTGCCAACCTTGGAAATGTTTCTACCATAACTGATCAAGTTCTTGTAAATAACTTCACCAATGTTAAGGGGCAGGCTCTTTTCTATTTTATAAATAAGCACAACATGCTAGGTTGTGACCTAGTGGTGTTAGAGGAAGGCAGCCAGTTGTACACACACGACTTGTGCAAAACAGCATGTAAACTTGTTAAACTCAAATTGGAAAGCTTCTTAGGCCAACTAACAACCATACCACATGTAATAACAACAACAATCTCATCCATATCATTAATTTCATCATCATTCTCAGCATTCACAGTACCCAATTGCTCATTGATCTTAGTAGGAGATATCATAGATTTCACCTCTAAAGTAAATCCTACCAAATTTAGGACTAGTTCTTCTACTCATGCTTAGACAAATGTGAGCATAGAATTCACAAACCCATTTGCTGCAGAATGAGCAAGAATACATGAGGGATTTTAACAACCTTCATTCCTCAAAGAATTGGATGAGGTTGTGTGGAATGTGATCAGCATCCTTCATTTTTATTTTTATATATGACATCCTTTTTGGAAAATTTCTTGTACTTTGATTTCCATTTTCAAAATAGAAGTTTCCAATGCTATAGTTGTCAACATCACTGTCAGACTCATCTTCATCTTCCTCAGCATCATAAGATTCATCTTCTTCATGAGCTTCATCATCAGATTCAACAGGAATAGGGATAGGTACATCAGCATCAGACTCTTCCTCAGAGTCACCACCTTGGTCAGCTTTCTCAGGAGCATTCTCTTCATCATTAGAAGACGATGATGAATCATGGCCGGTATTAGAGGGATCATCATCTGCAACAGTGGGTGTTGCCTTATCAGTGACAACATTAGCAACAATATCATCAATAAGCTATCCAGATCAACATCAGCTTCCTCATCAAGTGTTGTTTCAGGGGCGGCAACATCAGAAACAACATTATCTTTTCTTCTCTTTTTCAAGGCTTTGCAGAAATCAGCCATTGTGGGATTCTTACCTGGTATATCTATATCCATAGGAGTAGTATCATCATCAGAATCATACGCAGGGATTGGAGACTTCCCTTTTGCAGAGTTAGGTAAGTCAAGAGAGGCAATAATGGTGCCTTTCTTTCGAATTCTAATTGACCAGCACATGGACAGATCTTTGCACTTTGGAGCAGAGATCTTGGTCACCTTTGACCTAATTGGTTCTGGCGGTGATGATAAGGGAGAAGCCAGCCTCAATCTGAACATGAGAAGCAACGGGTGAAGATGTGAATGGAACTTGAACAAGGTTCGAAACCTCAAAGTTCTCTGTGGACTAAGTCTCAACTGGAATTTCAGTGGGAGGAACATGAGTTTGTGAAGGTATTTCAGAGGATGGAGCAGGAATTTCAATTGAACATCAGGGGCAGGAGTGGATTCTAGGAATGCATCTTCGATTAGAGACAGAGAGATGTTTGAATCAATAAATTGGGAGCAAAGAGACTCAAGGACAGAATCATGAGTACCTGCGGGAAGAACAATCTAACGGGGTATGATAGACTCAACAATGTGAGCAGGCGGTGGTACAGCAACATCCAGATTCATATTCTGGACAGCACCAGTTGTGACATTTTCAGCCATGGAAATTAGGGTTTGGAGTGATGACGGGTTTTGAGAGGATGAAGAGGATTTTGCTCTGGAATTCGGATGGTTTGGCTTTAGAGGATACATTGATGTATGTGAATGTGACAATTTTAAAATTTGAAATAAAAAAGTATGAGAAAGAAAGAGAACGTTGCAGACACACAACTCAAATCAACACATTAAAATCACACATCAATCCTTCAGAAAATAAAAATGGCAGTTGGAAGAAGGGATTTTATTTCCACTAATGTAAACTGCTAGAATGTGTGTATAATTGGGGGGAATAAAGCAGTTATTTTTATGGCACACTAACTTATATGATTAAAAAATTGGCCATAAATATATAAAAAAAACAATTTGCTTAAAAATAAATATTATAAAATTTATCACTTAATGTATTGAAAATAAATAATTTAATAACACATTTTCATTATCTAAAAAGATTATGAAAAAATCAATTAAGGTTAATTTTTTATGCAGGCACACATACACATTTTATCCTTTTATGAATTTTTATGCACTTTTCATTCTCAAGGAACTTACCACCTTCTGAAAAGATCACATTGTGGTTGTCAGACCTGTGTATCTGGTTACTCAGTGATAGGTCAAGAGTGTTCTTATTCATTCTTTGAAATTAAACAACCTTTAGAAAAGAACACATTGTGTTGTCAGCCCCGTGTGCCTAGTTACTTAGCATGTTTAAACCTTTAATTTTTTAGAACTAGTGCTTTCAGCTGTGTATGTCTAGAATTGCACCTCAAGATTAAACCAGAATATAGTTAGAAACAAGAAATATAAGCTGCCAAATCAGTTAATTTCGATATAAAATAACAAAACTTACAGTAGTATTGCCTTGAGTGTTGACACACTTTGAGCAACATCATGCATGATTCATGGAATACAGAGTCCAAGAGATTTCCTAAGTAAAGAAAACCTCTTGAAATAAATGCTTTCGTGAAAATATCAGCAAGTTATTTCTCTGTGGAAATATATACTCCAACTTAACTACATTATTCTCAACTAAATCTCTTAGAAAGTGATTTCTAATCATGATAATTTATTTAGTGAGTGAGTATTGCACTGAATTTTGGAAATGTTTATAGCAATCGTGTTATCACAGTAAATCACTAAAGTATCTGTCTCAAGCACATGATCATCTAACATCTTTTTCAGCTAAAGCAGTTGAGTACAACAACTACCAGCGTCAATATATTCTGATTCAACGATGGATTGGAAAATGCATTTTTTTCTTTTTACTATGCCAAAAAATAAGATTGTTACCCATGTAAAAGCATCCATCACTTGTGCTCTTCCTGTCATCATAATCACCAGCCTAACCAGTATCGCTGTAACCAACCAATGAGCTATTTGTGCCTTTTAAAAACCATAATACCATATCACTTGTTCCATCAACATATCTGATGATCCTCTTCAAGGCCTTCATGTGCGATTCCTTGGGATTAGCTTGATACCTAGCATATATACAGACGCTATACATAATGTCAGATCTACTTGAAGTTAAGTACAGAAGGCTACCAATCATAAATCTATATATACAGAGTGTGGTCAACATTTGGGCCAACATCATCTCTGCACAGTTTCTGTGATGTTCTCTTAGGTGTCTTCATAAGCTTGGCATTCTCAAGGCCAAATATTTCACTAGGCCGTTCTTTGCATACTTACTCTGTGAGATAAAGATACCACTTTCACTTTGCTTTATTTGCAATTAGAGCCCTAAAAAGTAATTTAAGTCTCCAACCATGCTCATTTAGAACGTGGTGGTCATCGCTTTCAAAGCTGTTCATCATGACTTGTGATGTTGCTCCAAATATGATGTCATCAACATATATTTGAGCAATCAAGAACCATCAGATTCATGCTTAATGAAAAGAGTTCAATCAACCTCATCTCTAATGAATCCAGACTAAAGTAAGAAGTCTGTTAGTCTACCAGCTTCTTCAAGTAAAACACCATTTAAGAAAGCAGCTTAATATCCATTTGAAACAGTTTTATACTAATAAAGGATGCAATAGCTAAGAGAAGCCTAATAGACTCTATTCTAGCTACTAATGCAAATGTTTCATCAAAATCTATTCCTTCAACATGTACTGTGTATCCTTTTGCAACAAGCCTAACTTTGTTTCTTTCTATGTTACCAGATTCATCAATTTTGTTCTTGAAAATCCAATTAGTTCCAATCACATTAATGTTTGTAGGCCTATGTACTAGACTCCAAACATCAATCCTAGTGAATTGGTTCTAGTTCTTCCTGCATAGACTGAATCCAACATTCTTCTTTTAAGGCTTCAGTAACATTCTTGGGTTCAACAGAACAAAAATAACACTCAGCACATACCTGATTGCATATATTAGACATGCAAATCGATCCACTACATCTCTTATCTTACTTTTTCTTCTGGTCAAAACACCTACAGAGGAATCACCAATGATCTGTGACGAAGGGTGATCCTTCTTGTATATGTGAGCAAGAATATTTCTTGAAGTTCTATGGAGTTGGTTCTCATCTTTTTCTGAGTTCAACACTCGATGTTGTAGGCGATGTGATCACATTCGATTCAACATTGTTCACTGGTTCTGCAGTTTCAACTAGATCAGAGATGTCATCTTCCATCTTTTTATCTGCAATATTAGATGAATCATCAAACACAACATTGATAGATTCTTGAATAGATTTGGTTCTAAGATTAAAGACTCTATAAGATTTGCTATTCTTAGAATATCCTAAGAAATGACCTTTATTACTCTTAGAATCAAACTTTGAAAGATACTCTCTATCATTCAGAATGTAGCACATGCATCCGAACACATGAAAGTATTTCAAATTTGGTTTCCTCTTGTATAGCAGCTCATAGGAAGCAATAGAACAACCTGGTCTAAAGAGAATCCTGTTAGACACATGACATGCCATTTTCAATGCTTCAATCCAAAACATCTTAGACACATTCATTGAAGTAAGCATGACTCTAGCCATTTCTTCCAAGGTTCTATTCTTTCTTTCAGTGATCCCATTCTACTGTGGGGTTTTAGGAGAGGAAAACTCTAACATAATGTCTTTCTTTTCACAAAAATCAGTAAACATATATTTTAAATTCTCTACCATGATGAGTTCTAATCTTAAACACTAAAATGTATCAGATTTTTCTCTAACGAATTTAACCTATGAAAATCTAGAAAAATCATCAACTACAACTAATGAGAACCTCTTACCACCAAGACTTTCAGTCTCCATAGGAATCATAAGATCTATGTGAAGCAATTCAAAATACCTTGAAGACATGCACATTGAAGTGATTTGTGCGTGGACCTTACATGCTTACCTTTTTGGCATAAACCACATACAAGTGGGTCTCTGAAACTGAGTTGAAGCAATCCTTTAACAGCCTCCAACTTAACCAATTTCTGTAATTTACATGGCTAATTTTTTATGCCAAATTACACATTCATCACTGATAAGTCACAAAAATATCATACTTTGATGTCATATTTTCCCATATTTAGATGTCAATTAATCCTTAAATGTTTGTTTTGATCAAATTTTATATTTTGTAGGTATGAAAAGGATTTAATTGATTCTATGGGCTAATTGGACTATTTTTAGACGATGATGTAGTGGAGCTACAAAGAGAGAAGCAAATTGTGCATAAGGCGTTGTCAGGCCTTAGATGCTGGCGAAAATCTGGAAATGCTGAAAAATGTTCAAAATAGAAATTGCTGATAAGGCGTGGGCACGCCTAATGACCTGGACGAGAATTATTAATTTGAGCGCCCAAATCTCAATTATCGCATACCATATCTCATTTCCTCCTATAATTTAGGAATCTCTTATTCCCTGCACTGATTTTAATTATTTTAGGAAGATTTAAGAAGGAGATAAATCCCGTAATAACTCAAATCACGCTATCTTGTTTTCAAATCTTTGTTTATATTTACGTTAAATACTAGGGAAAGATGTCAGGGGAGGACACAACTTTTACTTCTGATTTATTTTTGTATTTTATGTTGAAACACAGTAAGACTCCTCCATGGAGATTACTCTTTGCTTTTATTCAAGTTTTCTTACGGATTACTAAATCCTCCATCTAGCTGGATAATTGGAAGCGTGGTTCAACATTATTATGTGAGATCTAACTAGTTTTTATTTTCTTTCACTTTGCATCATTTGTATATTCCATGTTTTTAATTATATTATTTGGCAAGTTGTTTAACCTGATCAATTAATCAATTTATGAAAATGATATGGTCCAGTTAGAATATTAAATCCGTAATTGTTTAATTGTTTCTAATATTTGTGGCAAGTAGCATAATCGTCCACATCTCACTTTCGATTATTGCTATAATGGATATGCAACCTAGTCTAAATGAACCTACATGTGTTTTTGTTGGCTAGAATTGGGTCTTTCTAGGTTGAAATGCAGTCAGTAAATTAAAACCTACGATGGTATCTAGGGTTGTTTATTTGGCTAGAGAAGTAATTAGAGGTGGTACCCTAATTATCAATTAAGTATTGAAAGATTAGGTTGTTAGGTGGTACCAACGACTATAACCAGTTTGATGTAAAGTGAAAGAGACATCGTTGCATCCGTGATCGTATTTTTTGAACCATTCCAAAGATTATCTTGGTCAAATATTTCATCTCATTAAATATCCTTACGTTATTTCATCTTAATTTGCTGCATATTTTAGTTTAAACAAAAACTCAACCCCCTATCCTTGTTTTATTTAATTTTGTTAAATAAACTTGTTTTACCAACACTACAAGAAATCATACGTTGCATGACGAAAAAATTTGCTACGCTCAAGTTTTCGTCACTTTTTTCTATTGAAAAGTGACAAGTTATATTTTGTCACATAAACCACTAGCAAAATGACAAATTTTTTTTGTGTCATTGTTTATCATTTTTTCGTCACTAATTGAAAATATTCATGACGCTAATATGAAATTTGTCACAAACACTAAAAGTTTGGGAGAAAAACTTTTGATGACAAATATAGTTAGTGTGTTTTGTGACAATATGCAATGTCATGATAAGTATCCTTCAACAAGTGTACGTCATTTATCATTAATTTTTCAACACAATTTTGTGACGAAATGATTTTGTTGCTAAATTTATTAATAAATGACAAAAGTTATTAATTTGTCATCATATTTTTCAATTGCAATGATGACATGCGAATACATTGTCATTTTATATTATTGGTGACGAATGAATTTCGTTCCTAAAAAATATATTACATTTAAGAATTTTATTATTTTAAAAAAGCATTAATTTTAAATTATATAAAATTTTTTCGTAATTCTTATATAATAACCCATTAGAATTTCGAGAAAGGGTACTTGTTTGGACATTTTAACTATTTTAGAAAGATGTATGCTTTGGATGAAAATGAAAATGATGAAAAGAAATGTTCGACTAAGGTAGTAATTAATTTTAAAAAAAAACCATTGTATGAATAACTAATATTTCAAAATTTAAATATTTCCTAAAAGTTTATAATTTTATATTTTTTGAAATATGCACTAAAAAAATAAAAGATAGATTATCACAGATTTGAAAATTTTATAAAAATTATATGATTAATATATTATTTTATTTGTATGAGATCGTCTCACGGGAAGATTTTTATGAGAAAGATAAAAAGTGATAATATTATAATTAAAAGTGATACCCATATTAATGAGAAGTGATAGTGGCGCAATGGATTATTTCATGAAATTTAATTTAAATGGATGGCAAATTAGTTATGGTTTAACCTTTTTATCCGCAACTTTAATTTGAATGGATGTCAATATAACTACCCTCTACACTTTACATGTTTTATCTCACTATTCATTAAAATATTATATTTATTAATTTACGTGGTTAAACGGAATGGAGAGAATATGTCGTTACTAGTTTACCTCTTCTTAATTAATTATCACTTCTTAATAAAATATTATCAGTATTCTTTTATATTATTAATTGTTAAGAAAATAGTTAACTACTTGGTTATTACTTGTAAATTTGGAGATGATCAACATTATTTAAATTAAAATCTGCTCATATTTCATCCATTTCATATATGATAAATATATTCAAAAAATATACAAAGTACAAATTTATAATATATCCGACAAGCAAATTTCCAAAGCCAATAACTTGCTCAATAGTGATATTACTGCGAACTAAAACTTGGTATCAACCTAACAAATAGAGAGACATGCTTTTTTGTAGGTTTCAAAATTCAATAAAAAAATATGTTGACTTAATCATACAGTGACATAAGTCCATAAAAAAGGCATGCTTCAAAAGATTGGAAAAACCAGCAGCATTTCTCTTACGGTGAAGAACCCATTAGCATATTAGCCTAGTGTCCAGCAATAATGGAAGTCCAGCCAGCTTTTATCATATAGGCTGGCAAAATTGCATTAATCCCAGCATTAGGAATACCCCCAACATCACAGCCAGAGGCAACAATGCAGCAAGACCAACCACAAGTCAGATAATCGGTCAATAGGAAAATGGATGCCTTCTACATGCTTCCAATCATATAACCCAGCAGTGAGGGATCGGAGCATAAACACAGCAAAGAAGAATTAAAGACAAAATTCAACAGCAGCAAAGCAAACTAGAAGACAACAAAACCAAACTATTCCATCCCCAAATGCACCAGGACAGGAGGTCATAGCATCATCAGCACAAGAGATTCACTCCCGTCAACAGCCTAAAATTGGAAAAATCAGCCAGAGAACATCAGTCACCACAGAAATAGTAAATAGTCTAATATGAGCAAACCAGAAGGAAGACCTAGCAACTAGTAACAGAGCCCCAACAACGCACCTGAAAAAACCAACAACAGAGCAGCAAACACGAGCAACCAAAAAGCCATCAAAATTCAGAGAAACCTAGCAGCATGAACAGAACACTCAACCAGCTAGTAGCCACAACCAAACTAAAGAGCTAAGTCTCCACCATGTAAAAGCAGCCAACATCAACAATCAAGTACCGCAGCAAACAAAGAGATGTAGCAGAAATAACAACACAAAATACGCAGAACTTCTAGCATCTAAACAGAATGCAGAATAGACAATCTCAATGGCCAAATTACTAGCAACCACCAATAAAAAACAAGGAAATAAAAAACCAAAACCAACACAACATTGTCAAAAAACAAATTACTACAATTTCTCTAGTTCCCATTAACACCTACGTAAGCCTTCCAATCATCAGCACCCTTCCTCAGTTTCCCAACACAACCTGCATAAGAAATTATATATTTAAACCTCTGCAATGAATGTATAGAAAAAAACACAATAACTTTCACTAGCATTGGAAATCTACTACACCCAATAAATATCACAAACTTGAGTTTATGAAAATCACAGTAGTGAAAATCAACTATTTCTCAACATGAATAATCTAAGTTTGAATGAACTAAGTTTAATATGAATGAGAAACCAATTTCAAGATCCAAATGCTACTCCTACTCATGATACAAGAAATCATAAAACATAAAGGGAAGTAATCAAGGATTTCATAGTGCCAATTCTGGCTCTTTTTGGCTTTGCCATCCCCACAACATCTTTATCCTTTGTTCCCTTCTCTTTATTTTCATTTCCCTTTAATAATATTGCGTAGTTTGATAATAAATTCAGCATTGATGAAAGATTCTATGAAGGCTAGACTGGCCACAATTTCTTGAGACACTCCATTCAAAACCTTAGCTCTTTACCAATATAAAAATTGAGTTAATGACTCTATGTTCCATATATGTACATAATATAACATAGATGCGGGAACAAACAAGTAAAAATCATGAAGCAAATACATGAAAAATGAAATGTGCCACAGCTTCTCTGACCAAATCAGAGCAAAAAGACTTAGCAAGCATGTATATAAATATACTACTAGAGAAAAAATAAAATAAAACAAATGCTCTTACATTGAGTTGAAAGTGTTCTCTTTAAAGTACTGAGTTGTCATCATCACTCACATCATTGTAATCACTATTTGATAGTAATTCACCTTCACTATTGCAACCATCTGTTGAAGTGTCATCCATCTCATCCTCATCTGAATTGTCTGAGTATAATTCCTGACAATCTTCAGGTAATTAAAAAATAATCAAGTTCTCAGCTCGACAGTTTCACTATTTAATGAAGGTATTTCACATTGACCAACTTCAAATGAATTATCCATTTTATTCTCTTGATATGCTTTAGTTTCTACAACAGATGGGTCCTCATTATCCATTTCTTCATCTTGCATCTCATCAACATCATATATATGCCTATGATTGAATGATTGCACCACTCGCCAATTAACACCTAGTTTGGGATCATTTATATAAAAGACCTGCCTTGCTTGATCAACTATTATGAATGGATCATTCTCATACCATTTTTTAGATATATTGACACTTGTTATATTTCCTTCCTTTTGTATCCCTGATTTCTTTTTTGACCCTAAATCAAACCATTCACATTTGAATAAAGTAACCTGCTTATCCTTTATATAATCTAGCTTAATAATATATGTCAGAATTCCATAAAATTTAATGGTATCAAATCCATGGTTCCCTTCTACAACAATTCCACTATTTTGAGTCTTTAAACGACTATTTTTGTAGTAAAAAATCTCACTCCATTAACAATGCATCCTGTGTATTTTTTTACACACCTATGAGGTGCACATGCTAGAGAATATAGAGACTCGTTTTCTTCAGATGGTTCATCATGGTATAGTTGAGTCATCTAGGAAATAGAACAAGAATAATCAATGTTATGATAAAAACATTATCTACTGTATTAAAAAAATAAAATATCGAGAAATTGATATATTACATGTTTCTTAAACCATGACGGGAATAGCATTTTTTGTTCTTCTTCTATGTTTTCACAACCTCTCAAGAGAAGTTCTTGCTTCTGCATCCTACAGTAATTAACATATGCAGATTTTATTAAATGTCAAATATTGTAAGGTGATCATATCTTTAAGAAATAAATAAACTTTGTAGGCTTACTCAAAATAGGGTTCAACCTCCTCGCAATTTTGATAAACAAACCACTGTATTACGTTGAACTCTTCATCTGATAATTGAACATATCTTGTCGCTCTAAAGTGACGACAATTTTAGGTGAAGATGCTTATTCTATCATCAATTCTATAATCAGTGTTCCGATCATCACGATTAAATCTGGTCTCAATTCCTTGCAGGTACATTGAGCAAAAAGTCAAACTCTCTTTGGCTATATACGCTTCTGCAACTGACCCTTCTGGATGAGCTTTATTACGCACACCCTGCTTTAAGTCACATAAAGATTTGGACAAAAGTAAATAAACATGTCATTAATAATAAAATGCAGTCATAAAATTTACAATTATTGAAATAATCAAATACAACCTTTCAATTGGATACATCCATCTAAATTGGACCGGTCCACCAGAATAGCTTCTCTTGGTAAATGAATGCACAAATGAACCATCACATCAAAAAATACAGGAGGGAAAATTTGTACAAGTTTACACAAAATTAAGATGATATCTTCTTCCATTTTCTCCAATTCAGACCGCTTTAACTTCTTACAACACAAACGCTGAAAGAAATGGCCTAATTCAGAAAGTGCACTGCTTACATCCTTATGTACTGATCCACGTACACCAACTGGGATTATCCGCTGTAAAAGTATATGGCAATCATGACTTTTAAGTCCAGATATCTTTTGATCATTTTCATCAACACAACGAGAAATATTAGAACCATATCCATCTGGAAATTTAATGGATCGCAGAAACTCACAAAATTCCTTTTTTGCTATCTTTTGCAAAACATAACATGCTGCTGTGGCATGTCATATTTTCCATCATTTCTCTTAATCAAGTGCAACTCCTTACGAATTTTCATGTCTTCCAAATCCAGTCTTGCTTTTATGGTGTCTTTGGTTTTCCCATCAACATTCATTAAAGTATCTAAGATACTTTCACAAATATTCTTTTTAATATGCATTACATCTAAATTGTGTCTTAACTTCAACCTTTTCAAGTATGGCAGCCTAAAAAGAATGCTATGCTTACACCAGTTCAACTACTCAGGTGGGTGTTTTCTCTTCTTATTGTTTCGTTTCCCTGGTGTTTGAACCTGAACTCTCTCCAATTTTCTTAATATATCCTCGCCACTTAAATTTTTATGTGGTTCTTTGAGTTCTCTTTTACCATTAAACTTTCTACTTCTCCTCCAAGGATGATCTTTGAGTAGATTACGTCGGACCCTCGTATAACACAGCTTGCTCCTTAGTCTTTGAGAAGGTGTTTGCTCATTCAAACCGGACAAGCTAAGTACCCTTTAGTACTCCATCCAGATAAGTCACCTTATGCTGGAAAATCATTAATTGTCCATAGGACAGCAGCATGCATTCGAAAATTCTTCCCCGTAGAAACGTAAAAGGTTTGGGTACCTTCAACCTACAGTTCAAGTAGTTCTTCAACCAAGGGTTGTAAGAACACATCGATGTCTTTCCCTGGTGACTTTTTACCTGGGATAAGTAAAGACAACATGAGAAATGGTTGTTTCATGCAATCCCAAGGAGGCAGGTTCAAAGGAGTTAAAATTACTGGCCACATGCTATAAGTGGTGCTCATGTTTCCAAATGGATTAAAACCATCAGCAGCCAGGGCCAGTCTAACATTTTTAGGATCATCAGAAAACCAAGAGAACTCATTATCAAGTTCTTTCCATGCCTCACCATCAACTAAATGTCTCATAAATTCATCTTCAATACGTTTTTTTTTGTGCCACACCATCTTTTTTGAAGTTTTTGAGGACATGAAAAGACACTGAAGTCTAGGCTTCAAAGGGAAATACCTTAATATTTTTTGTGGTATCTTCTTCCCTACACTATCATTGATTTTCCATCGAGAAGTACCACAAATAGGGCAAGCTTCTAGCATTTTTTTTTAAAATTAGGCACAATCATACTTACATGCATGTATACATCATATCCCAATCCCAAATCCTGTAGATATTTTTTAGCCTCATAGCAAGAACCTGGAAGTGTAGGAAGAGCTAACTTCAATAGACCCAAGATCATATCAATGGCTTTATTGCTCAGCTTGTTATACACTTTTATGTGGAGCAATCTGATAATAAAAGATGTCTTTGAAATCTTTTTGCATCCAGGGTGTATTTCTATTTTAGCATCTTTCATGAGTTCTTTAAGATATTCGGGAAAATCACTTGCGTTGTAATTATCATCAGTCGACACATAATCACTCTTTTCTCCATGCATAATACTGTTCACCAAGGTCAAATAACATTTCATTGACACCATTATCTTCTTCATTATCAAGTGGTAGAGGGGAGGGTGGAAAGGCCTTCCAGCTGAGCTTGGTTGCTGCAGGGTGGGGGTTCGAATCATGCCTTTGGCATGGATTTAGCCCCTTGCAAGCACAAGTTTAACAGTGAGCCCTCCCTATAAGCCACTTGAGGCACATCCTGCGATTTACCTCCTCCACCAATCCCCAGGGCAGGGGCGGTGAGGGCCCCTAACGGTGGGGTACACCATTTATTGAATCATTGTCAGCTTGTATTCTCTCTTTATTCAAACTAGATTCACCATGATAAAACCATGTAATGTACCCTGTATCTATGCCTCGCTCTATAATATGTACTTTTACTGTGTGCTGATCCCTTATTTTTAGGTTCAAACAATCTTTACATAGGCATTGAATCTCACAATCACGACCCTTATGAATTTTTACAAAATTCATAAAACTGTCTACTCCCTCAAGGTAACTCTTAGACCATTTAATATCATGCATCCAACTCTTATCCATATTCAAACCCACCTACGAAGAATTCAAGTTTAAAACAGTGAACATATTATTTGGTGATTTATGCCACTAATTAAAAAAAAAAAGACAAGCACAATGAAGAAGACTGCAAGTGTATGCTTCAACTCACACATGAAGCAGTTTCATATATCATGCCAATGCAGATTTAGGAGAGAAAATGCACAATTTCATTCAAGCATTTTATCAAACACCTAATGTGCATACTTTCTCGCCCTTCTTGATTCATGCATTTTCACTCATTTTAACTTAAATTTCTCAAACTTAAGCAGCAAAGCACCAACAATAATCCACAACATCACCACAATTCACTTCCCCTCTCAAGAAATTCAAAACTACTAACCTCCCTCATTTCTCAATTTATCCTCTTTCCACAAGCTTTTTCAACTCAACATACAAATCAAA
The DNA here is from genome assembly GCA_023678885.1 of Pogostemon cablin. NCBI lineage: Eukaryota > Viridiplantae > Streptophyta > Magnoliopsida > Lamiales > Lamiaceae > Pogostemon > Pogostemon cablin. The sequence continues at coordinate 15,956,015 of CM042953.1, read as the reverse complement.
ATATGCTTATTTCTTCATATAAACAAGAAAATTTTATAAACATAAATAATAAACTTCTTTTTTATGAAAACAGTTATGGTGCTAATGATACATTATTGGAAACCCCTTCAAGTATAGTTTTCAAAAAATTAATTATGGAGTTCAAAAAGAATATTTCTAGAATATTATATGACCTTGCAGATACAGTAATTTTACACCAAAATACATCCAATTTACTAGAATCTACAATATACGGTCATCTTTAACAAATTAGAAATAGAGGGACATTTCAACAATTAAGGAGAATAGAAAATTATCTGATATTAATTTATGACAAAGAAATAACTAAATCAAAGAAAACCTGATAGAGTTTTTCAAATTTGATATTTCCGATTCTCTAATATTGATTCAGTCGTACGTTTTGTTTTCTCGGAGGGCGAGGAGCTTTGACGACCACTGTCCAATATGGAATATACGTGTTGATGAGTTTCCAGAATATAAATTCTCTATGCAGATTGAAAGATTAATTCCTGGATGCACGACAAGGTGGGAGAATTAGATCACACGGGAAGAATAGATGCTGAAATAAAAATCTCAAATCTCAAGTGATGAAAAATAATTAAGAAAAAGTGTTTATATTTTTTCTTATTAAAAAATTATTTCATTAGTATTATTATGAAAGGTGTTAGGTTCAACTTTTCAAATCTGATTATAAATAGCTTTTATCTTTTCTCCATAAATCATTAAATTGTCATAATTTAAATGAATATGATAATAAAATTTTCGTTGAATTTTATATACTCATTGTAACAACAAATATGTATTTATTAAAATAATAAACACAAAAGAAATTACAAAATAATCCGATATGGATTAAAGTTGAGAATTTAAGTGAGCAGCTTCTATTTATCCTCTGATTCCTCTCTTGAGTTGACTTCTTGACTCTATCAACTTTCGGAGCTGGATCTTCGGATGAAACTTGTCCGAGCTCGGATTCGACTTGAAGCTTTAAAAACGTTTATCCAGAGGCGTCGAGCCTTTGTTTGGATCAACCGTTGACTTGAAGATTTACTGTGAAGAACGCCGTTCAATTTGATAGAACACCGTTGATTTCACGAATATTGCTGGATGAACTTGACTTGAAGAAACGATGAATCTGAGGGGCGTCGAGCCTTTGTCTCAGATTGAATGATGTTTCTAGATTGATCTTCGAAGAATGACTTTGATCTTCGTAGAGATTCCAAGTTCCTTCAGAGCTTTCCAGGGTTTTCAGGATTTTCAGAGTGAATGGAATGAGGACTGAAGGTCCTTATTTATAGGTAAAGAAAATAACCACTTGTGAGATATTTTCTCTTTGAAAAGATATGTTGGGCTTTTCTCCTTTAATCAAGCTTGCTGGACTGGATACGGGCCTATTGATTTAATTAGACCTGCTGGATTTGATTTGCTGGGCTTGTTTGACTTGAATCAGGCCCACATAATTTATTTCCTGGACTTATTGATTTGGGCCAGGCTCACATGATTTATTTCTTGGGTTTACTGATTTGGGTCAGGCCCTCTTGATTTGAATTGAGCCCACTTGACTTGAATTGAGCCCATATGACTTAGATTAAGCCCATTTGACTTGGATTTGGGCTCAAATAATTATATTAATTATCAATTATTTATTTATTTATTTCAGGATTAATTTATTTAAATTCCTTAATAAATAAATATTTAATCAATATTTAATATATTTTTCTTTGCATCTTTATCTATTAGACAATAAAATTTAATTGCCTACAAATGCCCCCTTGCATTTTGTTCACTGAAATTTACGTGAAAGTGGACAAAATGCAACATCATAAGAGATTTTGTCATTAATTTCGACTTGGCTTTCACAAAATCCTCTCCTTTTAATTCCTTTTATTTGGACCATTAATTCCTAATATCAAGAATAACATGATGGGCTCAAAATAAGAGGATGTTGCAGCCCCATCCTTCATCTTTTATTCACTTTGTGGCTTTCATCAATTGTCTTCTTTTTTATTTTGGCCCAACATGCTCAATACACGGCAGTTTCACCTCATTATTCAAAATCTTCATTCTTTATCTCAAAAAAATAAATAAAAAAATTACATAATATGATGAACGAGGAGATAATTTCATGAACTCAATAAGATAAACCTCAAATACTCAGATCATGCCTGTGAAAAAAAAATCTAATCAAATATTATGTAATCTTTTGAGACTTATCTATGGACATTCCAACCACTATATAAACAGGCATCCTTCTTTCAATTTTCACATTGAATTCATGAGTATCAACTAATCAATACAGCTTCTTCTTTGCAGGTCCTTGCTTTCCATGGGGGGGCTTCAAATCTCAGGGCTATCAGAGGATGGGAGTGCCGACGGCTGCTTAAGGGGGTTTCCTTCCTCCACTACTATTTTTTATTCTTTCCTATATGTATTTGTGTTTTTCTTTCTTGGTTCCCTTTGCTCTTTATTGTTGAACTTCGGCAGCATTGCTGTGAAGAACGCGAGAACACCTCCGGCAGTATTGCTTGTGAATTTCCAAGGCAATGGGGACATCGCAATTTCCAGGACTGGCGGTGAATCCAACTACAATGACTGCTGAGGTGCGGAACTCCAACGAGAAGAATGATCGTGGAGGAGCGGTGTCGCTAGTGGTGCGTCACAACAGACCCGGCTGTCGCTCGGTGGCTGACGGTGAACTCCGATAGCGAAGGCTGCTGTGGAGTGGAAAGGGTTTCTGAAGAGGCTGTCGGAGACGGAAATCCTTCCGAGGTACAATAGCGGCGGAGTGTGGAAGGTCAGGCTGGTCATCGACACCGATCACTTGTCGGAGATCCTGCCGCAAGAGGCGCGCACCGAAGCGCTCATTGAGAGCGTTCGGACGGTGGCTAAGTGCGCGTTGGCTGAAAATGAGGTAGAAAACATAGTGACTTTTGCGGTTAACAAGTGGACGACTAAATTGATGAGGCAGCAGCCGTCTACAAGCAACGATTTTTTTGGCGGCACTGTTCCGGTCGGACCTTAGCAGCAGACTTGGCAGCGACGAAACTCCGGTAGGCGCGGCGGCCAGAACGTTGTTCTCCGACGACGAATTGGAACGACGGGATGCGGTGGCGATAGATCTTACCAGAGTGGATGTTTGTGCGTGTTTTTTTTTGGTTTCCGGCTGGGAGTGACGAATGGCAAGCGGATCTCGGTGGAATGCGAAGGCAACAGATTCAGAGCAGCGGCTGATGGAGGATGGTTAATGGCGAACGGATCTGGCGATGCAGTGACCGAGATCGGCGGCTGGAGATTCCCAACGGCGGTGCGGCAAGCGGCTGCGGCTTGACTTCGGCGACCGGTGGTGTTCTCGACTTTGGCAACCGCAGAGAGGGCGAACGGCGCAGGTTGGCTGCTTCCGACGGCATGCTTTGAAGCCGCGATCTGCAATGGACCCAGCGGCGGGTGGCGATTTGCAGCGATTTCGGCGCTGTGGTGGGTTTGTTTCAACAGAATGGAATTTCAATCTTGTGGGAAGAAAGCAACAGCTTCATTCCTTTCTCTTTTTGAAGGGGATAAAATTAATTTTGACTTTCCAACCCTCTTAATGGAACTTGCTCAATTAGTCAATCCCATCTGCTGGAAAATTAGGTCTCGATTTGGGCCTCAAATATTTAAGCTCCATTTCTTGCCTCCTGCTTTTGTTCTCTATTTTCTTTTTTTTTTCTTTTTAATTGAACTGCTTATTTGCCTTTACATAATCATCAAGGTAAGTTCCACTACTTACTTTTTATATTCTTCTTCTGTATCTCTTCGTTCTTTTCCTTATTTTTTCCTTTTTGTATCATGAATTCTTTTCTTGCTCCTTTAATAGTCTTTATTTGAACTGTTTATTTCCCTTTACATAATCATTAAGGTAAACTTCATCACTCCCTTCCACCTTTCCCTGCTTTTCTTTGATTTCCCTTCTTCCTTACTTTCTTTTCCAAGCAAAAGAGAAGAGAAGAGAAGACCTTAACATACACAGGGAGTCAAGACCAGTGACGTCGAGGTGGAGAGTGATCGACGGCGAACCACCTATGGTGGTTGCTTGTCGGGCTCACACCGTGAGGCAGAGAGCGGTCAACAGCGGGCTATCCATGGTAGCTGCTTGTTGGGCTCGCGCCTCCGACGGAAGTGGGTGGAGAGGTGTTACAGACCTCCGAAGACTGATTTGAAGGCTGAAGTTAGACCAATAGTGTCGAGATGAAGAACAATCGACGGCGGACCACCCATGGTGGTTGCTTGTTGGGCTCACACCTCCGACGACGCTTTGGCGACGAGGTGACAAAAATCCGACCAAAGAGAAGATTTTAACATACTCAAGCAGTCGAACCAACAATGTCGAGGTAGAGAGCGGTCGACGGCGGATCACCCATGGTGGTTACTTGTCGGGCTCGTACCATGAGGTGGAGAGCAATCAACGGTAGGCTACCCATGGTAGTTACTTGTGGGGCTCTCATCTCCGATGACTTTGGGGTGGAGAGTAATCAACGGCGGACCACCCATGGTGGTTGCTTGTTGGGTTCTCACCTTCGAAGACGTTGATATGAAGAGCGGGAGAGGGGTCGATGGCAGACCACCTATGGTGGCTGCTTATCGAGCTCATGCCCCCGGCACAGCACATTTTACAAGACCACATGTGGTGGCTCGATTTTCGGCACACTGACTGATGCAATAGAGTGACAACCGTTGGTGGCTGTTTCAGTAGATCCTAACAAATCGTGGGTTGTATTTGCGCGTGGAGACGGTGACGGCGGTTTTCGAGATTCGGCAAGGGAGAACGATCTGTAACAGCATCGTGGATGGACTTCGACAGCGCAGTCGCTCGATTTCAACGGCAGTGATGGTGGCTGGTAGCAAAGGGCTTCAACACAGTGATTGGCAGGGAGAAAGGCGAGGATTTGTGGAGAAGATGACTCATCTCGATTGAGCTTTCTGTTTCTAGAAGAGAAAACTTCCCCTTTTTACATCAATTTTGACTCAATCCTCTTCAATTTTGACCTTTTAGTGGGCTCTTATTTAATCCACCAAAATTTTTTAATTTCGGCCCATTGTTTTGGGTTCAAATCCTCCACCATGGATAAAGATACTTAGGGCTTAACATAATTTAAGCTTTGGCCATTTATTTATCAAAATATATCTTCAACTTTCAAAGCCCAAATTAAATTTAATTCATGTTTGTATGTTGAGTTTAAATTAATTAAACTTACACATGAATTAGTTTATTCCTCCATTATTCCATCTTGACCTCCTTCATCATGTGTGCTTAATTTATAATTTTGAATTTAATCATTAATTGATCCCATGAACTTATTTTGGGGTCTTTAATTAATTAAATTCATAAACTTAAATTAAAATTTGAACTCTTCCCTCTTTCTAATGAATTTGGCGCTCGTGATCTTCCTCTGCAGTATAGATGAGCAACTATAAACGAAGAATAATATCAGCCTCGCCACTCTTTCATCTTTTGAGATAGGATCGACAGAACAACATGAGCATCGCGACTCTTCCTTGAGATGGCATGTCTACTTCTTTTCCTCGCACTTTATTTATGGCATGTATACTTCAACTCTTTATTTTCCCTCACAAGCTTGATAGGAATCACTTTAATCATGACTGAACTTAGTGAGCTACTAAGCTGCCTACGTACCCCTTTGCAGAGGATCAAGCCATTACGTAGTTCAAAGGGACATGGTTTTGATTTGGGGGGGTGCCGTGCACAGTTTATACTCATGCGGGCCAGGAGTGACTATTCTTTAACCACTTTAGACAAAGTAGGATATTTAATGCTTTTACCACTTAAAATATCTGAGTGGGGTGAATTAATAGTTTAACCACATATAATTACCTTTGGTGGGTGTCGTGCACAGTTTATACTCATGTAGACCAGGAGTTCGTCGTACACAGTTTATACTCATGCGGACCAGGAGTTCGTCGTACACAGTTTATACTCATGCGGACCAGGAGTAACATGCAGTTTAGGCTCGTGCGTCACGGAGCGTTCCTTGGATTTGATTACGCATAGTAGCGTTTCAGGAATTTGCCATTTATGGGGCCGATTCCTACACCATCTTCAGATACCAACTTGTATGCACCATTTGTATACACTTCTTTCACAACATGTGGGCCATCCCACTTGGGCAAGAATTTATTTCCAACTCGGTGAGTGATGACAATAGGCCTTCTTACAGCAAGGACTAAGTCTCCAACTTGAAAAGAACGTATCTTTACCTTCTTGTTAAACGTTCTGGAGAGGCGAGCTTGATAGCACTCAAGTCTTTGTTGTGCTTCTAACCTCTTCTCATCAAGTGCCTCTAATTCTTCGAGACGCAGTCGTGCGTTCTCTTCTTCAGTTAAACCTTCTTGTATGGCTATTCTCAAAGATGGTATTTGCTTCTCTAGAGGCACCACAACTTCAACCCCATATACAAGAGAGTACGGAGTAGCTTGAGTAGGTGTTCTATAAGTAGTTCGATACGCCCATAAAGCTTCATGAATCCTTTCATGCCAGTCTCTCTTTGACTTAGAGACCACCTTCTTCAACAGATTACACAGTGTTTTGTTGAAGGCTTAGGCAAGCCCATTAGCCGCTGCATTATACATAGAAGATTTTCTTTGCTTGAAGCCAAACTTCTCACAAAGCTTATCAATCAAAGAGTTACTAAATGGCCTCCCATTATCTGTGATAATGTATCGAGGCACTCCATATCTATATATGATGTTGATGCGGATGAAATCAGCCACATTTTCTTTCTTCACTTCTCTCAAGGGTACAACTTCCGCCCACTTGGAAAAGTAATCAGTGGCAGCCAGAATATAAAGATGACCCCCGGAAGACTTCGTTAATGGCCCCACCACATCTAAGCCCCATGCATCAAATGGCCACGAAGAAACTGTTGGATGTAATGGTTCGGGAGGCTGATGAATGAGATTTGCATGAAACTGGCATGGCTGACATCTTTGTGCATAATCTATGCAATCCTTCACCATAGAAGGCCAATAATATCCCATCCTCTTGATTCTGAAATGTAACTTGGGTCCAGACTGATGGGCGCCACATATTACAGAATGAGCTTCCTCCATAGCTTGAAGAGCTTCTTCATCACCTAAGCATCTTAAGAGAATACCATCAAACGATCTTCTATAGAGTGTACCTTTATAATAGAAGAATCGTGGTGCTCTACGTCGGACATCAACTTTTAGATGTGGATCATTAGGAAGCTTATCATTCTTCAAGTAATTCACGAACGGTTGACGCCAGTCTTCTTTCTCAATATCAAAAACCTCTATGGCGCAATACTCAACTTCTTCACCATCTTCATCTTCGAAGAAGGGAGGTACCACCCAACTTTTGCAGATCGGTACTTGAACAAGTGCTTCTGGCATTGCTATGGTTGATGCTAGCTTTGCCAAAGCATCGGCTTGCTTGTTCTTGCTCCTTGGTAAATGTTCAATCTCTACGTCTCCAAGCCAATTCATAAGCCTCTGAGCATAGTTATAATATGGAAGTAGTTCAGCTTTCCTAACCTCATATAAGCCAAGCAGCTGGTTGATTATCAACAACGAATCTCCATATACCCTAAGGTGTCGCTGCTTTACATCCACTGCCATCTCCAAACCAAGTATAAGAGCTTGATATTCAGCTACATTGTTAGAGCAATTTTCAGTTAGACTGAACGAATATGGCAGAACTCCTCCATCTGAGGTTACAAATACTACTCCTGCACCGGCTCCTTCTCTGTGAGCAGCTCCATCGAAATACATCTTCCAAGGAGGAGTGATTTCAATAGCCAATACATCTTCATTGGGAAAATCATCAGACAATTCCCATTCGGCAGGCATGGGATGATCAGCCAAGAAATCTGCCAGCACTTGCCCTTTCACCGCTTTTTGAGGGACGTAGATAATTTCAAATTGCTGCAATTGGAGATACCACCTTGCGAGCCTATCAGAGAGCACTGGTTTTGACATTACGAACTTTAATGGGTTGGACCTCGAGACCAAGTAAACAGTATGAGCTTGAAAGTAATGCCTTAACTTCTGAATCGCAAATATGAGAGCAAGACAGAGCTTCTCAATTGGTGAGTACTTTAACTCATTTGGAGTCATTGTTCTACTCAAATAGTACAACGCACACTCCTTTCCTTCATCATTATTTTATGCAAGCAAGGCTCCAACTGATTTTTCTTGAGCAGATATGTAGAGAATTAATGGACGTCCGACTATTGGAGCAACCAACACTGGCGGCTTCATCAAATATGCTTTAATGCTGTTAAATGCATTAGTGCAAGCTTCATCCCATTCAAATGGGCTGCCTTTTTCATAAGATGGCTAAATGGTTGGCATCGGCCAGCCAAATTTGCTATGAATCTTCTTAAGTACGCCAGCTTACCTTGCAAACTCTTGAGCTCATGTATGTTTCGGGGCACCTGCATCTTCATTATCGCATCAATCTTTGCTTTGTCAATCTCAATGCCACGATGTCGGACAATGAATCCAAGGAACTTACCAGAAGAAACTCCGAATGCGCACTTAAGCGGGTTCATTTTGAGTTGGAATTTTCTGAGACGTTCAAATATTTGCCTTAGATCCTTAAGGTGGTATTTTTTCTTCTTTGATTTCACTACAATGTCATCCACATAACATTCGACATTCTTATGAAGCATGTCATCGAATATCTTTTGCATAGCTCGTTGATACGTAGCGCCAGCATTCCTCAAGCCAAACGGCATAACATTATAGCAGTATATTCCTTTAGGAGTGCGGAAGGCTGTTTTCTCTTGATCTTCCAGAGCTAGGCTAATTTGATTGTAACCAGATGATCCATCCATAAATGAAAGCACTTCATGCCCGGTCGTTGCATCAATCATAAGTTCTGTGATTGGTAGTGGAAAATCATCTTTTGGGCATGCCAAGTTCAGGTCACGGAAGTCAACACACACTCTAAGCTGCCCATTTGCCTTCCTTACTGGCACAATGTTAGAGAGCCAAGTGGGATACTTAACTTCTCGTATCTTTCCCGTTTCAAGGAGCTTATTAACCTCAGCTTCAATCAATGGAACCAGCTCTGGTCGAAATCGACGCTGCATCTGCTTAACTGGCTTGACTCATTTCCTTACTGCTAGATGATGAACTGCCACTTTTGGATCTAATCCGAGCATCTCCTTGAATGACCATGCAAACACGTCTCTAAACTCTTGAAGAAGCTCAATGTAAGCCTTTTCCTCCTCAGATGTCAACAAAGCACTTATATAGGTTGGACGTGGATCATTAGCATCACCTAAATTAATCTCCTTCAATTGAAATTCTGGGGGAGCATCATCGGCATCTTCCTCTTCAGTTGAGGTTTCTTCTTGTATAGTGACATGATTTACTGCAGCAACGTCCTCCAGAAATTCTTGCCTTTGAGAATGTGGATTAGACCTAACTTGTTCATTTTCTCCCACTTTAACAATGCTCTCCACTACATAACCATCTCTCCTCATTTCGAGAATCTTGCCTCGTAGATCTCTTTCTGCATTGTGTAGATTTGTTTGCATGATAACGAAATGAATAGTATCTGATGAACCTACACTTTCCCGATCATCTTCTTCACTTTGGGTGAAGATTATTGTTTGCTTCTTAGCTTTCAACATCGTGTCACATGATATAGTCAGGAAATGTCGTCTTTTCATGCGAGATGGGATCCGACTACGTATTTTTGGGAACCTTGGGAACTTAGAAGTCCTTTTAGCTCCAACTGGTTTGAGTCTTTTGAATACTGAGATTCTTTCTGCCTTCCTATCCTCTTCGTGAGACTCTTCTTCTTCAGAAAGAATTTCATCTTCTGTGATGTAGTTCGTGTTTGCCCTTTTGATCGCAATGCGAACAGGTTTCTGTGGAACATATCCCAACCCTGTCCTAGTATACTTGGAAGTGCGACCATTACTCTTCAATGTCTCTTGAGTGGTATTAAATTCACTAGGAGTCTTACGAGACTGTTCATTCATCATAGCTTTTTCTTGAGGGTTATAACCAGCTTTCATAAGAAGTTTGTAAGCTTGTGGGCTATATGATTTAGAAACTGCCGCCTCGAATACATCCCCATGCTCAGTTTTAGCTCCTTGAATTGGGCGAGCGAACCCTTTGAGTGGAGGAGGAAAAGGCTTCTTAGTGTCAACCTTAGTTAGAGGTAGTGTCAACCCTTCTATAGTCTTGATCAACTGTTTATCTTCAATAGACTTTATGGATGAAACATCATCTGCATTCTCTCTTTCTTGTTTATCATCAACTTTCTCTTGCGATGAACTTCCTTCGGGCTTGACAGCCTTGCTACTCTTCAAAAAATATCTAGCATCTGCAAAATATGACTCAGCTTCTGTGAATGGCCTTTCATCGCCAAGCACCTTTTTTATGTTGCCTCCATCGCAGTATTTGAAGCATTGATGTAACGTAGAAGGAATCACTCCATTTTCGTGCAGCCATGGGCGCCCCAAGAGCATGTTATATGATGTTTTAGCATCAATGACATGGAACAGAACTGTTGAGACCATCTCATCTATCATTAAGTCCAAGACCGTTGTACCAAGTGTTCTCTGGCCTTCTTGATTGAACCCATGAATTGTCAATCGACTACTGCCGAGCTCGTTGGTAGGAATTCCTAACTTCTTAAGCGTGGATAGGGGCAAGATATTGACAACTGAACCTCCATCAATCAATATTCGATTAACTCTTTGCTCTTGAGTATAACCAGTTACGAATAAAGGTCGGTTATGAAGTTGCGAGCCGAGCAGTAAGTCTTCCTCTGTGAAGGTTATTTTCATAACATGGGTCTCGCTTTCATTCCCAGATTCAACTTTAAGTAGTTGAGCTTCGCTTGCCATATGACATGAAGAATCACCGCCTGCAGAAATAGAGTTCGCAGTTGCATCTTCATCTAGAAAGATCTTCCCTTGCTCAACCAATCGCATAACTTTGTCTTTAAAGACAAAGCAATCTTTAATAAAATGACCTACCAGTCTATGATACTTGCAATATTTTGGATTGTCAGTTTGTCCCGCCTCTTCTGGTCGCTTCATTTCAGGAAGCTCGATAAGTTTATCTTTGAACAGATCATCAAATATGCCTGGGACATCTGAATCAAGAAATGGGTACTTCCTTTCTTGCATCTCTTTCAAGATCAATCTTCTTTGCCCCCTTTCTTGGGGATCACTCCTCATTTTATCTTCCTTTTCGTTCTCATTCCTTCGAAACTTGACAGTTGGTGCATTTGTCGCCATGGACTCCTTTTCAGAAGATTTGTTGTAGGGTTTGCCCCCTTTCCTGGCCTCTTGCTTTTCTTTATACTTGTAGGATCCGGGAATCGGTGGTTCAACCACTCCACTTATCCCCATGCTTAGCTCCATGTCATGAGCTCTTGTGGCCAAATCTTCAAAGGTTTTGGCTTAATCCCTTGAAGTATGTAACGAAGGCTCCATTGCATTCCTGCTATGCACATCTCAATGCCAGAAACTTCAGACAATCGATCTTTACAATTTAGGCTCAAATTTCTCCATCGATTAATGTACTCAATTACTGGCTCTTCTTTTAACTGACGAGTGTTAGTCAACTCTATCATGCTAACCGTTCTCCTAGTGCTATAGAAGCGATTAAGGAATTGATATTCCATCTGATCCCAACTGTCTATAGAATCAGCCTCCAGGTCGGTGTACCATTCAAAAGCATTTCCCTTTAGAGAACGAACAAATTGTCTCACCATATGATCTCCGTCAGTTCCAGCATCATTGCATGTTTCAATGAAATGTGCTATATGTTGCCTTGGATTACCTTTTCCATCAAACTGTTGGAACTTAGGGGGTTGATAGTTCGATGGCATCTTCAAGTTGTCAATCCTTCTAGTAAAAGGTTTAGCATACATGAATGAAGGTTTGGAGCTCTCTTCAAATTGGTCCTTCATTGTCCCAAGTATAATACTTTTTAGTTGGCTGATAGGAACTATTCCATCATGGGAAATGTTCAATTCTTCTTCAATCACCCTCTTTCCCGTTGACTGGCGTTTCGCGGAGTTATTTACTTCATTTTCAGCATCTTCATCTTGCTTTTCGTTTGCATGGCTAGTTTCAGCACCAGCCATTTTCTCCATCAGTTTGAAAATCAAAGTACTTTGTTCTTGGTTCTGTTTGGCAAGTGCAGCAACGGATTCAGTTAAGCTTGCCAACTGCTCTTCGACAGACGAAGTGTTTGTTGCCATCGTCGAGGCTATGGATGAATCTGATGATGGACTTTCTTCAGATAGATGAGTTGAGCCAACAAGATTGTCCTCCTCGTCTTTAGCATCATAAGGTATTACTCCAGAGGTAACTCCAACTGAAGAATTTATCTCTGAAGAGGCTTCAGATCGTGCCATCTTTGACATGCTTCTGGTCGTAACATTAACGTCTTCAACTTGTAGTTCTGAAGGCTTGAAGACAGAAGCTGATCTGTTGACTTTGACTCTTAGCGGAACCATCTTACTTTGCTCGAAGAGGAGATGAGAGGTAGAAACTGTCCCACCGGGCGTGCCAAAATTTGTAACAACAAATATGTATTTATTAAAATAATAAACACAAAAGAAATTACAAAATAATCCGATATGGATTAAAGTTGAGAATTTAAGTGAGCAGCTTCTATTTATCCTCTGATTCCTCTCTTGAGTTGACTTCTTGACTCTATCAACTTTCGGAGCTGGATCTTCGGATGAAACTTGTCCGAGCTCGGATTCGACTTGAAGCTTTAAAAACGTTTATCCAGAGGCGTCGAGCCTTTGTTTGGATCAACCGTTGACTTGAAGATTTACTGTGAAGAATGCCGTTCAATTTGATAGAACACCGTTGATTTCACGAATATTGCTGGATGAACTTGACTTGAAGAAACGATGAATCTGAGGGGCGTCGAGCCTTTGTCTCAGATTGAATGATGTTTCTAGATTGATCTTCGAAGAATGACTTTGATCTTCGTAGAGATTCCAAGTTCCTTCAGAGCTTTCCAGGGTTTTCAGGATTTTCAGAGTGAATGGAATGAGGACTGAAGGTCCTTATTTATAGGTAGAGAAAATAACCGCTTGTGAGATATTTTCTCTTTGAAAAGATATGTTGGACTTTTCTCCTTTAATCAAGCTTGCTGGACTGGATACGGGCCTATTGATTTAATTAGACCTGCTGGATTTGATTTGCTGGGCTTGTTTGACTTGAATCAGACCCACATAATTTATTTCCTGGACTTATTGATTTGGGCCAGGCTCACATGATTTATTTCTTGGGTTTACTGATTTGGGTCAGGCCCTCTTGATTTGAATTGAGCCCACTTGACTTGAATTGAGCCCATATGACTTAGATTAAGCCCATTTGACTTGGATTTGGGCTCAAATAATTATATTAATTATCAATTATTTATTTATTTATTTCAGGATTAATTTATTTAAATTCCTTAATAAATAAATATTTAATCAACATTTAATATATTTTTCTTTGTATCTTTATCTATTAGGCAATAAAATTTAATTGCCTACACTCATCATGTTATAACATTTCAATATATATATATATATATATATATATATATATATATATATATATATATATATATATATATATATATATCTTAAGTATACTATAACAGAAATTTTTCTGCCTGCATGTCGTCTCCAGAGTGCTTTGTTATTACGTGTAATTTTCTCATTTTTTTGAATTTTTAAATAATTTTTTTTTATTTTTCTTATTTACTTATAATTAATTTCCTTATTTTGTATTTATTTTTTAAAATAATGTATTTTCTTTTCTATTTATAAATCTAAATTAAATAATAAATTAAGAAAATATATTTTAAAAATATATTTATATGATTTTTATAAATAAGTAATTAAAAATAAATCTATTATTATTATTATTATTATTGTAATATTTTGATTTTAAATAATGTATTTCCACTTCTATTCATTTTATCTTAAGTATACTGTAGCAGAAACTTTTCTCACTGTGTTGTCACCAGAGTGCTCTAAAATGACGTGTAATTTTCTTAATTTTTTGATATTTTAATATTTTTTAATATTTTCCTTATTTACTTTTAATTAACTTATTTAATATTTTCTTTTTCAAATAATGTATTTTTTATTCTTAATTATAAATCTCAACTAGGTAATAAATTTTTTTAAAAAATATGTAGTAATTAAGAACAAAATATTAATTAAAAATATATTATTTAATTATTTATATATAATAACAAATAAAAAAAATGTCTGTTAATTATAACAAAATTTTAATTGAAACTTTTCTCGCTAATGTGTCGTCTCTAGAGTGCCTAAAGTGACGTGTAATTTTTAAATTTTTTTATTTTTTAATATTTTCCTTATTTACTTTTAATTAACTTACTTATTTAATATTTTCTTTTTCAAATAATGTATTTTTTATTTTTAATTATAAATCTTAATTAGGTAATAAATTTTATTTAAAAATTATATAGTAATTAAAAACAAAAGATATTAAAAATATATTTATTTAATTGTTTATATATATTAACAAATAAAAAAAATATAAATTATAACAAATTTTTAATTGAAAACATATATTACGAAATTAATTAAAATTATTCTATTTCCTTAAAAAATATAAAAATATAATATTTTATTTATTTATTTAGGTATCATTGATTAATTACTAAATCTTTTAAAATGCTAACAAACTAATTAGTATCAAATTAAGTTATATATAAAGGGAAAAAGAATATTCAATATAATATTCTCTCTCATCCAATCTATAAATAAGACCTTTTGTTATTATTAATTCTAAACACATACATTCGATTCTTCAAGAGGAATATATGTTTTTTTCAAGTTTCTCTGTAAAATTGATTTATGAAAGTATAAAAATTTATTGGATAGAGTGAATCAAGTAGATTCGATCTACCTCTAAGAAATCGATTCAAGTATATTCTTCAAGAAGAAGATGATTGATTCAAGTATTTTTAAATCGATTTACCTCATAAGAATATATTCTTCAAGAGGAAGATGATCGATTCAAATATTCTCGAATCGATTTATCACTTAAGAATCGATTCAAGTATTTTTTAAGATCTACCTCTGAATTATCGATTCAAGTATTCTTCAAGTGAAAGATAATCGATTCAAGTATTCTTGAATCGACTTATCTCTAGAGAACAAGAGGTAGAAAAACTAATTCCTTCAAAAAATCAAACGTTTAAGTTCTATAAGTTCAATCATTATTTCATATCAAATAACATTAGAGTCGAGTTTGTAAATATTTGTTAATTTTTTAAATTTAGTATATTAATATTTATTTCTTTATATATATTTTTTTTATTCAATTATGACATATGAATAATAGAATTTATTTTTTAGTTGTTTATATAATTTGAAACTAACAAAATTAAAAAATAAAGATACTAAATTCATTACAAATTTATGAATATTTAAAAGAATATTGTATATATATACATATATTTTTTTTTACATTCGGTGTTTTTTTTAAATATCAATTAATGGAAATAGAGTTATTATTATATAGTTAATCAAGAAATACTTAACCATTATCATGAATAAAAAATAGTACTCCACTTAAATGCTATTATTGATAATATTATGCATATTTAAATATATATATATATATATATATATATATATATATATATATATATATATATATATATATTATTAACTACGCATTAATATTAAAAAGGTAAAAGAAAATAAGATGGGGGACAAAGAGAAAGAGTGAAGGGGAACAACAACAAGTAAAAAGCCAAACACGCGGCTTGAAAAAGAGCTTGAAACAGGTGGCTCTGAGAGACAGAAGTAGACATGATTAAATAGTACATCAAAAGAGCCTAAAAATTGGCTTATACAATGAGACTGGACTATAATCATGAGATTATCCAAGATCATGACAGGAAAATGGACTGAAACTAATGATGAGCTATGGCATGGAGCAACAGCAGGGGCTGATCCCAGACTTCGTTATCAGCTACGGGCTTAAATAGGCAAGAAGCCATAGGAAAAGGGGTGGCGTGCTGGAGTTTGTAGCCCTACTCTTCCTTTGTTAGCAAACTGCCCAAACGTCACATAAGTCATGGCCAAAAACAAGATCAAAGATCGGATGAGGGCTCGGAATGAGCTGCCAAAAGGAGACTAGCAAAGCCAAACAAGATCGATTAAGAAAGATTAGTCTCTATTGAAAATGCAGGGAAATTGAATCCTTATTGCATTGAAAAATTAGCCAAAAAAAAAAATGGCTTGAAAGAAAGGGCAGACGTGTATATTATGTATACTATAGTAGAGTCTTTTTTTTCAGACGTGTCGTCTCTTGAACTTTCTAAGATGACATGTAATTTTTATAATTTTTTGAATTTATTTTTTTATATTTTTCTTATTTACTTTCAATTATTTTCTTTATTTAAAAATTTCCTTTTTAAAATTATGTATGGATACATTTTTTTCCTCTATACTTATTATGATTAATTAACATTAATATCATTGATTGCAATTAATAAATAAATATTTCAATATAAGTAAATTAATTATTATACACTCAAATTATGTATAAAAAATTGAGATATTTTTTATAAATTTATAAGGATTATTTTAATTTAATTAAAAAATATTTTATATTTATTTCTAACAAACAATAAAATTAAGGGTAGGTCTTGGGTGAGACCGTCTCACGGATCTTCTTATATGAGACGGATCCTATCCTATTCATTAACATAAAATAAAAATAAAAATTAAATGGAAAAAGGGCTCTGTTTAGTTAATTAATTAATTAAAATTAACAATTTTAGCGCTAACCTTTTAAGGCAAGTAAGTGACCTTCACGCAAACAACTAGCAAATTACGACATTTATTTCGAAATCAATACATAATTTTCACTTTACAAAAAAAATATTATCTATTATATATTATTATTGTTAATTTTAATTATTATATAATAATAATATTATTAGTATTATTTTTTAGATAATTTGATTATTTTATTATTATCACTTTATTCTATTCAGATATCACTTTATAATAAAAATGTTATCACTTTTTATTAATTATACGAATAGTTCATAAATAATTTAATTAAATGGTTATCACTTTTTGTCTATCATGTATTACTTTTTTTAAAAAAATACTATCAATTTTATTATTTCAGCACTTTTTATTATTTCAGTAAATGATACTTCGTGAAATAATTCAATTATACGAATATCACTTTTCTTAGATTATGAATCACTTTTTATTAAAAAATTATCACATTTTATCTATTCTATAAATTATTTATAAATATACTTTGATAATTAGTTATCACTTTTTATTAAATGTGTTATCACTTTTTGTTTAAAATGTATCACTTTTCATTCATATTATAAATTCTTCATATAATAGTTCACGGCACTGTTATCACTTTTCATCAATTGAATATCATATTTTATAAATTTATAATATTTAAATAAAAAATAAATTAAATAAATAATAAATTTAAATTAATAAAAATTTTAATAATAAAAATATTATTTAAAAAATAACATTATATATATATATATAAAATATACATAAAAGACCTAATTAATTTACTTTAGTAATTAAATTTTCAATTTTATAATTTGAGTACAATCAAACAGGGCCCTTAAAAATATACAATCAATAGGTTAATGGGTGATCCGTCTCACATAAGGGGATCCATGAGACGGTCTCACCCAAGTCTTTTCCTAAAATTAAAAATTTATTTATTATATTTATTACTAGAAGGTACATACTTTGATCTTAATTTAACTTTAATACAATTAAAAATAAAATATTATCAATTACATAAATATACAATACAAAGACAAAATTGTCCCTTTGTGGTTGCACATTTTTTAAAAGGGATGGATGGAGTAATAAATAATTTTCAATTGTATTATATTATAAGGTAATATTTAAAAAAAAAAAAAATATATATATATATATATATATATATATATATATATGCAAATATATATTAACTTTAAACATGATTTAGTTATACGTCACATTATTAAAAGTCAAAAGTTATAATTTTTTATTCTTTATATTGATGAAGAAGTTGTCTTGCCATAAAAAAAATCTCTCTAATTAATGTTGATTCGTTATATGACACAAATTATGCAATTATAAAAACAAGAGTAATAATTAAATAATCCAGCTTATTACGCGGGTTTTATACTAGTATATATATATATATATATATATATATATATATATATATATATATATATATATATATATATACTAAAGGAGAGTTTAATTTTGATGAGGTGTCGTCACCAGAATTAATCTCAATTATTTTAATTTTTAATTAAAATTAAAATTTTCAATTATTTTAATTATTATTTCAAATTTAATGTAGATAAATACATATATTATTTTAAGATTTGAATATGATATTATCAAATAAAAATTAATTACTATTAATTAAAAATTAATATAGATAAATACATGTATTTATTTTAAGATTTGAAAAGAAATAATTACTGATAGGTACACACTTTGTACCCCTAATTACTACTAGATACATTGATTTAAAATAATTATTATTTAATACAAAATATTAAACTAAAATACCAAATATACCCCTAAACCCATATACCTTTAAAACACTAACCCCAACCTCCACCCACCACCGGACCACCGCTGCCGCTGCCGGACCGCCGCAGCCGCCGCCGCCGCCGGCGGAGCTCCGGCGGCGGGTCGCCGGAAAATCTGTTCGTCATAAAAAAAAAAAAAAAAAAAAAAAAAAAAAAAAAAACTGGTCGCCGGAAAGCTGCCGCGCCGCCGCCGCCGGAGCTCCGGCAGCCGGTCGCCGGAAAAACTGTTCGTCCAAAAAAAAAAGAAAAAAAAAAACAGGTCGCCGGAAAAACTGCCGCCGCCGGAAAAGCTGCCGGACCGCCGCCGCCGGACCACCACATTTTTTTGCTGCACACACTTTTTCTTTCCTGCACACACTTTTTTTTGCTGCACACACTTTGCTGCACATGAACTTTTGCTGCACACAATATTTATGTGCAGCACATTAATAGAGGTAATATTGGAATATCACTATATATTTTTGTACCTAGTAGTAATACTTTTGTATGTTTGTATCACATAGTAATTTAGGGTTTTTTTGTGTACCTAGTAGTAATCCTCCCATTTGAAAATTTATCCCCTCTCACCTATATAAATAAGACTTTTTATTCATTCATTCTGCACACATAATTTATTCATCATGACGAACAAAAGCTTTCTTCAAATTCTAAAGAACGATATCCATTTTATTATTATTATTATTATTATTATTATTATTATTGATTAGTTTATTTTTTTTTAATTAGTAGTATGTAGTTTTTTATTTTTACGTTATTAATTTTTTTCCCATTTTTACTAATTAATTTAATTAATGTTGTTACGATTTTTTTTATTTTCTTATTTCTTCAATTTTTTTATTAGCATGTAATTTTAATTTTTTTTTATGTTAATAAATTTTTTCATGTTTAATTTTACTATTTTTAATTAATTTTTTATGATTTCTCTTTAGATTATTTTTCTATTTTTATTTTTTTTGGTTTTAACTCAATTTTTTATTTTTTATTAGTAATTTTTAATCTTTTTATTTTTTTAGTTATTAAATTTTTTCATGGTTAAATTTACTAAAAAAAATTAAATTTTAATGATGTGTCGTAACCTAAATTAAATTTTAATGATGTGTCATGACCTGAATTAATTTAATTTTAATAATTATTAATTAATATTTAGTGATAAATACATACAATTTCTTTAAAATTTGAATATTTATATGATTAGATCAAATAAAAATCAAATCAAATCTTATTTAAAAACATAAAAAAAATATCCCTCTCCATTTATATAATAAGACTCTGTATTCTTTTGTTCACATAAATTATTTATCATGACAAACAAAAGATATCTTCACTTTTTAAAGAAAGTTTTCCGTTTGTTTTTAATTGATTGATTAATTTTTACTGTTCCTTTTATATTTTTTTAAATTCTTTTTTTTTTGGCTATCTTCTCTTTTGCTTTTGTCTATATTTATAATCTACATTTCATCTATAAATAAACTATTTATTCATTTATTATACTAAAAAACAAAAAAAAATTCAAATTTTGAAGAAATGTATGATTTTATTTTATTTTTTAAAAATATCTATTAATTATTTCATGCAGATTCTTTTAAATTTTTTAAAATTATATTTTTCTTTTAAATTTTTTATAATATTTTAATCTTTTGATTTCTTTAGGTTATTATTATTTTTTCATGGTTAATATTACAATTTTTTAAATTAATTTTGATAATTTTTTTCTATTTAATCAAATAGATTTATATTAAAATTATTTTTTTATTTTTTATTAATTAACTTTATTATAAAATTTTCTTCAATTATTAAATTAACATATTTTTTTTATTAATTTAATTTTATAACAACTATCAAAACAAAATTTAAAAATCAATTTAATATATAAATTGAATTTTACTCTTCTAGATTATAATTAATAAATAGTAATATTAAACTTTAATTATATTTTATAGAATTGTTGAATCAATAATTATACTAAACTTAATTATATTTTTTAAAATTATAACTTTACAACCCGTGTAATACACGGGATCCATACTAGTATATATATATATATATATAATATTTTTTTCTCTTCCGTATACTACACAAATTCATTAGTTTACTTTATTATAACCAACACTCAACACTAATACAACTACTCACTACACATTAAAATATTATCACTTCTTATTTATTTCAAATATCACATAGATCTTTGCCTGAAATATATATTAACTATATAATTTTCATATTCTTCTTTAAGTATGTTTATTTGTAGTTAAAACATGTTAATAATAAATCATATTATAACACATTAAAATCATAATTTAATGTATAATCTAGCATAATTTAGAAAATATACTTTAACAACCATTAAGCATACTTTATCTATACAATAAGTATACCTTAGTAAAGGGTCGACCCGTCTCACACCCGTCTCACAAGAGACTCTGTCAATTTTTTATTATACTTATATTTCAATTGGGTATTTTAATGAAAAAAGTATAATAAGACACTTATTATTAAATAAATATTCTTTTAGAATAAAATATAATATCTTTAAATGCACCTTGTGCAATGTTGCATAGTATAGCTCTCTAGAGTATCATTTATATTAATAAAATTTGATATCCTCTATTATTAAAATAACATTACGTTTTTAAGATAATAAGAAATTATTACATTAATATTCTTAATATTTCAATTAAAAAACACTCCTTTTAATAAAAAAATGTTCCCCTCTTCCCACGTATTTATTCACACTTTTTTATTTTGGGGTATTCCACGTAAATACACTATACATCTCACATACTTTTTACACTTTATTCATCTTTCCCAATAAATTTATTTACTTTTTCTTTTTAACTTACAAATTTACTCCTACCTTTTCTTACATTATTATATATTAAAAAACAACACTTCTTAATCTCTATACCCTTATAAACGTGAGCATATATGTGGGACGAAGGGAGTAATATTTTTACTAATTAAAATATTTTCTAATAAAATACTCCCTCCGTCCATTGTTAATGTATCCATTTACTTTTTGCACGTGATTAAGGAGTGTTATTATTTTATGTGTAGTGAGTAATTGTATTAGTGGAGGATGTGGGTCCCATATTTTAATAGTATTAGTGAGAGTGTGGGTCCATATGTTAATATATTAAAAGTTGACGACCCAAAATAGTAAAAGAGATAGATTAATCGTGAACGAAGGGAATATAATATTTTGAACACCAATTCAATTTAATTTGTTAAAATTAGTAGCCTAATGTAAAGTAGACCAATGTTTTACTTATTTCCAAAAAAGAAAAACAAAAGTATGATTTAATGGTTGTTAAAGTATGTTTTCTTAAAAATGTTAGATTATGCATTAAAGTATGATTTTAGTGTGTTATAATTTAATTTATTATTGACATACTTTAATTGCAAATAAGCATATTTTATCTATACAATAAGCATACTTTAGTAATAGGTTGACTCGTCTCACAAATTACCCATCTCACAAGAGTGTCTCTTTTTTTATTTTTAAAGTTTCTTGTAATTTTTATGTTTTTTTAATGTTTAGAGAAAACACTCATTTTTTATATGAATATTAAATAGGAGTAATTTCCAATCCGTTACTTTTAAGGAAATCCACTACCGCCTCCACACTATCTAAACACAATCTCCATCTTATACAATTTCGTCTTAATTCAAGCTTTCAATGAGGGATAACATTTGCTACAGTAACCAACTCGTCCCGCATCAATCTTCCTGAAATTCTTTCACTTAGTTTCAGTAACCCACATAATTTGCCCAAATTCCACTTTTCATTCTAAAGTTATTAGAGAATCATTTTTATAGCGCGATATGCTGGGGGATTCACTAGGATTTGCTGAAGATTTAGTTCCTCCATTCAAACTTCCACTATCAAATACAAAGATGAGGTAATTCTACCAAACTTCCACGTGTTTTGAATTCGGATATTAAAAAAAATTAATTAATCTTTGAAAAAATATCTGTTGTTGGGCTGAATATATTTACCCATTTTAATTTGCAGTAAAAATATTCGATTTTTTAAAAAATGGAAGAGAATGGAAAGTAGGACTTTAATATAATATAATAATTGAATAAAAATCAATTTTATAGAAATGAAGGACAAATAATTTAAGGTTAATTAATTTATGTTTTGGGTGAAAATATGGGCGGGTTAAAATTTTTAGAATTGCGGGAATTAAAATTTCAGTGGAGGTATGCATATAAGGTGTTGTTAATTTATACGTTTTGAGGGTAAAAATATGGGCGGGTTAAAATTTTATGATATGCGGGAAGTCAAATTTCAATGGAGGTATGTATCTATATCTATGGTATTTCGTTTTAGAGTATATTCGCCTGTGTGCATCTCATATATATATTCCCCCTTTGCTCTGTTTTCTACGCTCTATAATTGTGTCTCTTACAGTTTCTTCAAGCCTTTTTCACTCGGCGGCATAACTTTCGGTAATATTTTTGAGTTTATTTAAGTATCGTGGTAATGATAAATCACATATTTATTTGCATCTTATATAATAGCATACGTTTTGTTGGAGTTAGATCGTGTTAATTCTATACTTCAAGTTTAAATCCGAATGTATTGAATCTCTAATATTGATAGAAAAGATTCATATGTTCATAATTTATCCTTTGTTTGCATAGTCATGTTGTACTATATTATTGATTAGTGTGAAAATCTGTGTGTTTTAGGGTTCGATTTAGTACCATTTTGTGGTATTTATATCCATATTTGAGCATCTTGTGGTTGAATTGTATAAATTTGTGTTCTAGATGCATGTGAGTGTTATTTCATGTTTTTAGATGAAAAACGAGGTAAAAAGAGAAAAACGGAAGATGTAAATGAAGTAGGGAGAAGAAGGGCTGGCACGACTCGTGCCGGCCAGGAAGCCCACTCGTGCCGCCGAAGGCGCCAGGTCGTGCCGGACAGAGTGCCTGCAAGAGCGCCGAGTGTTGCCGAGTGCTGCCGCCCGTGCTGTCGAGACGTGTTGCCGAGCACGAGCGCGAAACCTGCCTAGACGCACCGAGGAATCCCGCCAGCATACACCCGGCACGAGTCATGCTAACGACTCGTGCCACATTTAGCATGACTCGTGCCGGTGTCCAGCGGGGCCAAATTTGCCATTTCATCATTTTTAATGTGAAAAAGCCCACTTTTAAGTCAGAATTCGGGATTTTTACAATCCTCAACTATAAAAGAGACACTTTGGGATTTTTATTCATAACTCTCCATATCTATACATACTTTTCCATACCCTTTCACTGTACCAACCCATCCACCCATCCCGGGGAGTTCATCAGTGTTGCTTACTTGAGAAGGAGAACAAGAAGATTCAGAATCACGGAGGAAAGAACGGAGAATCACGTCACATCTAGGGTTTTTCTTATTCTTTCTTTTAAACTTTTGAATTATAGACCTATGGGATTGTTTTCATATCTAACCATGTGTGTTGTCTGTAACACCATGGGCTAGTACTTCTTGGATAGTGCTAGGTTCTGAAAGTTTAATTATTTTGAATTGATGATCTAGAAAAGGTTGGATATCTGCAGTATACTTATTCCCTTATTAATGCTTTGATTTTAGACATATTTTTGTCTTATATGATATGTCCTCATGCATGTATATGTCATTGTCTTATGCATATATATGCTTGTTGCTTGTGTTAATGAGATATAACCATACAACCTTTATTCAATCTAGAGGATTTGGTTTCTTAGATTGTTAAGTGAGAATTGAGAATTAATTCTTAAGTACCTATAAAGGGAAGTCTAGTGCTCTAACCTTTAATAGAATTTTGAATGAAGTACCTAGAAAGGGAGTAGGAATTATTCTTTTGCATCGGAGGGTTTAAACTAGGTTTATGTGTTAAGTTTACTTTAAAAGAAGGATTTAACATAAATTAGTGATTGCTTTCATAAGAACTGCAGGGATTCCAACCGATTGTCTAGTGATTTGGCTCAATCGATTTAATTGAATTGCCTAGTGCTATCTATCTTCTCTCTTGAACACTTTCATATTTAATTTTATCTGCTATTTTGTTATTTTTAGTACTTATTTTCTGCATATTTAATTTAGGTAATACTCTTAAAATACCAGATTTATCTTAAATTAGAATAGTCATAATTAGATTGAATAATAAGTTTAGAATTATCTCTAGGGTACGATATTATTTTTACTTGGTCACACGCTGAACTACAATTGATTCCCTACTCTTGGGGACACATACAAAAAAGTGAACAAGCAAATGGCGCCGGCTACCGGGGATAGTTTTTAGATTTATTTATTTAATTTCTTTTGTGATTTATTTTAGTCTAGGACGTTAAATTTTATTTTCTTTTATTCTTTTTATTTTCATCCAAACTATTCTGATTAGCTACGTGAGAACAGGTGTATGATCACTAGATCAAGTGGACTCCCTATTGAACCACTTAACCTAGAACTTGAAGCACTTGTCAGACTAAACAGGAGAAAGAGAAAGAATCCAGCTACACCCATTCCCAGTCCAGAGTCGTATATCTATTATTCGTTAGAAGAAGAGAAAGTCGAAGATTCTGAGACAGTAGAGATGACTGAAGAAAATCAAGGGGCTCCGACTCCCATACGGGACCAGTATAAGCTAAAGCATACCATGAATGCTGGATTGAATAGACCTGCAATCACTTCGGAGAGTTTTGAGTTGCCGTTTGGACTGATCCAAATGGTACAAGCACAATAGTTTAGCAGTAATCCTTTGGAGAATCCTAGTGAGCATCTGCATTTGTTTGACGAGTATGCGAGAACGCAGAAGCATGGGAATGTTTCTGAGGATGCTATCAGAATACAACTTTTCCCATTCTCACTAACGGGGAAAGCCAAAGAGGGGTACAACAACCTTCCTGCAGGATGTTGAACTACATGGGAGTAGTTAGCAGATAAGTTCTTGAACAAGTACTTCCCTCCCTTCAAGAGATTTAAGGTGAAGCAAAAGATCACACAATTTAAACAAGGAGGTTTGGAGAGTTTCTATGAAGCATGGGAAAGGTTCAAGGACCTGTTGCGATGTGGTCCACAACATAGATTTACAAAAGACACTTACTTAGGCTTTTTCTATCAAGGCCTAAGGGGTGAATCAAGAGTGTTGGTGGACGCAACAGCTGGTGGATCGATCTTCAAAAAGTCAGTGGATGAAGCAGAAGAGATCTTTGAGGAGATAGCAACTAACACATATGATTGACCTATGGAAATATCAGATGGAGTCACTTTTAATAAAGTGGCAAAAGTAGAAGTACAGGTCAATAGCAGTGAGATGTCAGAACTAAAGAGTCAACTCAGTGAGCTGCATAAGAAGATGAATCGTATCACAATAGGAAACAAAGAAGAGGAGACTAGTAATGAAGGAGATGAAGATCAGATGGAGGATGCAAATTATGCTATGGGTCAAAGCTTGCGAGGGGACTATCTAAATAAATAGAATTTCAAGTCTAGTAATCAGCAGTGGGGAAGGAATGATCAAGGAAACAACCTGTAAAATCAGCAAGGGGTTACAAAGGAAATTCTAACTTTAACAATCAAAGAAGGAATGATAATCTATCTTATGCTAACCCGAATAATGCAGTAGCGCCTCCTCCAGGAATTAATCCATCCCATAAGCCAATTGAAGGAAAAGCACCCATGGATGATGAGTTGATAATGTTAATGAAGTAGCAAGGGGACCTTATGAAGCAGCAAGGGGACCAGATGAAACAACAAGGGAACCAAATAAAGCAGCAAGGGGAACAGTTGAACTTGATGGTCAAGCTGATGATGTCTACCAATGAGCAATCAAAAATCAGGTAGAAAGAGAATGAGAAAAAACATAAAGAGGCTGATATTGATCTTGGACAATTACATGCTGCAGTAGGGAGACTAGAGCAACAAGGTAAGTTTCCATCTCAAATAGTGATGAATCCAAAGAAACAAGCCATGGCTGTCATCATGAGGAGTGGAATGCAGTACGAGGGCCCAAAAATGCCATCGGAACGATCTGAAGTCGAAATGGAGGTAAAAAATAGGACGATAACGAACACGTCGGTGCTGACATGCTGCACGACTCGTGCTGGATGCAGCATGACTCATGCCATCCTGAAAACAGTGCACCACGCGCTTCGTGCCAGCCGACGGAGGCCAGAGCAGGTGGCATGACCGCCGAGGACCGCCGGAATGACCAAGATGACAGCTGGCACGACTCGTGCATTGATAAGAAATTTGCCAATTCTGAGCTGCACGACCTCCGACACGAGTCTGAGGAAACTCAGCACGACTCATGCCCTTCTCCAGAGAAAACGTCAAAATTTTATCTCGATCCTCGTGCTGCTGATCTTGTTCAGAATGATTTTCAGGTCCCTAAAACTGAACAAAAGTCAAAAGAGCCTGAAGTTAAATTGAAAAAGTGGCAAAAAGCTAAGGCAAAAAGAGCTGAAAAGGAAAAAGAAGAGGTGTTTGAGAGGGATATTTGGGGGATTCCAAAGACAAAGCATCCAATCCCATTTCCACACCAATTTTTTAAGAAAGGTTTGGATGAGAAGTTTCAGAAGTTTTTGGAGATATTCAAGAAAATCCATATCAATATTCCCTTTGCAGAAGCCTTAGAAGCGATGCCTAATTATGCAAGGTTCTTGAAATACATCATGTCTAAGAAGAGGAGTCTAACAGGAGTTGAGACAGTCAAGCTAATAGAAAGCTGTTGTTCACTGATACGAAAGAAACTTCTAGCGAAGCTGAAAGATTCGGGTAGCTTCACCATACCATGTGAGATTGGACAAGAGGGATCGAAGAGAGCCCTATGTTATTTAGGGGCTAGCATTAATCTGATGCCTTATGCATTATTCAAGAAGCTTGGTTTGGGGGATGCAAAGTCGACATCGGTTGCACTACAACTTGCTGATAGATCCATAACATACCCTAGGGAGGTGATTGAAGATGTCTTGGTAAAAGTTGAGAAGTTGATATTCCCAGTGGACTTCCTTGTGCTTGACATGAAAGAGGTTGATGAAGATAAAGTTCCTTTGATTCTGGGAAGGCCGTTCTTAGCAATTGCAGGATCCATGATTGATGTTCAGAAAGGGGAGATCAGATTGAGAGTCAATGATGAAGGAGTCATTTTTTCTTTGGAGAAAGCTATGAGGTGGCCTTCGGAGAAAGAAGATTACAACAACATTGAAGTAGTAGAGTAGATCGTTGAGGAGTGCTTGCCTCTGATCTTGTCTAAGGATCCACTTGAAACTTGCATAAGCGAATCTCTTACTTTACCTACTACTGAATTTGATGATCTTGATGATATGTCTAATGAACTCACTCTTGAATTTCTTGAAAGCTTACTTGCATTGAATGAGAATATGGATATGAAGAAGGAAGCAGCGAGAGTGAAGGAAGCAAAGTGGAAGAGGCCATATCTGCCACTTGAACCTAAAGGAGCTGTACCTGAGGAAAAGAAGAAGGAACTGAAGCCGCTGCCTGATCATCTCATGTATGCATATTTGGGGAATAATGAAACTTTTCTGGTAATTATATCTTCTTCCTTATCTAAAAGTGAGCTTGATAGGTTGTTAGTAGTCTTAAGAGAACATAAATCTGCAATTGGTTGTTCTATTGATGATCTGAAAGGTATTAGTCCATCAATTTGCATGCATAAAATAAGATTGGAAGATGAAAGTAAAAGTTGTGTGCAGTATCAAAGGAGATTAAATCCTGTGATGCAAGAGGTGGTAAGAGTAGAAGTGTTAAAGTGGTTGAAAGCTGGAATTGTGTATGCGATTAGTGATAGTCCATATGTGAGTCCTTTGCATGTAGTTGCTAAGAAAGGGAGGATGACTGTCATTAAGTCTGATAGTGGTGAGACCCTTGCTACTAGGACCACTACAGGTTGGTGTGTGTGTGTTGATTATAGAAAATTGAATGAGAACCCACACAAGGACCATTTTCCTTTACCTTTCATGGATCAGATGCTTGATAGGTTAGCATGTTATGAGTTTTATTGCTTTTTAGATAGTTATTCCGGGTATAATTAGATAATGATTGCACCCGAGGATCAGGAATTGATTGGATTTACATGTCCTTATGGCATTTTTGCTTTTAAGATGTTGTCTTTTGGTCTTTGTAATGCACCTGCGACCTTTCAAAGGTGTATGATGGCTATATTTGAAGGGTTGATAGAAAATATCATGGAAGTTTTTATGGATGATTTCTCTGTCTTTGGATCTTCTTATGATGTTTGTTTATCTAACCTTTCTGTTGTTTTGAAGAGATGCCAGGATAATAACCTTGTTTAGAATTGGGAGAAATGTCACTTTATGGTGAAAGATGGCATTGTCTTAGGCCATCATGTATCATCTAAAGGGTTGCAGGTAGATAGAGCTATGGTGGCGGCAATTGAAAAATTACCTCCTCCAATAAATGAGAAGGGAGTGCGGTCATTCCTGGGACATGCAGGATTTTACCGCAGATTCATCAAAGATTTTTCTAAATACTCTAAACCTCTTTCTCATTGAAAAAGATGTTCCTTTCAAATTTGATGATGAATGTTTAAGATCTTTTCAGGTTTTGAAGGAGGCATTGACATCTGCCCATATCTTAATTATTCCGAATTGGACTGAACACTTCGTGCTTATGTACGATGCAAGTGATGTTGCTTTGGGAGTTATTTTGGGGCAGATGAGGGAGAATATGTTTCGAGCCATCTACTACGCAAGCAAGACATTTGATGTAGCTCAAAAAAATTACACCATAACTGAAAAGGAATTTTTAGTTGTGGTGTATACTTTTGACAAGTTTCGTGCGTATCTGGTGTGGATGAAAACTGTGGTGTGTACGGATCATTCTGCATTCTGATATCTGATGGAGAAGAAGGATGCCAAGCCTAGGGTTATCAGATGGATTTTACTGCTGCAAGAATTTGACATGGAGATAAGAGATAAGAAGGAGAGTGAAAACATGGTGGTGGATCATCTCTCTAGATTGGAGACAAGGGAGCATTATGAGATTGAGAAAGAAATCATCAAAGAGGTGTTCTCGGATGAGGAGATTCTAGAGGTGGACCTTCACCAGGCATACGCTTTAGCTGCAAAACCTAAGGCCCCTTGGTATGCTGATTATGTCAACTATCTTACAAGTGGGACTAAGCCATATAATTTGAGTCGGCATGAGCATTTGAAGTTTATGAGAGAAGTGTAGAAATTTATTTTGGACGAGCCTTTCGTCCATAAGATATGCACAGACTCTATTATCCGGCAGTGTGTGCTAGAAGATGAATGGGAAAGAGTGCTGAATCACTGTCATGCACAACCAACTGGGGGGCCTTTCGGTGCCGAGAAGACAACTGCAAAAGTTTTACAATCAGGTTTATTTTGGCCATCCCTTTTCAAATCTTGTACTTTATATGTTGCAAGCTGTGATAGGTGTCAAAGAGTTGGAAGCATCTCTAGGAGAGATGAAATGCCTCTGCAGAATAGTTATGTGGTGGAGATTTTTGATGTGTGGGGGATAGACTTTATGGGTCCCTTTCCCTCATCCAATGGATATCTCTATATACTTTTAGCAGTTGATTATGTGTCTAAGTGGGTGGAAGCAATTCCAACCAAGACGAATGATGCCAGGGTTGTGCAAGCATTTTTGAAGAAGCATATCTTTTTGCGATTTAGAGTACCTAGAGTACTAGTTTGCGATTGGGGAACCCATTTTGTTAACAAGCTCATGGAGAAGATCTTGAATGATTATCATGTTTGGCATAGGGTGGCAACTCCCTATCACCCACAGTCTAATGGGCAAGCTTAGGTCTCCAATCACCAGATTAAGCAGGTTTTGGAAAAGGCAGTGAAAGCTATGAAGCTAGATGATGCATTGTGGACATTCAGAACAGCTTACAAGACTGTCTTGGAGTTGTCTCCATTCCAAATTGTCTATGAAAAATCATGTCATCTTCCTATGGAGATTGACCATAAGGCATTTTGGGCGGTGAGGAAGCTGAATTTGGATTTGCAAGAAGCGGGCCTGCGGATGACTCAGATGAACAGACTTGAAGAGTTTAGAAATAGAGCATATGAGAACTCACAGATCAGCAAGAAAAGAGTAAAAAATTGGCATGATAAAAAGATTCATTTTAAGGAGTTCTGTGAGAAGGATGAAATCTTATTGTTCAATTCTAGACTATTTTTCCTAGAAAGTTGAAGTCTAAGTAGATGGGGCCATTTGTGGTACATAAAGCTTTTGGTGGAGGTACATATGAACTGTTGGATAAGGATGAAAATAGTTTCGTGGCGAATGGGCATCGGATGAAGCATTATAGGTCGCCACGGGATAAGAAAGTCTTTTTCGTTGATCACCTCCATTAAGCTGCTTTCCGTCGAGCTCTAAGACGTTAAACATGAGTATTATGTCATGACTCTTCGATGTTAAACATGAGCGCTTGTTGGGGGCTTACCCTCCTATTTTATTGCTTTAATGTATTTGTTTGGTGTAGAAAATTTTATTAGGTGTTTCTTCGTCTATGGTATTCACTTTTTGCAAACTTAGTTTCTCACTTAGTTTGAATTTAGTTTGGGGGGTGGACGTGCATTCCAATGTCTTGAAGCACCAAGATAAGTTTTCTTTCACTTGTGTGTGATGCTTGGAGGTCAATTTTTTTTAGAATTTTTGGAATTTATTTCTAACTTTTGAATTTTTTTGCTACTTTCCAAGTGTTTTGTTTTGTCTTATTTATTTCTCTTAGATTTGGTGTGATTAATTTATGGTTGAATTTTTGTGGTTTTCCTGATGATATTACTGATGAATTTCGTGTATTTGAGCTTAAATTGGATGAAAATTCAAAGAAATAAGTCAAAAAGTTCGAAAAAGTGCCCAAGTATACGCTGCAGAGGGGCACGACTCGTGCCATCCTTACGCACAAGTCGTGCGAGCTGATGATGGGCAGGAAATGCCAGGCATGTCACCCAGCACGGGTGCTGATAGCCGGCACGAGTTGCGGGAGAAGAGCGGCACGACCGCCGTAGAATGCAGCACGGGTCATGACTAATAGATCAGAAACATGCAAATCTGGCGACAGGTAAGGTGGCACGAGTCGTGCTGAAGTCGTGCCAGCACCAGGTAAGTTTAAAAATTCTAATTTTTGAACAGTATGTTCATTATCTCCACTGCACGCGCACATGTCATTCTTCCCTTTCGAATTTTTATCATTTTACTGTCCAAAAATCACCACTCCACCCCACCATTTCACTTTCCATACACTTTAAACACATTTTCATGCTTGGATTGAGCATTTGAGAGGGAAAAATTAGGGTTTTGAAGCAAAATTTGGGAAAAAGTTTGAGTTGCAAAATTTTCGTTCTTTCTCCAATCAGGTATGTTTTCTTCATCCTTTTGCTCTGATTTTCGAGTATGTTCATATTGGAAGCATGGGTAAGTTGATTCAAGTTGAAATTTTGAATTTTGAATTGAGTTTTCATTGAGGCATTTGGTCGAACAACTTATATGCGTACTGTTTTGCCTTCAAATTCGAAATTTCTTTCTTGATTGGTGGTTTGGTACTGATTAGTTGATACCCTTAGGACATGAATTGTTGGTCTTTGATATTTGTTGAGGGTTGAAACTAGTACAAGCATGTTAGGATTTTATTTTATTAATTCTACTTGAAAAGCATGCTGTTTTTATATGGTAATTGACTGTTGGGCTTGATTTGCATAATTTCTTGTTCCTAGTAGTTTATAAATGTGAATAGTACTTTATTGTGTTGTTCATTGTTTGATTTGACATAGTTTAATTAGGAATGAGGAATATATGTGTCATGTTGATTTCATGTGGTGATTTTTATATTCTTACTGAGTTTAATTGGGTCAAGTAGATGCATTATTTTTATTTTTGGAATTATTGCGTGCATCTTAGTTGTAATTTTTGTAGGATATAAAATGGGTGATGAATGGACGGATGAGCAAAAGAAAAATGAGATAGCTCGAATTAGAAAAAATAGAACTTCCCCTCGCCACCTTGGGATTTATTATCCCGATTGGAAGGAGAATATAGAGAACTACAGCCATTTGGAGCGGCGTATAGTGCGTACGCGCTACCATGATGAGGAGACCATGATCAGGATCGACATTAAGAATGAAATAGATACCCTCTTCGAGAGAATGTGAATATTGGAGTTCATGAATGCCCGAATGCCCACCACGTATACATTGACTATGGAGTTTTTCATGTCATACGAGGTCTATCGGGAGGCGCATGACAGTCTTTCCAGTGGTTGTACTTTTATATTGAGAGGAAAGAAAGAGATTATGACAAGAAAAGAGCTGAACATGGGATTTGGATCTCCTTATGATGCTATTGATAAGATAAGCGCTGCATTTGACAAGGATGCTTTTTGGAAGAGGAATACAGGCAAGAATGAAGCTTTTGTGCCCAGACAGTCTAAGTCTACTTGCATAGTTAGCCCGGTTCTCAGGTACATCAAGAGGGTTTTATCATATACCATCTTTGCCAGGCATGAGGAGGGGCAAGTCAGATTAGAGGAGCTCTATGTACTTTGGTGCATGTACGAGGAGAGATATTTTGACTTGGCTGCATTGATTATAGAGCAGCTCATTCGTTTTGTAAAAGAAGAGACTCGGTCTGTGATGATGGGTGGTATTATCACCTGATGAGTGTGTAAATTCACGGGTTTCAAGCTCGGATTCGTGTCACAATGGTGTGTTAGATGGTTGTAATTCGATATGAATCGATATACATGGTGGAAAGTCACGAATTAGGTGTCTTCAAGGCTACTTGAGTTGATTTTCGAAGGAAAACGAGTTGGAAGTGATAGGATCCAGAAAAAGGAGATTTCAGGGTAGAATTCGACCAAGCAGGCGCAGGATTCGACCAAGAAAGAAGCCATTCAATCAACACCTATGGTGAACCAATGGAGAAAAAGCACCTGGAGTGCCATTCAACCACGACAGTTCCATTCGACAAAACCATTTGGTCGAACCATGGTCGAACTAGAAGCCTGAAGACACACACCTGTAGTTCGACCAGAGAGTATGCGGTTCGACCAGGGTACTAGTCAAATCTAGAACCTACGGCCGCTTTACATGTTGATTCGACTGGAGTTTGACTAGCTGGGAGCGATTCGACCTGGCGTGTTGGTCGAACTGAAGTACGAAAACTTACCATATTCGTATTTTTACACCTTTAATGCATGTGTTCGCTCAAGAAGCCCATCCAAGGCCCGTAAGGAGAGTTTACAAGTATAAAAGTAGAGCTTTCGCAGGAGAAGAGATATCATCATTCATCATCCATCATCCATCCACCACTAAAACCCTACCATCATCTCAAGGAGTCGTGAAGAGAGGTTCATCTGGCGAGTCAAGTAAGATCATACCAAATGATTGTTCCTAGATCAATCATGGGCTAGAACCGCTCCGGTAGTTCTAGGGTTATGAAAGTTTTATGAGTTAATTGAATTTTTATGTGTAAACTCCGTACAACACTACTTGTGATTTATTTTATGTAAGATTGCGCTTTTTTAATTCATACTCACAGTCATTTTGTGCATCATTAACTGTTATGTAGAGTTTGAATACATATCCTGGTTATTGATTGAATGCGTTCACTGCTGAGCAGGATTACATGTTATAATTCTAAGTGAAGGGATTCCGAAGTCTTATTAGAACTATCTTATATGAATACTTGTTAATTGAATATTATTTGGGTTAATAAGTAGGATAAAGAGTATAACATTATAGTACCTATAAAGGGAGATCATATCGGGTTAGAGTACTAAGTACACGAAACATAATTGATACTGATTGTACCTAAAAAGGAGGGTGAATTATATCTCTTGCTTCGAGGATATTCACACGTATCATACGCATGTTTACTTGTGTCTATAGAGTGAACTTGCATGGTTTAGTGATGCATCCATAGACTACAAGGCAGAGTCGGACATCAACACATGGAAAGGAAATTAATAAGTAAAACTGGATGACCCGAAGAATTACCTACTGTCTTACTTGATCACAACCGTATTTTTTCCATTGCTTGTTTATTTAATTTGCAATTAAAGTTATTCGTTATTTAATTCCGTAACTATTCCAAACCTATTTGCCAACATAGTCTTAGTTAATTAGAATATAATCAAATTGATAATAATCCGTCCCTTGGGTTCGATAATCACTTGGTCACCTATCGAAACTACAATTGATATCCTTCATACTTAGGGTTAATTTTGTGTGTTGAGAAAACGCTCATCAAGTTCTTGGCGCCGTTGGCCGGGGACAGCATTAATTATTAGTTTATTATTTCTAGTTTAATTAAGATTATATAATTTTTGTCTTTAATTTCTAACACTTATTTTTCTTAGGTGTATGCTCATTAGATCGAAGGTAGGTGAATTAGAGCCTTATAATCCGGAGATTGGAGCATCGTCGAGGAAGAAAAAGAAGAAGAAGAATAAGAACAAGAACATAGATCCAACTGAGGCTCTTAATTTAGGAGTTGAAGTTGACGTGCTGAATTCGAAAATGATTGAAGCTGCAACCGAAGTTAATTTAGAAGTAGAGGCAGTCAACATGGCAGCGAATCCTGATACACTTACCATCTGTGAAGTCTTTAAGAATAACGGAGGAGGCAATGCGGGGCTGTTAGGAGCAAGAGGGACAGGAGCCGATTTTGATTTACACCCTGCTCTTATCAGCATGATTGAAAGGAATCCCTTCTCTGGGGGAACCTTTGAAGATCCTCAGCAATATCTAAATAAGTTCCTGGGGTATGCAAGTACACAAAAGGATGCAAGAGCTCATGAGGATGCGAGAAAGATCTTATTGTTTAAGTTCTCACTGAATGTAAAAGCGAGAGATTGGTACGATAATCTTGTGCTGTTGAATGTGATACATGGGAGAAGTTGAAGTGAAATTCTTGGAGCAATACATGCCACCTTCAAAGGTGTTCAAGATGAAGCAAGAAATCAATCAATTTGCTATCAATGGTAATGAGAAGTTTCATGAAGCTTGGGACAGATTCAAGGACATGCTTCGTAAGTGTCCACATCGTGGGCTATCTAAAGCTCAATATATCAGTATTTTCCATAATGGGTTGGATTGCAATTCTCGTGTGTTGCTTGATGCTTCTTCCAATGGAGCATTGTTATGAAGTCACTCATTGAGGCCGAGAAGCTTTTTGAGGATATTTTGATGAATTCAAGAGATTGACCGACTGATAGAGTGAGAGGCACTTATGTTCTTGGTAAAGTAGCATAGGTTGAGCATACTATGGTGAAGTCGGGAAGAGATGATGAGATCGTCTCTAGCTTGGATAATATCAACAAGTTACTTGAGTCTCAGCAAAAGCAGATCACAAATATATCGCAGAGGGTACCAATGTTGTAGCAGGATGGTGGCTATGAAGGAGCTAACCAAGAGAAGATCGGGGAGGCAAACTATGCCATAGGTCAAAGTATTCAAGGAACTAGGTACCCAAATCAAGGAAACTGGAATTATCAGGGGAATTACAACAATTGTGGTCCCCCGGGTAATTACCAATAACCAAGGAGGCCGGAATTTTCATGGAGTAATCCGAATAATGCAGTGCAACCTCCTATCGATGTTGATCTGGGAGCTAAGGTGGAAGAAGAAAAGCTGGGTTTTGAGGATACGGTTTACAGATACATGGCGAGGAATGACGCAAGAGTAGATCATCTTGAGGCCAAATTAGAAAAGAAGATTGATGCTAATCATGAGAATTTTTCTAAGCAAGTTAAGGACCTTACATTGTTGATGGGGGAGATGGTAGAAAACGTGAACAAGTTAACTCAAACTATTGAGAAGGAAAAGTTTCCATCGCAAAGTATTAAGAATTCAAAGTCTTGTCACGCCATTACATTGAGGTCTGGAACACAGTACGAGAGACCAATAAGTATGGAATCAAAGTTTGAAATGACAGGAGCCCGATTCGACCTCAATTCGACTAA
This sequence comes from Pogostemon cablin, assembly GCA_023678885.1. Taxonomy (NCBI): domain Eukaryota; kingdom Viridiplantae; phylum Streptophyta; class Magnoliopsida; order Lamiales; family Lamiaceae; genus Pogostemon; species Pogostemon cablin. The sequence goes on along the minus strand of CM042953.1, from coordinate 15,919,422 downwards.
TATTGATGGTCGAACTACATAGGGAAGGTTGAACCAGACACCTGGGCGACATCCAGAGAATACAGAAGACCAGTTCAACCAAAAACAGGTCGATTCGACCAAAAGCTCAGGTCGAACTCAGGTCGAACTACACTGTCCAGAATGCTCTATTTTATCTGATGCCCGATTCGACCACGATTACTATGGTTCGGCCAATCCCATTGGTTGAACCGTGGTCGAACCGGCTTATAAAGTGTAGAACAAACTTCCAGGTGCTCAGTTCGACCATTACTCATCTAGTTCCACCAGTCACCTTGGTTGAACCCAGGTCGAATCGCACCGTTCTGCATCGTTTTCTGCATTGAATGCTCCGCATGATGTGGATGCTACTCCAGTACCTTCCAAAGAGAAGAATACAGAGATTACAATGGAAAAGAAGTGGGAAAAAGCCAAGAGATTGAGAGCCGAAAAGGATAAGGCGGAGAAGGTTGAACATGATGAATGGGGGATTCCCAAAATAAAGATACCTCCACTGTTTCCTTTCAAGCTAGTCAAGAAGGGATTGGAGGAGAAGTTCAAGAAGTTTTCAGAGATCATAAACAAAATAAGCTTGAACATTCCTTTCTCTGAAGCGATCTTGGAGATGCCGTATTATGCCCATTTTTTAAAGGATATACTTTTGAAGAAGAGAAGCTCGAACAGAATTAAAACAGTGAATTTATTTGAGAATTGTAGCTCGATCATTCAGAGGAAGCTGCCAGCTAAGTTGAAGGATCTGGGAAGCTTCACAATCTTATGTGAGATTGGAAAGGGGCCGACACGTCGAGCCTTGTGTGATCTTGGGGCAAGCATCAATTTGATGCCTTTGTCTATTTTTCAAAGGCTTGATTTGGGGGAGTTAACTCCTATAACAGTTTATCTACAATTGGCGGATAGGTCTATGACTTTTTCAAATGGTGTTATTGAAGATGTTCTTGTAAAAGTAGAGAAGCTAGTCTTTCCTGTGGATTTTTTTGTGCTTGAGATGGAAGATGACATGGATAATGTCCCTCTTATCTTAGGGAGACCTTTCCTTGCTACTGCGGGAGCTATGATTGATGTGCAGAAGGGTGAGTTACGGCTAAGAATGGATAAAGAAGAGGTTTTATTCAACCTTGACAAAGCAATGAAGATGCCAATGGAGATGCAATGTCACAGTATTGATATGGTGGAGGAGATCATGAAGGAAGATATGTCTTTGATCCTGTCGAAGGATCCTCTTGAGACATGCTTGGCGGAGTCTTTTACTTTTCCCATTATGGATGTAGATGAACTCTCCAATGAGGTATGTATTGATTTTCTTGAAAACTTACTTGCTTTGGGTGATGACATGTATGAGCCAGAGAGGACAAAGGTTGAAGAGGTCAAGTGGACTAGGAAGTACTTACCATTGGATAGAGAGAGCGCACCTCAAGAAGAGAAGAAAGAGGAGTTGAAACCGCTACCGGAGCACTTGAAATATGTCTATCTAGGTGACAATGGAAAATATCTAGTAATTGTATCTTCTTCCCTTGATGATAATAAACTTGAGGAATTGTTAGATGTGCTTAGAAAGTATGTCTACGATTGGGTGGTCTCTTGATGATTTAAAAGGTATTAGTCCTTCATATTGCATGCACAGAATAAGATTGTTAGATGAGGCCAAGAGTAGTATACAGAATCAGCGGAGGGTGAATCCCACTATTCAAGAAGTGATTAGGAAGCAAATCCTAACGTGGCTTAATGCAGGAATTATATATCCCATTAGCGATAGTCCCCATGTGAGTTCGTTGCATGTTGTAGCTAAGAAGGGGGGCATGATTATTGTGAAAGCCGATGATGGTGAGACATTAGCCACTAGGATTCCTACGGGATGTCGTATGTGTACGGATTACAAGAAACTGAATGAAAATACATGCAAAGACTATTTTTTCCTTCCTTTCATGGATCATATGCTTGATCGTCTTGCAGGGTATGAGTTTTATTGTTTCTTGGATGGGTACTCGGGTTATAATCTGATTATGATTACACCCGAGGATCAAGAAAAGACTACTTTCACTTGCCTATATGGGACATTTGCCTTTAGAAAGATGCCTTTGGATTATGTAATGCGTCTGTTACATTTCAGCGTTGCATGATGGCCATATTTGATGGGTTGATAGAAAAGATCATGGAGGTGTTTATGGATGATTTTTTTGTGTTTGGTTCCTCTTTTGATATTTGTTTATCTAACCTTGCTACTGTTTTAAAGAGATGCCAAGAAACTAATCTTGTTTTGAATTGGGAGAAGTGTCACTTCATGGTAAGAGATGGGATTATTCTTGGCCATCATATTTCAGCCAAGCGATTGCAGGTGGATAAAGCAAAGATGGTGACAATTGAGAAGCTTCCTCCACCTACTAATGAAAAGGAAGTGCGGTTCTTTCTTGGACACGCCGGTTTTTATAGAAGATTCATAAAAGACTTCTCGAAATACTCCAAGCCCTTATCTCATTTACTTGAAAAGGATGTTCCTTTTGTTTTTTATGAAGAATGTCTAAAAGCCTTTCAGGTTTTGAAAGAGACGCTTATTACTGTACCTATCTTGATCACACCAGATTGGACTCAACCATTTGTACTTATGTGTGATGCAAGTGACTTAGCACTTGGAGTGGTGCTTGGGCAGTTGAGGGAAAAGAAGTTTTGCGCCATTTACTATGCGAGTAAAACTTTTGATACTGCACAAAAGAACTACACGGTGATTGAAAAAGAGTTTCTAGCTGTGGTGTATGCATTTAATAAGTTTCGATAGCATTTGGTTGGCATGAAGACTATCATGTACATGGATTATTTTGCGATCCGGTACTTGATGGAGAAGAAGGAAAGGAAGCCAAGGATCATCATTAGATGGATTCTTCTTCTGCAGGAATTTGATATGGAGATCCGAGATAAGAAGGGTATGGAGAATGTTTTGGTGGATCACCTATCAAGGTTGGAGACAAGGGAGCACTGTGATGATTCTTTCAATTACATAGAAGAAATGTTCCCTGATGAGAAGATCATGGCTGTGTTTGTTGAAGGAGCGGAAAGAGCTTGTGTGGTGGCTGCCCAAGGGATAGATCCATGGTATGCGGATTATGTGAATTACATTGTCGTAGGAAAAATCCCAAGAGATCTTAACCGATATCAACTTGCAAAATTCAAGAGGGATGTTGAGACTTTTATTTGGTATGACCCATTTATCTACAAGATATGTACGGATTCCATAGTCCGTAGGTGTGTGCTTGAGATGGAGAGCGTTCTTGATTTTTTCCATGCACAACCTAACGGGGGCACTTCGGAGCTCAAAAGACGCCAGCAACAGTACTTTAATCTACTCTTTATTGGCCTACTTTGTTTAAAGATTGTGAAACCTATGTGGCAACATACGATAGATGTCAAAGAATGGGAAACATAAGTAGGAGAGATGAGATGCTACTTTAGTCGAGCATTGTTGTTGAGATCTTCGATGTATGAGGGATTAATTTTATGGGGCCTTTTCCCCCATTTTATGGGTGGAAACCATTCCCACTCGCGTGAATGATTCAAGGACTGTGTTGTCTTTCTTGAAGAAATATATCTTTGCCCGCTATGGAGTTCCTAGAGCACTAGTGAGTGATGGAAGGTCTCACTTCATCAATAAACTTCTTGAAAAGGTGCTTAAGGATTATGGTGTCAAGCATAGGGTTACTACACCCTATCACCCTCAAGCGAATGGGCAAGCTGAAGTCTCCAACTGACAAGTGAAACAAATATTGGAGAAAGTAGTTAGAACCAATAGGAAGGATTTAGCTATGAAGCTCGATGAAGTTGTGTGGGGTTCCGGACTGCTTATAAGACAGTGTTAGATATGTCTCCATATCAAATTGTCTATGGGAAGCCGTGCCACTTACCTGTAGAGATTCAGCACAAAGCTTTTTGGGCATTGAGGAGTTTGAACTTATTTTTAAAGGATCAAAAGGAGTTAATGATGACTCATATCAATCAATTGGATGAGTTCAGGAATCGAGCTTACAAGAATTCGAAGATCTACAAAGAGAGAATGAAGAAATGACATGATTCAAAGATCTCATACAAAGAGTTCAAGCAAGGTGATGAGGTATTACTTTTTAACTCTCGTTTGAAGCTTTTCGCAGAAAAATTGAAATCAAAGTGGACGGGGCCATTCATTATCCATAGAGCATGCGGAGGGTGGAGTTTTGAGCTTATGGACAAAGATGGAGAAATCATAGCGGTGAATGGGATCGATTGAAGTATTACAAGTCACCGGATGATGCTTGTGTTGTCTTTGAGGATACCTTGCACTAGATTGGTACCGTCGTGACTCTACGACGTTAAACAAGAGTGCCTGTTGGGGGCTTTCCCTCCCGTTTTATTGCTTTATTTATTTTTGAGTGAGTAAGAAAATTTTTATATTTGAAGTGCTTACTTATCGGTAATTACATCTCTTTGCAAACTTAGTTTTCACTATAGTTTCTACTAAGTTTGGGGGGTGATGTACTTACCTCATTGAAGCACCGAGAATATAATCTTTTCTTTGTAACGTTTGTTAGGGGAGTTGATTTTTTACGACATATTGAAACTTTAACCGGTTTTAGTGCATCGATTTTTTATAATTTGCCTAATATTTAGTGGTGTTTTGTGTTGTTTTTTAGTGTCGTATGCGGGTTAAACATAAATATTGAGTTTAAGATTGATTCTCGAGCTAAGATTTGTTCTATTTTGGTACCTAATGTTCGTTTTTGAGCTTAAAGTGTGTAGGAGATGAAGAAAATTCAACTTTGGAGCATCAGGTATTCGATTTGACCAGACGTGCAGGTCGAACAGAGGAGAGCAAGTCGAACTGGTGATCAGAGACTCCATTACAGGTCGATTTGACCACACAGGAGGAGATTCGTCCAAGGCTTCGACCAAGATGGAGGTCGAACTAGAGATCAGAGAATTCTGTACAGGTCAATTCGACCAAGATGGGTTCAGTTTGACCAAATGGTAAGTTAAACCGAGGTCGAATTGCAGAACTGAAAAGTTTGAACAGAGGAGTTCGACCATGACACTGTGGTTTGACCAAGGCATTTGGTTGAATCAAGGTCAAACTGAGGCACAGAAGGTCTCCAAAAACACGATTCGACCACGTCAATCCCATTCGACCACTAAAGCAGGTCGAATCGTACCAGGTAAGTCAGTTTTAATACATGTGTTCCCTCAAGAAGCCCATCCAAGGCCCGTAAGGAGAGTTTATAAGTATAAAAGAAGAGCTTTCGCAGGAGAAGAGATATCATCATTCATCATCCATCCACCACTGAAACCTACCATCATCTCAAGGAGTCGTGAAGAGAGGTTCGTCTGGCGAGTCAAGTAAGATCATACCAAATGATTGTTCCTAGATCAATCATGAGCTAGATCCGCTCTGGTAGTTCTAGGGTTATGAAAGTTTTATGAGTTAATTGAATTTTCATGTGTAAACTCCGTACAACACTACTTGTGATTTATTTTATATAAAATTGTGCTTTTTTAATTCATACTCACAGTCGTTTTGTGCATCATTAACTGTTATGTAGAGTCTGAATACATATCTTGATTATTAATTGAGTGCGTTCACTGCTGAGTAGGATTACATGTTATAATTCTAAGTGAAGGGATTCCGAAGTCTTATTATAACTATCTTATATGAATACTTGTTAATTGAATATTATTTGGGTTAATAAGTAGGATAAAGAGTATAATGTCATAGTACCTATAAAGGGAGATCATATCGGGCTAGAGTACTAAGTACACGGAAAATAATTGATACTGATAGTACCTAGAAAGAGGGGTGAATTATATCTCTTGCTCCAAGGATATTCACACGTGTCATACGCATGTTTACTTGTGTCTATAGAGTGAACTTGCATGGTTTAGTGATGCGTCCATAGACTATAAGGCAGAGTCAGACATCAATACATGGAAAGGAAATTAATAAGTAAAACTGGATGACCTGAAGAACTACCTACTTTCTTACTTGATCACAATCGTATTTTCTCCATTGCTTGTTTGTTTAATTTGCAATTAAAGTTATTTGTTATTTAATTCTGTTACTATTCCAAACCAATTTTCCAACATAGTCTTAGTTAATTAGAATATAATCAAATTGATAATAATCCATCCTTCGGGTTCGATAATCACTTAGTCACCTATCGAAACTACAATTGATATCCTTCATACTTGGGGATAATTTTGTGTGTTGAGAAAACACTCATCATCACCCAGATAGCCGAGATCAAAGGAGTGCGCATTGATGGGATGAAGCTAGTTGGTAAGAAAGTGCCTGACATAGACGTGCAAGCTCTGAAGCACGCACACATCTTGATGGAGAAAGATGGCCAGCTTTCCTATGAGTATGGCGACCGTTCAATACCACTCCCTTGTGAGCAGTTGGCTACATTGACTGTTGAAGATAACTTCACCTTCAAGTTTTATTTGCACACTCATGTCTCGAGTATCTTTTCTAAATAAGGAGATTGGAAGAAGGTTATCAGGAAGCACAATGAACGGGCATCAAATCTCCAAGTTCAGATTGATGCCAATTTTGTTGATTATGCTGATGGTGGCGATGAGGATGAGGTGATGCTCACTGAGGAGGATGCGCCAGAGCTTTTTGGGGCATATGACTCACAACATCCTATTAGTGGGTATTATCAGGACAGTTCATCCGGAGTAGCACCAGATTCATTTGCACCGGGGACATCTATAGCTCTATTTGGAGCCGAGTATGGAGGACCCAGCACTTCTGCAGATCTCGTACCCCCTGACTATCATTCTTATTATGTTCCAGGTGTGCAGGATCCATGGAGAGAGATGTATAGATACATCAATGATCAGTTCGACTCCATCGGACATTCGAATGAACATCAGTTTCTAGCGTTGTTCCAGGAGGTTAGGAATTCTCGAAGGGAGACACAAAGAGAGTTACAAAGTTTGAGAGATGAAGTTCGAGAGCGCCGAGAGAGATATGACTAATGGAGGATATAGCCCCTATTTTAAACAGCCTTGTTTGTCGAGGTTGTGTCATTCTATCTCTTCACCTTGTTTCTATTTTCTGTTTAGGCTTTGAGTAGAGTGATAGTTTGATAGGGTTGTTTCTGATATATTTGTCTCTTGATTGTATCATCTTTATCTTGATTTGTACTGTTGGATATTTTTAGGGGATATTATGTGGAGTTATTATCTAGTAGTTGAGGTATTTATGTTTGGGTTTCTAGTTGAGTGCGTATAATGATCTTATTTATTAGATTTATGTCAGAAATTCATGTGCTCTTGAAATTAATGAAGGAAGTGTACTTAAGTTATATTGTGATATGAAATTCTGTGTGTACGTGTGAGATATTACTTACCATGAAGTGTGCTCTGTGACTTGATAACCCATGTGAGATATTGAGCCTTATTCATGTACATAAACACATGATGTTTCTTTCTGGTGAGTATCATTCTTGTGTGTGTATTCTAGAACTTGCCTCTTGTCTTACTTAAGACCGCATGTTATGTTAGATAATGAGAGATGATTTTAGGCCATCTTTGATTTTTATAAGTCACTTTGCCAAATAATTTTCTACCAAATAATTTTATATCCGTAGTTAGCCCTTTTGAGCCTAAAAGCCTTATTTCTTTGGCAACCTACGAAGATAGCCACTTTGATATCCTACTTGAGTCTTAAATTCCTATATTTAATGGAGAATTAAATGCTGTCAAAGTGTGTGAATTGATTTTCAAGGAGTTTGGAAGGAATAAAATATTTGGAGATGTACAAGTGATTATGAGCTGAAAAACAAATTGCTTAGGGGTAGTGCCCGAAACTGGTACCCTGAGATGTTAGAGGCAGTGCTCGAAATTGCTACCTCGAGAAAAGACAGAAAAAGGAAGAAACAGAATGTTGTGCTTGAAGGAAATGAGAGAAAATAAAAGTTAAAAGAGCATGAAGCTGGATAGCCTTGAAGTGTAAAAATCTGCAGTACAAAAGATCTCCAGTTTTAATTCTCTACTAATTGAGTTACTTTATCCGTATGTTTCCTACCCTTACCAAAGAGCCAACATTACATCCTAATAAAAGTCCTTTTTGATCCCATTATCGAATCATACTTTTTAGTAGTAGAGAGTTTGAGACGTTTGACAAGTTTATGGTTACGCATGCACTTGAATTGAATTTGAGCGTAAACTCCATATCCCATAAGTGTACATCTATTACATTTGAGTGAGAGTGATATACTTCCCATGAGAATAAGTTGGTGGAGCATTGTAAGTGGTAGTAATTGTCTTAACTTATATACTATGAATGAATTATTGCATGTAATGAGAGTTGTATGACCGGAGTTAATGACAATTGTGTGTTGAATGGCCTAGTTGTCATATTCTTGGTTTTCCCTTAGATTTACACACTATCTTTCTTCTTCTTTGTTCTTTTTCATTGTTTGGGGATGAACAACATCTTAAGTTTGGGAGTTTGATTAGTGTGAAAATATGCGTATTTTAGGGTCTGATTTAACACCATTTTATGGTATTTATATCCATATTAGAGCATCTTGTGGTTGAATTGTATAAATTTATGTTCTAGATGTATGTGAGGTATTTTTCGTATTTTTAGGTGGAAAACGAGGTAAAAAGAGCAAAAACAGAAGACGGAAATGAAGTCGGGGGAAGAAGGGCCGGCATGACTCGTGCTGGCTAGGAAGCCCACTCATGCCACACAGAGTGCCTACACGAGCACTGAGTGTTGTTGAGTACTGTCGAGGGCTGCCGCCCGAGCCGCCCATGCTGCCGAGCACGAGCGCAAAGCCTGGTGAGACACACCGTATCGTGCCGCCGAGAGCGCTGAGGAATCTAGCCAGCATACACCCAGCACGACTCGTGCCACATTTGGCATGACTCTTACCGGTGTCCAATGAGCCCAGATTTGCTATTTTGTCATTTTCCGGCCCGTTCGTATTTTTAACATAAAAAAGCCCACGTTTAAGTCAGAATTCAGGATTTTTACTATCCTCAACTATAAAATGGACACTTTGGGATTTTTATTTATAACTCTCCACATCCATACATACTTTTCCATACCCTTTCACCGTACCATCCCATCTACCCATCCTGGGGAGTTCATCAGTGTTGCTTACTTGAGAATAAGAACAAGAAGATTCAGAATCACGGAGGAAAGAACAGAGAATCACGCCACATCTAGAGTTTTTCTTATTCTTTCTTTTAAGCTTTTGAATTATAGACCTATGAGATTGTTTTCATATCTAACCATGTGTGTTGCCTGTAACACCATGTGCTAGTACTTCTTGGATAGTGCTAGGTTCTGAAGGTTGAATTGTTTTGAATTGATGTTCTAGGATATGTTAGATATGTGCAGTATACTTATTCCCTTATTAATGCTTTGATTTTAGACATATATTTTTGTCTTATATGATATGTCCTCATGCATGTATATGTCATTGTCTTATGCATATGTATGCTTGTTGCTTGTGTTATATAAGAATTATATTTGTCAACCTGTTATGGGTAAAGGGGATCTAACCATATAACATTTATTCATTAGAATAATTATATTGAACATTTAATATATCTATTAATTACAATTCTAGATGATTTGGTTTCTTAGATTGTTAAGTGGGAATTGGGGATTAATTCTTAAGTACCTATAAAGGGAAGTCTAGTGCTCTAACCTTTAATGGAATTTTGCATGAAGTACCTAGAAAGAGAGTAGAAATTATTCTTCTGCATCTGAGGGTTTAAACCAAGTTTATGTATTAAGTTTACTTTAAAAGAGGGATTTAACATAAATTAGTGATTGCTTTCATAAGAACTGCAGGGATTCCAACCGATTGACTAGTGATTTGGTTCAATCGATTTAACTGGATTGCCTAGTGCTATCTATCTTCTCTCTTGAACACTTTCATATTTAATTTTATCTGCTATTTTGTTAATTTTAGTACTTATTTTCTGCATCTTTAATTTAGGTAATACTCTTAAAATACAAGATTTGTCTTAAATTAGAATAGTCATAATTAGATTGAATAATAAGTTTAGAATTATCTCTAGGGTACGATATTATTTTTACTTAGTCATACTCTGAACTACAATTGATTCCATACAAAAAAAGTGAACAATTATATTTACTACAAAGCTTTTTGGTATCATAAAATATCATTTTCTATTATTGATAAATAAACAAAATCATTAACATATGTTGTTTGGCGCTTCCGGAAAACTAGTTATATTGTAATCATAGTAGTTGTTGGGTATTTTCCATGCCTTATTATATTAAGAAAAAGCCACAAAAAAGATAAAGAAGCTAAGTAAATACTAAGCATTAGTTTCTATAGTCTAAGAAATACCAAATCTATTAAGCAAATTCAAAAAAGTACTTGAAACATTTGTAAAGTTCCAACACTTAGTCTACTATTCTTTTAGTCTGATAAATATGATGTTTCTCTACATTCTTATGCAATGAACATTAAGTGCATAATTTCTCTAAATTTATTTTTTGAAGGATAAGGAATGGCTCCTGGAAAAGCAAAGAATTTGAAACCAAAACGCACTTTGGTTCCAAGTTCGAGTATTAGAGAAATTCTGATGCAAGAAAATGTGACATCCAATTTAAAGAGAAACAATGCACAAATTGAGAAGCATCCAGCTAGGGAAAATAATATTTGTTCAAATCTACAGAAGGAACCAAGTGGGAACTTAATAAGAGATGAGCGCACTGCAAAAAATCCTGCAAGAACTGAAATTACTGCAACGCATCATAATTTTGAAGATGACAATAATCTTTTGAGTTCATCAGCTTAAACTCGTGGATTATCTAAGAACTTTGAAAATCAAACATCTACTGGACCTCAGCATACATCATCTGAAAATGGTCATTAATGTACCAAGTTTGGTGATTCTTAATTTCAATTTCTGAATTTTTTTTATTAATTAAATATGAGAATTTCTTTTATATTCTAACTAAGCTTTTGTATTCAAATGTAGCTACTGGTCCTAAGAAAAGAATTTGTGGCCAAACAATGGGTAAGGGAATTATGAAGTTCTTTGAAACATCTGGCCACAAAATAAAGATAAACGTGGATCCATCAATTTGAAGGCCTAAAAATTGAGATCAGTCTGCAAAGCTTGCAAGTCAAATTGGTGTAGTTACTCGAGATGTGCTTCCAGTGCCAAAAAAATAGAAAGATTTGGAAGAGAAAAATGAAGTAGTGTCTGGATTTCATCATCTAATGGTAATGACCCAACCAAATGACATGATTTATATATTCTATAATACTATTATGTTATTAATGTGTTTAATTTCCTATAGATCCACATGGATGTAAAAGTTGATGATCCGGGGGTGAAACAATGCTTTGTTGATAGGATGAAAAGTAATAGCCGGCAAAAGCATTACAAGTTGTATAAGCACTTTCTTAAATATTGAACTTTACAAGAGGCCAAAGATAATAAGCCAACCTTCTGTCTTAACAAAGAGAAATGGGAAGAGATGTGTGATCATTTTTCAACTGAAAAATTCAAGGTAATAAACACAAAATCTATTCATATTTATATGTAAATAAGGACCAGTGCAATTTTATACATCACAAGTTTACACGTGTTTCAGCATACAAGTGAGGTGAATAAAAGAAATAAGAATGAGTTGCACTGCAAACATATAACAAGGAGAAAAGCTTTTACAGTTCTAAGCCATGAAATTGTGAGTATAATAATATTTAACTTCGTTGCATGCAAATGTTACAACTATTTGAGTTATTGACAATCTTGTATGCGAATAGTTTAAAAATGCAAAACAATCAATCTGATAATGTTTTTTAATTTTTAAATTAATCTTATGGTGAATTTACTACAATTATGAATTCATATGAATATGCACATACACACATATTTTATGGACAAATGATTTAAATTTGTTTAAAATAGATTAAGATTTACCCACGTTTTGATGTGTATATAAACCATAAATTTTCAAAACTGTATAAAGCATTGGCATCATGTATAATGTGTTAAATTGAAAAGAATTTATTTTTTCCAGTAATATGTGTATAAGATATTTTCAGTGAAGTTTGTTGTAAAATCATCTAATTTCTTTACTTTAAGTGAAAGCTGATTTATTAGTGACTTCACCATTTTTTTCTTTTCTTTTTGATGAGATCAATATAATGTTAAATAATATTTTTTATTATCCGTATGCATGCTTTGAGATTATCATTTGATTCTTAAATATTTAGATGGTTAATACGGTATGCTTATTCTTTTCCTAGTTAAGCCGTAAAATTTATCTTTAGATAAGAATATGTCATCTACTTTTTTGAAGTTAAATATTGATTTTCTTCCATTTTCTTAGTCTCAACAAGGAGAACCATGTGATGGAATTAAGTTGTATGAACGTACACATAGTTTAGAGAAAAATGGTTGGAAATCGGAAGAGGCAAAAAAAGGGTAATTTTGCTTGTGGACAATTACTTATGAGATTTAGTTTTTTATGTAACGAAAATTTATGCTAATAAATTTCCTATTCATGGAAAATTATAAAATAGGAGATGATGTTGAAAAGGCAAGAAGATTATAAAGAGCATGGAATTGAAAAGAGTTCAGATGAAATTGTTTTTAAGGTTCTTGGCCCAGGATCAAGTTATATAAAAGGCCATGGGTATAGTCCCAATGTTCCAAAAAAATGCAACATATCATATGATTCTTCAAACCAAGAAGAAGTGATTGAACTTAAGGCAGAAGTGACTGATCTGAAGGACCAATTGTCAAAACAAGGGGCATATATCAACAAGCTCATGAGTTATTTGGCCGAGAAAGGGATACAACTATGAGATATTTGGTTATTTTTTCTTTTTTCAGTATTTCTTACAACTGAGATATTTTTCTTATTTAGTTCTCTACTTCTCTTACGCTTTTAATTTCAGAACATACGTGTTGAGTTTGCCTTATTATAAAATTTATTTAAATGAAAGTACTTATTATGATATTTTAGCTTCCTTGGAAACTATGATTAAGTTATGAGAACTGTTTTATTGCGATTGGTAACCTGTTTTTCTTTTTATTTTTGGGCTGGTGCTATGTTTTCTTGTTTTGAATTTATGATATGTAATCATGTACTAGAGTACATTGTTCAGCTTATGTGCTTGTATGCTGGAATTATGCTTCATGTGCATTTGGTAGTTGCATTGGGGGATACTTTTTTTTAATCTTTTCTAGTTTATGTAAGAATTGATTCTAGAGTAGCAATGGGAGACCTCCGTGCCCCTTCAACCAGTATCAAAATGCTACATGGAGAGAGGATATCATAGATATAAACAGCATATGATGGAATGGTAGTTAGCTACAACAGGAATTTTAAGGGAGTTTTCTAGTTTCTGGTTTATATCAATTTATTGTTGCTATACCAGATTCTTCTAGTTAGTTTCTCTGTCTTTACTGCTTTGTAGGGTCTATCCTTACTGCTCTGAGAGGCTATAACAATAGCATTTCTCTTCTGTTTGCTGGTTATATCTTATTTTTGCTGATAATTTGCTGGGATGTGCTTATTTTGCTGGGATTTTTGTGTGTGTTGCTCATTTCAGTAGGTTTGGAAGAAGACTCACTAGGTTGGTTTTTGTTATGGGAATTTTTGCATATGCTGCTCATTTATTTTGTTGCTAATTTTGCTATTTTGCAGGTTGCTGGTTTTATTGGAATTTCATGATCGGTAGGTTGAAAGGTAACACCCAGTGCATTGTCTTAGGATTCTTACAGATTGCTAGCTACTAATGGTTGCTTGTATATAGACGCAAGTCATAACCTTACTTCCTATCTAGGGGAAGGTTTATGCATGCTCTTGCAAGAGCATTTGAATGTATTGCACTTTATATTATTATATTCTGAAATATATTTATAATTTTTAGAATTAAATATAGTCAATTACAATAGCTTTAAATTTATCTATTTGCATAAAATATTTTTCTGCAATTTTAAATGACAGTTCAAATAAATTCGTCTATAATGTATAACGAATGAAGCGTCTCAATTCATATATTTTAATGACAAAATATTCATCATTATACATTTATCTCATGACAGAGAACTGTCACAATTTGTAATATTTTCATGACAAAATATTTATCATTATACAATTTATTAAAATGACAATAAATATTGTCATTGCCTAAAAATTTCTAATGACAGCTACAACTGTTGCTAAATAACCTAATTTAATGACAAAACAATGTGTCATTAATAATTCATAATTTAATGGCAATGTTTATTTGTCATGATATCATTCTTTCAGTGATGTTTTTTTATCATTATAAATAATTAAATTGTTACTAATTAATCCAATTTAATGACGAAAAAATACGTTATTAATTATTCATAATATGGTGACAACATTTCTTTGTCATGATATCATTCTTTTAGTGATGTTTTTTTTCATCATTAAAAATAATGATATTTCATGACGAGCCACATTTAGTCATAAAATATAACTTTATAATGACGAAAAAATCATTCTTTTAGTGATGTATTTTTTCATCATTATAAAGAATTATATGTCATGACGAACCACAATTAGTCATAAAATATGAATCTATAATGATGAAAATATTAACAGGTAACGAAATTATTGATCTAATTATGACATTAAATATGTCACCATATTTTGGCCATATATTTGATGCATTGAGTATCGTCACCAAAACATAATATTTTGGTGACAAAATATGCAAATCGTCGTATAAAAATAACCTTAAGTGACGAAATACTCTTTTAAGTGATGAAATTTTATGTTAAGTGTGATGTTATTGTCATCGCTGTAGACTGTATAATACAATGACAATAAACTTTATCGTCATTAAAACATGTCATTCAGTGACAAATTAAAAAAGTGTCACTTTTACCCTAATACCACGTACATATAGTGGCGTTTTATGTGATGCTGAAATTGCCATACAGATATGGTGATGAAAATTGATGTTTATATGATGAATTTTGTCGTCACAATTTCTCAAATTTCTTGTAGTGCAATCTCTGTGGATACGACCTTACTCATCACCATCACAGTATTATGTAGTAGGTTTATTATTTGTTGGTTTCGACACCCACCAATCACGTTGTGTGATGTTGCACATTATGTGTTATTACCAATCAGATAACAATTATCAGCAGATCGATTACCAACCATCACACAGTCATCAGTTTCATTTAGCACAAAATATGAACTCTTGTTAAATTTCACATGCAAATTATCCACATAATTAACTTATGCTTATTAAATTAATTAGCATGCACGCAACCCTTCAACATGAAGCATATTCTTTAGTTTTGGAAAATCTTTAACATTCAAAGTTCCCTTATCAACAATGTTACCCTTAGAGCCACCACCGTATGTAACCTTACCACTATCAATAGTTTCATAATCTTTCAAGTATTCAACATTTCCAGTCATATGTCTAGAATAATAATGAGAGTGCAAATTCATGTATTTTTAGGTCTGATTTGATATCTTTTTGATGTATTTTGATGTGATATTCGCACGAAAAGGTAATGCTTTTGTTGTTACTGATAAAAAGGTGCTCGAGAGGTATTTTGACATGTTTTTCACAGAAAAAGAAGGATAAAATGATCAAGGATCGAATTAGATTAATATGGAGCTAGAATAGTTGAAGTAAGAGTCGCACGGACATTGCACGGCCATAGCCGTGCGTGATTGTTCATCACCATGTGCAAGCACTCGCAACCGTGTGAAGAATCTCGTCACACGGTTGTTACCATTTGACATTACTTGTCGCTGGGCGAGAGGACTCGAAGCCAAGTGAGCCGGTTGGTTCTTATTCATTGTCATGTGAGAAGAAAGCTCGTGCAGAGTCCATGCACATGCTGCTGAGTGGAGATCGAGTGAGCTGCCATTTTCAAGACACACCCCATCACATGATGTGGCTCGGTGCAATGTGTAGCTCCGGGTGATGTACTCGGTGCCGTGCAGCCCACTTTTTAAACGTTTGTTCACTAATTTTTGGCCCAACTCATTACGTGAAGTATAAAAGGCAGTCTGATTCACAACAGGAGACACCATTAATGCCTCTTTTCAACACAGTGCCCTAAGTTCACCCATCACTCACCACCTATCCATCCATCCAACAGAAATAAGATCGGAGTTGCTACTTGGATCAAAGACGAAGATCCTGGTGGAGATCTTGATTGAAGAATCGGAGTCCTTCACAAGGGTTCTTTATTTTTCAGTTATTTATCTTTGTTATTTAGAAAAATAGTTGAGGTATTTTACATTTTTTTGTTTTCCCTCGTAAATCCATGGGCTAAGTTTCTTTGTTGGTAATGTTAGGGGGCGTTAGACTGTTTTGATAATGTGACTTGATTGCCCTAGACTTTGATTTTTTACACTACATATTATTTATTTCCTTATTGAAGCAGTTATTTTTTAGACTTCATATTACTGTGTTTTGAGTTTTGGTTCCTTTAATTATTTATGATGGTATCTCCGATTGATAGTTAATAGGGTTCTCTATTTCTGCATGATAATTGTTGTTTACTGTGGCAGTCTTAGGGGATTGGCCTATAATTCCTAAGATAGTTAGACAATCAATTTGGAATATTAATTATTTGGTAAAACATCATTATTAAGAAATTGGTAAGGAGACAACGGGGTAAATAATTTAGTACCTAGAAAGGGAAAGCTGAAATATCGTAAGTACTATAGAGGGATTGATAGTTAATTACTAATTGATCCTAGGTTTTTAGCTCATTATAAGTGTTAGATCCTACCCGTTCAAGGTGATTTAACTAGGTTTAGTGATCCTCTTATAAACGTCTACAGGTAATTAATTTGGGTCTAGAATAATTTGTCACATAGTTAAGCTGTTTGCTATCAATTCTCCATTCTTGAATTCTTAATCATTTCTCTGTGTGATTTATTTTATTTCATTTTAGTTTAATTATTAATTTCAGTTTTTATTAGTTTAATTAATTAACCTTTCAAAACCCCCCACATTTGTCTTGTATTGAAATTGTCATACATAGAATTAATTATTAGATCTATAACTATCTCGTGGGTTCAATATTTGACTTGGTCACACTCGCTACGATTGATCCCTTATACTTGAGGGTGAAATAAAATAGTGAACAAACAACCACTATCAAAATAAAATAAACCGGATACACATGCTTGTAAAGAAATATAAACAACATTACAAAGCACTTTTGGTTTTCTAACCCAAGCAGATTAAAGTGAGTGTGAATATGTGGCAAAACTCTATGCAACACTTTTCCAGAAAGCATATCATTTTTTAATTTAAAACATAAGGACGATGTGTCCAATAATTGAACAGTAGTGACAAACAAAAGTCCTTCTGCCTCTTTGTTTTGGAAACTTTTTAGAAAAATCTATCGAACCATGTTTCACAAATACAATAGGTTTTCAAATCTAAAAGGCATGCATTCTTCAGTATATCCAAGACCGAACATATCAGATTTTCCAACAAATAAGGCTTCATTCAAAAAAGATGTACCGTTGGAGTAATTTTTGAAGCTTAACATGGAGCAACTAATTGAATTTGTGATATGGAGCAGCGTGCGACTTAGGGCTTGGTTTTATTTATTTTATCTCTTGTTTATTATTATTCTAATTAGTGGGCCTAAGAGAATTATGGGCTTAAGGTTTAGTATTTAAGGATTTTATTAGGATTTATAGATTTTTTATCAAACTACTATTGATTTGAGAAGCCTGGAGAATTTTGGGCAAATGGTATTTTCAGTTTGATTGGGCAAATGGTGTTTCCATTTGATTATTTATTTTCTTAATATTTTTGTTCATAAAAATTTGGTATGACTTGCTGGATTGCTCGGCCTAAGATGATGAACACACGAAGCGAACAATGATTGAAGATCTAGAAGTGAATCAGAAAAAAATTAAGGAGCATGTGAAGAAGTTAATGGAGGATCATGCGATTATGAATCAATAATTAACAGAAATTGCAAAGACTCTATCTTTCATATCCACATCTATCAAGGCAACACTACCAGGACAAAGTGTGATGACGATCCGCAGAAGGTGGAAAACAACACGTCAGCCAACAGTGGTGCTGGAATTTTGCAACCTGATGGACTTAGGGCATTAGTTCCGCCCACGCTGCCTTCCTTTGATGGCACGGACCCTATTGGCTGGCTTGCTATGGCAAATCAACAATTTTATCTACATCATACAACCCCTGAGATGAAAATTTCCACTTTTATGGTGGCCATGGAATATGCAGATTTTTAGTGGTTCTCGTGGATCCGCTCTAGGAAATCGAATCTATCTTGGGAGAAATTCTCTCATGCCCTAACAATTCATTTTGATTCTCATTTTAAGGGAATCTCTTTTGAATGTTTGGTGGATGTAAAGCAAATGGGAGCGGTGGATGATTATATCACGATGTTTGTGCAATTAGCAAGTCAAGTTTTGGGACTCAGTGATGAACATTATTTGGGGTACTTCATGAAGGGGCTAGTTGATACAGTTCGCAGTTCCCTTCGTCTCTTACGACCGGTGGACTTGGAAATGATAATGGAGTTAGCAAGAGACATTGAGGAGGATTTGGCTGTCCAAGCGAGAGGAAGAACATCAAGCCCGAGCAGAAACCAGTCCTTCAATACAAACTCTCATAATAGAACTCCAACGGGGATAAGAACAAGTCAGGTTTCCAATTTCAATAGTCATGCTTAAATTGCTAGCTTTTTAGCCCTGCAAGCACATAATAAAAGCTAAGGCGTACAACTTTTCATGTCTGGGTAGTCCACAGCCTCGTCTTGGTTTACCCATTTGTCACCACAAGAACTCGCTGACTTGCGAGCTAGAGGACTGTGTTTTTGCTTTAAGAAGCTATACACTCCTAGGAATGAATGCACAATGAAACAGTTAAGTGTACTGTTAGTGTAGAAGAATGAGATCATTGACCTTCACCAATTTGAGTCTATAGAGATCCCTTATGAGGATGAATCGGAAAGGAGAATGTCGGTGACACATGTGAAGGAAGAGGTGGCCCTTCTAATGTACTCTATGGAAAGTATCACCAATCCGCGCACCATGTGTTTGAAAGGGGTACTCCAAGGGTATATGATAACTATTCTAATTGATAGTGGGGTGAGTCATAATTTTATTTCTAGCTCACTTGTAATAATTTTGAGTTTGAGACCCAATGGAACCAGCCAACATGAAGTGCAGCTAGCGGATAGCGACGTCAGGAATCAGAAGGCATTAACTGTGGTGTGGTATTAACTATGGTGGATTTCACCGTAGTGGCAGATTTCTACGTGTTTTTGCTTGGTGAAGTGATATGGTTAGAGGTCCAAATGAATTGGGAGAATATGACGATGATAATTGATTGCAAGGGGACCCAAGTGGTGTTGAAGGGTGACTCTACCTTAGGCCAAAGCCCTATTGGTATTAGAGAATTGATCCAAACTTGGGAGATGGTTGCAGTGTTTCTTTATTCCAACCTTGGGGACAAGGTTGTTTTTAGAGGGAAGGAATTGATATGGAGCAGCGTGCGACTTAGGGTTGGGTTTTATTTATTTTATTGCTTATTTATTATTATTCTAATTAGTGGGCCTAAGAGAATTATGAGATTAGGTTTAGTATTTAAGGATTTGATTAGGGTTTATGGATTTTTATCAAACTATTATTGAATAGAGAAGTTTAGAGGCTTTCGGGAATGTTTCTGTTTGATTGGGCAAATGGTGTTTCCGCTTGATTGTTTATTTTCTTACTACTTTTGTTTATAAAACCTTGGAGTCTAGAAATCTTAGCATCCTTTTTTGGTAAGTTTTACCTCAAGTCTTGTTATGGTCTCAATCAAACCATCATTCTCTTGGTTGACAGCTTTCAGTTCTTTCAAAAATTCAGAAATCTTCATCCCTAGAGGTTCTTGTGTAGTACCTGCCCTAGAATAGAAAGCATTAGTACAGTTCACATTAGAATCAGAAGTAGACATAAACCTGCATGATGTTGTTTCCGATGTTGGTACACCAGACTCAACATGTGAGTTACTCCCAGAAAAATCTTCCTTCACACATTGTGTCAAGAATGCGAGTTCTTCCTCATTTGTCTCTAGATCTCCTTCAGAATCATCATCACTAAAACAAGCATTTAAGCTCATCCTTTTCTTCAGAAGAGTGTTAGCATATTCATTTGCATAATGACCAAAACTAGTACATTCATCACAAATGATCTTTTCAGTTATAATCGAAGTTTTACAAGAACTTGAACAAGAAGGAGTTTCACCTTTAAAAGCAACAACACATTTTCTATCATACACAAAATCTTATTGAGATAAATCCATTTCATAAGTTTTCAAAATACTTATTAGCTAATTATAACTCAACAAATCAGTGTTAATAGCTTCTTCTATAGCACATATTTTGCCATTAAATTTTCTAGGAAGCGTATGTAAAGTTTTGTTTACTAACCTGACATTGGAGATTGGGTCTCCAAGCAATTATAGTTCATTTACCATCTCGTAGATCCATTCATTATATGAAGAGATAGTCTCATCATTCTTCATCCTCAAGCTTTCAAACTGAACGTTCAACATCCTCGCATTTGCTATTCGAACACTTCTAGATCCTTCATAGTGCTCTTGAAGCCTTTACTAAGCATCCTTTGCTAAGATACAGTTCTGGATCAGGTCGAACATCACTGTATCAATTGAAGAGTTGATTGCATTGAGGGCTTTGTTGTTCAGCAATGATTGATTGTTCTCCTCAACGGTCCATTCAAGCTCACTTTTGATAATAATATCTCCATCTTTGTCTACAACAGTAGGGGGTGTCCAACTTGACGGAATGGTCTTCCAAGCACGTTCATCTAGGGACTTGATGTAGCTCCTCATCTGGCTTTTCCACATGGCATAATTCATTCCATCAAGTATGGGAGGACGATTGATAGATCCAGTGGAGTAATCCATAACATATCAACACTTAACACCATAAATCAGCACTTAGTACCATCAAGTATTGACTCTGATGTCACTTGTCCAGTGCCCAGTGGGTGTAAGTGTGTTGTTCGACAGTGCAGTTGCCCTAAGTATGGTTGACACTTCGTACAACACTAACTCGTATCAGAATAAGAAATTTGAATATGAATTGCAAGTTTAAACAACGAAACACTTAACACAAGGGCTACTCAATCTTTCCCAAAATTTAAATAAGTTTGTGACGGCCTCATGGCATAAATATCACTAACTTGGAAAAAGTGATAACAAAAATAGATTCTAAGAGAT
The DNA here is from genome assembly GCA_023678885.1 of Pogostemon cablin. NCBI lineage: Eukaryota > Viridiplantae > Streptophyta > Magnoliopsida > Lamiales > Lamiaceae > Pogostemon > Pogostemon cablin. The sequence goes on along the minus strand of CM042953.1, from coordinate 15,898,135 downwards.
GAAAACATTCCTTCTGCTCTTCGAACACAAAATCGGATGGGATCCAAACAAGATCCCAAATGACAAACCTAGATTATTAGATCTAAGTCTACTTCAAGTATGCACTTCCACTGCCTATAAACAGTACACTCAAAACAAATGGGATAACATTATACACGTGATGTTGAACAAGGTGTTAAAACATCAGTGAAAACACTATGCAAGAAACCTAAAAATAAACTCCAAGTATAGTGTCTCTCTAATATGTAGCGGATCTTTCCAAGTTGATCGATCTAATATTTTGACCAGCTAGCAGCTTCTATAAATACTCGTGGGATTGTTGCAGGAATCAAATGAGTGGTCCACTAGGAGATATCAAAACCGCCCATGATTGATGAAATAATCGCCCACTAATTCGGGTAGTTATCATCAACTTCTAGATCCTTCTAGGACTCTAAATCTTTCCAAAATACTTCCAGGCTTGTGTTTGACTTCAATTCTTTATCCAACACGTACAGCTCTCAACTGCTACAATCTTGAAAGCAACACTAAACACAACACAAATTGAATAACACACATGTGTTAGTGGTTAATTAAAATAACTTGTGGAGGATCAGTGTGACTCCAAATGTGATGACACTTGTTTCAACACTTTACATCAATAATTTAATTCTCTAGTTATGCCTACTAGAGATTGAGTTATATCATCACTATCGTCATCATCTACAAGAGTGTAAAAAAGTAAAAAGAATTCACTATATATTTTATCAAAATTTATAAAACTGACATAAATATTAACAAGCTAAGAAATGATTATTAAATTTTACCAATTTTTAGCAATGGTGGTATTAAGTGTAAAAGTGATAGCAGCAGGATAAGAAGTGATAACAAAATGATCAAAAGTGATAGTAGTACGATCAGAAGTGAAAATAGTAGTAATTTTCTCAGAAACACCAGCTAAAATTGAATAACAAATTTCACCTATTCAATGTAAATTATTATCAATAGTAGTGTTATTAGGATAAAAGTTATAGCAGAAGAACTCAAAGTGATAGTTGTATCAATTTTTAAGAGAAAAAAATTATATCAATTTTTAAGAGAAAAAAAATTATCTATTAATAAAGTATCATTTTTTTCTCTTTAATACATTTGAAAATATCATTGAAAACATATAAATATCTTTCAAAAACATAAACTTTCTCATAAATAATAGTTTATGTTTGAATATATCATATTTGGCATTAAAACAAGTTACCTTTTCTATTTCCAAATCACTTGATACGTCAACAACTTCATCAGATATCAATCCCACCATTTTTGTAAAAGTGGATATTGGAGTAGCTATGTTAAGGGTAGAGAATATTAATATTTTTGGCACATTTTCACATTAAGCATATCGCATTTTATCATTCACTGAAAGAAATTTACCTGAAATATCTTCATTCATAGTAGTAATGAGATAATTTCCTTTGATCTCGAAGTCATTGAACAGAGATTTTCTTTTCACAAAAAAAACTAATTAATGGATTAAAAGTGAAGGATAATCTGGAATTTGATTGCTATGTGCTCCATTTCCATGACATTATATTTATCATATGTGCTTAATTTATACAATAGACTATATACAAAGATTTTCATGACATGAGAACTAGCAGTAAGATTAAAGTGATACCCAAAGGGTCAAAAGTGATATTAGGAGAACCAACAGTGATAGCAGTAGAACTTTTTATAAAGTAACAACAATTTAAATATCTGTATATTTTTTTTCTTATACATTTTTGTAAAACATCTAGTGTATAGAAGTTACATTTATTGCATTGAAAATTTTTAAAAGGTACCATCAACTTAAAAGTGATAGTATAATTATAAAAAATAATAGTAATATGAATTTTCTCATAAATAATAGTTTAGAAATGAACATATAACCTTTTTGATTAAAAGAAGTTTACCTTGTACTCCCAAATCATTTGAGATGTCAACAACATCATCCGATATCAATCCCATAACTTTTGCAGCAGTGGATGTTGCAATATCTATGTAAGAATATCAATATTTTTACTATGTTTTTACAAGAAACATACACATATTTCTTGCAATATCTATGTAAGAATATCAATATTTTTACTATGTTTTTACAAGAAACATACACATATTTCATTCCTTGAAAGAAATCTACCTGAAATGTTTTCATTCAAAACAGTAATATTATTATTTCCTTCAATCTCAGATTTCATTCTACAAGAGTTCTCTTTTCACGGTAAATAAATAAATAAATAAATAAAAAGGATTAGAAATTGAGTATAATCTAGTATGTAATTGTATTCATCTGTTTCTATGACTTTATATTCATCATCTATATTTAATTTTATACACTACACTATACATAAAGATTTCAACAATATGAGAACTAGCAGCAGGATTAAAGTGATACAGTAGGGTCAAAAGTGATAGCAGCAGGAATTTTTACAAAGTATTAGCAATTTAAATATCTGGTTTTTTTTTTCTCATGCTTTTTTCTTTTAAAAAAACTTAGTTTATAGAAGTTTTTCATTCATAGCACTAGAATTAAAAAAAATCTCTATTAAGAAATAAGCTGATGTGTACAACTATAACATCAATCATACTCTCTAATTACTTTACTACTTATGGCTATTACACCAAATCCACAAATGCTCATCCTTACTCTATTCTTAAATGTCCAATTCACATGTTTACCCACTCTTTAGTAACCTCTTACATTTGCTTGCTATCACTCTTCATATGCATACATGAATTCAGTGTTTTGTTGTTAAACATAATGATTAGAAATGATAGCAAACCGATCAAAAGTGTATCAATAAAAATTTTTTATAAAGTTTCAGCAAGTTTCATAATTGTATTTTTCTCTCAAACATTGATCGAACACTTACAGTTCGTGGAAATTTTTCATTACTCATTAATAAGGAATGACAATAATTGCTTTTAAAATTGAACAACACAATCAATGAACAAGTTTTTCATACTCAAATAGATGACACGATCATGAACAACACATCTAAACTATCCATGATTAATGAAATAACCACCCACTACTTCGGGTAGTTATCATCAACTTCTAAATCCTTCTAGGACTATAGATCATTCTCAAACTCTTCCAGGCTTGTGTTTAACTTCAATTCAGCATCCAACACGTAGCGCTCTTGACTGCTACAAACTTGAAAGGACAAAGCACAACACAAATTGAATAACATAAATGTGTTAGTGGTTAATTAGAATAACTGGTGGAGGATCGGGGTGATTCCATATGTGATGATGTTGACCTCAACACTTAATATCAACAAACACAATCACTAGAAAGAATAATTGACAATATGATCATGAACAAGTTTTTTATACTCAAATTGTTGTTAGAATTGAATAATTGGATATCTAATTACAATCAATTGATACGCTTCTTCACCTGCTGAATTTTGATTGATGTATTTCTTTGTTACTTGCAGCCAAAGAAAGAATCTCCTTGCATGATTTACGATCTAACGTAGATAACAGTGGTTGGGCTTGAAAAATCTTCTTGAAGGATTCATGATCTATCGTATATTGATAACAATGATTGGTCTTGACGGATTTCCTTAAACATGGACTAAGCTTATTAAATTCTATTTGGGTGAAAAGTTTAGGCCTAAATCCAATAATCTAGATTATAAATGTGGGCTAAAAATTACGCGTCTCACGTAAGGGCTACCCAACAAAATATATGTCCACTGATATGTTTTCTATTATTCCTCCATGCCTAATGATTGTCCAGTGATTTTATTGGTTTTTTTAGCAACAAATCGTCAGACATATATATTAGTGAAAGTTTTATATTTATTTTTAATTCCATCATTACCAGAGAAAAAAAATTATTTATTCACTCAACAAATCGTCGAATAATATATATATAATTCCATCATATCAGTGAACATGAATATTTTTTTTTAATTTAATATCTCAATATATCGTATCTTACTCAATGATATTTTTTTTCTTTTTTAATTCCATCATCACCGGACATGATTTTTTTTAATTTATTATCTTAATGTATCGTATATTATTCAAAGATTTTTTTAATTTAATCATTATCATAATAATTAAATTTTTTTTTTTGGAAAAGAATAATTTTTTTGGACTTCTCAAATTTTTTTAACATTGTATCAAAATAATTTTTGCGTCGGACATAGGTATTATTGTGTTGATGGAATGTTCCATGAAGAAAAAATTCAATTTTGCTGCCGGATAATGGATGGGAGGAAGGGGGGAGGGTGTTCAAATGAGACTAATTCTGATGAGTGTCCACTTATGGAATTAAAATATTTTTTCTTGTCCACTTATAAAAATGAGTGTACGCTGATAGAGTTATAAGATTCTTTTTCACATGTACTTTTAAAATATGAGTGTCCGGTGATGAAATTAAAATATTATTTCATGTCCGGTTATAAAATATCTTTTATATATTCTTCTAAAAAATTCTTCTATATGTCCGTTGATGGAATGGGAAATCTTTGATTTGCTTATTGTTCCACTTGGTCATGGCTATTACAATATTATGATCCATGATAGTGGGGTTTGTTAACGTTTTCTTGAGAATAAGGTGCATGATTTGAATCCTGGCAAATTACGTCTCCAGGAATGGACTCCATTCTTCAATCCATATCATATAAAATCCCCAATAACTCAAGTATGGGTCCGTATATATGAGCTCCCGTATGAATTTTGGAGTGACCCGATCATCAGGGCTATTACAGCGGAAATATGAAAACCAATTCGTGTTGATCAGCATGCGCTAGATGGATCCATGGGGCACTTTGCTAGAGTGCTGGTGGAAGTTGATGTGCAAGAGAAGCTCCCCAGTAATTTCACAATTAATACTATAGGATATAGCTTTGATACCCATATTAGCTATGAGAATCTTCTGCAGTACTATACTAAGTGTTACACACTTGGGCATGGAGATAATGACAGCAGAAAAGGCAAGAGCAAGATGAAAAAACCCTAGCAATATTACTAAGCCAAACACTTCTACTCGTTGGACACCTATCAAGAAAAAGGCGACTAATCTGCTATTCCCTCACCCCCTCACAATGTTAGGCGTGTTCATTAGGGTTTATGGACAGCTGAGAAGACTTATATATGGGCTACAGTAGGGACCAGGAGGAGAAATTGGGGTTGGACCTCCACTGGTCTTAAGTATCCAAGCTTAGCCCAAAGCTTATAATTAAGTTCAATAATAATAATATAGTCCACTAAAATATTATTACTGCACTACCTTTCCAATCCCAAAATTATATTTTGGGCTCCTTTTTATTATGAGCCCGTTAGTCTTCACATGTTTAAGATATACAATGTCCATTAATTAATTAAGTTACTGACAACTCCATTAATTAATATCTTATCCAAGGGTAGTACCACTCAACCTCATTATCATGCCGAAATAAATTCCACCTGCAGGGTTTACATGATAATCCTTATGAGATCCTCAAGGGGACATCATCAACCTATGACAGACACAGATTCCTTCTACAATCAACAGCACACCATAGAGACAGCACTATTTCCCAACGCACCGAGTTTGTTGATTTAATGACATGTAAATCTCACCCATTGATGAATCAAAAAAATACATACTGCCCTACGTATAGAGGTTATTGTATAGGGATAAAGAGCACGAACATCCATAATAACAGAGATCAAGTTCTTCTATAAGTCAGTATAAGTCGAACGATCTCAAGCGGTCCTGCTCAATATACACATAGTGCACTAATGTGATTCTATAGCCAAGACAAGCTAATACCAAACCACACTACAACTATCCCGATAGAGAGTCCCTGTCTATCTCTATTGTGAGTATTTGTTTATACTTTATAAGGAAACCGATAATATGATCTTCCGCGTGTTGTCGCACAACACATTATCTACAATATAAAGTAAGTAGACTATTGCACCGTGCATATAAATAAATTATAAAATGCAATCATTTGATCATATGATTCTCATTTTAAATAAATTATTATAACATTGTTCATACAAAAAAGGCTAGACTTTTAGTATACAATCTAACAATCAGAGATTAGATGAGGAAGTTATGCCCCAAACCATGAGGTCGCGGAAGCTGCCGGTGAGAATTTTCTCTTCCTCAACATACCCTGGTGAAAGGTAATACATTTCTATGTTCTTGCTTCCGCTGATTTAGAAACGTATGGAACCCTAATGGTTCACGTTAACCAAATGATCGAACGCCAACCTAGGTATATAAATAATTTATTATTACTCTAAAGTACAAGCATGTATATTATTACTATCAAAACTACTCCCTCCGTCCTATTTTAGATGCCACACTTTCTATTTTGGGTTGTCCCACAAAAGTTTGCACCTTCCTAAAAAAGAAAAAAGTCAAAGGCAAATACTATTGTACACCAGCTTTTAAGGTACAATCGGGTCAAAATTAACCCATGACCTGAGATATATATACTCCAATTAGTTAAATGGGTCATTAATTCATTCCACTCCCTTCTCTGCTCCTCCATCTTTCTCTCCCTAACTCATCTCATTCTTTGCCTCCTCTCTCTAACACTTTACCCTAACCTTGTTATGGTTCTTCACCACCACTCTTCCTCCTCCACATTTCTCTCGGTCTCTATCTCTTTCGCTTGTGGTCAAGCTCTCTGTTCACTAACCGTACAGATCTGTCTCCACCTCTCTCACTCATTTCTTCTGTACAGATCCATCTTCGCCAACCGTCCAGATCTTCCTCAAGATCCACATCTCTGTTTGGCAACCATTCAGATCTTCCTCAATTCAATTTGAGAACTTTAAAATATATAATTTCAGGATTGTTGGAGGTGAGAGTACCAGAGATTCTTCGAGTATTTGGAAAGGACGCATGTTTGGGCAAGACGGTTTTGATGGGTAAGAAGGAGAAGACGTGATGAATGATGTTGTTTGGATCTGCTGCATTCTTTATGTTTTGTATGTTTTTTTATGATATAAATGTATTATATTTTATTCTAAAACGTATGCTTCTTTATAATCAAATATATTAATTGTAATTTAATATTGTATATATTTTTTAATATTAATGTGTTACATTTTATTTTTAAATGTATCATTGAATTTATATATAAAATTTGAATTGTATTAAGATTTATTGATTTCTAATATGCATTTTCATAATTAAATGTATTAGTTGAAATTTAATATTATATATATATACTCCCTCCGTCCTGGCATAAGAGGTCATTTGCTTTTTTCCACGTAGATTAAGGAGTATTATTATTTAATGTGTAGTGGGTAGTTGTATTAGTTGGAGTGTGGGTCCCATATTTTAATTGTATTAGAGGGGGTGTGTGGGATCCATGTGTGTAAAAAAGGGAAGGGGACTCTTTGGGTGGGACGACCAAAATAAAAAAATGGCCCTCTTAGCCTGAGACGGAGGGAGTATATATATATATATATAAATGTATTATTTTACAAAAAAATTAATACTGATAATATTTTCATCAATATATTTATTAATTTTAGTTATATATATTATTATAAGATGTTGTACTTTTTAGTATAAAATCTAACACATCTATTAGAAAAATCATGTTCATTAGTGGATTAAATATAATTTATACTTAAATGTGTATTTAAATTAATATAATAAAAATTTTATTTGTAAAATTAATTACTATATTTAAAAAAACTATTAATATATAAAATTACACATATTTTAATAACATTATTTTCTCCTTATTTTTCTCTTATTATATTTTCTAATTTTTTCTTACCTGATTTTCTTTTTTCTCTTTTTTCCCACTAACTTATTAGTGTATATGATTATATTTATAATTGTATTACTTTTTTAAAAGTAATGTATAAAACTAAAAATAATACAAAAATAAAAAAATAATACACTTATTAAAAAATATATATATACATTACTGAACTACAAAAAATACAACTTCTGATCCAACGTACAGCTATGAAAAATTCCTTTCTTCATCAACCATCGTACAAAGAGGGGATGCGAGCTCTAAAAAATGTGTTTCTTCCCCAGAACATAGGAAAATGAAGAAATGGAAACATCATATCTATAATCTCTCCCTGAACACAGCTAGCTTAATTATGGTTAAGAGGCGAGAGAATCTCCATCAAATGAAGATTTGAAAAAGCGAACAATAGTGACTGCTCAGAAGATGATTCGCATAGAAACACCATCCCGATTCTAAACTCAGATGTGGCACGAAGGGAGAGCGACGGAGGTGGTCGTGCGGAGGTTGAAAACGGTGGGGAAGGCGGCGGCACTACAGATCTAAGGTGATTAGCCATAACTTGTAGTCGGGTTGACCAATTCAAGAATTTATCGAACCACAGGGAGGTCGATGCTAGCACTTAAGCGATATCACGTTTATCACGATTTTATAGAGACGAATCATAGATGGATGGTTTGGGTAACAAGTAATTAAATGAAAGTAGACAAACAATAATCCAATGACAAGATAAAAATGATGAATGAGTGGTTTTCCAAATTAAGTAGAAGTGAGATTAACAACACTAATGAAGTGGTAACTTATAGATTCATGCATTAAACTCATATGTATCAAGGGTTAAGACTAAGGGCCAACACTTATACCACCTAAACTTCCTCTCGAAATGAATAGGATGTAGATCATTTGCACAATCTCAAAATAGCTCAAAGGTTGGTTCTAAATTAAACTATTCCAACTAGGTACTAAGTTCAATTATAGAATCCCTTCATATAATCAATTGACTTCTCAATCTAACTAATCACATGTTCCATCAAAGGGTTCTAAATAATAAAGGACTTCTCAATCACTTTACCATCTATAATGCACATGAGGTGTTTGATGAAATGATTCACTTGACTATCCTAAGCACATCATTGATTTCTCAATCTAATCATATAATTAGAACAATCAAACACACAAAACATCATAGATCTCAAGATATATAAGCACCAATGATAGAAAATCAAATATCCCCATCAACATATGAATTTAATTACATAGATCCACAAATTAACCAACAACCTTCATGTTGCTAATCTCACAAGGGAGATTAGCCTACAATCTTCATAAGATCCATAACATAGACATTATAATTCTTACAAATCATGATAAACTAAAGGATTAACACAAAATTGGAATGAAAACTCCCTTGGAAATGGATCAAATTGAATCTCCCTTCTTCCTTTGGTGATCACCCAAGCTTCCTTGCTTCTTCACTTGATTTGGATGGAGGAAATTATGGAGAGATGATGTAGATCTCAAAAATGGATGAATGGGATGGGGAATATGGTGTGAAATCAAAGGAATGGTGTGTGAGGTGTGTGGGAACAGTAGAATTTCGGATCTCCTCTCATAAAATCTGAATGGAGGGGTATTTATACCCTTATGGGCCTTCTAGAAGGATTCTGATTTTTTTCTGGTCCAAGACACGACACGAGTCGTGTGGCGCAACACGGCCATGAGGTGCCCGTGTTGCGTGAACTGATGCTCCCGCACGGCCATCGCTTACAGGCCCGTGTTGGCTACACGGGTCGTGTGCTGCAACACGAGTCGAGCTCCGCAACACGGCCAAGTGGTGGTCGTGTTGGATGAATAGATGTTGCTACACGACCATTCTGGACAGGCCCGTGTTAGCTACACGAGTCGTGCACTGCGACACGGCTCGTGCCACCGACACGGCCAAATAACACATAAAATACGGATAAAATAATACGAAAACACATATAAAAAGACACTAAAATCTAGGTGAAAATATCACTCATCATAAGGATATAGAGTGGCGGAGGTTGAGATCGGAGAAGACCACCGGAGGTTGAGATCGGTGGGAAAGGAGGCAGTGCTGCAAATCTGAGAAGAGTAGTGGAGGTTGAGATCGGAGAGGACGAAGGCACTACAGATCTGAGAAGACAGAGCTGGCTGCGTGGAAGTTGAGATCAGATACTGTGGCGTCAAGACGCGAGGTGGAGAGGGGAGGGAGAGGAGAGATGAGAGAGAGAGGAGGGGAAGGGTCTAACGATTAGAATAAATGACATCATCTGCATTATATTTCTTTTATATTGGACCCATTTTCTAATTGGATTATGTTATTAGTGTGCACCAATTGCACAATAGATCAACTCAAAGTTAAATACAATCACCCTTCTCCATATACTTTATTTACAAAAAAACCACCCTTACCTAACACATCTAGGGGTGTTCACGGTGCGGTTTTGTGGTTATTTCGATAAAATTCAGATTGCATTGTTACATGCGGTTCAGTTTGACAACTAATTTGAAATTACAGTGCATTGAGTAAAATTTATTATGCGGTTTTAGGTGGATTTTTTACGATTTAGTAGTTTGATGGTTTGTAAATCAACAACATACATAAACATAATAGTAGAATACAATACGAATATACAAAAAAAAAGTTAATATGCATAAATGCTTAATTTAAAGTATTTCTTCACTCTTAGAAATAAAATATTGTAATACTTATTAAATTAGATAATAAACTTAAATATATGAAATCATCATTCAACTCCATAAGTAACCGAATTAATACAATATTATAACATAAAGCAATTTAAATTAAAATTATTTTACAATCTATATTATTTTACTTTGTGCATATCTTTTTACCTCTTCAATAATATATATATATATATATATATATATATAATATATATATTTATAATTTATATGAGAGTGCAGTGCGATGCAGTGAAATCTTACATGAAAATTGAAATTGCACCATTCAAGTGGTGCGGTTTTCTCTGATAAAATTAACCGCGGTTTAGGTAACAAATCACTAAATGCGGTGCGGCTCAATCGGTTTTGGCGATCTTTAAAAAAATTTGCCCACCCTTTACACACCTAACATACTTTATCATTTATTTATTACCAAAAAATACCATAATACCCCTAAAAGTTATCACTTTTCTTAATCTCCGTACCGGAAGAGGCATGCAAATATTTGTGGGATGGAGGAAGTACATAATTATAATGTAATATATCATAATTACTCCTATGTGTTTGCATATTTTGTTTCGCACAATTTGTTTTGCATATTTTATTTTGCACTTTTTTTTCACATTTTTTTGCACACTATTTTTTTTACAATTTTTTTGCACATTTTTATTTTTGTACTTTTTTTTGCACATTTTCTTTTACACATTTACTCTTTTTTTCTTTTTACGTGTTTTCACTATTTTTTGGGTCGCGAATCTATGGTCGACACTTTATGTCTTGCAACTCTCAATTATATAATACCCATTAATAATTGCTCTTTTAAATTAGGCCAGCCCAAATACAGATACGAAAACAGGGACATCTTCAAATCTAGAAACAGCTTCTCTGATTCATTTATCCACAGCATTTACCTTCTTCCTACTCCTGCTCTTCATGGTGCGATCCAATCTCTGAATAACTTTTTCTAAGGACTTCAACTAGTTTTCACAACGGCCGCCTTCTCTTCTCTCAAAGCGATCTGGGCATCGATCTCTTCCTTTAGTGCAGAGCTACCCTCGTTCGTCGTTCGCTACTGGATAACTCTCGCTGGCAGATATATTGCCATTGATGTCCTCAAATACGGCGGCTGCCGACCTCGCTTTCTTTCCAGGGTTTCAGTCATCTTTTCAGTTGCCCCAGCCGTTGATCCATAATTTAAAATCCCACCACCACCGATCTATTTATTAAGATCCCACTGCCGTCGAAATATTATTTCAAGGCAGGATTCATCTGGTCCTGCTTCGATTGCAGGGGATACTTCTCCGCTCGCAGCTTCTGCCTCCCTTTTTGATGATTTACGAGGGACTTGCGGGTTCCCCTTCTTTTCTCAATGGCCATTGCTGCCATTCTAGTCATTCCCAGCCACCACCGGCTCCGATAGTTGCCTTCGTTTGACATGAATCACTCAACCCCTGTGTTGCACCACGCCCGATTCCGTCCAGGGCTGAAGTTGCGATTTATGTAGATTTCTCAAGTTGAGTTTCGACGAAATCTTCCTTTTTGCGAACGAATTTAGGAACCCAATAATGGCTTAAGCGATGGGCAGGTGGGTCCTTGTGTAGAGAAGAAGGCTAATTTAGTCTCGCTGCAACTAATTTGTGCAGATGATGGTAATTCTTTTTTTCCTTTATATTCTAGAGTAAATATGCTCTAAATTGTATATCTAGGAGTAATAAATTCTATTTAAATATATATTCTAATCAATGTCTATTTTATCTAATTTAAAATTGTAAACCTTACTATATATATATATATTCCAAATAATTTATTAAATTCTTATGGATTAAATTTTAAGGAATATTGTATGAACAATTCGTGTATTGAATAAAAGTGATAATACTTTATTAAAAAGTGTTTGATCATTAAAGAATTATTGGATGAATAGTTATACTAAACTAAATTAATATAATTTATAGGATGAATAAAATGTTATAATATTTTTATTAAAAAGATATATTGATTCAACTAAATTATTTCAAGAATAATTTGTAGAACGGATAAAAAGTTATGACGATTTAATATAAGGTGATACACGTAATTAGAAAAAGTCATAATTATCTATTAATTATTTCATGCATGAATAATTTAAAGATAAATAAAAAGGACAACACTTGTGTGTGATCATCTCATGTGAAATCACATTTCTTTTTCTTAATTAATTATCACTTTTTAATAAATATGTTATCACTTTTTATTGAAATATTATTATTCATTAAATGTTCACAAAATAGATAACAATTTTCATCAATTATGTATTATTTTTTATTAAAAAATTATAATTTCTTATCCATCTTACGGAACTCATCCATGAGATGATCTCGTGGACGTTTTTGTAATAAAAAATGATTACATTATAATAAAATATTATCTGATAAAAAAATTGATAACCATCAAATTAAACTATTTTATGAAAAATTAGTACGACAAATAAAAAGTGATAAATTTTAATATAAAGTAATATTTTATCAATAAAAATTGATAAACATTTTGAACTATTTCATGCATGAAGAATTTATAAACATATAAAAAGTGATAACAATTTTAATAAAAAAAATTATGGATAATTGTTGAAAAGTGATCATAATTGTAAGATTGAACTATTTCATAGATCATTTTTGTCCAATTAAACTATTTAATTTAATGAATAATTCATAAAATAAATATAAAGTAATAATTTTTTAATAATAAATAATACCTAATTAGAAAAGAAGTCATAAAAATATTTACAACAATAAAAAGATATACTCTCTTGTGAGACAGGTTATTTGTGAGATGGGTCGACTCATCACTAAAGTATGCTTATTATATAGATAAAGTATATTTATTTGTAGTTAAAGTATGTTAGTAATAAATCAAATTATAATACGCTAAAATCATACTTTAATGCATAATTAAGTATACTTTAAAAGATACTCCCTCCGTCCCATTTTAATCTTTACATATTTTCAATTTGGGCTTCCCATTTCAATCTTTATATTTTTCTTTTTAGTAAATGGGACCCACACAAATTAATTATTTATCTCTCCATGACCCCACACACCACGCTAATGCATCTACCCACTTTACATTAGAATATTATTTCTATCACCTCACTACACATTAAAATACTACATTCTTTAATATACGTGCAAAAAGCAAAAGTTTGAAATGGGACGGAGGGAGTATACTTTAACAACCATTAAACATACTTTATCTATGCAATAAGAATACTTTAGTGATGGTCGACTTGTCTCACAAGAGAATTTGTCCAATAGAAATTCATCACTTTTAATAATTAAAAATAATTTAAAAAAGTTAAAGATCCATATAAATCATAGTATAAATGTAAAGGAAGAAATACATTATTATCTGCTCACTTGCAACAACATTAGCCCAGAAAGGCATTAACATCATGGCCCGCTAAATTGTTTTCATATGTGCGCTTATTTAATACTCCTCCCGTCTCAATTTCAACTTCACATTTTTCATTTTGATAGGTTTCAAATTCAACTTCACATTTCCAAAAAAGAAAAAATAACTAAATAATATCCCTCTAATATACTTTGATTTAAAAATTTTTATCACCTTTTTAACAAATTTTACATATTTTATCATTTATTTATTATCCAAAAATATCATACTACCCTCAGAAGTAAATTAAAATGTGATTTTTCTTAAACTCTGTATCTACAGTAAACGAGAAGATGAATTTGGGACCGAGGGAGTATATTAGTTGGGTTAATGGATAATCCATCTCACGGAAGGAGATCCGTGAGACGATCTCGTGCAAGCCTTTGCTTTTTTTTAATGATTAAATGGCTGATTATACCGATTACTAAAAAAAAGTAAAAAATAAAGATTAAATTATAAGTGTAAAATATATATGAATTACATTTTCTATTATGTTACAATAATATTTTAAAAAGAAATAATTACTTTCAACTACACACTATTAAGTGTTATTATTGTGAGATACATATATTTAAATTTATTACTATGACATACAAAAAGTTAAAATAATATACCTAATATAACCCTAATATTAATTAAATATATAAAATTAGATTTTATCTGATCAGATCACCTTTCTTTTTTTTCACCTTTATCTCCTCCGCTTTCTCTCCAACTTTTTTATTTAAGAAATCATCATTCTCTCTCCTCATCTAATTAAAATGCATTCCCATTCAGAGATTTGCAGTCATTTCACAAATTTTATGATGGCTTTATTCCTCAGCAGATGACGATGGCCTCGTCAACCTTCAATTCTACGGCACTGCCGCCAGATTCATCCTCCCTTTCTAGTCATTCGAAATCATTCAGGGAAGTCTCTCTGCTGGTAATCACCCAGACAACCGACTGAATGTTGATACATAAGAAATTGCTAATTAAAACGCAACAGACCTGCATCGCTGCTACAAGTTCGCCACACATCGTGCCATCAAAAAAGGATCGATCTCCCTCTGCCAATTCTCGTCACCACCGCAAGTTTTTGACCACACATTAGGTTCGTATCGCTAGAAGAACTAACTAGTGACCTGCTGCCTTTGTCAACCACCGACGCCGCTGCTCACCTACTGCGGACGATGTCGCTCCAAAATATACATTAGTTTTGCAGTAATGTAACTATATTGTGCAGATTTGTACTCTATTGTGCAAAACATTAATGCATTATGGAGAAATATATATAGTTGGGCAACTATTTAACTATGGTGTGAAGATTAACAAAAAAAAATGATTCTCTTTATTGTGTCGTGCAAAGATATAATCGTGTCATGTAGCAATGTAATTATACTTTTAATAAGCAACAATCTAATTTTAGGTTCATTTAAAAAAAATCTTTGGGTTGTGCAACAATATAACTATATTGTGCAGTTGTTGTATAGATTGTACAGAACAAATAAACATGACGTGAAAATCTGGTTTAAATTAAAAAGGCAAGTAAATTTGGAGTAAATTTGGTATAAATTAAAAAGGCAAGAAAATTATAAAAAGATTATTGTTTGTTCACCTTTTTGCATGTGTCCCCAATTGTATGGAATCAATTGTAGTTCAACATGTGACCAAGTAAAAATATCGAACCCAATGGATTAACGTTAAATAAGATACACACTAACTAATTCACACCACTAACAATTAAGGCAAAGTAACCTTTTCTGATTTTGGAAATTATTAAACTAATTATGTAGAAAAATAAATATTAAATAAAATAAATAAAAATAAAAACCACAAATAATCACAAGTGTTTCAAGAGAGAAGACAAGATAGCTCTAGGAAATCCAGTTTAAATTAGTCAAATTAAATCACTAGACAATTGGTTATAATTCCTGCAGATTTTATGGAAGCAATCACATAACTATGTTAAATCCCTTTTTTAATGTAAACTTAACACATAAATCTGGTTCAAACCCTCAGATGCATAAGAATAATTCTTACTCACTTTTTAGGTACTTCGTGCAAAATTCAGTTAAAGACTAGAGCATTAACTCCCTTTATATGTACTTAAGAATTAATGCCCAATTTCCACCTAACAATCTAAGAAACCAAATCCTCTAGAATGGTAATTAATAGATATATTAAGTGTCCAATATTAATTATTCTAATGAATAAAAGTTATATGGTTAGATCTCCTTTATCCATAACAGATAGACAAATATAATCACTTCATGGCACAAGCAACAAGCATAAATATGCATAAGACAATGACATACATGAATGAAGGCAGACCATATAAAACAAAAATATAAGCCATTCAAAACATTAATAAAGGAATAAGTATACCGCAGAAATCCATAACCTAGTCTACATCATCAATTCAATCCAATTCAACCTTCAAAACCTAAAACTATCCAGAAAAGTACTAGCCCATGGTGTTATAAGAAATAACCATGCATATGGAATAAAACTTACCCATGAGTCTATAAATCAACAATAAGAAATTAAAAAAGGAAGAAAAACCCTTGTCTGGAATAATTCTCCGTATTCTCTTTTTTCGTCTTGATGATTCTCCTCCATTCTCCTTCTCAAGTAGCAAACACCGTGATTGAGTGTGATAGGTGAAATGCGGGTGAAGGGTAGAGATGGATGGCGGAAGGTGATGGGTGAATATTTGTAAGATTATGTTGCCCAAAGGGTGTGGTGGAGAGTTATGTTTCGGAACACCCCAAGGACTCCTTTTATAGTTGAGGGCTGATAAAATTTGGATTCCACCTCAAAATAGGGTTTTTTCATGTCAAAAACATGTACGGGCCGAAAATTGGGCCGCCGGGTTGTCCCACTCGACAGCAGATTGCGCGACCTCATGGTTTTGCTCATAACATCATCATTCGGAATCCGAGTGAGGTAATTTTTATGCTCACACAATCCTCTATTCCTCAGCTTTCTATACATATAAGAACTTACAAAAACTCCAACATTTGAAGGGTACAAGTCATGCAAAACTGGCGTGAACGGTCGGCACAGCTTGTGCGACTTCACCGTTTTGATCATAACTCCTTTATCTGACTTTAAATTGAGGTGTTTCTTGAGCCAAAATGACCTTCTCTTCTGTAACTGTCCAACCATATATCACATGATCATTTTGGATATCTACACAAATACAAAAAAATTATACAAATTGGACATACGTTTTTCAACATTCTTTCACGATTTCACTCTTCATTCCAACTTTGCTCAATTTTAATCCGTTTTCCACCTAAAAATTCAAAATAACACCTTAAATACACCAATATCGTAAATATATAAAAATTAACCATTTAGTGCTAAAATACGAACATAAATTCTACAAAATGGTGCTAAATCAGACCCTAAGACATGCAGATTTTCACACTAAACAAACCCTCCCCCAAAATTAAGATATAACGCCCTAAATTCTATTTAAATAGGATATTCTCATGCATTTCCAAATAAATAGACGAGTAAATAAAAGATAAAATAGATATAGTTGCACTAAAATATGGGCGTCACTGAATGTAGCATATTAGCGGAAGTCAAAATGAAATGTTCTAGGACGAGAGCTATCATATCCAGAAAATTAATTACAAAATATGAAAATATTGCAAAGATGTAAAATCCACTTAAGTTACGCTATTTCACCTTCTGGAAAATCTGAAAATCAAAATAAAAGGGTGAGTGTTTAAATACACCCAGTGGAAGAACATCAGTAATTGCATTTGCTAATATATATATGTAAGAAAAATATAAAATAATATAACGTGGCAGTCGATGAATATGTGTCAATGACAGCTCAAAGTCTGTCAATATGTCAATTAGCTCCGATTCTGGTTGCGTTCGACAATATGTCAATTAGTGAGTCAGCGTCGCCTCCAAGTACGGCAATATATCAATTATTATCGAACTGCAATGTGAAATATATTCTAATGGTATATACATATTTATTACGTACACATATTAACATTAGCAATCATAAACATATAATGTAATAATACTCGGTGAAGAGTAGATATTACCCCTACCTTTTAATGAAGGAAAATTTATGCTTGATAATTGGTAATTTGGATTCCTGAAAGAATATGCTAAAAATTTAAATATTTAACAAATCTAAATTTATGATTTTCTTAAAATAATAGTTTATGAATTTAGATTATTATTATTTAAATTTAAATTAAATAAGAATTAAATGTCAACCTACGCATCAATTATTATGAACAAAAGCAAGTCAGATGCATAAGAATTTTGGAAGATATAGCTTTATGGGGTCTACCTCATAAATGAACAAAATTTTCATTTAAAATAAGTTGTAACTTTGTGTATGTACGTGCAGGTTGTGATAATAACTTCTCTATATTTGTACATTATTCCTTATTATTATTCAAATTCTCATTTTATCATCCCTAAACTTTAGACTTATTGCAAATTGTCCCAACTAGGCTTATATAACTCCTATTGAAAATTTGAAAATACTATAGGGTTCCTGACGGAACGAGGGTTACAACTATACTAATTATGCATCAACTTTTTGGGACACTTTTTAACACTTTGAGAGCTTATAAACACTTCATTATACGTTCAAATTTAAAACTAATTATATGTTTGTGATCCTCGTGTGGAGTACTTCAAAATGGCATATAATACAAGGTACCATATTCATGGAGACAAAAGTTGATATTAAAGCTTTAAAACTTTAACGGAAAATATCTATAATTAAGACACGGAAACAACAATCGGCCTTAGTATTTAACATCTATACTTCAAGACGAGCATTTTAATATATAACACTATAAGGTTTCATTTCCGTTGACGGGACGACGCAATAAATGGGTCTCGCAATAACTTCTTTATTTTACGTCCAAATCTAAAACAAATTATACCAGGTTGATCGCTGCGAAGAGAGCTTCAAAATGGTATATAATGCATGGCCTAACTCTTGCTGAAACAAAAGATGCCATTGATGCATAACTTACTTCGGAATGATATATCTAACTAACTGGGTATCGATTCTATAAACAGTTTTGATATGTGAAGTCTATGCGACGAGAGGATCATTTTGATATATAATGTGATAAGAATCGGTAACTATATGGCAAACTTAACTTCTATCCAGCAAGCTCTCCTTCCTTCTTCTTTGATGGCGTCTGTTCTTTCCTTCTCTTTAATGGTATATAGTGTGTGTATAGTGTATGCGTAGGTTATGTGTGGTTCCAAGGAATGGTGCAGATAGTCCTATTTATAGGTGGATTTTGTAGTAGGATTATAGGCTAATCACTACTGCCTATGTGTATAGATTTCTTATGTGCGTCCGCACACGTTCTCTAATTGACGTGTGCTATCCCTATCCTGTCAATTTTAATTGAAAAGGTAATCTCCACGTTTTACTATTTATGTCCATAAGTTACCATGCGCCTCTTCTATTATAATATGTATGTTTACTATGTTATTATTATAATATGTATAAATGTATATACTATTATGATTGTTTATATATACATATATATATATATAAATACGTATTATTATTATTAAGGCATAAATATATATATTATTATTATGAAAGTAAATATGAAATGTTTTGTATTTAAAGTTTTTTTTATCTAAATGTTAAATTTACGAGAATATTGATGGAGAAATATCTGGTGTTACATTCTACCCTCCTATAAATAATTTCGTCCTCGAAATTCGATTACTTGGTTAGTGGAGGTTTGGATAATTATCTCGCACATCCTCCTCTCATTTTCATGTTGCTTCCTCCTAGCTGTGTCCGCTCCATTGAACTTGGACTAGAGTGACGTCCCGATTCCTCAACTTGTGAATTTTCCTATCAAGGATAGCGATAGGAAACTCTTCGTAAGCAAGATTTTCGCCGATTGGTATTGTTTCTTGATTGACCACATGGCCTGGGTCGAAAACATATTTCCTTAGCATGGATATATGGAAAACATCGTGTACTCCTACCAGTTCGGGAGGTAATGCCAATTGATATGCTAATTTGCCAACTTTTTCTAATATTTCGTATGGTCCAACTTTCCTTTCTTTCCAAAACGAGAAATTCCCTTCATTGTTGATACTTTGAGGAAAACTTTATCTCTTTCTTGGAATTCCAGGTCCTTACGTCGCTTATCTGCATAAGATTTTTGCCTATTCTGAGCCGTTACAATCCTTTCCCTTATTTTCTTTATTGCCTCAACTATCTTTTCTATTAATTCTGGTCCTGGAATTTTCTTTTCCCCAACTTTATCCCAGTAGAGATGTGATCTGCATTTCCTGCCATAGAGTGCTTCATAAGGGGCCATGCCGATTGTGGCTTGAAAGCTTTTGTTATAAGCAAACTCAATTAATGGCAAATATTTTTCCCAGCCTCTGCCAAAATCCAGTATGCATGCTCTCAACATGTCTTCCAAGGTTTGTATGGTCCTTTCAGATTGTCCGTCCGTCTGAGGGTGGAAAGCATTACTGAAATTTAGCTTCATTCCCATTGCATTTTGCAAGCTATACCAAAATTTTGATGTGAATCTTGGATCTCGGGCTGAGACTATGGAAACTGGCACTCCATGTAGTCTGACAATCTCTTCTATATATATTTGTGCAAGTCGATCCAATCCATAAGTCATTTTGACGGGCAAAAAATATGCTAATTTTGCTAAGTGATCCACTACAACCCATATAGCTTGATTTTCTCGTGCTGATTTTGGTAAGCCAACAACGAAGTCCATCGTGATGTGCTTCCATTTCCACTCAGTAATCTCGAGTGGCATCAGAAGCCCTGAGGATCATTGGTGTTCTGCTTTTACTTGCTGGCATATCATGCATTTTTGTACAAATAATGCAATACCCTTCTTCATATTCTTCCACCAGAAAGTTTTCTTCAAGTCATGATACATCTTAGTACTTCCTGAATGTGCAACATATGGAGTATTATGAGCTTCAACTAAAATTTCTCTCACAAGTTCCTCATTTTTAGGCACGCATAATCTTTCTCCATAGACCAATACTCCTTCATTAGTTAGGAAAAACCCCTTTCCTTCTTCAGACTTGATGCGTTCCTTAATATTTTTGAATGACTCATCTTGCTCCTGAGTTTTTATCACTTTATCCCTTAATGAAGGCTTAACTATTATTGCATTTATCATCGCCTTGATACTACTTGGAGGTAATACCACTTCTAGGCTCATACGAGAAAATTCAACTTGGTTTTGGCGCTGATTTAAAAGGAGGAAAATATATGCTGCCAGCAGAATTCGAACCCAAGACCTTCAGCAAGAACCGAATCTTCATGCCAGCGCCTCAATCGTCCCGGCCAGACCGCTCATTATGTCCAATTTTTGTCCGGTTCATCATTTGAACCACTTTCTTGAACGGTTTTGCCCCCAAAATTCACTAAAATTTCCAAAAATTCTATTCATGTCCCATATCCTCAAGTATCCCACATTGAAAACTCTCCAAAAGAATCCACTCACCCTACAACTATAAATACCCTTTTTTTGAAAGCCTCACACACACAATTCTCACCTATTAAATTCCATTAAATTGAATCATTAGATTAGGATTTTATTGTTTTCCAAGAAGGTGGGGAAACCAAGGAAAGGATGGTCCTCGTTGATGTAAAACTTTATTAGGTGAAATCTAATCCTACTTATTATCTTAATTTGCTTTGGTGGGTGATTGATGCATGATTATGTTTCTTGATTGAATTTCCGACTATGATTAGGTTTTGTTTATGGAATATGTATGCATGCTTTAATTTGGGATTAATGCCTTTGATATTAGTGTAAATGTGATTAGGTTGTGTATTTTGTATCAACATGTCTTGTTGTTGCTTTCACCTTAGTTTCTTTACATGATTATCATATGTGAGATTTTTCCATTTATTGCATGAGGATTAATATGTGGGGAGTTTGGCCAAAACCTTCCTATGTTTAGAACTACATAAATAAACACTAGCGAGATTACTTGTGATTGAGTTAGTGAAGAGGACCAAGCCAATGTGAGCATAGTACCTAGAAAGGGAACACTAGGAAAACGTCCCTGCCTACTAGAGAAAATTCTTCGTGATAATATCTCTATATTGGTATATTAATATCCGTAAGTACCTATGGGAATTGTGAGCATTGGAGACGATCTAATGAGCTATTTTTGCTTGCATCCTATTCATCTTGGTCAAGAGATTAGGTGTAGGTATGATTTAGTGATCGCCCTTACCATGATTAGTTTAAAAATGGAATCAATTAATGATTGTTTGAGTGCATCGAGAAACTACCATTGCATACAAAAATATTGTAATTAGATTTATTTTCCTTGCATTTTATTTCCTTTTATTTTTCTTATTCCTCCTTTCCGATCGTCCCTAACTAATCACGATACTATACCTAAAGGCCATAAATTCTAAATTTCCCCAGTTCGATAATTCAACTTGGTTGCCCGTGCCTACATGACAAGAGTACGATTGCTCTTTTACATTGAAAAATGCGATCAAGTTCACCTATCATGATCTTCATGTTAGATTTGTATACTAAAAGCCTTGCTTTTGTATTGAACAATGTTTTTAACAATTTTATTTGAAATGAGAATCATATGATCAAACATTTTTGCATATTATAAATTGTTTATTTATATGTTTGTGCAAAAGTCTATTTACTTTATATTGTAGATAATATGTTGTGCGACAACACGCAGAAGATCATATTATCGGTTTCCTTATAAAGTATAAACAGATGCTCACAACCGAGATAGACGGGGACTATCTATCGGTATGGTTGTAGTGTGATTTGGTATTAGTTTGTCTTGACCATAGAACCACATTAGTACACTGCTTTGTGTATTGAGTAGGACCGTCTGAGATCGTTCGACATGTACTGTCTATATAGAAGAACTTGATCTCTGTTATTATGGATATTCGTGCTCTTAATCCCTACACAATAACCTCGACACGTAAGGCGGTATATATTTCTTTGATTCATCAATGGGTGAGATTTAAAGGAATTAAATCGACAAACTCGGTGAGTTGGGAAATAATGCTGTCTCTATGGTCTGCTGTTGATTGTAGAAGGAATCCATATCTGTCATAGGTTGATGATGTCCCCTTGAGGAGCTCATAAAGTTTATCATGTAAATCTTGCAAGTGGATTAATTTTCGACATGATAATGAGGTTGAGTAGTACTACTCTTGGAAGAGATATTAATTAATTTGAGTTGTCAGTAACTTAATTAATTAATGGGCATTGTATATCTTAAACATGGAGAGATTATCGGGCTCATAATAAGAAGGAGCCCAGAACATAATTTTGGGATTGGATGGGTAGTGCAGTAATAATATTTTAGTGGACTATATTATTATTATTAGATTTAATTAAAAGTTTTGAGCTAAGCTTGGTTAATTAAATCTAATTGAGGCCCAGCCCAATTTCTCCTCCTGGTCCCTGTAGTAGCCCAACTATATAAGTTATCTCAGTTCCTAATAACCTAAGTATGCGCCACTTACGTAGAAAAAAAAGGAACAGATTAAGAACTCTCTGGGGATTGTTGACCACACAACACAAGAGAGTTGACTTTGGGTCATACTGTAGAAGATCAGAGGTGTTCTTCACAGATCTTCATCCTCTACTCCAATCCAGAAGTCAGGTAAATTATTTTTTGCTTCCGCTGATTGTTTACCTATTTTTTTTATCGGATCACATTAACCAAAACGATCCAATTGCCAATAATTGGTATCAGAGCGTTGGTTTCGTGGTGAAACGTGAACCGTAAGGTTTGTGATTTTGTGATTATATGAATTATCTGGTTTTAATCACATGATAAGAATGGGTTTTGTATTATTTTGTCCTTGAAACCCTATCTGGTATGTGTGGTTGTTGCTGATTGATTTCTGGACATGACACACACACTCCGTGACACCCTTTATTCGATTGGGCATCACACATACACACACGGATGCACTATGTACGACGGGGTGATATTGAATGTGAAAGCAAGTCACGATTATATGGTGATGGTTGCTGGACTGCTTGATGATGGTGGATCTCGGTGAAAGACGTTGTCGCGATCTGATGATTGACATGGATGGTGGAAGACGTCGGCCATGGCAGACTGTGAAAGTCGTCTTGGGCGAGTCGACTAGTGTTTTCTAGTACGACTGGATTGCATGGGATAGTCTTGGCCGGTGATCGATGGATTTTGCTTGCTGAACACGATTCCCACATGACTGTCGATGATGGGGTGAAAGTGTGCGACGGCGTGATAGCTCGGCTTCACGTTCGAACCATCGATGCTAGTCCAGTTGGTGAGTCTTGGACTGACGGTGGCTGGCGTGGACTCCTGAAAGCATCTTCGAGGGCGACTGGATGCGACAGCATCACTTGCAGTCGACGTTTGGCGCTGAAGGCGTGGGTGCGGGCAGAATCGTCGCTGATATTTGTGGCACGACACGCGACTTCATCACAATGGATCGGTGGTTGGCTATATTGACTGGCGTTCCGGGCCAGATCCTTGACGTTTCCGTGCGTGTCAGAGGCTGTGTCAGTCGAGTCAGAGTCGGCTTCCAGACGAGTCTTCTGGTGAATCCGAGCGGGTCACCTGGTGGTTTCGGGGAGGCTGGGTTTTCTTCCGGGGAGGCTGGTTAGTTGCTCGTGGCAGGCGTGGCTATAAACGATGGGCGACCACCTGAATGCTGTCGGTGTGACTGGGGAGTTTCTGGTGGTGAGCGGTCGTTCCAAGCGTGTACATGACATTGGGGCTCCTGGCTTATCGGCGGAAGCGGTGATGGCAGCCGTCGGCAGCAACGCTAATGGGCTGTGGGCGCGGCCTCCGACAACAGCGGCGCCATTGAGCGCCGGTGATTGCTGGCGTTGTGGTTGCGGCTGGCAGGAAATGGGGCAGCGATCTGACGTTCTTCTTCAGGGCTGTGTATGTAGGTGCTCATTATATGCTAATGGGCTTCTGGGCCCAATTTTTTATTGCTGGTCATATGGACTCGGTGGATTTAATTTCTTATATTTAATTTTGGGCTAAGTGTATGGGCTTGATTAATTTTTTAGTCTGCTGCTCATTTTGTGCTTATTTGTTACACTTGGGCACATATAATTAATCCACTAATTATGCTATTTATTCATATATATAATTGATTTAATTATTTTACCAATTAATTGTTATATATATGGCATGTTCTATGTGATTTATTTTCTTTAAATGACTTAAAATAGAAACATGCTAGGATGTATATTTTATTATGAAATATTATATGCATGTTAAATAAAAACTCTCGGTGTTTAAATAACTAAGTGGGAGAGGGGATTGGTAAATAAATTCCCATAGCCTCCATTATTGGTTTGTAAGTGATGTGAGTAAGCTTGCGCGTTGACATTAGAGCCTTCCTCCCCATCGGATGAGTTTATTCACGGATCACTAGTATAAACTTCTATAAGATGACTGTAGGAAATTATCCAAGCGCGTGTGTACTTCTCTATCTGTAAGGCACATAAGCTTGCGCAATGGACTTGGGGTCAAATAATGGTGTACACTTAGATGCAAATAATTAATATCCTCCCCATCGGAGTCACTGCTGTTATTTGCATGGCTAAAGAAAACCGACTATTAATTATTTTTTCATAAAGATAGGTTGACAAATGAGATTATTGGGTAAAACCTTCTCTTATAAATGTTCGGGTTTGTATACGTCCACACTATTGTGGCATGCAAATTCACGGTGCTTGAGATGTTGGTGAATTTTATTTTATATTATTTTGAGAGATTCAATATAAATTGATAAATTCGAAGTGTTTGATCTGTTTAATTATTTATGATTCTCAGGATTTTAATATGTCACTTAACTCACTTTCTGTTATACTTAAAGAGTATAAACTTACTGGCACTAACTATGTTGACTGGAAGCGAAACATGGATATTGTATTAACTGCTGAAGATTATATCTTTGTACTTTCTGAGGAATGTCCTCCGGCACCTACTGATGCCTCTACCGAAGAGCAAAGAAATGCTTATAATAGGTGGGTCAAGGCTGATAGGATGGCTAAATGCTACATTTTGGCATCTATGTCAAATGTGCTTCAGACTCAGCATCAAGCCATGGAGACCGCCTATGATATGATGCATAATCTTAGGGAACTCTTCGGACATCAGAGTCGTCCTGCTAGGTCGAAGGGCATGTCGGTCTTGATGAACACCAAAATGGCTGAGGGCACTCCCGTAAGGGAACATGTTCTTAGGATGATGGGCCAACTCAATGAGTTGGAAATTCTTGGAGCTGAAATTGATGGGGAAACCCAGGTCAATATCATACTCCAAAGCTTGCCTAGGAGTTTTGAGCAGTTCCACCTGAACTATGGTATGAACAAACATATGTACACGTTGGCGGAACTTCTAACAGAACTTGTGGTGGAGGAAGAACTATTTCGTAGACCTCCTCAGGTTCATGTTGCTGAAAATACTGCTCATCCTAGGCCGAAGAGCGGTAGAAAGAAAAAGAAACAAGGAAATTCAGCACCGGTGAACCAAGTGAAAGCAAAGACTGGTGCGGTCAAGAAGCCTAAAGGCAAGTGCTTCAAATGCAAGTAGCCGGGACACTACAAGGCAGACTGCCCTCTTCTGAAGGGGAACATGAATGATAAGTCTTATATACTAGTTGTTGAATCGTGTTTAGCGGCTGTATCTGCTGACACTTGGTGTGTAGATACGGGAGCCACTGACCATGTCTGCAATTCTTTGCAGGGGTTCCACCAAACCCGACAGCTCAGTGATGGAGAGATTACCATACTCATAGAGAATGCTACAAGAGTAACAGCTGTCGCAGTGGGAGATGTTTATTTATTTTTCAATAAGAGTAAAACTCTTGTTTTGAGGAATTGTCTTTATGTACCGCATTTTAGAAAGAATTTAATTTCAGTTTTTAAATTATTTATGGATGAATATTCTGTTTCTTTTAATGACAAGGTTATTATAAGGAAAGATAGAATTATTATCTGTGATGGTACATTGATAGATAATTTGTATACTCTTAATCCAATTTCTCCCACAATGCAACAAATTGAAATGAATGATACATCTACTAATAAGAGAAAGGAACCTTCTAAAATGAACCAAACATATCTTTGGCATCTAAGACTGGGTCACATTAACTTAAGTAGGATTCAAAGATTGATAGCTGATGGACCTCTGAGTTCATTAGTAGTGGAAAATTATCCAACTTGCGAATCCTGCTTGGAATAAAAAATGACTAAAAGGCCTTTTAAGGCAAAGGGGTATAGAGCTAAAGATTTGTTGGAATTGGTTCATTCCAATTTATGTGGTCCTATGTCTGTCCAGGCAAGAGGGGGTTTTGAATATTTTATCACTTTCATTGACGATTATTCAAGATACGGATATATTTATTTGATGCACTGCAAGTCTGAATGCTTTGATAAATTCAAAGAATACAAGGCTGATGTGGAAAAGCAACATGGTGAATATATCAAAACACTACGATCTGATCATGGTGGTGAATACCTCTTGGGAGAGTTTAAAAATTATTTATCGAAAAATGGGATTGAATCCCAATTGTCTGCACCGGGCAGCCCCAGCAGAATGGTGTAGCAGAAAGAAGGAATAGGACTCTTATGGAAATGGTAAGATCAATGATGAGTTATTCGAAATTACCAAATTCATTTTGGGGACACGCCTTAGAAACAACGGCTTACATTCTAAACTTAGTACCTTCTAAATCGGTAGCCTCCACACCCACAGAACTGTGGACCTGGCGCAAGCCTAGTCTGAAACATGTTCGAATTTGGGGTTCTCCGGCACACGTGTTAAAGGCAGATGCTGATAAGTTAGAATCACGTACTGATGTTTGTCTATTTATAGGGTATCCTAGAGGGACGAAGGGTGGTTTATTTTATAGTCCCAAGGACCAAAAGGTGATCGTGAGCAGGAACGCCAGATTTTTGGAAGAGGATTATATAATGGATCACAAACCCATGAGTAAAATTTTTCTAGAGGAAGTTAGAGGGGAAACACCAAATATAATACCAACTATACAAGAAGATATACCACAGGACACTGCACCGCGTGTTACACCTGATACACAATTGCCTGCGGAGCCTCGTCGTAGTGGGAGGGTTGTCAGACAACCGGATAGATTCATGGGATTGGGAGAGTCATCCGACTTGGTCCCGGGTGAACATGAAATTGACCCATGGAATTACAACGAGGCACTACAAGATAAAGATGCTCAATTATGGAAAAACGCAATAAAATCTGAGATAGAATCCATGTATTCTAATCAAGTCTGGGAGCTTGTAGAACCACCCAATGGTGTAAAAGCTATTGGATGCAAGTGGATCTATAAGAGAAAAAGAGGATCTGACGGCAAGGTGGAAACCTTTAAAGCAAGGCTTGTGGCTAAAGGATATACTCAGAAAGAAGGAATCGATTATAAGAAAACCTTCTCGCCTGTGGCCATGCTTAAGTTAATTCGGATTTTTTTGTCTATTGCTGCTCATATGGATTATGAGGTATGACAAATGGATGTCAAGACAGCTTTCCTTAATGGAAGTCTTGAGGAAAACATATATATGAAGCAACAGAAGAATTTATTGCAAAGGGCGAAGAGCATCTTGTGTGCAAGCTTAAAAGGTCCATTTATGGATTGAAACAAGCTTTAAGATCATGAAACATCCGGTTTGATGAAGTAATCCAATCATATGAATTTATTCAATGTCCGGATGAATCATGTGTGTACAAGAAGTATGACGGAAACGTAGTGGTATTTCTTGTACTATACGTGGATGATATTCTGCTCATTGGAAATAATGTAAAAGTATTGTCGGGCGTAAGGGTATGGCTATCCAAGCAGTTTGAGATGAAGGACTTAGGAGAAGCTGGACACATTCTTGGGATCAAATTAATAAGGAATCGCAAGAAAAGAATGTTATGTTTATCCTAAGCTTCGTATATTGATACAATCCTGACTCGTTTTAGCATGCAAGATTCCAAGAAAGGTTTTCTACCTTTCAGACATGGAATACTTCTATCTAAGGAGATGTGTCCTAAGACACAACAAGAAATAGAGGCAATGAAGCTGGTCCCTTATGCTTCGGCAGTAGGAAGCCTCATGTATGCTATGCTATGTACGAGACCGGATATCTGTTATACCGTGGGCATGGTCCGTAGGTATCAAAGTAATCCAGGACAGGGGCATTGGACTACGGTAAAGCATATTTTGAAGTACCTGCGAAGGACTAGGGATTATGTGCTGGTTTACAGGGCAGATACTTTGTTACCTTTGGGTTATACTGATTCGGATTTCCATTCAGATAGGGATGCTAGTAAATCCACCTCGGGTTATGTGTATACTCTTGGAGGAAGAGCCATAATATGGAGGAGTGTAAAGCAGAAATGCGTTGCTGACTCCACCATGGAAGCTAAATATGTAGCAGCCTCTGAGGCAGCTAAAGAAGCAGTATGGCTCAGGAACTTCTTAATGGACTTGGATGTGATTCTTGGTTTACCCAAAGCGATCATAATTTATTGTGATAACAGTGGTGCAGTAGCAAACTCGAAGGAACCACGAGCCCATAAGAAGAGTAAACACATTGAGCGCAAGTACCACCTGATACGAGACATCGTCAAAAGAGGAGAAGTCATTGTCGCTAAGATTACATCTGAGGATAACCTTGCTGATCCTTTTACTAAGAGCCTTCCAACGAAAGTGTTCGATGGGCATGTAGAAGGAATGGGGATTAGATGCGTATCAGCAGATAAGGCAGCGTAGTCTTTTAGTATAAGTGGGAGATTGTTAGATTTGTATACTAAAAGCCTTGCTTTTGTATTGAACAATATTTTTAACGATTTTATTTGAAATGAGAATCATATGATCAAACGTTTTTGCATATTATAAATTGTTTATTTATATGTTTGTGCAAAAGTATATTTACTTTATATTGTAGATAATATATTGTGCGACAACATGCAAAAGATCATATTATCGGTTTCCTTATAAAGTATAAATAGATGCTCACAACCGAGATAGACAGGGACTATCTATCGGTATGGTTGTAGTATGGTTTGGTATTAGTTTGTCTTGACCATAGAACCACATTAGTACACTGCTTTGTGTATTGAGTAGGACCGCCTGAGATCGTTCGACTTGTGTTGTCTATATAGAAGAACTTGATCTCTGTTATTATGGATGTTCGTGCTCTTAATCCCTACATAATAACCTCGACACGTAAGGCGGTATATAGTTCTTTGATTCATCAATGGGTGAGATTTAAATGAATTAAATCGACAAACTCGGTGAGTTGGGAAATAATGTTGTCTCTATGGTGTGCTGTTGATTGTAGAAGGAATCCATGTCCGTCATAGGTTGATGATGTCCCCTTGAGGAGCTCATAAAGTTTATCATGTAAATCTTGCAAGTGGATTAATTTCCGACATGATAATGAGATTGAGTGGTACTACTCTCGGAAGAGATATTAATTAATTTGAGTTGTCAGTAACTTAATTAATTAATGGGCATTGTATATCTTAAACATGGGGAGACTATCGGGCTCATAATAAGAAGGAGCCCAGAACATAATTTTGGGATTGGAAGGGTAGTGCAGTAATAATATTTTAGTGGGCTATATTATTATTATTGGATTTAATTAAAAGCTTTGGGGTAAGCTTGGTTAATTAAATCTAATTGAGGCCCAGCCCAATTTCTCCTCCTGGTCCCTGCAGTAGCCCAATTATATAAGTTATCTCAGTTCCTAATAACCTAAGTCTGCGCCACTTACGTAGAAAAAAAAGGAACAGATTGAGAACTCTCTGGGGATTGTTGACAACACAACACAAGAGAGTTAACTTTGGGTCATACTGTAGAAGATCAGAGGTGTTCTTCACAGATCTTCATCCTCTACTCCAACCCAGAAGTCAGGTAAATTAGTTTTTGCTTCCGCTGATTATTTACCTTTTTTTTTATCGGATCACATTAACCAAAATGATCCAATTGTCAACACTTCATTCTTCTTACTCACTTCAATTAAGCACATCATCCCCCTCAACTCTTTCATTTTTCTCTTTCATGCAACATATACATTTTTTTCCCTTTTTTCCTTTTTCTCTTCTTGAGGTATCAATTTCGGGCACTACCTCTCGCATCCTCTATAGGGTACTAGATTTAAGCACTACCCTAGGGTGTTTGATTCTATGGAGTACTAGATTTAAGTACTACTCCCTGATTTTCCTTTAGATGTATTTTCAAGCTTAATCACTTATTTTCAACACCAATTTCATTCCTTCCCAAACTATTATCAAGCTCCATCAACTCACTTTGAAAAGCCATTAATTCTCTTCATGACGGACAATCAAGGCTCAAAAAATCATTAAGATACTCAAAGTGGTTATTTCTACGGATAAACAATCATATGGTAGGGAATTATTTGGCCAAGCGACTCATAAATTCAAGGATGATCTTAATTCATCTCCCATCATCTAACATAACATGCATTCTCAAGCAAGACAATAGGCAAGTTCTAGAATACACGCACTAGAATGATACTCACCAGAAAAGAAATATCATGTGATTATGTACATGATCTAAAGGCTCAAAATCTCACATGAGTTTTAACAAGTAATAGAACATTCTTCATGGTAAGCAATATCCCACAAGTACACATAGAACTTCATGCCACAATATAACTTAAGTACAATCCCTTCATCAATTTCAAAAGCATACGAATTTCTGGTAGAAATCTAACAAATAAATCCTCACTAAGCACATACCTGAAAACTCAAATTTCAACACCTCAACTACTTAATAATTCACACAATTTATCACATAAAAATTAAAATAAGAAAATAAAGACACCTGATTTAAATCTCCTCCACATCTTGCTCTCCTCGAGTTATTCAACTCGGCCAAGCGTAGGCCTCAGATAGAACTCACTTCTCTTTCATCACCATTCAAATACTTCTCATTAGTAAAATCATAGGAGAACTAAAAAATTCAACCAAAAATAAAATCACACTAAATCTAAGAGACACACAAGACACTTGGAAAGTTGCAAAATAATTCGAAAGATCGAAATAAATTCCGAAAATTTTAAAAAAATCAACCTCCAAGCATCACATACAGAGTGAACATACCTAGGTGCAGATGGAACAAGGGAAGAACATCACACCCCCCAAACTTAGATGAAAACGTGATTTGATTCTAAGTTTCAAAGGACGTAAATTATCTTAATTGTACGTACGCACCTGGAGTATAAATCACATAACACAAGACACAACAAACGAAATAAAATAAAAGCACTAAAATGATGGGTTGCCTCCCACCAAGCACTCTTGTTTAACGTCGATGAGCTCGATGAAAATCAATAGGCTCATCGGAATGGCCATGGATATCTTTCATCCTTGCCATCGTACTCTAATCTTTGTGCTTCTTCATCAATCATGTACTTGTGGCAAGGGATGGCCTCGTTGGCATTCTTAAAATTTATCTTTACTTTACCAAGCATGTTTTGATCATATCTCATCAACCTCTCCATTCTACTCCACCACTTATTCCTTCTTCTAACAAAAATTCCCAACTTCTCTTCTAACACCTTATCCATAAGAATATGAGAGGAATCATTAGGTAAAACAAAATCAATAAAAATAGTATCATCAAATTCAATTCAACTTAAAGAATTTGAAGGTTTAGAAATTCTCATTTCATTCTTCAAGCCATCTTCGGTTGTTTCTTGACTTTGCTCTTCTTTCTCCTTTAGGTATTCGGTAACTTCCTCCTCGAGTGAAAGGAATTGCTCCTTCCACTTTAGTTCCTCAACTCTTGCTTCTTCTCCTTTTAAGTCCCTGTAATTATTTGATTCATGTAAGCATTCAAGGAATTCAAGAGAAAGCTCATTAGAAAATTCATTAGTAATAGTAGTAGGAAGAGTAAGAAATTCGCTTAGGCTTGTTTCTGATGGATCCTTAGACAGGATTATGGGTAAGCTCTCCTTAGCGATTTTCTCTACTACGTCAATGCTTTTGTACTCTTCAAACGACAACTTAGGATCTTCAGACTGCATTTCACTGCACAATGGAACAACAGCTTCTTCCCCAAACCCTTCTTCAACCTCTACTCTTTCCTCTTGTTGACGTAGACGGAGCATAAGCAAATCCAAGATCTTTTGTTTCACTTTGTGTTCCTTCTTCATCTCTTCTTGTTGCATCTTCAACTCTTCAAACAAATTCTTGGATCCATGGGAAATTTTGATTGAAGTAGAATAGGTGTTCTCTTGATGAGGTTGATATGAATTTTCATTGTAAGCACAAGACCATTCATATTCATATCTGACTTGATTGTAGTATTGAGTAGGAACTTAATTCATTGGAAAATCATAACCATAGTACCTCTCATCCATGTAATATGGAGGAGGAACCATAGCATTCTGATTTCCATAGAATTTCATCTCGTGTACCTAAAAAATAATTAAGAGTCAGAATATATTCAAATAAATAAATAAAAATAAAAATAAAGCAATAAAAAATCCTAATTAAAAGTGATGATAAATAATTTAGTGGTCTCCTATTTAAAAAATCTAATCCCCGGCAGCAACGGCGCCATTTGCTTGTTCACCTTTTTGCATGTGTTCCCAAGTGTAGGGAATCAATTGTAGCTCAATGTGTGACCAAATAAAAATATCGAACCCAAGAAATTAGCGTTAAATAAGATACACACTAATTAATTCGCACCACTAATAATTAAGACAAAGTAATCTTTTTTTATTTTAGAAATTATTAAACTAATTATGCAGAAAAATAAATATTAAATAAAATAAATAAAAATAAAAACCACAAACAATCAAAAGTGTTTCAAGAGAGAAGACAAGATAGCTCTAGGAAATTCAGTTTAAATTAGTCAAATTAAATCACTAGACAATCGATTATAATTCCTGTATATTTTATGGAAGCAATCACATAACTATGTTAAATCCCTTTTTTAAAGTAAACTTAACACATAAATCTGGTTCAAACCCTTAGATGCAGAAGAATAATTCTTACTCCCTTTCTAGGTACTTCATGCAAAATCCAATAAAGGCTAGAGCACTAGATTTTCCTTTACATGCACTTAAGAACTAATGCCCAATTCCCACTTAACAATCTAAGAAACCAAATTCTCTAGAATGGTAATTAATAGATATATTAAGTGTCCAATATTAATTATTCTAATGAATAAAAGTTATATGGTTAGATCCCCTTTACCCATAACATATAGACAAATATAATCACTTTATGGCACAAGCAACAAGCATAAATATGCATAAGACAATGACATATCATGAATGAAGGCAGGCCATATAAGACAAAAATATAAGTCTTAATTCAAAATATTAAAAAAGGAATAAGTGTACTGCAGAAATCCATAACCTAGTCTACATCATCAATTCAATCCAATTCAACCTTCAAAACCTAAAACTATCCAGAAAAGTACTAACCCATGGTGTTACAAAAAACAACCATATCTATGAAATAAAACTTACCCATGAGTCTATAAATCAAACAATAAGAAATTAAAGAAGAAAGAAAACCCTTGTCTGGAATAATTATCTGTCTTCTCTTTTTGTCTTGATGATCCTCCTCCGTTCTTCTTCTCAAGTAGCAAATACCGTGATTGAGTCTGATAGGTGAAAGGCGGGTGAAAGGTAGAGATGGATGGCGGAAGGTGATGGGTAAATATTTGTAAGATTGTGTTGCCCAAAGGGTGTGGTGGAGAGTTATGTTTTGGAACACCCCAAGGACTCCTTTTATAGTTGAGGGCTGATAAAATTCGGATTCCACCTCAACATAGGGCTTTTTCACGTCAAAAACACGAACGGACCGAAAATTGGGCCGCCGGGTCGTCCCACTCGGCAGCAGATTGCACGACCTCATGGTTTTACTCATAACTTCTTCATCTTGATTTCAATTGAGGTGATTTTTATACCCACACGATCCTATATTCCTCGGCTTTCTATACATATAAATACTATATAAAAACTCTAATATTTGAAGGGTACGAGTAATGAAAAAGTAGCACAAGTCGTGCAGGGTCGGCATAGCTTGCGCAACTTCACCGTTTTGATCATAACTCCTTCATCTGACCTTCAATTGAGGTGTTTCTTGAGCTAAAATGATCTTTTATTCTGTAGCTTTCCAACCATACATCACATGATTAGTTTGGATATCTACATAAATACAAAAAAATTATGCAAATTGGACATATGTTTTTCAGCATTCTTTCACGATTTTACTCTTCATTCCAACTTTGTAATTTTAATCTGTGTCCACCTAAAAACACGAAATAACGCCTCAAATGTACCAATATTTTAAATATATGAAAATTAACTATTTAGCACTAAAATAAGAAATAAATTTCACAAAACGGTGCTAAATCGGACCCGAAGACATGCAGATTTTCACACTAAACAATTATATTTTGAAATCTAGCATAGATTAAACAAGACAAGAAAATTAGATAAAGATTAGTATATTTTATAAAATCTTTATGCAATAATTACAAGCTATAATTTAGGGATATTAATATATCTTTACTTTTTTAAATATAATTTGATGAATGGATAAAATTGGCATTGCACACCTTAATTTTGTACATAGTAATAATAATTTGAGTTCACGTATATCTAATCATACACTATACTTATAAAAGGGGAATGGCTGGTAAGTTGGCCAGTTACCCCTCGGTGGCCGGTTACAAGAATTTTCATGTGTCATCTCCTGCTCACCTCTCTAATACGTGTCCTTCGATTTTCTCCCCTTCCGCCTTCATCTCACTTCACTCGTGTCGGTTCTCCCTCGGCCTTCGTCACTCTTCACCGTATCTTTTCTCTTCTTTCTTTTTTAACTCCTTATTAATCTTTCTCTCCAACACTCCCCTCACCGGCAATAGCTTCAGCTTCACGCCGAAGTCTCTGATCCTCTGCGATGGCTCAATAACATTATTCTAACGTAGTGCGACCTGATCAGCCCCTGCTGAAATGCTACCCCCACCTTCGCCGTGTATCCCAGCACCGCCACCACGCCAGAATCAGGCACCGCTATCACCACATCATAATGTACCGGAGATTTTGATGCTAGGATTTCTCTAAATTTGTGCCTCGATTCATACACGGACCTTCTGAACATCGTGAAACTCGGCAGGGAGAAGTAAATGTGCTTGAAGATGCAATATTGGGGCTCTGTATGAGGCATCAAGCAGAGGGATTGAACGCCGTCTCTGTCCACTACCAGAAACTCATTGGGATAAACCTCTCATTCGTAGGTTGCCTCAATCAAATCCAGCGTGCAAGTTTTCAAAGTGAATATGACGGCGCCGTTGCTCCTCTGGCCCATCACCAGTGGCCGAAAACCATAAGGTCGTGCACCGCCACCATCTTGTCCTGCATTAGGAACACGAAAGAATAAGCTCCCTCAAATTCATCTTTCTTTCAATTTTCTCTTTTACTAATGATGCAATCAC
Organism: Pogostemon cablin; assembly: GCA_023678885.1. Classification (NCBI taxonomy): domain Eukaryota; kingdom Viridiplantae; phylum Streptophyta; class Magnoliopsida; order Lamiales; family Lamiaceae; genus Pogostemon; species Pogostemon cablin. Next base: position 15,861,736 of record CM042953.1, on the reverse strand, counting down.
TGTCTCCCTCCACTGTGTTTAATCATCATCCCTCTTTACTTGCATTTGTTCTTGCCTTGCCATCGCAAGGTGTTCTCTTCAAGATTTTTTGTTATCCTCTCTTACGTCTGTTTCTTCTTTATACTCAGTCATCTCCCCAAATGCTCCCCGTGGCTTTTCATAGAATTTTTGCATAATTTGATTGGATACTCCGCTCGCCAGGTGTGTGAGAAATTGCCTCACAGTAGTCCTTGTTATGATTTCCTCTCTAGACATGATTTCCTTTCTTCCCATTTCTTTTGCATTTTCTTCCCCTTTTCGTTGTCTATGCTATGACTTTTCTCTACTACATTCATGTACGCGCATCATCGCATGAGCTTGTCTTAGAGTACTATACTCGATCGAGACGGAGTGGGAATTTGTTTTGAAGTTCACGAAGGTTCGCTTCTTTCATCAATTCATCAAATTCACTCCTCTATTAATATAATATAGTGATTGTGGCAGATAGATTTAACTATGAGTAGATTAGCTTCTTCTTTTTTTTTCAAATTTTTGTTGTTATCCAAGCTTAAATTTAATGTGCTTTAGCTAATCGAAGGAAACATCAGACATACTAAAAAACTTTTTCCTTAATAAAGTTCCTAGAACCACATCAAAGACAACAGAGGAAATATTTTATGAATTCTATATTCCAGTGGTTGTTACTTATTAGGCTGGTGAGGTGAACATTGGTGGGGTTTGATAATCTTTGGCTGATGCAATAGGTTGATAATGCATGCAATAATTGCGTTATGTTTGTGTTTTTCTAGATGTTTTGGTGGTTCAGGCGCACCTCTTTCCCTTCTCTACCTACGCCTTTAATTTCCAAATTTTCAGATAAGAAAAATTAATTTCTATATTCAGTTCTGGAATTCCACGTTTTACATCTTTGACTTCAATGTATCACTATAGTTTTTACCTCTTGTTAATTTAGATGAAATGTTAATTAATAATTTTTATGATTTGTGAAGAATTTGCCTTTCCTAACTTCAATGTATCACTATCATTTTTACCTCTTGTTAATTTAGATGAAATATTAATTAATAATTTTTATGATTCCAGAAGAATTTGCCTTTCTGAACCTATGCAAAAAATGCTCTCGATAAAATGTCTACATGCAGCAGCTTATAAAATAGAGCACTCACATAGTATTAAAGACCATCAGATTATGAAGTATTCAATATCTTTCTTTACTAGAGATGTCCTTCAATTTGTGGGTTTTCATGTCATGCATAATGTGTTGGAATTAAGGAATCTTCTCTCCCTCCTCTCTCTTCTTAGCCTTCTCTCATGGATTCTGATAATTTTACTCGACTTTTTTCTTTTTATGCAGCCACATCAAAATACTGCGAGCATCGATCTTTTGAACGTTCATTAGAGAATCAAACGGCTGCTGACGTATCAAATTAATAAGGTTAGCCAACTAAGCATTCAACAGTACTTGTTCCTCATTGACATCAGACATATCTATTTTAGTTAGTTAAGATTAAGAATTGAAAAGCGAAAAATGATTAACCATAGATAGAGTGCACAATGTATGGCCTAAAGATCACAAAAAGATATGAGAAACCAAGGCTTCCTCGAGCTTGTAATTTTCAGTACCAGAAGTAGCTAACACTTTGCAATGACATCAACATACAAGCATTCTCCTATAAACTAAAATGTACATTATAAATTATAAAAGTCAATTTATTTACAAGATACACTAGCGTAATGCTATATCAAGATCAAAACTAAAATTTACTTGAGAAATGCAACATGATTGCCGATAAATTTTCTAAGGTATTCATCAAAACTAACAGTCAATCCACTATAATTCATGACTTGTCTGTAATTGCAGATTTATTTATCTTGGATAATTTTCACCATCCATTCTTTGACAAAATTAAAATATAGAATACATAAAGAATACATAATAGACTTCTGGTTGCTAATATTAATGTTTTAGCTGAATAAAAGTAACTCATTAATATCATAATTCAAATGGAGCTATAAGTGTTTGAAGCATTACAAAAGCAATTTATATTTTATTACTTTCTCTAAAATGCAATAAGTAGTTACTTCTTCATATGCATATGGCTCTGCTAGAAGTAAAAGAGTATGGTTGAATGAGAAATGAATAAAGTGAAGCATAACATTCGAGTACGCACTACGCCGTGCAGAAAATTGCCATTCAGTCGCCTTTCGTGTTCTCGCTGGTTCAGGCATTCGCTTTTTGTCCCGATGCCATTAGGGTCTTTCTCTCTTAGGTGGACGACCATTTCCCCCTTTACATATATATCTAGCCGTCGGCCGAAAAGATTGACTTATACTTAATCCAGGTTCTATATTTGGTTTGACATATCACATATGGGTTGATTTTTTATCTATCCTAATTGGTCTATCCTAATTGGTCTGCCTTTATTTATATACATTACTACGCAACATGAGGTTGAAATTAATAATTGTTGAATTGATCATCTTTTCAGTTTTTCATGTTTTCACTGCCTTGATAGATGGCAACTCAAAATCCTTTTTCCTCCTCTGGTATTCTTATTAGTAACATGATGCTTATTTCCATGCCAGTGCCATTGGTTTCTCGATTGTTTATGTATTTAGCATTTGTCCACTTATATATTATTTTAGTTGTTTGGTTCATGTACGTTAAATACTCAAGATTTTCCTTCTCTGTCAACTCTGTTGCCTTCTTCTATCATTCTACCTGGTATACTACTCCTGCCTTTTGGTTTACTTATTTATCAATTAATTCCCTAATTTTAAATTCCCTAATTTTAAGGTAACAATTGATCTGATTACGCATTACTTTGTTTAGTTTCATCGCCTTTGCAACCGCTGTGCCAAACCATGATTATTGATTCTTTAATCTAGCTGTAGGCCCATAGCTCTAACTCCAGAACGATTGACTTTATTTTTCAGTAGACGTGAGCATATACTATGGTATTTTGCCCATTATGATTTTAGTGTATTGAACCCTCAGATCTCTTATCTACTCGGCTTCGTTCTTCAGTAATCGCTAGTAGTTTGCTTCCATATTTAGCCAATTAGCTACGTACTGTTATAATTAGTTGCTATTGTTCTTTGTTTTGCATTCTGTAAAATTAATGATTTTGAATTGTCTTGCATCTTAATAGCTTTTGTCTCTGGCTACACGTACAATAAGAAGACTATGTGCCGACTTTTCTAAACATAAAGTTTATCTTCTCTATCGCCCTCCTCTAACCCAATTCACGTTTATTTATGTTCCAACCTAATAATCGATTGTGAATTCTTCCACTTTTTCTGCTTAAGTGATCAATTTTCCTTCAAATCATGATTTTCAACTGTGTTTTATGAAATTGCAGTGTGTAGACCTTTGAGCTCACTACCAGATGCGGTCATGGGTGGCTCATCAGTCACGTACAGCTCCACGACCACCACTAATTATGATAGCTTCACCTTCGGCACTTAGGTGTTGCACTTTTTCTTTTTCATTGTCTCCATTCACTCAGTACACACTTACATTCTCTAACATGTATTCTTATTGCCTATTCTTTATCATTTTCTATGTAAGGAAAGGATGATGTAATTCTAGGTTATTAGTTGTTGACTAATAGATTTTGCGCAATTTTCTTCACGTTCTTAGTTATCTTCTTTCTTGAATTCATAGATGATGCTGAATATTCAATGTACTTTGGAGTTATAATTTTTCTTTTACGATATTTTGATAGTGACGTCGGTATTTGCATGTTTAATATGGAAGATATACTTATTGAGTTGAGAATTAGGATCATCGGAGTCTACACACTAGCCACCTTACAATTTCATATTGTAAATATCCCTAATCTTTGTAATAGTTAAGGTATATTAGGCTATTTGTGCCAATCAATTATTCTACGAAATTGGAGTTTAACAATAGAAGTAATTAATTTTAATTTTGAGTTAAGGGTGTTTAACGAGTTGAGTTGAAATGAGATAAAATCTAACATCACTCAACTCGACTCAAAAGCTTGTAATCTGTTCATCAAATTAGTAGAATTTATCTTCTTTTTCCCTTCTCTATGTTGTTGCGTCAGGTGTTACTTTGGGTTTGAGTAGTTTGTGATCTTTTATAGGCTTGCATCATAAGTAGATTGCGAAGTAGCTGGTTTTGGAGGTTTTAGAAAATTGAATGCAAGTAGTTGGCAAGTCAGCTAGACTCGCGTTGTTAGTTAAAATATTGGTATGGATTTCCCTAGTCATTTATGCCAGCAACTCATCATCACCTATCACTTGAAGGCCTAAAATTAGGTGAATGTGCTAGCTCCACACAAATTTATGGTATAGTTTATTAAATTTGTTTTTGAGTTAATGTTGAAACTAATTTCATAACTTGATATATGATTCGTATTTTGAGTAAATGTTAAAACTAATTTCGTAACTTGATATGTGATTCGTATTTTCCTCTAATTGATGTTTAATAATTACAGATTGGTATCATGATATTTTTTCTTAATTCAATTCTAAACTTCATATCCATTATTGTCATGGTGTCAATGTTGGAAATACTCCACTTAGAGAATAGTGAAAGTAAGTGTTTCATGCAACCTTTTGATTCTTATGCAAAAATAACAAATATTTGAGTATTTGGGCGCCTTAACCTGATAAGTGAGATTTCACATTTGATGTTCTTCTCACATGTTTTGATATATTTTTAATCCACATTTATATAGAATGCTCTAACCACGAATTGCCTTGCAAAAAGTTCAAAGTGAAAAAGCAAGACATGGTTTGTTTGCCGACGCTTTACAGCCTTAATTCCTTATCAGATTCCTTATGACCATATAACTTTTAGTCACCCTAAACTCTGATTTTTTCCCCTTCATTATGATTTTATTCGTTTGTTTACCTGTGTTTATATTTCGTAAAAAGTTTGATTATCTCTGTAACAACAAAATTTGTATTTATAAAATAATAAACACAAAAGAAATTACAAAATAATCCGATATGGATTGAAGTTGAGAATTTAAGTGAGCAGCTTCTATTTATCCTCTGATTCCTCTCTTGAGTTGATTTCTTGACTTTTTCAACTTTCGGAGCCGGATCTTCGGATGAAGCTTGTCCGAGCTCGGGGTTGTCTTGAAGCTTTAAAACATTTATCCGGAGGCGTCGAGCCTTTGTTCGGATCAAACGTTGACTTGAATCTTTGTCGTGAAGTATGCCGCTCAATTTGGTAGAACGTTGACTTCACGGAGACTGCTAGTTGAATTTGATAAAGAACACCGGATCGAAGAGGCTTAGCACCTTGGTCTTTGATCGGATGTGATTCTTGACTTGAATATATCTTGAACTTGACTTGAAGATCTTGAGCTTGGGCTTGGATCTTGATCTTGCTCTTCACTTGAATCTTCGTTTGATCTTGATCTTCAGAATTCTTCACTTGACTTGATCGAACTTGATTCTTCGCTTGATCTTGATCTTCACTTGACTTGATCGAACTTGGATCTTCGCTTGATCTTCAGAATTCTGCAGGTCTTCAGGATTTTTCAGAGTGAATGGAATGAGGACTGAAGGTCCTTATTTATAGGTAGAGAAAATAACCACTTGAGAGATATTTTCTCCTTCAAAAGATATGTTGGGCTTTTCTCCTTTAATTAAGTCTGCTGGACTGGATATGTGCTTATTTAATTTAAATAAGTCTGCTGGATTTGACTTGGGCCTATTTAATTTAATTAGGCATGCTGGGATTTTGACTTGCTAGGCTTATTGACTTGAGTCGGGCCCACTTAACTTGAATTAAGCCCATATGACTTGAACTAAGCCCATTTAACTCGGATTTTGGGCTCAAATAATTATATTAATTATTAATTATATATTCATTTATTTTAGGAATTAATTTATTTAAATTCCTTAATAAATAAATATTAAATTAATACTTAATATATTGTCTTTTGCATTTATATTTATTAGGCAATAAAATTTAATTGCCTACAAATGCCCCCTTGCATTTTGTTCACTGAAATATTTCTTTGAAGTGAATAAATTAAAATATGTATACATACATTTTCTTTTTCTGGCATATGCTCCAATGCTTCTAAATATTTTTATTTTTTATTTTAATTAAAGCTCCTTCCATATTCCTTAATAACAACATACCCTGCCATGTATTACTTCTTCAGTTTCAACTTATTAGGTCCAGCAAACTTTCCTGGGCTTGGACTATTTATAATGGTTACTTCATCATACAGCTCGGCCATCCACTTCACCCTATCTGCATAAACTTGAGTTCCAAGTAATGTGATGACATTAGCTATCTTCTTGGAGACATACTTATCTCAATATCTCAAACCCCAGTAAATAAAAGAATTATTCTCCAAAGATATACAAGCACCCAGACATTCACACGATTTTCACACAAATCACATTATCCACAAGAGGTCTCGACAACTATTTAAGAAGACTCCAAATCTCCAAATTTTCACCACCAACAACGAGTGAAGAGCATCCATTCTGCGAGAGTAATTTCCACAGCAACTCACATCACAAGGTAATCACCTCTCCTGCTATTATTATCATACCTTTGCTCTCCTTCCTTCTTTTTTACTCCTGCATATACTTAATTTTTTCCTTGTTTCTTTACTTCTGCATATACATGTTTCTTTGCTTTCGTCTTTTTCCTTTCTTTCCTTTCCACGCAAAAGAGAAGAGAAGAGAAGACCTTAACATACACAAGGAGTCAAGACTAGTGACGTCGAGGTGGAGAGCGATCGACGGCGGACCACCCATGGTGGTTGCTTGTCGGGCTCACACTGTGAGGTAGAGAGCGGTCAACAGCGGGCTATCCATGGTAGCTGCTTGTTGGGCTCGCACCTCCGACGGAAGTGGGTGGAGAAGTGTTACAGACCTCCGAAGACTGATTTGAAGGTTGAAGTTAGACCAATAGTGTCGAGGTGAAGAGCAATCGACGGCGGACCACCCATGGTGGTTGCTTGTCGGGCTCGTACCGTGAGGTGGAGAGCAATCAATGGTAGGCTACCCATGGTAGTTACTTGTTGGGCTTTCATCTCTGACGACGTTGAGGTGGAGAGTAATCGACGGCGGACCACCCATGGTGGTTGCTGAACTGAAGTAGAGAAAGGTCGACAGCAGACCACCCATGGTGGCTGCTTGCTGGACTCGTGCCCCCAGCAGTGTTGATATGAAGGACGGGAGAACGGTCGACAGCAGACCACCTATGGTGACTGCTTATTGAGTTCGTACCTCCGGCAGTGTTGCCGTAAAGAGTGGGAGAGTGATTGATGGCAGACCACCTATGGTGGATGCTTATCGAGCTCATCCGGTAGCATTGATTTGAAGAGCGGGAGGCCAGAGATCCGACGGGAGGCAGTGACACGGCGGCGGATCCGGTGGTAGCGGTTTGCAGCAGCGGATGGGGGCAGCGGCTGCTTTCAGTGGCAACGACGCGCATGGGGCGGCAGATTTCAGCAACATCCTCGGCGTGTAACCTACTCCCAATGGCGGCAGCGCGCCATCCTCGACGAGGGATTGGCGACAGCTGTTCGCTGCAGGCTTGGTGAAGAGGCGGCGGTGTAGTGCTTTATCACCACACTGTTTATTCGACGCAATCCTAGACGAGGGATTGCGGCGGCGCTACCAACGGCGGCAGCACGCCATCCTCGATGAAGGATCGGCGGTGTCGTGCCTTCAGCCGCGACTGGTGGCGCGCAGTGGATTTTAGCGACGGTGGAGGCCATGGCTTCTTACTTTAGCTGGGTGCTCGAACGACCACGAACAACTGGAATTGGAGGCGGGAGTGTGTGGCTGGAGCGCCTCCCAGTGAGGGTAGTGATGTTCGCTGATGGTGGCAGCGCACACGGGCGGCGGGCGGACCCGACAGGATTTGGCAGCATCTGGCGATCAGTCATGCTCCAGTGATTCTGGCTGGATTCGGTAATGCTCTTGGTGACTGGGAAGCAGAACGGCGTGTGAGAGCGACGGCTGATGGCTGCTCTCGACAACTGCTCGCGGCGGCTGATCTGACTGTGAGATCTATCGGCATCTTGGCTGATGCAGCGTTCGTCAGATATAGGTGGAGGAAAATCGGTTGACGGCGACTATGCTCCAAAGGGCTTGCTTGGCGATGAACAGCATGGTCTCCTCCCGGCGAGAAGTGGCAAAATGGGCCGGTGTGGTGAATGGAGTAAACTCAGCTGCGTCGGAATCGGCCTCAAGCGAGGCGTATCTTCAGGCTGGGTTCAACGCGTCGTAGCACTGCTGAGTACATCTTCTTCCAACGCCACGAGATCAGGTGATCGCTCGGTGGCTGACGGACTCCGGTAGAGAGGATGGAGAAGCGACGTCGATGGTGGTGCGTTGAGGAAGATCCGGGCACTTCAAATCACGTAGATGAGAAAATCAAAAAGAGAAGTTCCTCTTTTGTCATCACTCACGTCAATTACTTCCAGGTAGAGAGGGAGTACTCTATTTAGGAGAGATAATTTCTCCAAAATTGAAATGGCAGATTGATTTAGAGTGAAGTTCTGATCTCGATTTTTCTTGATTTGGGGGAATGTCAATTTTGACTTTCCATTAGAGACCCATCAATCTTCTAACTTTGACACTAATGGTTGACCCAATTCTTTTTTATTTTTATATTGGGCTAATCATTTGTTAACATGACAATGGGCTACAGAATCACTTTTAGCCATTCCATCATACTTCAATTAATTTGGCCCATAATTTCCTTCAATATTCTTTGGGTTTGACCAATTATTAATTATCTTACCCTTCACTTTTAGAGTTCAAAATAATTCATGCATTTCGCTTGTATTAATTTAATTGCCCCCTTTCATATTCCGAACTCATCCAATCATTGGTTTCATTTATATTTTTGGACTCATTAATTAACTGATCCCGTAAATTTATTTTGGCTCTTTTAATTAATTACATCTATAAAATTAACTTGAATCCATCTCCTGCTTGCAAAGAATCTTCGTCACTTCACCATTGCAAATAATCTTCATCACTTCACCATTGCGAGAATTTGAGATTATTGCACACTCCAAGAATTCATACTTTCTTTACCACTTCAATAATTTGAACTTCTTCATCAAAATTTGCATTCAATCACTATCTTCTTCTCGCCAACCTTTTTTGCTTTGGGTCATACATCTTGCCTCACAAACTTGATGCGAATAGCTCGAATTATGACTGAACTTAGTAGAGTATTAAGCTGCCTACGTACCTCTCTGCGAAGGATCAAGTCATAACGTAGTTCAAAGAGACATAATTTGGTTTGAATGGGGGGTGCCGTACACAGTTTATACTCGTGCAGGCTAGGAGTGACTATTTTTTAACCACTTTCGACAAAGTAGGATATTTAATGCTTTAACCACTTAAAATATCTGAGTGGGGTGAATTAATAGTTTAACCACATATAATTACCTTTGGTGGGTGTCGTGCTCAGTTTATACTCATGTGGACCAGGAGTTCGTCGTACACAGTTTATACTCATGCGGACCAGGAGTTCGTCGTACACAGTTTATACTCATGCGGACCAAGAGTAACATGCAGTTTAGGCTCGTGCGTCACGGAGCGTTCCTTGAATTTGATTACGCATAGTAGCGTTTCAGGAATTTGCCATTTATGGGGCCGATTCCTACACCATCTTCAGATATCAACTTGTACGCGACATTTGTATACACTTCCTTCACAACATGTGGGCCATCCCACTTGGACAAGAATTTATTTCCAACTCGGTGAGTGATGACAATAGGCCTTCTTACAGCAAGGACTAAGTCTCCGACTTGAAAAGAACGTATCTTTACTTTCTTGTTAAACGTTTTGGAGAGGCGAGCTTGATAGCACTCAAGTCTTTGTTGTGCTTCTAACCTCTTCTCATCAAGTGCCTCTAATTCTTCGAGACGCAGTCGTGCATTCTCTTCTTCAGTTAAACCTTCTTGTATGGCTATTCTCAAAGATGGTATTTGCTTTTCAAGGGGCACCACAGCTTCAACCCCATATACAAGAGAGTACGGAGTAGCTTGAGTAGGCGTTCTATAAGTAGTTCGATACGCCCATAAAGCTTCATGAATCCTTTCATGCCAGTCTCGCTTTGAGTTGGAGACCACCTTCTTCAATAAATTACACAGTGTTTTGTTGAAGGCTTCGGCAAGCCCATTAGCTGCTGCATTATACATAGAAGATTTTCTTTGCTTGAAGTCAAACTTCTCACAAAGCTTATCAATCAAAGAGTTACTGAATGGCCTCCCATTGTCTGTGATAATGTATCGAGGCACTCCATATCTATATATGATGTTGATGCGGATGAAATCAGCCACATTTTCTTTCTTCACTTCTCTCAAGGGTACAACTTCCGCCCACTTGAAAAAGTAATCAGTGGCAGCCAGGATATAAAGATGGCCTCCGGAAGACTTCGTTAATGGCCCCACCACATCTAAGCCCCATGCATCAAATGGCCACGAAGAAACTGTTGGATGTAATGGTTCGGGAGGCTGATGAATGAGATTTGCATGAAACTGGCATGGCTGACATCTTTGTGCATAATCTATGCAATCCTTCACCATAGAAGGCCAGTAATATCCCATCCTCTTGATTCTGAAATGTAACTTGGGTCCAGACTGATGGGCGCCACATATTCCAGAATGAGCTTCCTCCATAGCTTGAAGAGCTTCTTCATCACTTAAGCATCTTAAGAGAATACCATCAAACGATCTTCTATAGAGTGAATCTTTATAGTAGAAGAATCGTGGTGCTCTACGTCAGACATCAACCTTTAGGTGTGGATCATTAGGAAGCTTATCATTCTTCAAGTAATCCACGAACGGTTGACGCCAATCTTCTTTCTCAATATCAAAGACCTCTATGGCGCAATACTCAACTTCTTCATCATCTTCATCTTCGAAGAAGGGAGGTACCACCCAACTTTTGCAGATCGGTACTTGAAAAAGTGCTTCGGGCATTGCTATGGTTGATGCTAGCTTTGCCAAAGCATCGGCTTGCTTGTTCTTGGTCCTTGGTAAATGTTCAATCTCTACGTCTCCAAGCCAATTCATAAGCCTCTGAGCATAGTTATAATATGGAAGTAGTTCAGCTTTCTTAACCTCATATAAGCCAAGCAGCTGGTTGATTATCAACAACGAATCCCCATATACCTTAAGGTGTCGTTGCTTTACATCCACTGCCATCTCCAAACCAAGTATAAGAGCTTGATATTCAGCTACATTGTTAGAGCAATTTTCAGTTAGACTGAATGAATATGGCAGAACTCCTCCATCTGAGGTTACAAATACTACTCATGCGCCGGCTCCTTCTCTGTGAGCAGCTCCATCGAAATACATCTTCCAAGGAGGAGTGATTTTAATAGCCAATATATTTCATCGGGAAAATCATCAGACAATTCCCATTCGGCAGGCATGGAATGATCAGCCAAGAAATCTGCCAGCACTTGCCCTTTCACCGCTTTTTGAGGGACATAGATAATTTCAAATTGCTGCAATTGGAGATACCACCTTGCGAGCCTATCAGAGAGCACTGGTTTTGACATTACGAATTTTAATGGGTTGGCCCTCGAGACCAAGTAAACAGTATGAGCTTGAAAGTAATGCCTTAACTTCTGAATCGCAAATATGAGAGCAAGACAGAGCTTCTCAATTGGTGAGTACTTTAACTCATTTGGAGTCATTGTTCTACTCAAATAGTACAACGCACACTCCTTTCCTTCATCATTATTTTGTGCAAGTAAGGCTCCAACTGATTTTTCTTGAGCAGATATGTAGAGAACTAATGGACGTCCGGCTATTGGAGTAACCAACACTGGCGGCTTCATCAAATATGCTTTAATGCTGTTAAATGCATTAGTGCAAGCTTCATCCCATTCAAATGGGCTGCCTTTTTTCATAAGATGGCTAAATGGTTGGCATCGACCGGCCAAATTTGCTATGAATCTTCTTAAGTACGCCAGCTTACCTTGCAAACTCTTGAGCTCATGTATGTTTCGGGGCACCTGCATCTTCATTATCGCATCAATCTTTGCTTTGTCAATCTCAATGGCACGATGTCGGACAATGAATCCAAGGAACTTACCAGAAGAAACTCCGAATGCGCACTTAAGCGGGTTCATCTTGAGTTGGAATTTTCTGAGACGCTCAAATATTTGCCTTAGATCCTTAAGATGATCCTTTTTCTTCTTTGATTTCACTACAATGTCATCCACATAACATTCGACATTCTTATGAAGCATGTCGTCGAATATCTTTTGCATAGCTCGTTGATACGTGGCGCCAGCATTCCTCAAGCCAAATGGCATAACATTATAGCAGTATATTCCTTTAGGAGTGCGGAAGGCTGTTTTCTCTTGATCTTCCGGAGCTAGGCTAATTTGATTGTAACCAGATGATCCATCCATAAATGAAAGTACTTCATGCCCGGTCGTTGCATCAATCATAAGTTCTGTAATTGGAAGTGGAAAATCATCTTTTGGGCATGCCAAGTTCAAATCACGGAAGTCAACACACACTCTAAGCTGCCCATTTGTCTTCCTTACTGGTACAATGTTAGAGAGCCAAGTGGGATACTTGACTTCTCGTATCTTTCCCGTTTCAAGGAGCTTATTAACCTCAGCTTCAATCAATGGAACCAGCTCTGGTCGAAATCGATGCTGCATCTGCTTAACTGGCTTGACCCCTTTCTTTACTGCTAGATGATGAACTGCCACTTTTGGATCTAATCCGGGCATCTCCTTAAATGACCATGCAAACACGTCTCTAAACTCTTGAAGAAGCTCAATGTAAGCGTCTTCTTCCTCAGATGTCAACAACGCACTTATATAGGTTGGACGTGGATCATTAGCATCACCTAAATTAATCTCCTTCAATTGATCAACAGTAGATTTAATACCCTCCTCAAATTCTGGGGGAGCATCATCGGCATCTTCCTCTTCAGTTGAGGTTTCTTCTTGTATAGTGACATGATTTACTGCAGCAACGTCCTCCAGAAATTCTTGCCTTTGAAAATGTGGATTAGACCTAACTTGTTCATTTTCTCCCACTTTAACAATGCTCTCCACTACATAACCATCTCTCCTCAATTCGACAATCTTGCCTCGTAGATCTCTTTCTACATTGTGTAGATTTGTTTGCATGATAACGGAATGAACAATATCTGATGAGCCTACACTTTCCCGATCATCTTCTTCACTTTGGGTGAAGATTATTGTTCGCTTCTTAGCTTTCAACACTATGTCACATGATATAGTCAGGAAATGTCGTCTTTTCATGCGAGATGGGATCCGACTACGTATTTTTGGGAACCTTGGGAACTTAGAAGTCCTTTTAGCTCCAACTGGTTTGAGTCTTTTGAATACTGAGATTCTTTCTGCCTTTCTATCCTCTTCGTGAGACTCTTCTTCTTCAGAAAGAATTTCATCTTCCGTGATGTAGTTCGTGTTTGCCCTTTTGATCGCAATGCGAACAGGTTTCTGTGGAACATATCCCAACCCTGTCCTAATATACTTGAAAGTGCGACCATTACTCTTCAATATCTCTTGAGTGGTATTAAATTCACTAGGAGTCTTACGAGACTGTTCATTCATCATAGCTTTTTCTTGAGGGTTATAACCAGCTTTCATAAGAAGTTTGTAAGCTTGTGGGCTATATGATTTGGAAACTGCCGCCTCGAATACGTCTCCATGCTCAGTTTTAGCTCCTTGAATTAGGCGAGTGAACCCTTTGAGTGGAGGAGGAAAGGGCTTCTTAGTGTCAACCTTAGTTAGAGGTAGTGTCAACCCTTCTACCGTCTTGATCAACTGTTTACTTTCAATAGACTTTGTGGATGAAACATCATCTGCATTCTCTCTTTCTTGTTTATCATCACCTTTCTCTGGCGATGAACTTCCTTCTGGCTTGACAGTCTTGCTACTCTTCAGAAAATATCTAGCATCTGCAAAATATGACTCAGCTTCTGTAAATGGCCTTTCATCGCCAAGCACCTTTTTTATATTGCCTTCATCGCAGTATTTGAAGCATTGATGTAGCGTAGAAGGAATTACTCCATTTTCGTGCAACCATGGGCGCCCCAAGAGCATGTTATATGATGTTTTAGCATCAATGACATGAAACAGAACTGTTGAGACCATCTCATCTATCATTAAGTCCAAGACCATTGTACCAAGTGTTCTCTGGCCTTCTTGATTAAACCCATGAATTGTCAATCGACTACTGCCGAGCTCGTTGGTAGGAATTCCTAACTTCTTAAGCGTGAATAGGGGCAAGATATTGACAGCTGAACCTCCATCAATCAATATTCGATTAACTATTTGCTCTTGAGTATAACCAGTTACGAATAGAGGTCGGTTGTGAAGTTGCGAACCGAGCAGTAAGTCTTCCTCTGTGAAGGTTATTTTTATAACATGGGTCTCACTTTCATTCCCAGATTCACCCTTAAGTAGCTGAGCTTCGCTTGCCATATGACATGAAGAATCACCGCCTGCAGAAATAGAGTTCGCAGTTGCATCTTCATCTAGAAAGATCTTCCCTTGCTCAACCAATCTCATAACTTTGTCTTTAAAGACAAAGCAATCTTTAATAGAATGACCCACCAGTCTATGATACTTGCAATATTTCGGATTGTCAGTTTGTCCGCCTCTTCTGGTCGCTTCATTTCAGGAAGCTCGATAAGTTTATCTTTGAACAGATCATCAAATATGCCTGGGACATCTGAATCAAGGAATGGGTACTTCCTTTCTTGCATCTCTTTCAAGGTCAATCTTCTTTGCCCCCTTTCTTGGGGATCACTCCTCACTTTATCTTCCTTTTCATTCTCATTCCTTCGAAACTTGACAGTTGGTGCATTTGTCGCCATGGACTCCTTTTCAGAAGATTTGTTGTAGGGTTTGCCCCCTTTCCTGGTCTCTTGCTTTTCTTTATACTTGTAGGATCCGGGAATCGGTGGTTCAACCACTTCACTTATCCCCATGCTTAGCTCCATGTCATGAGCTCTTGTGGCTAAATCTTCAAAGGTTTTAGGCTTAATCCCTTGAAGTATGTAACGAAGGCTCCATTGCATTCCTGCTATGCACATCTCAATGCCAGAAACTTCAGACAATCGATCTTTACAATTTAGGCTCAAATTTCTCCATCGATTAATATACTCAATTACTGGCTCTTCTTTTAACTGACGAGTGTTAGTCAACTCTATCATGCTAACCGTTCTCCTAGTGCTATAGAAGTGATTAAGGAATTGATATTCCATCTGATCCCAACTGTCTATAGAATCAGCCTCCAGGTCGGTGTACTATTCAAAAGCATTTTCCTTTAGAGAACGAACAAATTGTCTCACCATATGGTCTCCGTTAGTTCCAGCATCATTGCATGTTTCAATGAAATGTGCTATATGTTGCCTTGGATTACCTTTTCCATCAAACTGTTGGAACTTGGGGGGTTGATAGTTCGATGGCATCTTCAAGTTGTCAATCCTTCTAGTAAAAGGTTTAGCATACATGAATGAAGGTTTGGAGCTCTCTTCAAATTGGTCCTTCATTGTCCCGAGTATAATACTTTTTAGCTGGCTGATAGGAACCATTCCATCATGGGAAACATTCAATTCTTCTTCAATCACCTTCTTCCCTGTCGACTGGCGTTTCGCGGAGTTATTTACTTCATTTTCAGCATCTTCTTCTTGCTTTTCGTTCGCATGGCTAGTTTCAGCACCAGCCATTTTCTCCATCAGTTTGAAAATCAAAGTACTTTGTTCTTGGTTCTGTTTGGCAAGTGCAGCAACGGATTCAGTTAAGCTTGCCAACTGTTCTTCGACAGACGAAGTGTTTATTGCCATCGTCGAGGCTATGGATGAATCAGACGATGAGCTTTCTTCAAGTATAGGAGTTGAGCTAGCTGAGTCGTTTTCCTTATCTTTATCATCATATGGTATCACTCCAGAGGTAACTCCAACTGAAGAACTTATCTCTGAAGAGGCTCCAGATCGTGCCATCTTTGACATGCTTCTAGTTGTCACATTAACGTCTTCAACTTGTAATTCTGAAGACTTGAAGACAGAAGCTGATCTGTTGACTTTGACTCTTAGCGGAACCATCTTACTTTGCTCTAAGAGGAGATGAGAGGTAGAAACTGTCCCACTGGGCGTGCCAAAATTTGTAACAACAAAATTTGTATTTATAAAATAATAAACACAAAAGAAATTACAAAATAATCCGATATGGATTGAAGTTGAGAATTTAAGTGAGCAACTTCTATTTATCCTCTGATTCCTCTCTTGAGTTGATTTCTTGACTTTTTCAACTTTCGGAGCCGGATCTTCGGATGAAGCTTGTCCAAGCTCGGGGTTGTCTTGAAGCTTTAAAACATTTATCCGGAGGCATCGAGCCTTTGTTCGGATCAAACGTTGACTTGAATCTTTGTCGTGAAGTATGCCACTCAATTTGGTAGAACGTTGATTTCACGGAGACTGCTGGATGAATTTGATAAAGAACACCGGATCGAAGAGGCTTAGCACCTTGGTCTTTGATCGGATGTGATTCTTGACTTGAATATATCTTGAACTTGACTTGAAGATCTTGAGCTTGGGCTTGGATCTTGATCTTGCTCTTCACTTGAATCTTCGCTTGATCTTGATCTTCAGAATTCTTCACTTGACTTGATCGAACTTGATTCTTCGCTTGATCTTGATCTTCACTTGACTTGATCGAACTTGGATCTTCGCTTGATCTTCAGAATTCTGCAGGTCTTCAGGATTTTTCAGAGTGAATGGAATGAGGACTGAATGTCCTTATTTATAGGTAGAGAAAATAACCACTTGATAGATATTTTCTCCTTCAAAAGATATGTTGGGCTTTTCTCCTTTAATTAAGCCCGCTGGACTGGATATGTGCTTATTTAATTTAAATAAGCCTGCTGGATTTGACTTGGGCCTATTTAATTTAATTAGGCATGCTGGGATTTTGACTTGCTGGGCTTATTGACTTGAGTCGGGCCCACTTAACTTGAATTAAGCCCATATGACTTGAACTAAGCCCATTTAACTCGGATTTTGGGCTCAAATAATTATATTAATTATTAATTATATATTCATTTATTTTAGGAATTAATTTATTTAAATTCCTTAATAAATAAATATTAAATTAATACTTAATATATTTTCTTTTGCGTTTATATTTATTAGGCAATAAAATTTAATTGCCTACAATCTCCATTGATGATAATTTGCAAATTTTTAATATTTTATATACAAGTTATCATATACAAAAAATCGAACTGCTTACGACTTGTATTTATTAACTTTCTCATGTTCTTACGCAAAGGGAAAAAATGAATAACATTCCCTTATTTTTAATCATGAAATGTATGCTTCCCTAAAAGCAATAATTCTGGTGATTTTATAGTGGTTTAATATTCCTTTGTTTTCATTCATGACATGTATGATTCCCTTAAAGCAATGATAAAGTTCTAAATTCTGGTGACTCTATAGTGGTTTAACATTTCTCTTTGTTTATTTTTTGCATTTTACTTGATTATGTTTCTGAGAAGATGCACATTCTTTAAATTTTACGTTATTCTTCGGGAGTTCACTAAATTGATGCACTCAGAAGTTGGTTTTGTAGGTGGTATTTTCTTTTGTTAAAAACAAGATGCTAGCCTTAATAGATGTATTTTGAGGAGATCTTGGTACTTCATTCCACGGACGACAGCTTTAGTAGATGTATTCTGAGGAAACTTGGAGCTGGTGGAGTTGGAAGATTACACTCAGAGTTGAGTGAAAGCTTAATAGTTCCACAAAGTTGGTTTCATGGTGTTGATTGGATAATGCAATAATTATTACCACCACTTGATCCCATGACCAGATTACCCGACCACTGCAAAACCTACAAAACTAAACCGATGCACTTTAATCTCAGGTTGCGGTTATTAATCATTTTGCACTTCATTCACTTGATATTTTGGTGCAATATTCTATAAAAAATTTTATGCAATGTACATGCTGCTGTACATCTACTGGAGGCTTTAGACATACCTCTAACCACTTACCATATTAGCTATGTTTGTAGTACTATACTACATGAATCTTCTATTTCAGCTAATATCTTCTATTTTGTAGTTTGAGTCTCTATGTAAATTTCTATTAAATTATTATGTGTAAACGTTTATATAAATATTTTTGAAGTCAAAAACCCATTCACATTTTTACTACACATTTTTACTACAAAAACGGGTGAGCACCTCACGAAGTGACGTGTCACCCACCTAGTAATAACAATAGAATATGTATTGTACCTAAAAATATGTCTCACGATCGTCTCATGAATCCCTTTATGTGAGACAGATCATCTATAGGTAAAAATAAGGCCCTTAAAATTTATTTAGGTTCAATTAATTTTATTCTATAATTAATTTTATAATTTTTTAATTTCTTAACAACCAAACAGAGCCTTTAAAATTATTTGTTTGGGTTAATAGACAATCTGTCTCACATAAGGGGATTCATGAAACAGTTTCCTCAAATTTTTGCCTAAAAATTAATATTCCCTCTGTCCTGTTTCAAACTTTACGTTTGCTTTTTGCATGGAAATTAAGGAGTATAGTATTTTCATGTGGAGTGAGGTGAGAGAAATAATATTTTAATGTAAAGTGGGTAAGTGTATTAGTATTGGATGTGGGTCCCATAGTGATATATTAATTGTTTTAGGTGGAACCCATATACCAAAAAGGGAAATATAAAGATTGAAATAAGACGTCCAAAATAGAAATATGTAAAGATTGAAATGAGACGGAGGGAGTATGAACTTTTAAAAATAAATATTAAAAATCAAGAAAAAATATTAAATAAAAAATAATAATTTATTAATAACATATTTTTTAATTAAAGAGTGAATTACCTGAAAAAATATTATTTGCAAGCATAGTGGACAATTGTATATTATACTATCACATCACATTGATTTTTCATATATGATTGCGAGTCGATTCCATAAATAAATTTATAATTATTATTTTTATAAGTCTCGTAAATAAGTTCACACATTATAATAAGAAAATAATACATCATTGTGATTCACTTTAATAGAATCAGTTCTAACAAATTATTTAAGAGAACATGTGGTCCCCACCCCACTTTAACTAAAATGTGTCCCCTTTTAATTAATCTGTAATCCTTTTCTCAATGAATGTTGTTTTTTAGTTTTAGTTTTTGTTTATGTTTTTTTTATTTTATTTTATTATATTTAAAAGGAGTGGACTCTTGTGCTCCCGAAAACACCGTACACCTTTTCAATTTCCGTGCCCCTTGCAATTTAAACCTCCTAACAATACATACGTTTAAATAGAATATAGAGGGAGAGAGTTGTGTTCATACCGTGTCCCCGAGAGCTCAGGAGCTTTTGCCTTTTAAGAGATCATTATACTATAAACCATAAAATATATCCTAAACCATAAGAGTGAAATATATCTTGAACTATAAGGGTAAAATTACAATTATACTCTAAATCTTAAACATTAGGGGTGAAATATACATCGTAAACTAGAAAGGTGAAATTACAATTATACTCTAAACCCTAAAATTTAGGGGTGACTTATAAGTGCAAGAACGAAATTACAATTATATATTAAAATTAACTTTAAATTTTAGGGCTAAAGTATATTATAAACCACACAGATAAAGTATAACCTAAAATACAAGGTTGAGTTTACAAGTATACCTTTAAAATTATATTTTGAGAAAAAAAAATTTGAAAAAAAAAAAGGAAAACAACAGCGAAATTGGGGGAGAGGGACTGTTCTAGCTACCAATATAATTTGTTACAACCATCTTAGTTAGTGCCCACATAATTCAACAAATTTACAATACATTTAAATTTAAAAATGAGTGAGACTTTTGTGCTCCGGGATACCGTGCCCCTTTACAATTTTCGTGTCTCTTTGCAATTTAAATCCCTAACAATACATATGTTTAAATAGAATATGGAATGGGAGAGTTGCGTTCCCTTTGGGGCACGGTGTGTCCTCGGGGCGCATGAGCTTTTGCCTTTAAAAATTGTCACTAATTGTGAATTTTTTTTATGAAACTTATAGAGTACTATGTGGGTGGAGTATAGAATTGTCACATAGTACCAGAATCATGTTGTTGTATGATCGCATCAGTCGCCCTAAGAATTAAACAAGAAACTAAGAAGACAATCAAAATGATATGACCTAAAACTTGGAAGTTATTATCGATAAGATATATGAAATTGTTAAGTCTATCCATATATGCAAGGATAAAAACAAAATTTGTTCATTTAAATATAATTATAATATACTCCATTTAAGGATGAATATTCAAATAGCTACATTTACTTGACACTCTCCTATAATTAGGGATGGCAATTTGGTCCGGCCCGCACTTGACTCACTCTGCCCGTCCCGTTTGGGGCGGTCCCCCCCACACAGAGAATGGGGTGGGTACGCTCCGCTCCGCCCGGCCCCGTGCACGGGCCAGTCTAGGCCTGGGTCCTAGCCTCGCCCCGGTCTGGCCCGGTCCGGCCCGCCCCGTATTAAAAATATTAACATTTTTATTTAAAATATTTATTATATATATTATATAATATCATTTATTGATATATATTAAATATTATACATACATTTTTATTTAATTTTAATAAAAAATAATATATGGTAATTATATATAACTATTACAAAATACTTTATTACAATATTATATATATCATTAAATATATAATGTAATAAAAAAATTTTAAAATGTAAATAAAGTTTAATTATTTAATTTAAATTTTAAATTCCCTTCATTTTATTTTAATTTAAAATTTTCTATTTGAATGTATTATAATTTATCAAAAAATAAATTTTTTTAAAAAAATAAATAAATAAACGGGGCGGGGCGGACCCGCCCCGTACCGGGGCAGGTCTGGGCACTAAAATTCTGACTCGTACCGGGGCACGGGGCGGGGCGGGGCAGCAAAGTGAGAGGGCGGGACGGGCTGGGACGGCCAGGTACCCGCCCTGGCCTGGCCCATTGCCATCCCTACCTATCATAAAATCATTTTATTGTTTTATAATATCACTTTTAATTATAAAATATTATAATTTTTTATTTGCATAATGATTTCTTCATAAAATAGTTTATTGGACGGTAATCGTAATTTTAGTCAAGAGTTATTTTTCTTTTTTTTTTTAAATGTCATAACTCCTTTTGTGAGATGATTTCACATAAGTATTTATACCAAATTATTTAAAAGCTTTTAGAGGAGACCTTACATAGTTACATGAGTTTTATATTTCTTAATAAACTGTCAATTGCAATAATGAATAAAGGTAAAAAGAAATAGAGAGAGACTTACTCTTAGGTACAATAGAGAATCTATTATTACTACTAGGTATATGTATGCAAAATTAAATTGTGCAGTGCCAATTTTATCCCTTCACCAAATTATGTTTAAAATAATAAAGATATATTAATATTCTTAAATTATTAATTATTGCACAATGATTTCACAAAATATAATCTTTATCTAATTTTCTTGTCTTTTTTAATCTACGTCACATTTCAAAAAATATTTTTTCCGGATTTTTTTTATTTTTCAGATTTTGCATTTTGCAATATATATATTTTTTTCCAGATTTTTTTTATTTTTCAAATTTTGTATTTTACAATATATTTATATCACATATACCACCACTGCACAATATAGTTATATTATTGCACAATATAGTTATATTATTGAACAACTATATTACTGCACAACCCAATCACAAGGCAATATATAGTTATATTATTGAACAACTATATTACTGCATAACCCAATCACAAGAATTCACTTTCTTATTGTTCAATTTAAAGAGAGTCAATATTTTTTGTTATCTTCACAACGTATATATATTGTTGCACGACTAAGGTATAATTATGTATTATCTATTAAATGTCTTGCACAATTTGGTATAAATTTACACAACATATTTACAATTGCACGACTAAGGTATAATTATGCATTATCTATTAAATGCCTTGCACAATTTGGTATAAATTTGCACAACATATTCACAACAACTATACTAAGAGTCTTTGCTTACCATTCTGGATTTCTTTAACTCCAAATCCAACGTTGTAAGAAAACTTTTCATAAATCAAATCCCGTGACTTTACCCTTTTTCAACCACTTTCAAACACAAACTAAGATTTGGTGAGTATCGTCGTTAGGATTGGTGAACTAGATTTGATGGGCATGGTGAGCAAGCACAATCTGTGGCGAAATTGATCCATCACTAAGGCTTCGTCGATGTCATGATCTACTGTGTTGCAGGTATCGTCGGAAATCGATCCTTTGTTGATGGCACGATATGTTGCATGCTTCATCGATGTGTGGCGAAATTGATCCTTTGTTGATGACGCGATATGTGGTTGAAGGTTAGAGTCAGAGAAGGAAACCTTCTAGCGGTGAGTGGTTGAAGGTCAGAGTTGAGAAGGGTGCTGCGGCGAGTGGTTGAATGAAGGGTGCTGCTGCATTTCGGAGTGCTGCTGCATATGACGTTGCTGTCCACTTTCCATGTAAATATGATTCTTAATAGGATGAGTTGGGCGATTGGGATAGTGGCAATTGATAAAATTTATTATTTAAATATCAAATTCAATCTTTAAATATTTAATTAGTATTAAGGTTATATTAGGTATATCACTTCTACATTTTGTATCTGATAATAATAAAATTTAGCGCACGTATCTCACAGTAATAACACTTAATACTTTGTATCTGAAAATAATTAATCCAAAAATAAATTGTGGGGGCCATTTCAAAGACTTTAATGATACGGATAATATGTGATAATATTTTAATAAATGATACTCAAGTTAATGAAAAATAATAATGGTGTAATCAATTATTTTGTGAAGAATTTATAATATAAATAAAAAATAATAACATTTTTAATAAAAAATGATAACTTTTAAGAAAATGTAAAAATAGTCTCCCGGTCTCACACAAGTGTTTCCCTTATTTTAATATAATTATTCATAAAGTATGTTTAACAAATTGAGGGTTGAAAAGCGAGCCGGTCTTAAATACTCTCTCCGTCCCATGTATATGGATTAAGGAATATTATTATTTAATGTGTAGTGAATATTTGTATTAGTAGTAGTGTTGATCTCATATTTTAATTGTATTAGTGAATATGTGTGAGTCTCGTGGGTGTAAAAATAGAAAGGGAGTCGACTCTAAGGGTGAAAAAAAAAAATCTTTGAAGAGTACTAAGGGGAGCATATATTCTTACAATCATCTTAAATAGCTTATGAAAGAGGAGATATGGCCGGTCAAGTTTGGGTCCTTGGAAGGAAAATATCCACAGTTGGAGACTGAAAAGGGTCCAAGTATTTAAATTGCGTGTTTGGTTCAATCAGCGGATTTCACAACCCATTGTAAAAGTGCAGCTCAGCCGTTCCAAATTACAATTTTTTATTCTTACAAATCGATATAATTTTAATCTGACAAATATACATTACCATCAATGATCACTAAAATTAAATCATAAAATATGGAAGTTGCATTTCTTTTATAAAAATTTGAGTGAATCAAAGCTCATAATGGTATTTTAAAAAGGGAAGGCGAAAAAGAGATTGAAAAATTGAGGGAGGGTACTACTACTACTAAGTCGCCCTTTCAGATGGCCCTGCCCTGCTCCATTCTTTAAATTGCCTCCTTCCCCTCTCTTTCTTCTACACACACGACTCTATCCCCCTCCACTCCCCCCTACGCGTTATACATACAATTCATTACACATATTTAAACGTGTTTCTCCCTCTCTTTTAACCCACAAACCCAACAAACATTCCTACACACTACTGGTTCTTGAGAGAGAGAAAAATTGAGTTTTTTTTTTTTTCGAAAGATTTGTTACCCTTCATCTCAAACTTTCTTCTTGATAGCAAATAAAAAGGAGAAACAGAGGATACCCAAAACAGAAAGGATTTTTTCCGGATTAGAGAGAGAGAGAGAGGGGAGAGAGAGAGAATGGGGAGAAAGGGTTTTGTGAGTATTCTAGGATTAATGTGGTGTGTACTGTGTGTTGGAACGGTGTACGGAGAAGGGCGGGTGCACAGAAACGCGTACGCTACGATGATGTACATGGGCACTCCACGGGACTACGAGTTCTACATCGCCATACGTGTCATGCTCAAATCTCTCGCAAAGCTTAAGGTTGACGCTGATCTTGTCGTCATTGCTTCCATGGATGTACCTCCCCACTGGGTACAAGCTCTGTAAGTCCACCTTCCCTCTTCAACCCCTTTTTTATGACATTTTTGCCCTTGCTCAATATAAAATCACTATATTAATAATATTTAATTTATTAAAATATTTAGTTTAATCATAATGGTTTATTGCCTTCTTTTCGTGACTTGGTGACTGTCTAATAAATTTAGAGTAAAAGTATGGATTTTGCGTAATCAGATGTAGGTGTTATTCTGATTGTTACTCTTCTGATAAAATTTTCATAATATTATTTAATACAAATAGTACTAAATTCTTGTTTATAATAAGGGTTGGCTCACATGACATTCAGTCAACTAATTTAGAAACAAATTGTTGGCACAACTTTGGACTTTGATTCATCTTGTACCATGTCAATTTGTCAACGATGCAGTAACAGTGTCACATGGAACTTTTTCTCATTTATGTCCCTAAAAACCATAGGGCAAAATCTAGCCAATCACAACAACCCACGTGGGCATTTTTTCAAATGAAATTTCATACAAAATGCTTGCATCAATTTTCGGAAAAAAAAAAAGAAAAAGTAAAAGTTAATTTGATAAGAAAGCGCGATAAAAATGTGGAATGATCTATAATGGCGCTAATTTAGCCTAACAAGGAATCGAATTCGCATTATCCTAAATAAGAATTGGAATAATCATGCATATTAAATTTGGTCAACTTTCACAAGTGGGCAAATCCATAAAATTGGTATGTCTTTTTCTTTCCCTTAGTGAGTTGTGACCATACACATTAACTTAATTTTGAATTTTATTTTATTTTATTTTTCTCCACTTACATCTATGTGTTGGAAATATTCAATAGACATCCAAATGTTGCATAACTCATCCACATCCAATCAAATGGGGCATGCGTTATTCATTTTACACATGCTGATGTCTTCTCCTTTTCTCAATTTTGTTTTTTATGCTTCTTTTGCATCTTTATTCAGTTTCCTACATGTTTCTTCACCTTTTACACACATATTATCTCTTCTTTTAATTTTTTAAAAAAGAATAAAGATTTATGATTTTGTAAAATAATTTTGTACAGTATATACTCCTTTTGTACCTTATTTGTTTTCGTCATTTAATTTCGGGAGTTTCTAAAATAATTTTCACTTACCAAAATAGATAATAAAATTAAAGCAATCAACATTTTAATAAGAAGATACCAAATCATCTTTGACGATAATAACTTACTATTTAGTTTACACTAAAAAAATACTATTCTGGGTACCTATTTTCAAAAATTTATATATTTATAAATAAAGTATATTACTAACGTATAAAAATGTAGTATATTCTATTTTCATAAGTTTATATACTCCCTCGGTCCCGGGTATTTTTACCCGTTTGTACGGGCACGGAGATTAAGACGTTTTATTTTTTTAATATATAATGTAAGAAAAAGTAGGGATAAATTAGTAATTTAAAAAGAAAAAGTGAATAAAGTTGTTGGGAATGATGAATAAAGTGTAAAAAAGTAGTTAAAGTTGTTGGGATTGTAAAAAGTAGGTAATAAAATATTATGTATTTTTGCCAAAAATGGAATGGGTAAAAATACGTGGGACACCCCAAAATGGAAAGTGGGTAAAAATACGTGGGACGGAGGGAGTATTTATAAATAAAAGTATATTACTAACGTATAAAAATGTAGGAGTATATTTCATTGTTAGCATATTTTCTATTAGTTTTTTTAAGTATAATATTGAATGTAATAAAATTACATTGTTAAAGGCTAATTATACCGTCCTCAGATATGGTTCACCCATTTTAAAAAATGTATAAAAATATGAACAAAAACATATGCTATTATGAACAAAAATGTATACAATTTAATTGTTAGTTTTTTTAAAAATTGAGTGTAAAAAATTATACAATTATTAAAAAACATGTATACACTATTGAATAAAAAGTTATACACATATGAATGATAATTTTTTTAATGAAAAACTTAGTGTGAAAAAAGTATACAATTATTAAGAAACACATATACAAAACAGAATAAAAACATATATAAAATTAAATAAAAAGTTATAAATATATGGATGCACCCGGATGCACATAATATCAACTCATTATTAAAATATATATATATACTATTGAATAAACATATGAGTGAGGCTCTTGTACCCTGTGGGCACATCGTGCGCCTTTAGAATATAGTATTATGGGTAAGGGTATATTGTTTTGTTCTAAAGGATATAGTACATTTTAATTAATAAGAGTACACCATTTTGTTGTAAAGAGTATACACTTTTCATTAATATTTTTTATTTTTCTTTAGGAAGTAAAGGGTACACATCTTTATACTAAAGATTATATAATTTAACACAAAATTCTAAAGATGCATTGGGTGTGTTCGTGCTGCCGAGGTACACAAGTTTTTGTCTAAACATATAACTTTTAAAAAAAGGGATTAAATGTATTATTTTCGTGTAGCACTGAGTTACACTTAAATTGGATGAGGCAACACTTGTATAGTGATACCTTTTTTTTCTTTTTATTATTATTATTATTATTATTATTATTATTTTCTTTAGTAATTGACTGACACAGCATTTTGTGGGGTGGGTTTTGGCGTGGGTCGGTGTTTCCAAGAACCATCTTAAAAGATTTTTTTTTTTTTCATTTTCAAAATATAAAGAACGTGGAATTCCTAGTCTTCCACCACTAGCTATTGGACTTATCAGAATATATGTATAAAATATCAACATTACTTTTGTCACAATGTAGTATGATATTTAAATTAAATATTGCAGTTAGATAGAGTCATAGAATACATTGGATGTACCTCCAAAATCCATATAAAACATAAATCGTCTTTCATTGTACGAATCAGCAAACATTTTTATTTTTTAAATTCATTTTTGTCTCACTATTTTCGAATTATATCTTTCTAAGAAGAAATATCTTCAAAAAAATATTCTGCCAACGTGGTATATGCTATATTATTGTGGTGATTTGCTTTCCTTTTCTTTTTTCCTTAAAGAAAATGGATATTCAACCGAATTCATATTCTCCATTGTATTCAACTTCAATTATTACATTTCTTCATAATATTCTTATTTTTCTATACTAATTTATCTGGCAACTCTTAACGAAATATATATATATATATATTACTATCCACATGAAATGAAAAATGTTTTTTTTTTTTTTGATATAATTTTTTTCTGCTATGAGATTTAGAATGTGACATTTTGATTTTAATAACTAAATCTTGGATTAATTAAGCAACATAAGCCACAAGACATATTCAACACCTTGAGTTGATGTCATTAGACTTGGATGTATGTGAGGATCCACCGGCCAAGATGGGTATATTTCATATTTGGAATAAAAAAAGGGGATTATATGGATGAGATTAAATATTGTTCTTCTTTTCACAGCTTTGTTTCATGCCTGCTTTTATAATATTCTTCAATATGATCACTTGTTCACATTTAATTATTTAAATTAAAATGGAAAGGGTTTTTGAAAGATGACCATATACACCAATGTTATTATAATATGAGTTGGTCTCTTGTGCCCGTACACACAAGTTTTCGCCTTATAATATTGTTGAATAGACTCTATATACAGACTTTGTTTGATGGTTTATAGATTAACAAGAAAAAAAAATTGTTGGTGTTATAATTTATGGTTTTGTTGAACAGAGAAGAAGAGGATGGAGCCAAGGTTGTGAGAGTGGAAAACATAAGAAATCCATACAACGCGCAGGACAATTTCGATTGGCGATTTAAGCTGACGCTTAACAAATTGTACGCATGGAAGCTTGTGAGCTACGATCGAGTAGTGATGCTGGATGCCGATAACCTCTTTCTCCAGAAAACCGATGAACTCTTCCAATGCGGCCAGTTCTGTGCGGTCTACATCAATCCATGCATCTTCCACACTGGTCTATTTGTATTGCAGGTGCAAATTGAACAAGATTGTACACTTTCATGCGTTTCCTTTACAAAAACAAGTTAACCTGTCTCTAACATAATGTTTTTGCAGCCATCGATGGAGGTGTTCAATGATATGATGCATGAATTGGAGGTCGGAAGAAGTAATCCGGATGGGGCTGATCAAGGATTTATTGGAAGTTATTTCCCTGATTTACTTGACTCTCCGATGTTCCATCCTCCGTCTTCAAATGGCACTAAGCTTGATGGATCCTATAGACTTCCTCTGGGCTATCAAATGGATGCTTCTTACTACTGTAAGTATACACGAGCTGAGCTGAGCTATACGTCATTGTCCTTTCATATGCCATCGTCTTAACAATGTGATGTCTTCAGATCTGAGGCTCAAATGGAGTGTACCGTGTGGACCAAACAGCGTCATCACTTTCCCTGGAGCTCCATGGTTAAAACCATGGTATTGGTGGTCATGGCCTGTTCTCCCTTTAGCCATCGATTGGCACAAACA
Organism: Pogostemon cablin; assembly: GCA_023678885.1. Taxonomy (NCBI): domain Eukaryota; kingdom Viridiplantae; phylum Streptophyta; class Magnoliopsida; order Lamiales; family Lamiaceae; genus Pogostemon; species Pogostemon cablin. The sequence continues at coordinate 15,833,083 of CM042953.1, read as the reverse complement.
ACGGCTTCAGACACTGGGGTAAGCTTTTCTTCAACCAATCAAGAATGTAAACTTTATGGTGTTCTAATCAAAATGGATTTAATCACAGGTATGGAGCTGAAATGCCCATTGTGCTGATGCAAGTTGTGTTCTACTTAGGATTAATGGCTGTGGCACGTTTAGCGCGCCCCAATTTGTCCAAGTTGTGCTATCGTAGGGAAGAAAAGAGTGTGTTCTTCATACAAACTGGGTTCAAACTGATAGCAATATGGTGCATTCTTGCAGCCTACATAGTCCCTTTTTTCCTTATCCCACACACAATCCATCCACTCATAGGATGGAGTCTCTATTTGCTCGGAGCCTTTTCGCTTTCTTGCATAGCAGCTAATGCGTTCCTACTGCCATTGCTGTCCGTTTTAGTGCCATGGATTGGAATCTTGGGCACTCTTCTGGTCATGGCTTACCCTTGGTACTCGAACGGCATTGTGAGGGCCCTTTCTGTGTTTGCATACGCGTTTTGTTGCGCTCCATTGTTGTGGATGACATTCGTTAAGATCCTTTCGTCCCTTAACGTTTTGCTAGAGAGAGAAGCGTTCTTGCCTAGACTGGCGGAGAACGCTTCGCCTTCCGGGTTCAACAAGTTGTATTGAACAAGTTGATCCATGTTTTAGTGAGTGAAGGAAAAGAATTGATGGATGAAGTCTTGATTTTCAAGCAGGGGTTGATAGGTACTGTGAGGCTGAAGATATGTTAGTCATAGACATTATGTTAAAAGGGATTGTTCCTTCACTGCAGGGGGCCTCTATTATGTACTCATTTATTTATCTTCTTCTGTATAATTCTTTACACTGAAAAAAAAGAGTATACTGCAAACATTCAACTCTCTCAATCCCATTAACTAATCAACAGATTTATAGTTACCTTTTTATTCAGTTGGTACGGTACAACCTGAGAAGCTGGGTGCAATTTAAAACATGTAAAATATTACGCAAATTCTTATCCACAATAACAATGTAACTCAACATCAGGGTCTGACCAACCCAATAAATAGATCCGACCCATTATATCCACTTTCTGTACATTCTATCTCAACGATTTAATTGGAGAAACAATTGGTTGTGGTTCACATTCATTTGAAGTTCGTGCTATCTCTTTGCGAATTTCTCTCTATAAATTGTGTGCAGTTTCTACATATGACTTGTTTCAATTACCTAAAATATTAAATTCATTTTCAATCCCTAAGAGTAAATTCGATTATAGTCTAATTTTTTTTTCCAGTTTCGTTCTAAAACTATTGAAATTGCTCAATTTTAGTCCCAATTATGCGGGACATTTGAATTTTCACCTGAAAAAGGCATGTATGTTTCAATTGTTAGTTAAATTTGGAAGAATCCAATTGTGTTGTCCTACATAACATTGAACATTGAAATTGAGGCAACCAATTTGCCAGGTCATATCTTTAGTAAACTAAAGAAGGTTAAGTTTTGATTAGGTGTAATTTGAAGATGATGTGGTATTTTGTTAAAAATTGAAATTTATTATACTAAACTTGTTAAGGAAGAGTTGAGTATTAACCAATCAAATTATTTTACTTTTTTATCTTATTTAAAAGTTAACCTAAAACTTTAAATGTTTTTTATTTTTTATTTTTAAATCGATTTTATATAAAAATTATATCAAATTAATTGTCTTCTCTTGATCTTCAATTTGACATCCATATTACCAATATAATAAGATTTGAGAAGTAGATTCTTAAATTCAATAATAATTTTTTTATTAAAGATAAATTTTATTTAAAATTTATTAATAAATAAAATATTTTTAAAATAGTAAGAAATTATTTATTCTATTTTTAACTTTATTGTAAGCAAAATATTTGTATAACATAAAAAATGGATAAAACATTGATAAGTCATATATTAGCATGATTGTTTGGTGGAAATTCAAGTCTATTTGATTGAATTATATATTATTTATGAGCTAATATTGTCTTATTTTATCTTTAAGAAACAATTACTTTAATTATATGAATTGAGGTGGAAAAAGAGTGTTAAGTGGATCAAATAAGGAAACAAATCAGCTAGCATATCTTCTCCATATTTTCACATTCAAATATCCTCCAAATCTTTTGAAGGCATATTCAAGGAGGAAAAATACAGCAAAGAGATTCTGGAAATCGAAAAGAAAAGGAAAGAAATCAATTAGGTTTTTTAGGGATAAGAAGATAAATAGGGCAGGTGGATAGATAAAAAGGGGACACTACACACTGGATTTTTCGAAAAGAAGAAAAAAAGAGGAGGCGACTGCAAGGAGGATTTGAGCGTGAATTGAAGAAAAATTGGACATCATCGGTTCTTTAATTTTATTTCATATTTTGTCATGAACATGCGGGGTTAATCCCCTTTTCTAGTTTAGAATTTCGTGAACCTCCCGTTGAATGTTAGTTTAATTATTAAGGATTTTTATATTGAATCTTTTGTGTGAATTTATTCCATTACATGCTTTGAATTGATTTATAGCTCTTTGATAATTATTTTAGGGTTGCCAACTAGTTTAATTATTTTATTGCTTATTGCTATTTCATGATCCATAATCCGTATTTGTTGTGAGGAATGAATTTAGTAGCAAACAAAGATTATTCCCTCTAGATGTAATGGAATCTAGGTTGTATGATTCCTAGCCGATTTTCGTAGCCTAGTAATTCTATATTTAGAGTCTTAATGCGTTTTCGAGTATGAATCCATAGGGTCACTCGGGAATAGTTCAATTTAGTGGTCGTACCCTAATTGATGAACTTCAGAACATTTGGGTTGATTCGTTGTACCGTCAATCTAGGATTTGAGTTTGCACATTAGGCAAGATATTTAGTTCCTGTAATTAATTGATTTAGTAATCGGGAGGGGATCGTCGTCCTAATCTAGGATTTTCTCACTTGGTTAATTTTCTAATTAAATTTCGTTTACTTTGCTATATAAAAAATTGAGTTGATTTATTGTTCGTTCTATTTTCGATTTCTCTCAAACAAAACCCCCTTATTAATTTTATTTATTTTCAACACATTTATTTAATTTAAATTTCGATTTACTCCTTTGGGTTCAACTCGTACTTGTTGTTATACTCTGTATTGGATTAAGTTGGAAATAAATTATAATTTTGTAGGCCGGCGACACCCTATCAAATTTAGCGTCGTTTGCTCGGTGAGTAAAATTGAAATTTTGTTAAATCTTTGTGTTTCTGATATTTTTCTGCATTTTTATAGGTTCTGGAATTTTTTGGAATTTTTCTGGAATTTTTAATTTTTTCTGTAACATTGACATTGAACCCTTCAGTGTCAGTAGTGTCCTGTTTTTGATAATTTTTCTATGCATGATCACTCGTTCGTCTTGCAATAAACAACTTGAATTTATACCAGAAATTGAGAAGACTACCCGGAGGTTGAGGAAGGAGACTCAACAGAAATCTCAAGCAAGTTTTTCCACCGTTGGAAACTCCAAACTCACCGTCGAGCAAGAATTTGCAGCAACTGATTCAATTAATTTTATGGATCAAAATTTTGAATTTCAAGCAAATTCAGATTCAGGGATAGCAATTCGACAGGCTTTGAGTTTGGCGGAGAAAACATGGCCACAGAAAGAACTTTGAATGATTTTACAAACCTGGACATAGTCCATCAACCGCTTTGCATTAATCTTCCCGCTGTCAAAGATAATATTACGTTTGAATTAAAGTCAGGGCCTATTAAATTGCATCCTTCTTTTTATGGTCTTTCAGGTGAAAATCCTCACAAGTTTTTGAAGGAGTTCACAGTTGTATGCTCGAGCATGAAGCCAACCGGAGTGACAGAGGAACAAATCAAGCTTAGGGCATTCCCCTTTGCTTTGAAAGACATGTCAAAAGATGTTGTATTATCTCCCTCCTGGATCGATTGATACGTGGGCTGAAATGGAGAAACTTTTTCTCCGAACTTACTTTTCATCCACTAGAATTGCTGTGTTGCACAAAGAGATATCCAGAGCTCGTCAAATGCAAAGGGAAAGCTTAAATGAATACTGGGAGAGGTTTAAATGCCTCATATCAGCATGCCCCCAACACCAAATCAGTGAGCAATTGCTTTTGCAATACTTCTATGAAGGCTTGTCTATGATGGATCGGAACATGCTTGATGCCGCTAGTGGAGGAGCCTTCATGATGAAAACTCCAACTGCTGCTAAAAGCTTGATTGCTAGCATGGCTGCCAACACTCAACAATTTGGTAACTGGGATCCATCGGTTAGAGAAGTAAAAGAGCTGTATAATTCTAGGATGGAAGATACCTTGAGTAAACTAGCAGTGGCTGTTGAGCTTCTTGCAATTGGAAACAAGGTAAGTACTCAATCTTGTTAACATAGTTTAACTCACGATCATTCTACTCATGATTGCAGGGCTACATCTAATGATGATCAAGCAAATGCCATGGGGCAGCACCAATTTCAAGAGAGGAATGTGTTGTATAGGCAACAAGCTTGGTCCCAAGAAAGTGAGAATTTGAACCATGGTAAATCAAGCTCTGGAAGCTCAATTGAGGATCTTGTGAGAGCAATAACTTCTCACAATGTGAAATTCCAAGAGATGGCATACTCATCTATTGAGAACTTGAAGAAGACGTCACAATCGACACAATCGTCACTTCAAAACTTGGAAAATCAAATGAGCCAATTGACTACTGTTGCGGGGCAATTGCAAGCTCAAAATAAAGGAAAATTTCCCTTACACACCGATATTAATCTAAAAAATGTAAGTTCCATCACCTTGTGTAGTGTGAAACAATTGGATGGAGTCTTGCAGTAAACAACTTGAATTTATACCAGAAATTGAGAAGACTACCCGGAGGTTGAGGAAGGAGACTCAACAGAAATCTCAAGCAAGTTTTTCCACCGTTGGAAACTCAAAACTCACCGTCGAGCAAGAATTTGCAGCAGCTGATTCAATTAATTTTGTGGATCAAAATTTTGAATTTCAAGCAAATTCAGATTCAGGGATAGCAATTCGACAGGCTTTGATTTTGGCGGAGAAAACATGGCCGCAGAAAGAACTTTGAATGATTTTGCAAACCTGGACATAGTCCATCAACCGCTTTGCATTAATCTTCCCGCTGTCAAAGATAATATTACGTTTGAATTAAAGTCTGGGCTTATTAAATTGCATCCTTCTTTTCATGGTCTTTCAGGTGAAAATCCTCACAAGTTTTTGAAGGAGTTCGCAGTTGTATGCTCGAGCATGAAGCTAACCGGAGTGACAGAGGAACAAATCAAGCTTAGGGCATTCCCCTTTGCTCTGAAAGACATGGCAAAAGATATTGTATTATCTCCCTCCTGGATCGATTGATACGTGGGCTGAAATGGAGAAACTTTTTCTCCGAACTTACTTTCCAGCCACTAGAGTTGTTGTGTTACGCAAAGAGATATCCAGAGCTCGTCAAATGCAAAGGGAAAGCTTAAATGAATACTGGGAGAGGTTTAAATGCCTCATATCAGCATGCCCCCAATACCAAATCAGTGAGCAATTGCTTTTGCAATACTTCTATGAAGGCTTGTCGATGATGGATCGGAACATGCTTGATGCCACTAGTGGAGGAGCCTTCCTGATGAAAACTCCAACCACTGCTAAAAGCTTGATTGCTAGCATGGCTGCCAACACTCAACAATTTGGTAACTGTGATCCATCGGTTAGAGAAGTAAAAGAGGTGATGGAAGATACCTTGAGTAAACTAGCAGTGGCTGTTGAGCTTCTTGCAATTGGAAACAAGGTAAGTACTCAATCTTGTCAACATAGTTTAACTCACGATCATTCTACTCATGATTGCAGGGCTACATCTAATGATGATCAAGCAAATGCCATGGGGCAGCACCAATTTCAAGAGAGGAATGTGTTGTATAGGCAACAAGCTTGGTCCCAAGAAAGTGAGAATTTGAACCATGGTAAATCAAGCTCCGGAAGCTCAATTGAGGATCTTGTGAGAGCAATGACTTCTCACAATGTGAAATTCCAAGAGATGACATACTCATCTATTGAGGACTTGAAGAAGACGTCACAATCGACATAATCGTCACTTCAAAACTTGGAAAATCAAATGAGCTAATTGACTACTGTTGTGGGGCAATTGCAAGCTCAAAATAAAGGAAAATTTCCCTTACACACCGATATTAATCTAAAGAATGTAAGTTCCATCACCTTGTGTAGTGTGAAGCAATTAGGGGATGTTGAAGGATCCAAAAATGGTGAGGAAAATGGAGAAAATGCTCCTGGAGTTGAAGGGACGAAAATTGTTGGACATGTTGCTGCTACAAATGAAAGAACCGATCAGATTAAGCCTTCTGTTGCTGGAAATTCTAATCTGAAAAAAACAAAGCACTGAAACTGAACCCATTAGTGTCACGCATGTTAAAAAAATTCTGATAACTGATTATACATATGAACCTTTAAATCTTATTCTTTTACCTTTTCCATACAGGACAAAGAAGGTTGACACCACCAAGCTGGAGAAGCGAACACTTGACGTATTTCAAAGGGAGAAAATTATAAAACCTCTCATTGAGGCTATTAAGCAATTTCCGAGATATGCCAAGTTCTTGAAGGAGTTGTGCACAAATAGGAAGAGGCTGACCGAGAATGAACAATAGTGATGGGAGAGGAAGTATTGGCTACTTTTCGATGAAAGTTGCCTCAAAAATGCAAAAATCCCAGCATGTTTGTTGTTCCTTATAAGATCGGAGATTTCAAGGTTGAAAGAGCTATGATAGACCTTGGCGCGTCCATAAACGTGATGCCACAGTCAATTTTTGAGAAGTTAAGCCTTGGAGAATTGAAAAATACTGAAGTTGTCATTCAACTTGCTGATGGAAGTCATGCTTAACCCGACGGGGTCGTTGAAGACGTTCTCGTACATGTAGACAAGTTGATTTTTCCTACAGATTTTTATATATTAGATATGAATGAACACCCACCAAATTCCACTCCTATTTTGTTAGGAAGACCTTTCCTTAACACATCACGAACAAAAATTGATGTAAGTGAAGGCACTCTCACTATGGAATATAATGGGGAGATAATTAAATTCAAAATATATGATTATGTGAAGTCTCCTAAGGACGTTAATTCAGTTTTTGCTTTTGAGTGTTGTTGAGCCTTTGATGCAGGATTGTTTTGAACTAACTCGTAGGGATAATTTCGACACCATCATTGCAAATGGAAGCATGAAAGAGCATGAAAAAAAATTGAGAAAGGAAAAGCTTGGTAAAGTGCCAAAATTAGAGTTTAAAGTGTTCCCCGAACACTTGAAGTCCTTGTTCTTGGCCAAACCATGAACTCAAGGAATATCATAAGGGGTTTCGCATTGTTGAGGTCGATCGGATGAAGTTGAAAGTTCTTTATACTTGTAAGATGAACCTTACCTAAGTCGAGCCAATGATAATTAAAAAAGGCGCTAATTGGGAGGCAACCCAATTTTATTTTATTTTATGTTATTCTACTTTATTTTATTTTTATTTTTAATAAATAGTCTGATTGATTATATTTGTTTGTGTGATGTGATTTACAAAAACAGAGGGGAAGAAATTAATTGCAGGGGACGTATGGGCTTAAATCTAGCACAATGACCCACGTGACTTTCCTGATTATTATTACTTTTAATTTTTAAAGCCCAACTTAATTATTTTCTATGTGTGAATTCACAGGAAAGGAGGGCACATTATGTGGGCCAAATCACCTCCAACTTTAGGGCCCATGTTAATCCATTATTTTAAAACCCATTTTATTCCTTACTCTACGTGAATTTGCAGACAAGAAATCACATCCGCCCCACTTATCAATTGGGAGACCTTTCACGCAAAAATTCAAAATCTCAAACTTCTGGGTTTTGGAAATTCGCTCACCAGCATTAAATTCTCATTCACCCTTCTCAATTCACCGCTGTAAATCTTCCCATTTAACCATAGTAGTTTTGCGCTCTAGTACACACGCAAGAAAGAAGAAACAGCGGAGGGACGATGAAGCGGAATCATCAAGGGCCCTTGTTTTATTTTGTGAAGTGGATGCTTCCAACGAACCCAACGCCGCTGCTGCCCATACTATTTTCGAAGAGAAAACTCTAGCACCGGAGGCTGCCGAGGGCGACGCACTGGAAGCCGTCGTGGTCAGAGTTCGTCCCAGCAATAAAATCAGGTGTATTCTACCCATTTTCATATTCAATTGCTCTTTTATACTTGCTTTTTCTTGGGGACAAGCAAACATTTAGGTGTGAGGGGAGATATGAATATGTTAACTGTGGTAGAGTTGTGATGCTGGATGGGGTATTATTGCTAAATTTTCTGATTTGTGGTGAAAAAGTTGCTGAATTTCTTATCCTGTGTCTTGTTCTTGTTGTCCTCTGAATTTTATGTTGATGTGGAGTTTGGAAAATTGAGGAATAAAATCTTTTGAGGTGATGAGGCTGATGCATGATTGAGGGGGTGGCAGTGATGTTGAGGAGCTGATGAAATTTGATATTCTTTGCAAAAAGTTTTGTGATTGTAGTGGCTGAATTTTTTTCGAATTTCATGGCAAATATACTCAATTTTTTGTGAGCTTTTGAGCCTTAACGAGCTATCATCTATAAGCTCCATTGAAATTTCTTTCTTGAGTGCATTGAATTTGGATTGCTCATTCTAGAACTTGCTCTTTTGAATGCATTTCAAGATCATGTGATTGGTTGTGTGTGATAAAATGATAAGGGTACTTAGGTTTAACCCTCTTGGTTTATATTGTTCCACCCGATTATGAAAACTCTAGGGAAGCCACGTTGAGCTTAAGCCTTCTTTTTGAATTATGAGCACATAAATGAACCCTAAATCCCCATTTCTTTCTTTAACCCTTCCGTTTGAACCCTTCATTACTTTGCAATGGGTGAATCTTGTGGAAATAATTTATGGTTGAATTGAAGATGAAGGGGAGTTGATGTAAAAAAATTGGAGAAGGAAAAAAAAGCAAGAAAAGGAAGAACGGAAAATTTGAGAGAATTGAAAAAAAGAAAAGAAAAAAAAAGAAAAATTCTTGAAAAAAAGAAAGGGAAAAGGAGCTGCTGAAACTGTTCATATTGAGCTACTGAAATTTTATGGCTGACACTGAATTCTTTCAGTGTTACACCCGCTGTTCCGAATCTAAAAAAAAAGTAGGTGTGGGGAGGTTAAAAGTGAAAGGAAAATGCTGTTTTGAAAAAGAAAATTTGAGGTTGATGGTTGATTTGATTTGTAGAGATCACATGTTGTTAAGTGGTGCATTTAGCCATTCATATCCCTCTTTTTACCTCAATTACAACCCTATTAAAGACCCTTTGATTGTTGCATACGATCCATTTAAAATTGGTGGAGATTTGATTTGGGAGCAAGCCTATGATAATGACTTTTCTTGTTCAATTTTATGAGTGATCTTGCTTCCTAATCATACATTTGAGTGTTTTTGAGTAAATCTTTGTGAGGCCTTAGAATTTTAAAAGATTTGATGCCATGAAAGTTGCAAACTTTGAGTGAAGAGTAATTTTTCATACTAGTTCCGAATGCTCATTAGTTACTTTTCTCTTTTTGTGTTGTGACTTTCATTTGTCTTTTTAGATGGAGTTCCTTGGTTTTCAATTCTCTATCGTCTTTGATCTTAGTTTGCTTGAGGACAAGCAAAGTTTAGGTGTGGGGAGATTTGATAAGTCATATATTACCATGATTGTTTGGTGAAAATTCAAGTCTATTTGATTAAATTATATGTTATTCATGTGCTGATATTGACTTATTTTGTCTTTAAAAAATAATCACTTTAATTATATGAATTGATATGGAAACAGGATGTTAAGTGCAAATAAGGAAACAAATCAACTAGCATATCTTCCACATATTTTCACAGCCAAATATCCTTCAAATCTGTTGAAGGCACATTCAAGGAGAAAAAACACGGTAAAGAGATTCTGAAAATCGAGAAGAAAAGAAAAAAATCAATTAGATTTCTTGGGGGATAAGAAGATAAATAGGGCAGGTGGATACTTAAAAAGGGGACACTACACGAGATTTTTCGAAAAGAAGAAAAAAGAGGAGGCGACTGCAAGGAGGATTTGAGCGTGAAGTGAAGAACAATTGGACATCATCGGTTCTTTTATTTATTTCATATTTTGTAATGAACATGTGGGATTAATCTCCTTTTCTAGTTTAGAATTTCGTGAACCTCCCGTTAAATGTTAGTTTAATTATTAAGGATTTTTATATTGAATATTTTGTGTGAATTTATTCCATTACATGCTTTGAATTGATTTATAGCACTTTGATAATTATTTTAGTCTAGCCAACTAGTTTAATTATTTTATTGCTTATTGCTATTTCATGATCCACCATCCGTAATTGTTGTGAGGAATAAATTTAGTAGCAAATAGAGATTATTCCCTCTAGATGTAATGGAATCTAGGCTGTATGATTCCTAGCCGATTTTCATAGCCTAGTAATTCTATGTTTGGAGTCTTAATGCATTTTCGAGTTTGAATCCATAGGGTCACTCGGGAATAGTTCAATTTAGTGGTCGTACCCTAATTGATGAACTTAAGAATATTCGGGTTGATTGGTTGTACCGTCAATCTAGGATTTGAGTTTGCACATCAGGCAAGATATTTAATTCCTGTAATTAATTGATTTATTAAACGGGAAGGGATCGTTATCCTAATCTAGGTTTTTCTCACTTGGTTAATTTTCTAATTAAATTTCGTTTACTTTGCTATATAAAAAATTGAGTTGATTTATTGTTCATTCTATTTTTTATTTCTCTCAAACAAAACCCCCCTATTTATTTTATTTGTTTTCAAAATATTTATTTAATTTAAATTTTGATTTACTCCTTTTTGTTCAACTCGTACTCGTTGCTATACTCTGTACTGGATTGAGTTGGAAATAAATTATGATTTTGTAGGCCGGGACAACCTATCAAATATGAATATATGAAAATAATAAATTAATGTATGGCAAAAGCTCCTGCGCCTCCGGGGACACAGAGGGATACTTCGTGTCCCCATGTGAACACAACCCTCCCCCTCTATATTCTATTTAAACCTATGTATTGCTAGGGGTTTAAATTGTAAAGGGGCACTGAAATTGCAAAGGCGCACAGAATGTGCACAAGAATCTCACTCTTAATGTATACACAAATAAAAAACTCTTATTATCAAGGTTAATTTGGAGATGATGTGTCATTTTCTTAGATTTTTAATTTTTTTCTTCCTAGTTGGTTATGAATTCGGTGCCAAATTGTAATGTTATTGTATTTTAGGGATTCATTTGCAAATTTTATTAATTTAAAAACAAAAATATAAGACAAAATTCACAAATCACAATTTCATCCCATCATATTCTCTCAAGCCTGATCGTCAGTCGCCCTCTCTACCATCTCTCTACATTACCGGCGTCGACAAAAGGTAAAGCTATTCCACCATTGTCCAAGTCGCCCTGCGAACCTGCCCTATCTCTCCACCTTAATATCTTGCCACTCTCTCCGCCCTAATCTATGTATTGTCGGCGCCGCAGCAGAATAATCCCAACCTGCGGCTTGCCTTCAATCTCCGCCCAAATCTCCTGCCCTCTCTCTGCCCTAAACTCTGTATTGTTGGCGCCGGCTTAGATTGATGTATACTAAGGTAATTGTCGATCAGTTTTTATTTCTACTTGAAGTAATCTGTATTTTTTTGCCTTCGCCTCGATTATTTGGAGTCTATCTTTTGTGGTTTCACTTTGATGGGGGTTTTTCTATATTATTAATAATGAGAATTTATGCAGTATGTTGGGAGGTATTCAGAGTTGGAAAGAGGCCTAGCAATGCTGTTGGGATATGCTGAAAATAAAATGGATAATCATCTCTCTTAGCTTCTGAATTGAATAATTTGTTTATTTTATTTCTTTTATTTAAAAATGTGTATTTGAGTATGAATTATGTGATTCCAATCTCATACTTTGACCACATTGTCGGAGATTTTGGGTTTATTAAGAACTTGAATTTAGCAGAAAAGAGAAATTTTATCTGCAGTTAATTCTCTCAGGCGGGGCCGTGATGATGTTGAAAAATAGCGAATAAAAATATTTAATATATTATTATTTAATATACATAATAATGTTGATAAGTTTATTTTTAGTGAAAATAATGAATTTTAATTGAGATATTGAAGGAGTATGAATTTGGTAGTTATTTGTTTTCGATTGCCAATTGGATGATAAATATTTATATTGATTGATAGTTAAAAAAATAGAAAATAAAACTATTTAATATATTATTATAAATAATAATAGGCACAAGTTTATTTTTGGTGAAAATTATGATTTATAATTGAGATATTGAAGGATTACATGAAAGAAAAAAAATATATGTTAAAGATCGATTGAAAATTGTTTTTTACTTTTAGAATTTTACTTTTTGAAAATTATGATTTTAGATATTGGTGAAAATTATGATTTTAGATATTGAAGGAGTACATGAAAGAGAAAAAATATATATGTTAAATGATTGATATTTTTTGTAAAAATTATAATATATAATTGAGATATTGAAGGATTACATGAAAGAGAAAAAAAATATTAAAGATTCATAGTTAAAAAATAGCGAATATAAATATTTAATATTTTATTATAAATAATAATGCAGACAAGATATTGAAGGAGTACGAGAAAAAATACTAAAGATCGATAGTTAGAAAAAACAATGAATAAAAATATTTTATATTGTATTATATATAAATAATAATGCATACGAGTTTAGAATTTATTTTAGCAAAATTTATGATTTATATGTGAGATATTTGAAATAATGGCAATAAAGAGTTTCAAACGAAAAGATATTACATCATGGGTTTTTTTTGAAAGGGTTGACATTTTTATTCTCTTTTAATTACTATGTGACATTTTTCTCATGTCTAAATAAGTTTCAATTTTCAAATTATGGGTTGACGTATTTATTCTCTTTTTATTACTAACTTTGATTGACATTTTTATTCTCTTGTAATTACTATGTGACATTTTTCTCATGTCTAAATAAGTTTTAGTTTCAGATTTTATTACTTCTACTAAATCGACTAAAAAAATTCACAGAGAAAGCAAAGAGATTACAAGGTATGGGAATTTGAGATTTTCACATTGATGACATAATCGTTGAATTGATTAGTTGATAGTAGTAGCCGAGGTAGTCAAACTTAGCATTACAATATAGTGTATTGAATTGTTTTATTTTTTTATATCAATGTGAATGTTACCATATAGATGTTGAAATTAATTTTATTAATTATTATATTTTTACACGTAGATGTTGAAATTAATTTTATTAATTATTTGATTTTTACACGTAATTGAGATAATGAAATAGTACTGTGTAGAAAGAACATATTATTGTAATTGAGACATAGAAAGAACATATCATTATAATTGAGACAATAAAATAGTATTGTGTAGAAAGAATATATCATTTATTAATTCAATCGTGATATAGAATATGAACGAAATATCTACATATGAAATATGTAGAAAGAACATATCATTTATGAATTCAATTGTGATAAATACGGACGAAATATGAATATATGAAATATGTATTCCATCTTCATATATTTATAGAAAAATATGACTGTCATTCATCATTTTTATTAATTATTGAATTTGATATTTGAGACAGAAATAATACTTTGTAGAGAAACAATATATAGAGAAACAATATACTCCTTTAAAGATAAGGAAATATAGACAAGACAAAGACAACTATATATATGTATGCGTATTTTTCAATATTTATTCTACATTTAAAATACTCCATTCGTCTGCCCGAAAGTTCACATTTTGTCATTTTGGACGTCCGCACCAAAGGTCCATATTTCCCCTTTTAAACACATGGGACCCACACACATCACCAATACAATAAATTTATGGGACCCATACACCCCACTAATACAACTTTCAACTACGCCTTAAATAATAATACTCCTTAATCCACGTGCAAAAAACAAATATCCACCTTTGTGGCGGACGGAGGGAGTAAGACAAGTTACGCTGTGCATATTTAAAATATATACATATATTAGTAAAAATACTATATTGTAATGAATAAGAATTTATAAAGTTTGTTAATAATTTTTTATTACATTTTTAATTAATTTTTTAATCAATAGTTTGTAATGAAGCTGAATATAAAAAGTAATACATTTATTAAGAAATATATTTTTAATAAAACTAATATAAATGGGTGTACACGTATATTCAGATGCACGAGATACCAATTCATTATTATAGGTAGTATTCATTTTGCCAATTTGATCTATCACATTAAAAAGTATCAATTTCTTTTTTAGGTAGATGAGATCCAAAAAACAATTACTATTCAACCTACTACAATAATAATATAAGAAGTTTGATATCTTTATTAAGGATAAAGTCTTGCGTGAGACTATTTTACATTTTTTAAATTAGTTATCACTTTCACTATAAAATATTATTACTTTTCATTTATATTATAATTTTTTTATGAGATAGTATTATATCTTTTCATTAATTGAGTATCACTCTTCATTATAAATGTTATAAATTTGTATCCGTATTATATAAGAGCTTATGTGAGACGGTCTCGCACATGTCTTTGCCTTTTATCAATACAATTTACTCATAACTTTTAGTATTTTTCAATTTCAATAATACATTTTAAGTATAATATTTCAATGATCTCACGTATTACACGGGCTTTGTATTAGTTTTACACATGAAGACATCTATTTGAGAGTTTGTTTATAACATGTGGTACCTTTCTACAACCTTTGATGAATGGAAAAGACTTGGGTGACACCGTCTCATGAATCCTAATTCTTGAGACGGATCATCCATTAACCCATTAAATATATTTTAGAGGGCCATGTTTGGTGGTTAAATAAAGCTTGACTTCCAAGTCAAATAAAGCCTCGAAGGTTCCAGAATTAGGTCAAATTAAGCAATGACCAATCAAATTGTGTTATACATGGAAAGGCCCAAGCCCGCAGAATCAGGTCAAATCTGTCATTGACTAATTAGATTGTGAGTTACTTATGGGGGCATTCTCATCCTTCACCTATATAAGGAGTCATCCTCCATTCATTCCAGACACACTAAAACATCTGAAGATGCAGACACTTCTGAAGAGATCAAGAATACGAGCAGTACTCCGTTGAGATCTTCAAGCATCTTCAAGCTAAAACGGCTTGCGATCCGAGATAAAGGTTCTAAACCACTCTGATTCGGCGTTCTTCAAATCAAGTTCTTCGGCATTCTTCATGGAAAGCTTCAAGAATAACGTTTTAATCCGAACAAAGGCTCGATCTCTCCGGATTAACGTTATAAGTTTCAAGAATAATATTTTAATCCGAACAAAAGCTCGACTCCTACGGATTAACGTTATAAGCTTCAAGAATAGTATTTTAATCCGAACAAAGGCTCGACCCCTCCGAATTAACGTTATAAGTTTCAAGAATAACATTTTAATCCGAACAAAGGCTCGACTTCTCCGGATTAACGTTATAAGTTTCAAGAATAGCAGTTCGGGCTCGACCCCTCCGGATTAACGTTATAAGTTTCAAGAATAGTATTTTAATCCGAACAAAGGCTCGACCCCTCTGGATTAACGTTATAAGTTTCAAGAATAGCGTTTTAATCCGAATAAAGGCTCGATCCCTCCGAATTAATATTATAAGCTTCAAGAATAACATTTTAATTCGAACAAAGGCTCGACTCCTCTAAATTAACGTTATATTCGAGTTCGAACAAGCTTCAATTGAAGATCCAACTCAACTAAACTCTACACACACGTTATCAACACAGTCAACATACTCAAGTCGAAGTCAAAGTCAACAAAGTCAAGTCAAGTCCAAATTGGTTCAATAAAAGAATAAGAGGATTGATTGGAGATTGTAACCCATTTACATTATCTTTCAAATTAAATCCTACCCAATTTGTGTTTATTTTATTATAAATACAAAATTTGTTGTTACAAATTTTGGCACGCCCAGTGGGACCATCTCTACCTCTCATCTCTTCTCTCTACAAGCTCGAAAGTACAAAATGGCTTCTGTCAAGATTACTGTGGGAAGGACTACTGCTTCTAAGCTCTCAGAGTCATTGAATGAATATGTTGCTGTTGTTACGAGGAGCATGTCATAAAAAGCTCGGTCAGAAGCCTCATCGATATCCGACCCTTCAGTTGAGGAGTCTTCGAGAAAATAACTACCTATGAAAGAGGATAGTGATGAAGATTCCGCATCTTCAAGCTCTTCATCTGTCTTAGTTGCAGCTCCAGTAATGATGGCAGACGCCTCAACTATTGAGGAGCAGTTAGCAAGTATGATGAAAAGATTCAAAAATCTCCCAATTGATGGAAAAAAGAGACATCACAGAGACTAGCTGTACAAACGGAAAAAGAGTCATGGACGATAGTGAGGTGGAAGAGATCAAAAGTGCCAGACTATTGAAAAGGAGCAAACTCAAGGAGCATTGCAGCTTTCAGCTGATGGAATGCTCCAAGTCAATCAATTGAAGGATATTATACTTAGAACAATAAAAGAAAGGTTTGAAGAGAATTCCAAGCCCACTTTCACTTATGTCAAGCCATTCACGAAAAGAGTAGATAACTTGAAGTTGCTAGCTGGCTACCAACCTCCCAAGTTCCAATAATTTGATGGCAAGAGAAACCCGAGGCAGCACATAACACACTTCATTGAGACTTGCCATGACGCTGGTACTTATGGATACTATATGGTGATGCAGTTTGTACACTCTCTCAAAGAAAATGCCTTTGATTGGTATATCAACTTGCAAGCTGAATCCATTGATAGTTGGGCACAAATGGAGCATGAGTTCCTTAACCATTTCTATAGTACAAGGAGAACCGTTAGCATCACTGAGCTAACTAATACTCGTCAGTTAAAGGAAGAGCCTGTGATTGATTATATCAATCGATGGATGAATTTGAGTTTAAACTATAAGGACCGATTATCTGAAGAGTCCGCTATTGAGATGTGTATCCAAGGGATGGAATGGAATCTCCTTTATAAACTCAAAGGAATTCAACCTAAGTCTTTTGAAGAGTTGGCTACTAGGGCCCATGACATGGAGTTAAGCATGGCTGCTAGTGGAATCAAACATTCACCAATGTTGGACTCCTACAAGTCCAAAGATAAACAAGATTTCAAAAAAGGTGGCAAGCCCTATAATAGAAATTCCAACAAACAATCAATGACCACAAATACTATGACTGTCAAAGTCCGAAAGAATGGAGATGATAAGAAAGACAAAGGGAAGCAGGTTGCCCAAGAATGGGGGCAAAGAAGATTAACTCTTAAAGAGATGCAAGAAAAAATTATCCATTTCTGGACTCAGATATTTCTGGCATATTCGATGATTTGATAAAGAATAAACTTCTTGACCTTCCTGTGATGAAGCATCCAGAAGAAGCCAGCCGAACTAATGATCCAAAATACTGCAAGTATCACAGGTTGGTGGGTCATCCTATTCATGATTGTTTCGTCCTTAAGGAAAAGATCATGCAGCTGGCTAAAGAAGGAAAAATCGTGTTAGAAGATGAGGCAGCCACAAACTTCACTTCTGTAAAAGAAAGTCATGATGAAAGCTCATGTCACGTTGTGAATGAGGAGGACAGCGAGAGTGAACATTCTAAAACCTAGGATAAAGCTTACTCCATGAAGGTGACCTTCAATGATGAAGATATGTTAATGGGTTCACAATCTCATAACCGACCTCTATTTGTGACTGACTATACACAAGGGGTGCGAGTAAATCGTATACTTATTGATGGATGCTCGACAGTGAACATTCTATCTTTAAGGATGTTGAAGAAGTTAGAAATACCCGTGGATGAGCTAAATCATAGCCGATTGATGATTCAAGGGTTCAACCATGAAGGACAAAGAACTCTCGGTACAATAGTTCTTGATTTGCTTATTGATGAGATGAAATCAACAGTGCTCTTCCATGTCATCAATGCAAAAACTTCATACAACATGCTTTTGGGACATCTCTGGCTGCATGAGAATGGCATGATTCCTTCTACGTTACACCAGTGTTTCAAATATAGCGAAGGCAGTAATGTGAAAAGGGTAATCGGTGATGACAAGCCATTTACTGAAGCCGAGTCCTACTTCTCAGATGCTAAATTTTCTTCAAGAATATAAAGGATGTAAAACATGAAGAAGCTCCAGCACAAAATGATGTGGGCAATAAACAAATAAAAGATGAGGGTAGCACATCATCTGCCACTCTCAAGAAGAGTAAAGAGAAGCTTGAGACCTTGGAGGAGTTGATGTTGCCTTTAACAAAATTGATGCAAATAAATCTTCTCCTCCACTACTCAAAGGATTCACGCGTCCTGTTGAAGGAGCAAAGACCGAACACGGTGATGTGTTTGAAGCAGAAATAACCAAGTCGTATAGTCCATAAGCTTACTAGTTACGAACCAAAAGAAAAGCCGATGGCGGGTAAGTTACATTAAGAGACCATTAATCGATCGAAATATGGGCTTAACGCTACTCAGAAAATGTTGAAAAATAGTGGCCCTATTTTCAAGAATGCTAAGCTAGATTTGGGATATGTTGCTCAAAAGTCAATCCTCATTGCAATTAGAAGAGCAAGTATAAATTATCTCACCGAAGGAGAAGCTTCATCCATGGATGATATATTTGATGAAAGCGGTAGTAAAATCAAGAGTCTCTGTTTTCGAAAGGCTTGGAAGTGTCTTCGAGAGACTTGGACCCTGTGAAAGAACCAAGTATGGGAGGCAAAATAATGTTAATTCTCCTACCTTCAAGAAGCTTCGAAGTCGAATTTCTTCTCACATGAAGCGGCAAAATATCTTGACTGACTCATGTGGAAGAGTCCTGAAATCCAAGATGCAGACAATTATCTTTAATAAAGACAATAATGATGATGATAGAGAAAGTGTAGCTTCTACCAACCATATCACTGCTCTTGAAGATTCTCAAATGGAGGAAATAGATGTTGAAGATGCCCCTCCACAATTTGAAGAAGGAGTGAAAGCCACTGTTGATGAGTTGAAAGAAATCAACTTAGGTGATGAAAATGATCCACGTCCTACCTACATAAGTGCTCTGCTAAATTTTGAGGAAGAAGAAAAGTATATTAGCATTTTGCGAGAATTCAGGGACGTTTTTTACACGGTCACATAAAGAAATGCCAGGTTTGGATCCAAAAGTTGCAGTGCACCACTTGTCCATTACAAAGGGAACTCGACCAGTAAAACAAATACAGTGTCAATTTCGACCAGAGTTGATTCCTTTAATTGAGGACGAGTTTAATAAGCTTCTTGAAACAGGCAAGATCCGAGAAGTCAAATATCCTACATGGATTTCTAACATCGTACTGGTGAGAAAGAAAAATAGGCAGCTCAAAGTATGTGTTGATTTCCGAGATTTGAACATGGCATGTCAGAAAGATGACTTTCCACTGCCAATTGCTGAACTCCTGATTGATGCAACGACGGGGTATGAGGTCCTTTCATTTATGGATGGGTCATCTGGCTACAATCAAATTGGTCTGGCTCCTGAGGATCAACAGAAGACAACCTTTCGTACTCCAAAAGGAATATATTGCTACAATGTCATGCCATTTGGCTTGAAAAATGCTGGTGCCACTTATCAATGAGCCATGCAAAAGATATTTGATGAAATGCTTTATAAGATCGTCGAATGCTATGTTGATGATATTGTGGTGAATCAAAGAAAAAGAATGATCATCTCCATGATCTTAGGCGAGTGTTTGAATGATTAAGAGAGCATCAACTCAAGATGTATCCACTCAAGTGTGCATTTGGAGTTTCATCCGGGAAATTTCTTGGATTTATTGTTCGCCGTCAAGGAATCGAGATAGAGAAAGCAAAGATTGATGCAATCATGAAGATGCATGTGCTCGGAACATACATGAACTCAAAAGTCTCCAAGGAAAGTTGGCATACTTGAGAAGATTCATATCAAACTTGGCCGGCCGATGCCAACCATTTAGTTATCTCATGAAGAAAGGTAGCATATTCGAATTGGATGAAGCTTGCAATAATACTTTCAATAGCATTAAAGGATACTTGATGAATGCACCAGTGTTGGGTGCTCCAATACCGGGGACATTCATTAATCCTTTATCTAGCTGCTCAAGAGCGTTCTATTGGAGCTTTACTCGCACAAGAAAATGATGATGGCAAAGAAAAAGCTCTATATTATCTAGGTAGAACCATGACTCCAAACGAGTTGAAGTATTCACCCATTAAGAAGATATATTTATCCCTTATCTTCGTGATTCAAAAGTTGAAGTATTACTTCCAAGCTCACACAGTTCGGCTAGTTTCGAAAGCCAATCCACTAAAGTTTATCATGTCAAAGCCAGTACTTTCTGATCTATTTGAAAGATGGTATCTCCAACTCCAACAGTTTGAGATCGTGTATGTCCCTCAAAAGGCTGTAAAAGGACAAGTGTTGGCAGATTTTCTAGCTGATCACCCAATGCCTGCTGAATGTGAACTATATGATGAACTCCCAGATGAAGATGCTTTCGCTGTTGAGATAGCTTCTCCTTGGAAAATATTATATGGAGCATCTCATAGAGAAGGAGCTGGTGCGGGAGTAGTGTTTGTAACATCCAGTGGTGAAGTTCTACCCTTCTCATTTTCCTTAACAAAAAATTGCTCTAACAATGTGGCTGAGTATCAAGCACTCATACTTGGTTTGGAAATGGCTGTCGATATAAAGCAGCTACACCTTAGGGTGTTTGGTGATTCGCTATTGGTGATAAATCAACTCCTTGGAGTGTATGAAGTGAAGAAGCCTGAGTTGTTCCCATACCACAAGTATGCTCAAAAGCTTATGGGATATCTTGGTGATGTTGATATCAAGCATCTATCTAGAAGAGAGAATAAGCAAGCTGACGCTCTCGCTAAGCTAGCATCAACTATAGCTATCCTAGAGGTGCAGATTCAAATACCGGTGTGTAGAAGTTGGGTTGTACCACAAATCTTCGAAGATGATGATTATGAAGAAGTTGAAAATCATGTGGTGGAGGTTTTCGAGGTTGAAGAAGAGGATTGGCGCCAACAACTCGTGGACTATTTGAAGTATGATACGGTGATCCACGCCAAAGGGTCGATATTTAGCGTCGAGCGCCTCGATTCATTTATTTCAAAGGCACACTTTATAGAAGATCATTTGATGGAGTTTTCTTGAGATGCATGTATAAGGAAAAAGCTGCTCAAGCAATGGAAGAAGCTCATTCCGAAATTTACGGTGCTCATCAATATGGGCCGAAATTGCATTTCAGAATCAAGAGAATGGGTTACTGTTGGACTACAATGGTGAAAAACTGCATGGAATATGCACAAAGATGTCAAGCTTGCCAATTTCATGGAAATTTGATTATCAACCTCCGGAGCCTATGCATTCGACAGTCACTTCATGGCCTTTTGATGTTTGGGGATTAGATGTGGTGGGGCCGCTCACAAAGTCTTCTGGTGGTCACCTCTACATTCTTGCTGTAATCAATTACCTTTCAAAGTGGGTCGAAGCTGTACCTCTGAGGGAAGTGAAGAAAGAAAATGTTGCTGATTTCATTTGGATCAACATCATTTATAGATACGGTGTTTGCTTGTTCACCTTTTTGCGTATCCTCAAGTGTAGGGAATTAATTTTAGTTCCACGTGTGACCAAGTAAAAATAATATCGTACCCTAGGATAATTATAGATCTACTATTTAATCTAATTATGACTATTCTAATTTAAGACAAATCTGATTTTTAAAGAGAATTACTTAAATTAACTATGCAGAAAATAATTACTAAAAATAATAAAATATCAAATAATTAAATAAGAAAAGTATTCAAGAGAGAAGATAGACAGCACTAGGAAATCCAGTTAAATCGATCAAATTAAATCACTAGAAAATCAGTTAGAATCCCTGCAGTTCTTATGAAAGCAATCACTTAATTATGTTAAATCCCTTTTCTAAAGTAAACTTAACACATATATCTGATGCAGAAGAATAATTCTTACTCCCTTTCTAGGTACTTTATGTAAAATTCAATTAAAGGCTAGAGCATTAGACTTCCCTTTATAGGTACTTAAGAATTAATCCCTAATTCCCACATAATAATCTAAGAAACCAAATCCTCTAGAATGGTAATTAATAGATATATCAAGTGTCCTATATTAATTATTTTAATAAATAAAGGTTATATGTTTAGATCCCCTTTACCCATAATAGGTTGACAAATGTAATTCTTATATAACTTAAGTAATAAGCATAAGCATGCACAAAGCAATGACATACACATGAATAAAGACAGATCATATAAGACAAAAACATAATTCTCAAATCAAAGCATTAATAAAGGAATAAGTATACTGCAGGTATCCAACCTTAAGTCTAGATCATCAATTCAACACAACTTAACTTTCAAACCTAGCGCTATCAAAGAAGTACTAGCCCATGGTGTTACAGGCAACACACATGGTTAGGTATTAAAACATATTATCCAAAATTAAGAAAGAAAGAATAAGAATAACCCTAAATATGGAGCGATTCTCTGCTTTCTCCTCCGTGATTCTGAACCTCCTCGTTCTCCTTCTCAAGTAAGCAATATTGATAAACTTTTCGGGATGGGTGGATGGGATGGTGAATTGTGAAAAGATGTGAAGAGATAGAGTTTGAAACACCCCAGGACTCCTTTTATAGTTCAGTACTGATCCTTCATGAATTCTAACTTAAAAGTGGGCCTTTTCACATTAAAAACACGAATGGGCAAAAAAATGATGAAACGACGAATCTAGACTCACTGGGATGCCGCACGAGTTGTGCCAGATGTGGCACGAGTCGTGCGGGTGCAGGATGGCGGCATTCCTCTGCAGCAGCTATGCGGCACGACACATGCGTCTCACAGCGCTCGGTGGCATGTGCGGGCACCTCTCGACAGCGCTTGCGGCACGGCTTGGTGTGCCGTGCGGCACGACCTCCTCCTTCTGGCCGGCACGAGTTGTTCCGATTCTTTTTTCTCTTAACTTCACTCCAACTTCATTTTTGACTTCCGTTTTTGCTCTTTTCACCTTGTTTTCCACCTAACAACACAAAATAACACCTCACACGCATCTAAAATACAAATTTATACAATTCAACCACAAGATGCTCAAATACGGATATAAATCCCACATAATGGTGCTAAATCAGGCTCTAAAACACACAGATTTTTGCTCTAATCAAACCTCCAAACTTAAGATGTTGTTCATCCCCGAATAACGAAAAAGAACAAAGAAGAAGAAAGTTAGTCTGTAAATCTAAGGGAAAACAAGGAATATGACAATTAAACCATTCAAAAGACAATCGTCATCAACTCCGGTCATGCAACTCTAATTACATGCAAGAATTCATTCATAGCATACACGTTAAGACAATCACCCCCAATTCAAATGCTCCATCAACTTATTCTCACGGGAAGTATATCAATCCACTCAAGTGTAGAAGATGTACACTTATGGGATATAGAGTTTACGCTCAAATTCAACTCAAGTGCATGCGTAACCATAAGCTTGCCAAACGTCTCAAACTCTCCACCACTTAAAGTATGATTCGACAATAGGATCAACAAGGACTTTTATTAGGATGTAATGTTAGCTTTTTGGTAAGGTAGAAAACATATGGACAAAGTAACTCAATTAGTATAGAATTAAAACCAAAGATCTTTTGTACTGCAGATTTTCACACTTCAAGGCTATCCAGCTTCATGCTCTTCTAATTTTCTTCTCTCTCCTTTTACTTCAAGCTTCAACATACTTTTTTCCTTTCTTTTTTCTTTTCTCTAGATACTAGTTTCGGGCACTACCTCTAACATCTTGGGGTACTAATTTCGGCACTACCCCTAAGGAATTTTTTTAGCTCATACTTTTTAGCTCATAATCACTTGTACAGCTCCAAATATTTTATTCCTTCCAAACTCCATAAACAACAACTCACACATTTTGACAGCATTTAATTCTCCACTAAATATAGGAATTTTAAAGCTCAAATAGGATATCAAAGTGGCTATCTTCGTAGGTTGCCAAAGAAATAAGGCTTTTAGGCTCAAAAGGGCTAACTACGTATATATACTATTTGGTAGGAAATTATCTGGCAAAGTGACTCATAAAAATAAAAAATGGCCTAAAATCATCTCCCATTATCTAACATAACACGCGGTCTCAAGTAAGACAAAAGACAAGTTCTAGAATACACACTAGAATGATACTCCCTCCCTAGAAAGAAATATCATGTGATTATATACATGATCTATAGGCATAAAATCTCACATGGGTTTTCAAGTAACAGAGCACTATTCATGGTAAGCAATGTCTCACAACTACACATAGAACTTCATACCACAATATAACTTAAGTTCAATTCCTTTATCAACTTCAAGAGCATATGAATTTCTGGCAGAAATCTAACAAATAAGATCATAATAAGCAAACAACCAGAAACCTAAACATAAATACCAACATAATATCCCCACAAATATCCAATAATAAAAATCACGATAAAAATGATACATGGGAGAGACAAATACATCAAAACAACCCTATCAAACTATCACTCCACTCAAAGCCTAAACAGAAAATAGAAATAAAGTGAAGAGATAGAATGACACAACCTCAATAGACAAGGCTGTTTAAAACAGGGGCCATAGACTCCATCAGTCACGTCGATCCTGGCGCTCTCGAACTTCATCTCTCAAGCTTTGGATCTCTCTTTGTATCTCTCTCCGAGAACGCCAGACCTCCCAGAACAATGCTCGAAACTTCTAGTCATTCGAGTGCCTAATGGAGTCAAATTGATCATTGACGTATTGAAACATCTCTTTCCACGAATCCTGCACACCTGGAACATAATAAGAATAGTAATCAGGGGTCACGGGACCAGCAGAAGTGTTGGGTCCTCTGTACTGGGCTCCAGAGGGAGCTGTAGATGTCCCCAGTGCAAATGGATCCGATGCTACTCTGGATGGACCGCCCTGATAGAACCCACTACTAGGATGCCGTGAGTCATATGTCCCAAAAAGCTCCGACGCGTCCTCCTCATTCAACATCATCTCATCCTCATCCTCAACATAAGCATAGTCAGCTTCATTCTGAACTTGGGGATTCGCTGCTCTCTCATTATGCTCTCTAATAACCTTCTCCCAATCTCCATTTTTATTAAAGACAGATGAGACATGGGTGTGCAAATAAGACTTGCAAATAAAGTTCTCTTTATTATCCAATGTCGTCAACTGCTCACATGGGAGTGGTATAGAAAAGCTGCCAGGCTTGTATAAAAGCTGGCCAACTCGCTCATCTAAAATATGTGCATTCTTCAAAGCTCGCATGTTTATGTCTAGCTTTTTCTCATCCACGAGCTTCATCCCATCAATTTGCACTGCTTTGATCTCAGCTATTTGGGTGATAATACCACCCATCATCACTGATCTAGTCTCCCCATCTCTGAAGTGGAAGAGCTGCTCCATAACAAGTGCGGCCAAGTCAAACAGCTTCTCCTCACACATACACCAGAGGATATAAAGCTCCTCCAACCTAACTTGGCCCTCCTCATGCCTAGCGAAGATGGTATTTGAGAGGACTCTTTTAATGTACCTGAAAACCGGGCTGATAATACACGTGAACTTAGACTCTCTAGGTACGAAGGCTTCATTCTTGCCCGAGATCTTGCTCCACAATGTATCCTTGTCAAATGCATCACTAATCTCATCAGTAGCATCATACGGAGATCCAAATCCCATGTTTAACTCCTTTCTAGTCATTGTCTCTTTCCTCCCTCTCAACATGAAAGTGCATCCACTGGGCAACCTATCAGGCTCCTCCTAATATACATCATATGACAGGTAGAACTCCATCGTCAATGCATACGTGGTAGGCCTCCGAGCATTAAAAAACTCTAATATCCCCACTCTCTCAAAGAAGGTATCCACATCCCGCTTTATATCGAGTCTGACCATAGTATCCTCATCGTGATAGCACGTTCGCACTATCCTACACTCCAAGTGACTGTAGTCCTTTATATGATCCTTTCATTTAGGATAATAAATCCCAAGGTGTCGAGGACTAGTTTTGTTCATTCTAATCTGAGCTATCTCTTTTTGCTTTTGCTCATCGGTCCATCCATCCCCAATTATTTCCTAGAAAAGTTACATGTAATATGCGAGCAATAATTCTGAACACAAAAATAATGTATCTTTACTTGACTCAAATTTAAACTAAGTAAGAAATATAAACTCACTTCACACATGAAACTAACATGCCACACATATATATCCTTGCTTCCTACTTAAACCCTGCCAAAACAGCCCATGAACAACACATGAGAGTACTACTCACGTTTATGAGCTTGTAGGAACAAGAAATTACAAAAATCAAACCCAACATGTCAATTTCACACAAATTACAACATGCTTTTAGTATAAAAATTAAACACTAACACTCCAACATGCTTCCACTTGCTCAATCCCTCAACCAACATCAAACACCATCAACTGAGGTCCTAAGGGTATCAACTAATCAAGACAAAACCACCAATCAAGTAAGCAATTTCGAATTTTGAAGCAAAACAGTACGCTCATCAAGTGTTCGACAAAATGCCCCGAAGAAAATTCACTTCCAAACTCAAATTTCAAATTGAATCAGCTTACCCATGATACAAATATACACATACTTGAAAATCAAATCAAAAGGATGAGGAAATCATACCTTATTTGGAGAAATATGAAAAATTTCAACTTTGAAGCTTTTTCCCCAATTTTGAACTTAGACCCCTAATTTTCCCTCTCAAGTGCTCAATTCAAGTATACAAATGTGTTTAACGTGTGTGGGTAGTGTAGTGGTGAAGTGGAATTGTGTTTTATGGACGAATTTGTGATAAAAATTCGAAGAGTGAAAAGGGCAGTGTGTACGGCAGTGGAGAAAATGGCAAAACTGACCAAAAATTCAAATTTTAAACTTACCTGGTCTTGGACGACTTCGGCACGACTCGTGCTGCAAAATCGCATGACTCGTGCCGCCTTACCTGACGCCAACTCTGTGCGTTTCTGCTCAACATGGCACGACATGTGCTGTATTTTATCGGCGGTCGTGCTGCAAATTCCTGCCACTCGTTCCGATGCCCGCCCTCGTGCTTGGCGTGCATGACTCTCCCCTGCCCTTTTTTCAGCCTTGGCATGACGTGCCATGTAATGGCACGAGTCGTGCGACCCTTCAAAGTACTGCTTGGCATTTCTTTCGACTTTTTCAACCTATTTCTTCAAATTTTCATCCAATTTAAGCTCAAATACACTTGATTCATTAGTAATATCATTAGGAAAATTCAAAAGTTCAATAAAAAATTAATCACACCAAATCTAGGAAACTAAACATGACAAAATAAAACACTTGGATAATTGAAAAAAAAATAAAAAATTTGAAATAAATTCCAAAAGTTCTAAAAAAAATCAACCTCCAAGCATCACACACAAGTGAAAGAAAACTTACCTCGGTGCTTCAAGATATTGGGATGCACGTCCACCCCCCAAACTTAGTTCAAACTAAGTGAGAAACTAAGTTTGCAAAAAGTGAATACCATCGACGAAGAAGCCCCTAATAAAATTTCCTACGCCAAACAAAAACATTAAAGCAATAAAATAGGAGGGAAAGCCCCCAACAAGTGCTCATGTTTAACATCAGAGAGTCACGATGGAATGCTCATATTTAACGTCGTTGAGCTCAAGGAAAGCAAACTACTTGAGGTAATCAACAAAAAGGACTTCCTTATCCTGTGGCGACCTATAATGCTTCATCTGATGCTCATTAGCCACGAAATAATTTCCATCCTTATCCAACAACTCATATGTACCTCCACCAATAGCTCTATGTGCCACGAATGGCCCCATCCACTTAGACTTTAACTTTCCAGGAAAAAGTCTATGTCTAGTATTGAACAACAAGACTTCATCCTTCTCACAGAACTCCTTAAAACGAATCTTTTCATTATGCCTCCTTTTTATTTTCTTCTTGCTGATCTGTGAGTTCTCATAAGCTCTATTTCTAAACTTCACAAGTCTATTCACCTGAGTCATCCGCAGGCCACCCGCTTCTTGCATATCCAAATTCAACTTCCTCATCGCCCAAAATGCCTTATGTTCAATCTCCACATGAAGATGACATGATTTTCCATAGACAATTTGGAATGAAGACATCTCCAAAACAGTCTTGTAAGCAGTTCTGAATGCCCACAATGCATCATCTAGCTTCATAGTCCAATCCTTCCTACTCACGTTCACTATCTTCTCTAAAACTTGCTTAATCTGGCAATTAGAGACCTTAGCTTGCCCATTAGACTATGGGTGATAGGGTGTTGCCACCCTATGCCAAATACCATAATCCTTCAATACCTTCTCCATGAGCTTGTTAACAAAATGGATTCCCCCATCGCTAACTAGTACTCTAGATACTCCAAATCGCGAAAAGATATGCTTCTTAAAAAATGCTTGCATAACCCGGGCATCATTCGTCTTGGTTGAAATTGCTTCCACCCATTTAGACACATAATCAATAGCCAAAAGTATATAAAGATATCCATTGGGCGAGGGAAAGGGACCCATAAAGTCTATCCCAAACACATCAAAATCTCTACTATATAACTATTCCGGAGAGGCATTTCATCTCTCTTAGAGATACTTTCAACTCTTTGACACCTATCACAGCTTGCAACATATGACTCAAAAGATTTGAAATGGGATGGCCAAAACAAACTTGATTGTAAAACCTTTGCAACTGTCTCCTCGGCACCGAAATGCCCCCAGTTGGTTGTGCATGATAATGATTTAGCACACTTTCCTATTCCTCTTCCGGTACACATCTCCGGATGATAGAGTTTGTGCATATCTTATAGACGAAAGGCTCATCTCAAATATATTTCTGCACATCTCTCATGAACTTCAAATGCTGATGCCGACTCAAATTATAAGGCTTAGCTCCACTTGCAAGAAAGTTGACATAATCAGCATACCAAGGAGCTTTTGATTTTGTAGCCAAAGCGAATGCCTGGTGAAGCTCCACATCTAGAATCTCCTCATCCAGGAATAGCTCTTTGATAATCTCTTTCTCATCTTCACAATGCTCCCTTGTCTCCAACCTAGAGAGGTGATCAGCCACTACATTCTCACTCCCCTTCTTGTCTCTTATCTCCATGTCAAATCCCTGCAATAGTAGGATCCATCTAATAATCCTAGGCTTGGCATCCTTCTTCTCCATCAGATAGCGGATCACAGAATGATCCATATACACCACAGTTTTCATCCCCACCAGATACACACGAAACTTATCAAAAGCATACACCACAGCTAAAAATTCATTTTCAGTCACGGTGTAATTCTTCTGAGCTGCATCAAATGTCTTGCTCGCGTAGTAGATGGCTCGAAACCTGGTCTCCCTCATCTGCCCCAAACTCCTAAAGCAACATTACTCGTATCGTACATAAGTACAAAGGGTTAAGTCCAATCCAGAGTAATTAGAATAGGAGCAGATGTCAATGCCTCCTTCAAAACCTGAAAACACTTCAAACATTCATCATCAAATTTGAAAAGGACATCTTTTTCTAATAAATGAGATAGAGGCTTAGAGTATTTAGAAAAATCTTTTATGAATCTGCGGCAGAATCCTGCATGTCCAAGGAACGACAGCAATCCCCTCTCATTTATCTGTGGAGGTAATTTTCAATTGCCGCCACCTTAGCTCTATCAACCTGCAACCCCTTAGATGATACATGATGCCCTAAGACAATGCCATCTTTCACCATAGAGTGACATTTCTCCCAATTCAAAACAAGGTTAGTATCCTGGCATCTCTTCAAAACAATAGCAAGGTTAGATAAACAAACATCATAAGTAGATCAAAAGATAGAAAAATCATCCATAAAAACTTCCATGATATTTTCTATCAACCCTTCAAAAATAGCCATCATACACCTTTGAAAAGTCGCAGGTGCATTACAAAGACCAAAAGGCAACATCTTAAAAGTAAAAATACCATAAGGACATGCTGATCCTCGGGTGCAATCATGATCTGATTATACCCGGAATAACCATCCAAAAAGTAATAGAACTCATAGCCTGCTAACCTATCAAGCATCTGATCCATGAAAGGTAAAGGAAAATGGTCTTTACGTGTGTTCTCATTCAGTTTTCTATAATCAGTACATACACGCCAACTTGTAGTGGTCCTAGTAGCAAGGGTCTCCCCACTATCAGATATAATAACAGTCATACCCCCTTCTTAGCCACTAAATGCAAAGGACTAACATATGGACTATCACTAATCACATACACAATTCCAGCTTTTAACCAATTTAACACTTCTTTTCTACCCACCTCTTGCATCACAGGATTTAATCTCCCTTGATATTGCACACAAATTTTACTTTCATCTTCCAATCTTATTTTATGCATGTATATAGATGGACTAATACCTTTTAGATCATCAATAGACCAACTAATAGCAGATTTATGTTCTCTTAAAACAACTAACAACCTATCAACTAACAACCTATGCATACATGAGATGATGAGGCAGTGGCTTCAGTTCCTTCTTTTTCTCCTCAGGTACATCTCCTTCAGGTTCAAGTGGCAGATATAGCCTCTTCCACTTAGCTTCCTCCACTCTTGTTGCTTCCTTCTTCGAATCCTTGTTCTCATTTAATGCAAGTAAGCTTTCAAAAAATTCAAGAGCTAGTTCATTAGACATATCATTAAGACCATCTAATTCAGTAGTAGGTAAAGTAAGAGATTCGCTTATGCAAGTTTCAAGTAGATCCTTAGACAGAATGAAAGGTAAGCACTCCTCAACGATCTCCTCCACTACTTCAATGCTCTTATAATCTTCATTCTCTGAAGGCCACCTCATAGCTTTCTCCAAAGGAAATACTACTTCTTCATCATTGACTCTCAATCTGATTTCCCCTTTCTGTACATCAATCAAAGCTCCTGCAGTTGCTAAGAACGGTCTCCCAAGAATCAAAGGAACTTTGTCTTCATCAACCTCTTCCATGTCAAGCACAAGGAAGTCCACTGGAAAAATTAACTTCCCAACTTTCACCAAGACATCCTCAATCACCCCCTAGGGTATGTTATGGATCTATCAGCCAGCTGCAATGCTACTGATGTTGGCTTTGCGTTCCCCAAACCAAGCTTCTTAAATATAGTATAAGGCATCAAATTAATGCTAGCCCCAAAATCACATAAGGCTCTCTTTGATTCCCCTCGTCCAATCTCACATGGTATGGTGAAGCTACCCGGATCTATAAGCTTCGCTGGAAGCTTCTTCTGAATCACTGAACTGTAGCTTTCTGTCAACTTAACTGTCTCAGCTCCTGTTAGACTCCTCTTCTTAAACATGATGTCCTTCAAGAACCTTGTATAGTTGGGCATCTCCTCTAAGGCTTCTGTAAAAGGAATATTGGTATAAATTTTCTTGAATATCTCCAAAAACTTTTGAAACTTTTCATCCAATCCTTTCTTAAAGAATTGTTATTGAAACGGAATTGGATGCTTTGTCTTTGGAATGCCCCAAATATCCTTCTCAAACCCCTCTCTTTTTTCTTTTTCAGCTCTTTCTGCCTTAACTTTTTGCCACTTTTCAACTTAACTTCAGGTTCTTTCGACTTTTTTACAGTTTCAGGGACCTGAGGATCATTCTGGATGAGTTTGACAACACGAGGTTCAGGACTAATTTCCAACGTTTCCATTGGAGAGGGGCACGAGTCGTGCTGGACAAGCACATGAGTCATGCCGGCAGTGTCTGACTCGTGCCACAACAAGCGCTCAGTATCATTGGCATTCACTTGGCCCCAGCACGAGTCGTGCTAATTTTCTGCACGAGTCATGCAGCCTTGTTCTTTGCCTGTTCGACGGCATGACTCGTCGGGTGTGCTAATTTCATGGCTGCACGAGTCGTGCTGGTTTTGGCACGAGTCGTGCAGCTTGTTAGCGCCGACATGTTCCTAGCCTATTTCGATGGCATTTTTAGGCCCTCTTACTGCGTTCCACTCCTCAGGATGACAGCCATAACCTGTTCTTTTGGATTCGTCACCGTTTAAGATGGAAACTTACCCTGTTGCTCTAATCTTCCTACTGCAGCATGTAACTTTCCAAGCGAAATATTGGTTTCTTTCTACTTTTTATCCGTCTCTTTCTGCCTGCTTTCAGATTGCTAGTAGTAGACATCATTAGCTTGACCATCAAGTTCAACTGTTCTCAATGTTGCTTTATCTGATCCCCTTGCTGTTTCATAAGGTCTCCTTGCTGCTTCAACAACAATTTTAACTCGTCATCCACAAGTGCTTTTCCTTCAGCTGGTTTATGTGCTAGATCAATTCCTGGAGGAGGCCCTACTGCATTACTCAGGCTAGCATAAGACAGATTATCATTCCTTATTTGATTGTTAAAGTTGGAATTACCTTGGTAACCCCCTTGCTGATTTTGTCGGTTGTTTCCTTGATCATTTCTTCCCCACTATTGATTACTAGGCCTAAAATTATGTCTATTCCTATAGTCCCCTTGCAAGCTCTGACCCATGGCATAATTCGCATCCTCCATCTGATCTTCATCTCCTTCATTACTAGCTTATTCTCCTTTGTTTCCTAGTGCCATGCCATCCATCTTCTTATGCAGCTTACTGAGTTGACTCTTGAGTTCTGACATCTCACTGCTGTTGACCTGAACTTATACTTTAGCCACTTTATCAAAAGCGACTCCATCTGATCTCCCCATAGGACAATCATATGTGTTAGCTACCATCTCCTCAAAGATCTCTTCTGCTTCATCTGCTGACTTTTTGAAGACCGATCCACTAGCTGTTGCATCCACCAACACTCTTGATTCACTCCTTAGGCATTGATAGAAAAAGCCTAAGTAAGTGTCTTTTGTAAATCAATGTTGTGGACCACAACGCAACAGGTCCATGAACCTTTCCGTTGCTTCATAAAAACTTTCCAAGGCTCCTTGTTTGAATTGTGTTATCTTTTGCTTCACCTTAAAGCTCTTGGAAAGAGGAAAGTACTTATTCAAGAACTTATCTGCCAACTGCTCCCATGTAGTACAACATCCTGCAGGAAGGTTGTTGTACCACTCTTTGGCTTTTCCCGTTAGTGAGAATGGGAAAAGCCTCATTCTGATAGCATCCTCCGGGACATTCCTATGCTTCTGCGTCCTTGCATACTCATCAAATAATTGCAGATGCTCACTAGGACTCTCCAAAGGATTACCACTAAACTGTTGTGCTTGTACCATCCAGATCAGTCCAAACGGTAGCTCAAAATTCTCCGCAGTGACTGCAGGTCCATTCAATCCAGCATTTATGTTATGCTTCAGCTTATACTTGTCCCACATGGGGGACAGGGCCCTTTGTTCATCGTCAGCCATCTCTACAGTCTCAGTCTCTTCAATTTCCTCATCTTCTGATGAATAGTAAGTATCCGACTCCGAGCTAGGAATAGATGTGGCTGGATTCTTTCTTTTTCTCCTATTTAGTCTGACAAGTGCTTCAAGTTCTAGGTTGAGTGGTTCAATTGGGAGTCCACTTGACCAAGTTATCATACACATGTTCTCACGCAGCTAATCAGAACAGTTTGGATGCAATTAAAAATAAAAATAAAAGCAATTAAATTTAACGTCCTAGAATAAAATAAATCACAAAAAATCAAATAAATAAATTTAAAAACTATCCCCGGCAGCCGGCGCCATTTGTTTGTTCACCTTTTTGCGTGTCCCTAAGTGTAGAGAATCAATTGTAGTTTCACGTGTGACCAAGTAAAAATAATATCGTACCCTAGGGATAATTATAGATCTGCTATTTAATCTAATTATGACTATTCTAATTTAAGACAAATCTTGTTTTTAAAGAGAATTACCTAAATTAACTATGCAGAAAATAATTACTAAAAATAATAAAATAGCGAATAATTAAATAAGAAAAGTATTCAAGAGAGAAGATAGACAGCACTAGGAAATCCAGTTAAATCGGTCAAATCAAATCACTAGACAATCAGTTAGAATCCTGCCGTTCTTATAAAAGAAATCACTTAATTATTTTAAACCCTCTTTTCTAAAGTAAACTTAACACATAAATCTGGTTTAACCCTTCAGATGCAGAAGAATAATTCCTACTCCCTTTCTAGGTACTTCATGCAAAATTCCATTTAAGTCTAGAGCACTAGACTTCCCTTTATAGGTATTTAAGAATTAATCCATAATTCCCACCTAATAATCTAAGAAACCAAATCCTTTAGAATGGTAATTAATAGATATATTAAGTGTCCTATATTAATTATTCTAATGAATAAAGATTATATATTTAGATCCCCTTTACCCATAATAGGTTGACAAATATAATTCTTACATAACACAAGCAATAAGCATAAGCATACAAAAGGCAATGACATACACATGAATAAGGACATATCATATAAGACAAAAATATAAGTCTCAAATCAAAGCATTAATAAAGAAATAAGTATACTTCAGGTATCCAATCTTAAGACTAAATCATCAATTCCACACAACTTAACCTTCAAACCTAGCGCTATCCAAGAAGTACTAGCCCATGGTGTTACAAGCAACACACATGGTTAGGTATGAAAACATATTATCCAAAATTAAGAAAGAAACAATAAGAATAACCCTAAATATGGAGCTATTCTTTGATTTCTCCTCCATGATTCTGAACCTCCTCGTTCTCCTTCTCAAGTAAGCAATACTGATGAACTTTCCGGGATAGGTGGATGGGATGGTGAATTGTGAAAAGGTGTCAAGAATTAGGGTTTGGAACACCCTAAGGACTCCTTTTATAGTTTAGTACTGATCCTTATGAATTCTGACTTAAAAGTGGGCCTTTTCACATTAAAAACATGAAGGGGCTAAAAAATGACGAAACGACGAATCTGGGCTCACTAAGATGCCACACGAGTCATGCCAGATGTGCCACGAGTTGTACGGGCACTGGATGGTGGCATTCCTCGGTAACAGCTGTGTGGCACGACACCTGCGTCTCGACAGCACCCAGCGCTCGTGCTCGGTAGCACTCAGCGGCATGCACGGGCGCCTCTCGGCAGCGCTTGCAGCAAGACCTGGCATGCCGTGCAACATGATCTCCTCGTCCTGGCTGGCACGAGTCGTGTCGGCTCCTCCTTCTCCCAACTTCACTCCGACTTCGTTTCTGACTTCTGTTTTCGCT
The DNA here is from genome assembly GCA_023678885.1 of Pogostemon cablin. Lineage (NCBI taxonomy): Eukaryota > Viridiplantae > Streptophyta > Magnoliopsida > Lamiales > Lamiaceae > Pogostemon > Pogostemon cablin. The sequence goes on along the minus strand of CM042953.1, from coordinate 15,797,784 downwards.
CTTTTCACATTATTTTCCACCTAACAACATAAAATAACACCTCACACGCATCTGTAACATAATTTTATACAATTCAATCACAAGATGCTCAAATACGGATATAAATCCCACATAATAGTGCTAAATCGAACTCTAAAACACACAGCTTTTCACACTGATCAGTGTTCCTCGCTACATCATCACTGATAATGGAAAGCAGATCAGCAACAGTTGAATTGATAAGCTATGTGAGAAGTTTGACCTTAAGCAAAGAAAGTCGTCAATGTACAATGCAGCTGCTAATGGTCTTACCGAAGCCTTCAATAAAACCTTGTGTAGTTTGTTGAAGAAAGTGGTCTCCAAGTCAAAAAGAGATTGGCATGAAAGAATAAATAAAGCTTTATGGGTGTACCGCACCACTTATAGAACACCTACTCAAGCCACTCCGTATTCCTGGTGTATGGTGTTGAGGCTGTTGTGCCTCTTGAATAACAAATCCCTTCTTTGAGGATGGCCGTACAAGAAGGCTTCACCGAAGAAGAAAATGCAAAGTTATGTCTTCAAGAGTTGGAAGCGTTAGATGAAAAGAGGTTGGAAGCACAACAAAGGCTTGAGTTTTACCAATCTCGCCTTTCTAGAACTTTCAACAAGAAAGTGAAGATACGTTCTTTCCAAGTTGGTGACTTGGTGCTTTCTGTGAGAAGACCTATAGTAGTCACTCATCGCGTTGGAAATAAGTTTTTACCCAAATGGGATGGCCCAAATATCGTTAAAGAAGCCTTTACAAATGGCGCCTACAACTTGATCTTTGAAGATGGCGTGAACATTGGCTCCATAAATGGGAAGTTCTTGAAACGCTACTACGAATAAAACAAATACAAGTACAACGCTCCTTGATGCACGAGCCTAAACTGCATTTTACTCCTGGTCCGCATGAGTATAAACTGTGTACGACGAACTCCTGGTCCGCACGAGTTTAAACTGTGTACGATACCCACCGAAGGTAATTATATGTCGTTAAACTATTAATTCACCCCACTCAGATATTTTAAGTGGTTTAAGCATTAAATATCCTACTTTGTCTAAAGTGGTTAAAGAATAGTCACTCCTGGTCCGCATGAATATAAACTGTGTACGGCACCCCCATTCAAAACTAAATCATGTCTCTTTGAATTACGTAATGGCTTGATCCTCTACAAAGAGGTACGTAGGCAGCTTAGTACTCTGTTAAGTTCAGTCATGTCTCGATCTGTTCGCATTAAGTTTTTGAGGCAAGCAATAAATTGAAATACGAGGGAGTTTTAGAAGCAAAAATTGACAAGGAAATCCAAATTTCTTAGTTGCATCTTGAGTATTGTTGAAATAAAATGGGAGGAAAAATGAGTTTAGCGAAAAATTCAAATTGAAATGGTTGATTGAATTATTATTTAATTCACTCAAATTCTATCTTAATTTGGCCTAAGATGGTAGTCTTATTGTGTGGGATGTAAATTTAATGTGATTATAAGACTCATTGTATTTGCAACCCAACAAGACCAAGAAGAGTTGAAGGCAAGTTTATAATAAAGCCCAAGTTGATTGAAGTAATTGGACTAAAGGGAAGTTAAAATTGGGCCCAAAGGTGAGGAGAGTTAAAACCATCCCAAGGTGAGATTCAATAATTCAAGTCCAAAATGAAAAGTCAAAATTTATAAAATCAATTAATCCTCCCATGTGGAAGTAACGTGAGCTCTCCAATGACAAAAGGAACCTCCCTGCTTTCTTCCATCGAGTCACGTGAAAAAAAAGAAGAAAAAAATGGATGATTTAATTTTGGAATTAGGCAGAACAAAGTCACGTGTGGTGGAGTTGAGAGCAAATTGGAAAGTTAATGTGAAAGCTTTCTCTCTCTCAAAGGAAAATTTCATTCTCATCACACACAGTCACGTGAATTGAAGAAAAAAGGGAAAGGGAAATTCTCTTCTCTCCCATGTAAAAATCACGAGAATTTTTGTCCCTCTCCAGCATGAATCTGTCCGATCAAAGCTTTCTCACCGATGCCCATGAACTCGCCATTCTTCACCAGCGACCATCGCGAACCCCCGCCTACTCCGCATTCCACCGGCAGGCCATTCCCTGCTGGAAAATTGTGACCACGCACCACCACGTGTGGTCTCCCAGCGATCATCACCACCTCGACGCCTTCGGTCCGCCGACCACCACCAGCCATGCCACCAAGTTCTCCGTCCAACCCGACGCCGAGATATCAACCAAAATTGAGAACTCCACTTGCTGCCAGCGCTGAATCTACATGCCGCCATTCACCGACGTACCCTCACTTATATTATACTCCCTCGTTCCGGTGTAAGAATGTCATTTTCTTTTTTCACGTAGATTAAGGAGTGTTTTTATTTAATGTGTAGTGTGTAGCTGCATTAATGGGAATGTGCATCTCATATTTAAATTGCATTAGAGAGAGTGTGGGTCCCATGTGTTTAAAAAAGGAAATGAGACTCTTTAGGTTGAACTATCAAAATGGAAAAATGGCTCTCTTAAACTGAGACGGAGGGAGTATTTTTTTCTTTAGACCGTTCCACGGCGAGTCCATTTCACACTTTGATAATTAATTATTACTTTTTGTTAAAAAATTATCACTTTTCTTTTAAAATGTTATTGTCACTTTTTATTTGTACTATAAATTGTTAATAAAATAGTTCACGTTATTATCGTCACTTTTCACCAATTAAGTATCAATTTTCATATGAATGTTATTACTTTTTATTAATCTCAGGAATCATCTGTGTTACAATCTTTGCCTTTCATCAAATAGTTTAATATTAAATTTATCATCTTTTTATTTTTGTTATTATTATTTTTTAAATATAATAAGTTGAGTACCATTTTGAATTTTTATCTACTACTTTAAAAAAAATTTAATGTTTACATTAAATTTTAAGTTTTACTTGTAACTACTCCCTCTGTCCCATAAAGAAGTTCACAGTTACTGTGGATACGGAGTTTAAGAAAAAGTTATTTTTTGGGGGTATTTTGATATTTTTAGGTAATAAATAAATTATAAAGTAAGTTATGTGAGTTGTAAAGGGGTGGCAATTTTAAAATTAAAGTGTTTTGTGGGGTTATTGATTTGTGTGTATTTTCTTATTTGGGGGGTGTAAACTTGTTTATGGGACGAACAAAAATAGAAAGTGTGGATTTGTTTATGGGACGGAGGGAGTAGCTTTTACCCGGCCGCACGTTGCGTGAATAGCGAAATTTCTAAAATATTTATATATATATAATTTTATTTTTCTTATTAGGTTAATAGAATTTTCTTGGAATGCGAGAAGTATTTATTTTATATATGTAATTTTTTAACAGACAGGAACTTTGTTTTATTTTTTTTATATAAATTTGGAATGTGCTTGATCCGTGTAGGGATGACAACAGGTAGGGTTCCAACTTATTTTGGGTATCCGTATTAGTATCCGATTAAAAAATAACTCGTACCCATCCCATTTGAAAAATTTATTATGATACCCGTACCTGTCTCATTTCAATTATTAATATAATCTCTTAATCTATGATATGCTATCGGTAAAAAAATCAAGAAACAATATGCATTTACATGCAATAACTACATAGACAATCATGCATGATGTATTACTTTCTTTGAACATGCCACGTGCCACCATTTACATTCGATTATAAATAAAATAAAATAATTTTGAAAATTCACTTAGATATAATATTAAAATAAGAGAACATAACTAACTATCTTTATATACAAAAATAGCACCCCTTAACAATACACTTATCATAATTTATCCTTTATTTATTACAAAAAATTAAAAAAATAATTAAAATACCCCTTAAATCCTATAATTCAAACACAATTTTATATTGCATTTTGAAATGAGCGTAACATGAAATATGTCTCATTCTCTATTATCAAGAAAATAAAGAAATAATATATAAAAAAAGAGGATAAACATACAATTTATAAAGAGTGAGACTCTAGTACCCCGGAGACACCGTGCCCATTTGCAATTTCCGTGCATCTTTATAATTTAAACCTCTAGCAATATATAGGGTTAAATAGAATATAGATGGGGAGGGGACACTTTATTCTTGTGTTCCCATGGGGGCACGAAGTGTACCCGGGGGCACATGAGCTATTGCGATTTATAAAATAGATTAAAAATACAAAATTTTCAAAACTTCTTATAGAGAAATGGTGATCGAAGGGTTATCAAAGTGATTACCAAATAGAAATGTTCATCTCTTGTATTCGAATATAGCTAAATGTCCATCACATGTACCCGTATCACCCGTATATACAATATAGTTTTTGAAAGTTGACATTTTATAAATTCTACAAAACTTACTGGTTCAAACTTTATCGATGGATAATTAATTAATACAGGCCTACAAAAAAACACAAAAACATAGAAATAAAAGAAAATATAACTACATAGTTGAAGGGTTATCAAAGTCATTACCAAAAGAAATGTCCATCACCCGTACCTAAAACATGGCTTTTGAAAGTTGACATTTATAAATTCTACCAAACTTACTGGTTCAAACTTTATCGATGGATAATCGATGGATACAAACCTTGCAAATGAGACACAAAAACATACAAATGAAAGAAAATATAGCTACAGAGTAAGGTATTAGCATTTGATCGTTTGGTTAACGTGACCCATTAGGGTTCCATACGTTTCTAACAAGCAGCGGAAGCAAGTAAACAATAAACGATTTACCTTTCACCAGGGTATGTTGGAGAAGATGCAATCTCGTCGGCAGCCTACGCAGTCCCACCGTTTTGGGCATAACTCTCTTATCTGATGTCGGAATTGAGTGATCTACGTGCCAAAACGATCCTCTCTTCTGTGGCTTTCCTTCAATATTTCACAAAATTTGATTCTGAGTTCTTTAAAATTTTATAAAAATTGTACAACGTGGCGGACAATAGCATCAAATGACCTTTCAGTCTTCTGCTGTATTCCCAAGTCCAATCTCGACGTCGTGTGGGCGACGATCCTCGAGATCTTCTCAATCTTCTGTTCACTCTCTATCTCACGTATGTTAGGCGTAGAGAATTAGGTTTAGAACAGCTGAGATGACTTATATATGGGCTACAGCAGGGACCAAGAGGAAAAATTAGAGTTGGGCCTCCATTGGGCTTAAGTATCCAAGCTTAGCCCAAAGCTTTTACTTAAGTCCAATAATAATAATATATGGCACTAAAATATTATTACTGCACTACCGTTCTAATCCCTAAAATTACGTTATGGGCTCCTTCTTATTATGAGCTCATTAGTCTCCCCATGTTTAAGATATACAATGTCCATTAATTAATTAAGTTACTGACAACTCTATTAATTAATATCTCATCCAAGAGTAGTACCACTCAACCTCATTATCATGCCGGTATAAATCCACCTGTAGGGTTTACATGATAATTCTTATGAGCTCCTCAAGGGGATATTATCAACCTATAACGGACACGGATTCCTTCTACAATCAACAGCACACCATAGAGACAGTATTATCTCCCAACTCACCGAGTTAATTGATTTAATTACATGTAAATCTCACCCATTGATGAATCAAAGAAATACATACTACCCTACGTGTCGAGGTTATTTTATAGGGATTAAGAGCACGAACATCCATAATAACAAAGATCAAGTTATTCTATAAGTCAGTATAAGTCGAACGATCTCAAGCGGCCCTACTCAATACACAGAGTACTCGAGAAAGTACGAATGTAGAAGTTCGGAAGCTTGTTTGACCAAACTTCTGCTGTTCGACCATGGTACTGAGGTCGAACGGTGGTCGAACAGGAAGCCTGAATGCGAAACCTACAGAAGCTTAGTTAGACCAACACGTCTCGTTCAACCAGCACTCTGAGGTTGAACGATGGTTGAACAGAACATGGGAGAACAGGGGGCGATTCTTCAGTTTACAGAGGTGCAGTTCCACCTCATACTGTAGTTTGACTACAACATTATGGTCGAACGGAGTCGAATGTAATCACGTTTTATGGGCCAACAATGCAGTTCGACTAGAAGCCCTAGTTTGACTACCCAGTTCGAGTCGAATTGGATTTAGAATTGCGAATAAAGGTCAGTTTTTGTGTGTTGTTCGATCGATTCCCATCACCCTTTCTCAAGCTCTCGTCCCGACTGGTGATCCAGCTGATTTCATTGACGAGAATCAGCCACAACAACCAGCTTATGAGTACCTGGAGATTGATTTTCATCCGATGCAGCCACCGCAGCAGCCACAGCCATAACATAAGCATTACGAGCCACCACCACAGTAGCAGGATTTCTGGCATACTCAAGATCACTTTTATCGAGAGCAATTCAGATTGATGAATGAACAATATTCCACTTTGAATACGAACCAGTAAGAGATAAATCGACAGCTGGAATTGGCGAACAATAATTACACTGCACTCAACCTCCGATATGATGCTATGGATAGGAGATTAGGAGATCTTAATGAGAATTATGAAGCTTTAGACAGGAAGATCGATACCTTGCAAAGGGAATTCGATGATTAGGGCAATGATAATGATGATGATGCTCCGGGGGAGTCATGGCGCCAAGTTTTTATCCTTGTCTATTTCTTCTCACCTCCATTCTCTTTTTCAGTTTACAGGTTAAGTAATTATGTGGGTGGTTGAGTATTTGTTGAGATTTATGTGTGGGTGGTTTGTACTTGATATTGATTGATGACGATGGATACATTGGATATGTTTGATTTGGATGTTGATCGAATTGATATGGAGAATATGATGTTACTTCTTGATTATGCATGTGCACTTGTTTTTTATGCATGTTTATTTTATTGATGATAGGCATGTACCGTTATCACTTATAATCTATATGGATGTTGATGTTGATTTCATGCTTTGAAGAGTGCTTAGGAATCTATTACCCATGTGAGAATTTGAACCTTATGAAATCATGCTACATCAATGTATGATAGTTTATTCTCGTGAGTATTGTTCATATGTTCGTATTCTAGAACTTGGCTTGGAGTCTTGTTTGAAATTCGTGGTTGGTAGATGCTAGGACATGATCTTAGGCCATTTTTTATGATTGGGCCATTTAGCCAAATTTTATCCTACCTTGTAGTTTATATCATTGGAATCCCCGTTGAGCCTTTAAAAGCTTTTTCTTTTGCAAGCCTATGATAAAAAGCCTTTATTATCTGTACTTTAGCTTTAAAATACTCTATTTATTAGTAGAGAGTTGAGGTGAATAAATTGCTAAGTGATGAAATTGAAGAAAATAAGGAATGAAAATTGTGCTAGTGATGAGTAAAAAAGATCGTGGTTAAATCTTGTGAAGGGGTAGTGCCTGAAAGTGGTACCCCGAGTGCTTAAGAGGGTAGTGTCCGAAATTGGTACCCTTGTACTTTAAAGTAGAAGAAAGATGTTGATTCCAAGTGAAGCAGAAAAAGAAGTATTGAAAAGATCATGAGAATGATGAAAGAGAAAGTATGAATGCAACTCTCCAAGGTAATTCTCTACTAGTAAAGTTAGTCACTTTATCTATATTCTCCTACCTTTACCAAAGAGCCAACATTACAACCTAAAGAACAAGTCCTTTGTGATCCTAGTATTGAAACAATTATGAATTGATTTTTGAGACTTTTGCCTAGCATATGGTTACGCAAATATATGAATTGATTTGAGCATATATAGTAACCCTTTGAAAGTGTATATCTTTTACACTTGAGCGAGAGAGTAAACACTTACCTAGTGAGCTAGATGATTTTACACTCGTAGAAGTATTGTGGTTGATTGATATTTTTGCACGGATGAAAGGTATGATGGATGTATGTTTTGAATTGATATAATTGCATGTGTTAGAATAGGTTGTGCATGTGATAAGGATCTCGTGATTATACTCTCTTGCCTTGTTTTGATTTCGTTGCCTCGGGACAAGCAACATGTAATTTTGAGGGTTTGATAAAAGTGATAATTCACCTGTATTGAGCTTCGATTTGTGTGGAAATTGAGTATGATTTAGTCTATTATCAAGACGAATCGGGTTATTTATGGAAAATTCACAAATCAGATGCCACTGAGGCTATTTGAGTACATTTGTACAGGAAAATATGTTTTAAATGCTCGGAATTGGAAAACACGATTTTCGTGGCATTGTTAAACCTAGAGAGGCTGTTCAACCAGCATCAGCTAAGTCAAATAAAGGAGATGAAGTCGAACAGGAGGTGTATCAACTTACAGAGAGGACATTCGACCAGTGAAGCTCGTTTGACCAGAAGAAGTTAAGTCGAATTACGGAAGTCAAGTCAAACGGGAAGCAGAGACTGTTGGCATTCGATCATTTAGTTAACATGAACCGTTAGAGTTCCATACGTTTCTAATTTAGCGAAAACAAGAAACCAAAGAAACGTATTACCTTTCACCAGGGTATATTAAAGAAGATGGATTCTCGCTGCAGCCTGCGCAGTCTCACCATTTTAGGGATAACTCTTTCATCCGATCTCAAAATTGAGTGATCTATGCACTAAAACGATCCTCTCTTCCATGTCTCTCTATCAGTATATCACACATTGAATTCTAAGGTCTGTACGATGTTATAAAAATCATACAAGTTGGCAGACAACAACAGTAAATGACCTCTTGATCTTCTACTGTATTCCCAAGTCTAATCTCGACGTCGTGTGGGCGACGATCATCGAGATCTTCTCAATCACTATTCTATCTACCCTCTTCATATGTTAGGCGTGTCTCTCCTAGGGTTAGAATAGCTGAGATGACTTATATATGGGCTACAACAGAGACCAGGAGACTTAAGTATCCAAGCTTAGCCCAAAGCTTATACTTAAGTCCAATAATAATAATATATACAACTAAAATATTATTACTGCACTACCGTTCTAATCCCATAATTATGTTATGGGCTCCTTCTTATTATGAGCCCGTTAGTCTCCCCATGTTTAAGATATACAATGTCCATTAATTAATTAAGTTACTGACAAATCCATTAATTAATATCTCATCTGAGAGTAGTACTACTCAACCTCATTATCATGCCGAAATAAATCCACCTGCAGGATTTACGTGATAATCCTTATGAGCTCCTCAAGGGGACATCATCAACCTATATCAAACACGGATTCCTTCTACAATCAACAACACACCATAGAGACAACACTATTTCTCAATTTACCGAGTTTGTTGATTTAATTACATATAAATCTTACCCATTGATGAATCAAAGAAATACATACTGCCTTACATGTCGAGATTATTGTATAGGGATTAAGAGCATGAACATCCATAATAACTGAGATCAAGTTCTTCTATATAGACAGTACAAGTCGAACGATCTCAAGCGGTCCTTCTCAATGCACACAAAGAGCACTAATGTTATTCTATAGTCAAGATAAACTAAAACAAAATCACACTACAACCATCCCGATAGAGAGTCCCCATCTATCTCGGTTGTGAGCATCTATTTATACTTTATAAGAAAACCGATAATATGATCTTCCATGTGTTGTCGCATAACATATTAATCTACAGTATAAAGTAAGTGGACTATTGCATCAAATATATAAATAAATTATAAGACGTAATCATTTGATCATATGATTCTCATTTCAAATAAATTATTATAATATTGTTCATACAAAGAGCTAGACTTTTAGTATACAATCCAACAATCTCCCACTTATACTAAAAGACTATGTTGTCATGTCTTCTGCCATACATCTTATTCCCACTCCCACTACACGACCATCAAAAGCTCTCGCCTTAAGGTCCTTGTAAATGGATTTACTAGGTTATCATTCGATGCAATCTAGGCGACAACAGCCTTTCCCTCATCGTATGATTTCTTGTAACAGGTGGTACTCGCGCTCCATGTGTTTAATTGCTTATGGACTCGTGATTCATTCAAGTTTGCAACCGCACCATTATCATAAAAATAAACTGTGAAAACCTTGGGCAAACTTAGAAATACTTCGAAGTCCATCATGAAGTTTCTAGAGTCATACAAATACTTTGGCTGCCTCATAGGCTCCAATTTATCTTCTTTCCATGATGGAGTCTGGAGTCTGAAATATATATTTCTATATAACACTCTTCCACATTATGACTCAACTTTCTAAAATTAAATACATAACCTTTGAAGTGGATTTACTGTCGTCCCTATCTGATTTGAAAAATCTGAATCTATGTAACCATAAGAAGCATTGGATTTGTTCGGTAAGTCCACATATAATTTCTACCATTTTAGGTACTTCAAAATTATGTGTTACCACAGTTCAATATTCTTATTTTGAGTTACCTTTGATATCCACTGTTTATGCATTCAGAAAAACAGATATCCATTCTCGTGTGCATATCATTCCTTAGATTAAGCTTCCTTATTTGCCGAAACATAAGGAACCGCTTTCGTTACCCTTATCTTTTTTTTTTGCATCTCAAGACACATTTCCTTAGATAAAGTCACATGCTAAAACAAATAAGTATCGTATCATCTCATGAAGCTTGACATAAACGTAACATCCTTTCTTATAATCCATATTACTATGATCAAAAGGATATTTTGCTCCACTTAAGTCCTTCATCTCATACCGCTTTATCAACCATACCCATACACCTGACAATACTCTTTTATTGTCTCCAATGAGCAATATATCATCTACGTACAATAAAAGAAATGCCAGCACGTTTCGATCACTCTTTTCAATACACAAGACACATCCACGCATTGAATAAATCCATATGCTTGGATTTTCTCATCAAAATGGATGTTTCATGTTCTTGAAGCTTGCTTTAGTCCATCGATGGACACTTTTAAGCTTACTATCACAATGCTCTTAGCCCTTTGCAATGAATCACTCTGGTTGCTTCACATAGATATTTTCCTCAAGACTTCCAATCTGGAAAGCTGTCTTGACATATATTTGCTATCCCTCATGAGTAGCAATAGATAAAAGAGTCCGGATCAACATAGGCATAGCTATCGGCAAATAGGTTTTCTCATAATCGAACCTTTTCTTTCTGATTATACCTTTTCGCAACAAGCTTTGCTTCCAAGGTTTTTACCTTACCGAATGATCCTCTTTTATTTCGTATGACTACTTCCAAATGCTTTTACAACATTTAGTGGTCCTACAAGCTCCCATACTTGATTTAGAATCCATCGATTCTATTTTAGAAACCATTTCACTTTGTTAAGATTCGACATTTCTATCTTGTAGTGCTTCGTCATATCCGTGGGTCCATTCCATGTTTACTAGGGACCAAGTCTCACGACTCTCCCAAAACATATATCTTACAGGTTGTCGAACAATCCTCTCACTACGACAAGGCACTACATGCAATTGTGTATCAGACGTGACACGCGTTGCAGTTTACCTTGCGGTATATCCTCTTGTACACTTGGTACTAATACTTTGTATTTTCTCTCTCACTTACTTTTTTATATATCGGTTTATAATTTAATACACAGTCCTTTTCCAAAAATCTAGTTTTTGTGTTAGCAATCACTCTTCATTCTTTTGGACAAAATAAATCGTCACCCTTCATTTTTCTAGGATTTTCCAAAAACAGACAAACATTATACGAATGCTGTTTCTAGGGCATACCCATAAAATGAATTTAGTAATTCCAAATAATTCATCATCTATCTAATTATTTCCGAAAGAGTCTCACTCCTATTAGGATTAGAAGATGCATTATTAATTACTATTTGTTGCATCCGTGGGATAAACATGATTTAAGAGTATACAAATTGTCCACCAATGTACAACAATATATTATAGCTCCATCCTTCATTATAATGACCATGTCATCTAAATAAAATAGAGCATCCATTAGTAAATGTATGAAAACTGAAATCAAATTCATTCTATGAAAAATGTACGTAAAGAGAATTTGTCAAAACCAAACGTTTATTCATATCGTAAGATAAATAAACAACTCTCATTGTAACAACCACTACTCTCGTAGTATTGCCCATATATATTACAATCTCATCATCACTTAGTTGCAGGCTTTTAGTGTTAGATTGTATACTAAAAGTCTGGCTTTTGTATAAAATAATGTTTTAAGAGTTTATTTGAAATGAGAATCATATGATCAAAGATTTTGCGTATTATAAATTATTTATTTATATGTTGTGCAAAAGTTCACTTACTTTATACTGTAAATAATATTTTATACGACAACACGTGGAAGATCATATTATCGGTTTCCTTATAAAGTATAAACAGATGCTCACAACCGAGATAGACTGGGACTCTCTATTGGTGTGGTTATAGTGTGGTTTGGTATTAGTTTGTCTTGACTATGGAATCACATTAGTTCACCTTGTGTGTATTGAGTAGGACCGCTTGAGATCGTTCGACTTGTACTGTCTATATAGCAAAACTTGATCTCAATTATTATGGATGTCCATGCTTTTAATCCCTATACAATAACCTCAACACGTAAGGCAGTATGTATTTCTTTGATTCATCAAGGGATGAGATTTACATGTATTAAATAAACAAAATCGATGAGTTGGGAAGTAGTAATGTCTCTATGGTGTGCTGTTGATTGTAGAAGGAATCTGTGTTCATCATAGGTTGATGATATCCCCTTGAGGAGCTCATAAGGATTATCATGTAAATATTGCAAGTGGATTAATTCTGGCATGATAATAAAGTTGAGTGGTACTACTCTCGGATGAGATATTAATTAATTTGTGTTGTCAGTAACTTAATTAATTAATGGGCATTGTATATCTTAAACATAGGGAGACTGTCGGGATCATAATAAGAAGGAGCCCATAATGTAATTATGGGATTGGAGCGGTGGTGCATTAATAATATTTTAGTTGACTATATTATTATTATTAGACTTAAGTATAAGATTTGGGCTAAGCTTGGATACATAAGCCCAATGGAGGTCCAACTCCAATTTCTCCTCCTGGTCCCTATTGTAGCCAAAATATAAAAGTCATCTCAGCTTCCTGGAACCCTTACTCTGCGCCGTAACATCGTGAAAGAGAGGAGAGAAAGCAGATTGAGAAACCCTGAAGATTGTTGCCCACACAACATTAGGATTGGACTTGGGATATACAGCAGAAGATCAAGAGGTTGTTCTCTGCAGCAGATCTTCAACAACATTCCCCAGTGAAAGGTATTGTAAACTTTAATTATTGCTTCCGCTGATCTAGTTTACATGGAACCCTAACGGTTTACGCTAGCCAAATGATCAAACGCCAACAATTAGTATCAGAGCTTTTGTTTTGTGGTGAAGCATGACACGTTAGGCTAGGGATTGCATGCTATACGTGTTTCAATTTTTGTATAGAATGCATGAGAATTAGGGTTTCGTATATCTGTGATTATCCATGAAATCCTATTGCTTTGTTGCCTATTATCTGCCTGTATACCTTCTGTTCGAACATGCTGTATCACACACACACGGCTGCACACTGGTGGCTGGTGTATGGCGTCAAAGGGAAGCGACAGTTGTTGGACGGCTGACGATGATGTCTAGAAAAGATGATGGGATCGCGCACGATTGCAAGGCTGAAATCGAGTCAGACGCTCGAGTGCTGAAGGGGCGCTCATTTTGTGGTGTGGAAATGGGCGGTATGAAGGAGTAATCAAGCAAGTGGCCGAACGCATTGCCGAGCACAGTGCCCGGCATCATGCACGACAGGGTGCTCATTTTGGATGCTTTCGAGCGAGTGTACAACGTATCCAGGTGCGGCGCTCATTTATGAGGAAACCAGGTGTGGAAGCGAGCGTACTACACAGTAAATCGGGCGTGGTGCTGAGCGGAGATTGGGCGTAGCGCTCGGTGATACGCTTGGCATGCCGCTTGATTTCGTGCTCTACTGGTGTGTCTCCAATGTATCCAGGCTCAGCGTTCATTTTGGCAATTGTTTCCAGGCATGCTTCAGTGGCAACTGGGCGTGGAGCCGACTAGTAGGCCAAGCGGCCCACTCGGTGGTGTGCACGGTGAGGCGCATGATTTTCTTACTGAAATCGTGAGTCAGTGTTGTATCTGGCAAACTGGCGGGCGGAGGTGTGGATGGATAATGTACGGTGGCTGTGTGGTTTTTGACAGGTCAGGCGGTGAGTGGTGATCAGAACTAGTCCTTGTAGTGCAGACGAAGTGCGTAAGCAGACTCTGCTCGACTCGAGTTCATGCAATGGATGCTGATCGAGTCGAGTCCATACCTGCAGCATGGTTCGTTAATAATCAACTCGAGTCCAGACTCTGCTCGACTCGAGCTCACCAGGGAAGTCGAACCCCACATAGTCGCAGCTGCTCATTTTTATGCTTGGTGACGAACAATCGAATTCGCCAATGTGTATAACTGCATTAATTGATTTAATTGTCCATTATTATTATATATGTGAAAGGCATGTTCTATGTGATCTATTATTTTAAATTACTTTTAATAGAAGCATGCTAGGATATTGCGTATTATATTTGGATATTATATGCATGTTAAAAACCCTCGGTGTAAAATAACTAAGTGGGAGAGGGGATTGGTAATTAATTCCCGCAGCCTCCATTATTAGTTTGTAAGTGATGTGAGTAAACTTGCGTGTTGGCAATAAGCCTTCCTCTACAATGGATGAGTTTATTCATGGATCACTGGTATAAACTTCTTTATGATGATCGAAGGAAGTTATCCAAGTGCATTGTTCTTCTCCAACTGTAAGGCACATAAGCTTGCGCAATGGACTTGGGATCAAATAATTATGTACACTTAGGTGTAAATAATAAGTATCCTCCCCAACAGAGTCACTGCTGTTATTTGCATAGCTAAAAAGGAACCGACTATTAATTATTTTATCATAAAGTTAGGTTGATAAATGAAATTAATGGGTAAAACCTTCTCTTGTAAGTGTTCGGGTTTGTATACGTCCACACTAACATGGCATGCAAATCCACAGTGCTTGAGATGTTGGTGAATTTTATTTTATATTATTTTGAGGGAATCAATATAAATTGATAAATTCGAAGTGTTTGATCTGATTATTTATTTATGATTCTCAGGATTTTCAAATGGCACTCAACTCACTTTCTGTTATACTTAAAGAGCACAAACTTACTGGCACTAATTATGTTGACTGGAAATGGAACATGGACATTGTTTTAAGTGCTGAAGATTATATCTTTGTTCTCACTGAGGAATGTCCTCCAAAACCTACTGATGCCTCTACCGAAGAGCAAAAATTTGCTTATAATAGGTGGGTCAAAGCTGATAGGATGGCTAATTGATATATTTTGGCTTCTATGTCAAATGTGCTTCAGACTCAGCATCAAGCTATGAACACCGCCTATGATATGATGCATAATCTTAGGGAACTCTTCGGGCACCAGAGTCATCCTGCTAGGTCGAAGGGCATGTCAGTACTGATGAACACCAAAATGGCTGAGGGCACTTCCGTAAGGGAGCATGTCCTTAGGATGATGGGCCAACTCAATGAGTTGGAGGTTCTTGGAGCTGAAATTGATGGGGAAACCAAGTTGATATCATACTCCAAAGCTTGCCTAGGAGTTTTGAGCAGTTTCGCCTGGACTACGGTATGAACAAATATTTGTAAATGTTGGCGGAACTTCTGACAGAACTTGTGGCGGCAGAAGAATTGTTTTGTCGTTCTCATCAGGTTCATGTTGCTGAAAATGCTACTCATCCTAGGCCGAAAGGCAGTAGGAATAATAAGAAGCAAGGAAATTCAGCACCGGTGAACCAAGTTAAAGCAAAGGATGGTGCAGTCAAGAAGTCTATAGGCAAGTGCTTCAAATGTAAGCAGTCGGGACACTAAAAGGCTGACTCCCTCTTCTGAAGGGGAATAGGAATGGTAAGTCTTATATACTGGTTGTTGAATCATGTTTAGCGGCTGTATCTGCTTTCACTTGGTGTGTAGATACGGGAGCCACTGACAATGTCTGGAATTCTTTGCTGGGATTCTACCAAACTTGACAGCTTAGTGAAGGGGAGATTACCATACTCATGGAGAATGCTACAAGAGTAGCGGCTATCACAGTGGGAGACATTTATTTATTTTTCAATAAGAATAAAACTCTTGTTTTGAGGAATTGTCTTTATGTACCTTATTTTAGAAAGAATTTAATTTCGGTATCTAAATTGTTTATGGATGGATATTCTGTTTCTTTTAATGACAAGGTTGTTATAAGGAAAGATAGAATTATTATCTGTAATGGTGCATTGATAGATAATTTGTATACTCTTAATTCAATTTCTCCCACGGTGCAACAAATTGAAATGAATGATACATTTACTAATAAGATAAAAGAACCTTCAAAAATGAACCAAACATATCTTTTGCATCTAAGACTTAGTCATATTAACTTGAGTATGATTCAAATGTTAATAGCTGATGGTCCTCTAAGTTCATTAGTAGTGGAAAATTATCAAACTTGTGAATCCTGCTTGGAAGGAAAAATGACAAAAAGGCCTTTAAGGCAAATGGGTATAGAGCCAAGGATTTGTTGGAATGGGTTCATTCTAATTTTTGTGGTCCTATATTTGTCCGGGCAAGAGGGGGTTATGAATATTTCGTCACTTTCATTGACGATTATTCTAGATTTGGATATATTTATTTCATGCACTGCAAGTCTAAGTGCTTTAAAAAATTCAAAGAGTACAAGGCTGATGTGGAAAAGCAACTTGAAAAAATATCAAGACACAACAATCTGATCGTGGTGGCGAATACCTCTTGGGAGAGTTTAGAAATTATTTATTAAAGGAGGGATTGAATCCCAATTGTCTGCACCGGGCACACCCCAGCAGAATGGTGTAGCGAAAAGAAGGAATATGACTCTTATGGAAATGGTAAGACCAATGATTAGTTATTCGGAATTACCTAATTCATTTTGGGGATACGCCTTAGAAACAACGGCTTACATTCTTAACTTAGTACCTTCTAAATCAGTAGCTTCCACACCCATTGAATTGTGGACTAAGCGAAAGCCTAGCCTAAAACACTTTCGAATTTGGGGTGCTCCGACACATGTGTTGAAGACGAATACTGATAAGTTAGAGTCGCGTACGGAAGTTTGTCTGTTTGTAGGATATCCTAAAGGAACGAAGGGTGGTTTATTTTATAATCCAAAAGACCAAAAGGTGATCGTGAGCACGAATGCTAAACTTTTGGAAGAGGATTATGTAATGAACCACAAACCCAAGAGTAAAATTGTTCTAGATGAAGTAAGAGAGGAAACACCAAACATAATACCAACTGCACAAGAGGATATACCACAAGACACTGCACCGCGTGTCACACTTGATACATAATTACCTGCAGAGCCTCGTCGTAGTGGGAAGGTTGTGACACAATCGGATAGATTCATGGGATTGGAAGAGTCATCCGACTTGGTCCAGAGTGAACATGAAATCGACCCATGGAATTACAATGAAGCACTGCAAGATAAAGATGCTCAATGATGGCAAAAGGCAATGAAATCTGAAATAGAATCCATGTATTCTAATCAAGTCTGGGAGCTTGTAGAACTACCCATTGGTGTAAAAGCTATTGGATGCAAGTGGGTCTATAAAAGAAAAAGAGGATCTGACGGTAAGGTGGAAACCTTTTAAGAAATGCTTGTTGCTTAAGGATATACTCAGAAAGAAGGAATTGATTATGAGAAAACCTTCTCTCCTGTGGCCATGCTTAAGTCAATCCGAATTCTTTTGTCTATTGCTGCTCATATGGATTATGAAATATGACAAATAGATGTCAAGACAGCTTTCCTAAATAGAAGTCTTGAGGAAAACATCTACATGAAGCAACCAGAGGGATTCATTGCAAGGGCGAACAACATCTTGTGTGTAAGCTTAATAGGTGCATTTATGGATTGAAACAAGCTTCAAGATCATGGAACATCTATTTTGTTGAAGTAATCCAGTCATATGGATTTATTCAATGTGCGGATGAATCATGTGTGTACAACAAGTGTGACAGAAACATAATGGTATTTCTTGTACTCTACGTGGATGATATTCTTCTCATTGGAAACAATGTAAAGGTATTGTCAGGCGTAAGGGTATGACTTTCCAAGCAGTTTGAAATGAAGGACTTAGAAGAAGCCAGACATATTATAGGGATCAAATTAATAAGGGATTGCAAGAAAAAAATGTTGTGATTATCCCAGGCTTCATACAATGATACAATCCTGGCTCGTTTTAGCATGCAAGATTCTAAGAAAGGTTTTCTACCTTTCAGAAATGGAATACCTCTATCTAAGAATATGTGTCCTAAGACACAACGGGAAATAGAGGAGATGAAGCTGGTTCCTTATGCTTCGGCTGTAGGAAGCCTCATGTATGCTATGCTTTATACGAGGCCGAATATCTGTTATGTCGTGGGCATGGTCAGTAGGTATCAAAGTAATCCAGGACAAGGGTATTGGATTACGGTAAAGTATATTTTGAAGCATCTGCGAAGGACTAGGGATTATGTGCTGATTTACAGGGCATATACTTTGATACCTTTGGGTTATACTGATTCTGATTTTAAGTCAGATAGGGATGCAAGTAAATCCACATCGGGCTATGTGTATACTCTTGGAGGAGGAGCCATAATATGGAGGAGTGTAAAGCAGAAATGCGTTGCTGACTCCACCATGGAAGTTGAATATGTAGCAGCCTCTGAGGCAGCTAAAGAAGCAGTATGGCTTAGGAACTTCTTAATGGACATGGATGTGATTCTATATTCGTCCAAAGTGATCATAATTTATTGTGATAACAGTGGTGCAGTAGCAAACTTGAAGGAACCACGAGCCCATAAGATGAGTAAACATATTGAGCGCAAGTACCACCTGATACGAGACATCGTTAAAAGAGGGGAGGTCGTTGTTGCTAAGATTGCATCAGAGGATAACTTGACTGATCCTTTTACTAAGAGCCTTTCAGTGAAAGAGTTTGATGGGCATGTAGAAGGAATGGGGATTAGATGCGTGTCAGCAGATATGGCAGTGTAGTCTTTTAGTATAAGTGGGAGATTGTTAGATTGTATACTAAAAGTTTTGCTTTTGTATAAAATAATATTTTAACAATTTATTTGAAATGAGAATCATATGATCAAACGTTTTTCATATTATAAATTATTTATTTATATGTTGTGCAAAAGTCCATTTACTTTATACTGTAGATAATATGTTGTGCGACAACACGCGGAAGATCATATTATCAGTTTCCTTATAAAGTATAAACAGATGCTCACAACCGAGATAAACGAGGACTGTCTATGGTTATAGTGTGGTTTGGTATTAGTTTGTCTTGACTATAGAATCACATTTGTGCACCTTGTGTGTATTGAGCAGGACCGCTTGAGATTGTTCGACTTGTACTGTCTATATAGGAGAACTTGATCTCAGTTATTATGGATGTTCATGCTCTTAATCCCTATACAATAACCTCGACACGTAAGGCAGTATGTATTTTTTTGATTCATCAATGGGTGAGATTTACATGTATTAAATCAACAAACTCGATGAGTTGGGAAGTAGTGCTGTCTCTATGGTGTGCTGTTGATTGTAGAAGGAATTCGTGTCCGTCATAAGTTGATGATGTCCCCTTGAGGAGCTCATAAGGATTATCATGTAAATATTGCAAGTGGATTAATTTCGGCATGATAATAAGGTTGAGTGGTACTACACTTGGATGAGATATTAATTAATTTGAGTTGTCAGTAACTTAATTAATTAATGGGTATTGTATATCTTAAACATGGGGAGACTGTCGGGCTCATAATAAGAAGGAGCCCATAATGTAATTATGAGATTGGAGCGGCAGTGCAGTGATAATATTTTAGTAGACTATATTATTATTATTGGACTTAAGTATAAAATTTGGGCTAAGCTTGGATACTTAAGCCCAATGGAGGCTTAACTTCAATTTTTCCTCCTGGTCCCTGCTGTAGCCCAAATATAAAAGTCATCTCAGCTTCCTGGAACCTTACCCTGCGCCGTAACATCGTGAAAGAGAGGAGAGAAAGCAGATTGAGAAATCCTGAAGATTGTTGCCCACACAACATCAGGATTGGACTTGGGATATACAACAGAAGATCAAGAGGCTGTTCTCTGCAACAGAACTTCAACAACATTCCCTGGTGAAAGGTATTGTAAACTTTAATTATTGTTTCCGCTAATCTAGTTTACATGGAACCCTAATGGTTCACGCTAGCCAAACAATTGAATGCCAACATTTAGTGACTCCGGTATCTACAGACAACGTGTCAGTAAATACCATACTAATCGTGCTTCAACGACTAGTGAATGAGATACTATCCTTGTTCACATCATTATGAAAATGGCTTTGCTTCGCCACATATTTTGTCAAAAGTTCCTCACCATATACAACATCTCGTATTTCAAGTAGAACTTGCTTAAAACATTCAGGCAAATTATGGAGAATAAATTGATCTAGGTTTCCCCTTCAATTTCTACTCCGAGCATTCCCAATTCATTCATTAACTTATCCATGAACTCTTGCCTCTATAACTTACTCAAGTATTTGAAGAGTCGCATGAGACCATCATATTTCTATGAACCTCTCATCTCTTCACTAAAGACTTTAAAAGGCATCATTGGACATCCTTTGTGAGAACGCACTTATATTTTCCTAAGCAGTAAAATTCGAAACCAATATTCTTTTCTAATCATCTAATTTTGGACCAGTAAATATAACTTCTTTCTAGTAAACAATAAGCAAGATAAAATCATTTTGAAAATTCAGAGAATCATAAATAAATACACCAATCAAATCTTCGAATTTATCCATTTATATTAATTCCCTCAAAACAATATAAAATTAAAATTTACCGACATCTCAAGCACCGTGAGTCTGCAAGCCACGTTAGTGTGGACGTTTATAAACCTAAACATTTACAAGAGAAGGTTTAACCCATTAATTTCATTCGTCAACCTAACCTCATGATAAAATAATTAATAGTCGGTTCCTCTTTAGCCATGCAAATAATAGCAGTGACTCTGTTGGGGAGGATACTAATTATTTACACCTAAGTGTATACCATTATTTTATCTCAAGTCCGTGGCCCAAGCTTATGTGCCTTACAGTTGGAGAAGTACACACGCGCTCGGATAACTTCCTACAATCATCAATTATATATTTGTACCAATGAACCGCACATAAACTCATCCGTTAGGGAGGAAGGTCTATGCCAACACGTAAGTTAATGTGCCACATTATAAATAATAATTATTTAATGAAGTCTGTACCAGTGATCCATGAATAAACTCATCCGTTAGGGAGAAAGGCCTATTGCCAACACGTAAGTTCACTCACATCACTTACAAATCAATATTGGAGGCCGCGGGAATTAATTACCAATCCCCTCTCCCACTTAGTAATTTAACACTGAGGATTTTTACATGCATATAATATTCTTAATAAAATACACAACCTAGCATGATCCTATTGCGGCACATTAGGCACTAAATCAAAATGAATCATATATAGCATATACAACAATAATCAAATAATTAAATCAATTATAAACAGTTATACATATTAGAAAATAAATTGCCAAAAATAGGTTGATTTGATCAACACTCCAAGCAATTAAACGGGTGCCTTGTACGCTAAGTAATCCTCCAGCAGATACTGTCGAAACCCTAAATGCCATTATGAATATTTTTGCTATCGAAAAAATGCCACCGATCATGCTGGAGCCTTTTCGCAGTCATTCCGACCGGCACAGCTGCTCGTGCCGCCCATTCCTTTCAGCCGTATCGATGTCACTGCTAACAATACTACACCAGTCGATAGATCCCTGCCGACACGATTCGTGCCGGCCACGACAAGCAGTCGTGCTGGCAGCCTCTCATTGATCGCGCCGCATCAGCCCGTCAGCTGTGTATTTCTTCCCAGCCAAAATCCTCCACCAGAAACACATCTACATGGCACGAGTCGTGCCCACTTCCATCGCCAATCGTACCGATGGCTATGAGAGCTCATGCCACGCATCTCGTGCCGCACACTACCTACCGTGTGTGCCAAATGGGTATGCCTCGCACGACGCTGAGCACACCTTGCACTCCATCATGATGACACATGCGCGCTAGCCTGCCTTCACATGGCAGACAACTTGTGTCCACAGCCCATCTACACATCTGCTGGGTATCGAGCTGCCCACCATGCGCCGCAAGCCACCAAGAAGACTCGATCAGCCAGCAGCTAGACCCACTCACACCATGCCCTGACTCAACTGGAAATATGATAGACCTGCCCGGATGTAAGATGGACCCGATCAAAAAAACACTTAGGCCCGATCGAGCCAACGCCCTGACTCGATTGAATCATGCAAACACCAGAATCCATGCCAGACGCGATTGGTAATCTGGTCGACTCGCCAGGCAGACCGCGTGGAT
Organism: Pogostemon cablin; assembly: GCA_023678885.1. Lineage (NCBI taxonomy): Eukaryota > Viridiplantae > Streptophyta > Magnoliopsida > Lamiales > Lamiaceae > Pogostemon > Pogostemon cablin. Next base: position 15,775,400 of record CM042953.1, on the reverse strand, counting down.
TCACTTGGAAAACTCCATCAGCCCCACGCTATCTGCTGGCCAAATAATGCTACCGAGACTTGCTGACTTGAGCTACACGAAACCGTGCTGCTGCACTTCCACCAGCCACCAGCTAACACTATCGGCCAACAACCAGACCCGCCTAAGTCACAGTTTAACTTGTCCGAAACTCCATTAGACCCGTCCCAGAAGAGTGTCTGACTTGCCCCAAACCCCGTCAAACCCGCTCGGGACTCGTCTAGCTCAGTCGCATGCTGTCGGGAAAATACTCCATCCTGCCATCAACAATCGCCGCAGACTTACTATTTCGTCAACATCACATTGACTAGCAGTTACTTTCGTGCTGACGAGCGGATTCAATTCCCTTCGTGCCATCACCATCTGAGTTTCACAAAACCCTAGTGAGGAGAAAACAGCGATGGTTGTCATCCTAGCAACAAGTCGCTCTGACTTCAATCAACGTGCAACCGTGCCTACGACAACAAACCAATGTCGTGCTTATTTTTAGCGCTCACCACCTTGCCACTGTGGTGTCATCACCGGCGTTTCACCTTTCCAGCGGCGTGAGGTGCCCCGCACGAGTGTCTTCCTCCATGGTGTTGCGATGATTAGTTCCATCATCGGCAAGCCTCGCTTTCACAATTCCGCCATTGGAAATCATGCCCGTCACAACATCGTGTGTGTACAATGTGCACAGTTAGGGTTCATCAAGAAAAGAAGTTCTAAAACCCTAATATCACGTACAACACACAAACCCTAGCCTAACATGTCACGTTTTACCACGAAACCGAAGCTCTGATACCGATTGTTGGCATTCCATCATTTGGTTAATGTGAACCATTAGGGTTCCATATATTTCTAATTTAGCGTAAGCAAAAAACCAAAGAAACGTGTTACCTTTCACCAGGGTGTGTTGAAGAAGATGGATTCTCGCCGCAGCCTGTGCAATCTCACCGTTTTGGGCATAACTCTCTCATCTAATCTCAGAATTGAGTGATCTATACGCCAAAACGAACCTCTCTTCTATGGCTTTCTGTCAGTATATGACACATTAAATTCTAAGTTCTGTACGAATTTATAAAAATAATACAAGTTGGCGGACAGCAGCAGCAAACGACCTCTTGAACTTATGCTGTATTCCCAAGTCCAATCTCGACGTCGTGTGGGCGATGATCTTCGAGATTTTCTCAATCTGCTGTTCCATCTACCATATTCACGTGTTAGGCATGTCTCTCCTAGGGTTAGAACAACTGAGATGACTTATATATGGGCTACATTAGGGACCAGGAGGAGAAATTAGTGTTGGGCCTCCATTGGACTTAAGTATCCAAGCTTAGCCCAAAGCTTATACTTAAATCCAATAATAATAATATATACCACTAAAATATTATTACTGCACTACCATTCTAATCTCATAATTACGTTATGGACTCCTTCTTATTATGAGTCCGTTAGTCTCCCCATATTTAAGATATACAATGTCAATTAATTAATTAAGTTACTGACAATTCCATTAATTAATATCTAATCCGAGAGTAGTACCACTCAACCTCATTATCATGCCGGAATAAATCTACCTGCAGAGTTTATATGATAATCCTTATGAGCTCCTCAAGAGGACATCATCAACCTATGTCAGACATGGATTCCTTCTACAATCAACAGTACACCATAGAGACAACACTATTTCCCAACTCACCGAGTTTGTTGATTTAATTACATGTAAATCACACCCATTGATGAATCAAATAAATACATACTACCTTACGTGTCGAGGTTATTGTATAGGTATTAAGAGCACGAACATCCATAATAACTGAGATCAAATTCTTCTATATACACAGTACAAGTCGAACAATCTCAAGCTGTCATGCTCAATACATAGAAAGTGCACTAATGTTATTCTATAGTCAAGATAAACTGATATCAAATCACATTACAATCATCCTGATAGAGAGTCCCCATCTATCTCGGTTGTGAGCATCTATTTATACTTTATAAGAAAACTGATAATATGATCTTCCGCGTATTGTCGCACAACATATTATCTACAGTATAAAGTAAGTGGACTATTGCATCAAACATATAAATAAATTATAAGACACAATCATTTGATCATATGATTCTCATTTCAATTAAATTGTTATAATATTGTTCATATAAAAAGCTTGACTTTTAGTATACAATCTAGCAGAGATGAAGTCCACTTTACAGACATATCATTTGACCTCAGTTCGACTAAGAGGGTCCCATTCAACTAAGCCAGGTCTGGTTGAACGGCAACACGTCAGCTCTGAAATATTGGGATTTCACCTTCATTGCATGCATGTGTGTTTTTTACGAAAAAGCCCAGTAAGGTCCATAAGTAGAAGTTACAAGTATAAAAAGGGGTGCTGATCACACCAAAAAGAGAGTTAGATTCCACATCCATCCTACACCACATCCAAACCCTAACTCCATCCGCAGGTGTTGTAGAGAGAGATTCGTGCAGTGAATCAAGTGAGAACTAATTAAAGATCAAGACGGATCAAGAAGCGACGGTGCCCACGTCTAGGATTTACTTCTCAACTTAATCCTTCTTGTAATTTTCAAGACAATGGGTAACATCTATCCAAACACCATGAACGTTCTTCGAAGCGTCATGGCCTAGAACCGCTTTGGTGGTTATAGGGTTATGAAGGTTTTTTTCTAGTTAATTGAACTTTCGTGTGTATACTCCGTACAACACTACTTGTTGTTTATTTTATGTAAGACTATGCTTTATTAATTCATACTCAAAGTTATTTTGTGCATCATTAACTGTTATGTAGAGTCTGAATATATATCTTGGTTATTGATTGAGTGCGTTCACTACTGAGCAGAATTACTCATTGTACTCTTTTGGTTTCCTTGATTTATATTATTATTTAGTTCACTACTGAGCAGAATTACATGTTATGATTCTAAGTGAGGAAATTCCGAAGCTTCATTAGAATCATCTTATATGAATACTTATTAATTGAATTAAATTCGAGTTAGTAAGTAGGATAAAGAGGATAATTATATAGTAACTATAAAGGGAGATCATATTGGGTTAGAGTACTTAGTGCACGGGAAATAATTGATACTGATAGTACCTAGAAAGAGGGGTATAATTATATCTCTTGCTCCGAGGTAATTCACACGTGTTACATGCTTATCTGCTTATGTCTATAGAGTAGGTTTGCATGATTTAGTGATGCGTCCATAGTCCACAAGGCAGAGTTGGACATTGATATATGGAAGGGAGATTAATTAGTGGAACTGGATGGCCCGAAGAGCTACCTATTTTCTCACTTGAGCAACTCTTGTTTATTTCTACTGTCTCTATTTTATTTGCTATTTTATTATTTGTTCATTAGTTTAATAACTATTCTCCAATTAAATTACAAACAATAGTTTCTCTTAGATTAGATAATGATAAATTGATAACAAACTGTCCTTTGGGTTCGATAAATATAACTTGGTCACTTATCTAAGCTACAATTGCATCTTTCATACTTGGGGATTATAATTGTGTGTTGAGAAAATGCTCAACAACTACCAATCCATAATGAAGTTTTATTAGATAGTGAAGAAGATGTTGAATCCATGTGGTCCGGTGAGTACGTGGGATAAAATTTAAAATTTCCAGTTGATGCTATGGCAAACGGAAATAACTCAAATTCCTTGAATTGCCCATCGGAAATAAGGATGAATATACATTCTGGAAATTTTGATCTCGAAAAAAGAAAAGAAAATGGAGGACTGGAGGCGATGGAGGATTACCGAGAAGAAGTAAAAGAAAAAGGGATTTGGGTAGAAGAGAATCAAGAAGATATTAGTAAAGTGGATCCCTCTGAATTTCTAATGAGTCAGACATCCAACAAACATGTAGAAACAGCAAAATCTCATGATATTCCAAAAGGTGAGAAGGGTGGCTTAGCTGGCACTAGTTTGGAAGATAGGGAGAATTAGTTGAATGGGCCAGAGGTAAACACAATTATCTCTAAAGCCCATTTAAGTAATAACATATCTGAGCCCATTGATAATTTAAAATGCCCACCGAGATTTGAGCTTTATGATCATGGGCCAAAGGTAAACATAGAAAATGAGATAAACTTAATTGGGTCAAGGGAGCTGGAATTCCCACCAGGATTTGGACCAGAGCCTTTATTTACATCACATGAAAATAAAGGTAATTTCACTATTGGAGATGAAAGTGGTATAGTGGATTGCAATGGGAAGAATGGTGGTTCAAAATGTGGGAAAGGGCAAAAAAATTCAGATTCAAATAATGGCATAAATAAACGAATTAAGGCAGCAATGGTGAATAAGAAGACCAATAAAAAGAAGGCAGAGGCATAAAAATTATGAGCATTTGTTCATGATATTAAATCTCCAAATATAAAAAATTCATTGAGAGAGAAAGATAAATAAACTCACATGGGATACTGGAAAAACACTGGGTTTGGTAGGTAAGACATCTGATGAACGGATTATTCAGAAGCTAATGTATTTGGGAGGGGAAGGAAGGAAATATGGAGAGAAAGACAAGAAGATTTCCAAGGTTAGTGTTTTTAAATGAGAGTCCTTTCTTTTAATACAAGAGGCTTGGGGAGTAAAGTGAAAAAGAAGGAGATACAAAATATTGTGAGTAAACATAATATTGATTTTTGTTGCATTCAAGAAACAAAAATAGAGATTGTTAATTCGTGGGATTGTAGAACAATGTGGGGGAACGACAACGTGAAATGGGCTCTTTAAATCAGCTTTGGGGAGGTCTGGAGGAATATTATCTATGTGGAATTCTGAGGTGTTTATTGGGGAGAAGATAAGATCGATTGTTGTATTACAAATGTCTACGCTCCATGTGCTGTTTTTGAAAGAACTAAGTTATGGGAGGATATTAGAACAGTTATTGAACAGAATTTAAATTCGTATGTATGTGTGATGGAGGATTTCAATGCTATTAGAAAACAGACAGAAAGAGTAAGCAGGGGAGCTCTGACTAACGATAGAGAAATCAAACTTTTTGATGACTTTATCAAAAACAGTGGATTGTTTGAATTTCCATTACATGGTAGATGTTATACTTGGTATAAGCCTGATGGATCATGTAAAAACAGATTAGACAGAATTATGGCGAATAATGTGTGGATGCAAAAGTGGCCAAACATATACCTTAAAGGTTTGAGGAGATCAATATCAGATCATTGTCTATTAGTTTCGAAAAATCAGGTTAAGGATTGGGGTCCTAAACCATTTAGAAGTATTGATGCATGGTTAGCTCATCCGGAGTTTAAAGAATTTATTGCTAGCTAATGGCAGAGCTACCAAATAAATGGCTGGGGAGGATATGTTTTAAAGGAGAAATTTAAAAAGTTGAAGAATGACTTGAAAATTTGGAATCGAGAAGTTTTTGGGTTCATTGATGAAAATATTGAAAAGCAAAAAAGTGAAATTCAGAGACTGGATATCATTGATGGCACATTTAGGCTAGATGATATGGAAGTCACACATAGAAAAGAAACATCAGCTGGGTTGTTTAGAAATCTAAAATTGAAGGATAACCTGCTTGGCCAGAACTCTAAATACAGATGTCTTAAAGAAGTAGACTCAAATTCAAGATTCTTCCATAATATCATTAATAAGAGAAGAAAGAGAAACGAAATTGTGGGGATCAATGTTGATGGGGTATGGCATGAAGAGGTTGAGAATGTTAAAAAGGGCATTCATGATTCTTTCAAAAAGCATTTCCAGAAAAATCACACACTAAGCATATCTCTTGATCCAGATTTTACCGCTTAAAAGGTCTCTAAAGATGATAATCTTATGCTTATTGCTCCTTTTTCTATTGAAGAGGTCAAGGAAGCGGTGTGGTCGTATGATAATGATAAGATCCCTAGACCAGATGGGTTTAATTTTAAATTCTTGAAAGAATTCTGGGAGTTGCTTAAAGAAGACATTATGAGAATGGTCAATGAATTTCATCAAAATGGGAAACTGGTGAAGGGTATTAATCCATCGTTCATTGTGTTGATTCCAAATAAAGAGATGGCTAGTGAGATGAACGACTATAGACCGATTTCGCTTATTGGAGGGATGTACAAGATCATTTCAAAGATGCTAGCTAGAAGGTTGAGCAAGATGCTAGATTCAATTATATCAGAAAATCAGAGTACTTTTATTGGAAATAGAAATATCCTGGATTGCTTTGTGATCTTGAATGGGGCAATAGATGAACCAAGAAAAAGAGGCATGAAGAGAATTTTTTTCAAGATTGATTAATCTAAGGCTTATGATTCTATGGATTGGGTTTTTAAATATTATGATGGAGAATTTCAACTTCAGTCCTACTTGGAGGAAATGGATTATGGAGTGTGTGTCTACTGCCACTGCATCAGTTTTAATCAGTGGAAGCCCGTCGGACGAGTTCTGTTTGGAATGAGGACTTAGACTAGGGGATCCCTTGTCCCCATTTCTGTTTTTGATCGTTACTGAAAGTCTTAGTATTCTTATGACAAAAGCAACAGGTCGAGGGCTTTTTGAGGCAGCGAAAATTGGAAGCAACAATGTGGAGGTTTCACGCTTTCAATTTGCAAATGATACTATAATGATGGGTGTTGAGCATGAAAATAAGCATGTTTCTGTGTCCAATTTAACAACTTTTTAATGAGAATTACTGTCATATATTAGAACAAGTATTTTATATTCAATATATTTGAGAAAAAGGTGCACTTGAGGTGTTTTGTTGTGTTTTAGGTGAAAAAATGATCAAAAGTGCAAAGTTGGAGAAAAGATGCAATTTGTGCAATGATGATGAAAAATGCACGTCCAACTTGTGTAATTTTTCTCTATTAGTTTGAAGCTCCGAATTGGAAATGCAATACATGGTTGGAAATCCACAGAAGAGAGGGTCGTTTTGGTGTAAAGAACACCCCAATCAGATTCCAAACGAGAAAGTTATAAGCAAGGTGGTAACGTCACATAAGCTATGCCGAACAGAATGGTTGTGCCACTTTGCATGACTTGTTATATATTCAAATATTTGATATTCTATGAGTTCTTTATATGGATAGAAATCAGGAAGAGAGGATCACGTGAGCACCAGAATTACTCAAATCGGAGGTTGGATGAGGAAGTTATGTGCGAAACGGTGAGACTGCGCAAGCTTGTTCGACCAAAGGAGATCTGTTCGACCAGCAGAAATCTGGTCTAACAAGGAAGGTCTGGTCAAACAAAATGTGTGAAAACTTACAGAAAGATTGTTCGACCAGCGTTCAACCAGCAGGAGTTGCTCGACCAAGGAAGGTTTGGTTTAACATAATTGAGCTGGTGATATTTTTGGTAATTCCAGATTTCCTTAGCCATGTGTGTTGTCATTTTTTAAGAGAGGGTGGAAAAAAAGTGTATGCTTATTGTGTATATGTATTTGTATATCCTTGTAGATGAAGAACATAACTTAGATAAATCGAATTGAGAAAAATTCATTGCCTTCCATTATTGTCAATTGATGTCTTGACTCAAGACCTTCCAGTTTCTCCATTGTCATTAGATACGAATCTCTCTCATTTTACTATTCGTCTTCCTCCCTTGTGAATTGGTTGGAATCATATTTGGGGAATAGGGGTTTTCTTAATTTGTATGAATCAAAATTTTTGCAGTATTGTATTTACGAATTAGGGTGCTTGATTTTTAATGAGATATTAATTGTTGGTGTTTTGATTTAACTAAGTAATTTAATTCATTCTTATTTTTATTTTTTAATTTTGGAGTAATTCTGGGTGCACGGCACACCCCAATGTTTATAGGTTAAAAATGTGTTAGTGGGTAGTTTTAAAAAAAAATAATATACTTCCTCTGTACGGTTCTAAGTTATTCGTTTACTTTTTACACGTAGATTAAGGAGTATTATTATTATATGTAAAGTGGGTAGTTGTATTAGAGGGAAGTGGTGGGCCATGATGTGTACTTTTTTACTAAATAGGAAAAATGGATACATTTGAAATGGATGTCAAAAATAGTAAAATTGACACATTGGAAGCGGATGAAGGGAGTATTATTTTATTTAATGGTATAGAATAAAAATTAATTTAATGGTTAAGATCGTCTAAGGTGCATCGGTGCACCACAGTTGGACTGTTATTTTTGTGATTATGATTTTAGATTTAAATTTAAAATATATGATTCTGCGGTGCACCTGGTGCACCCCCAATATTTATTTATAATTTTTTTTGAAAACAAAAGCTACATTAGATAGCTTGAATATCAGCTTCAACAAAGTTCATAGCTACATCAGGACGTTAAGAGAAAAGAAAAGAGAAGCACAAGTAAAAGCATGACAAGCTAGAGTATGAGCAACCATATTGACTTTTCATCTTGTCTAACTGTAGGAAACATCCCTCATCTGTGAAGCTTTTCTTTGAATATTCCGTAGTACCGTACCAAGATAGGTAAAGTTTAGAGTTTGATTTAGAAGGGAATTGATAACAATTTGAGAGTCTGACTCCATAATGACTCCTCATATTCACGTTCCATAGCAATGTCAAGACCTCTTTCCAAAGCCAAGGCCTTTGCTACTTCCACCTGATAAATTCCAGAACATCGTTCAACAAAACCATCAAAGAACTTCTCCATTATAGTTCCTCGCCACCCCTGCAATCGCAACACCACACCTCCTTCTGACAGATGCAATAATGTTCAACTTCAACCTTGTTCCAATAGGAGGTCTCCACCCAATATCCTTGTGGAATACACCTGTTGATTTCCATGCAATTTTAAAGCTTCCATGTATCGCTGGCGATGGGCTACACTTTTTTTGTTGTAATTCATCAAGTAAAAACCCTTTTCCCCTAAAGACATATTCATTCCATCCCCACCAAATAAACCATAGAAATTAAAGGTAGCAAATAAACTTCTTTCCTCTTCATTCAAGATTTTCAACAAAGACTCAACACACTCTTGTATTGGCTCATCTGTCAAGTATTTGGCAAAAGGTGAGTTCATCCAGAAATTGTGAATTCAATTACAATCTCGCAAGGCATGATCAATAGTTTCAATCTTCTTTCCTCTTCATTCAAGATTTACAACAAAGACTCAACACACTCTTGTATTGGCTCCTCTGTCAAGTATTTGGCAAAAGGTAAGTTCATCCAGAAATTGTGAATCCAATTTCAATCTCGCAAGGCATGATCAATAGTTTCAATCTCAGGTGCACCGATACACAAGTGTATTGTAGTTGGACTCTTAAAATAAATGTGGACGAAATTTGAAAAAAATAACTATTATGAGAATACAACCGAATTTGCTCTTTGTTACGAAATTAAAAATGAATTTAATTCCAAATTATCTTTCATCTATTTTAGTATATCATCATCAAACCAATAAGCTACTATCTTAAACTGCATGCAACCAGATTCGTGCAAGTAAGGAGATGGTGGAAGCATATAATTTTAGGATATAGTAATAATTTTATTTTAATAATTCATAACACTCCCTCCATCCGCCCTTAAGGTATAAATTTGCTTTTTTGCACGTGAATTAAGAAGTATTATTATTTAATGTGTAGTATGTAGTTGCATTAGTGTGGTGTATGGGTCTCATATATTAAATGTATTAATGATGTGTGTGGGTCCCATGTGAGTGTAAAAAGAGAAATGTATACCTGGCGGAGAAGGCAGTATTTTAGTCTTATTTATGATATATTCTATTTTACCCCTATAATTGATTATGTTTTATTTTGCGAGTTCATCATAGTTTGGAAGGGTTTATGTTAACCATAAGAGTTAAAGTTATTTAATTCAAAAATTACGTACTACTATAAAGTGATTTTTCTTGTTGAAAATGTATCTTCATTGTTTTTATTTTACATATTACTAGTAGCTAAATCATGCGTTGCACGGTATGTGTTAGTTTTGGGGCAACAACTTCATTGATTTTATGATGTTTGAACCGAATAATATTTCTTTGAAAAATATATAAAATAATAAAAATAAACAAATACCCCTACAAAATATACTCATATTTCAAATCACAACATGATGCATCAAAATGATTAGAAAATAAATAACAACAAAGTAACAAATATTAACAAACCTCAACATCGTGATAAACATCTTCCAAATTGATTAAACCATGAATTTGATAATTAGGAGACTCAAACAATCTAATGCATCTGAGTTTGACGACAATGTTTGTTTTGTTAGTTGTTAGAGAATTAATTAATCAAACGAACACAAAAATAATGAGTATATATTCTTTCCATATAAAATTAATTATTAAAAAATTAGCAAATATATATATATATATATATATATATATATATATATATATATATATATTTGTTTATCATTGCTATATATTAGTTAAAAATTTAATGAGATTATTAATGTTTTAAATTAAATAAGATTTCTTAATTTCATGAAATAATGTGTATATATTGTTGTGATATAGTTAATAATTATTAAAAAATTGACATATATTTATTTTTTTATTTTTATGATTATTAACCATTATTTGCAATGAAAGTTTGGTTGGGTTAATAATTATTTAAATATTAAAAAAGTCATAATTATAATTATTTAATTATTTTAATGGGTGGCTGAGATTTGTTTAAGAAATAAATGGTCAGAATTTGACCCTCTGCAAACATTATGCCATAAACCCTAAAACCCTAAACCCTAAAATCCTAAATCTTAAAACTCTAACCCTAAATTCATAATTATAATTATTTAATTATTTAATGGGTGGCTGAGATTTTTTTAAGGAAAAGATGGTCAGGATTGAATTTATTCTTCTTTAATAATATCTTAGTCCCTCCGTCCCACTCAAAGGATCTATTTTTTTCATTTTGGGCGTCCCACTCAAAGAGTCTTCTTTCCTTTTTTTACACATATGGGACCCACACACCCCACTAATACAATTAAAATATGGGGCCTACACTCCTACTAATACAACTACCCACAATACATTAAATAATAATACTTTTTAATCCACGTGCAAAAAACAAACACTACCCTTTGGGTGGAACGGAGGGAGTATTTCCTAATTTGAAAAAGTTATAATTATAATTATTTTAATGGGTGGCTGAGATTTGTTTGAGAAATAGATATCTAGGATTGGATTTATTTTGATTTTATAATTAATAATTATTTAACTATTGAAAAAGTCATAATTATAATTATTTAATTATTTTAATGGGTGGTTGAGAGTTGTTTAAGAAATAAATTGTCAGAATTTGGCCCTCTGCAAACATTATGCCATAAACCCTAAAACCCTAAACCCTAAAATCCTAAACCTTAAAACTCTAACCCTAAATTCGTAATTATAATTATTTAATTATTTAATGGGTGGCTGAGATTTGTTTAAGAAAAAGATGGTCAGGATTGAATTTATTCTGCTTTAATAATATCTTAGTCCCTCCATCCCACTCAAAGGGTCTATTTTTTTCATTTTGGGCGTCCCACTCAAATAGTCTTCTTTCCTTTTTTTACACATATGAAACCCACACACCCACTAATACAATTAAAATATGGGGCCTACACTCCTACTAATACAACTACCCACAACACATTAAATAATAATATTTTTTAATCCACGTGCAAAAAATAAATACTACCCTTTGGGTGGAACGGAGGGAGTATTTCCTAATTTGAAAAAGTCATAATTATAATTATTTTAATGGGTGGCTGAGATTTGTTTGAGAAATAGATATCTAGGATTGGATTTATTTTGATTTTATATTTAATAATTATTTAACTATTGAAAAAGTCATAATTATAATTATTTAATTATTTTAATGGGTGATTGAGAGTTGTTTAAAAAATAGATGGTTAGGATTTGACTCTCTGCAAACATTATCCCATAAACCATAAAACCCTAAACCCTAAATTCATAAATATAATTATTTAATTATTTTAATGGTTGGTTGAGATTTGTTTAAGAAATAGATGGTCATGATTGAATTTATTCTGCCATAAATTCTTAATTATAATTATTTTAATGGGTGGCTGAGATTTGTTTGAGCTTCACTCATCCGATTTTGGTATGGTTTGAATTTTGTTGTCGTATTATTTCTTTATTTATATTTTTTAATTATCTCATATGTGTTTTGCACGAAAATAATTACATAAAACCCTAAAACCCTAAACCATAAAACACTAAACCCTAAAACCTTAAACCCTAAATTCATAATTATAATTATTTAATTATTTTAATGGGTGGATGAGATTTGTTTAAGATATAGATGGTTATGATTGGATTTATTCTGCCTTAAATTTATAATTATAATTATTTAATTATTTTAATGGGTGACTGAAGTTTGTTTGAGCTTCTCTCATCCGGTTTTGGTGTGGTTTGAATTTTGTTGTCGTATTATTTCTTTATTTATGTTTTTTAATTATCTCATATGTGTTTTGTAAGGAAATAATTACAGAAAACCCTAAAACTCTAAACCATAAGTGCTAAACCCTAAACCCTAAATTCATAATTATAATTATTTAATTATTTTAATGGGTGGATGAGATATGTTTAAGAAATAGATGGTTAGGATTGGATTTATTCTGCTTTAATAATATCTTATTTGAAAATGTCATAATTATAATTATTTAATTATTTTAATGGGTAGCCCTAAATTCATAATTATAATTTTTTAATTATTTTAATGGGTGGCTGAGATTTGTTTAAGAAATAGATGGTAAGTTATTTTACTTTAATAATATTTTATTTCCTAATTTGAAAAAGTTATAATTATAATTAGAGTGTATATTGGGTGCACCCGAGTGCAAGGGTGCACCCATATGTGTATGACTTTTTATTCTATTTTGTATACGTGTTTTGTAATAATTGTATACTTTTTTCACATTAAGTTTTTTATTAAAAAAACTAACATCCATATATTTATAGTTTTTTATTCAATAGTGTACACATGTTTTTAATAATTTTGTATTTTTTATACTCAATTTTTCATTAAAAAATCAACAATTAAATAGTATACATTTTTACACATAATTGTATATATTTTTATTTATATTTGTATATGGGTGCACTGTATCTTAGGGTGCACCCGGGTGCACACTATAATTAACATTATAATTATTTAATTATTTTAATGGGTGATTGTAATTTGTTTGACCTTCTCTCATCCGGTTTTGGTGTGGTTTGATTTTTGTTGTCGTATTATTTTTTTTAATTATCTAAACTCATAATTATAATTATTTAATTATTTTAATGAGTGGCTGAAATTTATTTAAAAAATAGATAGTAAGGATTGTATTTATTCTGCTTTAATAATACCTTATTTCTTAATTTGAAAAATCATCATTTTAATTATTTAATTATTTTAATGGGTGGGTTAGATTTATTTGAAAATTTTGAATATATTCAAATAACATATTTAATATTATTAAAGTTTTAATAAATAATATCTTATTTCCGAATTTGAAAAGGTCATAATTATAATTATTTAATTATTTTAATTGATGTCTGAGATTTGATTGAGAAATAGATGGTTAGAATTTCGACTAAATTATTTTGTAATTTGAAAATGTCATAATTATAACTATTTAATTATTTTAATGGGTGGCTGAGATTACCACCTGAATCCCAAATTATAGGTCGTTCTTGGAAGAACTTTAACTTAAACAGGCTTAAATCCGAGCGGTTTAACACCTGAATCCCAGATTATCTAAATTTCAGATTATAGGCCGTTCACTGAAGAACTTGACTTAAGAATGCTTAAATCCTGACAGTTTATCACCTGAATCTCAGATTATAGGCTGTTCACCAAAAAACTTGACTGTAGAACACTTAATTCGGGCGGTATAGAACCTGAATCCTAGATGTATTCAGTTCTTGAGTTGATTCTCATTGAAGAATTCGAAGAACTATTCAGATAACTTTGAAGTCTTTGATCTTGGTAGAGAATCACTCTCGGTGTATCTACAATGAATGGAGGAGTGCTCCTTAAATAGGTAAAGGGTGAGGAAGCCTCAAATGTCATAATTATAATTATTTAATTATTTTAATGGGTGACTGAGATTTGTTTTAGAAATAGATGTAAATAATATCTTATTGATATTTTAATCATGAAAATCCACGTGTTGCCATTTAATTGGACAATGAATTTTATGTGTATACAAATATATTTAATATTATTCAATTTTTAATAAATATTATCTTATTTCCTGATTTGAAAATGTTGAAAAAGTAATAATTATAATTATTTAATTATTTTAATGGGTGATTTATATTTATTTGAAAATTTTGAAAATATTCAAATAATATATTTAATATTATTAAAGTTTTAATAAATAATATCTTATTTTCTAATTTGAAAAGGTCATAATTATAATTATTTAATTATTTTAATGGGTGGTTGAGATTTGTTTTAGAAATAGATTGTCAAGATTAGATTTATTCTGCTTTTTTATATATTAAGATGCATGTAAATACATTAATAATTATTAAAATGAAATATGACACAAATTAATTTAATGTAATTTTTTAAAAATTATAAAAAAAAATATTAAATATAAAATTAATAAATTTAAATTTTACTTTTAAAAATCATTTTCTCTATCCCACAAAACGTGCCACATTTACTATTCCACTCTATTTAAATTGCACTTTATGTTCAACTTGTTATTTTAAAATGTATTATTGTATTTTTAAATAAAAAAATATAAAATAATTGTACGTGTGTAAAAAAAGTGTGACAATTTTGAAATTAAAATAACTTTTGAGATTGTTGAATAAAGTAATATTCATGTTTTAGATTGTGAATGGTTTCGAGGGTCAAACAAATAAAAAAGTGTAAAGGATTTTATGTGACAGAAGACATATTCCCTCCGTTTCATTTCAATCTTTACATATTTTCAATTTGGGCACCCCATTTCAATCTTTACATTTCTCTTTTTAGTAAATGGGTCCCACACAAATTAATTATTACTCTCTCCATGGGCTCACACATAACACTAATATACATAACCACTTTACACTAAAATATTATTTCTTTCACATCACTACATGTTAAAATACTATATTCCTTAATTTACGTGCAAAAAATAAACGTAAAGTTTGAAACAGGACGGAGGGAGTATAACTCTACATTCCACGTGGTTTTGTACTCATTCACGTATGTATAAAGTGTGAGTCTTCTGTGGATCAAGGTGTATGATGAATCCTCTTTATTTATTGATAATTCCTCCTTATATTATTGGATTAAAAAGATAATTGTTTCTCTTAAATATTTTAAATTCTAATAATAAACATCCTTGTTTTGAAAATTAGGTTTTGATTTTCAAACATTAACATTGGTTTTAAAAACACTATATATACAAAGCCTATAATCTCTGGTTAGGTCTTGCGTGAGACCATTTCACATTTATACTTTTTAAAATAGTCATAATTTTCGCTATAAAATGTTATCATTTTTCATTTATAATATAAATTGTTCATGAAATAGCATCATCATTTTTATTAATTGAGTTCATTTTTTATTATAAAAATTATTACTTTTTATCCATCTCACGTGAGCCCTTATGTGAGACGGTCTCACTCAAGTCTTTGTCATAATCCCTCGTCATACTCACTTTTTATACATTTTCTCACCTCACCTAATATATTATTTTTCTCTTTTATCTCTCATTTATTTATTATTTATGTTTACATAAATTAATAATTTCTTACCTATAGATTTTAAATAAAGTTTAAATTTATTCAATAAAAAATCAAAACTAATATATCTCGCTGTTCAATCAATCTTCAATCCTCGAACATGTGTAACGAGAGACATATGAAATTAAGAATAACGGGAAGGGCTTCACAGAAATATGACCGTTGCGGTGACCATATCCAGCCCACTTGCACATATATGCAGATAGTATGGACATGTTTTGTATGGACATAACTCAGATTCTCTCACCAGACTCCCACATGTACATGTATAGAGTGTAGTATAATTAAGGTTCTCCAACATATTTCGCAATTTAGACAAATCTATGTAGATTCCATTCCATTTCATGAAGACAGAAAAATGGCCTCTCCCATTTCTTAAAAATATTTTAACGATAAAAAATTGATTTATATTGATAATTAAAATTCATAGAAGAGTTAATCTATTGTAAATCGGGTTTACATTAGACCCTACAGTTTCCTTTAATTTAAACAACTCTTGCAATACATAGGTATATAAGATTGAAAAGGAGGACCACATAGTTTATACTGTGAACCCGATTTACATAAATACTGGTATTCCGTGTTCATAGAATTCCTTGACATGACTTTATTCATTTGTTTTCCACAAAACCCAGGGATTTTATGCCGTGTGATAGGCCTGGAGCTTCAACATTTCAACATGTTCAAACATGAATTCACTCAAATCAGAAAATACTTGCTCTAATCATTCACTGGAATAACAGATATCTTCAAGAATTAAACACAGATCACATAAATACACAGATAATCATGCAGCTTATATCAATATATATCAATGCAACATCATGCATTACCGTAAATTATCCACAAATCCCTCAAAAAAGGAACATAAATAAAAAAAAAATCAGAGGGATTCAAAATTTATCATTAATCTCCTCTAGCACACCTTGTGATAATATCACAGCCTCTGCTGTAAGAATTGGCAACACCAGGTCCCCTATTAATGATCAACAAAAAAATTACTTCAATTTGCATCATCCTATATAATTAATTTTTTACAAATGTAGGGTCTAATCCTCCTTTCACATGGGTATCCTCATCTATGAAGGCACCCGAGGTGACATAAAATTGAATATTTGAGTTATGGGCGAAGAGGAAACCTGGTGCGATAAAGCCTCCAAAACTCCATCCTCGTAGGAAGAAGAGTGATGTAAGTGTGGTTTACATGATCTAACACTCGAAGATCCATAAAGTTGTTCACAAATTCAGGAAGATGCTGCAGGTATGTCCACCTCAATCTAAAATACTCCCTCCAGATTGAGGGACTTTAGCCAGTGGAATCGCCCAGCTAGGATGCACTTATATATATATATGGAGGAGATCACCAATGTCCTCCCCAGGCTTCCTTCTTGTCAAGTATCTAACGACACGAACAAGCTTACATCCCCGTAATTTGAGATGGAGGCAGTGTCACCAGGATGCACAACCCGACGTTCAAGACCTGTGATCATCATTTTGAATCATCAGGACTTATTAAGGTTTCTGCAGACCACAAGGCCATCAATCTTCTTGAAATAATAGATAAGTAGCCACAGGTAGCCATGAACATCGATCATCTTCTGCCAAAGGCCTTCCCGCCAGTTGAATTTGCATTCGTAGACGGTCTTGAACATAAACGTACGATGTAAGTTCCTAATATTAATACACATGTCACCACTACAAAGATGTGTCAATAGTATGTATCTATTCTCCCAAACGTTAATTGAAGTAATAGAGATAATAAAGAGAGGTCAACAACAATGCTCATCTTGACACAGTGTACGTGCTAGTATGAATTTATTATGTAGAAAAAACAGTTTGAATAAATTAAAATACATTGATGAATGTTGCTCATTTGTTAGGAACAAATAAGATGAGTTTTTTTTGATGAATTTGCAATATTCTGTCATATTGATGAGTAAATCTACTTATAAATTAAGAGATGCCAGTTATATGCAATCAAGAGTTTATAGTGCACTCTTTTGAAAAATATTATTTACTTATTTTTTTTAAATATTTAGAATTACTTTTTAGAATTCATATAAGACTATTCTACTCAAAAGAATTTATTAACAATAATATTGCTTTTTTTTTAATAAAAAAGTATATAACATTGTTAGATAACCTTCCATCTGAATTTCATCATGAAACTAATTACATATTAATTTTTGCGATAAATTAAATGTGTATTTAATTTTTCAAAAACACATACTCCATTCAACTATTTTTAAATAAAATAAAAGGGTGAAAATAATTTCAGTACGTATAATGTAAAACAAGTCAATAAGATTTTTTTTAACATTAAATTTGAAGAAAATATATATTCTAAAATAATGAATGTTTTACCAATCAAAAAGAATTATATATATATATATATATATATATATATATATATATATATATATATATATTTACAATTTTAGAAATGTAAAAAAATTTCTAAGTCTGACAAAAATAAAATAAATTGGAATGAACATTGTTATAATAATAATAATAAATAATAATGTATGAAACTGGTCCAGACCGTTTGACGCTGTGAGAATGACAAGTCTCTATCGTGACACTTCAATAATTTGGTAAATATTACTATTAATATTATTATTTTTATTTTAAATGAAACGGCTAAATGCTGGAAACCATTATTTTCAAATAATAACAGATAACAAACTATGCCTTTTGTAGACCTTTCGTTTTCTTTTAAACTTCAAGATGCTTCAATTCATGTAAACTTAGTAATATGTAATTAAACAGCTGATTTTATTGCAAGTACTTGCGGGTGTGGTGTACAATTTTCAGTACATTGCGATTTCATGAATATCACTTTCCAAAATAAAACTTTAAACACCATATTTTAACTAATATAAGAAACTTTATTTATTCTCCATTAAATAATGCTCCTTTATAACCATTCCCTTAATCCTAAAAATTAAAATCTATGGTAAAATAAAATATAAATCATAATATTTAATTAACTAATGAGACAAATAAGTTATGAATAAGGTATGAACCATAAAATTGTATGTTTAATGAGTTGTACGTAGTATATTGCCAGTTATTTGTATAAATGCATTGAAACAATATTAATATTAATTGTTGTAGAACACGGCACCAGCGCCGATGCAGGGGATGCAAGGGTGGCAGGCGGTGGCGTTGAGAATATCGGGCGACAAAGCCTTCTTCTCGGGGTGTGGAGTCTACGGTGCCCAGGACACCCTGTGCGACGACGCAGGCCGGCATTACTTCAAGGAGTGTTACATTGAGGGCTCAATTGACTTCATTTTTGGCAATGGAAGGTCCATGTACAAGGTAGCTTCTTTTTTATTCATTACTCTCCTTTTAAAATGAGTTATTTTACTCAAAATTGACATTTTTAATTTAAATAAATTGAACGTAAATGATCTAAATAGAAAAATAAAATGCTATAAATTTTAAGGGTATAAAAAAAATTGTATCCCAAATCTTAAGAGCAGTATTATAATCACATTGAAATAATATATTTTATTATATATAACGAATGAATATTATGACATAGTGAATGGTTTGATAATAAAAACTCAAAATAAAATAAATATAATAAACTTGAAGAATAAGGAGTATATGTTACATAATAATAATATAAAGAATTTGTCTGTTAAATTTATTGAAATTATAAGAGCGTGAGACTGTTCATCAATTTCAAGTTGAACTTTTGGACTGCGTTTGTTTTGGATTTCATATGGTGATTCTAATATTATGTCAAATTAATGTTTAAGAAGTGGGCGGTGATATGTCTAAGAGATTATAAATTGATATTCCCTCCGTCCCCTTGAGGTTTGCTTTTTACACAGAAATTAAGAGATATAATATATTAATGTATAGTAGATGAGAGAAATAATATTTAATATAAAGTGGGTAGTTATATTAATTTTGTGTGTGAGCCCTAAATGGAATAATTAATTGTTTTGTTTGGGCCTAACTTGATAAAAAAAATGTAAACCTTTTAACAACTAAAAATGAAAAACGTAAACCTTAAGGCGGAAGGGAGGACTACTAATTAATCACTCAATCAAATCACAGTGTTCCAGAGATGATTACTAGTTAGATTCAAGTTTTAGATATCAAGCAATTTTGTGTAAAAGTGATTCAAATAAAAAAGAAGGGTGAAAACTTGAATATCACGGGTGGGGGGACATGTTTTTGTTTGTTTATCTTTTCTCATTTTGTATGTGGCATCAAAATCCAAAAGTGCTTTCACTTTTCAATTTTCTATGTGTGAGAAGTTGCACGCCAGCCGTTTTCAAATTGGCAACCCCACTTCCAATGCTTAAATCTCATGCTCCCTCCATTCAAAATTCAAGTTCACGTTTACTGTAGATACGGAGTTTAAGAAATGTCACTTTTTGACTTATTTTTAGGGTAATATGGTATTTTTGGGTAATAAATAAATGATAAAGTATGTTATGTGTGTTAAAAAGGTGATGACAAATTTGAAATTAAAGTATGTTAGAAGGATATTAGTTTGTTGTTTTTTCCTTTTATGGAAGTGTGAAGTTGAATTTGGGACGGATTAAAAAAAAAGTGTGAAGTTAAAGTTGGGATGGAGGGAGTAACATCTTTTGAATGTTAAATCACTGGGTTATTTTGTGTAAGATTAATTATTCAGGAAAAAATTAGATTAAAACCATTCACTAATTAATTTTGAATTTTGTTAATGATTAAACAATTGAAAAATATGTTTAAGAAAATTAACAGTATATAAGGATAAAAAGAAGGCATGTAAGCTGATGTATATTTGAATTAAAAATACTTTTAAATAGCTCAATTTTATAAGTATTATAATATAGAATTTTGTGGATTGAAATTTAACTTTACAATTAAATGATAACTTCAAAAAATAAATGAGTTCAAAACAATCATATCATGTATATTGGGCTTTACACTATAAAAAAAAACATTTATTAAAAGTGTGGAAAGTAAAGCATGTCCCTTTTATTAATAAAACATAGTTTTGTACCATTTTGACTCTTTTTTCTCAAGTACACATGAAAAGGTTGCATTCATTGTGTTGAATATGATTGTTTATCAATAAAAGACGAGTAATGCAAACAATCATTTGTCTTATAAATATTATAAACTAATCATTGTCAAATAATTGGATTTTATCAATTAAAAATAAAAAATTAACTAATTGCATTTTTTTTGGTATAGGATTGTGAGCTACACTCGATCGCAACAAGATTTGGATCGATAGCCGCACAAGATAGAAAATCACCAGACGAGAAGACTGGGTTTGCATTTTTGAATTGCAGGGTAACTGGGTTGGACCCTCTATATGTGGGTCGGGCTATGGGCCAATACTCTAGGATCGTTTTCTCCTACATCCACTTCGATGATATTGTTGCCCACGGTGGATGGGATGATTGGGACCACATCAACAACAAGAACAAATGAGTTTTATGGGTAAAATTTCAATTTAGATTTAGCAAATTTTTTGTCACATATTAGATATAATAAATGTTTAAATGCCCAAAATGATGAAAATATTCTTTACGTGATTTGTGATTCGATTTAAAATTTTTAACTGAATCATAAATACATACAATTAAGTCAAAATATGTACAGTCGAGTCATAAAAATGTTTAACCGAGTTATAAGAATATGTATAATAAAATCATTTATTTTATTCGAATCAAAACTATTTCTTTTTTTTTTCAAATTTGACATTTAAACAAAATAATAAATACCTTAAATTTAAGAGACTATAGTAATTGATGATTTGGGAATTGCATTGCAGGACTGTATTCTTTGAGGTGTACAAATGCAGTGGGCCTGGAGCCGCTGCAGTGAGTGGTGTCTCATGGGCCCGAGAATTGGATTATGACACGGCCCATCCATTTCTTGCCAAGAGCTTTGTCAACGGAAGACATTGGATTTCCCCTTCTGTTGCCTGATTTCTTTTTACTCAATTATAATTTCCTTTTTACATTAAAAAAAAATCGTGTATTCATTAATTTATTTCTTAATTGAATTTTAATAGTCTTCAGAAATGTAAATTTAATTACTATTTTTTGTACACCTTTGTATTTTATTTTAACTAAAATCATTTAATGAAGTTTGAAAATAAGGACATTTGCATTTCTATACGATTAGTTGAGATGGTTACAAATGCATGATTAATACTACTGGATTCATCTTCAAGTACACTGTTTGCAAGAATATTAATAAAAATTATTTTTGATTTATATTTGTGTAGTTTGATATTTTTTTTGTAATAAATAAATAAAAAAGTATGTTCTATGTGTTAAAAATATGATGATAATTTTGAAATTAAAGTGTGTTAGAGGTATAATAGCTAAGTGTATTTTTCTTTTGTGAAAAGTAAAGTTAAAATTGAGACAACCTAAAATAGGAGTGTAAAGTTAAAGTTAAGACGGAAAAAATATAGTTTATCTTTATTTTTATTTTTAGGTTAAATTGTTGAGTTTGAATCTCCATTCCACAAAAACCAAAAGATGTTTTGTGACACCAAGAACTTAAATGAAATTTCCGTCATTGTTTATTACCTTTATATCAAGGCATGAAATGTTATGTGATATTTTAGATGTGACATCTTTTGTACTACTTTAAACACATACACGTGATATGGTGGATAGATCTAATCTATTGCCCTAGAATTTATTAATTATGCAATACTATTAAACCAAATTAAATGAAAAGTATATGACACAGACAAAAAATGATGCTGGGAATAAGAGAACAGGCGAGGGATCCTGTTACCCAACAGACAAGACACAGTCTAAGACGTTGAGACCTAAACCTGTAAAGCCAAATACACGGTTGGAAAAGAAACCTATAACAAAAAGTATGCTGGCCAAGTGACCGTAGACCCCCCAGAGTGCCCATTAAAAAATCTCTACTATATGGAAAAACCCAATGGGAAAAATCCATATAGTAGAGGAAAAGAGAGCCTTCCAGAAAAGGGAGTAAAAAAACCCACCATCTAACCTAAACCTATAAAGATCAGTCCAGGAAAGAGGAGTGCCAAAAATGCCAAAGGAATCTCCAGTAACTGTTCATCAATGTAAACAGCATCGCAATCTTAACAGATAAAAGAAGAAAACCAAGAAAAAAAGGAGCATTATCACTTGAGATACCCGACGACTTCGCCATCGGAGAGATCACAAAATCCCCTTCACTTATAGCTGCACGGGTAAGGAGATTAAGTCCAAGCATAAAATTCAGGATCATCATCTTATCCTGAAGTATTCAGAGTTCATATCCGCATATAAGTGGCGGAGTACGACAGGAGGAATGATGAGCATTTTCTTTGCACGCAAAATTAATCCCCAAGTATTAAAGATATTAATTGCAGTTTAGGCAAGCGACCAAGTAAAATATCAAACCTAAAGGACGGCGTATTATAAATTTAATTATTAATTAAATTAATTAAGATGAAAGGCAATTAAGTTTGAGGTTTGTAATCTAATTAACTAAAATACTAAAAATTAAATAACAATTAAACTAAAATAGCACTGGAAGAATATGAAAGTGTCTCAAGTATGAAGAATAGGTATCCCTAGGGTAATCCAGTTTCACTTATTAATTTCCCCTTCATGTATCAATGTCCGACTCTGCCTTGTGGAATATGGACGCATCATTAGGCCATGCAAATCTACTCTATAGGCACAAGTAAATATGCGTGTAACACATGTGAATAACCTTGGAGCAAAAGATATAATTTTACCCCCTTTTAGGTACTATCAGTATCAATTATTTCCCACGTCTGGAATCTAACCCGATATGATCTCACTTTATAGGTACTATAAAATTACCCTCTTTATCCTGCTTACTAACCCGAATTCAATTCAATTAATAAACATTCATATATGATAGTTCTAATGAAACTTCGGAGTTCCCTAACTTAGAATCATAACATTGAGTCCTGTTCAGCAGTGAACGCGCTCAATCAATAACCAAGATATATATTCAGACTCTATATAATATTTAATGATGCACAAAACAACTCTAAATATGGATTAAAGATGCATGGTCATATATAAAATAAACCACAAGTAGTGTTGTACGGAATATACGCACGAAAGCTCAATTAATTCATAAAAACCCTAGATCTACCAAAAATGTTCTAGCCCATGATGTTGAAAAGAACACTCATGGGGATTGGATAGATATTACATATATGTCTAGGAAAATTACAAGGTAAAATAGGAAATGAATAAAACCCTAGATGCGGGAGTCGTAGCATCCTTCTTCATCTTGAATTCTCCTCTTGATTCCACAAAAGAATCTTCACAGTGATTTATGGATGGAGAAAAGGATGTGCACGATGGTTGGGGGGTGATCCCCCTTATGGGGTGTGTAGAATGAATGTTTTGTGGTCCTTCCTTGGTGTGATCTGCATCCTCTTTTATACTTGTAAGCTTTCCTTATGGACCTTGGATGAGCTTTTTTCTTAGAAATATGTAAATACATGCACTGGGGTGTAAAACTCGTCTAAAATAGGTTTGCGTATCCCCGCTCGATCAGATGGTCTTGGTCGAGCTGCTGGTCGAGCAGTGATGAGAGTGAAAATTCATGTATTTTTTAGTCAAATTTGATACCTCTTTGAGTGTATAATTGATATTATTTGCACAAATCTTAATAGTTTGAATTTTTATCAACTAAAAGGTACATGAAAGGTATTTTGTTGTATTTTGATAGGAAAAAGGATCAAGAACGCAAAGTTGGAATGAAGGAGGAATTCGTACTACTCGCAACCAAACAGACATCCATTTTCCATAATTATTTTGTATCTGTATGGAGGTCCAAATTAGTCATGTGATATATGGTTAGAAAGATACGGAAGAGAAGATCATTTTGGCTTAAGAAACACCTGAATTAGATTTCAAACAAGAAAGTAATGATCAAAACGGTGACATCGCGCAAACTGTTTCTGCTCAGCATGGTTGTGCCAGATTTCATGGCTTGTTCTACCTTCAAATGTTAGATTTTTTTTATGTTATTTATATTAATAGAAAGCAAAGGAAGAGAGGATCACGTGAGTGCAAGAATCACTCAAATCGGAAGACGGATGAAGAAGTTATGCTCAAAACCATGGAGTCGCGCAGGACGCTGAAGTGCGTGCGGCAACGCGCGAGGTACGAGCGGCGGCGAGGACCTGGCGAGTTTTCTGCTCGTTTTGTACCATGTGATGCTGCCGTGTGAGACTTCTCACTTCCGTGTGTAGATCTAGCAGCCGTGTAAGCAATCTTGTTGCACGGTTGTTGCCATGCGATAAGTCGTGAGGCCGTGCGACGAGTTCTTCAAGTCAAAGCTGCCAAAATCAGGAATATGAAGCCGTGCATGAGGATCAGGGCGCCATGCAAGGAAGAATCGAGCACGGTTGCTGCTGTGCAAGAAAGCGTTGAAGCACGATGCCATGCATGTGCCGTGCAACAACCGTGCAACTGCTGTGTGAAGTCCAACTTACGCCCAGTCCTATTTTTGGCATATTTTCTGGCCCAGGCCCAATAGCGTCTATATAAAGTTGAGATTTACATAACAGAAGGTACACACCTCACACTTTACAATATACAGTGCTCTAATTTCACCCATCAATCACCACCTTTCATTCATCCACCGAAAAGACGATCGGAGTTGCTACTTGGATTGGAGACGGAGATTTCGACGGAGATTGTGATTGAAGAGTCGAATTCCTCCATAGTTATTTATCTCATTATTTTAGCACAATGGTTAGGGTTAATTATATCTTTGTGATTTTCTCTCGTAATTCCATGGGCCAAGTTTCTTTGTTGGTAATGTTAGGACATTAATACAGTTTTGACTATGTGATTTAATTACCCTAGACTTGGATTGATTATTCTGTAGATTGTTTATTTCCTTATTGAAGAGAATATTTTGAGACTTCAAATTATTATGTTTTTGAGTTTTGATTCCTTTAATTATTCTTGACGGTATCACTGATTGATAGTTAATAGGATTCTTTATTTCTGCATAATAATTGTTGTTTCCTGTTACAGTCTTAGGGAATTGGCCTATAATACCTAAGAGTGTTAGACAATCAATTTGAAATATTAATTACTTGGTAAAACATCATTATTAGGTAATTGGTAAGGAGATAAAAGGGGTTAACAATCGCGTACCTAGAAAGGGAAGTCTAGTGCTCTAGTCTTTAATGGAATTTAGCATGAAGTACCTATAGAGGGAAAGAGAATTAATTTCTTATTGATCCTAGGATTTTCAGCTCATTATAAGTGTTAGATCCTACCCGATCAAGGTGATTTAACTAGGCTTAGTGATCCTCTTATAAACGTTTGCAGGTAATTAATTTGGGTCTAGATAAATTTGTCACATAGTTAAGTTGTATGCCCGAGCATTACCAATTCTCCATCCTTGAACTCTTAAATCGTATTCTTTTGCGTGATTTATTTATTTCATAATTAGTTTAATTATTTTTTTCAGTTTTATTAGCTTAGTTAATCATTCCTTCAAAAATCCCGGATTTGTCTTGCAATTGAATTTTCATTAATAGAATTATTTGTTAAATTTATAACTATCTCGTGGGAATGATATTCACTTGGTCACGCACACCAAAATCGATCCCTTACACTTGAAGGTGAAAGAAAATAGCGATCAAGCAGCATTGCATAGTCTCACCGTTTCGCGTATAACTTCCATATCCAACTCCGATTTGAGTGATATTTGCACTCACTCTATCCTCTCTTTCTTGGATTTCTATCCATATAAAGAACTATAATAAAACTCCAATATTTAAAGGTGTAATAAGTCATGAAATGTGGCACAGTCGTGCTGAGTAGAAACAGCTTGCACGATGTCACCATTTTGATCATAACTTTCTCGTTTAGACTTCGATTGAGGTGTTTCATATCCCAACACGATCCTCTTTTATATGGATTTCCAACCATATATCACACTTCTAGTGTTGACCTCCATACAAACACAAAAAAATTATAAAAGTTGGACGTGTATTTTTTCAGTATTCTTGCACAAGTTGCACATTTTCTCCAACTCTGCACTTTTGATCATTTTTCCACCTAAAACACAATAAAACACCTCAAATGTACTTTTTTATTATATTATTAAATATAAGAAATTTGTGCTAATATATGATAACAATACTCATAAAAAAGGTATTAAATTGGACACTAAAACACGCTTATTTTCACTCTCATCAAAACCCCAAACTTACCCGTTGCTCGTCCTGAGGCAAAAAAATAAAAATAAAGAGAAAGAGAGTAAGAAAATTAGAGGGAAAATAAGGACTATGACAAAAACCCCCTTCAAAATACAATTATCCTAAACTTAGGTCATGCAACTCTCATTACCTGTAATACTCAATCATAGCATACAAGATAAGACAGTCACCACCAATTCAAACGCTCCATTGACATGTTCTCACGGGAAGTATTTATCACTCGCACTCAAGTGTAAAAAATGTACACTTATGGGTTAAGGTGTTTATGCTCAGATTCAGTTCAAATGCATGCGTAACCATAACTTGTCAAATGTCTCAAACTCTCCACCACTAAAAGTATGATTCGACAATTAGATCAAAAAGAACTTTCTTTTGGATGTAATGTTGGCTCTTTGGTTAATGTAGAAAATATATGGATAAGTGACTCAAGACTCGGATCAATCAAGTCACGATCCATCATGATCTTTCATTCTTTTTACTCACTTCAATTAAGCACACATCCTCCTCGACTCTTTCATATTTTTTTCCCTTTTTTCAAGCACAACATATTTTTTCCTTCACTCTTTTCTTCTCTCCTTTTTTCTCTCGAGGTACCAGTTTCGGGCACTACCTCTCGCATCCTCCATAGGGTACTAGATTCAAGCACTACCCTAGGGTGTTTGATTCTATGGAGTACTAGATTTAAGCACTACTCCATGATTTTTCTTAGTTACATTTTCAAGCTCAATCACTGCTTCAACACCAATTTCATTCACTCCCAATCTGTTATAAAACTCCATCAACACACTTTGAAAAGCCATTAATTCTTGTCATGATAGAACATTAAGGCTAAAAAAATTCAAATACTCAAAGTGGTTATTTCTCGTAGATTGCTAAAGAATGAGATATTTAGGTTCACCGGGGCTAACTACGGATAAACATCATTTGGTAGGGAATTATTTGGCTAAGTGACTCATAAATTCAAAGATAGCCTAAAATCATCTCCCATCATCTAACACACATGTAATTTCAAGTAAGACAAGAAACAAGTTCTAGAATACATACACAAGAATGATATTCACCAGAAAAGAAATATCATGTGATTATGTACATGAATAAGGCTCAAAATCTCACATGGATTTTTAACTAGTAACAGAGCAGTACATGAATAAGGCTCAAAATCTCACATGGATTTTTAACTAGTAACAGAGCACTTTTCATGGTAAGTAATATCTCACAAGTACACATAGAACTTCATACCACAATATAACTCAAGTACACTTCCTTTATCAATTCCAAAAGTATATGAATTTTAGGCACAATTCAAAAATATAAGATCACATGGATTACAAAACCAATATCTTAATCCTTCCACTCCTACTAATTTAAAGTCCACATAAAAATTAGAATAAAGAAACGAGGGCACTTGATTTTTCTCTCCATCAAAATATTCATGAGCTCCTCGAGTTGTTCAACTTGGTCAGGTCAAAGCCTTAGTGTAGAACTCGTCTTACCACCTAGTTACATTTTTCTATCATCAAAACTCAAACACACTCATAATCACAGATTCATCAATAATAAAATAGGAGACACCAGAAAAGTTAATAAGATAAAAAATTAAAAACTCGACCACTAACACAAGAAAACACACAAAAATAACACACAAAACATTAGGTAAGTTGCAAATAAACGACATACCAACACCGATTAAAATATTAATATGCTGCAAAAAATCAACCTCCTAACAAACGAACAACCAACGAAAGAAAATATTATACCTTTAGTGCTCATAAGATAAGGTAACTACATTACACCCCTCCAAACTTAGTAAATATATAAGTTGAAACTAAGTTTTAAAAGAGATGTAATTGCCGAAGCGTGAGCACTTCAAATATAATAACTCCTCACTCATACAAAAGATACATGAAAGTAATAAATGGAAGGGACAAGCCCCCAATAGGCGCTCATATTTAATGTCAAAGAGTTACGATGGGATTCAACTTTTTAAACTACTGGATCAGAGGACGGTCTTCTCGCATACTCTTCAAATACTTTCTTTCCCTCTTTTTATCTACACTCAGCACCTCACCTTTCTTGGTCATAAAAATATGATCCTTGGAATTTTCTTCCTCCCATGGTTGTCTATGTTGGCGTTCAATCATTTAGTTAATGTGAACTGTTAGGGTTCCATGCGTTTCTAAATCAACGGAAGCAAGAAGATAGAAATGTATTACCTTTCACCACGGTATGTTGAAGAAGAAAAAAAAATTCTCGCCGACAGCATGTGCAGTCTCACGAATTTGGGCATAACTTCCTCATCCGATCTTTGATTTTAGGCAAAAATGATCTTCTCTTCTGTGGCTTTCCAACGTTGTATCATACGAACAGTTTAAAGTTCCACACGATTTTAGAAAAATTATGAAAGTTGACGAACAACAGCAAAAAACGACCTCGTGATCTTCTGCTGTATTCTCAAGTCCAATCTTGACATCGTGTGGGCGACGATCTTCAAGATCTTCTCAATCTGCTTCCTCCCTCTTTAACTCATAATTAACCGTGTATCATAGGGCATCCGGATAGTTGAGATGACTTATATATGGGCTACAATAGGGCCAAAAGGAGAAATTAGAGTCGGGCCTCCATTGGGCTTAAGTATCCGAGTTTAGCCCAAAACTTATACTTAAGTCCAATAATAATAATAATATATTCTACTAAAATATTATTACTGCACTACCGCTCTAATTCCATAATTATATTATGGGATCCTTCTTATTATGATCCCGTTAGTCTCCACATGTTTAAGAATGCTCATTAATTAATTAAGTTACTGACAACTCCATTAATTAATATCTCATCCGAGAGTAGTACCATTCAACTTTATTATCATGCTGGAATAAATCCATTTGCAGGGTTTACACGATAATCCTTATGAGCTCCTCAAGAGGACATCATCAACCTATTTAATAGGACACGAATTCCTTCAACAATCAACAGCATACCATAAAGACATCACTATTTCCCAACTCACTGAGTTTATTGATTTAATATTTAAATCTCACCCATTGATGAATCAAAGAGATACATACTGGTTTACGTGTCAAGATTATCGTATAGGGATTAAGAGCACGAACATCCATAATAACTGAGATCAAGTTCTCCTATATAGTCAGTATAAGTCGAACGATCTAAAGCGGTCCTGCTCAATACACACAAAGTGCACTAATGGGATTCTATAGTCAAGACAAACTAATACCAAATCACACTACAATCATCTCTATAGAAAGTCCCCGTCTATCTCAGTTGTGAGCATCTGTTTATACTTTATAAGGAAAATGATAATATGATCTTCCGTGTGTTGTCGCACAACATATTATCTACAGTATAAAGTAAGTGAACTTTTGCAATTATAATATGCAAAAGTTTTGATCATATGATTCTTATTTCACATTCATTGTTAAACATTGTTCATATAAAAAGCTAGACTTTTGGTATTCAATCCAAAAATCTCCCACTTATACTAAAAGACTATGCTGTCAAGACCACTGCCATACATCTGATTCCCACTCCCACTACATGACTATCAAAGGCTTTCAACTTAAGGTCCTTGTAAAAGAATTTACTAGGTTATCATCCAATGCAATCTAGGCGACAACAACCTTTCCCTCATCATACAATTTCTCGTAACAGGTGGTACTTGCGCTTAATGTGTTTAATTGCTTATGGACTTGTGATTGCTTCAATGTTTGCAACTGCACCATTATTATTACAATAAATTGTGATAACCTTGGGCAAACTCAAAAATACATCTAAGTCCATTACGGAGTTTCTAGAGTCATGCAAATAGATTTAACTGCCTCAGAGGCTCCAAATCAACATCTTCCTATGGTGGAGTCCAAAATATATTCCTATATAACATTCCTCCATATTATGACTCCACTTCAAAAATAAACACATAACCTATGAGGTGGATTTACTGCCGTCCCTATCTGATTAGAAAAATTTGAATCTATGTAACCCACAAGAAGCAATGAATCTGTCCGGTAAGACCATATATAATTTCTAGTCCTTTTCAGGTATATGTCTTACCGCAATTCAACATTCTTGTTTCGGATTACCTTGATACCCACTGACCATGCCATTGGCAAAATAGATATCCATTCTCGTGAATAGCATACCTTAGATTAGGCTTTCTTATTCTCTGAAGCATAAGGATCTGCCTTCATCTCCTTTATCTTCTTTTGTATCTTAAGACACACTTCCTCAGATAAAGTCACATGCTAAAACAAGTAAGAATAGTATCAATTCATGAAGCTTGAGATAAGCACAACATTCTATCTTGTGATCACCATGATTGCAAGGATATACTTTACTTCTCTTAAGTCCTTCATTTCATACTGCTTTATGAACCATATCCATACGCCCGACAATACTCTTTCATTGTCTCCAATGAAAAAGATATCATCTATGTATAGTATAAGAAATACCACCACATTTTCGTCATTCTTTCCAATACACAAGACCCATCCGAGCATTGATTAAATCCATGTTACTAGATTTTCTCATCAAAACAGATGTACTTTGAGTTTAAAGCTCGATTTGGTCCATCGATGGACACTTTTAAGCTTACACTCAAAATGCTCTTAGCCCCTTGCAATGAATCACTCTGGTTACTTCACAATGATATTTCCTCAAGACTTCTAATCACGAAAGCTGTCTTGACATCTATTTACTATACCTCATAATTCAATATGAGCAGCAATAAATAAAAGAATCCGGATCGACTTAAACTTAGCTACCGGTGGAAAGGTTTTCTCATACTCGAACTCACCCTTCTTTCTGAGTGTACCTTTACGCAACAAGCCTATTTTAAAGTCTTATCCTCTTTTATTTTGTTGAACTACTTCCAATGGCTTTCATACCATTTCGCGATTCTACAAGCATCCAGATCTAATTTAGAATTCATAGATTCTATTTCAGAAATCATTGCACTTTTCTAGGATTTTACATTTCTATTTTGTAGTGCTTCGTCATATCCATGGGCCGATTTCATGTTTACTAGGGACCAAATCTCATGACTCTCCCAAAACATAAATCTATCAGGTTGTAGAACAACCCTCCCACTATGATAAAGTGCTACATGCAATTGTGTATCAGACGTATCACGCGATGCAGTTTCCTTGTGGTATATCCTCTTGTACAATTGGTACTATACTTTGTGTTTTTCCTCTCAAATCCTTTAGACCAAGTTATACATGAGTTTGTGATTTATTATATAGTCCTTCTCCAAAAATCTAGTGTTCGTGTCAACAATCACCCTTTGATCTTTTGGACTATTAAATAAACCACCCTTTATTTTTCTAGGATATCCCACAAACCGACAACCATCCTTACGATTGGTTTCTAGGAATACCCATAAAATGAATTTAGTAATTCTAAATAACTCATCATCTATCTAACCATTTCCATAAGAGTCCTATACCTTCTCTTCACCACACCAGTTGGCTAGGGCATGCCCGGTGTTGACAACTTGGGATTCATTCCTAATCTCTGATAAATAGCTCTTAAACTATCCTTAGAGGTACTTGATATATTTTTTATAACCCTTCACCACATGAGCCATGCACTTTTTAATTAATCATAGTACTAAGACTTGCAGTGCATCAAAGTATATCTAACCACCTCTTACAGGAATAATTTTAGGACCGCATAAATCCAAATGAACTAATTCCAACATATCTTTGTCTCTACACCCCTTTGCCTTGAAAAGACAATCATGACCTAGTTTCAGATGCCAGAGGTATGTTTGATTCATATCCGAAGGTTGCTTTCTTTTATTAGGATTAGAAAACGCGTTATCATTACTATTTGTTGCATTTGTGGGATAAACATGATTTAAGAGTACAAATTTTTACCAACGTACCATAACAGATTATAGCTCCATCCTTCATTGTAATGACCATGTCATTTAAATGTAGTAGTGTATCCATGCATATATGCATATAAACTGAAATGAAATTCTTTCTATGAAAGTGTACGTAAAGACAATTTCTCAAAATCAAACGTTTATTCCTATCAGAAGATAAACAAACAATTCCCACTACAACAACCACTACTTTTGTAGATTACCCATGTACTCAATAATCTCATCATCACTTAGTTACACACTTTTAGTGATACCGGTATCTGCACACAACGTGTCAGTAGATGCCATCACTATTCATGCATGCTTCAACAACTAGTGAATGAGATACTAACCTTGTTCACATCTTGATGAAAATTGATTTTCTTCGCCACTTGTTTTGTCAGAAGTTTCCCACCGAATACAGCCTCTTGTAATTCAGGTGGACTTGCTCAAAATATCTAGGCAAATTATGGGAAATAAAATTGACTTAGGTTTCCATTTTAATTTGTATCCGTGTTTTTCCAATTCATTTATCAAGTCAACCATGACCTCTTGTCTTTCTAACTTGCTCAAGTATCCGAAGAGTCGCATGAGACCATTGATGAGTATTTTCTCAACACACAATATTAATCCTCAACTGTGAAGGATGCTATTATAGCTTTGATAAACGACCAAGTGATTATCGAACCCAAAGGATGTATTACTATCAGTTTAATTATAATCTAACTTATTAAGACTAATATGGCAATATAGTTGCGATGATTAAGTAACCAATAAACAAATAATTAAAAGAATAATTAAAATAAATAAGCAGTAGAGATAAAACAAAAGTGAATAAGTGAGAGATTAGGTAGTCCTTCGGGACATCCAATTTTACTTATTAATTTCCCTTCCGTGTATCAATCTCCGACTCTACCTTGTGGAGTATGGACGCATCACTAAACCATGCAAATTTACTCTATAGACACAAGTAAATAAGCATGTAACACGTGTGAATATCATTGGAGCAAGAGATATAATTCACCCCTATTTCTAGGTACTATAAGTATCAATTATTTTCCGTGCACTAAGTACTCTAACCCGATATGATCTCCCTTTATAGGTACTATGAGATTATTCCATTTTTCCTACTTATTAACCCGAATAAGATTCAATTAACAAGTATTTATATAAGATAGTTCTAATGAGACTTCGGAGTCCCCTCACTTAGAATCATAAAATGTAATCTTGCTCAGCAGTGAACGCCCTCAATCAATAATCAAGATATGTATTCAGACTCTACATAACAATTAATGATGCACAAAACAACTCTGAGTATAAATTAAAAAGGAATAATCTTATATAAAATAAACCACAAATAGTGTTGTACGGAGTATACACACGGAAGTTCAATTAACTCATAAAACCTTCATAAACCCTAGAACTACCAAGGCGGTTCTAGCCTATGATTGATCGAAGAATAATCATGGTGGTTAGATAGATCTTACCCACAGTCTTGAAAATTATAAGATAAATTAAGATGCGAAGTAAACCCTAGATGCGGGCACCGTCGTGTCTCTCTCCATCTTGAATCTTCACTTGGTTCTCACTTGATTCGACAGACGAATCTCTCTCCACAACTCTATGGATGATGGTAGGGTTTCGAATGTTGTATAGGATGAAGGTGGTGAATGATGTCTCTCTCAACTGCGTAGGGCTTCCTTTTATTCTTGTAAACTCTCCTTATAGACCTTGGATGGGCTTTTTGAGCGAAAACACGTACTGAAGGTGTAAAAATATAGTTCCAGAATCTTTTCTCGCATTGGTTTGACCAAGGCCAGTGGTCGAACCACTCATGGCCTGGTCAAATCGGCCTGTAATGAACTGGCAGGTGTATAGTTTGACCCGAACCACCGGTCGAATCAGAAGCTTCGTTGTCGAACCACATTTTACGAATCTTCAGGCTTTTGGTTCGACCATGGTTCGACAATCATGCTTGGTTGAACCACAATGCCATTGTCGAACCACTCTGAAACAACCTCCATACACCTGGTTCGACCATGGATGCTGGTCGAATTACCCCTCCTTTAGTCGAACCGGGTGCCTAAAACACCCCTTTTCTGGTTCCAATCATTTTTGTCTTGTTTTCCTTTGAGAAACTGCTCAAACAGCCTCAAACGCACCTGATTCGTGACTTTCTACTATATATCTCAATTTATCTCCACTTAGAAAAAATCATACATCATTATTACAAGAACCAGAGCACAAAATACGTGAATTTACACACTCATCAAACCCTCAAACTTACATGTTGCTCGTCCCGAGGCAACAAAATTAAAACCATAAGAGTAAGTATAAAATTCACAAGTCCATCTAGTCAAGTAAAATACATACCTACACATGTAATTCTATCAATTTAAAAAAAGTACCACTCGCATCATACATTTCAATCATGCAAAACATCACTCAATTATAATACGTTTCGGAGTACTAAGTCATCTAGCTCACAAGATAAGTGTTTACTCTTGCTCTCAAGTGTAAAATGTGTACACATATGGTTAATATATACGATTATATTCAATTCATATTCTCGTGTAACCATAAGATTGGCAAGGGTTTAAAAAATCAACTCATAATCACTTCATTACTAGGCACACAGAGGACTTGTTTTTGGGTTGTAATATTGGTTCTTTGGTAAAGGTAGGAAAATATAGACAAAATAACTAATTCACTAGTAGAGAATTACCTTGGAATTTTGCTTTTCATCAAACAACTTCTTCTTTTCCATCTTATTCTCATGATCTTTGCGATTCATCTTTCTTCTTCTTTTCTTTGGCATCAACATCTTTATTCATCAAAGTAAAAGGATACCAATTTTGGGTACTACCCTTCTAAGCAGTTGGGGTACCGGTTTCAGGCACTACCCCTAACAGGATTTAACCATATTTTTTTCTTTTCTTCATATCGCTCAACCAAATTTCTCTTCCCTTTGTTTACACATTCAAGCTAGCATATATTCATCCCAACTCTCTACTAACGAATAAGATATTCAACAAGGCTCAAGTAAAGGATAAATAAGGCTTTTTATCAAGGCTTGCCAAACAAAAAGGTTTTAAAGGCTCAACAGGGCTTCCAATGATTTACACAATATAAAGGAAAGTAAAATTTGGCAAAGTGACTCAAATAACCAATAATGGCCTAAGATCATGTCCTAATAAATAATCAATCATAAGTCTCACACAAGACTCCATGCTAAGTTCTAGAATACTGTCATATGAACGATTCTCTCAAGAATAAACTATCATGCATGTTTGTAGCATGATTTCATGAGGCTCAAATTCTCACATGGGTAAATAGATTCCTAAGCACTCCTCATAGTATATAATCAAGATCAATTCCACAATGAACTTCACATATTTAACAAGTTATACATGCTTCTCATCAAGAAAATCAACACATGCAAAATATGAATGCAATATACTAATCAAGAAACCCATCATATCAATTCCAAACAGTATCACCAATCCAATCCAACCTCATGAATCAAGTATCACACATTAATCCAATCTCAAATTAGAATATCAATATAAGTACATGCCACTCACACCACCAAATAACCATCATGTAAAGAGAAAAAGAGAAGGGGGATGAGATGAAGCAGAAAAGATGAAAACCTGGCGTCCTCTACTCCTCCGGAGCATCATCATCACTATCTCCCCGATGCCAATTATCGAAATCTCTCTGTAAGGTATCCACCTTTCTATCCAGAGCTTCATAATTGTCATTCAAGTCCCCTAATCTCTGATCCATCACCACGTAGTTAGCATGCAGCCCGTTGTAACGCATGTCAAGCATGACATAGCTCGTGGTAAGCAAGTCCAGCTGGCAATTTGTCTCCCTCTGATTGTTGTTCACATTGACGAGATGCTCATTCATCAAATAGAACTACTCTCTATAATACTCCTCAGGGCTGCCCCAATGTTGCTACTATAGCTGTGCTGAATATGGTGGTGGTGGCATCTCATGCTGCTGTGGAATATCCATCCCAGGATGGATCGGCTCCTCTCCAGACATCTCAACATGCTCATCACCGTTGTCTCCATGTTGATGCTGCTGTTGCGGCTCTAGTTGCCGTTGCTGCCCTTTATCTACAATCCTTTGTAGCTCCTGATATATTCCCGCATCATACATCTGAGCCACATCCTCTAATTACCTCTCCTCAAGCATGTAATCGATATATCCTCGTGTGCCAGAGTGTTCATCAACCGATTGTCATCATTCTAGATTGTAGTCAAAGCCCTCACATTATATGGAAACATAAAAGAAAAGGCCTTAGAACCCCAAGTGTACAGCCAATCTCCATCTCGATGATAAGCAAATCCAGCTTTAACACACGCACTCATGACCAGGTCCGGATCCTCCAAGATAGGTGTAATGCCAGTGAAGTCCATGTGATAGGACTCA
Organism: Pogostemon cablin; assembly: GCA_023678885.1. Taxonomy (NCBI): domain Eukaryota; kingdom Viridiplantae; phylum Streptophyta; class Magnoliopsida; order Lamiales; family Lamiaceae; genus Pogostemon; species Pogostemon cablin. The sequence goes on along the minus strand of CM042953.1, from coordinate 15,738,171 downwards.
GCCACAGGAGTAAGCAATCCTCCTATATTCACTCTCTAAAAAGTGGAATTCCTGAATCTGTAAAGCTGCTGAATCAAATACGATCCCACATTAAACTGCACTCCATTTATCATACACCATAGAGCATACAACTCTCCCTCGAGACACAACTCCCCTCAGATCAGGCAAATAGTGTGTTCCCAAAGTTCTATCCCTTTATCTAAGCACGGGGTTGTGAATCAAAGCAGCACGAGCTTCCTTTGTCTTGAAATCCATATCCTCCCCCGAAATTGATCTCTAAAAATCATTCGGCATAAAGTACCCATTCTCGTGCCTAGAAATCCCCCTCGGAGTTCCTAGAAGAATATTAAAATCCTTAGTTGTCCACGTTCTCATCTCGTCTCCCAGCTGGAACGAGCACTCATAAGGAAGAGAACTAAAACCCTTCTTAACCGTGATCGAGCATAAAACCTCTGCAGTCACATGAAAGTATGTCAGCCTCTTAAACTCCATGAAATGACGAATGCCCACTTGATCGAACATCCACATAATGTCATCACGGATGTTCATTGTAATCATGGCCCCATCATCCTGGTACCTTGTTCGAGCGATCTTATCGGACATAGTACCCCATCATTCCTTTATCTCCTCCCAATTCTCCATCATATGTAGAAATTCCTAGGCAGCCTCTCCTTAAGGTGTAATTTCTTTGTGACCTCATCTTCATGAGGCTGCCTATCCTCCTTCTTCTTGAAGCGGATCTCAATTGCCTTTCCTTTTCCTACAAAATAATACTTCAATACCAAACAATTGCAAGAAAAGCAATCAATCCTAATTCAATACCAACTACACATGAAACTCTACTCAAGACTTCAAGCTATACATGTATAATCAATTCCAAATAATCATGCTCCCAATCTCCATGTGTTCATAAAATTCAACAATGAATCATACACATGCTAATCCAATTTCTCTTCAAATTCAACTCCTCAAAAATTACATCATCACTTCACTTTCTTAAACATGCATCTATTAAATCCTACAATTCAACTCAAAATTCTACATGCTTCACTTCACCACTCAATTTACTCAACAACTTCATGTAAACATCAAGGTCTAACAACAAATCAACAATTAAAATCGGACCCATCAATTGTTCATATGAGATTTCAAACAAAAACTCAAATTACATCATGAATCCATATAAAACACGAGTTCAATCAACTTACCCATTTAAAATCAAGTAATAGAACTTCAATCCTAGGGTAATAGAGTCAAGAGAACATACCTTTTGATCCAGCCATAGTGTAGTATCAACAAGAACAAAAATCCCCAAATTGAATGGAGAACCCTAGTTTTTCCACTAAAAATCTCCGAATTCGTGAGAATTAGAGTGTGAGAAGGGTGAAAAATGGTTTAATCGGAGTAGAATGGAGTGAAATAAAAGTTTGTAAAAAGAGGGTTTTTGGTTCGGAGAGGATTTGAGTGAGGGTGGTGTGAAGAATGTACGGAACGAGGATAAAAATTAGACTTAAACACGACTTAACTATGCGGTTCGACTCGAACTAGGTGGGCGAACCACCTTGTTGTGGTCAAACCACGCTTCTGGGCAACTTCAGCACTATTGTTAGATCCAAAATGTTGGTCGAACCAGGACGTCGAGGTCGAACCAGCCTGTAGCAAACTTTCAGGTTGCTAGTTCGACTTGAACCCTTGGTTGAACCACAACACTCTTGGTTGAACTAGCCTGTAAAAATTTCTCTGAATACTGGTTTGACTCAAACCATCTGGTTCGACCTCCTCTCTTGGTCGAACCATGCTCCTGTTCCTTCAAAATCTATCCTTCTTCGTCCCCTGCAAACTCAAGCTAAAAATGATCCTTAGGTACCAAAACAGAGCAAAACTAAAGCTAGAGAACCGCCATTAAGACTCAATAATAATCATATGTATACTCCGCGTAAGACTCAATAAATAAAACACCACTGAACATTAGGCAAATTGCAAAAAATCGACACATCAACACCGATTAATGTATTAATATGCCACAAAAATCAACTCCCCTAACAAATATTACAAAGAAAAGATTATACTCTCGGTACTACGATAATGTAAGTACATCACACCCCCCAAACGTAGTAGAAACTATAGTTGAAACTAAGCTTGCAAAGAGATATAATTTCTGATAAGTAAGCACATCAAATATAAAAATTTCTTACTCACACTAATAAAATAAAGCGATAAAACAGGAGGGAAAGCCCCAAACAGGTGCTCTTTTTTAACGTCAGAGAGTCACGAAGGTACCATATCAATATAAGGTATCCTCAAAGACGACGCAAGCATCATCTGGCAACTTATAGTGCTTCAATCGATGCCCATTCACCGCTATGATGTCTCCATCCTTGTTCATGATCTCAAAACTTCCCCCCACCGCAGGCTCTATGGATAATGAACAGTCCCGTCCACTTTGATTTCAATTTCCCTGCAAAAAGCTTCAAATGAGAGTTAAAGAGTAATACCTCATCACCTTGCTTGAATTATTTGTAAGTAATCTTCGAATCATGCCAGTTCTTCATTCTTTCCTTATAGATCACCGAATTCTTGTAGGGTTGATTCCTGAACTCGTCTAGTTGATTGATTTGAGTCAATCTTGACTCCTTTTGATCCTTAAGACACAAGTTCAAACTTCTAAATGCCCAAAAAGCTTTATGCTGAATCTCTACGGGTACGTGGCATGACTTTCCATAGACAATTTGATATGGAGACATGTCAAGCACAGTCCTATATGCAGTTCAGAATACCCACAAAATATAATCGAGCTTCATAGCCCACTCTTTCCTATTAGTTTCGACTACCTTCTCCAAAATTTGTTTCAATTGTCGGTTAGAGACTTCAGCTTGCCCATTAACTTGAGGATGATAGGGTGTAGTAATTCTTTTTTTAACACCATATTCCTTGAGAACATTTTCAAGAAGCTTGTTGATGAAGTAGGAACCTCCATCGCTTACAAGTGCTCTAGGAACTCCAAAGCGGGCAAAGATATGTTTCTTTAGAAAAGACAACATAGTCTTTGAATCATTCATGCGAGTAGGAATGACTTCTACCCACTTACAAACATAATCCACTGATAGAAGGATGTAGAGAAATCCATTAGATGTGGGTAATAGCCACGTAAAATTGATTCCCCATACATCAAAGATTTAAACAACAATGCTTGGCTGAAGTGACATCTCATCACTTCTACTTATGTTTCCCATCCTTTGATATCTATCGCATGTCACCACATAGGATTCACAGTCTTTAAACAAGGTATACCAAGAAAGAGCAGATTGAAGTACCTTCGCTGCAGTCTTTTGGGCTCTGAAATGCCCCCGTTTGGTTGTGCATGGCAAAAATCAAGAACACTCTCTATCTCCATCTAGGGCACACACTTACGGACGATAGAATCTGTACAAATCTTGTAGACGAATGGATCATACAATATAAATGTCTCAACATCCCTCTTGAAATGTAATTGACATAATCCACGTACCATGGATCCACTCCTTAAGTAGTGACTACACAAGCTCTCTCCGCTCTTTCAACAAACACTGCCATAATCTTCTCATCAGGAAACATCTCCTCAATATATTCGAAAGAATCATCACAATGATCTCTTGTCACCAACCTTGATAGGTGATCCGCCAATACATTCTCCGTACCTTTCTTATCTCGGATCTCCATATCAAACTCTTGTAGAAGAAGGACTTTTCTAATGATCCTTGGCTTCGCTTCCTTCTTCTACATCAAGTACCGGATCGCAGAATGATCCGTATACACTATAGTCTTCATGCCAAGCAAATACTGTCGAAACTTATTGAATGCATACATAACAGCAATAAACTCATTTTCAGTGATAGTGTAGTTCTTTTGTACTGCATCAAAAGTCTTACTCGCATAGTAGATAGCGCTGAACTTCTTCTCTCTCATCTGCCCAAGCACCACTCCAAGTGCTAAATCACTTGTATTACACATAAGTACAAACGGCTGAGTCCAACCTGGTGTGATCAAGATAGGTGCAGTAATAAGTGCCTCCTTCAAAACCTAAAAAGTTGTTAGGCATTCATCATCAAAAACAAAAGGAACATCCTTTTCAAGTAAGTGAGACAACAACTTGGAGTATTTTAAGAAGTCTTTGATATATCTTCTATAAAATCCTGAGTGTCCAAGGAAGGACCGCGCTCCCTTCTTATTAGTAGGTGGTGGAAGCTTCTCAATCGCCACCACCTTTGCTCTATCCACCTACAATCCCTTAGCCGAAATATGATGCCCAAGAATAATCTCATCTCTCACCAAGAAGTGGCACTTCTCCCAATTCATGACAAGATTAGTTTCTTGACATCTCTTCAAAATAGTAGATAAATTAGATAAACAAATATCAAAAGAGGAACCAAACATAGAAAAATCATCCATAAACACCTCCATGTTCTTTTCTATCAACCCATCAAATATGGCCATCATGCAGCGCTGAAATGTAGCAGGTTCATTACATAGCCCAAAAGGCATCTTCCTAAAGGTAAAGGTTCCATAAGGGCAAGTAACCGTAGTCTTTTCCTGGTCCTAGGGTCCAATCATAATTTTATTATACCCCGAGTACCCATCCAAGAAATAATAAAAATCATACCCTGCAAGACAATCAAGTATTTAATCCATGAAAGGAAGAGAGAAATGGTCTTTGCTTGTATTTTTATTTAGTTTCCTGTAATCCGTACACACGCCATCCCGTGGGAATCCTAGTGGCTAAAGTCTTGCCATCTTCGGCTTTGAACACCTTTGAAGGTGGCATGTATCACTCTAAGAATTTCAATTTCAATTGCTCCTAGGTAGTACATTCAGTAGCATTGAGAGTATCGTACCAATCTCTCGCTCTTTCAGTAAGCGAGAACTTGAATAAGATGATCCTCCTCGTATCTTCATGAGTTCCTGTATCCTTTTATGTACCTGCATAACCAAGAAACTTATTCAGATGTTGTTGAGGATCTTCAAGGGTTCCCCAGAGAAGGGACTCCTTTCAGTCATGCTCATTAGAGCAGGGTGAAAATCAAAATCAGCTCCAGCCCCTCTTGCTAATAACAGCCCCGCATTGCATCCTCCATTGTTCTTAAAGACTTCATGGATGGTAAGATTATCTAAATTCACTGCCATGTTGACTGCTTCTACTTTCGAGTTGTCTTCGGCTACAGCTTCAATAGCTTACGAGTTCAGCTCGTCAACTTTACCTCCTAAATTAAGAGCTTCAGTTGGTTCCACGTTCTTGTTCTTCTTCTTTTTCTTCTTTTTCTTCCTCGACGATGCACCAATCTCCGAATTAAAAGGAGCTAACTGTCCTGCCTTTGATCTAGTGTGCATACACCTAAGAAAAATAAGTGTTAGAAAATAAAGTCAAGAATTAATAAACTAATAATTAATGTCGTCTCCAGCAACGGCGCCAAGAACTTGATGAACATTTTCTCCCAAGTGTGAAGGATGCTATTGTAACTTTGAAAAGCGACCAAGTGATTATCGAACCCAAAGGACGTATTATTATCAGTTTAATTATAATCTAACTTATTAAGACTAATATGGCAATGTAGTTGTGGTGATTAAGTAACCAATAAACAAATAATTAAAAGAACAATTAAAATAAATAAGCAGTAGAGATAAAACGAAAGAGAATAAGTGAGAGATTAGGTAGTCCTTTGGGCCATCCAGTTTTACTTATTAAATTCCCTTTCATGTATCAATGTCCGACTCTGCCTTATGGAGTATGGACGCATTACTAAACTATGCAAATCTACTCTATAGACACAAGTAAATAAGCGTGTGACATGTGTGAATATCCTTGGAGCAAGAGATATAATACACCCCTTTTCTAGGTACTATCAATATCAATTATTTCACGTGCACTAAGTACTCTAACCCGATATGATCTCCCTTTATAGGTACTATGAGATTATTCTCTTTGTCCTACTTATTAACCCGAATAAGATTCACTTAACAAGTATCGATATAAGATAGTTCTAATGAGACTTCGGAGTCCCCTCACTTAGAATCATAACATGTAATCCTGCTCAGTAGTGAACACACTCAATCAATAATCAAGATATGTATTCAGACTCTAGATAACAATTAATGATGCACAAAACAACTCTGAGTATAAATTAAAAAGGAATAGTCTTATATAAAATAAACCACAAGTAGTGTTGTACGGAGTATATGTTGGATTGTATACTAATAGTCTAGCTTTAGTATGAACAATGTCATAACAATATTTGAAATGAGAATCATATGATCAAATGATTGCATCTTATATTTATTTTATATGCATGATGCAATAGTCCATTTACTTTATACTGTAGATAATATGTTGTGCGACAACACGCAGAAGATTATATTATCGGTTTCCTTATAAAGTATAAACAGATGCTCACAACTGAGATAGACGGGGACTCTTTATCGGTATGGTTGTAGTGTGGTTTGGTATTAGCTTGTCTTGGCTATAGAATCACATTAGTGCACTTGTGTGTATTGAGCAGGACCGCCTGAGATCGTTCTTCTTATACTGACTATATAGTAGAACTTGATCTCTGTTATTATGGAAGTTCATACTCTTAATCCCTATACAATAACCTCGACACGTAGGGCAGTATGTATTTCTTTGATTCATCAATGGGTGAGATTTATAAGTATTAAATCAACAAACTCGGTGAGTTGGGAAGTAGTGCTGTATCTATGGTGTGCTGTTGATTGTAGAAGGAATCCATGTCCGTTATAGGTTGATGATGTCCCCTTGAGGAGCTCATAAGGTTTATCATGTAAATCTTGCAAGTGGATTAATTTCCGGCATGATAATAAGGTTGAGTGGTACTACTCTCGGATGAGATATTAATTAATTTGAGTTGTTAGTAACTTAATTAATTAATGGACATTGTTTTTCTTAAACATGGGGAGACCATCGGGCTTATAATAAGAAGGAGCCCAGAACATAATTTTGGGATTGGACGGGTAGTGCAGTAATAATATTTTAGTGGACTATATTATTATTATTGGATTTAATTAAAAGATTTGGGCTAAGCTTGGTTAATTGAATTCAATTGAGGCCCAGCCCAATTTCTCCTCCTGGTCCCTGCTGTAGCCCAATATATAAGTGAACTCAGCTTCTTGGAACCCTCAGATAATTCCTGCGCCTCTTTTGGTGAGAGAAGAGAAAAGAAGTAGATTGAGAGATCCTGCAGACTGTTGCCCACACAACAGCAGGATCACACTTGGGACATACAGTAGAAGATCATAGGTAGTTCTCTGCTGTTCATCCTCTACATCAACCCAGAAGTACGGTAAACATTATTTAATTGCTTCCGCTGATTTTGTTTATCTGAAATCCTAACGGATCACGTTGAACCGCACGATCCAATTGCTAACAATTGGTATCAGAGCGTTGGTTTCGTGGTGAAATATGAGACGTTGGGTGGGGTTTGTTTCATACGTGTTTATTGTTAGAATGAAAACATGTATGAACGTTTTATGTGATTTATGATTATGTGATATAATCGGGTGTAAGTTGCATGAAATTATAAGGGGTTTGTTTAATATTGATTAATCCATGAATCCCTATTTGACTAATCTGGTGTTATTGATCGCTGATGATTAAATTCGCTCGTCACCATATTTGCTTCTGTGATGATCTCTTATGATCGAATTTATCATACGCACACACACGGTGATGGTACGCCTTGCCCACTCGTCGGCACGACCCTGAACGGGACTGAGGACCATGAACCCAGAAAGACGGCAGATTCAGGGTGTGGCTGGGCTGCACGATGTGCAACAGAGGCACCGAGAGGCGGTGACTGGGCACGTTGACTCAGACGGAGCCACTGATGTGGAACCAGATGGTGGCGTTGACTGGGTTGGCGTGAGCAGCTGATAGGGATCGTCAACGGCGATAGCATAAGGATGCATCCCTGGGGAGTCGCGACGATGGCTGGTAACTTGCAACGGCGTCGGAGGTGACTCAGCAATGCTTCTGGTCGACTCTGAAACTGCTTCTGAGCGAGCCTGTATCAGTCCCGATCACGACCGCCATAGTTTCGGGCGAGCCAATTGCAGAATCCGGGCGGAATGGCTGGAGGCTCTAGTCATTTTCAGTGGGCGGATCCCAAATGAATCGACTGGACGATTCGGTGCAATTCACGGAGGAGTCGATCGATTGAGGCTCGGCTTTATCTCGGTCGATTCCATGGCTGTCATCGCTGCTTTGTGGGACAGCGCTGCGAGTCAGACCTACAGCAGCGTCGGATCTGAAACGGCAGAGGGCTGAGGGTGACGGCGCGCGCAAGCTGGGTCTGATTTTGTTGCTGGCGACATGCGCTGGAAGGCGGCTTGATACCGGTGGGCTGTGGACAAGTCCACTGCCGGCGGCTACAGCGCCTGGTAACGCCGGTGCCTTCTGAAGCGAGTTGGAGCGATGGCGGCTGATGGATATGGCAGGTTCGCCGGCTGCAGCGGCACCATGGCTAGCCGGTGTTTGCTGTGTGTGGACAGATCTTGCGGCTGGTGTTTTTAGGGCAAGGGATGGCTTGGGCTTCTTTTTTTTTATTTGGTTTTGGGCTGGGATTTGGGCCCAAATTTTAATCAAAAGGATATTGGGCTGCTGGGCCCTATTTTAATTAAGGTGTATTTGGGCTTGATTCTCTAGTTCATGGGCTGATGGTTTAATTATAGGGCCCAATTCAGTAATTGATAGAGGGCTGCTCATTTTTTTAATTTGGTTTTTGGGCTGTTGGGCCCAATTTTAATTAAAATGGTAATGGGCTGCTAGGCAATATTAATTGCTGGTTTTTAATTAATTGTGGGTAATGGGCCAAGCATGATTAATTAATTTTATTAATGGACTTTTTGTGCTAGTGGGCTTGGTGGATTTAATTTATTTTTGGGCTGAGTATATGGGTCATGGATAATGGGCTTGATTAATTAATTAATCTGCTGCTCATTTTGTGCTTATTTGATGCTCTAGGGCCCATTTAATTGATCCACCATATTATACAATTAATTATGATATATAACTGAGTTAATTGTTTTAACTTGACAATTAATTGTTATATATGAAAGGCATGTTCTATGTGATTTTTTTATTTAAATTGTTGTTAATAGAAGCATGTCTAAGCTGTATATTTTATTCTGGAATATTATATGCATGTTAATACCCTCGGTGTTAAATAACTAAGTGGGAGAGGGGATTGGTAATTAATTCCCGCGGCCTCCATTATTGGTTTGTAAGTGATGTGAGTAAACTTGCGCGTTGGCAATAGAGCCTTCCTCCCTAAAGGATGAGTTTATTCACGGATCACTGGTACAAACTTCTTTAAATAATTATTGTTTGTAATGTGATGCATATGGACTTGCGCTAATACCGACAATCATCATAAAGATGTTTGTACTAGTGATCCTTGAATAAATTCATCCGATGGGGAGGAAGGCCCTAATACCGACACGCAAGTTTATTCACATCACTTATAAACAAATAATGGAGGCTGCGGGAATTATTTACCAATCCCCTCTCCCACTTAGTTATTTAATACCGAGGGTTTTTACATGCATATAATATTCAAAATAAAATACGCAACCTAGCATGCTCCTATTACGGCAAGTAAAGCAGTAAATCACAGAGAACATGCATAGCATATATAATAATAATCAAATAATTAAATAAATTATGAATAGTTATATATCAGCGAATTTGATTGTTGGCCACCAAGCACGAATATTGATTGACCTCACCAGTGAGGTCGCAGGGATTGGGCCAGTGCCTCGAAACCTAATCTGAAAAATTGAAGCCGACCTTCACGAAATTTTCTCTAGAATTGCTTTCCTGACTGACTGCTCCACCACACGTCTACCTGACCATCATACACATTAGCAGGACTCATTCCAGGCAATAGCATGAGTCGTGCCGCCCCATGTTGTAGCCACAGATGCCCGGCGCTTTGGCTAGCAGCCCATTCCTTGCACTCGCCAGCACGCCATGCACTCGGCAGCATGCCTAGCCATGCTACATGCCACTACGTCTCGTGCCAACCCTTGCACGAGTAATGCAACTCCCACGCAGCCATCATCTCGCTTTGCAGCACTGAGCCCATGCTGAGTTTTTTACCTGTACAACACACACCGACAGCAGTCGGCAGTCATGCCGGCAACCATTGCCCCTCGTGCCGTCCTCTCCTTATGCCACCACACAGACTCGACCTGGACATCTACTGACTCGCCCTGCCGAAGTGAGACCCTCTCGGAAATTATGCAGACTCGACCAAAAAGTTGATCTGACTCACTTGGAATGGCCGCCAGACTCGCCCTGGACTTCTTCGTGTTCCCAGCGCTAGCCTTGCACTATCTGCAGTACCCGCTGATGAGAGTGAAAATAAGCATATTTTAATATCCAATTTAACACCTTTTTGATAGAAATTATTGTTAAATATTAGCACAAATGTCTTATATTCAATATATTTGAGAAAAAGGTGCGTTTGAGGTGTTTTATTGTATTTATGTGGAAAAAGGATCAAAAGTGCAAAGTTGTAGAAAAGGTGCACCTTGTGTAGGAATGCTAAAAAATGCACGTCCAACTTGTGTAATTTTTTTGTGTTCATGAGGAGCTCTGAACTAGAAGTGTGATAAATGGTTGGAAAGCCACGGAAGAGAGGATCGTTTATGGAACACTTCAATCGGAGTCCAAACGAGAAAGTTATGTTCAAAATGGTGATGTCGTGCAAGCTGTGATGAACAGAATAGCTGTATTAATTTTCATGACTTGTTACAACTTCAAATGTTGGATTTTCTATAAGTTCTTTATATGGATAGAAAGCCAAGGAAGAGAGGTCGCATGAGCGCAAGAATTACTCAGATCGGAGCTTGGATATGGAAGTTATGAGAGAAACGGTGAGATTGCGCATGCAGTTTCAACTTACAGACATCCAGTTCGACTAGAACCACTTTGGTCGAACTGGGACACGAAATTCTAATTTCGACAGATTTTACACCCCCAGTGCATGTATTTTTGTGTTTTCTAAGAAAAAGCCCATCGTAGTTCCATAAGGAGAGCTTACATGACACGACCCACCTTACAAAACTTATAATCCAAATACTATTTAACATAAACATCATCATAATAAAACCTGTATTATTTTCTTTTTCTCACATAATATATTTATAATCAAAACCAACACACCAGTTCAACATACGTAACTGGTTTCTGGTACCACATCAATCCACACGAACTTGAGATAATACTTATTATATTACATAACAAAACATCAACGGAAATAAAATAAACACATGGCTAGCCCAACAGGTCATCATCTATGTACATCTGCTCAAAATTCAGAAGGAGCTCCACAGCTTGCACAATCACATCACAAACTTAATCATCAACAGGCTCACCTACAATGTATAAACTAGTGAGACAAACATCTCAGTAAGTAGAAATCATGCATGTCAGTGCATGAAAATGCATTTAGTTTTCTATCGCCTATTTTCTAGTCTTTCTAGTTGGTCTCTTTTATTTTGAAAACTGTTCATGTTGCGTGATCCCCACGACACACTTATGATATGCACCTCAAATGAGCTAAATAGACACACTTAGTGTTGGATCGATTTTGATCCCTGAATATAATGCCGGGTATGACTTTTTCCAAACCCTGGTAGAGTGTTGGGGATGATTTTTTCGAACCCCAAATAAAGTACTGAAAACTATTTTTCCGAACTCAGAATAAAGTGTCGGGAACAATTTTTTCGAACCCTGACAGAGATGCATATATAGTGGCCGCACACACCATTAGTATCTTATTAATTTTGGGAAAAACACTTTTCATAATTATGCATGGTATGCAACCAGGGCAATTAAACATGCATCATAAACCATTTACGATATCAATATTAACATTTAATCATAATAAAGCAACAACTTAACTTCAATTCAATATCAACATTTAATTACAATAAAGCAACAACTTAACTTCAATTCACACAGATCCACTTTTGGAATAACAACTTCACCTCAGTCATATAAATCCATTTATAAAATAACAACTTCACTTTGGATCACCGGATCTTTTTTTAGAATAACAACTTCATCTCGAATCACACAGATCCTTATAAACTAATATCTTCTCAAATCATACATATATATTTTCAACAGTTTCCAATCACAAAGATATATATAGGACAATGATATTATTTCAAATCACATGAATCCACAACTTGTACCACCAATTAACCCCAAATAATTCATAATGTAATTAAACTAATCACAAATAAGTCATGACATAATTATTACATAATAATCACAAATAATTCACACATAACATGTTTATGCATTGTAGTTGGACTTCTACTTACCTGGACTCCGACAATAGAAATATTATAGACCCGTGAAGAACTGTAACTAATTTCTCCTTCTCGTTCTGGCACGGCCCTCTCTTCTTTTCTTCTTCTCTCTCCCTCTCTCCCTCTCTTCTCCTTCTCTCTTCTTTTTTTTCTTTTTTTCCTACTTTCGAATTGATCTACAGGATTGAGGTTTATCAACCCTTATGTATATAAAAAATCGGGTGAGTCGGTTTAATCCACCGCTCACCAAACCAATTAAATTTTTTTATTATAATAATAATAATTATTATTATCCATTCTTGATTTACGTGCAATACTTAATAACTAAGATATGATACATTTACAAATTAATACGTATACATGTGAATTACATTTTCTTACCACTATTATTATTACGAGAACACGTGTGATACTTAATAATTAAATAATATATTTATAAAGTAAAATAATTTAATTATATATATCCAAATTAATGCACGTAAATATTTATGCACACATATATTCACATATTGTCACCATTTTTATCACGGATGTCTCAAATAAAAATATAAAGATAAATAAAATGTAGAAATAATTATCACATAATTGTCACATTATTATCACATAATTGCCACATAATTATCACTTAATTATCAAATGCATATAGCATAAATTAAATTAAATTAAATTATCAACCAGGGCAACTAATTCCTCCCCACCTTATAAAAATTTCATCCTCGAAATTTACATACCTAAAGAGTTCTGGATACTTAGTCATCATCTCATCCTCTGTTTTCCAAGTAGCCTCCTCAACTAGTTGGTTCCTCCATAACACTTTAACTAACTGTATCTCTTTATTTCTGAGCTTCTTCACTTCTCGTCGCAAAATCTCAACTAGTATCTCTTCATAACTCAAATCTTCTTTCAACTCAACTGGTTCCTGCCTAAGAATATGAGATGGATTTGGAATATATTTTCTCAACACAGACACATGAAACACGTCATGTACTCTAGACATCGATGTTGGTAACTCCAACTTATAGGCAACACTTCCGACCCTCTCAATGATAGTGAATGGACCAACATATCTTGGACTGAGTTTTCCTTTCTTTCTAAATCGTATTATCCCCTTCATTGGAGATACTTTCAAGAATACCTGATCATCCACTTCAAATTCCAATTCTCTCCTCCGTTTGTCTGCATAACTTTTTTGCATATCTTGGGCAACTTTCATCTTCTCTTGAATATGGGTAACAGCTTCTGACATTTCATGAATCAAGTCTGGACCCAAAAGTTTCCTCTCTCAACTTCAACACAATGTACTGGAGATCTACACTTCCTGCCATACAACGCTTCATATGGAGCTATCAGGATAGTAGACTGATAACTGTTGTTGTACGAGAATTCTATTAAAGGTAAAAATTTACTCCACTGACCCTGAAAATCCAACACACATGTTCTGAGTATATCCTCCAAAATCTGTATCGTATGCTCCGATTGCCTGTCTGTCTGTGGATGGAATGCTATGCTAAAAGATAACTGTGTCCCTAATGGCTTATGCAAACTTTTTCAAAAAGCGGACAAAAATCACGTATCTCAATTTGACACATGGTAAGTGGTACTCCATGGAGTTTGTCAATCTCTTGTATATATAGACGATCCATGGAATACATAGAGCAAATAGGAAGAAAATGAGCAGACTTAGTCAATCGATCCACAATAATCCAAATGGCATCGTGACCTTTCACTGTCTTCTGTAGCCCAATAACAAAATCCATAGTGATATTATCCCACTTCCACTCTGGAATAAATAGAGGCTGCAAAGCTCCTGCTGGTCTCTGATGCTCGGCTTTTACTTGCTGAAAAGTCAAACATTGCTCCACATATTGAGTGACATCCCTCTTTATTCCTGGCTACCAATAATGTGACTTCAAATCTCTATACATCTTAGTAGCTCCTGGATGTATATAGTACGGTGTTGAATGAGCTTCTGTCATCTCTTCTTTCTGAATGTCATCCACTTCAGTTAGACATAATCGACCTCTATAACAAATAACACCATCTTCTCTTGATTGGAAGTCAGAAAACTTTCTAGAGCTGATATCATTCTTTATCTTGTCAAACAATTTATCCTCCTGTTGGCCCTGTCGAATCTTATCCATCAAGGTTGGTCGAAGTGTCAGAGCTGCCATCTTTGCTTCCAACAATCCTTCCTGAATGATCTCCACACCCATTCTTTGCAAGTCAAGCAACTCTGGTTTATGATTTATGGTCATAGCAGCTACACTCTGTATTGCCTTTCGGCTCAATGCATCAGCAACCACATTGGCTTTACGCGGATGATAATTGATAACACAGTCATAATCCTTCACCAATTCCAACCATTTTCTTTTCCTCATATTCAACTCTTTCTGAGTGAAAAAGTACTTCAAACTATTATGATCAGTATAGATTTCACAACGTTCCCCATATAGATAATGCCTCTAAATTTTTAGTGCAAACACCACTGTAGCTAACTCCAAATCATGGGTATGGTAGTTCTTCTTGTATTCTCTTAATTGTCTGGATGCATATGTTGGCAATTGGATCGTGCGATTCAACGTGATCCGTTAGGATTAACAGGCAAACAATCAGCGGAAGCAAAAATAATTGTTTACCGGACTTCTGGGTTGATGTAGAGGATGAATCGCTGCAGAGAACTACCTCTGATCTTCTACTGTATGTCCCAAGTCGAATCCTGCTGTTGTGTGGGCAACAATCCGCAGGATTCTCTCAATCTGCTCCTGTTCTCTCTAACTGTCAAATGAGGCACTGACTTAGGGTTAACAGGAGTTGAGATGACTTATATAGTTGAGCTACAGCAGGTACCAGGAGGAGAAATTGGGATGGGCCTCAATTGAATTTAATTAACCAAGCTTAGCCCAATGCTTTTAATTAAATCCAATAATAATAATATAGTCCACTAAAATATTATTACTGCACTACCCGTCCAATCCCAAAATTATGTTCTGGGCTCCTTCTTATTATAAGCCCGACAGTCTCCCCATGTTTAAGATATACAATGCCCATTAATTAATTAAGTTACTGACAACTCAAATTAATTAATATCTCATCCGAGAGTAGTACCACTCAACCTTATTATCATGCCGAAAATTAATCCACTTGCAAGATTTACATGATAAACCTTATGAGCTCCTCAAGGGGACATCATCAACCTATAACGGACATGGATTCCTTCTACAATCAACAGCACACCATAGATACAGCACTACTTCCCAACTCACCGAGTTTGTTGATTTAATACTTATAAATCAAGCATGCAGCATGTGCTCGGCCCATCAGCCCAACATCATGCTGCCCTAAAAGACTGCCAGCCGCAAGCGTACATCACACCCGGAGAAAACACCGGCAGCCACCAGCAGATTCGACCGGCGCACTGCTGCCGGCGGCCATCCCGTCAGCGCCCTCTAGCGACAATTAACAACATGCCAAGAACCAACGAAGATACGCCGGAAGACACGATCAAGTGCGACTACAACCAGCCTGTCCGGACGACCGCCCTCTACTGCCGTCCGCCTTCTCCTCCCAGTGGCCGCCCCCACAGCCAAACGGCCTCTCGCACATGCCAGCCATCACCGACGAAACAAGCCGCCGCTGCCGCCCACTGAGCAACAGCGCCGCCGCCATCCTAGTCGCCCCCTTCCGCTGCTCGCCGCAGCTGCTCAAGGACAGCACAGGCAGCCGCCAACCAGGCGCAATGGGAGGCCAGAGCAGATGCACCGTCAGTAAGCCTCGAGCGGCATTGTTCGTCGAAGACCCCCAATGGCCCAACCGGATTCGCCCCGCCAGCAACGACAGCGCCCAATCTTCCTCTCTGGGCATCCGATGCGCGTCGCCAATTTGCTCCGATCCGATCTGGATCGGACTCCAGTCAGCAGTTCTTCTATCGGCATACCCCGATTCACTTCGACAGTGCCGCCGCCTTTCGATTTGGATCCCCTACGGATTGCACCACCCAAGGTCGCCATCGCCCAGCACGACACCGATCGGGATTCGCCCGCATCAGCCACGCACAGAACAGCCTGAAGCCTCGCTCAAGACCCGCCATGGACTTGCCGGAGCTTGCATCAAACGCGCCTAGATCGTCCAGTCAACAATGTCCCCGGAGTACCCGCCTGCCTACACGTCATCCAGCCCGAGTCTCATCGCTGACATGCCCTGGCCTTCAAGGATCTCACCGGAACCGACTGCTGATTCGACAGCCTCGCCGTTATTGTTCATCGTACAGTCGAGTGTGTTCATACAGCGTGTACAGTCATGATAATTTCACGCCAATATCATCGACAAAGCACATAGGAATTATGATAATTCACACATATACAATTCCTAATACATGCTTTCTATTCGACAATAGTATACATAGGATTTTGACAAATAATATCAAATTATTCAAAACCTAATACATATGCAACTATATGAAGATTATATCACTAAATCATATAGTCACATAAAAACCCCAAATAACGTCTCACGTTTCACCACGAAACCAAAGCTCTGATACCAATTGTTGGCAATTGGATCGTGCGGTTCAACGTGATTGATTAGAGCTATTTTCACCTAGATTTTAGTGTCTTTTTATATGTGTTTTCGTATTATTTTATCTGTATTTTATATGTTATTTGGTTGTGTTTTGTATTTTTATAAGAGTTGGCCGTGTGGCGACATCTAGTCATTCAACACGGGCAACTTCAGGTCGTGTCCAGTTGCACGAGTCGAGGCGGGGATCACGAGCCGTGTCGCCAACACGGCCCTGTAAGAAGTGGCCGTGTGCCGACATCAGAAGAGCCAATACGACCACACCTGTGCCCGTGTTACAACACACGACTCGTGTTGGCAGCACGAGCCGTGTCATCAACACGGTCCTGTAAGGCGAGGCCGTGCGGCAGCATCAGAAGACACAACACGGCCACCTCGTGGCCGTGTTGCGTAACACGACTCGTGTTGTGTATTTTCCTGCAGAAATTTCCAGATCCTTCTAGAAGCCTCCAAAGGGGTATAAATACCCCTTTATTCAACAATTGGCAGGAGATCCGAGATTCCCATCATCTACACACACATCACACACCATTTCTTCCATTTTCCACCATCATCTTCATCCACCTTCATCCATTTTGATCCATCTTCATCATCTCCATTAATTTTCCATCAAAATTCCATCCCTTCCATTGGGTGTGAGAGATCTCAAGGAATCAAGAGCTAGAGGTGGAGATCAAGAAGAATAGAAGATTCTCTTCAAGAAATTGATAGGGAAGAATCCATTCATTTTGTATTTATTTAGATCTAAGACTATGGATATTTGTAATGAATCATTTATTTGTTTTATTACTTTTATCATGTTAGGCTAATCCCTCTAGTGGGATTAGGAATATGAAGAGCATATTAGATTTATATTATCATGTGGATTAAATTGATTTTTGATTTAATTGATGTTGATTTCTATTCATGGAGTTTAATTGTCTTGATGTTGTGATGGCATGGTTTGTTATTCATGAATGTTTATTGGTTTAATGGATTGTTGATCAATGGATTATTTGTGGTAATTAAATGCTATCATGATGTTCATGTATGTATTGCTTGGAGTGAGACGGAAACGACCCTCTATAGTATTAGAAAGGCATGAATAGACATTGAGTTTAGGTTTGACCGAAAGGATATTTGAATTCAATGAGGGGAACCAATCCATTCGTTGGCTTTAGTACACAAAAAGGGAGAGTTTAATCTAACTAGTACCTAAATGGAAGGGGTTAATGTTGGGCTTTGATCTTAAGTGCTTTTGGGAGTCTAAAATGGATCAACAACCTTTGTAACCCGAAAGGGAGCTTAGGATACAATCGTGATCACCCTTAGTCCACATCAATTGAGTTGAATTCCGTTTGCATGATAATATGAATCGAGTGTGCTTGGATTTTTCTAATCCCATGTTTTTCCATACTTGAACTTTAGCACCCATTTTCTTTACTTGTCATTTATCTTATTTGCTATCTTATTTACTTGCTACTTGTTTTAGTTGTTAATCAACCTCAAAACCCCCGATCATCTTTACAAAAACAACATGAACATGAGCTCACGTATTTTGCTAGTCCGAACATAATTCCTTATTGGATTGATAATTTTTCTTGGGATATACTACTACAACGATCGAGTATTCTTGCTCGTGAGTGCTAAAAAAATAGGCAAACAAGAAAATGGCGCCGTTGCCAAAGGGGAGTTTGACGGACTAGTCGAGTACTGTGTTATTGTTTTAGTTGTTCTTGATAAGGATACTTTTATTTTATTTTTACTTTGTTTACTATTGTTGTTTGTGGTCTCACTCTTTGAATTTTCGTAGGTGTTTTATGATCACAAGATCAAAGGGAAATCAATCGATCATTCCTTTGAATTTGGAGATAGAAAAGACCGCACGACAAAGGAAACGAGAGAGACGTAAAGCGAGAAAAGAAAAGATGGAAAATCAACATGGAGATCATGTCAATCATAATTTACCCCAAGATCCTTTACAAGATCAAAGGGTGGTACAAGAAGGAGTGCAAGAGAATCAAACGGAGATAATGAGGAATTTCTTTGCTCAAAATCAAGAATATATGCAATTGCTTGCCAATCAAGAGGCTCAAAGGATACTCCAACAACAAGAGGCACAACCACATGTTCGTAGAAATGTCCAAGAGATGGTTAATATGTTCAATAACCAAGCTATGCAAGGAAATGTGCAAATACCTCAAGAGAGGCCAAGGCCTAGAGCAATTCGGGATTACTTCCAATCGAGAGCCGTACACAACATGGTTCCTCCGGTTCAAGCCAACAATTTAGAAATCAAGACCGGATTGATCAACATGGTCAAAGAAAATTAGTTTGGGGGAGGTCCTCTTGAGGATCCAAACATGCATCTAGCTAGCTTCTTGGAGGTTGCAAATACCATTAAGATGAATGGAGTATCGGAAGATGCTATTCGGATGAGGTTGTTCTCATTTTCTTTAAGAGACAAGGCTAAGGCATGGTATAATGCAATTCCTTTGGGAAGTTGTAATACATGGGAAGATCTTGAGCAAAGATTCCTAAACAAGTACTTTCCTCCTTCAAAGACGCTCCAATTGAAAAGCCTTATAACTCAATTTAGGCAACTTCCGGATGAAAATTTTTATGAAGCATGGGAACGCTACAAAGAGATGCTCCGAAAGTGTCCTCAACATGATTTTCATGAGAATCAACAAGTGGCGTTCTTCTATCAATGGTTGAGCCAACAAAATCGGATGCATGTAGATGCCTCATCCGGAGGGTCTATGGAGTGGATGCTATGAAAGCGATGGAAATTTTTGAAGATATTGCAATGAATGCTTATCAATGGCCTTCCGAGCGAGTAATGGGAAGTTGTGCATTTGGAACGGTAGCTCAAGTGGAAAGTGTGCATAAAGTGAAGAGCGATGTGTTTCAAAGCCAAGGCATTAAAGAATTTAATGAGAGCATCAATGCTTTAACTAAGCAATTGAATTTGATCACTCAAGGAGTGAGTCAAGGGGAAAGTACGAGTACTACCTTGAACGAGAAGAGTAATGTGATGCAAAGTGTAGAGGATGTTGCCTATTTGGATAGGAGAAATTACCAAGGGAATTTTCAACATCAAGGGAATTTCCAAGGTAATTTTCCCTCTAATCAAGGAAATTTTCATGGAGGAAATTATCAAGCGCCGAGAAAGCATGAAATTCTTTCTTATTCTAATCCTCAAGCCGCCATGTCATTTCCTCCGGGATTCAATCCGAGTGCTAAGTCGCCCAATGGAGAAGGGAAATCATCGGTGGAAGAGACATTGCTAGCATTCATGAAAAAGCTTGAGGCTAGAATGGAGGAGAATGAACGGAAATCCGACAATAGGATGAGAGCGTTTGAGCATCAAATGGGGCAAATTGCTTCTTCCGTGGGATCACAACACCAACAAGGAAAATTCCCATCTACCACAGAAATAAATCCAAAAGAGCATTGCATGTGCATAAAGGTGAAAGAGGATAGCTTGGTTGAAGAAGGGTGGGTGGATTGCACGGTGGATGAAGAAAAAGAAGAAGCAAAAAGAGTAGAAATTGAGTTAGAAGAAAAGAGGAAGAAATGGATAGAAGAACATGTGCCCAAGTGGAAAAAGGCTAAGGAGAAAAGGTAAAAAGAAGTGGAATATGAACGTGATTATTGGGGAATTCCGATTACTCCTTATCCACTCCCTTATCCTCAAAGATTTGTTAAAAAAGAAAAGATGGAGGAATTTCAAAAGTTTGTTGAAACTTTGAAGAAGAAATTTGAAGAGAGAAAGAAAGCGAAGCTAGTTGAAACAAATGAACCATTGCATGAGGAGCCTTCTATGAAAGTTGGTGATCCGGGGAAGTTCGTTATCCCTTGTGAAGTTGAAGGAAAGAAGGTTGTTAATGCATTGTGTGACTTGGGAGCTAGTGTGAATGTTATGCCTCATTCTCTTTTTGAAGAATTGGATATTGGAGAGCTCAAGCCTTCCACTACATGCCTTCAAGTGGCGGATGGATCAACTATTAAGCCCTTAGGGGTGGTGGAGGATGTAGTGGTTGAAGTGAAGAAGTTGACTTTTCCGGTGGATTTTGTTGTCTTGGAGATGAAGGTTGATCCTCAAACGCCTATGATCTTGGGAAGACCATTCTTAGCTACGGGAAAAGCTCATATTGATGTGGAAAGAGGAGAACTTTCTTTGAGTTCAAATACGGAGAGTGTTACATTTTCATGTAACAAGGCAAGAAAGAAGGAAGATTCTTACCTCAAGCCTCCAATCCTACCTCCGGATGATCCTTATGGATTTTAAAATTCTTACTCTTTTGAATCTTCTAATTCTCTTTTTCATGATTATATTGAAGATTTTAATCTTAACTTGTATTTGCTTGATATGTATAGGAATGAGGACTCGGACATTGAATGGAAGGTTGATAAAGAAGAATTTCATTGGCCTTATGGAGACGAAGCATTTCCATCCACAATTATTCGTGATGATTTGATAATTATAAGCAAGAATGGAGAAATCATGTTGATGGAAAAGAAAAGAGCCAAGAAATTTCTCAAAGTGAAGATGAGGCCCGATGGGGTCTTGGATTTTTCCGATTGTTAAGAGCTTAAATTCGTCCGGCTTGAAGACGTTAAACTTAGCACTAAATGGGAGGCAACCCATTCTTTTTATCTTTTGTTGCTTATTTGTTTTGGCCTTGTAGGTTGATTGTGCTCATGGAGAAAAAATGCACATTGAAGACAAGAGAAATGCTTCATGGATTCAAGTTGACATGTTCCACCATTTGTTGCAAACTTAATTCGTGACTCTTGTCTCGAGTTAAGTTTGGGGGGTGATAGTGCGTGGTGGACATAGCTTGAGTCGTGTGGATGCGGTTACTTCTCAACAAGAAGATCATCAATGGAAACTACAAGGGTAAGTCTCACCACTTTTTGCAAACTTAAGTCTCAACTCTTGTTTTGATTTAAGTTTGGGGGGAGAGTGTGTGGTGTGACTCACCACTTGAGTATGATTCTTGTAAAATTGGACAAATTTTAAAATTTTTCTCATGAGTTTGGGTTGATTTTGGCATGATTGGTGGTGTTGAAGTGCATGATAGTCCATATTTATAATGAAATTGTTGAAATAATGGTGTTTGTTGAGTATTTGAGCATGAATGAGAGGTATTGGAAGCATGATGGAGCTTGGAGCTAACGCTTTCCTTACCAAATGCCTATTGAGGGAGTACTCTACACCTTATCATTTTATTACTTGAAATGAATTGATTTTGATTTGGATTGTTGTGATTAGCATGCTACTTCATTTGTTATGTTTATGGGAGGTTTACTTTCGTAAATTAGGATTTCCTTTTTAATAAAGGTTGGGATGAATGTGTGCTTAATTTTCTTATGGATGATGGTATTTTGTGTTTTTGCATGTTTTGTGTTTTTGTTGTGTCTTGTTTGTTGAGTCCTTATTTTTTATGTTTGTTGTGTATTTTCATTCTTATCTTGGGATGTTTGGTGGTTTGTTTAGGGATGTCGTGAGTCATTTTTGAATGTGAGTGATGATAGGTTGTGGTGATAAGTGATGACAAATTATGATTAAGAATCTCTACACTTTCAAATTGTGACATGTTTTACTTAACTTGTTCAATTTTGAGATGAATGTGGTGTAATAAGTTCCTTAAGGTCCGAGCACAAGCTTGTGAGCATTTGAGCCTCAACCATGCACACATGGTATTTCTTCATGAGTGGATCGGTTGTGTTTGATAAGTTAGAACTTGCTCAAGGACTATAGGAACGAGCCCGATTAGTGGAGATTGGTGAAATGATCTAAGGTCATCCTTTTTATTATATTCATTGCCATATATGTTCCCTACCATGAACATCATCCTTAGTTAACCATTTTGAGCCTATAAACCTATTTATTGTGAATTTAGCACATTACAAGCCTTAATTACCCATTCAAGCTTATATATACCTTTGTGTGGGTGATTGAGGAGATGGTAGCTAGAAAGGATTGATTGATTAGCAAAAGAAGAGAAGGGAATGGTAAACAAGCAAGAAAAAGGATGAAAAGAGCAAAAGTAAGAAATGGACATGCAACCTCAAAGCAAGAGAAAGAGTAAAACAACATCAAAATGCTCAAGTAAACAAAATTCAAAGATAGGAAGCATGCATCAAAAGAAGCTCAATCCAAGGAAAGTTAATGAATAGTGCTTTAGATTGTAAAGATAAGAAAGGAAGAAAGAAAAGTGGAGAAGTTGAGGAAATTGGCCATCTCTTTGATTACTTACACTTGTTGAGCCACTCTTATCTATATACTTCCTACCCTACCAAAGAGCCTATCATTACATCCTAATTAAAGACCTTTTTGATCATTGATTGAAACTTTGGTGGTTTGTGAATATAGTCCGCAAGCAAGCTTATAGCGAGTCGAGCCAATCGATTAATGAGTGTGATTTACCCTATTTCAAAAGAGTGTTGAGAGACATCAATATCCATTGTGAGGCTTGGACTTAAAAGGAACTATATTACACTTTATTCTCTTTTGATTGAACTTGTTAATTTCTCATGTCATGATTTTAATGTTGTAGGATGACTTAGCATAGTTTGTTGTTATTATTGCTAACGATGTGTTATTGCTTATATTCGTTTAGTCTTTTCTAGGTGAAAATTTCTCCTTTTGATTTGTCATTTTCGTTGCTCGGGGACGAGCAACACCTTAAGTTTGGGGGGTTGATTAGAGCTATTTTCACCTAGATTTTAGTGTCTTTTTATATGTGTTTTCGTACTATTTTATCTGTATTTTATATGTTATTTGGTTGTGTTTTGTATTTTTATTGAAATGTGTGTGAATGAGCTTAAACTTAAGATTTTCACTTTTTATTGGATGCTAAACATGATAAGGAAGATGTAGGAAAAATCGGATCTCAATTTGGAGTTGAAACGAGGGAGAACGAGCCAAAACAGTAAAGAAATACAGGAGCCAGCACACGAGCCGTGTAGCCAACACGGCCCTATAAGAGTTGGCCGTGTGGCGACATCTAGTCATTCAACACGGGCAACTTCAGGTCGTGTCCAGTTGCACGAGTCGAGTCGGGAGCACGAGCCGTGTCGCCAACACGGCCCTGTAAGAAGTGGCCGTGTGCCGACATCAGAAGAGCCAACACGACCACACCTGTGCCCGTGTTACAACACACGACTCGTGTTGGCAGCACGAGCCGTGTCATCAACACGGTCCTGTAAGGCGAGGCCGTGCGGCAGCATCAGAAGACACAATACGGCCACCTCGTGGCCGTGTTGCGTAACACGACTCGTGTTGTGTATTTTCCTGCAGAAATTTCCAGATCCTTCTAGAAGCCTCCAAAGGGGTATAAATACCCCTTTATTCAACAATTGGCAGGAGATCCGAGATTCCCATCATCTACACACACATCACACACCATTTCTTCCATTTTCCACCATCATCTTCATCCACCTTCATCCATTTTGATCCATCTTCATCATCTCCATTAATTTTCCATCAAAATTCCATCCCTTCCATTGGGTGTGAGAGATCTCAAGGAATCAAGAGCTAGAGGTGGAGATCAAGAAGAATAGAAGATTCTCTTCAAGAAATTGATAGGGAAGAATCCATTCATTTTGTATTTCTTTAGATCTAAGACTATGGGTATTTGTAATGAATCATTTATTTGTTTTATTACTTTTATCATGTTAGGCTAATCCCTCTAGTGGGATTAGGAATATGAAGAGCATATTAGATTTATATTATCATGTGGATTAAATTGGTTTTTGATTTAATTGATGTTGATTTCTATTCATGGAGTTTAATTGTCTTGATGTTGTGATGGCATGGTTTGTTATTCATGAATGTTTATTGGTTTAATGGATTGTTGATCAATGGATTATTTGTGGTAATTAAATGCTATCATGATGTTCATGTATGTATTGCTTGGAGTGAGACGGAAACGACCCTCTATAGTATTAGGAAGGCATGAATAGACATTGAGTTTGGGTTTGACCGAAAGGATATTTGAATTCAATGAGGGGAACCAATCCATTCGTTGGCTTTAGTACACAAAAAGGGAGAGTTTAATCTAACTAGTACCTAGATGGAAGGGGTTAATGTTGGGCTTTGATCTTAAGTGCTTTTGGGAGTCTAAAATGGATCAACAACCTTTGTAACCCGAAAGGGAGCTTAGGATACAATCGTGATCACCCTTAGTCTACATCAATTGAGTTGAATTCCGTTTGCATGATAATATGAATTGAGTGTGCTTGGATTTTTCTAATCCCATTTTTTCCATACTTGAACTTGTCATTTATCTTATTTGCTACCTTATTTACTTGCTACTTGTTTTAGTTGTTAATCAACCTCAAAACCCCCGATCATCTTTAGAAAAACAACATGAACATGAGCTCACGTATTTTGCTAGTCCGAACATAACTCCTTATTGGATTGATAATTTTTCTTGGGATATACTACTACAACGATCAAGTATTCTTGCTCGTGAGTGCTAAAAAAATAGGCAAACAGTGATCCGTTAGGATTAACAGGCAATCAATCAGCGGAAGTAAAAATAATTGTTTACCGGACTTCTGGGTTGATGTAGAGGATGAATCGCTGCAGAGAACTACCTCTGATCTTCTACTGTATGTCCCAAGTCGAATCCTGCTGGTGTGTGGGCAACAATCAGCAGGATTCTCTCAATCTGCTCCTGTTCTTTCTAACTGTCAAATGAGGCACTGACTTAGGGTTAACAGGAGCTGAGATGACTTATATAGTTGGGCTACAGCATGGACCAGGAGGAGAAATTGGGCTGGGCCTCAATTGAATTTAATTAACCAAGCTTAGCCCAAAGCTTTTAATTAAATCCAATAATAATAATATAGTCCACTAAAATATTATTACTGCACTACCCGTCCAATCTCAAAATTATGTTCTGGGCTCCTTCTTATTATAAGCCCGACAGTCTCCCCATGTTTAAGATATACAATGCCCATTAATTAATTAAGTTACTGACAACTCAAATTAATTAATATCTCATCCGAGAGTAGTACCACTAAACCTTATTATCATGCTGGAAATTAATCCACTTGCAAGATTTACATGATAAACCTTATGAGCTCCTCAAGGGGACATCATCAACCTATAACGGACATGGATTCCTTCTACAATCAACAGCACACCATAGATACAGCACTACTTCCCAACTCACCGAGTTTGTTGATTTAATACATATAAATCTCACCCATTGATGAATCAAAGAAATACATACTGCCCTACGTGTCGAGATTATTGTATAGGGATTAAGAGCACGAACTTCCATAATAACAGAGATCAAGTTCTTCTATAAGTCAGTATAAGTCGAACGATCTCAGGCGGTCCTGCTCAATACACACAAGTGCACTAATGTGATTCTATAGCCAAGACAAGCTAATACCAAACCACACTACAACCATACCGATAGAGAGTCCCCGTCTATCTCAGTTGTGAGCATCTGTTTATACTTTATAAGGAAACTGATAATATGATCTTCTGCGTGTTGTCGCACAACATATTATCTACAGTATAAAGTAAATGGACTATTGCATCATGCATATAAAATAAATTATAAGACGCAATCATTTGATCAATGATTCTCATTTCAAATATTGTTATGACATTGTTCATACTAAAGCTAGACTTTTAGTATACAATCCAACAGCATACACTATCACTTTCTCATTTTGCATCAATACACATCCAAGACCATTATTTGAAGCATCAGTATAAACCTTGAAGTTTCCTGTCTCTGTAGGAATAGTTAAGATCGGTGCTGATGTCAACCATCCCTTCAATTCCTGAAAACTTTATTCACATGTCTCTGTCCATGTGAACCTCACATTCTTCCTGGTTAATTGTGTTAATGGTGAATCGATCTTAGAAAATCCTTCAAAAAACCTTCGATAATATCCAGCCAATCCAAGAAAGCTACGCACCTCAGTGGGATTTGAGGGTTGTGGCCATTCATGGATTGCTTTTACTTTACTTGGATCCACTGAAATTCCTTCTGAACTTCGCATACAACTGCTTCTCCTTCAGAATCTCTAACACCTTTCTCAAGTGTAGAGTATGATCCTCCTTATTCTTAGAGTAAATTAGAATGTCATCAATAAATACAATCACAAACTTATCGAGGAATTCCTGAAATACTCTATTCATCAAATCCATAAATGCTGCTAGAGCATTCGTCAAACCGAACGGCATCATTAAGAACTCATAGTGCCCGTACCTTGTACTGAATGCAGTCTTTGGAATATCCTCCTTCTTAATCTTCAACTGATGATACCGCGATCGTAAATCAATCTTTGAAAAGATAGATGCACCTTTTAGTTGATCGAATAGATCATCAATGCGAGGCAATGGATACTTATTCGTGATGGTAACTTTATTGAGCTCTCGGTAATCGATGAACATCCTTAATGTTCCATCCTTCTTACGAACAAAAAGAATTGGTGCTTCCCGAGGTGAGAAACTAGGTTTGATAAACCCTTTGTCTAGTAACTCTTGCAACTGTATCTTTAATTCCTTCAGTTCAGCTGGTGCCATTCTGTATGGTGCTTTAGATATAGAAGCAGTTCCCAGATGTAGATCAATAACAAATTCTATTTCCCGGTCTGGTGGAAAATTTGGAAGATCATCTGGAAATACCTCCGGGTATTCCTGAACTACTGGTACCTTACCGAGGACTGGACACTGCTGTCCTTCAATATTCATCACGCTCACCAAATAATGCTCACAACCACTTTTCAACAATCGCTGTGCTTTTGCAGCTGATATTACAGAAAATCTAAAGTTCTTTTTAATCCCAACAAAAGTGAGCGGTTCTCCTTTCACTGGCCGAAAAGTGATACTCTTCTTCTGACAATCTATTGTAGCACCGTACTTTAACAGCCAATCCATACTTAATATGATATCATAATCATTCATACTTCACACAATCAAATCAACAAGGAGTTGTCTTCCGTCAATAGGAATAACACAATCTTAAAGAAGTCGATTGGTTTACTTTGATTCACCAGAAGTTATCATCACCTCATAATTAGCTTCTATCAAGTCGGTTGTTCTACCCAGCTTTCTCACATACTCAGTGGATGCAAATGAATGTGTTGCTCCAGAATTAAATAGCACATGTGTAGAAGTGCCAAAAATAGAAAACTTACCCGTGACAATTGAGGGATTATTATCAGCCTCCTCCCGCGTCAAAGTGTACACCCTTGCTGGAGCTCTTCCCTGCTGTCCTTGCCTCCCTTGCTTAGGACATGTAGTCACATACCCTTTCTTTCCGCATGTATAACAGATTCTCAAAGGAATACGACACTCCCCACCATTTGGCTTAGCACAATTAGGACATATAGGTAGTGGCGGCGCAGGTGGCACCTTACCCTGATCGAACTTGGGACGCTTGTTTGGTTCTCCCTGTCTCTGTCTTTACTCCACTTGAACATTTGATTTTGGCCTCTGAAATGGCATCGGCCACTTATCATTTCTCCCAAACTGTTGCACTGGTTTTTGTTGAAATTGACATCTGATAGCCTGTGCTTGTCAGATCCTCATCTCCGCTTGTTCAGCAATCTAGGCTCTTTCTGCAACTTGTGAGTATGTTGCTCCATGCAGTCCCGCCATACTTACATCTCTGAAAAGTTCAGGCCTTAAGCCTTCCACGAACCTCTCCACTTTTAGTGCCTCCGTACTCACTATATGTTTTGCAAACCTCGATAACTGCTCAAACTTACGAAGGTAATCTGTGACTGACCCCACCCAGCTTCAGTTGTATGAACTCATTCATCTTCATTACTCTTACTGGTGCCGTAAAGTACTTATTTATGAAAAGCTCCTTAAACCTTTCCAGGTCATAATCGTGACGTCCTCAATACTTTTAATGGTATCCACCAGTGGCCTGTACTTCCTCATAACATGAAAGAAGCACACCGCATTCTGTCACCATCTGGAATTCTACTATATTGAAACATGTTTTCCACCATGCGTAACCAATCTTCTGCATCTGAGGGGTCTGTTGCATCCTCAAATATCAGAGGGCTCAGCTTTTGAAACCTTTGACAAACCATTTCTACACGTTCTACTTGACGTCTATCTTGATTAGCATTACCGTCTGATTATCCACCCATATCTCTTTGCTGAATCAATTGTTGTATCTGTTGGGACTGGCGCTCTACCAGTTCCATCAGCCGAGTAATCACACGATTATTACCTTCAGTAGGTGCTGCTTGCTCAGCAGTCCTATCCCCTTTATAAGTCTCACTCGTAGACCTTACCATTTTGTCTACTAACTACGAGTCCTATACAATATGGCCAATATAATTAAAAAAAAAACAACACATAATGAAAATATCACTTACACGCAAGGCTGCGCTCTCAAGGAATGAGCTCATGTATATAGACAGTCTGCAGGCCCCAAACCGTGCTCTGATACCACTCTGACACGACCCATCTTACAAAACTTATAATTCAAATACTATTTAACATAAACATCATCATATTAAAACATGTATTATTTTTTTCTCACATAATATATTTATAATCAAACCATCACACCCGTTCAACATACGTAACTGATTTCTGGCCCCACCTCAATCCATATAAACTTGAGACAATTCTTATTATATTAAATAACAAAACATCAGCGTAAATAAAATAAAACCACGGCTAGCCCAACAGGTCGTTATCTATGTACATCTGCTCAAAACCCTGAAGGAGCTCCACAGCTTGCACAGTCACATCACAAACTTAATCATCAACAAGCTCATCTACAATGCATAAACTAGTGAGACAAACATCTCATTAAGTAGAAATCATACATGTCAGTGCATGAAAATGCATTTAGTTTTCTATCGCCTATTTCCTAGTCTTTCTAGTTGGTCACTTTTATTTTGAAAATTGTTCACGTTGTGGAATCCCCACGACACATTTATGATATGCACCCCAAATGAGCTCAATAGACATACTTAGTGTCGGATTGATTCCGATACCTGAATATAATGCCATGAATGATTTTTTTCGAACCCTGGTAAAGTATTGGGGACAATTTTTCCGAATCACAAATAAAGTACTGAGAACGATTTTTCTGAACTTAGAATAAAGGGTTGGGAATGATTTTTTCGAACCCTGACAGAGATGCATATATAGTGGCTGCATACACCATTAGTATCTTATTAATTTTGTGAAAAATACTTTCATGATTATGCATGGTATGCAACCAGGACAATTAAACATGCATCATAAACCATTTACGATATCAATATCAACATTTAATCATAATAAAGCAACAACTTAACTTCAATTCAATATCAACATTTAATTACAATAAAGCAACAACTTAACTTCAATTCACACAGATCCACTTTTAGAATAACAACTTCACCTTAGTCACATAGATCCATTTATAAAATAACAACTTCACCATGATCACCCGATCACTTTTTAGAATAACAACTTCATCTCGAATCACACAGATCCTTATAAACCAATATCCTCAAATCATACAGATATATTTTCAACAATTTCCAATCTCACAAATCTATATAAGACAGTGATATTATTTCAAATCACATGAATCCACAACTTGTATCACCAATTAATCCCAAATAATTCATAATGTAATTAAACTAATCACAAATAATTCATGACATAATTATCACATAATAATCACAAATAATTCACACATAACATGTTTATGCATTGTAGTTGGGCTTCTACTTACCTGTGTTGGCAATAGGATCGTGCAGTTCAACGTGATCGTTAGTTAAAACAGGTAAACAAAATCAGCGGAAGCATAAAACGTGTTTACCGTACTTCTGGGTCGATGTAGAGGATGAACAGCAGTGAAGAACACCTCTGATCTTCTACCGTATGTCCCAAAGTCAACTCTGGTGTTGGGTGGTCAACAATCCCCAGAGTTCTCTCATTCTGCTCTCTGTTTTCTCCCGTGTGTCAAAAGAGGCACAGACTTTTGTTTAACAGGAACTGAGATGACTTATATACTTGGGCTACAGCAGGGACCAGGAGGAGAAATTGGGCTGGGCCTCAATTGAATTTAATTAACCAAGCTTAGCCCAAAGCTTTTAATTAAATCCAATAATAATAATATAGTCCACTAAAATATTATTACTGCACTACCCGTCCAATCCCAAAATTATGTTCTGGGCTCCTTCTTATTATAAGCCCGATAGTCTCCCCATGTTTAAGATATACAATGTCCATTAATTAATTAAGTTACTGACAACTCAAATTAATTAATATCTCATCCGAGAGTAGTACCACTCAACCTTATTATCATGCCGGAAATTAATCCACTTGCAAGATTTACATGATAAACCTTATGAGCTCCTCAAGGGGACATCATCAACCTATAACGGACATGGATTCCTTCTACAATCAACCGCACACTATAGATACAGCACTACTTCCCAACTCTCCGAGTTTGTTGATTTAATACTTATAAATCTCACCCATTGATGAATCAAAGAAATACATACTGCCCTACATGTCGAGGTTATTGTATAGGGATTAAGAGCACGAACTTCCATAATAATAGAGATCAAGTTCTTCTATAAGTCAGTATAAGTCGAACGATCTCAGGCGGTCCTGCTCAATACACATAAGTGCACTAATGTGATTCTATAGCCAAGACAAGCTAATACCAAACCACACTACAATCGTACCGATAGAGAGTCCCAGTCTATCTCAGTTGTGAGCATCTGTTTATACTTTATAAGGAAACCGATAATATGATCTTCTGCGTGTTGTCGCACAATGTATTATCTACAGTATAAAGTAAATGGACTATTGCATCATGCATATAAAATAAATTATAAGATGCAATCATTTGATCAATGATTCTCATTTCAAATATTGTTATGACATTGTTCATACTAAAGCTAGACTTTTAGTATACAATCTAACAATCTCCCACTTATACTAAAAGACTATACTGTCATGTCTTCTGCCATACATCTAATTCCTACTCCCACTTACACGACCATTAAAAGCTCTCGCCTTAAGGTCCTTGTAAATGGTTTACTAGGTCATCATCCGATGGAATCTAGGCGATAACAACCTTCCCTCATCATACGATTTCTCGTAACAGGTGGTACTCGCGCTCCATGTGTTTAATTGCCTTATGGACTTGTGATTTCTTCAAGTTTGCAACTGCACCAATATCATCAATGTAAATTGTGATTACCTTGGGCAAACTTAGAAACACTTCAAAGTCCATCATGAAGTCTCTAGAGTCATATAGATACTTTGGCTGCCTCATAGGCTCCAATTCATCATCTTTCCATGATGGAGTCCGGAGTCTGAAATATATTTCTATATAACACTCCTCCACATTATGACTCTTCTTCCTAAGATTAAACACATAACCTTTGAGGTGAATTTACTGCCGTCCAATCTGACTAAAAAATCTGAATCTTCGTAATCCACAAGAATCAGTGAATCTGTCCAGTAAGTCCACATATAATTTCCAGTCCTTCTCAGGCACTTTATAAATGTCTTACCACAGTTCATCATTCTTGTTCCGGGTTACGTTGATACCTACTGTTCTTGCATTCAGCAAAATAGATATCCAACATCGTTCATAGCATTCCTTAGATTAAGCTTCCTTATTCGCCGAAGCATAAGGAACCGCTTTCATCCTCTTTATCTTCTTCTTGTGTCTCAAAGACACATTCACTTAGATAAATTTACATGCTAAATGAGTATGGACTGTATCATTTTATGAAACTTGAGATAAGCATAATATCCTTTCTTGTTATCCGTATTACCGTGATCAAAAGGATATATTTTGCCTTTCTTAAGTCCTTCATCTTTACCGCTTTATTAACCGTACATATACGCCCGATAATACTCTTTCATTATCTCCAATGAGCAAGATACTATCTACGTATAGTACAAGAAACACCACTACGTTTCCATCACTCTTTACAACACACAAGACTCATCCGCTCATTGATTTAAATCCATGCCACTGGATTACCTAATCAAAACAGATGCTTCACTATCTTAAAGCTTGCTTTAGTCCATCGCTGGACAATTTTAAGCTTACTATCAAAATGTTATTATTACTTTGCAATGAATTACTCTGGTTGCTTCACATAGATGTTTTCCTCAAGACTTCCAATCAGGAAAGTTGTCTTGACATCTATTTGCTGTTCCTCATAATTCAATATGAGCAGCAATAAATAAAAGAATCCAGATCAACATAAGCATAGCTACCAGCGAACATGTTTCCTCATAATCGAACCATTTCTTTCTGAGTACATCTTTTCGCAACAAGCTTTGCTTCCAAGATTTTCACCTTTCCGTATGATCCTCTTTTATTTCTCTTGACCACTTGCAATGGCTTTTACACCAATTAGTGGTCATTCAAGTCCCTAGACTTAATTTAGAATCCGTAGATTCTATTTCAACATTCATTGCAACTTACTAAGATTCCGCATTTTAATCTTGTAGTGCTACGTCGTATTCGTGGGACAATACCATGTTTACTAGGGACCAAGTCTCACGACTCTCCCAAAACATATATCTTACGGGTTGTCAAACAACCCTCCCACTACGACTAGTCACTACATGTAATTGTGTATCAGTCGTGACACGCGTTGCAGTTTACCTTGTGGTATATCCTCTTGTACACTTGGTACTTATACTTAGTGTTTTCCTCTCACTTCCTTTAGAACAACTTATACATGGGTTTGTGATTTATTACATAGTCCTTTTCCAAAAATCTAGTTATTGAGTTAACAATTATCCTTCGATCTTTTGGACTAAATAAATCACCCTCCATTTTTCTAGGATATCCCATATATAGACAAACGTTTCACGAATTACTGTATCTAGGGCATATCCATAAAATGAATTTAATTATTCCAAATAATTCATCATCTATCTAATCATAACCATAAGAGCTTTATACCTTCTATCCACCACACCATTCAGCTGGGGCATGCCCGGTGTAGTCATCTTGAGATTTAATCTCAACTTCTGATCAATAGCTCCTAACTATCCTAAGAGGTATTCGCCATCATGATTGAATCGTAATGACTTAATATATTTTCCATGACGCTTCACTGTACCAGCCTTACAATTCTTGAATTAATCAAAGAACTTAGACATGCAGTGCATCATATAAATATATTGGTTTCCAGAATAATCTTCGAATATTCATAACCACCTCTTGCCTGGATAATATTAGGTTCGCTTGAATCAGAATGAACTAATTCCAACATATATATCTTTGGCTATACACCCCACAGCCTTGAAAAGGCAGTTAATCATTTTTACTTCCAAGCAAGACTCGCAAGTCCGATAGTTTCCACTTCAGATAAACCTTACGGTCTATCGGCTATCAACTTTTGAATCCTACTCAAGTAAAATGAATAAGTCATAGACGCCAAATGTATGTTTAGTTCATTTTCGAAGGTTCCTTTCTCTTACTAATATTAGAAGATGCATTATTTAATTACTATTTATTGCATTTGTGGGATGTACATGATTCAAGAGTATACTTTTTATCCACCAACGTACTTTAACGGATTATAGCCTCATTCCTCATTACTATGACCATGTCATTTAAATGAAATGAAGTATCCATCCGTTAATGCATAGAAACCGAAATTAAATTCTTTCTATGAAACGTACGTAAAGACAATTTCTCATAATCAATCGTTTATTCTTATCATGAGATAAATAAACAACTCCCACTGCAATAGCCACTATCTTTGTAGTTTTACCCATGTTATTAACAATCTTATCCTTACTCAGTGATAAACATTTAGTGATTCCAGTATCTACATACTTCGTGTCAGTAGATGCCATCACTAATCATGTTTAAACCATTAGTAAATAATATATTAAATTTGTTCACATTATGATGAAAATGGCTTTCCTTTGCCACGTGTTTTTGTCAGAGTTTTCCCACCATTTACATCCTCTTGTAATTCAGGTGGAACTTACTCAAAACGTCTAGGCAATTATAAAGAATAAAATTGACTTAGGTTTCCCTTTCAATTTCTATTCCAAGCTTTTCCAATTCATTCATCAATTCAACCATGATCTTGCGCCTTTTTAAATTACTCAAGTATCCGAAGAGTTACATGAGACCATCATATTTCTATGAACCTCTCATCTCTTCACTAGAAACTTTAATAGGCATCATGAGATGTCCTTTGTGAGAATACACATGTATTTTTATTTTCTTAAGCAGTAATTTTCAAAACCAAGATTCTTTTCTAATCATCTAATTTGGACAAGTAAATATAATGTCTTTTAGTTAATAATTAGTTAAATAAAACCATTCGAAATTCATAGAATCACAAATAAATATTCCGATCAAATCTTCGAATTTTATCCTTTTATATTGATTCCCTCAAAATAATATAAAATTAAAATTCACCGACATCTCAAGCACCGTGAGTCTGCAAGCCACGTTAGGGTGGACGTTTACAAACCCGAACATTTACAAGAGAAGGTTTTACCCATTAATTTCATTTGTCAACCTAACTTTATGACAAAATAATTAATAGTCGGTTCCTCTTTAGCCATGCAAACAATAGCAGTGACTCCGTTGGGGAGGATACTAATTATTTACATCTAAGTGTACACCATTATTTGATCCCAAGTCCGCTGCCCAAGCTTATGTGCCTTACTGTTGGAGAAGTACACACGCGCTCAGATAACTTTCTACAACCATCAATTATATAAGTTTGTACTAGTGAACCGCATATAAGCTCATCCGTTAGGGAGGAAGGCACTATAGCCAACGCGTAAGTCCATATGCATCACATTACAAACAATAATTATTTAAAGAAATTTGTACCAGTGATCCGTGAATAAACTCATCCGTTAGGGAGGAAGGCTCTAATGCCGACGCGCAAGTCTATTCATATTACTAACAAACCAATAATGGAGGCCGCGGGAATTTATAACCAATCCCCTCTCCCACTTAGTTATTTTAACACCGAGGGTTTTAACATGCATATAATATTCTAGAATAAAATATACAACTTAGATATGCTTCTATTAACAGCAATTTAAATAAATAACTCACATAGAACATGCCTGTCACATATACAACAATAATTGTCAATTAAATCAATTAATCAGTTATATAACATTAATTAATTGCATAATTAGTGGATCAATCAATTTGGACCCAAGAGCAACAAATAAGCACAAAATGAGCAGCAGATTAAATAATTAATCAAGCTCATTATCCATGGCCCATATTCTTAACCCAAAATTAAATTAAGTCCACCAAGCCCACTAGCACAAAATTAGTCCATTAATAAAATTAATTTATTATGCTTGGCCCATTACTCACAATTAATTAAAACCAGCAATAAAATAATAGCCCAGCAGCCCAAAACATATTTTAATTAAATTGGACCCCTAAGCCCAACAACCAAATTAAAATAAATTGAGCCAGCCTTTTATTTATTATTGAATTGGGCCCATAAACTCCTTAATAAAATTGGGCCAGCAGCCCAAAACCAATTATAAGAAATAAGCCTAATGAACATCTCAATTAATAATTGGGCCCAGCAAACCAAGCCCAAAACCAATTAAAATGAGCCACCAAGCCCATAAGCCCAGCTCCTCTGCTGCCCTATTTGACAGCCGCAACAAGCTATCCAACATCGCTGATTGGAGTCGACACTGCAGCCTTCGTCGAAGACGATCGCCGTCAGCAGCCATACCAATCCCACCGTCGCATCGGTAAGCGGCAGTAGTTGCACACCTGCCCAGGAGTGATGATGCAGCACCAATCCCACCATCCGACTGGAGTTGTGCCACCAGCCATCTGCCGTGTGACTGCAGCGCGTCCACATCGTTGACGCCAGGACACAACCATGAGGGAGACCCGCTCGGAAAAGAGGAAGACTGGAGCGGAGGGTCCACAACTCGCGGCCAAAACTGCCGGCACTTGATCGAAAACTGTCATTAACTGCTCAGAAGTGGCTTCAGACTCGACCAGAAGAACCAGTCGACCCGCCCAAAGACAAGCCTTCCAGGTCTGATTCCCATCGTCCAGTTCCAGTCACAGTTGTAACCTCCCAAAGCCTAAACAAGCTGGAAGCATCACAGTGTTGCAGCCGTACACAACAACGTCAAACTCAAGCGGCCGCCGCCTTCACGTTGCTACCTTTTAGCTGCCGTCGACTTCCATGACTGGCTGTTATATGGTGATTATCCAGCGGCACTAGTTTCATCCATCGTGGCCTGACATTGTTTGTCTCACAATAGAAAACAAGAAGCACCCACACCATCCATGGGCTTTCGCCAATCATCGCATACAGGCCCATCACCCACTAAGCATCCCTAACCAGTAGGTTTTCACACGCAAGTCATCTCCTGCAGCGCCACTTTGTTGCCCATTCTTCGCCGCCAACGAACTTGCAAAAAAAGGAGTTTCATCCCTTTCCTTGCGCTGTCGTGCTTTTTTTATTTCACCGGTGAATTATCCGTGTGTGTGTGATGGAACATCGTGACATACAGTATGTAATCACACCATGTATAGCAATGAAAAACGTACCAGATTTACCATAACATAGGATATCATGGATTATCTTAGACAAACCAAACCCAAAATTCATGCTTTCACCGATAATTAAATCACAAGAAGCACGAAAAAAAATGTGATTAAAACCTGATAAAATCAATTAATCACATAAACTAATGAATCACGTTATTACCACGAAACCAACGCTCTGATACCAATTGTCGCAATTGGATCGTGCGGTTCAATGTGATCGTTAGTTAAAACAGGTAAACAAAATCAGCGGAAGCATAAAACGTGTTTACCGTACTTCTGGGTCGACGTAGAGGATGAACAGCAGTGAAGAACACCTTTGATCTTCTACCGTATGTCCCAAAGTCAACTCTGGTGTTGGGTGGTCAACAATCCCCAGAGTTCTCTCATTCTGCTCTCTGTTTTCTCCCGTGTGTCAAAAGAGGCACAGACTTTTGTTTAACAGGAACTGAGATGACTTATATACTTGGGCTACAGCAGGGACCAGGAGGAGAAATTGGGCTGGGCCTCAATTGAATTTAATTAACCAAGCTTAGCCCAAAGCTTTTAATTAAATCCAATAATAATAATATAGTCCACTAAAATATTATTACTGCACTACCCGTCCAATCCCAAAATTATGTTCTGGGCTCCTTCTTATTATAAGCCCGATAGTCTCCCCATGTTTAAGATATACAATTTCCATTAATTAATTAAGTTACTGACAACTCAAATTAATTAATATCTCATCCGAGAGTAGTACCACTCAACCTTATTATCATGCCGGAAATTAATCCACTTGCAAGATTTACATGATAAACCTTATGAGCTCCTCAAGGGGACATCATCAACCTATAACGGACATGGATTCCTTCTACAATCAACAGCACACCATAGATACAGCACTACTTCCCAACTCATCGAGTTTGTTGATTTAATACTTATAAATCTCACCCATTGATGAATCAAAGAAATACATACTGCCCTACATGTCGAGGTTATTGTATAGGGATTAAGAGCACGAACTTCCATAATAACAGAGATCAAGTTCTTCTATAAGTCAGTATAAGTCGAACGATCTCAGGCGGTCCTGCTCAATACACATAAGTGCACTAATGTGATTCTATAGCCAAGACAAGCTAATACCAAACCACACTACAACCGTACCGATAGAGAGTCCCAGTCAATCTCAGTTGTGAGCATCTGTTTATACTTTATAAGGAAACCGATAATATGATCTTCTGCGTGTTGTCGCACAACATATTATCTACAGTATAAAGTAAATGGACTATTGCATCATGCATATAAAATAAATTATAAGATGCAATCATTTGATCAATGATTCTCTTTTCAAATATTGTTATGACATTGTTCATACTAAAGCTAGACTTTTAGTATACAATCCAACAACCTGGACTCTGACAATAGAAATATGATAGGCCGTGAAGAACTGTAACTAATTCCTCTTTCCCATTCTGGCACGGCCCTCTCTTCTTTTCTTCTTCTCTCTTCCTCTCTTCTCCTTCTCTCTTCTTTTTTTTCTTTTTTTTCCTACTTTCGAATTGATTTGCAGGATTGAGGGTTATCAACTCTTATGTATATATAAAACTGGGTGAGTCGGTTTAATCCACCGCTCACCCAACCAATTAAATTTTTATAATAATAATAATAATAATAATAATTATTATTATTATTATTATTATCCATTCTTGATTTACGTGCAATACATAATAACTAAGATATGATACATTTACAAATTAATACACATACGTGTACATTTTCTTACCACTATTATTATTACGAGAACACGTGTGATACTTAATAATTAAATAATATATTTATACAAGTAAAACAATTTAATTATATATATCCAAATTAATGCACATAAATATTTATGCACACATATATTCACATATTGTCACCATTTTTATCACGGATGTCTCAAATAAAAATGTAAAGATAAATAAAATATGGAAATAATTATCACATAATTGTCACATTATTATCACATAATTGCCACATAATTATCACATAATTATAATTGCACATAACACAAATTAAATTATATTAGCACATGAGTAGTGAGAAGCTCGGGTATCACATTACAAGTATAAAAGGGGATGTAGATCACACCAAGGAGCAGAACCGCAACCCAATCATCCTACACCCCACAAGGGGGGATCATCCCCCAACCATCATCTACATCCTTTCCTCCATCCATCCATCACTTTAAAGATTCGCCTTCTGAATTAAGAGGAGAACCAAGAGGAGGATTCAAGACGAAAAAGGACTCGATGACTCCCGCATCTAGGGTTTTATTCATTTCCTAATTTATCTTGTATTTTCTAGAATATGGGTAAGATCTATCCAACCCCCGTGATTGTTCTTCGTAACATCATGGACTAGAGTCGTTTTGGTAAATGTAGGTTTGAAGGTTTATGAAATAATTAATCTCTCTTGTATGTTCTCCGTACAACACTACTTGTGGATTGATTTTATATATAATTGTGCTTTCTTAATCCATATTCACGGTCGTTTTGTGCACCTTGAACTATTATATAGAGTCTGAATATATATCTAGGTTGTAGATTGAGTACGTTCACCGCTGTACAGGATTACATGTTTTGATTCTAAGTGAGGGGACTCTGAAGATTCATTAGAACTGTCATATATGATTGTTTATTAATTGAATTGAATTCAGGTTAGTAAGCAGGATAAAGAGGGTAATTTTATAGTACCTATAAAGGGAGATCATATCGGGTTAGATTCCAGAAGTGGGAAATAATTGATACGATAGTACCTAGAAGGGGGGGTGAAATTATATCTCTTGCTCCGAGGTTATTCACATGTGTTACATGCATATTTACTTTTGTCTATAAAGTAGATTTGAATGGTTCAGTGATGCATCCATAGTCCACAAGATAGAGTCAGCCTGCACTTGAGAGAGAAGTTAAGTAGTAAAACTGGATTATCTTAGAGCTACCTATTCTCTATTCTTGAGTCATTTTCGTATTCTTCCAGTGTTATTTTATTTTAATTATTATTTAATTTAATTATTTATTAGTTAATGCTTCAATCCTCAATATTATTGCCAACTTGTCTTAATTAATTAACTTATAATTAAATTGATAATACGCGTCCTTTGGGTTCGATATTTAACTTGATCGCTTACTTAAGCTACAACCGATATCCTTAATACTTGGGGATTAATTTTTCATGCAAAGAAAATGCGCATCAAGTTTTTGACGCCGTTGTCGGGGATGTCTGTTATTATTGATTTATTATTTCTAGTTTGATTAAGACTTTTATTTGTGATTATTTATTTCTATCTACCCTTGAATTTTTCTAAGGTACTTACGCACTATGAAAAGGAAAGAACGAAAAGGAACGAATAACACATTG
Organism: Pogostemon cablin; assembly: GCA_023678885.1. Classification (NCBI taxonomy): domain Eukaryota; kingdom Viridiplantae; phylum Streptophyta; class Magnoliopsida; order Lamiales; family Lamiaceae; genus Pogostemon; species Pogostemon cablin. Next base: position 15,697,300 of record CM042953.1, on the reverse strand, counting down.
AACTGAATATGGCTGAAACAAGACAGAATCTGGATGATATTGCCATACGTGAAATTTTCACGAAATATGGGATTGGCAACATGGGTTTGATAGGAGCAAGGGGGGGAAGATGATGATTTTGAGATACATCTCGCTCTTATCAGCATGGTGGAAAAGAATCCCTTTTCATGAGGTTGTTTTGAAGATCCATATTAGCATCTCAATAGATTCCTTGGTTATAGAAACACTTAAAAGGGCGCTGGGGCTAATGGCAGTGCTATGCGGATCGCCTTATTCATGTTCTCTTTGATTGATAGGGCAGGAGCTTGGAAAGAGACTCTTGATTCCATGGACTGCACTACATGGGACCAACTGTAGCAAAATTCTTGGAGAGATACATGCCACCCTCAAGGATCCTAAGAATGAGGCAAGAGATCACCCAATTTGTTAAGAATCAGGGTGAGAAATTTCATGAGTCATGGGATAGGTTTAAAGATATGTTCAGGAGGTGTCCACATCATGGAATGTTTAAGGCTCAGTACATAAACATCTTCTACTATAGATTGGATTGTGAGTCACGTGTTCTTATTGATGTATCATCAGGTGGAGCGTTGTTATCTAAAATAGCACTTGCATTAGAGAAGTTATTTGAAGACATCTCTATGAATTCACGTGACTGTCCTGTAGAGAGAATAAGAGGATCTTATGTATTGAGTAAAGTGGCGCAGGTTGAACATCAAGTGGTGAAGCCGAATAGGGATGATGAGATCGTCTCTAGTTTAGCTAACATCAACAAGCTACTAGAGTTCCAGAAGAAGCAGATTACAGAGTTGACACAAAGGGGCCCGAGTATGCAGCAGCAAGAAGTGAAGGCTAGAATTGTAGATACCTTCAATTGATACATGGCTAAGAATGATGCAAGAGTGGATAGACTTGAGGCTACTATGAATGCTAATCATGTAGATTTGTCTAAGTAGTTGAAGGATCTTACTTTGATGATGGGACAGATGGCCGGGAACGTGAATCAATTGACACAAACATTGGAGAAAAGAATATTCCCATCTCAAGGCATAACGAACTCGAAAGGGTGCCATACCATTACGTTAAGATCTGTAACACAGTATGAGAGATCGATGATGCCAAAAATAGAGTCTAAAGCATCAGGAGCTCGATTCGACCATGGTTCGACCAGAACCATAAGTCGAACCAACTTGACTCAGTCGAACCAAGCACCTGGGCAACTTCTGGAGCTTTCTGAAGATTGGTTAAACCATGACAGCTCTGGTTCGACCAAACCCCTTGGTCGAACCACGGTCGAACCAGCGTGTACGAGAGACACTGAACTTTTTTGAAGATTTGTTCGACCACGACAGCTCTGGTTCGATCAAATTCCTTGGTCGAACCATGGTCGAACCAGCCTATAATGGTGAGTTTGAACTTTCTGATGGTTGGTTTGACCATTATGGACCTGGTTCAACCAACCCTCAAGGTCGAACTGATGTCGAACCACCCTGTCCGCCACCGTTCTTTGCTCAAAACATTTTGCCTCATGCTCAGAGTACTCTAATATCATCACAAGAGTAGAATACTGAGCTTATAGTTGAGAAGAAGTGGGAAAGAGCAAAGATGTTGAGAGCCGAGAAGCTTAGACTGCAGATGAATAATGAAGATGTGTTTTTTTCTCTTGATCAAGCAATGAAGATGCCTATGGAGACTCAATCATGTAAGAGCATAGATGTGGCTTCTAACTTGTTTAATCTTGATTTTAATAGGACAGATGATTCTGAATTTGAGTGGAAGATTAACAAGGAGGAGTCTAGACAGCCATGGGAGGAAGGAAATTCTAAGGATCATATAGTTGTGACCAAGAAAGGTGAGGTGTTAAGTGTAGACAAGAAGAAGGGAAAGAGAGTATTTGAAGGTGAGGATGCGAGAAGGCCTTCCTCTAATCCAATAGTTCAAAAGGTTATATCCGTCGCGACTCTTCAACATTAAACATGAGCGCCTATTGGGGGTTTGTCCCTTCCGTTTTATTGCTTTATTATTTCTTTCGTGTGAGTGAGGAGTTATTATCACTACAACATAAATGACTTTACATAACACGTGAAAAATATTATCAAATAGCTTAATAATTTTATTATAGACGATAGATTACACTTTTACGGGTGTCGCTGCTGCCCCTGTTACCTATTGTCGTATGTAACACTTTTTCTTAATATAATTACACTTAATAAAAATGTTACATTTACTTTAGTAACACTTCATAAATGTTACATCAAAATGTTTATGTAACACTTTTTATAAAAATAATAAATAAAAGTGGAAGTGCTTAGATTTGACCCCATGACCTATAAATTATAATGTATTTTATCTACCAACTTAGCTAGGCCATTTTATTATATATTTCAAGTTTTTTATTTTCCTTTTTAAATAAACTTTTGTAGTTCAATATTTTAACCGTTAACATAAAATATAAGTAAATATGATTTAAAATAATTTTTCGTGATTAATATATATTTTTTTATTTTATTAAATAATATATATTATAAATAAAATATATTTTATATAATGAAATATATATACTTATTTTGTATTGTATAATTACTTTAAACTAATATATTCAATTCTTTTTAGAAAATTATTAAAAAGTATATATGTAATTTATTTTATAAATATGGATAATATATATATATATATATATATATATATATATATATATATATATATATATATATATATATATATATATATATATATATATATATATATATATATATATATATATAGTTTATGTAGAGATCAATCTCTACATAAAATGTTACATAACATTTTAATTAGTATATTAATCTTATAAATATGGAGTATTTAAAATACTATTTTAAAATGTTATGTAAATAATTTATGTATGTAGAAGTGTTACTTAAAAATGTTACTTATGAATAAGTGTTACGTTATAATGTTACTTTTGTAAAAGTGTTACATAAAATGTGTTACATATATAAAAGTGTTATATGCATGTGTTACATATTAGAAAAGTGTTAAATGTATTTGTTACTTATTTAAAAAGTGTTACAAAAATGTTACATATCATGATAATTTTAAAAGTGTTACCATATTGTGTTATATAAATTTAAAGTGTTACTATGAGGTGTTATTTAATGCTATTTATGTTGTAGTGATATTTGAGGTGCTAACATTTCGACACTTACATCTCTTTTCAATCTTAGTTTCGATTCACGTTTTTTACTAAGTTTGGAGGGTGTAACGTACTTACCTCGTCTTATAAGCACCGAGGGTATAATTTTTCCTTTCGATGGTTACTTGTTTCTTAGATAGTTGATTTTTTACGGCATATTAATAATTTAACCAGTGTTGATATGTCGATTTTTTGCAACTTACCTAATGTTTAGTGTGTTGTGTTGGTGTGTCTAGTGTGCGGAGTCGATTGGATAGTCAATTGAGTCTTTCTTATAGTTCTCTTATTTTATTATTGATGAATCATGTGATGATGAGTGTGTTTGAGTTTTGATGATAGAAACAGGTAAACTGAGGATTTGACCTGACTGAGTTGAACAACTACATTTTGAAGGAGAAATTAGGTGCTCTCATTTCTTTATTCTAATTGTTATGTGTGCTTTTAATTAGTAGGAGTAGAAGGATTGAGATTTTAGTTTTGGTGATCCACATGAGCTTATATTAAGTAGTGCCTAAAATTCACATGCTTTTGAAATTGATGAAGGAAGTGTACTTTAGTTATATTGTGGTATGAAGTTATATGTGTACTTGTGGGATATTACTTACCATTAAAAGTGCTCTGTTACTTGTTAAAAACCCATGTGAGATTTTGAGCCACGTTGATCATGTACATAATCAAATAATATTTCTTTCTGGTGAGTATCGTTCTTGAATGTGTATTCTAGAACTTGCCTTTTGTCTTACTTGAAACTATACGTGTGTTAGATGATGGGAGATGATTTTAGGCTATTCTTGAATTTATGAGTCACTTAGCCAAATAATTCCTTACCGAATGATGTTTATCCGTAGTTAGCCCCTTTGAGCCTAAAAATCTCATTCTATGGCAGTCTACGAGAAATAATAACTTTGAGCATCTGAAATTTTTAAGCCTTTATTGTCTAGTGGAGAATTAATCGCTTTTCAAAGTGAGTTGTTAGAGCTTGATAACAGCTTGGGAAGGAACGAAATTGGTGTTGAAGCAGTGATTCAGCTTGAAAATGCATCTAAGGAAATTCATGGAGTAGTGCTTAAATCTAGTACTTCATGGAACAAAACTCTCTAGGGTAGTGCTTAAATCTAGTACCCTATGGAGGATGCACGAGGTAGTGCCTGAAACTAGTACCTCGAGAGAAAAAAAATGAGATAAGGAAAAAAAAGAGAAGGAAAAAAAATGTTATGCTTGAAGAAAAAAAAAGAAAAAAGTTAAAGAGTTGAGGAGGATGTTGTGCTTAATTAAAGTGAGTAAGAAGAATGAAATATCATGATGGAGTGCACGCTTGATTGATTCGAGTTTTGAGTCACTTATCCATATATTTTCTACCTTAACCAAAGAGACAACATTACATCCAAAAGAAAAGTCCTTTTTGATCCCATTGTCGAATCATACTTTTAGTGGTGGAGAGTGTGATTTTTGGCAAGCTTATGGTTATGCATTCACTTGAATTGAATTTGAGCATAAACAACTTAACTCATAAGTGTACATCTTTTACACTTGAGTGCAAGTGATATATACTTCCCTTGAGAATATGTCAATGGAGCATTTGAATTGGTAGTGATTGTCTTATTTTGTATGCTATGAATTGATTATTACATGTAATGAAGGTTGTATGACCTAAGTTGAGGACAATTGTAGTGTGAATGGGTATTTGTCATAGTCCTTATTTTCCTGCTAATTTTCTTACTCTCTTTCTCTTTATTTTTATTTAGTTGCCTCGGGATGAGCAATGGGTAAGTTTGGGGGATTGATGAGAGTGAGAATAAGCGTGTTTTAGTGTCCAATTTAACACTTTTTAGATAATAATTGTTGTTATATATTAGGACAAGTGTCTTATATTTGATATATGTTTGAAAAATGTTCACTTGAGTTGTTTTATTGTGTTTTAGGTGAAAAAATAATCAAAAGTGCAAAGTTGGAGAAAAGGTGCAACTTGTGTAATTATGCTGAAAAACGCACATCTAACTTGTGTAATTTTTCTGTGTTTGTGTGGAGTTTAAAAATAGAAGTGTGATAAATGCTGTGCCAGTTTTAATGGCTTGTTATACCTACAAATCTTGGACTTTTTGTGAGTTCTTTATATAGATAGAAATCCAAGGAAGAGAGGATCGCGTGAGCGCAAGAATCACTTAAATCGAAGTTTGGATGTGAAAGTTATACGCGGAACGGTAAGACTGTGCAAGCTGGTTCGATGTGGTTTGACCACGGCAGCTTTGGTTCGACCATCCATGAAGGTAGAACCATGGTCGAACCATATGCATAAAACTGCATTAAATCACCGATTTTGATTCGACCATGGTTCGACCAAGCCCATAGGTCAAACCAAAAGCCTGGACAGCTCTAATTCCGTATTTTTACACCCCCGGTGTGCGTATTTTCATGTTTTCCAAGAAAAAGCCCATCCATGGTCCATAAGGAGAGCTTACAAGTATAAAAGGGGATATAGATCACATAAGAAGAGGAAGAGAGCAACACAATCATCCTACTCCCCATATAGGGGGGATCATCATCCAACCATCATCCACATCCTTTCCTCCATCCATCCATCACTTTGAAGATTCGTCTGCTGAATCAAGAGGAGAACCAAGAGGAGGATTCAAGACAGAGAAGGACATGACAATGCCCACATCTAGGGTTTATTCGTTTCCTAATTTATCTTGTATTTTCCAGATATATGGGTATGATCTATCATACACCCATGATTGTTATTCGCAACATCATGGGCTAGAATCGTTTTGTTAGTCTAGGGTTTTTGAAGGTTTTATGAATTAATTAAACTCTTTTGTGTGTCCTCCATACAACACTACTTGTAGATTGATTTTATATATGATTGTACTTTCTTAATCCATATTCAGGGTCATTTTGTGCATCTTCAATTGGTATATAGAGTCTGAATATATATCTTAGTTATAGATTGAGTGCGTTCACCGCTGAACAGGATTCTGTGTTATGATTCTAAGTGAGGGGACTCCGAAACTTCATTAGAAATATCATATATGAATGTTTATTAATTGAATTGAATTCGGGTTACTAAGCAAGATAAATAGAGTAATTTTATAGTACCTATAAAGGAAGATCATATCGGGTTAGATTCCAAACGTGGGAAATAATTGATACTGATAGTACCTAGAAAGGGAAGGTGAAATTACATCTCTTGCTCCGAGGTTATTCACACGTATTACACGCATATTTACTTGTGTCTATAGAATATATTTGAATGGTTTAGTGATGCGTCCATAGTCCACAAGGCAGAGTCGGCCTGCACTTGAGAGAAAAATTAAGTAGTAAAATTGGATTACCTTAGAGCTCCTTATTCTCCATTCTTGAGACACTTTCGTATCCTTCTAGTGTTATTTATTTAATTGTTATTTAATTTAATTGTTTAGTTGTTAATTAAATTCATCAACCTTAATTGCCTTGTCTTAATTAATTAGTAAATAATTTAATTGATAATACGTTGTGCTTTGGGTTCGATATTTAACTTGGTCGCTTGTTTAAGCTGCAACCAATATCCTTAATACTTGGGTATTAATTTTGCGTGCAAAGAAAACGCCCATCAAGTTTTTGGTAAAAGTTCAACATTTGAAGATTTAACGAGTCATGTAAAGTGGAATAGTCGTGCTGAGTAGAAATTGCTTGTGCAATGTCACCATTTCGATCATAACTTTCTTGTTTAGATTCCGATTGAGGTGTTCCTTGCGCCAAAACGATCCTTTCTTCTGTGGCTTTCCAACCATGTATCACACTTTCAATTCAGAGCTCCACACAAACACAAAAAAATTACACAAGTTGGATGTGCATTTTTAAGCATTCATACACAAGTTGCGCGTTTTCTCCAACTTCGCACTTTTGATCCTTTTTCCACCTAAAACACAATAAAAAACTTCAAGTGCACCTTTTTCTCACGTATATTGTATATAAGATACTTGTTCTAATATTTGACAACAATTTCCATCGAAAAAGTGTTAGATTGGACACTAAAACACGCTTATTTTCACTCTCATCAATCCTCCAAACCTACCGGTTGCTAGTCCTGAGGCAACAAAATAAAAATAAAGAGAAAGAGAGTAAGAAAATTAGCGGGGAAATAAGGACTATGACATATACCTCATTCAAAATACAATTGTCCTCAACTTAGGTCATACAACTTCAACTACATGTAATAATCAATTCATATCATACAAGATAAGACAATCACCACCAATTCAAATGCTCCATTCACATATTCTCACAGGAAGTATATATCACTCTCACTCAAGTGTAAAAGATGTACACTTACGGGTTATGATGTTTACGCTCAGATTCAATTCAAGTGCATGTGTAACCATAAGCTTGCCAAATATCTCAAACTCCCCACCACTAAAAGTATGATTCGACAATGGGATCAAAAAGGACTTTTTTTTATGTAATGTTGGCTCTTTGGTTAAGGTAGGAAATATATGGATAAGTGACTCAAAACTAGGATCAATCAAGTGCGCATTCCATCATGATCTTTCATTCTTCTTACTCACTTCAATTAAGCACAACCTCCTCCTCAACTCTTTCACTTTTTTTTTTCTTTTCTTTTCAAGCACAATATTTTTTCCTTCTCTTTATTTTTTTCTTTTTTCTTGAGGTACCTGTATCGGGTACTAGATTTAAGCACTATCCTAGGGTGTTTAGTTTAATGGAGTACAAGATTTATGTACTACTCCATGATTTTCCTTAGATGCAATTTCTAGCTCAGTCACTGTTTCCACACCAATTTCATTCATTCCCAAACTATTATCAAAACTCCACGAACACACTTTGAAAAGCCATTAATTCTCGTCATAGAATCAACGCTAAAAAAATTCAAAAGCTCAAAGTGGCTATTTCTCGTATGCTGCCAAAGAATGAGGTTTTAGGCTGTACGGGGCTAACTACGGATAAATATCATTCGGTAGGGAATTATTTGGCTAAGTGACTCATAAATTCAAGGATGGCCTAAAATCATCTCCCATCATCTAACACACATGTAGTTTCAAGTAAGACAAGAGGCAAGTTCTAGAATACACATACAAGAACGATGCTCACCAGAAAAAAGAAATATCATGTGATTATGTACATGAATAACAAGACTCAAAATCTCACATGGGTTTTTAACAAGTAACAGAGCAATCTTCATGATAAGCAATATCCCACAAGTACACATAGAACTTCATATCACTATATAATTTAAGTACACTTCCCTCATCAATTTAAAGAGTATATGAGTTCCTGCACAATTTAAAAATAAGCGCATATGGATCACCAAAACAAATTAGATCTCAATCCTTACACTCCCATAAATTTAAAGCACATATAAAAATTAGAATAAGGAAACTAGGGCACTTAATTTTTCTTCAACGTATGCACGAGCTCCTCAAGTTTTTTAACTCGATCAGGTCAAAACTTTAATGTAGAACTCGTCTTGGCACCTAGTTACCTTTTTCTATCATTAAAACTCAAACACACTTCATCATCACAGGATTTATCAATAATAATATAGGAGACACTAGAAAATTAAAAAAATTGAAGAACTCGACCACTAACACTAGGGAACACACAAAAACAACACACTAAACATTAGGTAAATTGAAAAAAATTGACATACCAACACCGGTTAAAGTATTAATATGTCATAAAAAATCAACCTCCTAACAAACAAACAACAAGACGAAAAGAAAAATTATACCCTCGGTGCTCATAAGATGAGGTAAGTACATCACACCCCAAAACTTAGTAAAAACGTAAGTTGAAACTAAATTTGCAAAGAGATGTAATTACCAAAACGTGAGCACCTCAAATATAATAAATCCTCACTCACAGGAAAGAAATAAAGCAATAAAATAGAAGGGACAAGCCCCCAATAGGTACTCATATTTAACATCGGAGATTCACGACGGAATACCGCTTTTTGAACTACTGGATCAGATGGCGGTCTTTTCGCATCCTTACCTTCAAGTACTTTCTTTCCCTCTTCTTGTCTACACTTAACACCTCACTTTTCTTAGTCACACGTATATGATCTTCAGGATTACCTTCCTCCCATGGCTGTCTAGACACCTCCTTGTCAATCTTCTACTCAATTTCAGAGTCATCTGTCTTAGAAAAATCTAGATTAAATAAGTTAGAAACCACATCTACGCTATTGCATGATTGAGTCTCCATTGGCATCTATATTGCTTTAAGGTTCGACTCGAACGGCTGATCTAACGGACCTCCTGGGCGTGACTGTGCAGTCTCACAGTTTCGAGCATAACTTTCGCATCCGACCTCCAATTGAGGTGATTCATGCTCGAAAATGATCATCTCTACTGTGGCTTTCCGTTCAACACCTTTAGGAGTTGGTTCGACCAAGACCTTGGTCAAAACAAGGTTGAATCGGCCATGGGTGATCTTCAGAACATTCCCAGGTGCTTGGTTCGATTTGTGAGAGGTGGTTCGACGCAACTTAAAGAATTTAAAGGTTTAGAGATGCTCATTTCATCCTTCAAGTCATCTTCGATTGCTTCTTGACTTTGCTCTTCTTCTTTATCTTCTTCCTCTGTATTTTTCTCCTTTAGGTGCTTGGTAACTTCCTCCTCGAGTGAAAGGAATCGCTCTTTCCACTTTAGTTCCTCAACTCTTACTTCTTCTCCTTTTAAGTCCTTGCAATTATTTGATTCAAGTAAGCATTCAAGGAATTCAAGAGAAAGCTCATTAGAAAAATCTTTAGTAATAGTAGTAGGAAGAGTAAGAAATTCGCTTAGGCTTGTTTCTAATGGATCCTTAGACAGGATTATGGGTAGGCTCTACTCAGCGATTTCCTCTACTATGTCAATGCTCTTGCACTCTTCAAACGACAACTTAAGACCTTCAGACTGCATTCCACTGCGCAATGGAACAACAGTTTCTTCCTCAAACCTTTCTTCAACCTCTACTCTTTCCTCTTGTTGACGTAGACGGAGCGTAAGCGAATCCAAGATCTTTTGTGTCTCTTCTAGTTCCTTCTTCATCTCTTCTTGTTGCTTCTTCATCTCTTCTTGATCTTTCTTCATCTCTACAACCCAATTCTCGGATTCATGGGAAATTTTGATTGAAGTAGAATAAGTGTTCTCTTGATGCGGTTGATATGAATTTCCATTGTAAGCACAAGACTATTCATCTTCATTTTTGACTTGATTGTAGTACTGAGAAGGAACTTGATTCATTTGAAAATCATAACCATAATATCTCTCATCCATGTAATATGGAGGAGGAACCATAGCATTCTGATTTCCATAGAATTCCATCACTTTTACCTCGAAAATATTTAGAGTCAGAATATGTCCAAATAAATAAATAAAAAAATAAAAAAGAAAAAATCCTAATTAAAAGTGATAACAAATAATTTAGTGGTCTCCTATTTAAACAATCTAATCCTCGGCAATGGCGTCATTTTCTTGTTCACCTATTTGCGTGTCCCCAAGTGTAGGAATCAATTGCAGCTCAGCATGTAACCAAGTAAAAATATTGAACTCAAGGGATTAGCGTTAAATAAGATACGCACTAACTAATTCGCACCACTAATAATTAAGACGAAGTAACCTTTTCTGATTTAATTTGGAAATTATTAAACTAATTATGCAAAAAATAAATACTAAATAAAATAAATAAAATAAAAAGCCACAAACAATCACAAGTGTTTCAAGAGAGAAGACAAGATAGCTCTAGGAAATCCAGTTTAAATTAATCAAATTAAATCACTAGATAATCGGTTATAATTCCTGCAGATTTTATGGAAGCAATCACATAACTATGTTAAATAGACAATCGGTTATAATTCCTGCAGATTTTATGGAAGCAATCACATAACTATGTTAAATCCCTCTTTTAAAGTAAACTTAACACATAAATCTGGTTCAAACCCTCAGATGCAGAAGAATAATTCCTATTCCCTTTCTAGGTACTTTATGCATAATTCCATTAAAGGCTAGAGCACTAGACTTCACTCTATAGTTACTTAAGAATTAAACCTCGGTTCCCACCTAACAATCTAAGAAACCAAATCCTCTAGAATGGTAATTAATAAATATATTAAGTGTCTAATATTAATTATTCCAATGAATAAAGGTTATATGGTTAGATCCCCTTTACCCATAATAGATAGACAAATATAATCATTTTATGGCACAAACAACAAGCATAAATATGCATAAGATAATGACATATCATGAATGAGGGCAGACCATATGAGACAAAAATATAAGTCTCAATTAGGGCATTAATAAGGGAATAAGTATACTGTAGAAATTCATAACCTAGTCTAGATCATCAATTCAATCCAATTCAACCTTCAAAACCTAAAACTATCCAGAAAAGTATCAGCCCATGGTGTTACAAGCAACAACCATGTTTATGGAATGAAACTTACCCATGAGTCTATAAATCAACAATATGAAATAAAATAAGGATAAAAAACCCTTGTCTGGAATAATTCTCCGTCTTCACTTTCCGTCTTGATGATCCTCTTCCATTCTCCTTCTCAAGTAGCAAACACCGTGATCGAGTGTGATAGGTGAAAGGCGGGTGAAGGGTAGAGATGGATGGCGGAAGGTGATGGTTAGGGTTTAAAACCCTAAGTGATGTGGTTGTGGTAGATTATGCGGTTTCTTCACACTTTATATGGTGATGAGAATGAGTATATATAGGTGTGAGAATGGAATAAAAGATATGGAGTAAAAGGATCTGGGATCTTAAAAAATCAGGAAAAATATAATTATGGAAGATATGGAGGGATATTAAATTAGGAAATAACTTGGCCACCAAGAAAATAGGAAATAATTTGGGTAATTTCCGTGAATTTTTGGAATTCTCGCTGGCAGCTGCGCGACCTCACGGTTTTGAGCATAACTTCTTCATCCGAATTTTGATTGAAGCAATTCTTGCGCTCACGCGATCCTCTCTTCCTTAGATTTCTATCCATATAAATAATAACAAAAATTCCAATATTTGTAGGGCACAAGGCATGTAGAAGTGGCACGAGTCGCGCTGGGTCAGAACACCTTGTGCGTCTTCACCATTTTGATCATAACTCCCTCATTTGACCTCCAATTGAGGTGTTTATTGAAGTAAAATTACCTTCTATTTTGTGTCTTTTCAACCATGTATCACATGATCAATTTTGACTTCTACAAAAATACAGAAAAATTGTGCAAATTGGACATGCATTTTTCAACATTCTTTCACGATTTCACTCTTCATTCTAACTCAGCACTTTTAATCTGTTTTTCACCTAAAAACACAAAATAACACCTCAAATGCACCAATATCTTAAATATATGAAAATGAACCAATTAGTACTAAAATATGAATATAAATTCCACAAAATGGTGCTAAATCGGATCCTGAAACATGCAGATTTTCACAATAAACAAAGTCCAATCCAGTGTGATCAAGATAGGTGCAGTAATAAGCACCTCTTTCAAAACCTGAAAAGCTGTTAGACATTCTTCATCAAAAACAAAAGGAACATCCTTTTCAAGTAAGTGAGATAAGGGCTTGGAGTATTTTGAGAAGTCTTTGATAAATCTTCTATAGAATTCGACATGTCCAAGGAAGGACCGCACTCCTCTCTCATTCTTAGGTGGTGGAAGCTTCTCAATGGCCACCACCTTTGCTCTATCAACCTACAATCCCTTGGCCGAAATATGATGCCCAAGAACAATCTCATCTCTCACCATGAAGTGACACTTCTCCCAATTCAAGACAAGATTAGTTTCTTGACATCTCTTTAAAATAATAGCTAGGTTAGACAAATGATTATCAAAAGAGGAACCAAATACAGAAAAATCATCCATAAACACCTCCATGATCTTCTCTATCAAACCATCAAATATGGCCATCATGCAACTCTGAAATGTAGCTGGTGCATTACATAACCCAAAAGGCATCTTCCTAAAAGCAAAGGTTCCATAAGGGGCAAGTAAAAGTGGTATTTTCTTGATCCTCAGACGCAATCATGATTTGATTATAGCCCGAGTACCCATCCAAGAAACAATAAAACGCATACCCTGCTAGACTGTCAAGCATTTGATCATGAAAGAAAGAGGGAAATGGTCTTTGCTTGTATTTTCATTCAGTTTCCTGTTATCCGTACACACACGTCATCCCATAGGAATCCTAGTGGATAAGGTCTCGTCATCATCGACTTTCACAATAGTCATGTCCCCCTTTTTAGATACAACATGCATGGACTCACATGGGGACTATCATTAATGAGATATATAATTCCTGCATCTAACCACGTAAGGATTTGCTTCCTAATCACTTCTTAAATCGCGGGATCAACCCTCCGCTAATTTTGAATGCTTCTGTTTAGTGTGAAAATCTGCATGTTTTAGGGTCCGATTTAGCACCATTTTGTAGAATTTTATATTCGTATTTAGCACTAAATGATTAATTTTTATATATTTAAGATATTGATGCATTTGAGGTGTTATTTCGTGTTTTTATCTGAAAAACAGATTAAAAGTGCAAAGTTGGAATGAAGAGTGAAAATGTGAAAGAATGCTAAAAAATGCATGTCCTCTTTTCATAATTTTACTATATTTATATAGAAGTTCAAATTGATTATGTGATATATGATTGAATGCTACAGAAGAGAGGTCATTTTGGCTATAGAAAAACCTCAATTGGAGGTCAGATGAGGGAGTTATGATCAAAATAGTGAAGTGACGCAAAAGTCTAGCTTTGGTATGAACAATGTTATAACAATTTTTTGAAATGAGAATCATATGATCAAATGATTGCATCTTATAATTTATTTATATGCACGATGCAATAGTCCACTTATTTAATACTGTACATAATATGTTGCATGACAACACGCGAAAGATCATATTATTGGTTTTCATATAAAGTATAAACAGATGCTCACAACCGAGATAGACGGGGACTCTCTATTGGAATGGTTGTAGTATGGTTTGGTATTAGCTTGTCTTGGCTATAGAATCACATTAGTGCACTTTGTGTGTATTGAGCAGGACCGCTTGAGATCGTTCGACATATACTGACTTATAAGAGAACTTGATCACAATTATTATGGATGTTCGTGCTCTTAATCCCTATACAATAACCTCGACACATAGGGCAGTATGTATTTTTTTGATTCATCAATGGGATAGATTTACATGTATTAAATCAACAAACTTGGTGAGTGGGGAAGTAGTGATGTATCTATGTTATGCTGTTGATTGTAGAAGGAATCCATGTCCGTCATATGTTGATGATGTCCCTTGAGGAGCTCATAAGGATTATCATGTAAACCCTGAAGGTGGACTTATTTCGGCATGATAATGAGGTTGAGTGGTACTACTCTTAGATGAGATATTAATTAATGGAGTTGTCAGTAACTTAATTAATTAATGGACATTGTATATCTTAAACATGGGGAGACTAACGGGCTCATAATGAGAAGGAGCCCAAAATATAATTTTTAGATTAGAGCGGTAGTGCAGTAATAATATTTTAGTGGACTATATCATTATTATTGGACTTAAGTATAAGCTTTGGGCTAAGCTTGGATACTTAAGCCCAATGGAGGCCCGACTCTAATTTTTCCTCCTGGTCCCTGTTGTAGCCCATATATAAGTCATCTCTACTGTTCTATTCCTAAGATAACATGCCTGACACGTGAAGAGGGTAGACAAAATAGCAGATTGAGAAGATCTCGAGGATCATCGCCCACACGACGTCGAGATTGGACTTGGGAATACAGCAGAAGACTGGAAGGTTGTTTGCTACTGCTGTCTGTCAACTTGCATGATTTTTATAAAATTTTACAGACCTTATAATTCAATGTGTGATATACTTACAGAAAGCCACGGAAGAGGGGATTGTTTTGGTGTGTAGATCACTCAAATCCGATATCAGATGAGTGAGTTATGCTCAAAATGGTAAGGCTGCATACGCTGCCAGCGAGAATTCATCTTCCTCAACATACCCTGGTGAAAGGTATTCGTTTCTTGTTTCTTGCTTCCGCTGACTATTAGAAACGTATAGAACCCTGATAGTTCATGTTAACAAAATAATCGAATGCTAACAATTAGTATCAGAGCTTTGGTTTCATGGTGAAGTATGACACGTTAGGCTAGGGTTATGTGCTTTATATGTGATTGGGGTTTTTGAACTTAGTTTCTTGGTGAACACCCTAACTGTACATGAAAGCGCATGTTCACCACATGGTGATGTTCACTTCGGTCGGCATCATGGGGCTGTTTCTCAATGACGTGGTGAAAGAGTGTGTTCTGGATATGTTGATAAAGGCATGGCTGACGTGTGGTGGAGGCATGATGAAGGCCCGCTGGAAGAGCGGTGCTTGGTGGACGGCGATGAGCGATGGCCAGATGGACTCCGTGTGATGATGCTGGTTGGCAGGCAGGCAGCCAGGCATACTGCACGATGGCATGCTATTGGCGAGCGCCATTCGACTGATGCACTCTGTTGCGGCGGTGTCGACTTCTGGTGCTTATTGGCGTGCGAGCGGCAGCACAAGCATACGTTTGGACACAAGACAGAAGGCTTGACATATGATGCTGGGTGGTGAGATCAGCATGCTTGCATGTTGGCATATACTGTGGGCAGGATACGCTCTCGCCAGGCGCACTGTGGCGTAGTAGGCGGCTGGTGCTGGCGCACATCGTGCAATCGCGCGCAAGCCTGTGTGCTTGTGATGTGATTTATCATGGCTGCAGGCAGACGCACGGCTGAAGGCAGCGTGATCGATGGGCATCGAGATTGTGAATGATGTGACGGCGTGAAGGCTTAGGCCAGGTAGTCACACACTGCTGCTCAGGCGGATGTGAAGGGCTGGAGACATGCCTTTGCACGCAAGAAGCCTTGGGACGTGCTGACCTGGCATGGTTGATGTAGGGCTGGGGATCACTCCCAAGTGACCTGGTGTTGCTTGGGCGTTGCATGGGTGGCCGTTGCAGCGTGAGGTTGCTGCACGACAGTTGCACAGGAACGGCATTCTAGGGATTTTGAGCAAAATGAACGGTGATCTAGGAGAGTCGAAGACAGTTTTGGGCAATGTATCAACATTCATGGCAAGTCAATTGAAGTTCTGGGCGAGTTGACTGGAATTCAGGGTAAATCACTAAAGTTCCGGGCGAGTCTAGCATTATTCCAGGTGACTCTAGCATTGATCCGAGCGAATCTGGTTGTTTCCCAACTTGAGTTGATTTGGTGGCAAGAAACAAAGCTCGGGTCGAGCTGCAGTTCGTATAGGCTGCATTCTGGGCGAGTTGGGTGGCGTTCAGGGGGAGTTGAGGTGGCATTTTGGGCGAGTTTTGTAACAGTTCAGGGAGAGTCTTAAAATCCATTCTGGGCGAGTCAAACAGAGAGCCAGCGTGTGGTCTGATCAGGCTCGGTCATTGGTGTCGTGCATTTTAATTCGGAATAAATATATGACTGCCATAATTTATTATTGTTATATATGGTTGCATGTTTTATTAGATTTACTGCATTAAATAGAACCATGCTAGTATTGTTTTAATTCGTGATATATAACTACCATAATTCATATAAATATCTATTATTGTTATATATGGTTGCCCATCGATATCGATGATTTCGATAATTTGGTCAATATCGACGGTTGATATCGATAGTTTCGAAAATTTGATAATCGAGAAATTTTTGAAAATCTGATAATCTGGTCGATATCGATGATTTTCAAAATCTGGACAATATCGATGGTCAATATCGATGGCTTCGAAAATTTTATAATCTGGAGTTTTTCTAAAATTTGATAATATGGAGGTCTTTGCAGACATTCCTGCATGGTGGCAAACAACCAAATTCGCTGGTATATAACTGTTCATAATTGATTTAATTATCTGATTATTGTTATATATGTATGTATGATTCTCTGTTATTTACTGGCTTATGTACCGTAATAGGAGCATGCTGGTTGCGTATTTTATTTTGAATATTATATGCATGCAAAAATCTTCGATGTTAAATAACTAAGTGGGAGAGGGGATTGGTAAATAATTTTCGCGGCCTCCATTATTGATTTGGAAAGTGATCTGAATAAACTTGTGCGTCGGTTATAGTGCCTTCCTCCCTTATGGATGAGTGTATTCACGGATCATTGGTACAAACTTCTTTAAATAATTATAGTTTGTAATATGATGCATATGGACTTGCGCGTTGGCTATAGTGCCTTCCTCCCTAACGGATGAGCTTATATGCGGTTTACTGGTACAAACTCATATAATTGATGGTTGTAGAAAGTTATCTGAGCGCGTGTGTTCTTCTCCAACAGTAACGCACATAAGCTTGGGCACCGGACTTGGGATCAAATAATAGTGTGCACTTAGATGTAAATAATTAGTATCCTTCCCAACGGAGTCACTGCTATTATTTGCATGGCTAAAGAGTAACCGACTATTAATTATTTTGTCATGAGGTTAGGTTGACGAATGAAATTAATGGGTAAAACCTTCTCTTGTAAATGTTTGGGTTTGTTAATGTCCACACTAACGTGGCTTGCAGACTCACGGTGCTTGAGATGTCGTTGAATTTTAATTTTATATTATTTTGAGAGAATCAATATAAATGGATAAATTTGAAGATTTGATCGATGTATTTATTTATGATTCTCTGTAATTTCAAATGGTTTTATTTTACTTATTGTTAACTAAAAGAAATTATATTTACTGGTCCAAAATTATATTATTAGAAAAGAATCTTGGTTTTAGTTCTTACTGCTTAGAAAATAAAAATGTGTTCTCACTAAGGATGTTCTATGATGCCTATCAAAGTCTTTAGTGGAGAGATGAGAGGTTCATAGAAATATGATGGTCTCATGCGACTCATCAGATACTTGAGTAAGCAAGAAAGGCAAGAGGTCATGGATAAGTTGATGAATGTATTGGGAAGGCTTGGAGTAGAAATTGAAAGGGAAACCTACATAAATTTATTCTTCATAATTTGCCTGGATGTTTTGAGTAAGTTCTACCTGAAATACAAGAGGTTGTATATGGTGGGTAACTTCTGACAAAACATGTGGTGAAGGAAATCCAATTTCATCAAGATGTGAACAAGGTTAGTATCTCATTCACTAGTTATTGAAGCATGATTGGTGATGGCATCTACTGACACGTTGTGTGTAGATATCGGAATCACTAAAAGTGTGTAACTAAGTGATGGTGAGATTACTATGAACATGGGTAAAACTACGAAAGTAGTGACTGTTGTAGTGGGAGTTGTTTATTTATCTTACGATATGAATAGACGTTTGATTTTGAGAAATTATCTTTGCGTACGTTTTCATAGAAAGAATTTCATTTCAATTTTTATGCTTTTACGGATGGATAATCCATTTCATTTAAATGACTTGTCATTATAATGAAGGATGGAGCTATAATCTGTTGTTGTACGTTTGGTGATAATTTGTATACTCTTAAATCATGTTTATCCCATGGATGCAATAAATAGAAATTAATAACGCATCTTCTAATCCTAATAAGAGAAAGACTCTTATGGAAATGGTTAGATAGATGATGAGTTATTTGGAATTATTAAATTCATTTTATGGATATTCCCTAGAAACAGTATTTCGTATGAATGTTTATCTATTTATGGGATATCCTAGAAAAACGAAGGGTGAATTATTTAGTCCAAAAGATCGAAGGGTGATTATTAATGCGAACAATAGATTTTTGAAAAGGATTATGTAATAAATCACAAACCCATGTATGAATTGTTCTAAAGGAAGTGAGAGGAAAAATACAAATTATCAGTACCAATTGTATAAGAGGAGATACCACAAGGTAAACTGCAACGCGTGTCACATCTGATACACAATTGCGTGTAGTGCCTTGTCATAGTGGGAGGGTTGTTCGACAACCCGTAAAATATATATTTTGGGAGAGTCGTGAGACTTGGTCCCTAGTAAACATAGAATGGACCCACAGATACAATAAAGCACTACAAGATAGAAATGCCGAATCTTAGCAAAGTACAATGGTTTCTGAAATAGAATCGATGGATTCTAAATCAAGTCTGGGAGCTTGTAGGACTACTAAATGGTGTAAAAGCCATTAGAAGTAGTCATACAAAATAAAAGAGGATCATACGGTAAGGTGAATACCTTAGAAGCAAAGCTTGTTGAGAAAAGGTATAATCAGAAAGAAAATGTTCGATTATGAGGAACCTGTTCGCCGATAGCTATGCCTATGTTGATCCAGAATCTTTTATATGTTGCTACTCATATGAAATATGAGGGATAGGAAATAGATGTCAAGACAGCTTTCCTGATTGGAAGTATTGAGGAAAACATCTATGTGAAGCAACCAGAGTGATTCATTGCAAAGGGCTAAGAGGATTTTGATAGAAAGCTTAAAAGTGTCCATCGATGGACTAAAGCAAACTTCACGATCATGAAACATCCATTTTGATGAGGTAAATCCAGTGACATGGATTTAATCAATGTTCGAATGGGGCTTGTAAATTGAAAAGAATGACAGAAACGTGGTGGTATTTCTTGTACTATACGTAGATAGTATCATGCTCATTGGAGACAATGAAAGAGTATTGTCGGGTGTGTGGGGTATGGTTAATAAGGCAGTGTGACATGAAGGACTTAAGATAAGCAAGAAATATTCTTGCAATTATTTCAAGCTTCATGAATTGATACAATTCCTACCCGTTTAGCATGTGACTTTATCTAAGAAAATGTGTCTTGAGACACAAAAGAAGATAAAGGTGATGAAAGCGGTTCCTTATGCTTCGGCGAATAAGGAAGCTTAATCTAAGGAATGCTATGCACGAGAATGGATATCTGTTTTGCTGAACAAATAGACAGTGGATAACAAAGGTAACCTGAAATAAAAATGTTGAACTGTGGTGACATATAATTTTAAAGTACCTATAAAGGACTAGAAATTATAAGTGGACTTACCGGACAGATTCACTGCTACTTGCGATTTACATAGATTCAGATTTTTCAAATCAGATAGGGACGGCAGTAAATCCACCTCGAAGGTTATGTGTTTAATTTTAGGAAGTAGCGTCATAATGTGGAGGAGTGTTATATAGAATATATTTCAAACTTCGGACTCCATCATGGAAAGATGATAAATTGGAGCCTATGAGGCAGCCATAGTATTTGTACGACTCTAGAAACTTCATAATGGACTTTGAAGTATTTTTAAGTTAGCCCAAGGTTATCACAATTTATTTTGATGATAATGGTGTAGTTGCAAACTTGAAGGAATAACGAGCCTATAAGACAATTAAACACATGGAGCGCGAGTACCACTTGTTACGAGAAATTGTATGATGAGGGGAAGATTGTTGCCGCCAAGATTGCATCGGATGATGACCAAGTAAATCTATTTACAAAGACCTTAAGAGGAGAGCTTTTGATTGTCGTGTAGTGGAGTGGGAATCAGATGTATGGCAGAAGACATGACAGCATAATCATTTAGTATAAGTGGGAGATTGTTCGATTATATACTAAAAGTATAGCTTTAGTATGAACAATGTTATAACAATTTATTTGAAATAAGAATCATATGATCAAATAATTGCGTCTTATAATTTATTTATATGCACAATGCAATAGTCCACTTACTTTATACTATAGATAATATGTTGTGCGACAACACGCAAAAGATCATATTATCAGTTTCCTTGTAAAGTATAAACAAGTGCTCACAACCGAGATAGACAGGGACTCTCTATTGGGATGGTTTTAGTGTGGTTTGGTATTAGCTTGTCTTGGCTATAGAATCACATTAGTGCACTTAGTTTGTATTGAGCAGGACCGCTTGAGATCGTTCGACTTATACTGACTTATAGGAGAACTTGATCTCAGTTATTATGGATGTTCGTGTTCTTAATCCCCATACAATAACCTCGACATGTGGGGCAGTATGTATTTCTTTGATTTATCATTGGGTGAGATTTACATGTATTAAATCAACAAACTCGGTGAGTTGGGAAGTAGTGTCATCTCTATGGTATGCTGTTGATTGTAGAAGAAATCCGTGTTCGTCATAGGTTGATGATGTCCCCTTAAGGAGCTCATAAGGATTATCATATAAACCCTGCAGGTGGATTTATTCCGGCATGATAATGAGGTTGAGTGGTACTATTCTTGGATGAGATATTAATTAATGGAGTTGTCAGTAACTTAATTAATTAATGGGCATTGTATATCTTAAACATTGGGAGACTAAAGGGATCATAATAAGAAGGAGCCCAAAACGTAATTTTGGGATTAGAGCAGCAGTGCAATAATATTATTTTAGTAGTATATTATTATTATTGGACTTAAGTATAAGCTTTGGGCTAAGCTTGGATACTTATACCCAATGGAGGCCCGACTCTAATTTCTCCTCCTGGTCCCTATTGTAGCACATATAAGTCATCTCAGCTGTTCTAACCCTAAAATAACATGCCTAACACGTGAAGAGGGTAGACGGAACAGCAGATTGAGAAGATCTCGAAGATCGTTGCCCATACGATGTCGATATTGGACTTGAGAATACTGCAGAAGACCGGAAGGTTGTTTGCTGCTGTTGTCCGTCAACTTGCACTATTTTTATAAAATTTTATAGACCTTAAAATTCAATGAGTGATATACTGATGGAAAGGCACGGAAGAAGGGATTGTTTTGGCGTCTAGATCACTCAAATCTGATATTGGATGAGAGAGTTATGCTCAAAACGGTAAGGCTGCACGCAAGAATTCATCTTCTTCAACATACCCTAGGGAAAGGTAATTTGTTTCTTGTTTTTTGCTTCCGCTGACTATTAGAAACGTATGGAACTCTGACGGTTCACATTAACCAAATGATCGAATGCCAACAGTGTCGACCCTGTACTACTCGTGCAATTTTTTCACGACTCGTACCTTCAAATGTTAGATTTTTTGTGAGTTCTTTATATGGATAGAAAGTTGAGGAAGATAGAATCGCGTGGGCATAAAAATAACCTCTATCAAAGTCCATATGAAGAAGTTATGAACAAAACCATGAGATCACACAATCTGCTGACGAGTGGCATGTCCCGGCGGCCTAATTTTTGGCCCATTCATGTTTTTGACATGAAAAAGCTCTATTTTGAGGTAGAGTTCGAAATTTATCATCCCTCAACTATAAGTGGAGCCCTTGGGGAGTCCCAAAAACATAATTCTCCACAAGTCTCTACCAAACCCTTTGGGCTACACAATCTTAAACCATCACCTTCCGCCATCCATCTCTACCCTTCACTCGCCTTTCACCTATCACCTTCACACTCAATCATAGTATTTGCTACTTGAGAAGGAGAGCGGAGGAGGATCATCAAGATGGAAATAGAAGACGGAGAATTATTCCAGACAAGGGTTTTTCTTCCTTATTTAATCTTTTATTGTTGATTTATAGACTCATGGGTAAGTTTCATTCCATAGACATGGTTGTTGCTTGTAACACCATGGGCTAGTACTTTTCTGGATAGTTTTAGGTTTTGAAGGTTGAATTGGATTGAATTGATAACCTAGACTAGGTTATGGATTTCTACAGTATTCTTATTCCCTTATTAATGCTTTGATTTGAGACCTATATTTTTGTCTTATATGGTCTGTCCTCATTCATGATATGTCATTGTCTTATGCATATTTATGCTTGTTGCTTGTGCCATAAAGGGATTAATTTTGTAAACCTGTTATGGGTAAAGGAGATCTAACCATATAATCTTTATTCATTAGAATAATTAATATTGGATACTTAATATATCTATTAATGACCATTCTAGAGGATTTGGTTTCTTAGATTGTTAGGTGGGAATTGAGGATTAATTCTTAAGTACATATAAAGAGAAGTCTAGTGCTCAAGTCTTTAATGAAATTTTGCATGAAGTACCTAGAAAGGGAGTAGGAATTATTCTTTTGCATCAGAGGGTTTGAACCAGATTTATATGTTAAGTTTACTTTGAAAGAGGGATTTAACATAGTTATGTGATTGCTTTCATAAAATCTATAGGAATTATAACCGATTGTTTAGTAATTTTATTTGACTAATTTAAACTGGATTTCCTAGATCTATCTTGTCTTCTCTCTTGAAACACTTGTGATTGTTAGTGTCTTTTATTTTATTTAATATTTATTTTTCTGCATAATTAGTTTAATAATTTCCAAAATCAGAAAAGGTTACTTTTTCTTAATTATTAGTCGTGCGAATTAGTTAGTGTGTATCTTATTTAACGCTAATCCCTTGGTTTGATATTTTTACTTGGTCACGCGCTGAGCTACAATTGATTCCTTACACTTGGGAATACAGGCAAAAAGGTGAACAAGCAAATGGCGTCGTTGCCGGGGATTTGATTGTTTAAATAGGAGACCACAAAATTATTTTTTATCACTTTTAATTAGAATTTTTTTATTGCTTTATTTTTATTTTCTTTTATTTTAAGAATATATTATGACTCCGAATTATTTTTGAGGTACAAGAAATGGAATTCTATGGAAATCAGAAAGTTATGGTTCCTTCTCCATATTGCGTGGATGAGAGGTACTATGATTATGATTTTCCAATGAATCAAGTTCCTTCTCAATAATATAATCAAGTAAGATATGAAGATGAATGGTCTTGTGCTTACAATGAATATTCAGATCAACCTCATCAAGAGAACACTTATTCTACTTCAATCCAAATTTCCCATGAATCCGAGAATTTGTTTGAAGAGTTGAAGAAGCAACAAGAAGAGATGAAGAATGGACTAGAAGAGAGACAAAATATTTTGGATTTGCTTATGCTCCATCTACGTCAACAAGAGGAAAGAGTAGAGGTTGAAGAAGGGTTTGAGGAAGAAATTGCTGTTCCATTGCGCAGTGGAATGCAGTCTGAAGGTCCTAAGTTGTCTGATGCGCATTTTCTTTGCACGCAAAATTAATTCCCAAGTATTAAGGATATCAGTTGCAACTTAAGCAAGCGACCAAGTGAATTATCGAACCCAAATGACGGTATATTATCAATTTAATTATTTACTAATTAATTAAGACTAGGCAATTAAGTTTGAGGATTTAATGATTAACTAATAAAAAATTAATTAAAATAATAAATTAAATAAAATATCACTCGAAGAATACAAAAGTGGATCAAGTAAGATAATAGGCATCCCTAGGATAATCCAGTTTAATTTCCCTTCCGTGTGTTGATGTCCGGCTCTGCCATGTGGAATATGGACGCATCACTAAACCATGCATATCTACTCTATATACACAAGTAAACATGCTTGTAACACATGTGAATAACCTCGGAGCAAGAGATATAATTTCACTCCTCCTTTCTAGGTACAATCAGTATCAATTATTTCCCTGGCCAATTGGTACTCTAACCCAATATGATATCCCTTTATAGGTACTATAAAATTATCCTCTTTATCCTACTTAATAATCCGAATTTAATTCAATTAATAAGTATTCATATACGATAGTTCTAATGAAGCTTCGGAGCCCCCTCACTTAGAATCATAACATGGAATCCTGCTCAGCAGTGAACGCACTCAATCAATAACCAAGATATGTATTCAGACTCTACATAATAGTTAATGATGCACAAAACGACACAAGTTCTCCTCTTGATTCCACAAACGAATCTTCAAAGTGATGGATGGATGGAGGAAATGATGTGGATGATGGTTGGAGGGTGATCCCTCCTTGTGGGGTGTAGTAATGTGTTGTGGCTCTCTTCAATCCAATATGATTAATCTCCTTTTTATGATGTGCTCTACATTCCTTTTTATACTTGTAAAGTTTTCCTCATGGACCTTGGATGGGATTTTACTTGAGACATACGCCAAATTAGGTAAAAGAAACCTGAAACTACTAAAAATAACATCAGCGCAATTCTGTTCTACCAAGACTTCAGAAGTCGAACAAGGCCTCCAAGTCGAGCAATGGTCGAGCAATCTCTCTGTAAGTTTTTACACATTTTTCTTGACTTCACCTCTTTCGTTCGACCAAGACGATGCTGGTCGAACGGATCTCCTTTGGTTGAGCAAGCTTGCGCAGTCTCACCGTTTCGCGCATAACTTCCACATCCGACCTCCGATTTGAGTAATTCTTGTGCTCACGTGATCCTCTCTTTCTCTGATTTCTATCCATATAAAGAACTTATAGAAAATCCAACATTTGAATATGTAGCAAGTCATGAAAAGTGGCACAGCCGTTCTGTTCGGCACAGCTTGCGCGACGTCATCATTTCGATCATAACTTTTTCGTTTGCATTCCGATTGAGGTGTTCTTTATGCCAAAACGACCCTCTCTTTTTTGGCCTTCCAACTATGTATCACACTTCTAATTCAGAGCTCCACACGAATACAGAAATATTACACAAGGTTGACGTGCATCTTTCAGCATTCTTGCACAAATTGTACCTTTTTTCTCCAACTTTGCACTTTTGATCCCTTTTTCCACCTAAAACACAATAAAACACCTCAAGTGCAGCTTTTTCTCACATATATCGAATATAATACACTTGTGCTAATATATAACAACAATACTAATGAAAAAGGTGTTAGATTTGACACTAAAACATGCTTATTTTCACTCTCAACATTGTCGTTTGAAGAGTGCAAAAGTAATGACGTAGTAGAGGAAACCGCTAAGGAGAGCTTACCCATAATCCTATCTAAGGATCCATTAGAAACAAGCCTAAGCGAATTTCTTACTCTTCCTACTACTATTATTGATGATTTTTCTAATGAGTTTTCTCTTGGATTACTTGAATGCTTACTTGAATCAAATAATTGCAGGGACTTAAAAGGAGAAAATAAGAGTTGAGGAACTTAAGTGGAAGGAGCGATTCCTTTCAATGAAGGAGGAAGTCATCGAGCACTTAAAGGAGAAAAAAACAGAGAAAGAAGATAAAGAAGAAGAGCAAAGTCAAGAAACAACCGAAGATGATTTGAAGAATGAAATGAGCATTTCAAAACCTTTAAATTCTTTAAGTTGCATGAATTTGATGATAATATTTTATTGATTTTTTTTACCTAATGATTCCTCTCATACTCTTATGGACAAGGTGTTAGAAGAAAAGTTAGGAATTTTTGTTAGAAGAAGGAATAAGTGGTGGAGTAGAACGGAAAGGTTGATGAGATATGATCAAAACATGGTTGGCAAAGTAAAAATAAATTTTAAGAATAACAATGAGGCCATCCCTTGCCACAAGTACACGATTGATGAAGAAGCACAAAGATTAGAGTACGATGGCAAGGATGAAAGATATCCATGGTCATTCCAATGAGCCTATTGATATCGTCAAGCTCATCGACATTAAACAAGAGCGCTTGGTGGGAGGAAACCCACTGTTTTAATGCTTTATTTTATTTCATTTGTTTTGTGGTGTCTTGTGCTAGGTAAATTATACTCAAGGTTCGTGCTTACACTTTAGGTAATTACATTCTTTGAAACTTAAATTCAACTCACATTTTCATCTAAGTTTGGGGGTGTGATGTTCTTTCCTTATTCCAACTGCACCTAGGTATTTTCGCTCTGTGTATGATGCTTAGAGGTCGATTTGTTTAGAATTTTCAAAATTTATTATGTGCTTTTGAATTTTTTTTGCGACTTTCCAAGTGTCTTGTGTATTTCTTAGATTTGGGGTGATTTTATTAATGGTTGAATTTTTGATTCTCCTATGATTCTACAGATGAGAAGTGTTTGAGTATCTTGGGGCCTACGCATGACCAAGTTGGATAACTCGAGGAACTTGCAATAGGTGGAGGATTTAAATCAGGTGCCTTCATTTTCTTATTATAACTTTTTTTATGTGATAAATAATGTTGATTCTTGAGTAGTTGAGGTATTTATGTTTGAGTGCTTAGTTTGAATTTTAGTTGTTAGATTTCTGCCAGTTCATATGCATTTGAAATTGATGAAGGAAGTGTACTTAAAGTTATATTGTAATATGAAGTTCTATGTGTAATTGTGAGATATTGCTTACCATGAAGAGTGCTCTATTATTTGTTAAAAATCCATGAGAGATTTTGAGCCTTATTCATGTATATAATCACATGATATTCCTTTTCTGGTGAGTATCGTTCTTGTGTGTGTATTCTAGAACTTGCCTCTTGTCTTGCTTGAGACCGCATGTTATGTTAGATTATGGGAGATGATTTAAGGCCATATTTGAATTTAGAGTCACTTAGCCAAATAATTTCCTACCCATATGATTGTTTATCCATAGTTAGCCCTGTTGAGCCATAAAACCTCATTCTTTGGCAGCCTACGAGAAATAACCACTTTGAGTATCTTAATAATTTTTTGAGCCTTGATTTTCCTTCTAGAAGATAATTAAAGGCTTTTCAAAGTGTGTTGATGGAGCTTGATACAGCTTGGGAAGGAATGAACTTGGTGTTGAAATAGTGATTGAGCTTGAAAATGCATCTAAGGAAAATCATGGAGTAGTGCTTAAATCTAGTTCTTAATTGAATCAAATACCCTAGGGTAGTGCCCGAAACTGGTACCTTATAAAGGATGCGTGAGGTAGTGCCCAAAACTGGCACCTCAAGAAAAGAAAAAAATAAAGAAAAAAATATTATACGTGAAAGAAAAATTGAAGAGAGAAGGAGGATGATGTGCTTAATTGAAGTGATGAAGAAGAATGAAAGATCATGATAGGCACGCTTGATTGATCTGAGTTTTGAGTCACTTATCCATAAATTTCCTACCTCAACCAAAGAGCCAACATTACATCCAAATAAAAGTCATTTTTTATCCCATTGTCGAATTATCCTTTTAGTGGTGGAGAGTTTGAGACATTTGGCAAGCTTATGGTTACGCATGCACTTGAATTGATTTTGAGTGTAAACACTATATCCCATAAGTGTACATCTTTTACACTTGAGTGCGAGTGAAATACTTCCCATGAGAATGAGTCAATTGAGCATTTTAATTAGTGGTGATTGTCTTAACTTGTATGCTGTGAATAAATTATTGCATGTAATGAGAGTTTCATGACCGGAGTTAATGACAATTGTATTTTGAATGGCCGAGATGTCGGATCCCTTGTTTTCCATTTGATTTACACACTATCTTTCTTCTTTGTTCGATTTCGTTGTTCGGGACGAACAACATCTTAAGTTTGGGGGGTTTGTTTAGGTTGAAAATCTGCATGTTTTATGGTTTGATTTAGCACCGTTTTGTGGAATTTATGTTCGTATTTTAGCACTAAATGGTTAATTTATATATATTTATGATATTGGTGCATTTGAGGTGTTATTTCGTGTTTTTATGTGGAAAATAGTTTAAAAGTGCAAAGTTGAAATGAAGAGTGAAATCGTGAAAGAATGCTGAAAAACACATATCCTTTTTGCATACATTTTCTGTATTTATATAGAAGTTAAAATTTATCATGCGATATATGGTTGGAAAGCTACAAAAGAGAAGGCCATTTTGGCTCAAGAAAAACCTCAATTTGAGGTCAGATGAGAGAGTTATGATTAAAACAGTGAAGTGACGCAAGCTGTGTCGACCCTGCATGACTCGTGCCACCTTTTCACAACTCGTAACCATCAAATGTTGGATTTTTTGTGAGTTCTTTATGTGAATAGAAAGATGAGGAAGATAGAATCGTGCGAGTGCAAAAATCACCTCAATCGAAGTCCGGTGGCCCAATTTTTGGCCTGTTCATGTTTTCGACATGAAAAAGCCCTATTTTGAGGTGGAGTTCGAAATTTATCAGCCCTAAACTATAAAAGGAGCCCTTGGGGAGTCCCAAAAACATAACTGTCCACAACTCTCTACCAAACCCTTTGGGTTAGTGATAAGAGTGAAAATAAGCGTGTTTTAGTGTCCAATTTAACATCTTTTGATATGAATTATCGTCATATAAGAGTACAAGTGTCTTATATTTGATATATGTGAGAAACGATTCACTTGAGGTGTTTTATTGTATCTTAGGTGGAAAAAATATCAAAAGTGCAAAGTTGGAGAAAAGGTGCAACTTGTGGAGGAATGCTGAAAACGCACGTCCAACTTGTGTAATTTTTTTGTATTCGTATGGAGCTCTGAACTGAAAGTGTGACATTTGGTTCGAAAGCCACAGAAGAGAGGATCGTTTTGGCATAAGGAAAACCTCAATCAGATTTCAAGCGAGAAAGTTATGATCAAAATGGTGACATCGCGCAAGATGTTTCTACTAAGCACGACTGTGCCACGTTGCATGACTTTATATAAATTGAAATGTTGGAGATTCTGTGAGTTCTTTTTTCATATAGAAAGCCAAGGAAGTGAGGATTGCGTGAGCATAAGAATCACTCAAATCGAAGCTTGGATGTGGAAGTTATGCGTGAAACGATCAGACTGCGCACAGCCGCTCGACCTGCCGCTCGATCAAGGTTTTTCCCTCTCGACCTAGAGTAGTTTGGTCGAGAGGGGACACAGAATCCTATTTTTGGTAATTCCATACCTCCAGTAGCATGTATTTTCATGTTCTCCAAGAAAAATCCCATCCAATGTTCATAAGGAGAGCTTACAAGTATAAAAGGGAATGCATATCACATCATTATTCATTAGAGACAGAAACACAATCATCCTACAACCCACAAGGGGAGATCACCCCCTAACCATCATCCACATCCTTTCCTCCATCCATCCATCACTTTGAAGATTCGTCTATGGAATCAAGAGGAGAACCATGAGGAGGATTCAAGACGAAGAAGGATGCGACGACGCCCACATCTAGGGTTTTATTCATTTTTTAATTTATCTTGTATTTCCAGACATATGGGTAAGATCTATTCAACCCCCATGATTGTTCTTCACAACATCATGGGCTAGAATCATTTTGGTATAGCTAGGTTTGGAGGTTTTATGAATTCATTAAACTCTCTTGTGTGTCCTCCGTACAACACCACTTGTGGATTTATTTTATATATGATTGTGCGTTGTTAATCCATATTCACAGTCATTTTATGCATCTTCAATTGGTATATAGAGTGTGAATATATCTTTATTGTAGTGCGTTCACCGCTGAACAGAATTTTATGTTATGATTCTAAGTGAGGGGACTCCGAAGCTTCATTAGAACTATCATATATGATTGTTTGTTAATTAAATTAAATTTAGGTTAATAAGTAGGATAAAGAGGGTAATTTTATAGTACCTATAAAGGGAGATCATATCGGGTTAGATTCCAGACCTGAGAAATAATTGATACTGATAGAACCTAGAAAGGGGGGGTGAAATTACATATCTTGCTCCGAATTTACTCACACATGTTACATGCATATTTACTTGTGTCTATAGAGTAGATTTGAATGGTTTAGTGATGCATCCATAATCCACAAGGCAGAGTCGGCCTGCACTTGAGAGGGAAGTTTAATAGTGAAACTGGATTACCCTAGAGCTACCTATTCTCCTACTTGATCCACTTTCGTATTCTTCTAGTGCTATTTTATTTTATTTGTTATTTAATTTTAGTATTTTAGTTGATAATTAATTCCACAACTCTAATTGCCTTTCGTCTTAATTAATTTAGATAATAATTAAATTGATCATACGCCATCCTTTGGGTTCGATATTTAACTTGGTCTCTTTCTTAAGCTGCAACTGATATCCTTAATACTTGGGGATTAATTTTGCATGCAAAGAAAATGCGCATCAAGTTCTTAGCACCGTTGTTGGGGACGACTGTTATTATTAGTTTATTATTTCTAGTTTGATTAAGACTTTTATTGTGATTATTTATTTCTATCTAACCTTGAATTTTTCTAAGGTACTTGTGCGCTAGGAAAAGGAGAGAAGGAAAGAAAGAAATAACACACAGCGCTAAACATGGCCGGAGCAAGGCCGAATCTGGATAATTTGCCATACATGAAAATTTCACGAACTATGGGATTGGAAACATGGGTTTGATAGGAGCAAGGGGGAAAGATGATGATTTTGATATACGTCCCGCTTTTATCAACATGGTGGAGAAGAATCCCTTTTCTGGAGGTTGCTTTGATGATCCATATCAGCATCTCAAAAGATTCCTTGATTATGCAAACACTCAAAAGGGTGCTGGAGCAAATGATAATGCTAGGCGGATAGCTCTATTCAAGTTCTCTTTGATTGATAGGGCAGAACATTGGTATGAGACTCTTGATGCAGCAGACTGCACTACATGGGACCAACTGTAGCAGATGTTCTTAGAGAGGTACATGCCGCCCTCAAGGATCTTAAAAATAAAGCAAGAGATCACTCAAATTGTTATGAATCCAGGTGAGAAATTCTATGAGGCGTGGGATAGGTTCAAAAATATGCTTAGGCGGTGCCAACAACATGGAATTGTTGGATATTGGATCATTTGACTCAGATCCATTAGGAATACAAGTAAACAATTACAGCGGAAGCAAAATAAAAGTTTACCTTTCTTCATGGTCGATGTAGAGGATGAATCATTGCAGAGAACTACCTCTCAATTTTCTGCTGTATGACCCAAGTCGAATCCTGATGTTGTGTGGGCAACAATCTGCAGGATTCTCTCAATCTGCTTCTCTCTTCTTCTCACGTAAAAAATGGCGCAAGCTTGTAGGTTTCCAGAAGCTGAGATGACTTATATATTGGGCTACAACAGGGACCAGGAGGAAAAATTGGATTTAATTAACCAAGCTTAGCCCAAAACTTATAATTAAATCCAATAATAATAATATATCCACTAAAATATTATTACTGCACTACCCATCCAATCCCAAAATTATGTATTGGGCTCCTTCTTATTATGAGCCCGATATTCTCCCCATATTTAAGATATACAATGCCCATTAATTAATTAAGTTACTGACAACTCAAATTAATTAATATCTCATCCGAGAGTAGTACCACTCAACCTTATTATCATGCCGGAATAAATCCACTTGCAAGATTTACATGATAAAACTTAATGAGCTCCTCAAGGGGACATCATCAACCTATAACGGACATGGATTCCTTCTACAATCAACAGCACACCATAGAGACAATACTATTTCCTAACTCACCGAATTTGTTGATTTAACACATGTAAATCTCACCCATTGATGAATCAAAGAAATACACACTGCCCTACGTATCGAGGTTATTGTATAGGGATTAAGAGCACGAACATCCATATTAACTGAGATCAAGTTCTCCTATATAGACAATACAAGTCGAATGATCTCAACGGTCCTGCTCAATACACATTAAGCGCACTAATGTGATTCTATAGTCAAGACAAACTAATGCCAAATCACACTACAACCATCCCAATAGATAGTCCCCGTCTATCTCGGTTGTGAGCATCTATTTATACTTTATAAGGAAACTGATAATATGATCTTTCGCGTGTTGTCGCACAACATATTATCTACAGTATAAAGTAAAAGGACTTTTGCACAAACATATAAATAAATTTATAATATGCAAAATGTTTGATCATATGATTCTCATTTCAAATAAAATTGTTAAAACATTGTTCAATACAAAAGCAAGGCTTTTAGTATACAAATCTAACAATCTCCCACTTATACTAAAAGACTACGCTGCCATATCTGCTGACACGCAGCTAATCCCTATTCCTTCTATATGCTCATCGAACACTTTCGCTGGAAGGCTCTTAGTAAAAGGATCAGCAAGGTTATCCTCAGATGCAATCTTAGCGACAATGACTTCCCCGCTTCTAATGATGTCTCGTATCAGGTGGTACTTGTGCTCAATGTGTTTACTCACCTTATGGGCTCGTGGTTCCTTCGAGTTTGCTACTGCACCACTATTATCACAATAAATTGTCATTGCTTTGGGCAAACCAGGAATCACATTCAAGTCCATTAAGAAGTTCCTGAGCCATACTGCTTCTTTAGCTGCCTCAAAGGCTGCTACATATTCAGCTTCCGTGGTGGAGTTCGCAACGCATTTCTGCTTTACACTTCTCCATATTATGGCTCCTCCTCCAAGAGTATACACATAACCTGAGGTGGATTTACTACCATCCCTATCTGACTAGAAATCCGAATCAGTATAACCCAAAGGTAACAAAGTATATGTCCGGTAAACCAGCACATAATCCCTAGTCCTTTACAGGTACTTCAAAATATGCTTTACCGCAGTCCAATGCCCTTGTCCTGGATTACTTTGATACCTACTGACCATGCCCATGGCATAACAGATATCCGGTATCGTACAAAGCATAGCATACATGAGACTTCCTACTACCGAAGCATAAGGGACCAGCTTTATTGCCTCTATTTCTTGTTGTGTTTTAGGACACATCTCCTTAGATAGAGGTATTCCATGTTTGAAAGGTAGAAAACCTTTCTTGGAATCTTGCATGCTAAAACAAGTCAGGATTGTATCAATATATGAAGCTTGAGATAAGCACACCATTCTTTTCTTGCAATCCCTTATTAATTTGATCCCTAGAATGTGTCTAGCCTCTCCTAAGTACTTCATTTCAAACTGCTTGGATAGCCATACCCTTACGCCTGACAATATCTTTACATTGTTTCCAATGAGAAGAATATCATCCACGTAGAGTACAAGAAATACCACTATGTTTCCGTCACACTTCTTGTACACACATGATTCATCCGGACATTGAATAAATACATATGACTGGATTACTTCATCAAAATGGATGTTCCATGATCTTGAAGCTTGTTTCAATCCATAAATGAACTTTTTAAGCTTACACGCAAGATGCTCTTCGCCCTTTGCAATAAATCCTTCTGGTTGCTTCATGTAGATGTTTTCCTCAAGACTTCCATTCAGGAAAGCTGTCTTGACATCCATTTGCTATACCTCATTATCCATATGAGTAGCAATAGACAAAAGAATCCGGATTGACTTAAGCATGGCTACAGGCGAGAAGGTTTCCTCATAATCGATTCATTCTTTCTGAGTATATCCTTTATCCACTAGCCTTGCTTTAAAGGTTTCCACCTTACCATCAGATCCTCTCTTTCTTTTATAGATCCACTTACATCCAATAGCTTTTACACCATCGGGTTGTTCTACAAGCTCCCAGACTTGATTAGAATACATCAATTCTATTTCAGAATTCATTGCGTTCTGCTATAATTAAGCATCTTTATCTTACAGTGCCTCATTGTAATTTGATGGGTCAATTTCATGTTCACCAGAGACCAAGCCAAAAGTCTCTCCCAATCCCATGAATCTATCCGGTTGTCTCATAACCCTCCCACTACGATGAAGCTCCGCAGGCAATTGTGTATCAGGTGTGACATGTGGTGCAGTGTCCTGTGATATATCCTCTTGTACAGTTGGTATTATGTTTGGTGTTTTCTCTCTTACTTTATCTAAAACAATTTTACTCATGGGTTTGTGGTTCATTACATAATCCTCTTCCAAAAATCTAGCGTTCGTGCTAACGATCACCTTTGGGTCCTTAGGACTATAAAATAAATCACCCTTCATTCCTGTAGGATACCCTATAAACAGACAAATATCAGTATGTGATTCTAACTTATCAGCATCTACCTTCATCACATGTGCCGGAGCACCCCAAATCTAAACATGTTTCAGACTAGGCTTTCGCCCGGTCCACAATTCTGTGGGTGTGGAGTCTACTGATTTAGAAGGTACTAAGTTCAAAATGTAAGTTGATGTTACTAAAGCATGTCCCCAGAACGAATTTGGTAATTCTGAATAACTCATCATTGATTCATATTCCTTCTTTCCGCTACACTATTCTGCTGGGGTGTGCCCGGTGCAGACAATTGGGATTCAATCCCTTGCTCCGATAAATAATTTCTAAACTCTCCCAAGAGGTATTCAATACCACGATCAGATCATAGTGACTTGATATATTTTCCAAGTTGCTTTTCCATATCAGCCTTGTACTCTTTGAATTTATCAAAGCACTCAGACTTGCGGTGCATCAAATAAATATATCCGTATCTAGAATAATCGTCAATGAAAGTGACAAAGTATTCATAACCCCCTCTTGCCTGGACAGACATAGGACCACATAAATCAGAATGAACTAATTCCAACAGATCCTTGGCTCTATACCCCTTTGTCTTAAAAGGCCTTTTGGTCATTTTTCCTTCCAAGCAGGATTCGCAAGTTGGATAATTTTCCACTACTAATGAACTCAGAGGTCCATCAGCTATCAACCTTTGAATCCTACTCAAGTTAATATGACCAAGTCTTAGATGCCAAAGATATGTTTGGTTCATTTTAGAAGGTTCTTTTCTCTTATTAGTAGATGTATCATTCGTTTCAATTTGTTGCATCGTGGGAGAAATTAGATTAAGAGTATACAAATTATCTATCAATGCACCATCATAGATAATAATTCTATCTTTCCTTATAACAACTTTGTCATTAAAAGAAACAGAATATCCATCCATAAACAATTTAGAAACAGAAATTAAATTCTTTCTAAAATAAGGTACATAAAGACAATTCCTCAAAACAAGGAGTATTATTCTTATTAAAAGATAAATAGACATCTCCCACTGCAACAGCCGCTACTTTTGTAGCATTCCCCATGAGTATGGTGGTGGAACCCCTGTAAAGAATTGCAGACATGGTCAGTGGCTCCCGTATCTACACACCAAGTATCAGCAGATACAGCCGCTAAACACGATTCAACAACCAATATATAAGACTTACCATTCCTGTTCCCCTTCAGAAGAGGGCAGTCAGCCTTGTAGTATTCCAGCTGCTTGCATTTGAAGCACTTGCCTTTAGGCTACTTGACCGCACCAGCCTTTGCTTTCACTTGGTTCACCGGTGCTGAATTTCCTTGCTTCTTCTTTTTTCTATTGCCTTTCGGCGTAGGATGAGTAGCATTTTCAGCAACATGAACCTGAGGAGGTCTACGAAATAGTTTTTCCACCGCCATAAGTTCTGTCAGAAGTTTCGCCAATGTGTACATATGTTTGTTCATACTATAGTTTAGGCGAAACTGCTCAAAACTCTTAGGCAAGCTTTGGAGTATGATATCGACCTGGGTTTCCCCATCGATTTCAGCTCCAAGAACTTCTAACTCATTGAGTTGGCCTATCATCCTAACGACATGCTCCCTTACGGGAGTGCCCTCAGCTATTTTGGTGTTCATTAGAACAGACATGCCCTTCGACCTAGCAGGACAACTCTGATGCCCGAAGAGTTCCCTAAGATTATGCATAATATCATAGGTGGTCTCCATAGCTTGATGCTAAGTTTGAAGTACATTTGACATAGAAGCTAAAATGTAGCACTTAGCCATCCTATCAGCTTTGACCCATCTATTATAAGCAACTCTTTGCTCTTCGGTAGAGTCATCATTAGGTGTCGGAGGACATTCCTCACTGAGAACAAAGATATAATCTTCAGCAGTTAAAACAATATCCATGTTTTGCTTTCAGTCAACATAATTAGTGCCAGTAAGTTTATCCTCTTTAAGTATTATAGAAAGTGAGTTGAGTGCCATTTGAAAATCCTGAGAATCATAAATAATAAAAAGATCAAACACTTCGAATTTATCAATTTATATTGAATCCTTCAAAACAATATAAAATAAAATTCACCAACATCTCAAGCACCGTGAATTTGCATGCCACGATAGTAAGGACGTATACAATCCCGAACATTTACATGAGAAGGTTTTACCCATTAATTTCGTTCATCAACCTAACTTTATGACAAAATAATTAATAGTCGGTTTTTCTTTAGCCATGCAAATAACAGTCGTGACTCCGATGGGGAGGATACTTATTATTTGCATCTAAGTGTATACCATTATTTGACCCAAAGTCCATTGTGCAAGCTTATGTGCTTTATAGATAGAGAAGTATACACGCGCTCGGATAATTTCCTACGGTCATCTTAAAGAAGTTTGTACCAGTGATCCGTGAATAAACTCATCCGATGGGGAGGAAGGCTCTATTGCCAAAGCGCAAGCTTACTCACATCACTTACATACCAATAATGGAGGTCGCGAGAATTAATTTACCAATCCCCTCTCCCACTTAGTTATTTAACACCGAGGGTTTTAACATGCATATAATATTTAATAATAAAATATACATCCTAGCATGCTTCTATTTAAAGTAATTTAAAATTAAATAAATCACATAGAACATGCCACATATATAACAATTAATTGTCAAGTAAAAATAATTAAATCAATTATATATATGAATAAATAACATTATAAGTGGATCAATTAAATGGGCCCAAGAGCAACAAATAAGCACAAAATGAGCAGCAAACTAAATAATTAAACAAGCCCATTGTCCATGGCCCATATACTCAGCCCAAAATTAAATATTGGAAATTAAATCCACCAAGCCCATATGTCCAACAATTAAAAAATATTAGCCCAGCAACCCATCTGTAAGATTTCCACATTAAATAAAAATTGAGCCCACTAAACCCAAAAATAAACTGAGCCCAAGAGTTCAACAACCCTACTCCTTCCTGCCAGCGGCGAGAAGATATCACACGGCAACTGTCACGCGAAGCTATCACCGGCACCGCTGCTCTCGGCGATCATGTCGTCAGCCCGCTGGAGTCGCGCCGTCAGCCCACTGCCGGTGCAAGCTCCTTACTACGACCTTCCAACAGCGCCATCCATAACCACCATGGATGTGCCAGAAGCTCCAGTTTGTAGCAACGACCAACGCCTAGATTGATGCCACACTGTCCCTTGCTGGCCGAAATTCTCTGGTGCCTTCAAGTCTTGACAGCATCGATGCGCAGACACCATGACTGGTCTGTAGAATTCGCCTTGAAACTATCTCGGACTCGTCCGGATTCTCTTTAAACCACCCAGAAAAAAGAGCAGGCCCAATTGGAAAATTGCAGAAACCGCCCGGAAACATCAAGTCAACTCGTTGGGAACCACCATCGCCTCGTCCATAGCCTGAAACCATGCCGGCTATGTGCAACCATATGCCTTGTGCCATCTCATGCCGCCAGCGTGCTATCAAGTTGTTTACTTGCACAGTCCAAAAGCACGCCAGCCATCGTACATCCAGCATCCCACCAAGCGTGATGGGAAACGTGGTGGTGTTTCTTGTACTATACGTAGATAGTATCTTGCTCGTTGGAGACAATGAAAGAGTATTATCGGGCGTATGGGTGCGGTTAATAAAGCGGTAAAGATGAAGGACTTAAGAAAGGCAAAATACATCCTTTTGATCACGGTAATACGGATCACAAGAAAGGATGTTATGCTTATCTCAAGTTTCATAAAATGATACAGTCCATACTCGTTTAGCATATATATTTATCTAAGTGAATGTGTCTTTGAGACACAAGAAGAAGTTAAAGTGGATGAAAGCGGTTCTTTATACTTCGGCGAATAAGGAAGCTTAATCTAAAGAATGCTATGAACGAAGTTGGATATCTGTGTTGCTGAACGCATGAACAGAAGGTATCAACGTAACCCGGAACAAGAATGATGAACTGTAGTAAGACATATATAAAGTGCCTGAGAAAGACTGGAAATTATATGTGGACTTACTGGACAGATTCACTGCTTCTTGTGGATTACGTAGATTCAGATTTTTTAGTCAGATTGGACGGTAGTAAATTCTCCTCAAAAGGTTATGTGTTTAATTTTAGGAAGTAGAGTCATAATGTGGAGGTGTGTTATATAGAAATATATTTCAAACTCCGAACTCCATCATGGAAAGATGATAAATTGGAGCCTATGAGGCAGCCAAAGTATCTATATGACTCTAGAGACTTCATGATGGACTTTGAAGTATTTCTAAGTTTGCCCAAGGTAATCACAATTTACATTGATGATATTGGTGCAGTTGCAAACTTGAAGAAATCACAAGTCCATAAGGCAATTAAACACATGGAGCGCGAGTACCACCTGTTACGAGAAATCGTATGATGAGGGGAAGGTTGGTGTCGCCTAGATTGCATCGGATGATGACCTAGTAAATCCATTTACGAGGACCTTAAGGCGAGAGCTTTTAATGATCGTGTAGTGGGAGTAGGAATCAGATGTATGGCAGAAGACATGACAGCATAGTCTTTTAGTATAAGTGGGAGATTGTTGGATTGTATACTAAAAGTCTAGCTTTAGTATGGAAAATGTTATAACAATATTTGAAATGAGAATCATTGATCAAATGATTGCATCTTATAATTTATTTTATATGCATGATGCAATAGTCGATTTACTTTATACTGTAGATAATATGTTGTGCGACAACACGCGGAAGATCATATTATCGGTTTCCTTATAAAGTATAAACAGATGCTCACAACTGAGATAGACGGAGACTCTCTATCGGTATGGTTGTAGTGTGTTTTGGTATTAGCTTGTCTTGGCTATAGAATCACATTAGTGCACTTGTGTGTATTGAGCAGGACCGCCTGAGATCGTTTTTCTTATACTGACTATATAGTAGAACTTGATCTCTGTTATTATGGAAGTTCGTGCTCTTAATCCCTATATAATAACCTCGACACGTAGGGCAGTATGTATTTCTTTGATTCATTAATGGGTGAGATTTATAAGTATTAAATCAACAAACTCGGTGAGTTGGGAAGTAGTGCTGTATCTATGGTGTGCTGTTGATTGTAGAAGGAATCCATGTCCGTCATAGGTTGATGATGTCCCCTTGAGGAGCTCATAAGGTTTATCATGTAAATCTTGCAAGTGGATTAATTTCCGGCATGATAATAAGGTTGAGTGGTACTACTCTCGGATGAGATATTAATTAATTTGAGTTGTCAGTAACTTAATTAATTAATGGACATTGAATATCTTAAACATGGGGAGACTATCGGGCTTATAATAAGAAGGAGCCCAGAACATAATTTGGGATTGGACGGGTAGTGCAGTAATAATATTTTAGTGGATTATATTATTATTATTGGATTTAATTAAAAGCTTTGGGCTAAGCTTGGTTAATTAAATTCAATTGAGGCCCAGCCCAATTTCTCCTCGTGGTCCCTGCAGTAGCCCTTATAAATAAGTTATCTCAGTTCCTGTTAGCCCTAAGTCAGTGCCTCATTTGACAGTTAGAAAGAACAGGAGCAGATTGAGAGAATCCTGCGGATTGTTGCCCACACAACAGCAGGATTCAACTTGGGACATACTGCAGAAGATTAAGAGGTTGTTCTCTGCAACGGTTCATCCTCTACATCAACCCAGAATTACGGTAAACAAGATTTTATTGCTTCCGCTGATTTTGTTTGCCTGTTTTCCCTAACGGATCACGTTGAACCGCACGGTCCAATTGCCAACACGAAGGTGACCAAGTTAAATATCGAATCCACGGGACGGATAAATATCAATTTAATTACGTTCTAGTAGATTATGACTATTTTGGAAATAAACAGTTGGTTTATAAACTAAGTAACAATTTAAATAGCTAATAAATAACAAGAGCAAGTAAATAATAGTTGTGATCAAATAAGATAATAGATAGTTCGTCAGGCCATCCAGTTTCATTCGTGAATTTGTACTTTCGTGTGTCGATGTCCGACTCTGCCTTGTGGTTTATGGACGCATCGCTAGACCATGAGAATCTATTCTATAGACACAAATAGATAAGCCTTTGACACGTGTGAGTATCCTCAGAGCAAGACGTATACTTTACCTCCCTTTCTAGGTACTATCATAATCAATTATTTCCCGTGCACTTAGTACTCTAACCCGATTTGATCTCCCTTTTTAGGTACTATAAAGTTATACTCTTTATCCTACTTGTTAACCCGAATTCAATTCAATTAACAAACATTCATTTAAGACAGTTCTAATAAGACTTCGGAATCCTTTCACTTAGAATTATAACAATAAACCCTGCTCATTAGTGAACGCACTCAACTAATAATTATGTTATGCATTAAGACTCTACACAACGATTATTGATGCACAAAACAACTATGAGTATGGATTAAAAATATGCAATCTTATATAAACTAAACCACAAGTAGTGTTGTACGGAGTATACACACGAAATACAAATCAACTCATGAAACCTTCATAACCCTAGAACTACCGAAGTGGCTCTAGCCCATGATTGATCTAAGAACAATCATGGTTAGTTGGACCAATCTTACTTGAGTCTCCAGCTACACCTCTGTCGCACCCTCCGGATGGACTCCTCTTCACGATCTTAAGCTCTTCGTGCCTGGACGTTCTTCGATGTCTCTCCTTTTTCTTGACTGCATGAGCCTCCTTTTATACTTATAATCACGTCTCTAGGGCTTGGAATGAGCTTTTCAAGTGATCTCACACGTTTTGGCCTCGAAAATCCGGATAAGGTAAGTTTCCGCGTTTTGGTTCGACCTCGTCAATAGGTCGAACCACTGGCCAACAAGTCGAACCCCAGGTCGAACCCTGCTACTGGACACATTCTGTGCTTGGTTCAACCTCTTGCACAGGTCGAACCACTTCCTCACAGGTCGAAACTCAGGTCGAACCATGCTACTGGACAATTTCCGCTCCTGGTTCGACCAACTGTCAGGTCGAACCCCCAATGTCGTGGTCGAACCCATCTTCTCGCAAACTGGTTCGACCATGGTTCGACCTGATGAACAGGTCGAACCCCTTGAGTCGTGGTCGAACCCTCCTTCTGCTGTTTCACAATGCTGGTTCGACCTGTAGGAGAGGTCGAACCCTACTCCATCAGGTCGAACCCTACTCTTTCCTTGGCGGTTCGCGTGGTCTCGACTTTATTACTTTGATTCTTGGCACTTCCACTCCGTTTTGCTATGAAAACCACTTAAATAGCTCCACTAACACCTGATTCATGCTAATTCACAATATATATAGGTTTTCCACCTATTTCCATCTCAAAACGCTCCAAAACTAGCACAAAACCCGATGCCAAACTTGTGAATTTACACACTCATCAAACCCCCAAACTTACATGTTGCTCGTCCCGAGGCAACCAAATCAAACCACAGGAGTCATGTATAATTCACCAAGATCAAGTACACTATATATCACACATGCAACTTCATTCAATCAAACAAGTATTAATTGCTTCATATATATCACTCATGCAAAATCAATCCAATCACATACCATTCGGAGTACTAAGTAATTTCACTCACAAGATAAATATTTATTCTCTTCCACTCAAGTGCGTGAGGCACTATATAGGTTAATATAAACACTCATATTAATACATATTCACGCGTAACCATAAGCTTGGCAAAGGTCTCAAAAATCAACTTATAATCGACTCTTCACTAAGATCACAAAGGACTTGTTTTTGGGTTAGAATATTGGCTCTTTGGAAAAAGGTAGGAAAATTTGGACTTAGTGACTTAAGACACTTGTAGAGAGTTACCTTGGAGGTTCTCGACTTCTTCTTCTTACAGCAAGTTCTCCTCAAATGTCGTCTCTTGAACTTGTAAAATTCCTGAATTTTCTCCTTTTCATGGCATCAACATCATCTTCTTAAACACTTCGGGTACCGGTTTTAGGCACTACCCTTCTCATATATATATAGGCCATAAGCTGCTAAGCTTCATGCAACAAGTATAAACAATCGGGGTACCAGTTTCGGGCTCTACCCCTAAACAAGATTTAACCATATTTTTTCATCCAACCATGTTCTATCCACCTTTTGTTCTTGCAACACTTACTCTCCTCCACTCTCTCTATGAAGGATTAGGTTAATCAAGGCTCAAGTAAAGGTTTATAAGGTTATTCACTTCGGCTACCAAATAAAAAGCTTTAATGGCTCAACAGGGCATCCAAAGATTAATAAAATCATTAGGAAGGATAAATTTGGCTAAGTAGCTTAATCACAAAATAATAGCCTAAGATCATGTCCTAGCAATTTATCAATCATAAGTCTCACACAAGACTCCAAGCCAAGTTCTAGAATACGTTCACATGAATGATCCTCTCAAGAATAAAATAATCATGATCAAGCATGATTAAAAAGCTCAAATCCTCACATAGGTAATCCTAGTACTCCTCATAGCACATAATTAAGATCAATTCCACAAGAACTCAATATACTTAACAACTAAACATGCTTTTCATCAATAGAAATTAATACATGAACATATGAATGCACAAAAATCAATAAGCTTATACCCAATTAATCATACAAGATACACTTATACATTCCACTCACGCATGAATCACACCCCAACCTAAAGATAAAAGGAAAAATAATAGAATCAAGATGAACCGGAGGAAACCAAAAAAACCTGAAAGACTACTCCTCCGGAGCATCATCACCCTCATCATCATCATCCTCATCATCAAGCTTCTGCTCCACAATCCGGTGTAGATCACCGATATGCCTATCCAAATAATC
Organism: Pogostemon cablin; assembly: GCA_023678885.1. Classification (NCBI taxonomy): domain Eukaryota; kingdom Viridiplantae; phylum Streptophyta; class Magnoliopsida; order Lamiales; family Lamiaceae; genus Pogostemon; species Pogostemon cablin. Next base: position 15,653,869 of record CM042953.1, on the reverse strand, counting down.
AACTCGATCACCCAACCTACCAACTTTCTCATTCAAGGTCGTATACCCCTCATTCAGCGTTGCATAGTTGGCGTTGTCGAGTGCAAGCTGTCGGTTAATCTCTTGCTGGCTAGCAACAATTGCGACCAGCTGCTCCTGAATAAGGCGGAGCTACTCCCGTGTATCATTCGGGGCAGTCCACTGCTGACGCGGTGCTCGCTCATGCTGAGGTGCGTCGTGCTGCTCCTCTTCCGGAATCTCCATCTCTGGCTGCTCATCTTCCCGATGCTCAACCTCGGGCTACTGTGGCCACTGTAAAGGCTGGTGCAGTGGCGGATGGTACTCTCCCTGTTCCACAATTTGCTGTAGCTCCTCCAACCTACCTTCGGCACACAACCTAGCCACGGCTCTCCAATCCCCATTGGTCTTCACAGTTACGGATAGAGCAGTGTGTCCTAGGGAGTTCATCAACAAGTTCCTCGCCTCCCGAACAGTGGTCAAGTTGCTCATGTCAAAGGGAAATATAAAGTCGAATGGCTTTGGTCCTCTCGTGAAGAACCAATCACCATCTCTAAAGTGTGCGAATCCTCCCTTTACACATGTGAGCATCACCAAGTCGGGCTCTCTTCTAACAGGTGTAATGCAGGTGATGTCCATATTGTAGTGCTCAGCTACAATCGTCAGTAAACCTCTAATGTTCACCTTCTGAAATTCAATGGTCCTGAAGTGATACAGCTGCGCGATGAAATATGTTCCCACATTGAACTTCACCCCATTCATCATACATCATAAGGCATAAAGTTCTCCTCTAGAAACACAGCCTCCCTCCGAACGAGCAAACAGTGTATTTCCGAGCACTCGATCCATATATTTCAACACTGGATTCTTGATCGAGGTCGCACGAGCCTGCCTAATCTTATAGTCTCTGATCTCCCAGTTATCTCCCTCCAAAACCTATTAGCGTTGAAGTGTCCATTCTCCACTCGAGAAATCTCTAGAGGCGTCTAAAAAAGCTGATTAAAATCCTCAGCCGTCCATCTCCTTCGGACACCTCCTAATTGAAATGAGCACTGATACGGGTAGCCAAGTGGGTCCTTTTCCATCTCAAATGAGCACACTACCTCTGCTGTAACGTGGAAGTAAGTCGGCTTCTTCAACTCCATAAATCTGCGGATCCCCACTCGATCGAACAACATCGTCATATTATCCCTAATGCTCATAAGTATCATGGCCTCATCATCTTGGTATCTTGTCCGAGCTATCTTGTCTGAGACTTCTTCCCACTTGTCTTTAATCTCATCCCAATTTTGCATTTGAATTTTAAAGTTTTTGGGTAAATGCTCTTGTATCCTCAGCTTTCTCGTCACTGTGTCCACATTCGAAGGCCTGTCTTGCCTCTTCTTCGATCTTGCTTCATCCACCTTACCTTTCCCTTTATATGATCCTTGTCCCTTTTCTGAAAACAACTATTTCAACACAATCAACAAGACAAGAACACAAGTATATGACTAGCATATCCTATACTCTACTCAAGACTTCAAGCATCCATGCTTAATCAACTCCAACTAGTATCTCAACACCACTTACTCATTCACATGCTCAAATCATCATCAACCACACTCTCTTCAATCTTCAATTCATAAACAACAAGCATGCATCAACCAATTCAAGCCATTCAACATAAATTTTAACAATTGAACTTCATGAACAACTCAAACTATCAACAATTCAAACCTAGTTAACATGCTCATTCCTCTAGATGCATAATATCCTTGATCAAACCACACAAAACTCAAGTTCTATCCATAATCAAGCAATCTCAAACCAATAAACATGAATTCATATGAATCAACTCCACACTATCAATTATCACCATGAATTTCAACCAAAACCAACATCAATCAACTTGCCCACAACAAATTTCTTGCAATAAACTTCAATCCTAAGGTAATTGAGTTGAAAGAACGTACCTTTCGTCTTGCCCATGGTTAAAAATTGATAATTTGCACACAACACTAAAAAACGCGACTGAAGCCCTAGTTCACGACAAAAATCGCCCAAATCCGCTCCCAATTCAAGAATTAAGAGTGTAATGTTGTGTAATCAGTGCAAAATCAAGTGTAACTGACGAATTTATGCAAGGGTGTTATGGTTCGGGGAAGGTTTGAGGTTTGGTGAAAAAAGAAATGATCGAACCCTTCTAAAACTCAACTTAAAATGCTTACCTGACGGGGTTCGACCTCGGGTTCGACCTACAGAACAAGTCAAACCCGAGTGACGAGGTCGAACCTACCTTCTGGACAACTTTCCTTTTGGGTTCGACCTAGGTTCGACCTTCGAAACAGGTCGAACCACTCTTGTGACAGGTCGATCCTACCTTCTAGACAATTACTCCTCGTGGTTCAACCTGGGTTCGACCTTCAAAACAGGTCAAACCATGAATGTCATGGTTGAACCTATCACCTGAAAAATAGAGTGCTCTGAACGGACTGGTTCGACCTCAGGTTCGACCTTCTGATCAGGTCGAACCATAACGGCTCAGGTCGAACCTCCTCACTGGATGATTTTTTTCGTCGGTTCGACTTCTGATGTGTGATATTTTCACCTAGATTTTAGTATCTTTTTATGTGAGTTTTCATATATTTTATCCGTCTTTATATGTTATTTGGTTATCCAGGAGTCAGCACCAACACGGACCGTGTAGCCAACACGGCCCTGTAAGAGGTGGCCGTGCAGCGATACCAATTCGTTCAACATGGGTAACTTAAGGCCATGTCCAGTCGCACGAGTCGTGTTGGCAGCACGAGCCGTGTCATCAACACGGCCATGTAAGAAAAGGCCGTGCGGGAGCATCAGTTCACACGACACGACCACGTTATGGCCGTGTGGCAGAGCACGACTCGTTCTGTGTAAAATCCTGGAAAAAAATCAGAATCCTTCTAGAAGCCTCTCAAGGGGTATAAATACCCAATACTTCATTATGTGAGAGAGATCCGAAATCCACTCTTCCACACACACCTCACACACCTTTTCCTCCATTTTTCACCTTCACCTTCATCCATTCTTCATCCTTTGGATCTACCTTGATCCAACCATCAAATCCTTCATCCAAGTAGTTGGAGAAGCAAGGAAGAGAGGTGAATTGCAAGGGGAAGAAGAAGATCACCATTGGAGACATCCAAGGGAGTTTTCATCTACACTTTGTATTGAAACCTATTGTTTATCATGTTTTGTAAGGAATTTAATGTCTATGTTAATTTTTTTATGGATATGAGAGGCTAATCTCCCTTGTGAGATTAGCAATATGAATTGTGTTGGATAATTTTTGGTATTTTGCAATTGAATGATTATGTTGATTGAGTTAATTGATTTTCTATCATTGATGCTTTAGATCTTGAGGTTTATGATGATTTGTGTGTTTAATTGTTTTAAGCATGTGATTAGATTGAGAAGTCAATTGTATATTTAGGATAATTAAGTGAATCATTTCATCAAACACTTCATGTGCATTATAGATTGTGAAGAGATTGAGAAGTCCTTCATAGTTTAGAACCCTTTGATAGAACATATCATTTATTAGATTGAGAAGTCAATAGATTATGTGAAGGGACTCTCATTTCAAGCTTAGTACCTAGTTGGAATTGTTTGAGTGAGAACCAATCCAATGAATGTCATTCCATATCCTATTCATTCCGAGAGGGAGTTTAGGTGATCTTAGTGTTGGCCCTTAGCCTTTTTCCCATGACACATATAAATTCATTGCATGATACCTAGATTTTCCATGCTTTAAGTATTGTTAATCTCATCTCTATCTACTTGGCTCATTCATCCATCTCCCATTTATCTATCCATTTATTTTATCGTAATTTCTTGATTATCTTCCCTTCTTGATCATCTCTATAATACTATGACAAACACGAGATCGCTTAGACCCTAGTACGTTCCTCCCTGTGGTTCGATAATTTCTTTAATTGGTCATGCCCACTATATTATGGCCGATCAACTTCCTCTGCTCGGTTCGACCTCCTGGCACTGGTCGAACCTCTTCTGACTTTGGTCGAACCACCCTTTTAAGCTTCCAAACTGAGTGTTCTTCAATCCCTATACACTTCAAACTTCAATATGAGTCATTAGGTACCAACTAGAGCACAACTTCATCCAAAATTTGTTCCACAAAATATCATTCATGAGTAACTCCATAAAAGAAAACACAACCAAGACCCACTAACATTAGACAAGTTGTAAAAAATCATCACATCAAAATCGATTAAAATTTTAATATGGCGCAAAAACCAACTCCCCTAACAAACATTACAAAGAAAAGATTATACTATTGGTGCTTATCAAGGTAAGTACATCACACCCCCCCCAAACTTAGTAAAAACTACAGTTGAAACTAAGTTTGCAAAGAGATGTAATTGCCGATAAGTAAGCACGTCAAATATAAAAATTTCTTACTCAAACGAATGAAATAAAGCATTAAAATGGGAGGGAAAGCCCCCAACAGGCGCTCATGTTTAACGTCGGAGAGTCACGACGGTACCAAATCAGATCAAGGTATCCACAAAGATGACACAAACACCATCCGACGACCTATAATGCTTCAAGCGATGTCCATTCGCCATAAAAATGTCTCCATCCTTGTCAATAAGCTCAAAACCCCCCTCTCCTAAGACTCGATGAATCATGAACGGTCCCATCCACTTCGATTTCAACTTGCCTGCAAAAAGCTTTAAACGAGAGTTAAAAAGTAATACCTCATCTCCTTGCTTGAACTCCTTGTACGAGATCTTCGAATCAAGCCACCTCTTAATCCTTTCCTTATAGATCTCCGAATTCTTATATGCACAACTCCGAAACTCATCCAAAAGATTGATGTGAGTAATCCTCAACTCCTTCACATCCTTGAGAGTCAAGTTCAAGCATCGCAAAGCCCAAAATGCTTTTTGTTGAATTTCTACAGGTAAGTGGCACGGTATCCCATAGACAATCTAATACGGTGTCATATCTAACACCGTCTTGTACGCGGTTCGGAACCCCCATACGACATCATCGAGCTTCAAAGCTCAATCCTTTCTATTAGTTCCGACCACCTTCTCCAAAATCTGTTTGACTTGACGGTTAGAGACCTCCGCTTGCTCATTCGCTTGAGGATGATAGGGTGTAGTGACCCTATGCTTAACACCATACCCTTTAAGCACCTTCTCAAGAAATTTATTTACGAAATGCGTACCTCCATCACTAACAAGTGCTCTAGGGACTCTAAAACGGGCAAAGATATGCTTCTTCAAGAAAGATATAACAGTTTTCGAATCATTCAAGCAAGTAGGAATCGCTTCCACCCACTTAGAAACATAATCCACCGCAAGTAGAATGTAGAGAAATCCATTCGATGGGGGAAAAGGCCCCATAAAATCGATACCCCACACATCAAAAATCTCGACCACTATGCTTGGCTGAAGCGGCATCTCCTCTCTCCTACCAATGTTCCCCATGCGTTGACATCTATCGCAAGACGCCACATAGGTCTCACAATCCTTGAACAAGGTAGGCCAATAAAGAGTGGACTGAAGTACCTTGGCTGCTGTCTTTTGAGCGCCAAAGTGTCCCCCGTTAGGTTGTGCATGGCAAAACTCGAGAACACTCTCCATCTCCATCTCGGGCACACACCTACGGATGATAGAATCCGTGTAAATTTTGTACACAAACGGATCATACCATATGAAAGTCTCAACATCCCTTTTGAATTTAGCAAGTTTATATCGGTTGAGATCCCTTGGAATTTCTCCCACAGCAATATAATTAACATAATCCGCATACCATGGATCAACTCCCTGCGCAGCAACCACACACGCTCGCTCAGCCCCTTCAACAAATACGGCCATGATCTTTTCATCCGGGAACATTTCCTCAATATACTCGAAAGAATTATCACAATGTTTCCTAGTCTCTAACCTCGAGAGGTGATCCGCTAACACATTATCAGAAACTTTCTTATCCCGGATCTCCATGTCAAACTCTTGAAGTAGAAGACTCCACCTTATGATCCTAGGCTTCGTCTCCTTCTTTTCCATCAAGTACCGAATCGCAGAATGATCCGTGTACACTATAGTCTTCATGCCAACCAAATACTGACGAAACTTATCGAATGCGTACACAACAGCTAAAAACTCCTTTTCAGTCACCGCGTAATTCTTTTGTGCCGCATCGAAAGTCTTACTTGCGTAGTAAATGGCACAGAACTTCTTTTCCTTCAGCTGCCCAAGCACTACTCCAAGTGCTACATCACTTGCATCACACATTAGTACAAACGGTTGAGTCCAACCCGGTGTGATCAAGATAGGTGCAGTGATAAGCGCCTCCTTTAAAACTTGAAAAGCTGTTAGACATTCATCATCAAACACAAACGTAACATCCTTTTCAAGTAAGTGAGATAAGGGCTTAGAGTATTTTAAGAAGTCTTTAATGAATCTCCTGTAAAAATTGGCGTGTCCAAGGAAGGACCGCACTCCTCTTTCATTGGTCGGTGGTGGAAGCTTCTCAATCGCCACCATTTATCACGATCTACCTGCAACCCTTTAGCTAAGACATGATGCCCAAGAACAATCCCATCCTTCACCATGAAGTGGCACTTCTCCCAATTCAAGAAAAGATTAGTCACTTGTCATCTCTTCAAAACAGTAGCTAAGTTAGACAAACAAATATCAAAGGAGGAACCAAAAACAGAAAAATCATCCATGAACACCTCCATGATCTTCTCTATCAACCCATCGAATATTGCCATCATGCATCTCTGAAAAGTAGCAGGCGCATTACATAACCCAAATGGCATTTTCCGAAAAGCAAAGGTCCCGTAGGGGCAAGTAAAAGTGGTCTTTTCTTGATCCTTGGGGGCAATCATAATTTGGTTGTACCCCGAGTATCCATCCAAGAAATAATAAAACTCGTACCCTGCAAGGCGATCTAACATTTGATCTATAAAAGGAAGAGGAAAATGATCTTTACACGTGTTCTCATTCAACTTCCTATAATCAACACATGTACGCCATCCCGTAGGAATCCTTGTGGCTATCGCTTCTCCATCCTCAGCTTTAACTACCGTCATACCCTCCTTTTTAGCAACTACATGCAATGGACTCACATGGGGACTATCACTAATAGGATATATGATTCCGACATCCAACCACGTAAGGATTTTCTTCCTAATTACCTCTTGAATTGCAGGATTAACCCTTCGCTGATTTTGAACACTTGCCTTTGCCTCATCTAACAATCTTATCCTATGCATACAATACGAAGGACTAATTCCTTTCAAATCCTCAAGAGACCAACCAATAGCAGATTTATACTTCCTAAGAACGTTTAATAACTCCTCAAGTTGATCATCATTAAGAGAAGAAGATACAATTATCGGATATTTTTCATTGTCGCCAAGAAAGGCGTACTTCAAGTGTTCCGGCAAAAGTTTCAACTCCTCTTTCCTCACTTCCATCGGAGAGCTCTCGTTATCCAATGGCAAGTACTTTCTCATCCACTTGACTTCTTTCACCTTAGATCTTTCCGATTCAGACCTGTCATCACCCAAAGCAAGTAAGTTTTCAAGAAATTCAATACATACCTCGTTGGAGAGTCCGTCAAGCTCCGTAGTGGGATAAGTAAGAGATTCCATCAAACATGTCTCAGGAGGATCCTTTGACAGAATCAGAGACATGTCCTCTTTCACAATCTCCTCCACCACGTCAATACTATGACACTGCGACTCCATGGGCATCTTCATAGCTTTGTCTAAGTTGAAAAGAACTTCTTCTTTGTCCACCCACAATCTAAGCTCTCCTTTCTGAACATCAATCATAGCTCCAGCAGTAGCAAGGAAAGGTCTCCCCAAGATTAAAAGGATATTATCCTTGTCTTCTTCCATCTCTAGCACAAGAAAGTCCACAGGAAAGACTAGCTTCTCCACTTTGACGAGAACGTCTTCAATTATACCTTTTGGAAAAGTCATCGACCTGTCAGCCAATTGGAGAACCACTGTTGTAGGAGTAAGCTCCCCCAAACCAAGCCTCTGAAAGATGGACAAATGCATCAAATTGATGCTTGCCCCTAGATCGCACAAAGCTCGCCGTGCCGGCCCCTTTCCGATTTCACATAGAATAGTGAAGCTCCCCGGATCCTTCATCTTTTGCGGCAGCTTCTTTTGGATGATTGAGCTGCAATTCTCAGATAAATTCACCGTTTCAATTCCAATTAAGCTCCGCTTCTTCAACAATATGACCTTTAGAAATCGGGCATAGTACGACATCTCCATGATTGCCTCTGAGAAAGGAATGCTCAAGTTTATTATGTTCATTATCTCTGAAAACTTCTTGAACTTCTCTTCCAATCCCTTCTTCACAAGCTTGTAAGGAAACGACGGAGGTATCTTTGTCTTGGGAATCCCCCATTCATCACGATCAACCTTCTCCGCTTTCTCCTTTTCGGCTCTCAAACGCTTGGCTCTCTCCCACTTTTTCTCAGCTATTATCTCAGTACTTTGTTCATTCCGAACCACTGGAGTAGCATCAACATCATCGAGAGTGTTCGGAGTGACAACAGGCAATTTCTGGTGGGGTTCGACTAGGGTTCGACCTGTGGGACAGGTCGAACCATATACGTACTGGTCGAACCTTGCTTTTGGACAACAGCTCTCTTTTTGTATTTGAGATTTGACCTGGGTTCGACCTGTGGAACAGGTCGAACCATGGGTACCTAGGTCGAACCGGCCTACTGTACTTCCTCCGCCATCAGGTTCGACCAAGGTTCGACCTGTTTGATAGGTCGAACCATGACCATCGTGGTCGAACCATTGCTGCTACAAAACAGAGTGCTCCAAGTGGGATGGTTCGACCTGGGTTCGACCTATTGGATAGGTCAAACCAAGATTGGTTTGGTCGAACCGGTGTTCTGGAAAAACAGAGTGCTCCGAGTTGTGGGGTTCGACCATGGTTCGACCTGTTGGATAGGTCGAACCATCTGCAGTTTGGTCAAACCGATGTTGTAGTCTCTCTTAATCGTGTCCAGTGTGTTGGTTTGGCATCCCCTGTATTATTCGACCTTCAATGTTGGTCGCACCATGTTCCAAACTCGCCCTAGACATGTCCAAATTTGATTCCGGCCTCATAGGTCCCTCGTACTGAGTTCCCGACCTTAATGTGATGGCGTTGCAGGACCTTGGATTCTCAATACTTTAAGACGGGAACTTCCCCTTCTCAAGAGTTTGAGTAAGCTTGTTAACACTTCCTGCCATCTCCCCCATCAGTAATGTAAGGTCCTTCACCTGCTTAGATATAACCTCATGGTTTGCATCGATTTTCTTTTCAAGTTTGGCCTCAAGGCGGTTAACTCTTTCATAATTCTTGGTCATATACTTGTTTACAGTATCCTCAAGACCCGGTTTCCCTTCTTCCACCTTAGAACCCGGATCAACGCCCATCGGAGGTTGAATCGCATTATTCGGATTGCTCCATGAGAATTCCAGCCTTCGAGGCTGTTGATAACCACCCGGGGGACCACGATTATTAAAGTTTCCTCGATAGTTCCCTTGGTAGTTCCAGTTTCCTTGGTCTGGATACCTAGTCCCTTGAATACTCTGACCCATGGCATAGTGTGCCTCTTCCAACTCCTCTTGGATTGGTCCCTCATTCTTTAACTCCTGCTGCATGATTGGTACGCGCTGAGATAATTCGCTGATTTGCTTCTGTTGGGATTCAAGTAGCTTGTTGATATTGGACAAGCTAGAGACGATCTCATCCTCTCTACTTGTTTTAACCATTGCTTGTTCAACCTTAGCTACTTTACCAAGGACATAAGTACCTCTAACTCGATCAGTTGGTCAATCCCTCGAATTCATCGAAATATCTTCAAACAACTTTTTGGCCTCTACGGATGACTTTGTAAGCAATGCTCCATTAGAAGAAGTATCTAATAACACTCTTGAATCACAGTCCAATCCATTGTAGAATATACTGATATATTGAGCTTTAGATAGTCCATGTTGAGGACATTTTCTGAGCATGTCCTTGAATCTATCCCATGCTTCATGAAATTTTTCTCCTCCACCCATAGCAAATTGGTTAATGTCTTGCTTCATCTTAAACACCTTTGAAGGTGGCATATACCTCTCCAAGAACCTTAACTTCAGTTGCTCCCAAGTGGTGCACTCAGCTGCGTTGATAGTGTCATACCAATCTCTCGCCTTCTCAGTAAGCGAGAATTTGAACAAGAGGATCTTCCTAACATCTTCATGTTCTCCTGCGTCTTTTTGAGTACTTGCATAGCCCAAGAACTTGTTCAGATACTGCTGCGGATCCTCGAAAGACCCTCCTGAAAAGGAGTTCCTTTCTATCATGCTAATAAGAGCGGGATGGAGATCAAATGTTGAATTTGTTCCCCTTGCTCCTAGAACCCAGAATTTCCAGCCCCATTATTTCTGAATACCTCTCGGATGGCTAGATTATCCAGATTCGCTGCCATGTTGACTGTCTCTACTCCCGAATTAACTTCAATTGTAGCTTCAATCATCTGCGAAATCTGCTCGTCAACTTTAACTCCGAAATTCAGAGCTTCAGTTGGATCAATAGTCTTTGCCTTGCTCTTCTTCTTCTTCTTCTTTCTTGACGACGCTCCGATTTCAGGATTATAGGGTTCAAGTTCACCTTTCTTTGATCTCGTGAGCATACACCTAAAAAGAACTAGAATTAAAACAGCAAAACAAGTTAAATAGCCCTAACAAACTAGAAATAAAAAAAAGATATTTTAAGCCATCCGCGGCAACGGCACCAAGAACTTGATGAGCATTTTCTTAACACACAATTAATCCCCAAGTATGAAGGATATCAATTGTAGTTTCGAAGGTGACCAAGTTAAATATCGAATCCACGGGATGGATAAATATCAATTTAATTACGTTCTAGTAGATTATGACTATTTGGAAATAAACAGTTGGTTTATAAACTAAGTAAAAATTTAAATAGCTAATAAATAACAAGAGCAAGTAAATAATAGTTGTGATCAAATAAGATAATAGGTAGTTAATCAGGCCATCCAGTTTCATTCGTGAATTTGTACTTTCGTGTGTCGATGTCCGACTCTACCTTGTGGTTTATGGACGCATCGCTAGACCATGCAAATCTATTCTATAGACACAAATAGATAAGCCTTTGACACGTGTGAGTATCCTCAGAGCAAGACGTATACTTTACCTCCCTTTCTAGGTACTATCATAGTCAATTATTTCCCGTGCACTTAGTACTCTAACCCGATTTGATCTCCCTTTTTAGGTACTATAAAGTTATACTCTTTATCCTACTTGTTAACCCGAATTCAATTCAATTAACAAACATTCATATAAGACAGTTCTAATAAGACTTCGGAATCCCTTCACTTAGAATTATAACAATAAACCCTGCTCATTAGTGAACGCACTCAACCAATAATTATGTTATGCATTCAGACTCTACACAACGATTATTGATGCACAAAACAACTATGAGTATGGATTAAAAATGTGCAATCTTATATAAACTAAACTACAAGTAGTGTTGTACGGAGTATACACACGAAATACAAATTAACTCATAAAACCTTCATAACCCTAGAACTACCGAAGTGGCTCTAGCCCATGATTGATCTAAGAACAATCATGGTTAGTTGGACCAATCTTACTTGAGTCTCCAGCTACACCTCTGTCGCACCCTCCGGATGGACTCCTCTTCACGATCTTAAGCTCTTCGTGCCTGGACGTTCTTCGATGTCTCTCCTTTTTCTTGACTGCATGAGCCTCCTTTTATACTTGTAATCACATCTCTAGGGCTTGGAATGGGCTTTTCAAGTGATCTCACGCGTTTTGGCCTCAAAAATTCGGATAAGATAAGTTTCCACATTTTGGTTCGACCTCGTCAACAGGTCGAACCACTGGCCAACAAGTCGAACCCCAGGTCGAACCCTGCTACTGGACACATTCTGTGCTTAGTTCGACCTCTTGCACAGGTCAAACCACTTCCTCATAGGTCGAACCTCAGTTCGAACCATGCTACTGGATAATTTTCGCTCCTGGTTCGACCATCTGTTAGGTCGAACCACCAACATCGTGGTCAAACCCATCTTCTCGCGAACTGGTTCGACCATGGTTCGACCTGATGAATAGGTCGAACCCCTTGAGTCGTGGTCGAACCCTCCTTCTACTGTTTCACAATGCTGGTTTGACCTGTAGGAGAGGTCGAACCCTACTCCATCAGGTCGAACCCTACTCTTTCCTTGGCGGTTTGCATGATCTTGACTTTGTCTCTTCGATTCTTGGCACTTCCACTCTGTTTTTGCTATGAAAACCACTTAAATAGCTCCACTAGTACCTGATTCATGCTAATTCACAATATATATAGGTTTTCCACCTATTTCCACCTCAAAATGCTCCAAAACTAGCACAAAACCCGATGCCAAACTTGTGAATTTACACACTCATCAATCTCACATAGAATAGTGAAGCTCCCCAAATCCTTCATCTTTTACGGCAGCTTTCTTTGAATGATTGAGCTGCAATTCTCAGATAAATTCACCGTTTCAATTCCGATTAAGCTCCACTTCTTCAACAATATGTCTTTAAGAAATCGGGCATAGTACGGAATCTCCATGATTGCCTCTGAGAAAGGAATGCTCAAGCTTATCTTGTTCAGTATCTCTGAAAACTTCTTGAACTTCTCTTCCAATCCCTTCTTCACTTGCTTATAAGGAAACGGTGGAGGTATCTTTGTTTTGGGAATCCCCCATTCATCACGATCAACCTTCTCCGCTTTCTCCTTTTCGGCTCTCAATCGCTTGGCTCTCTCCCACTTTTTCTCAGCTATTATCTCTGTACTTTGCTCTTTCCGAACCACTGGAGTAGCATCAACATCATCGAGAGTGTTCGGAGTAGCAACATGCAATTTCTGGAGGGGTTCGACCAGGGTTCAACCTGTGGAACAGGTCGAACCAGGCACGTAATGGTCGAACCTACCTTCTGGACAACGGCTCTCTTTTTGAATTTGAGATTTGACCTAGGTTCGACCTGTTGAGTATGTCGAACCACGGGCTCCTAGGTCGAACCGACCTACTTTACTCCTTCCGCCCTCCGGTTCGACCAAGGTTCGACCTGTGTGATAGGTCAAACCATGACCATCGTGGTCGAACCGTTGCTGCGACAAAACAGAGTGCTCCAAGTTGTACGATTTGACCTAGGTTCGACCTGTTGGATAGGTCGAACCATCATTGATTTGGTCAAACCGATGTTCTGGAAAAATAGAGTGCTCTGAATTGTCAGGTTCGACCATGGTTCGACCTGTATGCCAGGTCAAACCATCTACAGTTTGGTCAAACCGATGCTGCAATGCCTCCTGATCGTGTCCAGTGCATTGGTTCGACCTCCCCTGTATGGTTCGACCTTCTATGTTGGTCGAACCATGGTCGAATCTTGCCCTAGACATGTCCAAATTTGATTCCGGCCTCATAGGTCCCTCGTACTGCGTTCCCAACCTCAATGTGATGGCGTTGCAGGACCTTGGATTCTCAATACTTTGAGACGGGAACTTTCCCTTCTCAATAGTTTGAGTAAGCTTGTTAACACTTCCTACCATCTCCCCCATCAGCAATGTAAGGTCCTTCACCTGCTTAGATATAACCTCATGGTTTGCATCGATTTTCTTTTCAAGTTTGGCCTCAAGGTGGTTCACTCTTTCATTATTCTTAGCCATATACCTGTTCACAGTATCCTCAAGACCCGGTTTCCCTTCTTCCACCTTAGCACTCGGATCAACACCCATCGGAGGTTGAATCGCATTATTTGGATTGCTCCATGAGAACTCCGGCCTCTTACGCTGTTGATAACCACCCGGGGGACCACGATTATTAAAGTTTCCTCGATAGTTCCCTTGGTAGTTCCGGTTTCCTTGATCTGGATACCTAGTCCCTTGAATACTTTGACCCATGGCATAGTGTGCCTCTTCCAACTCCTCTTGGATTGGTCCATCATTCTTCAACTCCTGCTGCATGATTGGTACGCGCTGAGATTATTCGCTGATTTGCTTCTGTTGGGATTCAAGTAGCTTGTTGATATTGGACAAGCTAGAGACGATCACATCCTCTCTAGTTGTTTTCACCATTGCTTGTTCAACCTGAGCTACCTTCCCATGGACATAAGTACCTCTAACTCTATCAGTTGGCCAATCCCTCGAATTCATCAAAATATCTTCAAACAACTTCTCGGCCTCTACGGATGACTTTGTAAGCAATGCTCCATTAGAAGAAGCATCCAATAACACTCGTGAATCACAGTCCAATCCATTGTAGAATATACTGATAAATTGAGCTTTAGATAGCCCATGTTGAGGACACTTCCTAAGCATGTCCTTGAATCTATCCCATGCTTCATGAAATTTCTCACCTCCACCCATAGCAAATTGGTTAATGTCTTGCTTCATCTTAAACACCTTTGAAGGTGGCATGTACCTCTCCAAGAACCTTAACTTCAGTTGCTCCCAAGTGGTGCACTCAGCTGCGTCGATAGTGTCGTACCAATCTCTCGCCTTTTCAATAAGCGAGAATTTGAACAAGAGGATCTTCCTAGCATCTTCATATTCTCCTGCATCTTTTTGAGTACTTGCATAGCCCAAGAACTTGTTCAGATGCTGCTGCGGATCCTCGAAAGACCCTCCTGAAAAGGAGTTCCTTTCTATCATGCTAATAAGAGCGGGATGAAGATCGAAAGCTGAATTAGTTCCCCTCGCTCCTAGAAGCCCAAAATTTCCAGCCCCATTATTTCTGAAAACCTCTCGGATGGCTAGATTATCCGAATTCGCTACCATGTTGACTGTCTCTACTCCCGAATTAACTTCAGTTGTAGCTTCAATCATCTGCAAAATCTGCTCGTCAACTTCAACTCCAAAATTCAGAGCTTCAGTTGGATCAATAGTCTTTGCCTTGCTCTTCTTCTTCTTCTTCTTTCTAGACGATGCTCCGATCTCAGGATTATAGGGTTCAAGTTCACCTTTTTTTTACTCGTGAGCATACACCTAAAAAGAACTAGAATTAAAATAGCAAAACAAGATAAATAGCCCTAATAAACTAGAAATAACAAAAAGATATTTTAAGCCGTCCCCGGCAATGGCGCTAAAAACTTGATGGCTGTTTTCTCAACACACAATTTTAATTCCCAAGTATGAAGGATATCAATTGTAGTTTCGAAGGTGACCAAGTTAAATATCGAATCCACGGGACGGATAAATATTATTTTAGTTATTTTCAAGCAATTATGACTATGTTGAGAATTGTAATTGTTAGTTTGTAAACTAAGTAATAACTAAATTAGAAAATAAATAACAAGAACAAGAGAAGAGTTGTTGTGAATAAATAAGATGTTAGGTAGTTCATCAGGCCATCCAGTTTCATTCGTTAATTCATACTTTCATGTGTCGATGTTCGACTCTGCCTTGTGGAATATGGACGCATCGCTAGACCATGCAAATCTATTCTATAGACACAAATAGATAAGCTTTTGACACGTGTGAGTATCCTCAGAGCAAGACGTATACTTTACCTCCCTTTCTAGGTACTATCATAATCAATTATTTCCCATGCACTTAGTACTCTAACCCGATTTGATCTCCCTTTTTAGGTACTATAAAGTTATACTCTTAATCCTACTTGTTAACCCGAATTTAATTCAATTAACAAACATTCATATAAGACTGTTCTAATAAAACCTCAGAATTCCTTTACTTAGAATTATAACAATAAACCCTGCTCATTAGTGAACGCACTCAATTAATAACCATGTTATGCATTCAGACTCTACACAACGATTATTGATGCACAAAACAACTATGAGTATGGATTAAAAACGCATAGTCTTATATAAAATAAACCACAAGTAGTGTTATACGGAGTATACACACAAAATACAAATCAACTCATGAAACCTTCATAACCCTAGAACGACCGAAGTGGCTCTAGCCCATGATTGATCTAGGAACAATCATAGTTAGATGGACCAATCTTACTTGAATCTCCAGCTAAACTCTCTTGTATTGTGTATTGTGTCCTTGGTGATCGTGATCTTGATCGTGATGATTTTGGAACATCTTCCTTGACTGCATGAGCCTCCTTTTATACTTGTAATCACGTCTCTAGGGCTTGGATTAGGCTTTTCAAGTGATCCCATGCGTTTTGGCCTCGAAAATCTGGATAAAGTAAGTTTTCGCACGACGGTTCGACCTCAGCAAACAGGTCGAACCACTGGCCGCAGGTCGAACCACAGGTCGAACTCACCTACTGGAAGTATTCTGCACTTGGTTCGACTTCTTGAACAGGTCGAACTACTCCCTCTTGGTCGAACCACAGGTCGAACCACGCTTCTGGACAATTTCTGCTCTCAATTTGACCAACCGTCAGGTCGAACCCCCAATGTCGTGGTCGAGTCCATCTTCTCGCGAATTGGTTCGACCGTGGTTTGACCTGATGAACAGGTCGAACCCTTCGAGTCATGGTCGAACCCCTCTTCTGCTGCTTTGCAATGCTGCTTCGACCTGCTGGAGAGGTCGAACCCTCCTCCAACAGGTCGAACCCACCTCTTTCCTTGGTGGTTCGCGTAGTCTCGACTTCGTCTCTTTGATTCTTGGCACTTCCACTCCGATTTTGCTATGAAAACCACTTAAATAGCTCCACTAACACCTGATTCATGCTAATTCACAATATATATAGGTTTTCCACCTATTTCCACCTCAAAACTCTCCAAAACTAGCATAAAACATGATGCCAAACTTGTGAATTTACACACTCATCAAAAAGCACGGCTGTTGGAGAATCCCAGCTGCAGCTTAGCAGGTGATGAACGGCGCTGAATAGCGAGGGCAGCCGATGATGGCTCTGAATGTGAGAAGACAATGGGTGAACGAAGGGTGTGCTGCATCATGGAGTCCAGGTAGGGAGGCCCATGTTGTTGAACGACGATGGCTGCAACGGGATGTGTTGGCAGCGTGACCACTATATGTCGACAAGGACTCGACGTGTATCAATAGCTTTCCATAGACGCTAAGGTTTTGTTGAACCCAAAGGATATTAATGGTGGAAGCAAGGCTGTTGAAAATCCTAGCATTGGCTGCTAGTTTATTAACGTGTTGCAGCCATTCGTCGACACTGAGGAAGGCATACATGCAGTCTCGGTGAATAGCGGACAACGTAATGGTGGTGGAACCAGGTGGAGCAACTTGACGTCACGATCGAACAGGGGACTGTGCTATGGTGGTCATTTACTTATGGCCAAGGTGGCTACTGGCAGCGCGCCGGCTGTATGTAGATGGAGATGATCGGTAGCCACTGTCGGAAAGGATATCGATAGTGGACGGCATACATAATTCTAGCAGCAGTTTATTCACCGACATGTAGTCACACGGGAGAAGTAGCGGCGGTGATTTAGGCTGAGCGCTGGGTTTCCAGTGGGCCATGGTTTTTTGGCGGAAAGTTTCACTAGTGGGCAGCAGTTATATTGTTGGAACGGTGCCACTTCAAGTGGTTGTTTTCGAGTTGCTATCGTCGGTGCTGGGTTGGCTTGGCGATGAGCTTCCGGCGGGATGGTCGGTGAGAGTTCCAGTGGGCGGTTTACCCGGAATGCAGTAGCATGGCTGAGAGGCACTATTTATCACGGCAATTTCCAGGCTGTTTTGGATGTGCATGTGGTTTGGATGGCTTGGGCCCCAAGTTTTGTCTTCCTACTTGTTGGGCAAGCCATTTCCTTATTTGCTTTGAGAGTTGACCTAGTCAATTCTATTTTAGGCAACTTTTTATTCCTTATATATAATTTATATAATTGTTTAATTTGCCAATTATTATTATATATTTGGATTGCATGTGCTATTTGATTTACTGTCGTATTTGTCGTAATAATAGCATGTTTATTTGTATAATTATATCTGTTATATTGTATGAATGAAAAAACCTTATTGTTAAATAACTAAGTGGGAGAGGTATTGGTCAAGATCCCGCGGCCTCCATTATTGATTTATTAAATGATGCAAGTAAGCTTATGAGTCGGTTATAGTGCCTTTCTCCCCAACGGATAAGTTTTATTTGTGGATCACGGGAATAAATTTCATGAAATAATTATTATTTATAATATGATGCAAGTAAGCTTATGAGTCGGCTATAGTGCTTTCCTCCCTAACGGATAAGTTTTATTTGCGGATCACTGGTACAAATTAATAATTGATGGTTAAAGGAAATTATTTGAGGACATGTGGACTTCTCCAACTGTAAGACACACAAACTTGGGTATCATACTTATATCAAATAATGGTATACACTTAGATGCAATTAATATGTATCCTCCCCAACGGAGTCACTGCTATTAAATTGTATGGCTAAAGGACAACCGACTATTAATCATTGAGTCATAAGGTTAATTATGACGTATGTAATTAATGGGTAACATCTTCTCTTGCGAAAGTTAGGGTTTGTATACGTCCACACTAACGTGCCATGCAAATTCACGGTGCTTGAGATGTCGGTGAATTTGTTTTATATTGTTTATTGAGGGAATCAATATAAAATTTAAATTCAAAGAGTTTGATCGTTCTATTTATTTACTTGATTCTCTGAATTTTTGAATAGTTTATTTCGCTTATTGTTAACTAAAGGAAAACATATTTACTAGTCCATAATAAATGATTAAAAAAGGAATCTTGATTTTAATTCTTACTGCTTAGGATAAAATGTGTTCTCACTAAGGATGCCTTCTGATGCCTATTTAAAATCTTTAGTGAAGAGGTGAGAAGTTCATAGAAATATGATGGTCTCATGATACTCTTCTGATACTCGAGTAAGTTAGAAAGGCAAGAGGTCATGGTAAACTAGATGAATGAATTAGAAATACTTGAAATAGAAATTGAAGGGATAACCTAGCTTAATTTATTTTTCATAGTTTGCCTAAATGTTTCGAGCAAGTTTCACCTGAATTAAAATAAGTTGTATATGGTGGGAAACTTCTGACAAAACATGTGGTAAAGAAAAACCAATTTCATCAAGAGGTGAACAAGGATAATATTTTATTCACTAGTTGTTGAAACATGATTAATGATGGCGTTTACTGACACGTTGTGTGTAAATACTGGAATCATTAAATATTTTAAACATAGTGATGATAAGATAATTTAATACATGGGTAAACTACAAAAGTAGTGGCTGTTGCAATGGGAGTTGTTTGTTTATCTTAAGATAGGAATAAACGTTTGATTAAGAGAAATTAACTTTATGTACGTTTTCATAGAAAGAATTTTATTTCGGTTTCTATGCATTTACAGATTAATAGTCTATTTTATTTAAATGACATGGTCATTATAATGAAGGATGGAGCTATAATCTGTTATGGTATGCTAGTGACAATTTGTACACTCTTAAATCATGTTTATCTCACGAATGCAACAAATAATAATTAATAATGCATCTTCTAATCATAGTAAGAGAAAGGAACCTTCAGAGATGAACTAAACATACTTTTGGCATCTAAGACTAGATCATTTTATTTAAGTACGATTCGAATGTTGATAGCCGATGGACCGTTAGGTTTATTGGAAGTGGAAACTATCGAACTAGTGAGTCTTACTTGGAAGTAAAAATGATTAATTGCCTTTTTCAAGGCAAGGGGGTATAGAGCCATGAAAAGATATGTTGGAAATGGTTCATTCTGATTTAAGAGATCTTAAGATTATCCCGGCGAGAGGTGCATATGAATATTCGAAGATTATTCTAGGAACAAGATATATTTATTTGATGCAATGCAAGTCTGAGTACTATGATTAATTCAAGGAGTGCATGGCTGATGCAGTGAGGCATCATGGAAAATATATCAAGTCACAGCGATTTAATCGTGGTGGCGAGTACCTCATAAGTTTAGGAGCTATTAAATTGGAGGTTGGGATTGAATCCCAAGTTCTCAACACCGGGCAAACCCCTGCTGAATGGTGTGATGTAAAAAAGGAATATGGCACTTATGGAAATGGTTAGATAGATGATGAATTATTTGGAATTACTAAATTTATTTTATGGGTAAGCCCTAGAAACAGCATGTCGAATATTTGTTTGTTTGTGGGATATTGAACTTAGCCGCATTTCTAGTGAAATGTCAAGAGTAAGTGTACTCTATCGCTGTTGTATACGCGTGACCAAGTGCAAAATTTATAGTATTGTCGTCCCAAGTGAAAAGGTAAACTCAAGTTGTATCCGGATTTTCCATTGATTTATGTTTTGTAAGGATTATCGAGATAAGGTTTTGAATTAAGAACTATGATTACTCTATCAATTAACTAATGAACTAGACAAGCAACTAATTATAACAAATATCAATCAAATCAAGTAGCAAGATGAGATGGAATGGATGAAGTATATCTAAAAAGAGAGCAAGGCTAGCAACATTATGGTCAAGGTCTTATGTAGACTTCACACTTACTCAAGCATTGATGACTTTCAAGTTATGAAACTAAGGGCAATCACAATTGTACCCCTAACCCCTATGGCCAAGGTGATTAGGTTCTCAACTCTTTTACAAGTTTAAATCTCTTAAGATTGTCTTACTCTCAATTCCCTCATGGGTACTATGATCATAAGTTGGTTCCCCTCACTAGTTCATCACTAATGTTCTATCATGAGGTTCTAAGCACTTGGAGGGAATGGCTTTCCTCCCCTCATACTAACCAAGTCACCTAATACAATCAATTGATTCAATTAAACCACCACACATAATATTGGAATGGCCATCCTAACACTATGCATAGAGAATTTAACCACACACATCATGCATCAAATGAGAATAAGCATTCATGATAGAAAGTAATCATAACAATCAATTCATCAAGCTTTAATAGTGCAAAAATCTACATATTTCCTAACCAATCATATTGCTAGCCTCACTTGAGGACTAGCCACAAATATTCATTGCCAATTGGCTACAATCCAATACATGCTCCATATGAGCAATATAATGAAGAAAGTAGCAAAATAAAAGAGATTGAGCTTCCCCTTGAAGGTAGACTCCTTCTTCCTTGATCATGCCAAATTCTTCAAACAAATCTGATTTTCTCTTCTTAGATGATGGAATGGATGGATGTATGGATGGATTTATGAAGATCAAGGTGAATTGATGGATTTAGATGGTGTAGATGGATTGTAGATCTAGTGTGTGAGGAAATGTGGTGTGGATTGTGTGTAACTGCTCTCAATCTGATATAATGTGAATCCTTCTTTTAATTTCGCACAAATCATGGTTTTATATCACTTATGGACCTTCTAGAAGCTTCCGGAACATTCTGAAAATTACACAGGATTTTGCACCTACACGGCCCGTGCTGCAGTACACGGCCCGTGTAGGGCACACCTACTTCGGCATTTTGTGCGTGCTTCCGGACACGGCTCGAGCTGCAATACACGGCCTTGATCATGGCCGTGCAGCACTTTCTGCCGACAATACACGGCTTCTTCTTACAGGGCCGAGCTCCGCACACGGGGCGTGCAGCAGCGCACGGCCGAATCTCTGGCCGAGCAGCGTATTCTGATGACATTACACGGCCAGCTGCTACAGGGCCGTGTTCCGCGCACGGCCCGTGCAGTTGCCTGGCCTATTCTTCGTCTCCCTTTAGCTCCCGACTCCGTTTTTTGTCCGTTCCATGACCTGTTTTACATATATTCAAGCTCATTTACACAATTCTATAAGTTCGTACCACTTTCCTCAAAACAACAATAACTCCACCAAAATTAACACAAATACGGATAAAAACATCCGAAAATACACACATAAAGATACTAAAACCTAGGTGAAAATGACGACAATCAGATATCCTAGAAAAATGAAGGATGGTTTATTTAAATAGTCCAAAAGATCAGAATGTGATTGTTGACACGAACACTAGATTTTGGAAAGGGACTTTGTAATAAATTACAAATCCATGTATAGATTCTTATAAAAGGTGTGAGAAGGGAAACACAAATTTTAGTACTAAGACTACAATAGGATATACAACAAGTAAACTGCATCGTGTGTTACATCTGATACACAATTGCTTGTAGTGCCTTGTCGTAGTGGGAGGGTTGTTTTACAACACGATAGATTTATGTTTTAGGAAAGTCATGAGATTTGATCCCTAGTAAACATGAAATCAGCCCATGGACATGACAAAGCACTACAAGATCGAAATGTAGAATCTTAGCAAATTGCAATGAATATTGAAATAAAATCTATGGATTATGAATCAAATCTGGAAGCTTGTAGAACCACTAAATGGTGTAAAAGCCATTAGATGTGTGGCTACACAAAATTAAAAGCTTGTTTGTTGATAGTTACCCGGGGGAACACGATTGTTGTAGTTTCCTTGGTGATTCCTATTTACTTGATTGTTCAGATATCGTGTTCCTTGAATACTTTGTCCCATGGCATAGTTTGCCTCTTCAAAATCCCCTTGGATCGGTCTCTCTTCTCCATCCTCCTGCTTTGTCATCAATGGTATTCTTTGTGATAAATTAGTAATCTACTTTTGTTGGATTTCAAGTAGCTTGTTGATATTAGCTAAGCTTGAGACGATCTCACCTTCTCTACTCGACTTTACCATTGTATGTTTTAGGAAAATACTGATGTATTGAGTTTTAGAAAGCCAATGCTATGGACACTTTTGAAGCATGTCCTTGAATCTATCCTAAGCCTCATAAAGCTTCTCATTACCACCGATAGAAAATTGATTGATTTCGTGTTTCATTTTAAACACCTTTGAAGGTAGCATGTATCACTCCAAGAATTTCAATTTCAATGGTTCCCGGGTAGTGCATTCAGCAGCATTAAGAGTATCGTACCAATCTATCGCCCTTTCAGTAAGCGAGAACTTAAATAAGATGATCCTCCTTGCATCTTCATGAGTTCCTGCATCTTTTTTATGTACATGCATATCCAAGGAACTTATTAAGATGTTGTTGAGGATCCTCAAAAGTTTCCCCTGAGAAGGGACTCCTTTTGATCATGCTGATAAGAGCAGTGTGAAGATCAAAATTAGCTCCTGCCCCTCTTGCTCCTAACAGCCCCACATTGCCTGCTCCACTATTCTTAAAGACTTCACGGATGGCAAGATTATCCGGATTCACTGCCATGTTGATTGCTTTTGCTTCCAATATGTCTCCGATTGCAGCTTCAATCACTTGCGAGTTCAGCTCGTTAACTTCACCTCCTAAATTAAAAGCTTCAGTTGGTTCTATATTCTTGTTCTTCTTCTTCTTTGCCTTCTTCTTCCTCGACGATGCACTGATCTCCGGATTAAAAGGTGCTAATTCTCCTATCCTTGATCTAGTGTGCATACACCTAAAAAAATAGACGTTACAAAATTAGAACAAGAATAGAATAGTTTCAAATAAAATAGCAACAATAAATGAGATAAAGACAACTGTCCCCAACAACGGCGCCAGAAACTTGTTGGGCATTTTCTCAACACACAATTTTAATCCCCAAGTATGAAGGATGCAATTATAGCTTAGATAAGCGACTAAGTTATATTTATCGAACCCAAAGGATAGTTGATTATCAATTTATTATTATCTAGACTAAAGAAACTATTATTGGCAATTTATGTTGAGAATAGTTATTAAACTAAGAACTAAAAATAAAATAGCAAATAAAATAAAGACAGTAGATATAAATGAGAGTTTGACAAGTGAGAAGATAGGTAGCTCTTCAGGTAATCCAGTTTCACTAATTAATCTCCCTTTTGTATGTCAATGTTCGACTCTGCCTTGTGGATTATGGATGCATCACTAAGCCATGCAAATCTACTCTATAGACACAAGTAGATAAGCATGTAACACGTGTGAATAACTTCGGAGAAAGAGATATAATTACACCCCCTTTCTAGGTACTATCAGTATCAATTATTTCCCGTATACTAAGTACTCTAACCCGATATGATCTCCCTTTATAGGTACTATATAATTATCTTTTTTATCCTACTTACTAACCCGAATTCAATTCAATTAATATGTATTCATATAAGATAGTTCTAATGAAGTTTCGGAGTCCCCTCACTTAGAATCATAACATATTATTAGATTTGTATACTAAAAGCCTTGCTTATGTATTGAACAATGTTTTAACAATTTTATTTGAAATGAGAATCATATGATCAAATATTTTTGCATATTATAAATTGTTTATTTATATGTTTGTGCAAAAGTCAATTTACTTTATACTGTAGATAATAAGTTGAGCGACAACACACGGAAGATCATATTATCGGTTTTCTTATAAAATATAAACAGATACTCACAACCGAGATAGACGGGGACTATCTATCGGGATAGTTGTAGTGTGATTCGGTATTAGTTTGCCTTGACTATAGAATCACATTAGTGCACCTTGTGTGTATTGGGCAGGACCGCTTGAGATCGTTCGACTTATACTGTCTATATAGAAGAACTTGATCTCTGGTATTATGGATGTTCGTGCTCTTAATCCCTATACAATAACCTCGAAACGTAAGGCAGTATTTATTTCTTTGATTCATCAATGGGTAAGATTTATATATTAAATCAATAACTCGGTGAGTTGGGAAATAGTATTGTCTCTATGGTGTGTTGTTGATTGTAGAAGAAATCAATGTCCGTTATAGGTTGATGATGTCCCTTGAGGAACTCATAAAGTTTTATCATGTAAATCTTGCAAGTGGATTAATTCTGGCATGATAATAAGGTTGAGTGGTACTACTCTCGGATGAGATATTAATTAATTTGACTTGTCAGTAACTTAATTCATTAATGGGCATTGTATATCTTAAACATGGGGAGACTGTCGGGCTCATAATAAGGAGCCCAAAACATAATTTTGGGATTGGATGGGTAGTGCAGTAATAATATTTTAGTGGACTATATTATTATTATTGGATTTAATTATAAGCTTTGGGCTAAGCTTGGCTAATTAAACCCAATTGAGGCCCAATCAAATTTATCCTCCTGGTCCCTGTTGTAGCCCAATATATAAGTCATCTCTGCTTCTAGAAACCTACAAGCTTCCGCTATTTTTGACGTGAGAAAAGGAGAGAAGCAGATTGAGAGAATCCTGCAGATTGTTGCCCACACAACATCGGGATTTGACTTAGGTCATACATCAGAAGGTCGAGAGGTAGTTCTCTGCAATGATTTATCCTCTACATCGAACCTGAAGAAAGGTAAACTTTTATTTTTCTTCTGCTGTAATTGTTTACTTGTATTCCTAACGGATCACACTGAGCCAAACGATCCAATAGCCAATAATTGGTATCAGAGTATTGGTTTCGTGGTGAAACGTAAGATGTTAGGTAGGGTTTGTACCTTACGTGTGTTATAGTCGATGAGAAAGCATGAGATTAGGGATTGTATATGTGTGAATTATCATATGTGCTTTGTCGATACTTATTGCGTGTGATTATTATGATTGTACATGCTGGACACACATGCACACACAATTGCATCGTGATTTGGTTAAAGTCATTGTACACGGCGGGGCTTGTGCAACCAGGCTGGATGAATATAATTAGAATCATCAACGCGATGGTGGTTGTGACTATTGCTAACCGGTAAAAGCCCACTGTGGATGTTGGGGCTACTGGGTTGCAGTCGTACAATCGCGATGGCATGGAAGCATGGTGTCGCTAGGCTGAACGTGGCAGTGGGTGCAAGGCTGCATGACTAGTGGCTGTTGGTTGATGAAAGTCGATGGTGATCATCGAGTAGGAAGTCACTGACGTGGGTGAGTCTTGAATGATGGGGGCGACTAATGGTTGTCGACGACTGCTGGAGGCGTGGTGTGTGGCGCTGGACTGTTGATGGAGGTGTCAATGGTGGCGTCTACATGGCTGAATATTATGACCATAGCAACCATAAATTGATCCATAAGAGTAAGTCTACAAGGAGCGAAAGTGATTATTCACGAAAAATAAGAAAATGAAAACAGAGCAAACCTGACACTAAAGGGATCAGTGTCAGTATTCTGCTGGGTAAAATTTGAAAAGATAAATTAAAAACACGCAAAATTCAATAAAATTAGGGATTACTCCCCGGCAACAGTGCCAAAATTTGGTGTGCTTCGTGGTGGAGCCTTCTCCATTATCTCCAATCTGCCTTGTCCTCTGCAGCCTGGATGTGTGTGATGATGAATCTTGGTTGTCTTTTTAAAGATTCAAAAAATCATGTTTTGATAGTCATTGCTTTTCTCCTTTGACCTTCCTTTCTGAAGAGTGTCCTTCTTTGATTATGATCACTTTTTTATTAAAAATATTATCAAGTTTTCTCCAGTTTATATAATGTTTGTGAAATATATTTTCCTAATTAGTTATCACTTTTTTATTAATGATGTTATCACTTTTCTTTTAAAATATTATTATCACTTTTATATTATAAATAGTTTATGAAATAGTTTACAATACAATTATAATTTTTCATTAATTCAATATCAATTTTTGTTATCACATTTTATAAATTTAAAATATTTAAATTAAAAAAAAATAAAAATATAAAATATAAGGCTTAAAAAATAAATTAAAATATATCAATTAAATAAAAAAATAGTATATGTAAAGATTAATTAATTTTTTTCCGTAATTAATTTTTTAATTTTTAAATTAGAAGCAACCAAATAGGGCCCTTAAAAAAAACTTAAATGGATCAATGGATGATCCGTCTCACGAATCAGGATCCGTGAGACGGTCTCACCCAAAATTTTTCCTAAAAATCAAACACTTACTTGAGGTCATCTTCGAAAAACTTTGATGAATCGGATAATAATTAATAATATTTTAAGAATATTTCATATTCGAATTGATAAAAAGTGATAATGATCCAGCAAATTTTTAATAAATAATTTATAGTATAAATATAAATAAAAATAATAATATTTTTAATGAAAAATTATAACATTTTAAAAAAATATATAACGGTATCACGCTTATGTAAGACTGTCTCTCGTAAGCCCTTACGTGAGGTGGATAAAAAGTGATAAAAGTGATACTCAATCGATGAAAAGTGATAATGGTAGAGTAGTCATTTCATGAACAATTTATAGTATAAATAAAAAATAATAACATTTTATAGTGTAAGTGATAACATTTTATAGCGAAAGTGATAATATTTAACACTACATAAACTTTTATCTGTCTCACATTTTTTGCCTTCATATATATATAATGATTGTTATATACTTCTTTCGTACCGGGTTAAAGTTTATATTTTCTATTTTAGTTTGTCCTAAACTAAGTATTATATTTCCTTTCTTGTCATGTGGGACCCACAAAAGACAATTAATTATTCCACATAGGATCCACACACAACACTAATAAAGCTACCCACTACACAGTAAATATTATATTTCTCAATTCACTATCTATTAAATATTATACTCCCTCCATCTCAGGCTAAGAGTCTCATTTGCTTTTGGGCACGTGGATTAAGAAGTATTATTATTTAATGTGTAGTGGGTAGTTGTATTAGTGGGTGTGGGCCCCATATTTTAAATGTATTAGTGGGTGTGGGTGGGTCCCATGTATCCAAAAAAGAAAATGAGACTCTTTGGGTGGGACGACCAAAATGGTAAAATGACCCTCTTAACCTGGGATGGAGAGAGTATGTTTTAATCTACGTGCAAAAAGTAAACGTCAACGTTAATGTGGGACAGAGGGTGTTGGATTGTATACTAAAAGTCTAGCTTTAGTATGAACAATGTTTTAACAATATTTGAAATGAGAATCATTGATCAAATGATTGAATCTTATAATTTATTTATATGCCGATGCAATAGTCTATTTACTTTATATTGTAGATAATATGGTGTGCGACGTTGCACGGAAGATCATATTATTGACTCCTTATAAAGTATAAACAAAAGCTCACAACCGAAATAGACAGGGACAATCTATCGAGATGGTTGTAGTGTAATTTAGTATTAGTTTGTCTTGACTATATAGGAGAACTTGAACTCAGTTATTATGGATGTTCGTGTTCTTAATTCCTATATAATAACCTCGACACATAAGCCAGTATTTATGTCTTTGATTCATCAATTGGTGAGATTTATATATATTAAATCAACAAGTTCG
The DNA here is from genome assembly GCA_023678885.1 of Pogostemon cablin. NCBI lineage: Eukaryota > Viridiplantae > Streptophyta > Magnoliopsida > Lamiales > Lamiaceae > Pogostemon > Pogostemon cablin. The sequence continues at coordinate 15,625,742 of CM042953.1, read as the reverse complement.
GTGAGTTGGGATATGGTGCTATCTCTATGATGTGCTGTTGATTATAGAAGGAATCTATGTCTTATTAAATAGGTTGATAATGTCCCCTTGAGGAGCTTATAAGGATTATCATGTAAACCCTGTAGGTGGATTTATTCCGGCATGATAACAAGGTTGAGTGGTACTACTCTCGGATGAGATATTAATTAATGGAGTTATCAGTAACTTAATTAATTAATGAACATTGTATATTTTAAACATGAGAAGACTAACGGGCTCATTATAAGAAGGAGCCCATAACGTAATTTGGGATTAGAGCGGCAGTGCAGTAATAATATTTTAGTGGACTATATTATTATTATTGGATTTAAGTATAAGTTTTGGCTAAACTTGGATACTTAAGCCCAATAGAGGCCCGACTCTAATTTCTCCTCCTGGTCCCTGTTGTAGCCTATAAATAAGTCATCTCAACTTGTCCGGAACCCTAATTCACACCTAATACATGTTGAAAGTAAGCAGATTAAGAGGATCTTGAAGATCATCGCTCACACGACGTCAAGATTGAACTAGGGAATACAGTAGAAGATCAAGAGATTGTTTTCTGCAGATGTTCTTCCTCAACATACCCTGGTAAAAGGTAATACGTTTCTATATTCTTGCTTGCGCTGATTTAGAACCCTAACGATTCACGTTAACCAAACAATTGAACACTAATAGAGGGAGTGTAAAATTTCATACTTGAAAAACTTTTAATTATTTTTTTTAATTTTAAGTAATATATTATTTAGCCTCATATATTAATCTTGTCATTAATAATTTTTATTGGAATTATTACTATAAGTTACACACTTTATATCATTATTATTATAAGTACATGAAAATTTTTGTATTAATGTGTTGATGTGAAGTGTTGAGACTAGTGTCGTCACATCTGAAATTACACCGATCCTCCACTAGTTGTTATTTAACCACTAAAATATTTGTGTAGTGTTGTTCTTAATGTTACTTTCAAGGTTGTGGCAGTTGAATGATGATCATATTGAATGGACCCACAAGACTGAAGAGCAATCTGGGATATTCTAGAAGTCCAGAAGATTTTAGAAGTTAAAAATAACTACCCAAAGTAGTGGGTTGGTTATTTGCTGTAATGGGTGATTGTCATATGTCCTAGTGGACCACTTATTTGAAGAAGGCCTGCAGAATGCTTTACGACTATAAACAGAAGTTGTTAAACTTCATTCTAGGCGCGGAAAAACTTAGAGAATTCCTACAAAGAGACTCGTCGGACGTAGAGTTTACTCGACTACGTTCTTCTTGTAGTGTTTCACTGGTGTTGTAACATCTCGTTCTACGTCACGTGTATAGTATTATCCTGTACATTTTGTGTGTACTGTCCACAGGCAGTGGAAGTGCATACTTAAAGTAGGGCTTATTTCTAACAATCTATGTCTTGCCATTTGGAAATTTGTTTAGAATTTATATCCGTGTTGTGTATTCGAAAAGTGGAAGGAATGTTTCAATCTCTTTGAATCAGATTTTTGTGAATCACTTTTTCCAAGTTAGTGATATTTTTTCCATGAGTCTGCTACAAACTTATTCATAAGTTTGTAGAAAGATTGAGTAATTCTGTGTGTTAAGTCTTCCTCTGTACAAACTTGCATATTCGTATTCAAATTTTATTCTGATAAGAGTCGGTGTTGTACGAACCACACTAAGGACAACATCACTGTAAACACTTACACACCTGATGGACCACAATGACAAGTGGCATCAGAGCTAATACTTGACGGTACTAAGTGTTGATTCCTGGTGTTAAGTGTTGAAGTTTCATGTATTATTATGCTAGATCGATTAATCGTCCTCCCATACTTGATGGAACCAACTATGCCTTATGGAAGAGCGAATGAGGAGTCACATCAAGTCCATGGATGAACGTGCTTAGAAAGCTATTTTGGCAGGCTGGACACCCCCACAGTTCAAGACTGTGATGGAGATTAAATCATCAAGAATGAGCTTGAATGGACCGATGAGGAAAACACTCAATCGAAGTTGAACGTCAGAGCACTCAATGCAATCAACTCATTGATTGATACAGTGATGTTCAATCTGATCCAGAACTGTACATCAGCAAAGGATGCTTAGGAAAGGCTTCAAGAGCACTGTGAAGGAACTAGAAGTGTCAAAAAGGCAAAGGCGATGATATTGAATGCGCAATTTGAGAGCTTAAGGATAAAGGAAGTCGAGATTATCTCATCGTATAACGAGCGACTCTATGACGTGGTGAATGAGATATAGTCACTTAGGGATCCTATCTCCAACATCAGGTTAGTAAGCAAAACTCTACGTACGCTTCCTAGGAGATTTAATGGTAAAATTTGTGCTATAGAAGAGTTTAGGAACACTGATCTGTTGAGTTATAATGAGATGATAAAAAACTTATGAAATGAATTTATCTCAACAAGATGCTGTGTATGATAGAAAAGATGGTGTTGTTTTTAAAGGTGAAACTTGTGCTTGTTCTAGTTCTAGTTCTGGTAAGACGTCTACCATAACTGATATTAAACAAGTTGATAATAATGTTGAAAACATTCCTGATGATACTAACAATATTGCTTTACTTGCTAAGAAATTTGAGTCTTATCTTAGACAAAAGAAGAACAAGTCTAAAGCAAACATTCAGCCTAAGGTAGAACATTCTCCTCATACTCTTGTTTGTAAACCCACTCAAAGAAGAAAATTTAGGTATGATCTTGAGTTTAGGAAAAGATCATTTATGATGAATGTACTGATTTTGGTCATTATGCAAGTGAATGTGCTAACTATCTTCTAAAGAAAAGGATGAGCCTAAATGCTTGTTTGAGTGACGATAATTCTGGAGGAGATCCAGATGCAAATGAAGAAGAATTTGCGTTCTTAACACAATGTGTAAAGGAGAATTTCTCTGAGAGTGACTCAGATGTTGGATCTGGTATGTCAACATCAGAAACAACATCGTGTAGGTTTATGTCTACTTCTAATCTTGATATGAACTATATTAATGCTTTCTCTTCTAGAGTAGGTACTACACAGAACCTCTAGAGATGAAGATTTCTGAACTTCTAAAAGAACTGAAAGTTGTCAACCAAGAGAATGATGGTTTAATTGAGACCATAATAAGGCTTGAGGTAAATCTTACTAAGAAGGATGCTGAGGTTGCTAAATTATTTTTCTAACAATTTTCCTGATAGGACAGGCTATAGGACCCTTGTTTGTCATTATTGTTCAAAACCTGGTCATATTCATCCTTACTGTTTCAAACTGAAAGATGATATACTTTCAGGAAAAATGTTGACTGGAGTGTTACCATATAAGTATTCACACACACCTAAATCTGCTTAGGTCAGAAAACCAAAAGTGCTTTGTAATGTTGTCTGTACTTCTTTATAAGCATGTGATCCTGGTCTATGGTATTTTGATAGTGGTTGTTCTAGACATATGACTGGTAATGTTGAATACTTAAAGGATTATAAAACTTCTGATGGTGGTAAAGTTACCTATGGTGGTGGCTCTAAGGGTAATATTGTTGGTAAAGGAACTTGAAATGTTAAAGGTTTTTCAAATCTGAAAAATGTGCTTCATGTTGAAGGTTTACGTGCTAATTTGATAAGCATAAGTCAATTATGTGATGATAATTTGAATGTGAAATTTGATAGGAATTCATGTTTTGTGCTGAATGAAACTGATGACTATGTGTTGATTGATAGTCGATCTGCTGATAATTGTTATTGAATTCATAACAACATTCACTGCAATATCTCACAACATGATGAAAGTGTGCTTTAGCATAAAAAAACTTGGTCATGTAAATTACAGAAATTTATAGAAATTAGTTAAGTTTGAAGCTATTAAAGGATTGCCTAAACTCAATTTCAAAGATCCACCTATATGTGGTTCATGCCAAAAAGGTAAGCAGGTAAGATCTTCGCACAAAATTACATCAATGTGAACATCTTCAAGGTGTTTTAAATTGCTTCACATGGATCTCATGGGTCTTAAGGAGACTGAAAGTCTTGGTGGTAAGAGGTAGTCTTTTGTTGTTGTTGATGATTTTTCTAGATTCTCATGGATTGAATTCATTAGAGAAAAATCTGACACGTTTAATGTGTTCAAAGTTCTTTTCAAAAGGTTCAAAAATACTTTCAATCTTAGAGTATGTAGGATCAGAACTGATCATGGTAGAGAATTTGAAACAACATGTTTGCTGATTTTTGCGTAAAGAAAGGCATTATGCAAGAGTTTTCATCAACTAAAACCCTACAGTAGAATGGGATTGCTGAAAGAAAGAATAGATCACTGCAAGAATTTGCTAGAGTTATGCTTTCTTCAATGAATGTGTCTAAAAGATTTTGAGCTGAAGCATTGAACACTGCATGTCATGTGTCTAATTGGATTCATTTTAGACCAGGCTGTTCTATTACTGCTTATGAACTACTGTATAGGAAGAAACCAAACTTGAAATACTTTTATGTATTCTGTTGCATGTGCTACATTCTGAATGATAGAGAGTAGTATCTTTCAAAGTTTGATTCTAAGAGTGATAAAGGTCTTTTATTAGGATATTCTAAGAATAGTAAAGCTTACAGACCAGAACTGGTAAAGAATATGTCAATGTTGTGTTTGATGATTCATCCAATATTGCAGGTAAAAAGATGGAAGATGATATCTCTGACTTGGTTGAAATTGTAAAACCAGTGAACAATGTTGAGCCGAATGTGATCACATCGCCTACAACATCAAGTGTTGATTCAGAAGAAGATGAGAACCAACTCCACAGAACTCCGTGGAATACTCTTACTCACAGATGTAAGAAAGAACACCCATCATCACAGATCATTGGTGAGTCCTCTGTTGGTGTTCAAACAAGAAGAAAAGGAAAATTTACAAGATGTAGTACGATTGGTTTTCATGTTTAAAAAGTGCAATCAGGTATGTATTGAATGTTATTTCTCTTCTGTTAAACCTTAGAATATTACTGAAGCTTTAAAAGATGAATGTTGGATAGAGGCTATGCATGAAGAACTTGAACAAATCACTAGGAATGATGTTTGGAGTCTAGTACCTAGGCCTACAAACACTAATGTGATTGGAACAAAGTGAATTTTTAAGAACAAAACTGATGAATCTGGTAACATAGTAAGAAACAAAGCTAGGCTAGTTGCACAAGGATACACACAGGTTGAAGGAATAGATTTTGATGAAATATTTGCACCCGTAGTTAGAATAGAGTCTATTAGGCATCTCTTAGCTATTGCATGCTTTGTTGGTATCAAATTATTTCAAATGTATGTTAAAGCAGCGTTCTTAATTGGTATTTACTTGAAGAAGCTTTTGTTGAACAACCGAAAGCTTTTGTTGATCCATTTCACCCTGGTCATGTGTACAAATTGAAGAAAGCTTTGTATGATCTCAAACAAGCTCCTAGAGCATGGTATGGTAGACTAACTAACTTCTTACTTCATTTTGGATTCATTAGAGGTGAGGCTGATAGAACTCTTTCCATTAAGCATGAATCTGATGGCTTTTTTATTGCTCAAATTTATGTTGATGACATCGTATTTGGAGCAACATCACATGTCATGATGGACAGCTTTGTGAAGGCGATGACTACCACGTTTGAGATGAGTATGGTGTTGGATTGTATACTAAAAGTCTAGCTTTTTGTATGAACAATGTTATAACAATTAATTTGAAATGAGAATCATATGATCAAATGATTGCATCTTATAATTTATTTATATGTTCGATGCAATAGTCCACTTACTTTATACTGTAGATAATATGTTGTGCGACAACACGCGGAAGATCATATTATCGGTTTCCTTATAAAGTATAAACAGATGCTCACAACCGAGATAGACGGGGACTCTCTATCGGGATGGTTGTAGTGTGGTTTGGTATTAGCTTGTCTTGGCTATAGAATCACATTAGTGCACTTGTGTGTATTGAGCAGGACCGCTTGAGATCGTTCGACTTATACTGACTTATAGGAGAACTTGATCTCAGTTATTATGGAAGTTCGTGCTCTTAATCCCTGTACAATAACCTCGACACGTAGGGCAGTATGTATTTCTTTGATTCATCAATGGGTGAGATTTACATGTTATTAAATCAACAAACTCGATGAGTTGGGAAGTAGTGTTGTCTCTATGGTGTGCTGTTGATTGTAGAAGGAATCCGTGTCCGTCATAGGTTGATGATGTCCCCTTGAGGAGCTCATAAGGATTATCATGTAAATCCTGCAGGTGGAAATTATTCCGGCATGATAATGAGGTTGAGTGGTACTACTCTTGGATGAGATATTAATTAATTGAGTTGTCAGTAACTTAAATTAATTAATGGACATTGTATATCTTAAACATGGGGAGACTAACAGGCTCATAATAAGAAGGAGCCTAAAACGTAATTTTGGGATTGGTACGGTAGTACAATAATAATATTTTAGTGGAATATATTATTATTATTGGACTTAAGTATAAGCTTTGGGCTAAGCTTGGATACTTAAGCCCAATGGAGGCCCAACCCAATTTCTCCTCCTGGTCCCTGTTGTAGCCCATGTATATAAGTCACCTCAGCTTATCTGGAACCCTAATCTAATCTAATCTAACTGATTATTCACGTGTGATGAGGGTTGAGAGCAGATTGAGGAGGTCTCGTAGATCGTCGCCCACACGACGTCGAGATCGGACTTGGGACATACATCAGAAGATCAGAAGGTAGTTTGCTGCTGCTGTCCGCGACCTTGCGAAATTTTTATAAATTCGTACAGTGCTTAGAATTTGATGATCAATATATTGACACTAAGCCGTCGAAGAGAGGATATTCTAAACACAAAGATCACTCAATTCCAACATCAGACGAGGAAGTTATTGCTATTCTCGTGGGGCTGCGCATGCTGCCTGCGAGAATCAATCTTCATCAACATACCTTGGTGAACGGTAATCGTTTCTATGATTTATTGCTTCCGCTGTGATAGAAACGCATGATATTCTAACGGGTCACGTTAACCAAATGATCCAAGCGTCAACAATTGGTATCAGAGCTTCGGTTTCGTGGTGAAGCGTGACACGTTAGGCTAGGGTTTATGTGATTAATTTTTTGAAATTAGGATCGCATGTTTAGGGTTTTGGTTTTACTGCGCAAACCATGAATATCCCTATGTGAAATATACCCTATATCATATTTGTTCATTGATGGTTGTGTGTGAGAGGATTCGACGAAAACTGTTCGTCAATTTCACATGGAAGGAAGAAATTGAGAGAAAATCCAGTGCAGTGATATTGCAGAGGCAATTACCGGAGTTTCAACCGTCGGATCAAGCTGAATTTTTGTCAGCACGTTCAAATTTTTGGATGTACATTCTGAACGGTGAAGATCGTATTTGGTGCTTTGTGTTGTCGGGAATACGCCGAAAACAGAAGCAGTTTTTTGGGCGATTCTGTTCTGCGCAGTCGAGGGAAAAGAGCTATTTCTCACAATCTAACCGTTGGATCGACCTGTAATTTGGACAGCATGTTCAAACCTCACAGGTGTAGATTCTGGATGGTGGAGATTGGATTCCCAGGTACCTACAGTTGCAAACCATGAACGACAGTTGGTGTAGTTTGATGTTGCGCGTTGGGCTGAACTTGGTTCCGTGCAAGTAGGCCCTTGGACGAGCGACAGTTCGAGCGGATTTGTATCAGGTTCGATTGGTCTGCATCAGGTTCGATCAATGATGCACCAGGTTCGAGCAGATTCACATCAGGTTCGATTGGTCTGCATCAGGTTCGATCGACTCTGCACTAGGTTCGAGCGGGTTTGCATCAAGTTCGACTGGTCTGCATCAGGTTCCGCGTGAGTCTTCACAATATGATCGGGCAGGGTGCCAGAGTGGTGCAGCAGGCTGCAGGAAGGTCGATCCCCATCGCAGTTGTCCGCATTCGTGATTGGTGGCGAACAATCGAATTCGCTGTTATATAACTGTTATAATTGATTTATTAATTGATCATTGTTATATATGTATGCATGATTCTCTATGATTTATTGCCTTAAATAGAAGCATGCTAGATTGCTTATTATATTTGGTATATTATATGCATGTATGTTGGAGTGTTGATCAAGTCAACTTATTTTTGGCAATTTATTTCCTTATATATAACTGCTATAATTATTTTATTGGTCAATTATTGTTATATATTTGGAAGTATGAGCATGCTAGGTTGCATATTTTATTCTGAAATATTATATGCATGTAAAAACCCTCGGTCTTAAATAACTAAGTGGGAGAGGGGATTAGTAATTAATTCCCACGGCCTCCATTATTGGTTTGTAAGTGATGTGAGTAAACTTGCGCGTTGGCAATAGAGCCTTCCTCCCTAACGGATGAGTTTACTCACGGATCACTGGTACAAACTTCTTTAAATAATTATTGTTTGTAATGTGATGCATATGGACTTGCGCGTTGGCTATAGTGCCTTCCTCCCTAACGGATGAGCTTATATGCGGTTCACTAGTACAAACTTATATAATTGATGGTTGTAGAAAGTTATCTGAACGCGTGTGTACTTCTCCAACAGTAAGGCACATAAGCTTGGGCAGCGGACTTGGAATCAAATAATGGTGCACACTTAGATGTAAATAATTAGTATCCTCCCCAATGGAGTCACTGCTATTATTTGCATGGCTAAAGAGGAACCGACTATTAATTATTTTGTCATGAAGTTAGGTTGACAAATGAAATTAATGGGTAAAACCTTCTCTTGTAAATGTTCGGGTTTGTAAACGTCCACACTAACGTGGCTTGCAGACTCACGGTGCTTGAGATGTCGGTGAATTTTATTTTTATATTGTTTTGAGGGAATCAATATAAAAGGATAAAATTCGAAGTTTTGATCGGTAAATTAATTTATGATTCTCTGATTTTCAAATGGTTTTATCTCACATATTATTAACTAAAAGAAATTATATTTACTTGTCCAAATTAGATGATTAGAAAAGAATCTTGGTTTTGAATTTTACTGCTTAAGAAAATACATAGTTCTCACAAGGGACGTCTCATGATGCCTATTAAAGTCTCTAGTGAAGAGATGAGAGGTTCATAGAAATATGATGGTCTCATGTAACTCTTCAGATACTTGAGTAAGTTAAAAGGCAGAAGATCATGATTTAATTTGATGAATGAATTGGGAAAGCATGGAGTATAAATTGAAGGGAAACCTAGATCAATTTAATTCTTCGTGAATTGCCTAGATTTTTTTGAGTAAGTTCCACGTAAATTACAATAGGATGTATATGGTGGAAAACATCTGGCAAAACATGTGGCAAAGGAAAGCCATTTTCATCATAATGTGAACAAGTTTTATATCTTATTCACTAGTTGTTTAAAACATGATTAGTGATGGCATTTACTGACACGAAGTGTGTAGATACTGGAATCACTAAATGTTTATTACTAAGTGAGGATAAGATTGTTATGACATGGGTAAAACTACAAGAGTAGTGGCTATTGCAGTGGGAGTTGTCTATTTATCTAATGATATGAGTAGACGTTTGATTATGAGAAATTGTTTTACGTACGTTTTCATAGAAAGAATTTGATTTCGGTTTCTATACATTAATAGATGGATACTCCATTTCATTTAAATGACATGGTCATTATAATGAAGGATAGAGTTGTAATCTGTTATTGTACGTTGGTGAACAATTTGTATACTCTTAAATCATGTATATTCCACCGATGCAACAAATAGTAATTAACAATGAATCTTCTAATCTTAATAAGAGAAAGATACCTTCGGATATGAACTAAACATATATTTGGCATCTAAGACTAGATCATTTTACTTGAGTAGGATTCAAAAGTTGATAGCCGATAGACCCTTAGGTTTATCTGAAGTGAAAACTATCTGACTTTCGAGTCTTGCTTGGAAGTAAAAAATGACTAATTGCTTTTTCAAGGCAAAGGAAAGATATATATGTTGGAATTAGTTCATTATGATTTATGTGGTCCTAAGATTGTCCGGATGAGAGGTGAATATGAATATTCGTCAATCGATGATTATTCTAGATACCGATATATTTATTTGATGCACTGCATGTCTAAGTTCTTTGATTAATTCAAGAATTGCAAGGCTGGTACAGTGAAGCGTCATGAAATATATATCAAGTAATGACGATTTAATCATCATTACGAGTACCTCTTAGGATAGTTAGGAGCTATTAATCAGAGATTGAGATTAAATCTCAAGTGGTCTACACCGGGCATGCCCCAGCTGAATGGTGTGGTGGATAGAAGGAATAAGACTCTTATGGTAATGATTAGATAGATGGTGAATTATTTGGAATTACTTAATTCATTTTATGGATAAGCACTAGAAACAGTAATTCATTTGAATGTTTGTCTGTTTGTGGGATATGCTATAAAAATGAAGGTGATTTATTTAGTCTAAAAGATCGAAGGGTGATTGTTAACACAAACACTAGATTTTTGGAAAGAGACTATGTATTAAATCATAAACCCATGTATAAATTGTTCTAAATGAAGTGAGAAGGAAAAACACAAAGTATAAGTACCAAGTGTACAAGAGAATATACCACAAGGTAAACTGCAACGCGTGTCACATCTGATACACAATTGCATGTAGTGTCTTGTCGTAGTGGGAGGGTCTTCGACAACTTGTAAGATACATGTTTTGGGAAAGTCGTGAGACTTGGTCCCTCGCAAACATGAAATGGACCCACGGATACGACGAAGCACTACAAGTTAGAAATGCCAAATTTTAGCAAAGTGCAATGAATATTAAAATAGAATCGATGGATTTTAAATTAGGTCTGGATGCTTGTTGAACCGCTAAATGGCGTAAAAGCCATTGGAAGCGGGCATGCAAGAATAAAAGAGGATCATAGAATAAGGTGAAAACCTTGGAACCAAGCTTGTTGCGAAAAGGTATACTCAGAAAGAAAGAGTTCGATTATGAGAAAACCTGTTCGCCGGTAGCTATACCTAAGTTGATCCGGACTCTTTTATTTGTTGCTACTCATATGAAATATGAGGAATAGCAAATAGATGTCGAGACAGCTTTCCTGATTGGAAGTCTTAAGGGAAACATCTATGTGAAGCAACCAGAGTGATTCATTGCAAAAAGCTAAGAGCATTGTGATAATAAGCTTAAAAGTGTTCATTCATGGACTAAAGCAAGCTTCAAGATCATGAAACATCCGTTTTGATGAGGTAATCCAGTGACATGGATCTAATCAATGATCGGATGGGTCTTGTGTATTGAAAAGAGTGATGGAAATGTGGTGGTATTTCTTGTACTATACGTAGATAGTATCTTGCTCATTGGAGACAATGAAAGAGTATTGTCGGGCGTATGGGTATGGTTGATAAAGCGGTATGAGATGAAGGATTTAAGAAGAGCAAAAATATCCTTTTGATCACGGTAATACGGATCACAAGAAAGAATGTTATGCTTATCTCAAGTTTCATATAATGATACGATCCTTACTCGTTTAGCATGTGAATTTATCTAAGTGAATGTGTCTTGTGACACAAAAGTAGATAAAGAAGATGAAAGCGGTTCCTTATGCTTCGGCAAATGAGGAAGCTTAATCTAAGGAATGCTATGCACGAGATTGGATATCTGTTTTGCCGATGGCATGAACAGTGGGTATCAAGATAACCCAAAATAAGAATGTTGAACTGTGGTAAGATATATACTTATGTACCTGAAAAGGACTAGAAACTATATGTGGGCTTACCGAACAGATTCACTGATTCTTATGGGTTACATAGATTCAGATTTTTCAAATCAGATAGGGACGGAAGTAAATCCACCTCAAAGGTTATGCGTTTAATTTTATGAAGTTGAGTCATAATGTGGAGGAGTGTTATATAGAAATATATTTCAGACTCCGAACTCCATCATGGATAGATGATAAATTGGAGCCTATGAGGCAGCCAAAGTATCTGTATGACTCTAGAAACTTCAAGATGGACTTCGAAGTATTTCTAAGTTTGCCCAAGGATATCACAATTTATATTGATGATATTGGTGCAGTTGCAAACTTGAAGGAATCACGAGCCCATAAGGAAATTAAACACATGGAGCGCGAGTACCACCTGTTACGAGAAATCGTATGATGAGGGGAAGGTTGTTGTCACCTAGATTGCATCGGATGATAACCTAGTAAATCCATTTACAAGGACCTTAAGGCGAGAGCTTTTGATGGTCGTGTAGTGGGAGTGGAAATCAGATGTATGGCGGAAGACATGACAGCATAGTCTTTTAGTATAAGTGGGAGATTGTTGGATTGTATACTAAAAGTCTAGCTTTTTGTATGAACAATGTTATAACAATTAATTTGAAATGAGAATCATATGATCAAATGATTGCATCTTATAATTTATTTATATGTTCGATGCAATAGTCCACTTACTTTATACTGTAGATAATATGTTGTGCGACAACACGCGGAAGATCATATTATCGGTTTCCTTATAAAGTATAAACAGATGCTCACAACCGAGATAGACGGGGACTCTCTATGGGGATGGTTGTAGTGTGTTTTGGTATTAGCTTGTCTTGGCTATAGAATCACACTAGTGCACTTGTGTGTATTGAGCAGGACCGCTTGAGATCGTTTGACTTATACTGACTTATAGGAGAACTTGATCTCAGTTATTATGGAAGTTTGTTCTCTTAATCCCTATACAATAACCTCGACACGTAGGGCAGTATTTATTTCTTTGATTCATCAATGGGTGAGATTTACATGTTATTAAATCAACAAACTCGATGAGTTGGGAAGTAGTGCTGTCTCTATGGTGTGCTGTTGATTGTAGAAGGAATCCGTGTCCGTCATAGGTTGATGATGTCCCCTTGAGGAGCTCATAAGGATTATCATGTAAATCCTGCAGGTGGAATTTATTCCGGCATGATAATGAGGTTGAGTGGTACTACTCTTGTATGAGATATTAATTAATTGAGTTGTCAGTAACTTAAATTAATTAATGGACATGTATATCTTAAATATGGGGAGACTAACGGGCTCAAAATAAGAAGGAGCCCAAAACGTAATTTTGGGATTGATACGGTAGTACAATAATAATATTTTAGTGGAATATATTATTATTATTGGACTTAAGTATAAGCTTTGGGCTAAGCTTGGATACTTAAGCCCAATGGAGACCCCAATTTCTCCTCCTGGTCTCTGCTGTAGCCCATGTATATAAGTCACATCAGCTTATCGGGAACCCTAATCTAATCTAATCTAATCTAACTGATTATTCACGTGTGATGAGGGTTGAGAGCAGATTGAGGAGGTCTCGTAGATCGTCGCCCACACGACGTCGAGATCGGACTTGGGACATACAGCAGAAGATCAGAAGGTAGTTTGCTGCTGCTGTCCGCGACCTTGCGAAATTTTTATAAATTCGTAATGTTCTCAGAATTTGATGATCAATATACTGACGGAAATCTGTCGAAGAGAGGATCGTTTAAACACAAAGATCACTCAATTCCGACATCAGACAAGGAAGTTATGGCCATTCTCGTGGGACTGCACATGCTGCCTGCGAGAATCAATCTTCATCAACATACCTTGGTGAACGGTAATCGTTTCTATGATTTATTGCTTCCGCTATGATAGAAACGCATGATATTCTAACGGGTCACGTTAACCAAACGATCCAAGCATCAACATATGGTTGGTGATCTAAATTATTTTTAGGGCTCCAAATCAAGCAAAGTGTTAGTGGTATCTTTATCTCAAAGAGTAAGTATGCAAGGAACTTGGGGAAAAGATTTGGCCTTGAGAACGCTAAGCCTATGAACACACTTATGAGAACATCACAGAATCTGTACAGAGATGATGATGGCTTAGATGTTGACCACACTCTATATAGATCAGTGATTGATAGCCTTCTGTACTTAACTTCGAGCAGACCTGATATTATGTATAGTGTCTGTATATGTGCTAGGTACCAAGAAAATCCCAAGGAATCTCATATGAATGCTGTGAAGAGGATCATCCAATATGTTGCTAGAACAAGTGGTGGGACTATGGTTTTTGAAGGATACAAATAACTCCCTAGTTGGTTACGTGATGATGATTGGGCAGGTGATTGTGATGATAGAAAGAGCACAAGTGGTGGATGCTTCTATATGGGTAATAATCTTGTTTCTTGGTATAGTAAAAAACAAAAATGCATATCCCAATCCATCGTTGAATCTAAATATATTACTACTGGAAGTTATTGCACACATTTGCTTTGGTTGAAAAAGATGTTAGATAATTATGTGCTTGAGACAGATACTTTAGTGATTTTTTATGATAACACGAGTGCTATAAATATTTCTAAAAATCTTGTACAACACTCACTCACTAAACATATCAGCATAAGACATCATTTCATTAGAGATTTAGTTGAGAAAGAAGTAGTAAAGTTGGAGTATATTTCTACTGAGAAACAACTTGCTGACATTTTCATGAAAGCACTTGATTTCGAGAGGTTTTTTTCACTTAGGAAATCTATTGGACTCTGCATTCTATGTGTCATGCCTAATGTTGCCTAAAGTGTGATAACACTCGAAGCGACACTACTGTAACTTTTGTCATTTTATGTCATTAACTGATTTGGTAGCTTATTTTCTTGCTGCTAACTACATTCTGGTTTAATCTTGAGGTGCAATTCTGGACATACATAGCCGAATGCACTAGTTCTAAAAAATCAAAGGTCTAAACATGTTGAGTAACTAGGCACACGGGCTTACAACCATGATGTGTTCTTTTTTAAAGGCTGTTTAGTTTAAAAAATAAATAAGAACACTCTTGGACTATCACTGAGTAACCAGACACATGGGGATAACAACCACGATGTGATCTTTTCAAAAGGTGGTAAGTTCCTTGAGATTGAAAAGTGCATAAAAATTAATAAAAGGATATAAGTGTATGTGTGCCAGCATAAAAAAAATCAACCTTGTCGGATTTTTCCAGAATTTTTTAACTCATGAAAATGTGTTATTAAATTGATTATTTTCAATACATTAAGTGATGAAATTTATAGTATATTTATTTATTAATTATGCATATTGTTTCTCTTTTATTTATTAAGGCCATATTTTCTCATATAAGTTAGTGAGCCTTAGTAACTGTTGCATTTGATCCCCCTGCATTACACGATCAGTAGTTACACTTAGTGGACATACACCCTTCTCAAACCTTCTCTTTTTCTCTTTAAATTCTCGATGTGTGATGTGTGAGTTGACATGGTGTGAAGTTTGCTTGACTGGTTAATCATTACACAACACTCTCTCACGTACCTTTGGTTTTTCAAAATTCAAATTGTTATCTCAATCACGTATCTCAATGTCTCCTCCAAAGATAAACCTTCCCTCTTCCAGTGCAAAACATTCCTCATCATCCAAACCCTCTGCTTCCTCTCGCAAATCCACTCCACTCCAAATCCTAGCTTCGATGGCCGAGAATGTCGTGACTGGTGCTGCTCAGAATGTAAATCCTAATGCAGCTACACTTCCGCTTGGACTCGTTGTAAAGTTATCCGTACCTAGACATATTGTCCTTCCTCAATGTACTCTCGACTCTGTATTCCTCTTGCTTCAGGCTCAGGTCACTGATTCAGGCATTCTTGTATCTCGAATCAAAGTCCCGATGCTTGAACCTCATCCTACCATTGTCCAATCTGATATTCCCACTACATCATCTGAACCCACTCAAACTACTGTTCTTCCATCTGAATTTCTATCTGAAACTCAGCCATCTGAAACTTTTGAACTATCTGACCCTGTTCAAGTCCCTTTCACATCATCACCTATTTCTTCTTCTATCTAAACTGAGCAGAATCCAACCGTGTCTTCTCCTTCGTCATCACCGCCTATTTAGATTATGTCTAAGGTGACCAAGAACATTGCTCCTAAGCACAAGGATCCACCCATGCGCTGGTTTATCCATGTCCAAAAGAAGAGTCAAACTACTGCTTCACAAAATGCTCCCAGTACTGCTAAATAGAAATCTCCTATTTTCTTGTCTGATTCTGATGATGACTCTGCTCCAATGGATAAGGTTGTTCTTGGAGAGAACCCCACGATGGCTGAATTTGTCATAGCCCTGAAGAAAAGGAGACGAGGTAAGAAAGTTGTATGTGATGTTGCCGCCTCTATTGCAACACCTGAAGAAGAAACTAAAGCTGATCTGGACCAACTGATTGATGATATTGCCATTAATGTTTCAACTAATAAAGTTACACCTGCTGATGTGGATGCAGACCCCTCTGATCCTGATTCATTGTCCAATGATGAAGAGGATGTTGGATTGTATACTAAAAGCCTTGCTTTAGTATGAACAATGTTATAACAATATTTAGAATGAGAATCATTGATCAAATGATTGTGTCTTATAATTTATTTATATGTCCGATGCAATAGTCCATTTACTTTATACTATAGATAATATGTTGTGCGACAACAGCAGAGATCATATTATCGGTTTCCTTATAAAGTATAAACAGATGCTCACTACCGAGATAGACGGGGACTCTCTATCAGGATGGTTGTAGTGTGATTTGGTATTAGTTTGTCTTGACTATAGAATCACATTAGTGCACATTGTGTGTATTGAGCATGACCGCTTAAGATCGTTCGACTTATACCGACTATATAAAAGAACTTGATCTCTGTTATTATGGATGTTTGTGCTCTTAATCCCTATACAATAACCTCGACACATAAGTTAGTATGTATTTCTTTGATTCATTAATGGGTGAGATTTACATGTTGAGAAGTAGTGTTGTCTCTATGATGTGCTGTTGATTGTAGAAGGAATCCGTATCTTATCAAATAAGTTGATGGTGTCCCCTTGAGGAGCTCAAAAGGATTATCATGTAAATCTTTCAAGTGCATTAATTTTGACATGATAATGCGGTTGAGTGGTACTACTCTCGGATGAGATATTAATTAATAAAGTTGCCAGTAACTTAATTAATTAATGGGAATTGTATATCTTAAATATGGGGAGACTAACGGGCTCATAATAAGAAGGAGCCCATAACATAATTTGGGATTTGAGCGGCAGTGCAATAATAATATTTTAGTAGTATATATTATTATTATTAGACTTAAGTATAAGTTTTGGGCTAAACTTTGATACTTAAGCCTAATGGAGGTCCGACTCTAATTTCTCCTCCTTGTCCCTGTTGTAGCCTATAAATAAGTCATCTTAGTTGTCCATGAACCCTAGATTACACGCTTAACCATGAGAAGGAAAAAGGGAACAGCAGATTGAGAAGATCTTGAAGATCGTCGCCCACACGACAGCAAGATTGGACTTGGGAATACAACAGAAGATCAAGAGGTTGTTATCCGCAGCTATTTTTCATCAACATACCCTGGTGAAAGGTAATGCAAATTTGAATACTTGCTTCCACGGATTTAGTTTGCATGGAACCCTAACAGTTCACGTTAACCAAATGATCGAACGCCCACAGAGAATGCACCCGAGGAATCTGATAAAGGTGCTACCTCTAATGAATTTGATGAGGATGCTGCTGCTACCGATGATGAAGCTGCTCCAGATGCTGATAATGATGATGATGATGAACCGGATGATGTTACTAATCCTGATGATGCTGATGAAGATGATGATGATTTTGAATATGATCTTGAGAACTTTGGAACTGACCGATTCTACTTTGTTGATGGTAAGGCTAGATATAAGAAATTTACGAAGAAAGATGCCATTCATGAAAGGAAAATGAAGGATGCAGACCTTGTCACACACAATATCACTCAATTCTTTGAAGAACAAAGTTTGCTCAAATCTCTCAGGTACTCAAGTACTTTCTGTAGCAATTGAATTTGTGAGTTTTATGCAAACATTAGTTCATGCATGATTAATAGTAATAGTCCTAAGTTTGGAAAGATTTACTTTAGGGGTAAGTTTATGATTTTTCTCCTGAAACGATAAATGCATTATTGGGGACTGTACATGCTGTAAGTGATGATGATATTGATGATATGGATGAGATTGTTTCTGTGATTATTGGTGATCTAACTACTAGTTGGCCTAAGAAGTTGTTCAGTCCAAGTTTAACAAGCTTACATGCTATCTTGCACAAGCTTTGTGTCTACAATAGATTACCTACTTCTAACATCACTAGAGTCACTACTGAGCATATCGTGCTGATTTATAAGATAGGGAAGAACTTGCCTTTTAACCTTGATGAAGTTATTTATAAAAACTTGATCATTTATGGTGGAAACATTTCCAAGGTTGGCAAGTTACCATACCCTTCATTGATCCATCTACTATTGTCGGATCAAGGTGTTAAGAAGGGTAAGGGTGATTTTCTATCTCTGAATGCTCTAGTGTTAGGTATTGCTAAACATCTGCTTGAAGGTAACCGCATTGTTGATCTACCTTATGTGAACCTCGCTCCTGCTCATGAACCTGAACCTGGAACTCAGAATGTTGCCTCTGATGCTGGAAACAATATTGTCCGCACTGATGCTTCTGCTCAATCTGAAGAGGTTGTTTCTGTTACTGTGCATCGCAGGTACATTGAAGAGAAATCTACTACACTCGCACGCCAAGTGTCTCATCTTAGACTCCAAGAGTCTGCTTTGAATAGACTAGCTGACTGGATAGATCAAAGAGCTCAGTTCTGAACTGGTTTGTTATCCATACCCACAGGATACCAATTGTCGTTGCGGTCCAGTGGGTGTGTAAGTGTTTAAAGTGATGTTGTCCTTAGTGTGGTAACACTTCGTACAATACCGACTCTTATCAAAATGAAACTTGAATACGAATATGCAACTTTGTATAGTAGAAGACTTAACACACGAAATTACTCAATCTTTCTACAAACTTATGAATAAGTTTGTAGCGGCCTCATGGCAAAAATATCACTAACTTGGAAAAAGTAATTTACAAAAATTAGATTCAAAGAGATGGAAACTTTCATTCCACTCTTTGAATACACACACGGATATAAATCCTAAACAAACTCTCAAATGGCAAGACTTAGATTGTTAGAAATAAGCCCTACTTCAAGTATGCACTTACACTGCCTGTGAACAGTACACATAAAATGTACGGGATAATACTATACACGTGATGCAGAACGAGATATTACAACATCATTGAAAACACTTTTAGAGGAACGTAGTCGAGTAAACTCTATGTTCGACAACTCTCTTTGTAGGAACTCTCCAAGTTTTTCCGTGCCACGGAATGAAGTCTGATAGCTTCTATTTATAGTCGTAAAGCATGCTGCAGGCCTTCTTCAAATAAGTGGTCCACTAAGAGATATGACAACCACCCATTAACAACGAATAACCAACCCACTACTTTGGCTAGTTATTTTCAATTTCTAGAATATTATGGACTTCTAGAATATCCCAGATTGCTCTTTAGTCTTATGGGTCCATTCAGCATGATCTTCATTCAACTGCCACAACCCTGAAAGTAACATCAAGCACAACACCACATAAATATGTTAGTGGTTAAATAATAACTGGTGGAGGATCGGTGTGATTCCAGATGTGATGACACTGGTCTCAACACTTCACATCAATAATCTCCTCCAATCACATCTATCATAACCACATAACCTGATGCAAAGAAACAAGACAAAACAAGATCTCTAAATAATACATGACATGTTAGTTCGATAGTTGTGCAAAATAACTGCATATTCAACCAATAAGATCAAAGTGTAGTTCAGAGTTAATAAAAGGTGAAAACTAAAGTTACTAAAATCCAACAACCTAGTTTCAACAAGTTCAGAACAATCAAACTGAAATAACTAAGTATCCAGCAGGAATTAGAAATATCAGTTTAAACAATCCCCATCAGGTACCTCTCCCCCTGTGGGTGTGGATAGCAAGCCAGTCCAGAACTGAGCTCTTTGTTCTAGCCAGTCAGCTTGTCTATTCAATACAGAGGCTTGGAGTCTAAGATGAGACACTTCACTTGCAAGTGCATTAGCTTGCTCTTCAATGTACCTGCGATGCACAGAAATAGAAACTACCTCTCTAGATTGAGCTGGAGCATCAGTGTGTACAGTAGTGTTGTCACCATCAGCAGCAATATTATCAGGTCCAGGTTCAGGAGCATGAGCAGGAGTGGGGTTCACATAAGGTAGATCAAAAATGTGATTACCTTCAAGAAGAGGTTTAGCAAAACCTAACACCAGAGCATTCAGAGATAGAAAATCACCCTTACCCTTCTTCACACCTTCATCCGACAGCAAGAGATGGATCAATGTTGGGTATGGTAACTTACCAACCTTGGAAATGTTTCCACCATAACTGATCAAGTTCTTATAAATAACTTCACCAAGGTTAAAAGGAAGGTTCTTCCCTATCTTATAAATCAACACGGCATGCTCAGTAGTAACTCTATTGATGTTAGAGGTAAGCAACCAATTGTAGACACAAAGCTTGTGCAAGACAGCATGTAGACTTATAAGACTTGGACTAAAAAACTTCCCAAGCCAGCTAGTAATCAGACCAGCAGTAATCGTAGAAACAATCTCATCCACATCATTAATATCAACATCACTTTCAGAATGTACAGTCCCCAACAATGCATTTATCTTTTCAGGAGAAAAATCATAAATCATTTATCTTAATCATGCACGAACTAATGTTTGCATTAAACTCACTAATCCAATTGCTGCAGAAAGTACTAGAGTACCTGAGAGATTTGAGCAAACTTCATTCTTCAAAGAATAGAGTGAGATTGTGTGTGACTAGGTCTGCATCTTTCATTTTCCTTTCATGAATGACATCTTTCTTAGCAAATTTCCTATATCTGGCCTTACCATCATCAAAGTAGAATCGGTCAGCTCTAAAGTTCTCTAGATTATAGTCAGAATCTTTAGTATCAGCATCTTCAGAATCAGTATCATCATCCGGTTCATCATCATCATCTTGTTCATCAACATTATTAGCTTGTTCATCAACATCATCATGAGAATCATCTGGAGCAACTTCATCCTCATTAGATTCATCAGAGATAGCACCTTGATCAGATTTCTCGGTGCATCCTCTTCATCATCAGAACGATGAATCAGGATCAGGATCAGAGAGTTCATCATCCGCATCAGTAGGTTTTGCTTTATCAGTGGCAACATCTGCAGCAATATCATCAATCAGTTGGTCCAGATCAGCTTTCATTTCTTCTTCAGGTGTTGCAACAGGGGCGGCAACATCAGAGACTGCTTTCTTATCTCGTCATTTTTTCTGTAGGACTTTGTAGAATTTAGCCATCGTTGGGTTCTCTCCAGGAACATCAACATCCATTGGAGCAGAGTCATCATTAGAATTAGACAAGGAAATAGGAGATTTCCCTTTAGCAGTACTGGGAGCATTCTGTGAAGCAGTAGTTTGACACTTCTTCTGGACACGGATAGACCAGAGCATGGGTGGATCATTGCACTTAGGAGCAGCCTTCTTGGTTACCTTTGACATAATCGGAACAGGCGGTGATGATGAAGGAGAAGATACGGTCGGATTCTTCTCAGTTTGGATAGAAGAAGCAATGGGTGATGATGTGAAAGGGACATGAACAGGGTCAGATGGTTCAAAAGTTTTAGATTGCTGAGTTTCAAATGGAAATTCAGATGGAGAAACAGTAGTTTGAATGGGTTCAGATGATGGAGAGGGAATATCAGATTGGACAACAGTAGGAGGAGGTTCAAGCATCGGGACTTCGATTCGAGACATAAAAATACCTGAATTGGCGACCTGAGCCTGAAGAAAGAGAAATATAGAGTCGGGAGTACCTTAAGGAAGGACAATATGTCTGGGTAAGGCTGACTCTACAATGGGTCCAAGCAACAGTGTTGTAGCATCAAGATTTATATTCTGATCAGCACCAGTCGCGACATTCTCGGTCATCGAAGCTAGGGTTTGGAGTGGAGTGGATTTGCGACAGGAAGCAAAGGGTTTGGCTGATGAGGAATGTTTTTCACTGGAAGAGGAAAGGTTTGTCTTTGGAGGAGACATTGAGATATGTGATTGAGACAACAATTTGAATTTTGAAAAACTAGAGGTTCATGAGAGAGTGTTGTGTAATGATTAACCAGGCAAGCAAACTTCACACCATGTCAACTCACACATCATGCATCGAGAATTTAAAGAGTAGAAGAGAAGGTTTGAGAAGGGTGTATGTCCACTAAGTGTAATTACTGATCGTATAATGCAGGGGATCAAATACAGCAGTTACAAAGGCCCACTAACTTATATGAGAAAAATATGGTCTTAATAAATAAAAGAGAAACATTATGCATAATCAATAAATAAATATACTATAAAATTCATCACTTAATGTAATTAAAATAATGAATTTAATAACACATTTTCATGAGCTAAAAAGATTCTAGAAAAATCCAACAATGTTGATTTTTTTTTCTATGCAGGCACACATACATTTATATCCTTTTATGGATTTTTATGCACTTTTAAATCTCAAGGAACTTACCACCTTTTGAAAAGATCACATCGTGGTTGTCAGCCCCGTGTGTCTGGTTATTCAGTGATAGTTCAAGAGTGTTTTCATTCCTTTTTTGAAACTAAACAACCTTTAAAAAAAACACTTCGTGGTTGTCAGCCCCGTGTGCCTAGTTACTCAGCATGTTTAGACTTTTGATTTTTTAGAATTAGTGCTTTCAGCTGTGTTTGTCCATAATTGCACCTTAAGATTAAACCAGAATATAGTTAGCAACAAGAAATTAAGCTACCAAATCAATTAATTTCGACATAAGATGACAAAACTTATAGTAGTGTCGCTTCGAGTGTTGTCACACTCTAGGAAACATTATGCATGACTCATGAAATGCAGAGTCCAAGAGATTTCCTAAGTGAATAAAACTTCTTAAAATCAAGTGCTTTCGTGAAAAATGTCAGCAAGTTGTTTCTCAGTGAAAATACACTCCAACTTAACTACTTCTTTCTCAACTAAATATCTAATGAAATGATGTGTTATGCTGATATGTTTAGTGAGTGAGTGCTGCACAGGATTTTTGGAAATATTTATAACACTCATGTTATCACAAAAAATCACTAAAGCATCTTTCTCAAGCACATAATCATCTAACATCTTTTTCAACCAAAGAAATTGTGTGCAACAACTTCCAGCAGCAATATATTTAGATTCAGCAGTGGATTGTGATATGCATTTTTTTTACTATGCCAAGAAACAAAATTGTTATCCATATAGAAGCATCCAACACTTGTGCTCTTCCTGTCATTACAATCACCTGCCCAATCAGCATCACTGTATCCAACTAGGGAGCTGTTTGTATCTTTCGAAAACCATAGTCCCACCTCACTTGTTCCAGCAACATATTAGATGATCCTCTTCACAGCTTTCATATGAGATTCCTTGGGATTTGTTTGGTACCTAGTGATGGGTGTTTTCTCAACACACAAAATTAATTCTCAAGTGTAAGGATATCAATTGTAGTTTCAATAGGTGACCAAGTGATTATCGTACCCAAGAGATGGATTATTATCAATTCAATTATATTCTAATTAACTAAGACTATATTGGCAAATTGGATTTGGTTTGGTTAAAAACTAAATAATATATAATTGAAATAGCAAAGTAAATAAGCAAGCAATAGAGAAAATTCGGTTGTGATCAAGTAAGTAATAGAGTAATTCTTCAGGTCATCCGGTTTTACTTGTTAATTTTCTTTCCATGTGTTGATGTCCGACTCTGCCTTATAGTTTATGGACGCATCACTAAACCATTCAAGCATACTCTATAGACAAAAGTAAGGAAGCGTATAACACATGTGAATATCCTCAGAGCAAGATGTATACTTCACCCCCCTTTCTAAGTACTATCATAATCAATTATTTCCCGTGCACTTAGTTCTCTAACCCGATTTGATCTCTCTTTATAGGTACTACAAAGTTATACTCTTTATCCTACTTGTTAACCCGAACACAATTCAATCAACAAGTATTTATATAAGATAGTTCGAATAAGACTTCGAAATCCCTTCACTTAGAATTATAACATATAATCCTGCTCAGTGGTGAACGTACTCAATCAATAGCCAAGAGATGTATTCAGACTCTACATAACAGTTAATGATGTACAAAACGACCATGAGTATGAATTAAAAAGGCACAATCTTATATAAAATAAACCACAAGTAGTGTTACATGGAGTTTACACATGGAAATTCAATTAACTCATAAAACTTTCATAACCCTAGAACTACCAGGGTGGTTCTAGCCCATGATTGATCTAGGAACAATCATGGTTGATTGGTATGATCTTACTTGACGCGCCAGACGAACCTCTCTCACGACCCCTTCGGATGGTAGGGTTTCGGTGGTAGATAGATGATGAATGATGGGTGGTGTTGTTTCTCCTATGAAAGCTTTTCTTTTATACTCATTGGACCTCCTTATGGGCTTAGGATGGGCCTTTGCTTGAAGCACACGTCAAATTTGGTAAAAGACATCTGAAATTACCATAAATAGCAGCAACAAAATCCCGTTTGACGGCCTTCAACTCGAACAACTGGTCGAAAAAGCTCACTGGACAATTTTGCACAATCCGTTTGACTTGCCTTCTCTACATGGCCAACCTGATGTTGGTCGAGCAACACCTCCAAGTAGAACAAACTCTCTGTATAATTTTCACAGTTTGTTCGACCTCTGCTCATTTGCTTGACTAAGCCGATATTAGTCGAGCAACACCTCCAAGTCGAGCTAACTCTCTGGATGGATTTGCACAATATGCTCGACTTGGCCTCTTTTGTTCGATGATGCGCGTTTTCTTTGCACGCAAAATTAATTCCCAAGTATTAAGGATATCAATTGCAGCTTAAGCAAGCGACCAAGTGAATATCAAACCCAAAGAATGGTGTATTATCAATTTAATTATTATCTAAATTAATTAAAACTAAAAGCAATAGAGATTGTGATTTTAATCTAACAACTAATAAATAATTAGTTAAAATAACAAATAAACTAAAATATCACTCGAAGAATACAAAAGTAGATCAAGTAGGAGAATAGGTAGCTCCAAGAAAATCCAGTTTTTACTACTTAACTTCCCTTCCTGTGTTGGTGTCCGACTCTGCCTTGTGGAATATGGACACAATACTAAACCATGCATATCTACTCTATAGACACAAGTAAACATGCGTGTAACACGTGTGAATAACCTCGGAGCAAGAGATATAATTTCACCCCCCTTTCTAGGTACTATCAATATCAATTATTTTCCACGTCTAGAATCTAACCCGATATGATCTCCCTTTATAGTACTATAAAATTACCCTCTTTATCCTACTTAATAACCCAATTCAATTCAATTAATAAGTATTAATATATGATAGTTCTAATGAAGTTTCGGAGTCCCCTCACTTAGAATCATAACATGGAATTCTGCTCAGCAGTGAACGCCTCAATCAATAACCAAGATATGTATTCTGACTCTACGTAACAGTTAATGATGCACAAAACAACTGTGAGTATGAATTAAAAAGGCACAATCATATATAAAATAAATCCACAAGTAGTGTTGTACGGAGTGTACACATGGAAGTTCAATTAACTAGATAAAACATTCACAACCCTAGTTCTACCAAAAAGGCTCTAGCCCATGATGTTAAGAAGAACAATCATGGGGGTTGGATGGATCTTACCCGGATGTCTGAAAAATATAAGATAAATTAGGAAACAAATAAAACCCTAGATGTGGGCATTGTCGCGTCCTTCTCCGTCTTGAATTCTCCTCTTGGTCCTCCTCTTGATTCCACAGACGAATCTTCAAAGTGATGGATGGATGGAGGAAAGGAAGTGGATGATGGTTAGGGGGTGATCCCCCCTTGTGTGGTGTAGTATGGTTGTGTCCTCTCTTCTCCTCTCTTGTATCTCTATGATGAATAATGATGTGATCTACATCCCCTTTTATACTTGTAAGCACTCCTTATGGACCTTGGATGAGCTTTTTCTTGAAAAATACGCAAAAACACGCACTTGGGGTGTAAAAATATGATCCGGACGAGTCCCAGACATGGAATTTGACCTAGGATTCGACCTAGGGGCTTGGTCGAATCCTGGTCGAATCAAAATCGGTGATTTTCCACACTCCAGGCTTCCGATTCGACCTTGATTCGACCAAAGGGTTTGGTCGAATCAATGTGTTGTGGTCGAATTGGCTTTTTGCAGCTTGCGCAGTCTCACCATTTCGCGTATAAGTTTCACATCGGACCTCCGAATTGAGTGATTTTTGTGCTCATGGGATCCTCTATTCCTTGGGTTCCTATTCATATAAAGAAATCAAAGAAAATCCACAATTTGAATGTGTAAAGCCATGGAAAGTAGCACATCTGTTCTGTTCGGCACAGCTCGCGCGACGTCACCACTTTGCTCATAACTTACTCGTTCGGACTCCGAATGAGGCGTTCTTTAAGCCAAAATGATCCTCTTTTCAGTGGCTTTCCAACCATGTATCTCACTTCCCGTTCAAAGCTCCAAAAGAACATAGAAAAATTACGAAAATTGGACGTGCGTTTTCAACATTCTTGCACAAATTGCACCTTTTCTCCAACTTTACACTTTTGGTCCTTTTTCCACATAAAACACAACAAAACACCTCAAGTTCATATTTTTCTCACATATATCGAATATAAGACACTTGTGCTAATATATTACAACAATATCAATCAAATATGTGTTCAATTGGACACTAAAACATGCTAATTTCGACTCTCATTATTCGACCACAGTGATGTTGGCCGAACAAGCTCTCTTGGTCGAATGGCACTCGAACCTTGCCTCTAAAATCGTGTCTTCTAATTTCGAGCCTTTTACACCTGTTTTCCTATGCAAATATTCTCAAACAACTTTTGTACCCTCTGATTCATAGCTTTTCCATAAACGTACCGATTCATCTCAATAAAAGACTCAATCGTACTCAATTTCCACGCAAACTAGAGCCCAAAATACGTGAATTTACACTCTTATCAAACCCCCAAACTTACATTTTGCTCGTCCCAAGGCAACAAAAATTAACAAATCCAGAGAGTGTAATACAAGATCAAGTGCAACATATCCTAACACATGCAATTATATCAACTCAAAACATGCAACCATCATACCTTTCATTCACATAAAAATATAAATTAATCACAATACTTCTACGAGTGCTAAGTCATCTAGCTCACGGATAAGTATATACTCTCTCACTCAAGTGTAAAAGAAGTACACCTTATAGTTAATATCGACACTCAATTTCAATTCATATACTCGTGTAACCATAAGCTTGACAAAGGTCTCAAAAATCATTCCATAAATGACTCAATACTAGGATCACATAGGAATTGCTTAAAGGTTGTAATGTTGGCTCTTTGGTAAAGGTGGAGTAATATAGACAAGTGACTAACTTTACTAGTAAAGAATTACCTTGGTATATTGCTTTTCAATTGCTCCCTTCTTCACTTCTTCGTTCTCTTAACGATCACGTTCATGCGCCATTCCTCCATCTTTACTTGGATCAACCTCTTTTTCGTAGTAAAACACCAATTCCGGTGTTCTTCAAGTATAAAGGTACCAGTTTCGGGCACTATCCTATCTAGCATTCGGGATATCGGTTTCAGGCACTATTCCTCGCAAGATTTAACCTCTTATCTCTTGATTCTGATTTCACCAAATCTCTCCTTCTATTTCTTTTCAAAACTTCATAAAGCATTCATCTACCTCTACTCTTTAATAGTAATAGGTGTTCAAGGCTCAAAAGGTAAACGGCTTATTATCAAGGCTCGTCAAAGAAAAAGCTTAAAGGCTCAAAAGGGCTTCCAATGATAACCATATAATAGAGTAGGATAAATTTGCCTATGTAACTCAATTAACAATAATGGCCAAAGATCATTTCCTAACATCTATCAATTATAGATTTTACACAAGACTCAAAGTCAATTTCTAGAATATGAGTATACAAACGATTCTCAAGAATAAACGATCATGCGTATAGCACGATAAACAAGGCTCAAATCCTCACATGGTTAATAGAATCCTAAGCACTCTTCAAAGCATGCAATCTGTTGGCGTTTGGATCTTATGGTTAACGTAAATCGTTTGGGTTCCATACGTTTCTAATTTAGCAGAAGCAACAAAAACAAGAAACGTATTACCTTTCACCAGGATATGTTGGAGAAGATGGATTCTCGCCAGTAGCCTGCGCAGCCTCACCATTTTGGGTATAACTCTCTCATCCGATATTAGATTTGAGTGATCTACACACCAAAACGATCCTACCTTCCGTAGTTTTCCGTCAGTAAATCACACATTGAATTCTGAGGTGTGTATGATTTTATAAAAATTGCACAAGTTGGCGGACAACAGCAGCAAATAACCTTCCGGTCTTCTGCTGTACTCCTAAGTCCAATCTCGACGTCGTATGGGCGATGATCCTCGAGATCTTCTCAATATGATGCTTCCTAACCCTCACTCACATGTTAGGCGTGATCAATCTCAAAGATTAGGGTTTATGGACAGCTGAGATGACTTATATATGGGCTACAACAGGGACCAGGAGGATAAATTAGAGTTGGGCCTCCATTGGGCTTAAGTATCCAAGCTTAGCCCAAAGCTTATACTTAAGTCCAATAATAATAATATATACCACTAAAATATTATTACTGCACTACCGTTCTAATCCCATAATTACGTTATGGGCTCCTTCTTATTAAGAGCCCGTTAGTCTCCCCATGTATAAGATATTCAATGTCCATTAATTAATTAAGTTACTGACAACTCCATTAATTAATATCTCATCCGAGAGCAGTACCACTCAACCTTATTATCATGCCGAAATAAATCCACCTGCAGGGTTTACATGATAATCCTTATGAGCTCCTCAAGGGGACATTATCAACCTATGTCGAACACGGATTCCTTCTACAATCAACAATACATCATAGAGACATCACTCTTTCCCAACTCTCCGAGTTTATTGATTTAATTACATGTAAATCTCACCCATTGATGAATCAAAGAAATACATACTACCTTACGTGTTGAGATTATTGTATAGGGATTAAGAGAACGAACACCCATAATAACAGAGATCAAGCTCTTCTATAAGTCAGTATAAGTCGAATGATCTCAAGCGGTCCTGCTCAATACACACAAGTGCACTAATGTGATTCTATAGCCAAGACAAGCTAATACCAAACCACACTACAACCATCCCGATAGAGAGTCCCCGTCTATCTCGGTTGTGAGCATCTGTTTATACTATATAAGAAAACTGATAATATGATCTTCAGCGTGTTGTCGCACAACATATTATCTACAGTATAAAGTAAGTGGACTATTGCATCGTTCATATAAATAAATTATAAAACGCAATCATTTGATCATATGATTCTCATTTCAAATTAATTGTTTAAACATTGTTCATACAAAAAGCTTGACTTTTAGTATACAATCCAACAATCTCCCACTTATACTAAAAGACTATGCTATCATGTCTTCTGCCATACATCTGATACCCACTCCACTACACGACCATCAAAGCTCTCGTCTTAAGGTCCTTGTAAATATATTTACTAGGTCATCATCCGATGCAATCTTGGCGACAACAACCTTTCCCTCAACATACGATTTCTCGTAACAGATGGTACTCGCGCTCCATGTGTTTAATTGCTTATGGGCTCGTGATTCTTTCAAGTTTGCAACTGTACCATTATCATCAAATTAAATTTTGATAACCTTGGGAAACTTAGAAACACTTTAAAGTCCATCATGAAGTTTTTAGAGTCATACATATACTTTGGCTGCCTCAGAGGCTCCAATTTATTATCTTTTCATGATGGAGTCCAGAGACTGAAATATATTTCCATATGACACTCCTCCATATTATGGATCTACTTCCTAAAATTAAACACATAACCTTCAAGGTGGATTTACTGCCGTCCCTATCTGATTTGAAAAATCTGAATCTATGTAACCCAAAAGAATTAGTGAATCTATTCGGTAAGTCCACATATAATTTCTAGTCCTTTTTAGGTACATAAGTATATGTCTTACCTTAGTTTAACATTCTTTTTTAGGGTTGGCTTTGATACCCACTGTCCATGCGTTAAGCAAAACAGATATCCATTCTTGTGCATAACATTCTTTAGATTAAGCTTCCTTATTCGCCGAAGCATAAGGAACCGCTTTTATCACCTTTATTTTCTTTTGTGTCTCAAGACACATTTCCTTAGATAAAGTCCCATGCTAAAACAAGTAAGGATCGTATCATCTCATAAAGCTTGAGACAGCATAACATCCTTTCTTGTGATCCGTATTACCGCGATCAAAAGGATATTTTTACTTCTTTTAAGTCCTTCATTTCACACTGCTTTATTAACCATACCCATATGCCCTACAACACTCTTTCATTGTCTCTAATGAGTAATATATCATCTACGTACAGTACAAGAAATACCACCATGTTTTCATCACTCTTTTCAATACACAAGACACATCAATGCATTGAATAAATTCATATGCCTGGATTTCCTCATCAAAACGGATGTTTCATGATCTTGAAGCTTGCTTTAGTCCATTGAGGAATACTTTCAAGCTTACACTCAAAATGCTCTTAGCCCTTTGCAATGAATCAGCCTGGTTGCTTCACATAGATGTTTTCCCTCAAGACTTTCATTCAGGAAAGCTATCTTGACATCTATTTGCTATTCCTCATATTTCATATGAGTAGCAACAGATAAAAAAATATGGATCGACAAAGGCATAGCTACCGGCGAAACAGGTTTTCTCATAATTGAACTCTTTCTTTCTGAGTATACCTCTTCACAACAAGCTTTGCTTCTAAAGTTTTCACCTTCTCGTATGATCCTCTTTTATTTTGTATGACTACTTCCAATGGTTTTTACACAATTTAGTGGTCCTACAAGCTCCCAGATCTAATTTAGAATCCATCAATTCTATTTCAAAATTCATTGCACTTTGCTAAGATTTCGCATTTTCATCTTGGTTGCTTTGTCGTATCCATCGGTCAATTTCATGTTTACTAGGGACCAAGTCTCACGACTCTCCCAAAATATATATCTTACGGGTTGTTGAACAACCCTTCCACTACGACAAGGCACTACATGTAATTTTGTATAAGACGTGACACGCGTTGTAGTTTACCTTGTGGTATATCCTCTTGTACACTTGGTACTATTACTTTTTGTAATCCCTCTCACTTCCTTTAGAACAATTTATACATGGGTTTATGATTTAATACATAGTCCTTTTCTAAAAATCTAGTGTTTGTGTTAACAATCACCCTTCGATCTTTTGGACTAATTAAATCATAACCCTTCATTTTTCTAGGATATCCCACAAACAGACAAACTTTATACGACATGCTGTTTCCTAATAATTCATCATCTATCTAATCATTTTTGAAAGAGTCTTTCTCTTATTAGAATTAGAAGACGCATTAGTAATTACTATTTGTTGCATCCGTAGGATAAACACGATTTAAGAGTTTATAAATTGTTACAAACGTACCAAATAGATTATAGCTCCATCCTTCATTACTATGACCATGTCATTTAAATGAAATGGAGTATCCATCCGTAAATGCATAGAAACTGAAATGAAATTCTTTCTATGAAAACATACGTAAAGATAATTTCTAAAAAACAAACATTTATTCATATCGTAGGATAAATAAACAACTCTCACTGCAACAATCACTACTCTCGCAGTATTACCCATGTATATTACAATCTCATCATCACTTAGTTGTAGGCATTTAGTGACTGCGCTATCTACACACAACGTGTTAGTAAATGCCATCACTAATCATGCTTCAACGACTAGTGAATGAGATGCTAACCTTGTTCACATCTTGATGAAATTGGATTTCCTTTGCCATATGTTTTGTCAGAAGTTCCCCACCATATAATACCTATCATATTTCAGGTAGAACTTGCTCAAAACATCTAGGCAAATTATGAAGAATAAATTGATTTAGATTTCCCTTTCAATTACTATTCCAAGCTTTCCCAATTCATTCATCAACTTATCCATGATCTCTTGCCTTTATAACTTATTCAAGTATCTGAAGAGTCGCATGAGACCATCATATTTCTATGAACCTCTCATCTCTTCACTAGAGACTTTAATAGGCATTATGAGATATCCTTAGTGAAAACACATTTTTATTTCCCTACGCAGTAAAATTCGAAACCAAGATTCTTTTCTAATCAACTAATTTTGGACAAGTAAATATATTTTTTAGTAAACAATAAGCGAGACAAATCCATTTTGAAAATTCAGAGAATCATAAATAAATACACCGATCAAATCTTTGAATTTATCCATTTATATTGAATCCCTCAAAACAATATAAAATAAAAATTCACCGACATCTGAAGCACCGTGAGTCTGCAAGCGACGATAGTGTGGACATTTACAAACCTGAATATTTATAAGAGAAGGTTTACCCATTAATTTTATTTGTCAACCTAACCTCATAATAAAATAATTAATAGTCGGTTCCTCTTTAGCCATGCAAATAAAAGCAGTGACTCTGATGGGGAGGATAC
Source organism: Pogostemon cablin (assembly GCA_023678885.1). Taxonomy (NCBI): domain Eukaryota; kingdom Viridiplantae; phylum Streptophyta; class Magnoliopsida; order Lamiales; family Lamiaceae; genus Pogostemon; species Pogostemon cablin. The sequence continues at coordinate 15,593,143 of CM042953.1, read as the reverse complement.
TTATTATTTGCACCTAAGTGTACACCATTATTTGACCCCAAGTCCGCGGCCTAAGCTTATGTGCCTTACAGATAAAGAAATACACACGCGCTCGGATAACTTTCTACAGTCATCAATTATAAGTTTGTTCCAGTGAACCGCACATAAACTCATCCGATGGGAAGAAAGGTCTATGCTAACACGCACGTTCATGTTCATTACATTACAAATAATAGTTATTTAATGAAGTCTGTAGCAGTGATCCGTGAATAAACTAATCTGATGGGGAGGAAGGTCTATGCCAGCACGCAATTTTACTCACATCACTTACAAACCAATAATGGAGGCCACGGGGATTTAATTACCAATCCCCTCTCCCACTTAGTTATTTAACACCGAGGGTTTTTGCATGCATATAATACTCAAATAAAATACGCAACTAAACATGCTATTATTACGGCAAATTTGACAGTAAATCAAATAGCACATGCAATCCAAATATATAATAATAATAGACACATAAAATAATTATTGCAATTATATATAAGGAATAAAAAATAATTGCCAAATATAGAGGGGTTGACTTGGTCAACAAGCCAATAAAGCAATTTAAACACGTGAATAGGATAGCTTGGGCACTAAGAAAACTCATATCACGCTTCTATGCAAAGAAAGTCGCATGCAAGCTGGCACCATCCCAACTGCGCCACGTCATCCCCTCACAAGTATCCTTTCGCTGTATCTGCTCAAGAATCGGCGCATCCTCTTCTAGTAGATGCTACACAACACGCACAGTAGATTACCAGCGCACAATAGTCCTTTTGTCGGCGGCCAGCAACGAGCCTCGCAAGCACACACACGTTGATAAAAAACTGCTGCTCACCAGAGTTCCATCACACAGACTGCTGGAAACATGTAGCTGTTCTCCATGTATGCCGTTGGGATAAATTGCAGCTACGCCGGAAGTTCCATCGCTCCAGCAGTCGATTTTTGAATTACCAATGCCAAGCCCCAGCCCTGCGCTTTGACGTGCCAACGTGAGCATGCGTGGCTATCCACCACCACCAGTTCCGCCATGCAGCTTCATCGAGTGCCCAGTTCCCGCAACTGTGCGATCTCTGCCCGCCACGTCAGCCTGCTTTCAAAAAGCCACCAGGCACCTCCCAGCATGCCTATTGCTAGTCGCCACTTTTCATCGGCTGACCCCGTTCGAAAATAGGTACCACCCTCGAGCATCCGGCCATGCTTTCTGTTGTGATAAACACACAAAATCTCACAAACACTCAAGAATCAAAACACACATAAAATGATAAAACTTGAAATAAAAAGTAATCTTGCACAAGGATGTATAGTGGTTCGGTTATGAATAATATACATCCACTTTGGGGAGAAAAACTCTGATCCGGTTAAACCTCCACTAGATAGCCCTCACTTAGCAGTTGAGATGCAGCCATCTAGCCGGTTCCAAGTAGCATGATAAACCGCTCAAAAACTGCTCCAAAGTCGGCCACTCAACACTGCACCAGTTTGGTAGTTTTTGACAGTTATGGTTGTTGGCTTGTTTCAACTGCCATAACTTGCTTCCAGCTTGCATGAAACACATTAGGATCATTCTCCATCCTTCAATGAACATAATCTACGTGTAAAACATCCCATGCATGCATCTATTGTCATCAATCTCCACCTTAGATGTATGCATGCTCAAACTTGAACTCTCCTCCCCATCTTGCTGCTTTTAAGGAGCAGCAACCTATAAGTTTGAAACCATGCCAACTAAAGTCTTGCACAACTCAAATTTTGTTGCTGGCAAAGCTTTAGTAAGTCCATCTGCTGGATTTACAGATGTATCAATCTTTCTCACTTCAACAGATCCACTATCCACCATATCTCTCATAAAGTATAGCTTGACATCAATGTGTTTGGTCCTCTCATGATATCCCTGATGTTTAGCTAAGTGTATTGCACTTTGATTATCAAAGTACACCACTACAGTATCCTGATACTCTCCCAATTCTTTCAGTAAACCAACAAGCCATATCCCTTCTTTAATTGCTTTTGTCAAGGTAATAAACTCAGCCTTTATAGTTGATAATGCCACTACAGACTGATGGCTAGCCTTCCAGCTCACTTATGTTCCATACATATTAAACACATACCCTGTAAGAGACTTCCTAGAATCTAAGTTTGCTGCAAAATCAGCATCAACATATCCAATGATAGCTTCTGATTTTGCTTCCTTCTTCTGGAATTTTAAACCAAGTTGTTTAGTTCCCTTGACATATCTTAATGCCCATTTGACTGCCTCCCAATGTTGCTTTCCTAGACAACTTAAGAATATGCTAATCAAGCTCATTACATAAGCAAGATCAGGCCTACTACAAACCATAGCATACATAAGACTGCCCACTGAACTTGCATATGGAATTCTGCTCATTTCAGTTATTTCTTTGTCTGTTTTAGCTCACTAAGTAGAGACAAACTTAATCTGTAACAGGTTTGCACTGATCCATATTGTACCTTTTGAATACTTTAATAAGATAAGATTGTTGTTTCGACACAAGTACTCCAGCTGATCTGTCTCTGCTTATTTCCATACCTAGTATCATCTTAGCTTCACCAAGATCCTTCATCTCAAACTCCAATTTGAGTAATTCCTTTACTACATCAATGCCTTGAGAGCTCTTGCAAGCAATCAAGATATCATTCACATAGAGTAGTAAGTATGTATAACAATTTTTTTCTTTCTTGATGTATACACAACTGTCATAGAGACTTCTCTGAAATCCATTGGCAATTATATACTCATCAAACCTCAAGTACCACTGTTTAGGACTTTGTTTAAGTCCATATAGAGACTTGAGTAGTATACAGGCCTTTGTATCAGCCCTCTCAACTGTAACACCCTCTGGTATCTTCATGTAGATACTTTCTTTCAACTTACCATGTATAAATGCAGTAGTTACATCCATCTGATGAAGCTCAAGATCATATTGAGCCACTAGTCCTAGTAATACTCTGATTGAACAATGTTTAACCACAGGTGAGAAGATCTCATTGTAATCCACTCCTTCCTTCTGTGAAAAACCTCTAGCTACTAGCCTAGCCTTGTATCTGACTCCACCTTCAGCTGCAGATGATGGTTTTCTCTTGTAAATCCATTTACATCCAACTAGCTTCTGAAATTTTGGTTTATCAACAATTCTCCATGTTCCATTCTTATTCAGAGACAATAACTCTTCCTCCATGGCTATCAGCCACTTATTACTATCTTGACTTGCCAATGCCTCAGTGTAGTTTCTTGGTTCATAAGCTTCAATTTCAGTTGTTGTATATAGTGCAAATGATACTATATCAGCTTCCACGTACTTTGCAGGTGGCACTATAGTCCTTTTCTGTCTATCCCTTGCAAGCTGATAGGTATTAGGTTGTTCTTTAACTCTTGATACTTCATCTATATCTTTGTTAGTGAAGTTCACTTCACTTTCACCTAATCTGTTGATATTTTGAGGCTCCACCTCAGGGTCAGACTCTCTTCTCTGACCATCTTTGATCAGAGGCATCTTATCTTCAATGAAGACAACATCTCTACTAACCAAGAGTCTGTTCTCTTCATAACACCATAGTTTATACCCCTTTACACCTTTTGGATAACCAATCATAACACATTTAAGTGCTCTAAGTTCCAATTTATCCTGTTTCACATGGGGATAAGCTTGACAGCCTATAACTCTAAGATGAGAGTAGCTTGGAACCATACCTGACCAGACTTCTTCTAGAGTTTTAAAATTCAAGGCTGTAGCAGGACATAAGTTGATCAAGTAAGCTGCAGTTGTAGCTCATTCTCCCCAAAATGTCTTACTTAAGCCTGTACTGCTCAACATGCATCTAATTCTTTGCAAAAGTGTCTGATTCATCCTTTCTGCAATGCCATTTTGCTGTGGAGTTCCAGGGACAGTTTTGTGTCTCTTAATCCCCCTTTCCTTGCAGTATGAGTTGAACTCTTCAGACACAAATTCCAATCCATTGTCTATTCTCAAGTACTTCAAACTACTCCCAGTGTTATTTTCTGTTTCTGTTAACCAGACCTTGAATGTAGAAAATGCTTCATCCTTGGTTTTCAGAACATATACCCACAGCTTCCTTGAGTAATCATCGATAATGGTCATTATGTATCTTCCTCCACCTCTGGTTATAGTCTTTGAAGGTCCCCAGAGATCTGAATGAACATAATCCATCCTTCCTTTGGTTGTATGTTCTGATTCACCAACTTAAGTCTCTTGGACTTACCAAGAATGCAATGCTCACACTGTCTGATCTGATCATTTGCATTGAACTTGATCAGCTGTTGTTTAGCCAATTCTTGCATTCCCCTTTCACTAACATGTCCCAACCTACCATGCCATAGCTTGGCATCATCCTGCTGATCAGTGTTGTGTATCTGTCCTGCAACAACACTCCCATCCAGAAAGTACAAGTCAGATCTCCTAGTTCCCTTCATGACTATTCTATCATCCTTAGTCACTGTGAGAACTCCCCTCCTCAGGTTTGAATCATACCCTTGAGTATCTAGCATCCCAAGAGAGATGAGGTTCCTTCTTAATCCAGGAACATATCAAACATTCCTAAGAAGCCTCTGAACTCCATCAAACATAAGCAGTCTGATGGATCCCACACCCTTTATTTCACAAGAATGATCATCACCTAATAATACTGATCCTCCTTCTTGATGCTTGAATTCCTCAAACCAATGCCTCATAGGTGTCATATGGAATGTACATCCTGAATCCAATACCCACTCAATAGACACATCTGATGATGTGATGGCCAGAGCTTCAATACCTTCCATACCAGCATTATTTTGAGATTCACCAACCTGATTGACTTGATTTTTCTGATTTCCAGTAGTTACATCAACCCTTTTGGACTTGTTAACTTTCTATTTTGCACATTGTTTCTTGAAGTGACCTGGTTCATGGCAGTAGTAACACTTCTTTCCAGTTGACTGACCTGTTACACCCTTCTTTTGATCAGAGTTACCTCCTTTGTTCCATTTCTTATTTTGATTTCCTTTCTTGGCAAAGAGTCCTTCTGCTCCAGATTTTTCTTTACTCTCAGCCCCTTCCTCTAGATCTTTTGATCTAAGTGCTTTCTGTACATCTTCAAGCAGTACTACATCCTTCCCTCCATAGAAAACAGCATCTTTGAAGTGCCTCTATGATCTTGGCAATGCTGACAGCAACATGATGGCCTTGTCTTCACTGGACAGCTTGAAATCCACACTTTCTAGATCATCTGTGATCTTACAGAATTCATCAGCTTGTTCCATTAGAGACCTTTCATCACTGTTCTTGAATGCATGAAGCCTTTGCCTCAGATGCATCTTGTTGGCAGATGATTTAACCAGAAACAAGGCTTCTAATTTGTTCCAATCCCCAATAGTTGTTGTTTTCTTTGATACTTCTCTGAGTATTTTTTCACTTAAACATAGAATTATTGTAGAATATGCCTTTTGAAGTACCTGATCATTCATCTGTGCTCTTACTGCACCTGCTGCAGCTTGAGGATCTCTGAGGACTTCAGTCTTCACTGGTGGAGGAGGTTTGAGAGCATCCATCAAACCTCGCTGTATTAGGACTGCCTTCATCTTGATCTTCCATAGGTTGAAATCTGACTTCTCTGAGAGCTTTTCAACATCAAATCTTGTAGTATTCATCTTGAATGCTTGCAGTATGTCTGGAGTTTCCCACAGACGGCGCCAATTATTGTGATAAACACACAAAATCTCACAAACACTCAAGAATCAAAACACACATAAAATGATAAAACTTGAAATGAAAAGTAATCTTGCACAAGGATGTATAGTGGTTCGGTTATGAATAACCTACATCCACTTTGGGAAGAAGAACTCTTATTATTACTCAATGCTTACACACCAGACTGGATTGATCTCAATCTGTAACAAGAAGAATGAAAACGAAGCTACAGATACTGTCAAACTCTAAAATGCAAAACTGATATGATCAACCTACTTTGAGCCCTTATATCTTGCTACTCCCTTAACCTATTGATCCGGTTAAACCTCCACTAGATAGCCCTCACTTAGTAGTTGAGATGCAGCCATCTAGCCGGTTCCAAGTAGCTTGATAAACCACTCAAAAACTGCTCCAAAGTCGGCCACTCAACACTGCACTAGTTTGGCAGTTTTTGACAGTTATGGTTGTTGGCTTGTTTCAACTGCCATAACTTGCTTCCAGCTTGCATGCAACACATTAGGATCATTCTCCATCCTTCAATGAACATAATCCACGTGCAAAACATCCCATGCATGCATCTATTGTCATCACTTTCAATAGAGTTCCACCATCTACGACAGTCTCCGAACTGCACGCCATAGCATGCCGCAAGTGCTTATTCCGGTCATCCCGTCCGATAGCCAGCCTCCGTACTCTGATGTGCTGGGCAGCGACTGACACGCTCAGAATTCCAGGGACTCGTCTGGAACACTTGCTAGCCCCAATCGAAATATCCTAGACCCGACTGGAATCAGATGCAAACCCATTGGAACATTGCTTGGACTCGCCTGGAACGACAGTCTGACGTGCCTCAGCCTTCACGTCCCCGTTCGACACAGCTGTCATGGTTGATCATCCATCATAAACGTCAGCAACCGCCCACCAGCTTGTGCAGTGCTAGGCAACCAGCGCACCTATCTCCTAGGTTTGCAAAGTCACTACCCGCTGCGTGTTCTATCAACCACCAGCAGCAATCAGTTTCGTTAAGAACTCCACCGGAAGTAAATATGCCGCGGGTTTCTTGAACCCCTTGCCAGCTTGCAACTTTAATCCGTCACATCGCCGGCCAGCATGTCATCGCATCTCCATCAGGCGGCAAACAGACAACCAACATGAATCACCACTAATCCGCCAGACCAACAGGTTCGTCAACAATCAGGATGCGTCTGTCATTTTGATTCTGCCAACAGCGAGCTAATCGACACACCTCCAACTGGTGCTTTCAAGCCTCTCGCCATCGCCATGATATCAGCGATATTCAACAGGCCACGACATGATAGATTACCCATCGTAATTGAAAAGATCCACCAATTCTGATTCTACCTTCAAGCACGCCACTTGCGCCGCTTTTCTTAATCGAGTTTCATCGACAACGGCCATGATCCGTTGCGTCCATTCAGAAGTTCATCGAGTGTGTGGTGTTCAATATGGGTAGGGTTTTTAATAAAATATCAAGATATATTTAAAACCCTAAGCATAACATGTAATCATATTCCATGTAAAAACACATAATCACATAAACCCTAGCCTAACGTGTCACGTTTAAGCATAGAACCTTCGCTCTGATACCAATTATTGGTGTTTGGATCTTTTGGTTAACATGAACTATTAGGGTTCCATATGTTTCTAATTCATCGGAAGCAAGAAAAACAAGAAATGTATTACCTTTCACCAGGGTATGTTAGAGAAGATGGATTCTCGCTGGCAGCCTGTGCAGCCTCACCATTTTGGGTATAACTCTCTCATCCGATATCGGATTCGAGTGATCTACACACTAAAACGATTCTCCCTTCCATGGTTTTCCATCAGTATGTCACACGTAGAATTATGAGGTCTGTACGATTTTATAAAAATTACACAAGTTGGCGGACAGCAGCAGCAAACAACTTTCCGGTCTTTTGCTATATTGCCAAGTCCAATCTCGACATCGTGTGGGCGATGATCCTCGAGATCTTCTCAATATGATGTTTCCTAACCCTTACTCACATGTTAGGCGTGATCACTCTTATAGATTAGGGTTTACGGATAGCTGAGATGACTTATATATGGGCTACAGCAGGGACCAGGAGGACAAATTAGAGTTGGGCCTCCATTGGGCTTAAGTATCCAAGCCTAGCCCAAAGCTTATACTTAAGTCCAATAATAATAATATATACCACTAAAATATTATTACTACACTACCGTTCTAATCCCATAATTACATTATGGGCTCCTTCTTATTAGGAGGCCGTTAGTCTCCCCATGTTTAAGATATTCAATGTCCATTAATTAATTAAGTTACTGACAACTACATTAATTAATATCTCATCCGAGAGTAGTACCACTCAACCTCATTATCATGCTGGAATAAATCCACCTGCAGGGTTTACATGATAATCCTTATGAGCTACTCAAGGGGACATCATCAACCTATGTCAGACACGGATTCCTTCTACAATCAACAGTACACCATAGAGACAGCACTATTTCCCAACTCTCCGAGTTTGTTGATTTAATTACATGTAAATCTCACCATTGATGAATCAAAGAAATATATACTGCCTTACGTGTCTAGGTTATTGTATAGGGTTTAAGAGCACGAACATCCATAATAACAGAGATCAAGTTCTTCTATAAGTCAGTATAAGTTGAACGATCTCAAGCGGTCCTGCTTAATACACATAAGTGCACTAATGTGATTCTATAGCCAAGACAAGCTAATACCAAACCACACTACAACCATCCCGATAGAGAGTCCCCGTCTATCTCGGTTGTGAGTATCTGTTTATACTTATAAAGGAACCGATAATATGATCTTCCGCGTGTTGTCGCACAACATATTATCTACAGTATAAAGTAAGTGAACTATTGCATCGTTCATATAAATAAATTATAAGATGCAATCATTTGATCATATGATTCTCATTTCAAATTAATTATTTAAACATTGTTCATACAAAAAGATAGAGTTTTGGTATACAATCCAACCCAATCAACATCAATTTTCTATAAACTACATGTACAAATAGAACATGTTCGTCATCAACAAATCAACATGCATTAAAATAAGAGCCTATACAAATCATGAATCCTCATCACTAATCAATTCCAAGCAAACAACTTTCCATAATCAGTCAAACGTCATCAATATCATCAGATACATGCCACTCACACATGAATCACACACTACACCCACAACACCCAAGCTTGCACCTGTAAAGTGTAAAAGAGAATGGGGATGAGAAGAATCAGAAAAGAATGAAAGACCTGGTAGCTCTACTCCTCCGGAGCATCGCCATCATCCTCCCCATCATCATCATCACTCATTTCCGCTCGCCACTGATCAACTGCTCGATGGAGGTCACTGATATTCCAAGCCATCAAGCGCTCACGGTCTTGCAACTGCCTCAACCGATCATCCATCGTATCATAGCGTACATTAAGTGTGGCGTAGTAGGCATTCGCAAGCGCCAGTTGCCTGTTTGTCTCTTGCTGGTTCGCATTGAGTGTGGCAAAGTGCTCGTACATCAGTCAGAACTACTCCTTATAAAACTGATCATGGGCCACCCAATAATCTTGCTGCGGCAGCAGTTGTGGTGGTGGCTCGAAAAACTCCTGCTCAAGTGGCTGCTGAGGCTGCACCGGAGGCATATCCTCCTCATAATTAAAAGCAGATAGTGGTTGTTGCTCATTTTCTTTAAAATCAGTCGGGTCTCCAATCAGAATCATATCATCATCAAAGTCGATTCCATGCTCACGCAACTCAGCTAGCAATCTCCAATTTCTTCTTCCCAAGCATGTATGTGAGATCACTGTATGCTCCGTAGTGTTCATCAACAAATTATTATTGTTCCTCACAGTGGTAAGATCGGCTATCACCAATGGAAAATGAAGTGTTCGAGGCTTCTTCCCTCGGATGAACATCCAAGTATCATCTTCCCACTCAGTCAGCCCCATTCTCACACATGAGGTCAAGATCAAGTCCAAATCATCTCGAATAGGAGCATACCTACTCAAGTCAACCCTGTAATACTCTGCTATAATGGTGATCATCCCCTCGATGTTTACTCTCTGAAATCCATGCGCTGTGAACTTGTAAAGCTGATGGAAAAAGTAGGCTGCTACATTGAAGCGAACTCCGTTGAGCATGCACCAAAAGACATAGAGCTTCCCTCTCGGAATATAACTCCCTATGGACCTTGCAAACAATGTGTTCCCTAACATCCAGTCCATGTAAGCAATCATGGGGTTGTGAATGAAAGCAACCTTCGAAGTATTGGAATTATAATTTTCTCGCCTCCCCGTGATAGCTCTCCAAAACTCGTTCGGCTTAAAGTCATAACTCTCCATTCCAACCACGTTCTCACAGCCAATTATCTCATTAAACTCCTGTGCCTACATAGTCTGCTCCTGTCCACCTATTTTCATCTGAATACCATAAGGAAGATATCCGTCACCATGCTCAAATGTCAGCATGCATAAAACCTCCGCAGTAATGCGAAAGTAATTCTCCCTCTTCATCTCCATGAATCTTGCTATGCCAACTTGATTAAACATCCAACGAATGTCGTTAATGATGTTCATGTCCATCATGGCGTGATCATCTTGATACCTCGTCCTTCTGATCTTTAGAGAGATTGCATTCCATAGCTCCCGTTTCTCTTCCCAATCGACAATCTTGAGCCCAAAATCCACTGGCATTTTTCTTTTATCTGGCTTCCTTTTATCCATCTTGATTTTCTTGACTAACTCTGCCAATGGAGGTGACCTATTTCCTTTTGTCTTCGAAGAAGAAGCACTCTCTTTTCCTACAAAAGTTATACTTCAATACGCAACAAAAAGAGATAAACAAATACCAAGCCTAAGTCTAACATGAATCCTACTCAAGACTTCAAATTCAAGTATCAAATTCAACTCAATTTCAAGTGTCTATCAATCATAATTGAACTCTAAATCAACACTTTCAATCAAGAATACCAAGATCAAATTAATCTAACACTACTCCTCACGAACATAATATCATATCAACTCCACATTTCACCAAGTCAACACTTAGAACATGCTCAACTTCTACCCTCAATTGCACTATAAAATCACCAAAATTCAATGAACCCATATGCATAATTTGCAATTTTATTTCACAATTCAACGAAGCACAATTCAAGAAAATTTCGAATGCAAAGTTGGATAAAAACTCAAGCAATTCAACAATCAAACCAACCCAAACTAAGTGAACTCCACTCACCAAATCTTGAACAATCATCCACAATGAAATTCGAGAATCAATAGTGAGAGAAAGCAAACCTTTGCCAAACATGGTGCGCTTGTGGTGAACGAGAGCAAAATTTCCCCAAAGATTCAAGTGAAAATCTGAGATTGGATCTTGCAAACCCTCAAATTCAGATGTGAAGTGTGTTGGAGGAAAGACTTAGGTATAGAAAAGAGGTTTAAAGGAAGAACTTATAGTTTGGAATTGGTGCTCGAGAAAGGGTGATGGTTTTGTGTCGAACGGAATGAAATTTTACCTTTTTAAAACTACTCCTTACTCCGTTCGACTCCCGTTCGACTTGTGAGGAATGGTCAAACAAGATCTATAAGTTGAACGACCCAGATCTGACCCTTCAAATCACCTAGCTTGACCCCTGCTCGACTTAAATCTTGTGGTCGAACAGCATGTGGAAGTTGAGCAACGCATATAATCGAGTCTCTATTTTGCCCTGACTTGCTCGACCTCCGCTTGACTTTCATATCTTGGTCGAACAACCTATGTTTGATCAAACAAAGTCTCTGTAAGTTTTGTGCACTTTGTTTGATCGTTGCTCGATTAAACTCCTTCGTCAAAAAACACAGTCGAAGTCGAACAACCTTCCTGGATATTTCGTGCATTTTGTGGGACATCCATTAGACCTAAATTATCGATCGAATAGATGCTAGAAGTCGAGCAACCTGCATCGTTGTGCCCCCTGATCTCCTCAATTCTGCTCGACCGTTGTTTGATTTCACGCTCCTGGTCGAGCAACCACTACTTGGTCGAACAAAGTCTCTATAAGTTTTGCTCACTTTGTTCGACCATTGCTCGACAACAACATCTTGGTCGAGCTTCTAGGTTCAAGTCGAATGGCCTCTCTGGAAGAATTATGCATGTTGTTCAACCATTGCTCGATCAAATTACCTTAGTCGAACAGCTCCCTTGAAGGTCGAACAACCTCTTGAATTTTACTAAACTTCGTACCCTTCTCGTATCTCCCTGCAACATTCAACTCTAGGACAACATCAAGTATCAAGATATCCAAAAATTAAGCTAGAGAACTCTTTAAAACCATATAACATCAAGTGTAACTCCGTAATTACACTAGAAACACAATAAAACACCACTAAACACCAGGCAAATTGCAAAAAATCGATATCATCAAAACTGGTTAAAGTTTTAATATACCGCAAAAAAAATAACTCCCCTAGCAAACGTTAAAAAGAAAAGATCGTGCTATGATGAGGTAAGTACATCACACACCCCCGTAAACTTAGTAGAAACTATAGTGAAAACTTAAGTTTGCAAAGTGATGTAATTTTCGAATGATAAGCATATCAAATATAAAAATTTCTTACTCACATCAATAAAATTTAAGTAATAAAACGGGAGGAAAAGCCCCCAACAAGCGCTCATGTTTAACGTCGGAGAGTCACGACGGTACCAATCTAGTGCAAGGTATCCTCAAAGATGAGACAAGCATCATCCGGCGACTTGTAATGCTTCAAAAGATGCCCATTTGTCGTTATGATGTCTCCATCTTTGTCCATAAGCTCAAAACTCCCCCCTCCGCAGGCTCTATGGATAATGAATGGCCCCATCCACTTTGACTTTAATTTCCCTGCGAAGAGCTACAAGCGAGAGTTAAAAAGTAATAACTCATCACCTTGCTTGAACTCCTTGTATGAGATCTTCGAGTCATGCCATTTCTTCATTCTCTCCTTGTAGATCTCCGAGTTCTTATAAGCTTGATTTCGAAACTCATCCAATTGATTAATATGAGTTATCCTCAACTCCTTTTGATCCTTTAAAGACAAGTTCAAACTCCTCAATGCCCAAAAAGCTTTGTGCTGGATCTCTACGGGTAAGTGGCACGACTTTCCATAGATGATTTGGTACGGTGACATATCTAAAACTATCTTATAAGCAGTCCGGAACCCCCATAAAATATCATCGAGCTTCATAGACCAATCCTTCCTATTGGTTCCGACTATCTTTTCTAGAATTTACTTCACTTGTCAGTTGAAAACTTCAGCTTGCCCATTCGCTTGAGGGTGATAGGGTGTAGTAACCCTATGCTCGAATCCATAATCCTTAAGCACCTTCTCAAGAAGCTTGTTGACGAAGTGAGACCCTCTATCACTCACTAGTGCTCTAGAAACTCCATAATAGACAAAGATATGTTTCTTCAAGAAAGATAAAACAGTCCTTGAATCATTCACGCGAGTGGGAATGGCTTCCACCCACTTAGAAACATAATCCACTACTAAAAGGATGTTAAGAAATCTATTAGATGGAGGAAAAGGTCTCATAAAATCGATCCCCCATACATCGAAGATTTCAACAACAATGCTCGGCTCGTCGACTTATGTTCCTCATCTTTTGACATCTATCGAATGTCGCCACATAGGTCTCACAATCTTTAAACAATGTAGGCCAATAAAGAGCAGATTGAAGTACCTTCGCTACAGTCTTTTGAGCCCCAAAGTGCCCCCCGTTAGGCTGTGCATGGCAAAAATCAAGAACGCTCTCCATCTCCATCTCGGTCATACACCTACGGACTATGAAATTCGTACATATCTTGTAGATAAACTGATCATACCACATAGTCTTCATGCCAACCAAATACTGTCGAAACTTATTGAATGCGTACACCACAACTAAAAACTCCTTTTCAATCACCGTGTAGTTCTTTTGTGCCGCATCGAAAATCTTACTCGTATAGTAAATGGCGCGGAACTTCTTATCCTTCAACTGCCCAAGCACCACTCCAAGTGCTAAATCACTCGCATCACACAAAAGTACAAATTGTTGAGTCCAATCCAGTGTGATCAAGATAGGTTCAGTAATAACCGCCTCTTTCAAAACCTGAAAAGCTGTTAGGCATTCTTCATCAAAAACAAAAGGAACATCCTTTTCAAGTAAATGAGATAAGGGCTTGGGGTATTTCGAGAAGTCTTTTATGAATCTTCTATAAAATTCAGCGTGTCTAAGGAAGGACCGCACTCCCTTCTCATTCATAGGTGGAGGAAACTTCTCAATTGCCACCACCTTTGCTCTATCCACTTGCAATCCCTTGACCGAGATATGATAGCCAAGAACAATCCCATCACTCACCATGAAGTGCCACTTCTCCCAATTTAAGACAAGATTAGTTTCTTGGCATCTCTTCAATACAGTAGCAAGGTTAGATAAACAAATATCAAAAGAGGTACTAAACACAGAGAAATCGTCCATAAATACCTCCATGATCTTTTCTATCAAACCGTCAAATATGGCCATCATGCAACGTTAAAATATAGCAGGCGCATTACATAATCCAAAAAGCATCTTTCTAAAGGCAAAAGTCCCATAAGGGCAAGTAAAAGTAGTCTTTTCTTGGACTTCTGGTGTAATCATGATTTCATTATACCCCGAGTACCCATCTAAGAAACAATAAAACTCATACCCCGCAAGACGATCAAGCATTTGATCCATGAAAGAAAGGGGAAAGTAGTCTTTGCATGTATTTTCATTCAATTTCCTGTAATCCGTATGCACACGCCATCCCGTAGGAATCCTAGTGGCTAAAGTCTCACCATCTTCGGCTTTCACTATAGTCATGCCCCCCTTCTTAGCTACAACATGAAATGGACTCACATGGGGACTATCACTTATGAGATATATAATCCCAACATCTAGCCAAGTTAGGATTTGCTTCCTAATCACTTCTTGAATAGTGGGATTCACCTTTCGCTGATTCTGAATGCTACTCTTGGCCTCATCTAACAATCTTATTCTATGCATGCAATATGAAGGACTAATACCTTTCAAATCATCAAGAGACAAATCAATAGCAGACATACTTTCTAAGCACATCTAACAATTCCTCAAGTTGATCATCAATAAAGGAAGAAGATACAATTACCGGACATTTTCCATTGTCACCAAGATAGGAATACTTCAAGTGTTCCGGTAGCGGTTTCAACTCCTCTTTTTCTCTTCCTGAGGTGCACTCTCTCTATCCAATGGTAAGTACTTCCTAGTCCACTTGATCTCTTCAACCTTTGTCTTTTGCGATTCATACCTGTCATCATCCAAAGCAATCAAGTTTTCAAGAAATTCAATACATACCTCATTGGAGAGTTCATCTAGCTCCATAGTGGGAAAAGTAAGAGACTCCATCAAGCATGTCTCAAGAAGATCCTTCGAGATAATCAGAAACATGTCTTTATTAATATTGTCCTCCACCACATCAATGATGTTACACTGCATCTCCATCGGCATCTTCATTGATTTATCCAAGTTAAACAAAACCTCTTCTTTATCCATCCTCAATCGTAGCTCAACCTTTTGCACATCTATCATAGCTCAAGCAGTCACAAGGAATGGTCTCCCTAAGATCAGGGGAATATTATCCTTGTCATCTTTCATCTCAAGCACAAGAAAGTCCACAGGAAAGACAAGCTTTTCTACTTTGACGAGAACGCCTTCAATCACACCTTTCGGAAAAGTTATAGACCTATCCGCTAGCTGTAGAGCCATCGATGTGGGAGTTAACTCCCCCAAACCAAGCCTTTTAAAAGTGGACAATGGCATCAAGTTGATGCTTGCCCCAAGATCACACAAGGCTCAACGTGCCGGTCCCTTTCTAATTTCATATAATATTGTGAAGCTTCCCAGATCCTTTAGCTTAGCTGGAAGCTTTCTTTGAATGATCGAGCTGCAGTTCTCAGATAAATTCACATTTCAATTCCGTTCAAGCTTCTCTTCTTCAAAAGAATATTCTTCAAAAAGCGGGCATAATACGGCATCTCCAATATTACTTCAGAGAAAGGAATGTTCAAGCTTATTTTGTTTATGATCTCAGAAAACTTCTTGAACTTTTCCTCTAACCCCTTCTTTACTAGCTTGAGAGGAAATAGCGGAGGTATCTTTGTTTTGGGAATTCCCCATTCATCATGTACAACCTTCTCAGCTCTCAATCTCTTGGCTCTTTCTTACTTCTTTTCTACTATTGTAAGATTCATATTCTGCTCTAGAGATATAGCGGAGTGTTCTGATCAGCAAGCGTCGCATTCGGTATCGAATCGAGCTCTGAACTATTCTGCTCAACCTCCGTTCGACGAAGGTGGTTTGGTCGAACAGATTCAAGATGGTCAAACAAATTGGCTGATTGCATACTCTATTCCTGGAAGTGTTGCTCGACCTTTGTTCGACCAAGCTGGTTTGGTCGAGCAGATAGGTTTTGGTCGAATAGATTCCTAGATCGAGAGCTCTCGTCACACTGTTGTTCGACTACCATTTGACCTAGGTGTTTTGGTCGAATGGTGTTGTGCTAGTCGAACGGATGGTCAGAAAATAGAGTATCGTAATTATGTTTCTTCTGAAGTTGTTCGACCTCTGCTCGACCAGATGGTCGGTCGAGCAACTCCAGTCTGGTCGAGCAACTGCTCTGCTCTTTTTGGTTTTACTTGCCGGCATTATCGGACCTTCATACTGCGTTCCCGACCTCAACATGATGGCATGGAAAGACTTTGGATTCTCAATACTTTGAGATGGAAACTTTCCTTTTTCAATAGTTTGAGTCAATTTGTTTACATTCCCAGCCATCTCCCCCATCAACAACGTGAGATCTTTCACTTATGTAGACAAATCCTTATGATTATCATCAATCTTCTTCTCTAACTTGGTTTCAAGACGGTCTACTCTCGCATCATTCCTCGCCATGTACATATTCACCGTATCCTCAAAGCCAAGCTTTCCTTTTTCCACCTTTGCGCTCGGATCAACACCGATAGAAGGCTGCATCGCATTATTCGGATTTCTCCATGAAAACTCCGGCCTCCTTGGTTGTTGGTAATTACCCGAGGGACCATGGTTATTGTAATTCCCCTGATAATTCTGGGTTCCTTGATTCGGGTACCTAGTTCCTTGAATACTTTGACCCATGGCGTAGTTTGCCTCCTCGATCTCCTCTTGGCTAGCTCCTTCATAGCCATCATCCTGCTGCATCATTGGTACTCTCTGAGATAAATCAGTAATCTACTTTTGCTGAGACTCCAGTAGCTTACTAATATTAGCCAAGCTAGAGATGATCCCATCATCTCTTCCCGACTTCACTATAGTGTGCTCAACTTGTGCTACTTTACCAAGGACATACGTGCCTCTAACTCTATCAGTCGGCCAATCTCTTGAATTCATTGAAATATCCTCGAAAAGCTTCACGGCCTCAATGGGTGACTTCGTAAGCAATGCTCCATTAGAAGAAGCATCAAGTAATACTCGAGAATCGCAATCCAACCCATTGTAGAATATACTGATACATGGAGCCTTAGATAGCTCATGTTGTGGACACTTACGAAGCATGTCCTTGAACCTGTCCCAAGCTTCATGAAACTTCTCATTGCCATGGATAGAAAATTGATTTATTTCTTGCTTCATCTTGAACACCTTTGAAGGTGGCATGTATCGCTCCAAGAATTTCACTTTCAACTTCTCCCATGTATCACATTCAGCAGCATCAAGATTATCGTACCAATCTCTCACCTTTTCATTCAGCGAGAACTTAAATAATATAATCTTCCACGCATCCTCATGAGCTCCTGCATCTTTTTGTGTACTTGCATACCCAAGAAACTTATTCAGATGTTGCTGAGGATCTTCGAATGTTCCCCCAGAGAAGGGACTCCTTTCAATCATGGTGATAAGAGCAGGGTGTAAATAAAAATTGGGTCCGGTCCCTCTTGCTCCTAACAACCCAGCATTGCCCCCTCCGTTGTTCTTAAAGACTTCATGGATGGCAAGTGTATCAGGAATCGCTGCCATGTTGACTGTCTCTACTTCCAAATTATCTTCGATTGCAGCTTCAATCGTTTACGAATTCAACACGTCAACTTCAACTCCTAAATCAAGAGCTTCAGTTGGGTCTACTTTCTTGTTCTTATTCTTTTTTTTCTTCCTTGACGATACTCCGATCTCTGCATTATAAGGTATTAATTCACCTGTCTCTGATCTAGTGAGCATACACCTAAGAAAAACAAGAGTTAGAAATTAAAGATAAAAATAATATAATCTCAATTAAACTAGAAATAATCAAATAATAATTAATTCTATTTCGGGAAATGGCGCCAAGAACTTGATGGGCGTTTTCTCAACACATTAAATTAATCCTCAAGTATAAGGATATCAATTGTAGTTTCGATAGGTGACCAAGTGATTATCGTACCCAAGAGATGGATTATTATCAATTCAATTATATTCTAATTAACTAAGACTATATTGGCAAATTGGATTTGATTTGGTTACGAAACTAAATAACATATAATTTAAATAGCAAAGTAAATAAGCAAGAAATAGAGAAAATTCGGTTGTGATCAAGTAAGTAATAGAGTAGTTCTTCAGGTCATCCGGTTTTACTTATTAAATTCCTTTTCATGTGTTGATGTCTGACTCTGCCTTGTAGTTTATGGACTCATCACTAAACCATGAAAGCATACTCTATAGACACAAGTAAGCAAGTATATGACACGTGTGAATATCCTTAGAGCAAGATGTATACTTCACCCCCCTTTCTAGGTACTATCATAATCAATTATTTCTGGTGCACTTAGTACTATAACTCAATTTGATCTCCCTTTATAGGTACTACAAAGTTATACTCTTTATCCTACTTGTTAACCCGAACACAATTCAATCAACAAGAATTTATATAAGATAGTTCAAATAAGACTTCGGAATACCTTCACTTAGAATTATAATATGTAATCCTGCTCAGCAGTGAACGCACTCAATCAATAACAAAGAGATGTATTCAGACTCTACATAACAGATAATGATGCACAAAACGACCGTGAGTATGAATTGAAAAAGTACAATCTTATATAAAATAAACCACAAGTAGTGTTGTAAGGAGTTTATACATGGAAATTCAATTAACTCATAAAACTTTCATAACCCTAGAATTACCTGGGTAGTTCTAGCCCATGATTGATCTAGGAACAATCATGATTGATTGGTATGATCTTACTTGACATGCCAGACGAACCTCTCTCATGATCCCTTAGGATGGTAGGGTTTCGGTGGTAGATGGATGATGAATGATGTGTGGTGTTGTTTCTCCTGCGAAAGCTTTTCTTTTATACTCATAGGACCTCCTTATGGGCTTAGGATGAGCCTTTGCTTGAAGCACACATCAAATTTCGTAAAAGACATCCGGAATTACCATAAATAGCAGCAACGAAATCCCGTTCGACCAAGCCTAGACTGGTCAAACACGGCCTTCAACTCAAGCAACTGGACGAGCAAGCTCACTGGACAATTTTACACATTTTGTTCGACTTGTCTTCTCTACTCGACCAACCTGATGTTGGTCGAGCAACACCTCCAAGTCGAACAAACTCCCTGTATAATTTTCACAATTTGCTCGACCTCTGATCATCTGCTCGACCAAGCCGATATTGGTCAAGCAACCCTCCAAGTCGAGCTAACTCTCTGGATAGATCTGCACAATCTGCTAGGCTTGGCCTCCTTTGTTCAACCATAGTGATGCTGGTCAAGCAAGCTCTCTTGGTCTAACGACACTCGAACCTTGCCTCTAAAATCATGTCTTTCAATTCCGAGCCTTTTACACATGTTTTCCTATGCAAATATGCTCAAACAACTCTTGTACCCTCTGATTCGTGACTTTTCCATAAATATACTGATTCATCTCAATAGAAGACTCAATCGTACTCAATTTCCACGCAAACCAGAGTCTAAAATACATGAATTTACACTCTCATCACCTAGCACATACACAGACATTATACATAATGTCAGGTCTGCTCGAAGTTAAGTACAGAAGGCTACTAATCATTGATCTATATAGAGTGTGGTCAATATCTAAGCCAACATCTTCTTTGCACAGTTTCTGTGATGTTCCCATAGGTGTCTTCATAGGCTTAGCGTTCTCAAGGCTAAATCTTTTCACCAAGTTCCTTGCATACTTACTCTGTGAGATTAAGATATCACTATCACTTTGCTTGATTTGGAGCCCTAAAAAATAATTTAGATCACCAACCATACTCATCTCAAACGTGGTAGTCATTGCCTTCACAAAGCTGTACATCATGACCTGTGATATTGCTCCAAATACGATGTCATCAACATAAATTTGAGTAATAAAAATCCAACAGATTCATGCTTAATGAAAAGAGTTCTATCAGCCTCACCTCTAATGAATCCAAACTGAAGTAAGAAATCAGTTAGTCTACCATACCATGCTCTAGGAGCTTGTTTTAGACCATACAATGCTTTTTTCAATATATACACATGATAAGGGTGGAATGGATGAACAAAATCTTTCGGTTGTTCAATAAAAGCTTCTTCAAGTAAAATACTCCCTCTGTCCACTTTCAAGGGTATCATTTTTCCATTTTGGGCGTCCGCCTCCAAGGGTCTCATTTTCTTTTTTATCCACATACACCCAATAATACAACTAAAAATAGGACTCACACCTTCACTAATACAACTACCCACTACACATTAAATAACAATACTCCTTAGTCTCTGTGCCCAAAAGCAAATGGCACCCTTGAATCCAGACGGAGGGAGTACCATTTAAGAACGCAACTATAACATCCATTTGAAACAGTTTGATACCAACAAAGCATGCAATAGCTAAGAGAAGTCTAATAGATTCTATTTTAGCTATGGATGCAAATGTTTCATCAAAATCTATACCTTCAACCTGTGTGTATCCTTGTACAACTAGCATAGCTTTGTTTCTTACTATGTTACCAGATTCATCAGTTTTGTTCTTGAAAATTCACTTTGTTCCAATCACATTAGTATTTGTAGGCCTAGGTACTAGACTCCAAACATCATTCCTAGTAAATTGTTCAAGTTCTTCATGCATAGCCTCTATCCAACATTCATCTTTTAAAGCTTCAGTAACATTCTTAGATTCAACAGAAGAGAAATAACATTCAATACATACCTGATTGCACTTGTTAGACATGAAAACCAATCATACTACATCTCGTAAATTTACCTTTTCTTCTTGTTTGAACACCAATAGAGGACTCACCAATGATCTGTGATGATGGGTGATCTTTCTTATATCTGTGAGTAAGAGTATTCCACGGAGTTCTTTGGAGTTGGTTCTCATCTTCTTCTGAATCAACACGATGTTGTAGGCGATGTGATCACATTCAGCTCAACATTGTTCACTGGTTTTGCAATTTCAACCAAGTCAGAGATATCATCTTCCATCTTTTTACCTGCAATATTGGATGAATCATCAAACACAACATTAACAGA
This sequence comes from Pogostemon cablin, assembly GCA_023678885.1. Lineage (NCBI taxonomy): Eukaryota > Viridiplantae > Streptophyta > Magnoliopsida > Lamiales > Lamiaceae > Pogostemon > Pogostemon cablin. The sequence continues at coordinate 15,571,864 of CM042953.1, read as the reverse complement.
TTCTTTAACAGTTTTGGTTCTAAGATTAAAGACTTTGTAAGCTTTACTATTCTTAGAATATCCTAATAAAAGACTTTTATCACTCTTAGAATCAAACTTTGAAAGATACTACTCTCCATCATTCGTAATGTAGCACATGCAACAGAATACATAAAAGTATTTCAGGTTTGGTTTCTTCCTATGCAACAGTTCATAAGCAGTAATAGAACAGCCTGGTCTAATATGAATCTAATTGGACACATGACATGCAGTGTTCAATGCTTCAGCCGAAAATCTTTTAGACACATTCATTGAAGTAAGCATGACTCTAGCCATTTCTTGCAGTATTCTATTCTTTTTTTCAGCAATCCCATTCTACTGTGGGGTTTTAGGAGATGAAATCTCTTGCATAATGCCTTTCTTTTCGCAAAAATCAGCAAACATGTTATTTTCAAATTCTCTACCATGTTCAGTTCTAATCCTACATATTCTAAGATTGAAAGCATTTTTGAACCTTTTGAAAAGAACTTTGAACACATTAAACATGTCAGATTTTTCTCTAATGAATTCAACCCATGAAAATCTAGAAAAATCATCAACAACAACCAAAGAGTACCTCTTACCACCAAGACTTTCAGTCTTCATAGGACCCATGAGATCCATATGAAGCAATTCAAAACACCTTGAAGATGTGCACATTGATGTAATTTTGTGTGAATATCTTACATGCTTACCTTTTTGACATGAACCACATACAGGTGGATCTTTGAAACTGAGTTTAGCCAATCCTTTAACAACTTCATACTTAACCAATTTCTGTAAATTTCTGTAATTTACATGAACAAGTTTTTGATGCCAAAGCACACTTTCATCATATTGTGAGATGTTGCAGTAAATGTTGTTACCAATCAGATAACAATTATCAGCAGATTGACTACCAATCATCACACAGTCATCAGTTTAATTTAGCACAAAACATGAATTCTTATCAAATTTCACATGAAAATTATCATCACATAATTGACTTATGCTTATCAAATTAGCACGTAAACCTTTAACATGAAGCACATTCTTCAGATTTAGAAAACCTTTTACATTTAAAATTCCTTTACCAACAATGTTACCCTTAGAGCGACCACCATAAGTAACTTTACCACCATCTAAAGTTTCATAATCCTTAAAGTATTCAACATTACCATTCATATGTCTAGAGCAACCACTAACAAAATAGCATAGACCAGGTACACATGCTTGTAAAGAAGTACAGACAACATTACAAAGCACTTTTAGTTTTCTAATCCAAGCAGATTTAGGTGTGTGTGAATACTTGTATGATAACACTCCATGCAACATTTTTTCAGAAAGTATATCATCTTTCAGTTTGAAACAGTAAGGACGAATATGACCAGGGCTTGAACAATAATAATAAACAAGGGACCTACTGCCTTTTCTATCAGGAAACTTGTTGGAAAAATTATTTGAATCAGGTTTCACAAACTTGACAGGACTTTCAAAACTAAAAGGCATGCATTCTTCAGTGTATCCAAGACCAAACTTAACATTTTTTCCAACGGATAAAGCTTCTTTCAAAACAGATGTACTTTTGCTGTACTTATTGAAGCTTAACGTGGAAGCAGCTAACTGAACTTGGAGTTTAGAAATCTCAGCATCCTTCTTAGTAATAATTACCTCAAGTCTTGTTATGGTCTCAATTAAACCATCATTCTTTTGGTTGATAGCTTTCAGTTCTTTAAGAAGTTCAGAAATCTTCATCTCTAGAGGTTCTTGTGTAGTACCTGCTCTAGAAGAGAAAGCATTAGTACAGTTCATATCAAGATCAGAAGTAGACATAAACCTGCACGATGTTATTTCTGATGTTGGCACAACAGACTCAACATCTGAGTCACTCTCAAAGAAATCCTCCTTCACACATTGTGTTAAGAACGCATGTTCTTCTTCATTTGCATCTGGATCTTCTTCAGAATCATCGTCACTCAAACAAGAATTTAGGCTCATCCTTTTCTTCAGAAGAGTGTTAGCACATTCACTTGCATAATGACCAAAACCAGTAAATTCATCAGAAATGATCTTTTTCCTAAACTCATGATCATACCTAAATTTTCTTTTTGAGTGGGTTTACGAACAGGAGTATGAGGGGAATGTTCTAACTTAGATTAAATGTTTGCTTTATACTTGTTCTTCTTTTGTCTAAGATAAGACTCAAATTTCTTAACAAGTAAAACAATGATGTCAGTGTCATTAGGAATGTTGTCAACATTATCATAAACTTGTTTAATATCAATTATGGTACACGTCTTACCAGAACTAGAACTAGAACGAGCATCAGTTTCACCTTTAAAAACAACAACACCTTTTCTATCATACGCAGCATCTTGTTGAGACAAATTCATTTCATAAGTTTTCAAGATACTTATCAGCTCATTATGACTCAACAGATCAGTGTTCCTAGACTCTTCTATAGCACAAATTTTACCATCAAATCTCTTAGGAAGTGTACGCAGAGTTTTTTTACTAACCTGATGTTAGAGATAGGATCCCCAAGTACTACATCTCATTCACCACTTTGTAGAGTCGCTCATTATACGATGAGATTGTCTCATCTTCCTTCATCCTCAAGCTCTCGAATTGCGCATTTAACATCCTCGACTTTGCCCTTTTGACACTTCCAGATCCTTCATAGTGCTCTTGAAACCTTTCCCAAGCATCCTTTGGCGATGTACAGCTCTGGATCAGATTGAACATCACTATATCAATTGATGAATTGATTGCATTGAGTGTTGTGACGTTCAACATCGATTGAGTATTTTTCTCAGCGATCCATTCAAGCTCATTCTTGATCATTTGATCTCATCACTGTCTTGAACTGTGGGGGGTGTCCAGCTTGCCAGAATAGCTTTCCAAGAACATTCATCCATGGATTTGATGTGACTCCTCATTCGGCTCTTACATAAGGCATAGTTGGTTCCATCAAGTATGGGAGGACGGTTGATCGATCTAGCATAGTAATCCATGACACTTCAACACTTAACACCAAGAATCAACACTTAACCTGATGCTGCTCAAAATGTTGCTGCTATTAAAAGCCCAAGCTCAGGGGAGTTGTGATCGAAGACATTACTGGAGAACCAAAAGGAGATAATGTTGTTCGTGCTAAAGGTGGTGACATTAATGTTGCTAATGATGCTGCAACTTGGGGGAGTTCATATAGTAAGGGTCAGATTGAGTCTGGGAGAGTAGCAGATCAGATCATGATTGTTAATGCTCTGATACCAGAAGTTTGAAGAGTAACAGATTATGATATTGATGCTCTGGAGAATGAAAGACAGTTGCTGCTCTAACTCTCTAACCCTTTAACTATTTGATGGTGATTGTTTAAACTCATATTTCTAATTCCTGCTGGATACTTAGTTATTTCAGTTTGTTTGTTCTGAACTTATTGAAACTAGGTTGTTGGATTTTTAGTAACTTTAGTTTTTACCTTATTTTTTTAAATCTGAACTAAGCTCTAATGTTATTGGTTAATTACCACATTGGTAGTTACGGTCCAATATGCTTAGTTATTTTGCACAACTGTCGAACTAATATTTGATGTGTTATATGGATATCTTGTTTTACCTTAATTCTTTGTATCTGGTTGTGTGGTTGCGGATAGATGAGATTGGAGGAGATTATTGATGTGAAGTGTTGAGACTAGTGTCGTCACATCTGGAATCACATTGATCCTCCATCAATTATTATTTAACCACTAACATGTTTTTGTAGTGTTGTGCTTGATGTTGCTTTCAAGGTTGTGGTAGTTGAATGAAGATCGTGCTGAATGGACCCACAAGAATGAAGAGCAATCTTGGATATTCTAGAAGTCCAAAAGATTCTAGAAGTTAAAAATAACTACCCAAAGTAGTGGATTGGTTATTTGCTGTAATGAGTGGTTGTCATATCTCCTAGTGGACTACTTATTTGAAGAAGGCCTGCAGCATTCTTTACGACTATAAATAGAAGTTGTCAGACTTCATTCCAGGCATGGAAGAACTTGGAGAGTTCCTACAAAGAGAGTCACCGGACGTAGAGTTTACTCAACTATGTTATTCTTGTAGTATTTTCACTGGTGTTGTAACATCTCGTTCTGCATCACGTGTATAGTATTATCCCGTACATTTTGTGTGTATTGTTCACAGGTAGTGGAAGTGCATACTTGAAGTAGGGCCTATTTCTAACAATCTAAGTCTTGTCATTTGGGAGTTTGTTTAGAATTTATATATGTGTGTGTATTCGAAGAGTTGAAGGAATGTTTCAATCTCTTTGAATCTGATTTTTTAAATCACTTTTTTCAAGTTAGTGATATTTTTTCCATGAGGCCGCTGCAAACTTCGTGTGTTAAGTCTTTCGCTGTACAAACTTGCATATTCGTATTCAAGTTTCATTCTGATAAGAGCCGGTATTGTGCGAAGTGTTACCACACTAAGGACAATATCACTGTAAATACTTACACACCCGATGGATCGCAACAACATACTGTCCACTACAAAATAATGTGTTAAAATCTCATATAATCCCTATTCCGCGCAAAGGTTTATGTTTTACATTTTAATTTGTCCTAAATTAAGGTTTTATATCATTTTTTGTCAAGTTGGACCCATACAAAATAATTAATTATTTCATATAGAGTCCGCACAGAACACTAATACAATTACCCATTTCACATTAAATATTATTTCTCTCACCTCATACACATTAAAATATTGACAAAAACTTGCATGAGACCGTCTCACGAATCTCATCCCGTGAGATAGGTAAAATATAACCTAAATAAATATTCGGGATCTTAACCAAAGTTACTACCTGTATTATCTTCTAAATACACATAGGGCACACATCAACTTGATCAATTAATTTTTCTTTTTTGCCAAATTCACTTTTATTTATTATCACTTTTTATTTATTATACTAATAATTTTTAAATGAATGATCACTTTTTTTTAAGATGTGTCACTTTACATTAAAAATATTTTTATTCATATGATAAATATATTCATTAAAGCGCATAGCTGCCTAGGACATTTCTTCTTCTCTGCCACCGATTTACTTTTCGCCTAAAGTGGTTTTCCATCGATGTGGCTTTTCGCGATGGGTGCTTCTCTTTTGCCCAAACCTCAGCCCGTGCTTGTTTCTCCGGTGGCTACTGGGCAGCTGCTTCATTTTACACACGACGTACAGTTTTTTCAGTTACAAAATTACTCAATGCTTCGAGCTCCCCGGTTGCTGTTCCGTTTCAACCTAATTCTTGTGCAGCTGATACTTTAACAACATCTCATCCTCGGGCTGCTGTTCCGTTTTAGACTTATCTTGGCTGTTGTTCTTACTCTTGGTCCTGCATTCATATTTCTACTCATAATTTAGGACATCTCATTCTCTTATTCATATCATGGAAGGAATATAATGTTGATAGCATGTATCCTGCTATTTTTTACTCTTATGCTGAGTTTGATTCCTATTATCCATAGGGTATCAATTTAATGTTCTATATATCATGACTCTCTTGGATAGTATCTTTGTATGTTGGGCATTGTTTACTCTCTTGCTTAATTGTTGATGTATCATGTGTTGATGTATCCTATGACTTGGTGATACTTGTTACTCTTCTATTGATGTTATAGGCTCCCATGGTGCTTTGTTATTGATTTAGATATAATGGAGCCTATGCTTGTCGCCTACAGCAATTTGCTAGTGCTACATCTGCTTCGATTTTGTGTTCACATTAGTTCTTCGGCAATCTTGTTGTCGAGCTTTTTCTCATTTTGGCTGGTCTCTCCTTTAAGTTTGGCAACCCTGGATTCTTGTACACGTAGCTCTTTTCAGGGAACAAGGGATTTTTACTATGGCGTGGTCTCCCTTTTTCTACAGCTTCCATGCTAATCTGCGCTCATTTACTGATCACGAAGTCTTAGCCCGATTATGGCAACGAGCTTCTACCCAAGATCAGCCCCAATTTTGTTGCTACAAACACCGGTCCTTGTTTCCTCGCTCTCTTTCGGTGGTCAGTCAGCTCGTTGAATTATGTAAACTTCTAGTTTCAATCAACCCATATCTCGCTGTGAGATGAGTGCATCATACAACCTATGTGGTGTACAAATCTTGTTACCTTTGATTGATTTTTCGTCATTGATCCGCCTGTTTGGTTCATTTTTAAGCTACCTGTTCGACTCTTTCTTCTCTGATTTAATTAGTTTCCCCTCATTCTCTTTTCTTTGTCCCCTTCTTTTTTTTTACCTTTTTTATAATATTGTCTAGTTTGATAAAATAAATTCACTAAATAATTTAATTGGACATTTATCACTTTTCTTTGATCACATATCACTTTTTATTAAAAACATTATCATTTTTATCCGTCCTATAAATTTTTCATTAAATAGTTTAATTGGATGTGCATTACTTTTTTTTTAATCAAGTATCATTTTTTATTAAAAATCTTATCACTTTTTGTTTCTTACCAATTATTTATAAAATAATTTTATTAGTTGAATAAATTTTTTCTTTGATCACATGTCATTTTTTTTTATAAAAAAATGTGATCACTTTTTTATTTTATTAGTTATTGCTTTTTGTAAAAAAATATTATCACTTTTCTTTTAAAGTGCAATCACTTTTATTTATATTTTAAATTGTTTATAAAATAGTCCACATTACTATCATTACTTTTATTAATTAGGTATCACTTTTCTTTATAAATGTTATCATTTCTTATCAATCTCATAGAAGCATTGCGTGAGACAGTCTTTGCATTTCATGAAATAGTTCAATATTAAATGTATCACTCTTTTTTTAATGTAATAAGTGGAGTATAAGTTTTTAATTTTCAACTATCACTTTATATTTTTTTTAATATTCAGTATTACTTTTAATTTTAATAATTGACTTCACAAAGGTCCCTTTCAATCGCAGTGAGCCTCTCCTCAATTCGAATAAGATATTGAATGTTGGTGGAATTTTGCTAATCGACGCGACACCCTTCGGGTTGCTCTGCATGGCTTGTAGATGGAATCATTGATTGACAAGTCCATTTCCTGAGGCAAGCCCCCCTCTTCTTCCTGTCAATCCACCAAACTTTTGTATGAGGAAGTTCTGCTCCTCCTCGTATGGATCCAATCTGGTTCTTCCATCGATATGAAATTAGGAGATAAATATAAGTTGTTACAAGGGTCCCATAACAAAGTACCAATATAAGAACACCTTGTGTTGTACAACATTTACTGGACCAAGTCTAAGCTTACCTGAAGTGCATTATGATCAGACAATCTGACTTTCTTGAAAACATTATCAGTTAGTTCCTTAAAACAGGGCTTTAATGTGGGAGTCCAACGTAGAATACAGGGTATGGTGCTCTTTTCTTCAGGCTTTAAGCCACCGTATGACACGACCCACCTTACATAACTTATAATTCAAATACTAATTAACATAAACATCATTATTATGAAAACTACATATTTTTTTCACATAATGTATTTAAAACCATAGTCTAACCTACGTCATCAGTTTCTGACACTACCTCAAACCACACAAACTTGTGACAATACTTATTATATTACATAACAAAACATCAGCGGAAATAAAATAAACCCACGGCCTAGCCCCAACAGGTCGTCATCTATGTACATCCGCTCAAAATCTTGTAGGAGCTCCACAGCTTGCACAGTCACATCACAAAACTCAATCATCATCAGGCTCACCTACAATGCATAAACTAGTGAGACAAAAATCTCAGTAAGTAGAAATCATACATGTTAGTCCATGAAAATGCATTTAGTTTTCTATCACCTATTTCCTAGTCTTTCTAGTTTGTCTCTTTTATTTTAAAAACTGTTCACGTTGCGGGATCCCCATGACACACTTATAATATGCACCCCAAATGAACTCAATAGACACACTTAGTGTCGGATCAATTCCGATCCCTGAATATAATGCCGGGAATGATTTTTTGAACCCTGGCAGAGTGTTGGTGATGATTTTTCCGAACCCCTAATAAATTGTCGGGAATGATTTTTCTGAACCCTGACAGATATGCATATATAGTGGTCGCACACACCATTAGTATCTTATTAATTTTAGGGAAAACACTTTTCATGATTATGCATGATATGAAACCAGGGCAATTAAATATGCATCATAAACCATTTACGACATCAATATCAGCATTTAATCACAAATAAAGCAACAACTTAACTTCAATTCACACAAATCCACTTCTGAAATAACAACTCCACCCCAGTCATATAGATCCATTTATAAAATAACCACTTCACCTTAGATCACACAATCCCTTTTTAGAATAACATCTTCATCTTGGATCACACATATCCTTATAACCAATATCTTCTCAAACATACAGATATATTTTCAATAGTTTCCAATCACATAAATCTATATAGCACAATGATATTATTTCAAATCACATAAATCCACAACTTGCATCACTAGTTAACCCCAAATAATTCATAATGTAATTAAACTAATCACAAATAATGCATAATATAATTATCACATATTAATCACAAATAATTCACACACAACATGTTTATACATTGTAGTTGGACTTCTACTTACCTGGACTCCAAATAGTGATAATACTATAGAACTCGTGAAGAACTGTCACTATTCTCCCCATTCTGGCACACTCCTACCTTCTTCTCTCTTCCTTCCTCTTCTCTCCTTCTCTCTCTCTCTCTTTTCAGAAAGGATTTTGGTCGCAAATTTGGGTTGCTGTTGCTTTCCCCCAAAAACGCCTAATGCCCTCAATTTATAAATGAAGGTTGGCACATGAGTAGTGAGAAGCTCAGGTATCACATCCTCCCCACCTTATAAAAATTTCATCCTCGAAATTTACTTACCTGAAGAGTTCTGGATACTTAGCCATCATCTCATCCTCTCTTTCCCAAGTAGCCTCCTCAACTAGTTGGTTCCTCCATAGTACTTTTACTAATGGTATTCCTTTATTTCTGAGCTTCTTCACTTCTCGCCGCAAGATCTCAACTGGTATTTCTTCATAACTCAAATCTTCTTTCAACTCAACTGGTTCCTGCCTGAGAATATGAGATGGATTTGGAGCATACTTCCTCAACACAGACATATTAAACACGTCATGTACTCTAGACATCGATAATGGTAACTCCAACTTATAGGCAACACTTCCAACTCTTTCAATGATAGTGAATGGACCAATATATCTTGGACTGAGTTTCCCTTTATTTCCAAATCGCATTATCCCCTTCATTGGAGATACTTTCAAGAATACTTGATCACCTACTTCAAATTCCAATTTCCTTCTCCATTTGTCTACATTACTTTTCTGTCGATCCTGAGCAATTTTCATCTTCTCTCTAATACGGGAAACAACTTCTGACATTTCACGAACTAAGTCTGGACCCAAGAGTTTCCTCTCCAACTTCATCCCAATGTACTGGAGATCTACACTTCCTCCCGTACAATGCTTCATATGGAGCCATCCAGATAGTAGACTGATAGTTGTTGTTGTACGAGAACTCTATCAGAGGTAAAATTTTACTCCACTGACCCTGAAAATCTAACACACATGCTCTGAGCATATCCTCTAAAATCTGTATTGTACGCTCTGATTGACCGTCTGTCTGTGGATGAAATGTTGTGCTGAAGAATAACTGTGTCCCCAATGCCTTATGTAAACTCTTCCAGAAAGTTGACAAGAATCTTGTCTCTATCTGACACAATGGTAAGTGGTACTCCATAGAGTCTGATGATCTCTTTTATATATAGCTGTGCATAGCGATCCATAGAATATGTAGAATAAATAGGAAGAAAATGAGCGGACTTGGTCAATCGATCCACAATAACCCAACTGGCCTCATGAACTTTCACTGTCTTTGGTAAGCTAGTGATAAAATCTATAATGATATTCTCCCACTTCCACTCTGGAATAGATAGAGGCTGTAAAGTTCTCGCTGGTCTCTAATGCTAGTCATTGACTTGCTGACAAGCCAAACATTGCTCTACATATTAAGCGATGTCTCTCTTCATCCCTGGCCACCAATAATGTGACTTCAAATCTCTATACATCTTAGTAGCTCATGGATGTACAGAGTACGATGTCGAATGAGCTTCCACCATCACTTCTTTCAGAATGTCATCCACTTCAGGTATACATAATCGACCTCTATAACAAATTACGCCGTCATCTGTTAATTGGAACTCAGAAGACTTTCCAGAGCGGATATCATTTCTTATCTTATCAAACAACTTATCAACTCGTTGTCCCTGTCGAATCTTATCCATCAAAGTTGGTCGAAGTAACAAAACCGCCATCTTTGCTTCCAACGATCCTTCCTGAAATGATCTCCACACCCATCCTTTACAAATCAAGCAACTCTGGTTTCTCTTTTAGGCTCGCAGCAGCCACACTCTGTATTGTCTTTCGACTCAGTGCATCAGCAACCACATTAGCTTTACCCGGATGATAATTGATAACATAGTCATAGTCCTTCACCAATTCCAACCATCTTCTCTGCCTCATGTTCAACTCCTTCTGAGTGAAGAAGTTCTTCAAACTCTTATGATCAGTATAGATTTCACAACGTTCTCCATATAGATAATGCCTCCAAATCTTGAGTGCAAACACCACTGTAGCTAACTCCAAATCATGAGTTCGGTAATTCTTCTCGTACTCCCTTAACTATCTAGATGCATACCCTATCATTTTTCCATTCTGCTTCAGTACACACTCAAGACCATTCTTTGAAGCATCACTGTAAACCTTGAAGTTTCATGTCTCCATAGGAATAGTTAAGATAGGTGCTGATGTCAATCGTTTCTTCAATTCCTGAAAACTTTGTTCACATGCCTCTGTCCATGTGAACCTCACATCTTTCCTGGTCAACTGTGTTAATGGTGAAGCGATCTTAGAAAATCCTTCAACAAACCTTCGATGATATCCCGCTAATCCAAGAAAACTATGAACCTTAGTAAGATTTGAAGGTTGCGACCAATCATGGATTGCTTTTACTTTGCTTGGATCCACTAAAATTCCTTCTCCCGATACCACGTGTCCCAAGAAAATAACTCGGTCTAACTAGAACTCACACTTCTTGAACTTCGCATACAACTGTTTCTCCTTCAGAATCTCTAACACCTTCCTCAAGTGCAGAGCATTATCCTTCTTATTCTTAGAGTAAATCAGAATGTCATCGATAAACACAATTTCAAACTTATCGAGGAATTCTTGAAATACTCTATTCATCAAATCCATAAATATTGCCGGAGAATTCGTCAAACCGAACGGCATCACCAAAAACTCATAATGTCCATACCTTATACTGAATGTAATTTTTGGAATATCTTCCTCTTTTATTTTCAACTGATGATACCTCGATCGCAAATCAATCTTCGAAAAGATAGCTGCACCATGTAGTTGATCGAACAAATCATCAATGCGAGGCAATGGATACTTATTCTTGACTGTAACTTTATTGAGCTCCTGGTAATCGATGCACATCCTCAATGTGCCATCCTTCTTTTGAACAAAAGAATTGGTGCTCCCCAAGGTGAGAAACTAGGTTGGATGAATTCTTTGTCTAGCAACTCTTGCAATTGAATGTTCAATTCTTTCAGTTCAGCTGGTGCCATTCTGTATGGTACTTTAGATATAGGAGCAGTTCCTGGTTGTAGTTCAATAACAAATCCTATTTTCCAATCTGGTGGCAAACCTAGAAGATCATCTGGAAATACCTTCGGGTATTCCCGAACTACTGGTACATCACCGAGGATTGGACACTGTTGTCCCTCAACATTCATCATACTCACCAAATAATCCTCACAACCATTTTCCAATAATCGCCGTGCTTTTGCTGCTGATATAACAGAAAATCTGAAGTTCTTCTTGATCCCAACAAAAGTGAATGGTTCTTCCTGAAAATAATAATCTTCTTTTGATAATCTATTTTAGCACCGTACTTTGACAGGCAATCCATGCCCAATATGATATCATAATCATTCATACTTAACAAAATCAAATCAGCGAGGAGTTTTCTTCCTTCAATAGGAATACCATAACATTGAAGAAGTTGATTAGTTTGCTTTGACTCACCAGAAGGTACCATCACCTTATAATTAGCTTTTATCAAGTTAGATGTTTTACACAACTTCCTCACATACTCAGTGAATATAAATGAATGTATTGCTCCAGAATCAAATAGCACATATGTAGAAGTGCCAAAAATAGAAAACTTACCCATGAAAACTAAGGGATTCGTATTTACCTCCTCCCGCGTCAAAGTGTACACCCTAGCTGGAACTCTTCCTTGCTGTCCCAGCTTCCCTTGCTTCGGACATGTAGTGGTCACATGCCCTTTCTCTCCACATGTGTAACAAGTTCTAAGAGTAAGACGACACTCCCCACCATGTGGCTTGGCACAATTAGGACATATAGGTAGAGGCGGCGCCGGTGGAACCTTACCCTGATCAAACTTGGGACTCTTGTTTGGTTCTCCTTGTCTCTGTCCTTGCTCCACTTGAACATTTGATTTTAGCCTCTGAAAGGGCATCGGCCTCCTATCATCTCTCAAACCGCTACACTAATTTTTGCTGAAACTGACGTCTGTTGGCCTGTGCTTGTCTGATCCTCATCTCCGCTTGATCAGCAATCTGGCCCCTTTCTGCAACTTGTGAGTATATCGCTCCATGCAATCCTGCCATACTCACATCTCTAAAAAGCTTAGGCCTCAAGTCTTCCACAAACCTCTCTACTTTCAGTGCCTCCATACACACCATGTGTTCGGCAAACCTCGACAACTGCTCAAACTTAAGAAGGTAGTCTGTAATAGGCATACCTCCTTGCTTCCACTGTATACACTCATTTATCTTCATGGCTCTCACTAGTCCCATAAAGTACTTGTTCCTGAATAGCTCCTTAAACCTTTCCTATCTCATAGTCGTGACATCCTCGATACTTTTAATTGTATCCCACCAGTGACCAGCACTTCCTCGTAACATGAACGAAGCACAAAACACCCTGTCCCCATTTGGAATTTTACTGTATTGAAACATGTTTTCCACTGTGCGTAACCAATCCTCTGCATCCGTGGGGTCTGCTGCATCCTCGAATATCGGAGGGCTTAACTTTCAAAACCTTTCACAAACCATTTCCACACGTTCTGCCTGACGTCGATCTTGATTAATATTAACCTCTCGCTGTCCACCCATATCACTTTGCTGAATCAGTTGATGTATTTGTTGGGACTGGCGCTCTACCAGTTCCATCAGTCGAGTAATCACCGCATCACGATTATTTCCTTCAGTAGGTGTTACTTGCGCAGCAGCTCTATCACCTTCAGAACTTTCACCTGCAGCCCTTACCATTTTGTCTACTAACTACAAGTCCTACACCACATGGCCAATATAATTTATAAAACACATAACACAATATAATGAAAATAACACTTACATGCAAAGCTGCGCTCCCAAGGTATAATGAATATAATCTGGTTCTTGCATCGATCTGAAATTAGGAGGTAAATATAAGTTGTTACAAGGATTCCATAACAAAGTACCAATATAAGAACACCTTGTGTTGTACATCATTTGCTGGAACAAGTTTAAGCTTACTTGAAGTGCATTATGATTAGACAATCTGACTTTCTTGAAAACATTATTGGTTAGTTCCTTAAAATAGGGCTTTGACGTGGGATTCCAACCTTATATAACTTATAATTCAAATACTAATTAACATATACATCGTTATTATAAAAACTACATATTTCTTTTTCACATAATGTATTGAAAATCATAGTCTAACCTACGTCATCAGTTTCTGACACCACCTCAAACCACACAAACTTATGACAATACTTATTATATTACATAACAAAACATCAGCGGAAACAAAATAAACCCACGGACTAGCCCCAACAGGTCGTCATCTATGTACATCCACTAAAAATCATGTAGGAGCTCCACAGCTTGCACAGTCACATCACAAAACTCAATCATCATCAGGCTCACCTACAATGCATAAACTAGTGAGACAAAAAACTCAATAAGTAGAAATCATGCATGTCAGTGCATGAAAATGCATTTAGTTTTCTATCTCCTATTTTCTAGTCTTTCTAGTTGGTCTCTTTTATTTTGAAAATTTTTCACATTGCGGGATCCCCATGACACACTTATGATATGCACCCCAAATGAGCTCAATAGGCACACTTAGTGTTGGATCGATTCCGATCCCTGAATATAATGCCGGGAATGATTTTTTTGAACCCTGGCAGAGTATTGGGGATGATTTTTCTGAACCCCTAATAAAGTGTCGGGAACGATTTTTTCGAACCCTGATAGAGATGCATATATAGTGGCCGCACACACCATTAGTATCTTATTAATTTTGGGGAAAACACTTTCCATGATTATGCATGGTATGCAACCAGGGCAATTAAATATACATCATAAACCATTTACGACATCAATATCAACATTTAATCACAAATAAAGCAACAACTTAACTTCAATTCACAAAAATCCACTTCTGGAATAAAAACTCCACCCCAGTCACTGATTGAATATTTTATACTCACGAGCAAGAATACTCGATCGTTGTAGAAGTATATCCCAAGAAATAAAATTATCAAACCACAAAGGAGTTAAGTTTGGATTAGTAAAATATGTGAGCTCATGTTTTTGTTACTTTTGTAAGGATGATTGTGGGTTTGAGTATGAAATTAACAACTAAAGCAAGTAGCAATTAAATCAAATAGCAAATAAAAAGATTGATAAGTAAATAAGATTAATGAGAAAAGAGAATAGGTGCTGAAGTTCAAGTATGGAAAAACATAGGATTAGAAACATCCAAGAACATTCAATTCATATTATCATGCAAAGGGAATTCAACTCAATTGACGTAGATTATGGGTGAATACGATTATATCCTAAGTTCCCTTTCGGGTTACAAAGGTTGTTGATCCACTTGAGACTCTCAAAAGCACTTAAGATCAAAGCCCAACATTAACCTCTTCCATCTAGGTACTAATTAATTTCCAATTCTCCCTACAAAGGTACTAAATAGGATTAACTCTCCCTTTTTGTGTACTAAAGATAACGAATGGATTGGTTCCCCTCATCGAATTCTAATATCCTTTCGCTCAAACCCAAACTAGATGTCTATTCATATCTTTCTAATACTTAAGAGGGTCGTTTCCGTCTCACTCCAAGCAATATACATATGAACATTATAATAGCACTTAATTATCATAAATCATCCATTGATCAACAATCCATTAAACCAATAATCATTCATGAATAACAAACCATGCCATCATAACATCAAAACAATTAAACCCCATGAATAGAAACCAACATCATTTAAGTCAAAAACCAATTTAATCCACATAATAATATAAACCTAATGTGCTCTTCATATTCCTAATCCCACTAGAGGGATTAGCCTAACATGATAATGGTAACAAAACATATGAATGATCCATTACACATATCCATTGTCTTAAATCCAAATGAAAAACAAAAGAGATGTAAATCTTCCCTAGCAATTCCTTGTGGAGAATCTTCAACACTCATTGATCTCCACCTCTAGCTCTTGAATTCTTGAGGTCTCCAACACCCATATGAAAGGGATGAAGAATGGATGAAGATGATGGTATAAAATGGAAGAAATGGTGTGTGATCTAGGTGTAGGAGTGAAACCCTTGTGTGGAAATATCCAATCTCTCTTCTAATGTTGAACTTGAGGCTATTTATACCCTCTCCAAGTTGGGCCATGAATTTAATATCAAATGGGCTTTTTACATACACTTACACACATTGGCATGTGAAAATTCGGATTTTTCACCCAAAATGACCTTACTCGAGTTGTCCTTCCCAACTCAATTTAGGAACACGAGTCGAGTTGCTTGTAATGTAACTCGAGTTAACATAGCTCGACTCGTGTTGGCTACTCGTGCACTCGCCTGTTCGGTCGTGTTGTGAGGCCCTAAAACTGGAAATCCTTCGAAAGGTAGCTCGACTTGAGCTGGCAACTCGAGTTGCAACTTTCAAGTCGATTGGCTCACTGTACAAACTTTGGTCGCTGCCCTGCTCCTTACTCGACTCGAGTGTCAAGTCCTGTTAAACCTTGCAACTCGAGTAAGTTCTTTGGATGATTTTTGGACCCCAACTCGACTCGAGTTGGTAACTCAAGTAGGGTCTCTCAAGTCGTGTTGAGCTACTGGATAATTTTGGACATTTTTAGGCCCAACTCGAGTTGGCTTCAACTCGTGTTGACAACTCGAGTTGCACCTTGCAACTCGAGTTGGGTCCCGATGGCCCCATTTTTTCTCGTTTCAGCTCCCGTTCCATTTTTCACCTGTTTTCAACATGTATAGGCTCATTCACATACATTTCTATGAAACACATAACACAGCCAAATAACACATGAAATACGGATAAAATAATACGAAAAGATATGCAAAAAGACACTAAAATCTAGGTGAAAATAACGACGATCAAACCCCCCAAACTTAAGGTGTTGCTCGTCCCCAAGCAACAAAAATGACAAACCAAGAGGAGAAATTTTCATCTAGGAAAAAACTTAACGAACATAAGCAATAACACATCGATAGCAATAAAAATCACAATTTATGCTAAGTTATCCTACAACATTAAACTCATGACATAAGGAATTAACAAGTTCAATCACAAGAGAATAAAGTGTAATATTGTCCCTTTTTGGTCTAACCCTCACAGAGGTTGTCAATGTCACTCAACACTCTTTAAAGTGGTAAAACAACACTCATTAATTGATTGGCTCGACTCGCTATAAGCTTGCTCATGGACTACATTCACAAACCATCAAAGATTCAATTAATGATCAAAAAGGTCTTTCATTAAGGATGTAATGATAGGCTCTTTGGTAGGGTAGGTAGAATATGGATGCAAGTGACTAATCAAGTGTAAGTAATCAAAGAGGTAGCTACTTTCTTCTATTCCTTAGCTTATCTTTCTTCCTTTCTCAACTTTGGTAATCACAAGCACTAATCATCAACTTTCCTTATTTTGAGCTTCTTTTGATTCATGCTTCCTTCTTTGGACTTTTAAGTATTTAAGCATATTGTTGGTACTTTGCTCAATTTCTTGTTTTTAGGTTGCATGTCCATTCTTGGTTTTGCTCTTTTCATCTTTTTTCTTACTTGTTACCATTTCATTTTCTTCTCTTGTAATTCAATCAATCCTCTCTAGCCATTATCTCCTCAATTACTCACACAAAAGGGTGAATATATAAGGCTCATGTGGTTAATCAAGGCTTGTAATGTGCTAAATTCATAATATAAAGGCTTTAGGCTCAAAGTCGTTGACTAGGGATGATGTTCATGGTAGAAAAATATATGGAAATGACTATAATAACAACGATGGCCTTAGATCATGTCACTAATCTCCACTAATTGGGCTCGTTCCCATAGTCCTTGAGCAAGTTCTAGTTTATCAAACACAACCAATCCACTCATGAAAATAAATACAATGTATGCACGGTTGAGGCTCAAATACTCATAAGCTTGTGCTCGAACCTTAAGGGACTTATTACACCACATTCATCTCAAAATTGAACAAGTTAAATAAAACATGTTACAATTTGAAAGTGTAGAGATTCTTAATCACAACTTGTCATCACTTATCACAACAACATGTCATCACTCTCATTCAAAAGCGACTCACAACATCCCAAAAACAAACTACGAAACATCCCAAGATAAAATTAAAGATACACACAAAATATAAAAATAAGGACTCAACAACAAGACCCGACAAAAACACATAGCATGCAAAAATACAAATTACATCCATCCATTAGAAAATTAAGCACACATTCATATCCACAATCGATTAAGCTCACAATCATCCCATCTTTGATTAAAAATTGAAATCCTAAATTACAAAAGTAAACCTCCCACAAACATAACAAATGAAGTAGCACGCTAATCACAATAATCCAAATCAAAATCATTTCATGTCAAGCAATTAAAAGTTATAAGGTGTAGAGTACTCCCTCAATAGGCATTTGGTAGTGAAATGCGTTAGCTCCGGGCTCCATTCATGTTTCCAAAACCCTTCACTCATGCTCAAACATTCACAAAACACCATTAGCTCAACAATGTCATTAAAATTATGGATTATCATGCACTTCAACACAACCAGTCAGACCAAAATCCTATCCAAACTCATGAGAAATTTTTTTAAAATTGACCCAATTTTACAAGAATCATAATTCAAGTGGTGAGTCACACCACACACTCTTCCCCCAAACTTAAATCGAAACAAGAGTTGAGAACTAAGTTTGCAAAAAGTGGTGGGACTTACCCTTGTCATTTCCATCAATGATCTTCTTGTAGAAAAGCATATGCATCCAAACGGATCAAGTTATCTCCACCACGCACTAGCCCCCCAAACTTAACTCGAGATAAGAGTCGAGAATTAAGTTTGCAACAAGTAATGTGATATCCATACTCGAATCCATGAAGCACTTCTCTTTTCTTCAATGTGCATTTTTCTCTATTAGCACAATCCATCTTCAACCCAAAACAAACAAGCATCAAAAGATAAAAAGAATGGGTTGCCTCCCATTTAGTGCTATGTTTAACATCTTCAAGCCGGATGAAGTGCGAGATCATCTTTCAAACAAAGTATCCATAAAGAGAGTCTCCCTTTGTGATGGATCCACGTAATGTTTCACTAGATGACCATTAACCAAGAACTCTCCCCCGTTCTCGTCCATAACTTTTAGAGCTCCCCCATCAAGAACTTCCTTCACCACATAGGGCCTTTTCCATTTGGACTTCAACTTGTCCGGGAAAAGTCTTAGTCGAGAATTGAATACAACACTTTTTCATCTTTTTCAAAACTTTTCTTCCTCAAACGAGCATCATGCCACCTCTTGGTTTTCTCCTTAAAAATCCTTGAATTTTCATAAGCATTTTCTTGAAATTCCTCAAGCTCATTCAATTGCAAGAATCTTACCTTCTTCGAAGCTTTCATGTCAAAATTCAACTTCTTAATGGCCCAATAAGCTTTATGCTCTAGCTCCACGGGAAGATGGCAAGACTTACCATAGACAATTTGAAATGGAGACATGCCAAGAGTGGTCTTGAATGCGGTTCGAAAGGCTCATAAAGCATCATCAAGCTTAGTAGACCAATCTTTCCTACTTACACTCACTGTTTTCTCCAAAACTTGCTTGATTTGTCAGTTAGAAATTTTAGCTTGACTATTCATTTGAGGGTGATACGGAGTAGACACTCGATGCTTCACTCTATAAGTCTTGAGAATGTTCTCCATGAGCTTATTTATGAAGTGACTACCCCCATCACTTACCAATACTCCAGGAATTTCAAACCTTGTGAAGATATGCTTCTTTTAGAAATCCTCCCATGTGCACTCTAGCATCACTTGTTCTTGAAGGTATAGCCTCAACCCACTTCGAGACATAGTCGACCGCCAACAAGATGTAAAAAATCCATTAGATTGAGGAAATGGTCCCATGAAATCGATGCCCCACACATCGAATATCTCCACTTCTTGAAAGCTCTTAAGGGGCATCTCATCCCACTTGGAGATTCCCCCCATCCTTTAACACCGATCACAACCCTCTACAAATTTCTTACAACTCTTGAACAATGAAGGCCAATACAACCCCGATTGTAAGACTTTTGCAGCGGTCTTTTGAGCTCCAAAATGGCCTCCACTAGGTGAAGAGTGACAAAACTCCAACACACTACTCATTCTTCCTCGGGCACACATCTTCTTACAAGAGAATCATTACACATCTTGTACAAGAAAGGATCATCCCACAAGTAGCTTTTAACATCATGAAAGTACTTCTTGGATTGATACTTAGTAAGCTCATAAGGCTTCATTCCACTAGCCAAGTAATTCACATAGTTTGCATACCACGAGCTTCCTTTTTGCTCCACTAAAACCTCAATCTGATAGCAATCACACCTCAAGATTTCTTCATCGGGGAAAACCTCCTTGATTAACTCATAAGTGCTTTCGCAATGCTCCCTCGACTCTAGCCTTGAAAGATGATCGGCCACCACATTCTCCGTGCCCTTTTTATCTCTTATGTCAATGTCAAATTCTTGAAGATGTAGCACCCATCTTATCACCCTTGGCTTTGAATCCTTTTTCGCCATAAGATACTTGATGGCGGAATGATCGGTGTATACAATAGTCTTTGTTCCCACCAAATAGGGACAACACTTATCAAATGCGTATACCACTGCCAAAAACTCTTTTTCTGTTGTCCGCATCAAATGTTTTGATTGCATAATAAATAGCCCGAAACTTTTTCTCTCTTAATTGCCCTAAAACTACTCCAAGAGCTACATCACTTGCATCACACATCAATATAAATGGCTCCTTCCAATCGGGGGTGATCAAGATGGGCGATGAAATCAAAGCTTCCTTTAGTACCTGAAAAGCATTTAGACAATTTTCATCAAACTTAAATGGAACATCTTTTTCAAGGAGATTAAATAGAGGATTGGAAAATGAAGAGAAGTCCTTTATGAATCTACGATAGAACCCGGCATGATCAAGGAACGATCGTACTCCCTTCTCATTTGTTGGTGGTGGAAGCTTATCTATAGCAACAACTTTAGCTCGGTCCACTTGCAATCCCTTTGAAGAGATGTGATGTCCAAGTACAATGCCATCGTTTACCATGAAGTGACACTTCTCCCAATTCAACACTAGGTTAGTGTCTTAACATCGCTTCAAAACAATAGCAAGATTAGACAAACAAATATCAAAAGAAGAACCAAACACCGAAAAGTCATCCATGAAAACTTCCATGATATTCTCAATCAAGCCTTCAAAGATTGCCATCATACACCTTTGAAAGGTGGCCGGTGCATTGCAAAGTCCAAATGGCAATCTTCAAAAAGCAAATATTCCATAAGGACAAGTGAAAGCGGACTTTTTTGGTCTTCGAGTGCTATGAGAATTTGGTTATACCCGGAATACCCATCAAGAAAGTAATAAAACTCATACCCGGCCAACCTATCCAACATTTGGTCCAAGAAATGTAAGGGAAAATGGTATTTGCGTGTGTTCTCATTAAGTTTTCTATGATCAACACACACACGGCATCCCGTCACCGTCCTAGTGGCTATGGTCTCATTTTTCTCGGTCTTCACTATAGTCATACCCCATTTCTTAGATACTACATGCAACGGACTCACATAGGGGCTATCACCAATAGGAAAGATGATATCGGCATATAACTACTTAAGAACCTCTTTTTTTACCACTTCTTGCATGATAGGATTAAGTCTTCTTTGGTTTTGAATACAAGCTTTCCCTTCATCCTCAAGCCTTATCTTATGCATGCAAATTGTTGGACTAATCCCCTTCAAATCATCAATACACCAACCAATAGCCGACTTATGCTCTTTAAGGACATTAAGCAATTTATCAAGTTGACTAGAGGTAAAAGAAGATGATACAATTACCGAATATGTCTTATTTTCACCAAGGATGGCATAAGCAAGATGATCGGGTAAAGGCTTCAACTTCACCTTCTTTTTCTTTTTCTCTTCTTGATAGAGTGAATCTCTAATTGGTAAGAACTTTCCATTTCCCCTTGAGATAGCGGCTGCAACCTCTTGAGCTTCACTACAATCACTTAGATCAAGCAAACAATTAATCAATTCATCATTTAAATTAAGAGAAGTAGTATAAATATGAGAAAGAGATAGAGAATTGCTCAAGCAAAGTTCAAGTGGATCATTGGTTACAATGGAAGGCCAACTTTCCTCTACACTTCCCTTTACAACATCCACACTTTTACACTTTTCATCATTCATTGGATATTGCATAGCCTTGTGTAGAGAAAATACCACCTCCTCATCATTCACTCTCAATTTCAACTCTCCTTTGTAGACATCAATAAGAGCTCTCCCGGTAGCAAGAAACGGTCTCCCAAGAATCAATGGCACATTCTCGTCCTCCTCCATATCTAAAATAATAATGTCCACCAGAAAGACGAACTTATCCACCTTCACCAACACGTCTTCAATTACTCATTTTGGATGTGTCATGGATCTATCCGCCAATTGAAGAGTGATGGACGTTGGCTTTACTTCACCTAACACAAGCTTCCTGAATATAGAAAGAGGCATTAGATTAATGCTTGCACCTAGATCACAAAGTGCCTTGTTCTTCTTGTACTTTTCAATTTCACATGGTATAGTGAAACTACCCGGATCCTTTAATTTTTCTGGAAGTTTCTGTTATAGAATGGCACTACACTCTTTGGTTAAATTAACTATTTCATTTTTCACAAGACTTTTTTCTTTCCCATGATGTCCTTCAAGAAACGAGTATAATGAGGCATTTGTTCCAAAGCATCAGCGAAAGGGATATTGATTTGAATCTTCTTGAAGATTTCAAGAAACTTTTTGAACCTCTCATCTAAACCCTTCTTCAAGAACCTTTGAGGAAAAGGAACTGGTACTTGAGTCTTGGGTATCCCCCAACTATCTCTTTCAACTTCAACTTCCTTTTCTCTTAACTCCTTTGCCTTCTTCCACTTTGGAATTCTCTCTATCTTCTCTTCATCTTTTTTTGCTCAACAACTTTTTTTTTCTTGCTTACTTCCTCCACTTCAATCTCCTCTTGCACCAACCCTTCTTCAACCGTTCTTTCCACTTTCCCTTCAACAACAACGTTATCCTCTTTAGGCATAGGAGGCTCCTTATACTCTTTTCCATTTCTAAGAGTGATAGCTTTGCAATCTTCTTTAGGATTTAGATGGGAACTTTCCTTATTGGTGTTGAGACCCAACGAAAGAAGCAATTTGCCACATTTGATACTCAAAAGCTCTCATCCTATTGTAGGATTTCTTTTCATTTTCCTCCATTCTAGCCTCAAGCTTTGCCTCCCTCTTTTCCATTTGAGATTCAAGCTTAGCATCTCTCTTTTCCATATAAGCCCTTGCATCTTTCATGAATGATAGCAATATCTCTTCCAATGATGATTTACCTTTTCCATTTGGCGGCTTAGCACTCGGATTCATTCCTTGAGGAAGTGCCACGGCGGCTTGAGTATTGGATTAAGAAAGATTTTCATGCTTCCTCGGAGCTTGATAATTTCCTCCACTAGATTGATTAAAATTATTCCCCCGAGCTTGCCCTTGATATTCTCCTTGAAAATTACTTTGGTTAGAAGGATAATTACCTTGGAAATTCCCTTGATGTTGGAAATTCCCTTGGTAATTTCTCCTATCTAAATAGGCAACATCCTCTACACCTTGCATAACATTACTCTCATCATTCAAATTAGCACTTGTACTTCCCCCTTGACTCACTCCTTGAGTGATCAAATTCAATTGCTTTGTTGAAGCATAGATGCCCTCATTAAATTCTTTCATTTCTTCACTTTGAAACACATCACTCTTCACTTTATTAACACTTTCCACTTGAGCCACCTTTCCGAATGCATAACCTCCCATTACTCTCTCGGAAGGCCATTGATAAGCATTCATTGCAATATCTTCAGAATTTTCCATAGCTTTCATAACATCCATTCCAAATATAGACCCTCCTGATGAGGCATCTACATGCATCCGATTTTGTTGACTCAACCCTTGATAAAAGAAAGCCACTTATTGATTCTCATTAAAATCATGTTGAGGATACTTTCGTAGCATCTCTTTGTAGCGTTCCCATGCTTCATAAAAACTCTCATCCGGAAGTTGCCTAAATTGAGTGATAAGGCTTTTCAATTGGAGAGTCTTCGAAGGAGGAAAGTACTTGTTTAGGAACCTTTGCTCAAGATCTTCCCATGTATTACAACTTCCCAATGGAATTGTATTATACCATGCTTTAGCCTTGTCACTTAAAGAAAAAGAGAACAATCTCATTCGAATAACATCTTCCGATACTCCGTTCATCTTTATGGTATTTGCAACCTCCAAGAAAGTAGCTAGATGAGTGTTCGGGTCTTCAAGAGGACCTCCCCCAAACTGATTTTCTTTGACCATGTTGATCAATCCGGTCTTAATTTCAAAATTGTTGGCTTGAACCGGAGGAACCATATTATGTATGGCTCTCGGTTGGAAGTAATCCCAAATTGCTCTAGGCCTTTGCAACTCTTGTTGTTGGAGTATCCTTTGAGCTTCTTGATTTGCAAGCAATTGCATGTAGTCTTGATTTTAAGCAATGAAATTCCTAAATATCTCTGCTTGATTCTCTTTCACTCCTTCTTGTACCCCCCTTTGATCTTGTAATGAATCTTGAGGTGGGTCATGGTTAACATTATCTCCACGTTGATTCTCCATCTTTTCTTTTATAGCTTTTCATCTCTCTCACTTCCTTTGTCGTACGGTCTTTTCTATCTCCAAATTCAAAGGAATAATCGATTGATTTTCCTTTGGTCTTGTGATAAAAAAAACACCTACAAAAATTCAAAGAGTTAGACCACAAACAAAAATAGTAAATAAGACAAAATAAGAAGTATCCTTATCAAGAACAACTAAAACAATAACACAGTATTCGACTAATTTGTTAAACTCCCCTTTGGCAACGGCGCCAATTTCTTGATTGAATATTTTATACTCACGAGCAAGAATACTCGATCGTTGTAGAAGTATATCCCAAGAAATAAAATTATCGAACCACAAAGGAGTTAGGTTTGGATTAGTAAAATACGTGAGCTCATGTTTATGTTACTTTTGTAAGGATGATTGGGGGTTTGAATATGAAATTAACAACTAAAGCAAGTAGCAAGTAAATCAAATAGCAAATAAAAAGATTGACAAGTAAATAAGATTAATGAGAAAATAGAATAGGTGTTAAAGTTCAAGTATGGAAAAACATGGGATTAGAAACATCCAAGAACATTCAATTCATATTATCATGCAAAGGGAATTCAACTCAATTGATGTAGATTACAGGTGATCACGATTATATCCTAAACTCCCTTTCGGGTTACAAAGGTTGTTGATCCACTTGAGACTCCCAAAAGCAATTAAGATCAAAGCCCAACATTAACCTCTTCCATCTAGGTACTAATTAATTCCCAATTCTCCCTTCGAAGGTACTAAATAGGATTAACTCTCCCTTTTTGTGTACTAAAGCTAACGAATGGATTGGTTCTCCTCATCGAATTCAAATATCCTTTCGGTCAAACCCAAACTCGATATTTATTCATGCCTTTCTAATACTTAAGAGGGTTGTCTCCGTCTCACTCCAAGCAATATGATGGGAGATGATTTTAGGTCATCCTTGAATTTATAAGTCACTTAGCTAAATAATTCCTTACCGAATGATGTTTATCCGTAGTAAGCCCTGTTGAGCCTAAAAACCTCATTCTTTGGCAGCCTACGAGAAATAACCACTTTGAGTATCTGAATTTTTTTAGCCTTGATTATCCTTCTAGAAGAGAATTAATGGCTTTTCAAAGTGTGCTGATGGAGTTTTATAACATCTTGGGAAGGAATGAAATTGGTGTTGAAACAGTGATTGATCTTTTGAAAATGCATCTAAGAAAAATCATAGAGTAGTACTTAAATCTAGTACTCCATGGAAATAAATATCCTAGGGTAGTGCTTAAATCTAGTACCCTATGGGGGATGCGAGAGGTAGTACCCGAAACTGGTACCTCAAGAAAAGGAAAAAAAAGAGAATGAAAAAATATGTTGTGCTTGAAAAAAAGAAAAAAATGAATGAGTTGAGGAGGAAGTTGTGTTTAATTGAAGTGAGTAAGAAGAATGAAAGATCATGATGGAATGCGCACTTGATTGATCCTAGTTTTGAGTCACTTATACATATATTTCCTACCTTAACCATAGAGCCAACATTACATCCAAAAGAAAAGTCCTTTTTGATCCCATTGTCAAATCATACTTTTAGTGGTGGAGAGTTTGAGACTTTTGGCAAGTTTATAGTTACGCATGCGCTTGAATTGAATCTGAGCATAAACACATTAACCCATAAGTGTACATCTTTTACACTTGAGTGCGAGTGATATATACTTCCCGTGAGAACATGTCAATGAAGCATTTGAATTGGTGGTGATTATCGTATCATGTATGCTATGAATTGATTGTTACATGTAATGAGAGTTGCATTACATAAGTTAAGGACAATTGTATTGTTAATGGGGTATTTGTTATAGTCCTTGTTTTCCTGCTAATTTTCTAACTCTCTCTCTCTTTATTTTTATTTTGTTGCCTCGGGACGAGCAACGGGTAAGTTTGGGGGATTGATGAGAGTGAAACTAAGCGTGTTTTAGTATCCAATTTAATTCCTTTATGATGAGAATTGTTGTAATATATTAGCACAAGTATTTTATATTCAATATATGTGAGAAAATGTTTCACTTAAGGTGTTTTATTGTGTTTTAGGTGGAAAAAGGATCAAAAGTGCAAAGTTGGAGAAAATATGCATCTTGTGCAAGAATGCTGAAAAATGCACGTCTAACTTGTGTAATTTTTTTGTATTTTTGTGGAGCTATGAATTGGAAGTGTGATACATGATTTGAAAGCAAAAATAATTCCCGAGCAGGATTGTGCATCATGCATATTTTATATATGATTAATTTTTTTTAATTCATACTCTGAGTTGTTTTGTGCATCATTAACTGTTATGTAGAGTCTGAATACATATCTTGATTATTGATTGAGTGTGTTCACTGCTGAGCAGGATTTCATGTTATGATTATAAGTGAGGGGACTCCGAAGCTTCATTATAATTGTCATATATAAATGTTTATTAATTGAATTGAATTCAAGTTAGTAAGCTGGATAAAGAGGATAATTTTATAGTACCTATAAAGGGAGATCATATCGGGTTAGAGTACCAATTCTAGGGGAAAATAATTGATACTGATAGTACCTAGAAAGGGGGGTGAAATTATATCTCTTGCTCCAAGGTTATTCACACATGTTATACGCATGTTTGCTTGTGTTTATAGAGTAAATGTGCATGGCTTAGTGATGCGTCCATATTCCACAAGGCAGAGTCGGACATTGATACACGAAAGGTAGATTAATGAGTGAAATTGGATTATCCTAGAGCTACCTATTCTCCTACTTGATCCACTTTCGTATTCTTCTAGTGCTTTTATCTTATTTGTAATATAAATTAATTGTTTAGTAGTTTAATAACTAAATCCCAAACTTTATTGCCAACTTGTCTTAATAAATTAGCTTATATTTAAATTGATAATACGCCGTCCTTTGGGTTCGATAATTCACTTGGTCGCTTGCTTAAGCTGCAACTGATATTCTTCATGCATGGGGATTAACTTTGGGTGCAAAGAAAATGCGCATCAATGTGCAGCAAAAAAAATGTAAGTGTTATGTGCAGCAAAAAAATCGTAATTTTTATGTGCAGCAAAAATAATGTTATGTATATGCAACATAAAAGTTGTTAGGTCACATTAAGTTGAGGGTATATTGGGTAATTGATCTTATTTTTTTGTATCTAGGAGTAATTTTTTTAAATTAATATATCTTATAGTAATAATAGGTATTAAGTGTGTACCTAGTAGTAATTATTCCAAAAATGATGAACTTAAACCTTGATGCATGTATGATTTAAAAAATCTATAACCAGTATTCTCTTAAATTTCAACCACCCGTATTTAGGGATGACAACGGGTAGGGTACCCACTTATTTTGGGGTACCCATATCCGTATCTGGTTAACTATTAACTACCCGTATCCGTCCTGCTAAAATAATTATTATAATACTTATACCCATCCCATAAACGTTTATCAATACCCGCAGGAACTCGTACCCATTTAATATTAATTATATATATATATATATATATATATATATATATATATATATATATATTATTTAAATTAATATAACAATAATACATTATTATTAATTAAATAGAAAATAAGTAAATAAGCTTTTTGTCTATTACCTTTACATAACTTAGAAATTAATCCATATGTTTTCAAGTTTTTGAAATTGATCCATTAACTTCAAATATTCGACAATTTGGTGCATGTATCGGCTGGAGTAGGTTACCCAACTGGTAATGTCATGTAACACTTCTAATGTGGCGAGAAAAAATAAATTTGTAGTCCTTTTAAGTTTTTTTAAATAAAAAATATACTACTATTAACTAAATATGAAACAACTATAATATAATTTTAATTTTAATATTCAAATAGTTAATTGCAAGAAAGACCATGAACTTTACTTCAATTGAAAATTAATTCACAAGTTTGAAAATTTACAAAAAAAAAAGAACTCCATCATTAAACATTATTGCAAAACGCATCCAATGGAAAACAGATGTCTGCTTGACTACAAAATTGATATTTTAATCATTAGATTTTTTTTTGACCATTTATCAATAAATCGAAATACAACAAAGATCTTAATGCATATTTAAAACTTTTGATTATTATTTCAACCAAGGAGAGCAATGCAAATGAATTCATAATTAGAAAATGATAATACCACTTGCTTGGTATTCTCCATATTACTAGGACCCAGGTAAGAATTCATTGAAACCTACATTTCAAAATTAGCTATTGTTGATCTTTTCTACTGTATCCCCTTAATCATATTACTTGGATTCCTCATATAAACAGTCACTTTTTTCACTTATACTCTGGAAAAAAAGAATAAATAACATATATTTGCAAAATCAATGTTTTAAAATTCACTTGTGTGTCTTAAAGGAAACTTGATCAAAGGCATGCAATTTGTCTTTAATAGCAGCTGCACCAGTTGTCACCTGGTATTCTTATGTCATTTATTGATTGACATGTTTCTAAAAGAAGTCGTTCTACACAATACATCTAATGGTTAGTATCAAATACAAATAAGACCTAACATCCAAGAAAATATATATGCATTATCTTTCAAGCATTAATTAAATTTTAACATTTGACTATTGATTCGTTCAAAAAGAGGCTATTCTTTAACAATAGGCAATTTATATATGTCACAAACAAACATTGTATTCCAGCCAAGCATAGAATGTGACATTTGCTAGAACACATGTAATATATTTCTATAACAGTTACGATTAAGATAAAATATACGACACCGATTCAAATTTATATGATTCCAAAGGTACCTTCAACTATTTCAAGTGAAAGCTATAAGACATTAAACCTACCAAACTCTATATACAATAAGAAATTACATCAAAAGCAATTTAAAGTAAAATCCAAAGAATGCAAGAGACTGATCCAAAATTATTTGTTAGCAAAAAAATTATGTTGCAAGACTCTAAAGATGGTATTTAGAAAACAATAAAGCATGATAATGTAAAATTTAACAATAAAGTATCAGATAATGAGAGCATTTCAACGTGCTTACATGCACCAGGTTTTTTTTAAAGAGTACATGAAAATTTTCTTTGATTTTTTAAGTGGACAACAATATTAATATTTAATATCTTCTAAATTGAAACTTAGGCAGCAAAGAATGGAAGCAAGTGGTTCCTTCTTCAAATTCAGTACATTGACAACAATCTAATTTTCACAACCAAACACTGCTCAGTTGTCAATAAGTTTGATACATTTAAGGTATACAATCATATTATTAAGCATTAAAGCCTACATAATTTCACTCATATGTTATTCACATGCATATCAGAAACCCAGCATGGTGTAGGTCACCCACACGGATAATAAATTATGCATATATTAATATTTTTTAGGGATGGACTATTTTTCTTCCCAAACACATTCAGGAAAATCAGACCACTAAATAGAATCTTAAGAATCCCAAAATGCTTGGTAAAGACCAGCAAAGAAAGTTGAAGTAAATGCAAATTGTACAAACAAAACAAATTAGCTGCTTTTAATGGTGAAACTCGTGCCCTCCACATTGATAAATAAATAAAAAGTAAAATATCACAAATTTACCCAAAATTCAAAATGATAAGAATGTTCTATATTTTACAACATCTACATATTTTCCTTCTTAATTAACATGTGTATTATCAATCAGCTATATAGGATCACACACAATACACAAAATCAAACCAAGAAAGGGTTCACATGCCAGTGAATAGAATATACATTCATCTCACAGATTCAAAAAATAAAATAGGGATAAATAAATGGGAGTTTTATCCAAGTGGTTCATCTATATTTAAGTAAATAATTATTATTAATTAAAAAAGGAGAAAAAGAATGACAGAGATAATCGCAAAATTACCTCTTGCTTTAACATGTCAAAGGTTGTTGAAAAATAGCCAATCAACTTTGTCAAGTCCTCTGAATTGATTAACAACCAACTCAAAAATAGAGAGGTAGGATCCGTAAACAGAGATAAATGATGAGAAATCTTTAGGCTGTAATGATTTTTAGCCACAAGAAACCGATGTATATCATCAACCTATGTGTTTAGAAAGAGAAAAAGAAGAGAGTATAGCAAACACTAATTCAAAAAAAATTCATAATTTAGCAGCTTATTGAGAAAAGCTTGATAAATATAGCCAATAGGGAAAAACTTAATAATTTTCCAACTTATTGAAAAACTTTTAACAAAATACCTCCTAATAAATCAATGATAAATACAAATTCAGAATTTATTATATGTTAGGCGTGGTTTCAGAGCATCTCACTTTTGCAAATGTAGTTCTCAAATCATTAATATCAAATATTGATCATAATCCAAAATCCTAGTACAACAAGAAATCATTTAAATCATGAGATTAATTAGCTATATGAAGAAAAACAGGGCTTAAAGAAACAAAGGGCATAGGAAAAAAAGCATGGCTTAATCAATAGATCTTTAACTGCCATTATATTCTGCAGCTACCTCAAATTTAATAAAAAAAATAAAACCAAAACTAAAAAAAAAAAATCATCTAATCTATTAGCATACATTAGTTTAATCAGTACAAAAAACCATACCTCTTCTGATTTAGAGACAATTTTGGTCGCCTAATATGCTTTTGGTGCAGTCCTACTCTTCTACGGATCAACAAATATCAAATGAACAATATTGTGAAAATTTTATTTGTAATCCAACTTACTGGCACACCCCATTAAATTTTCTCAGTTCTCCTGCAAGTCTTTTGGAGAATTACTTTGAATAATAATTAAAGAAAACTCTCAAACTTGATCAATAATTAATCATATTTATCAAAATTAAATAATCAATTTTATAAAGTAGAAAGTTGGAGCGATGTACCTACTTGTTTAACGCCAACAATAAATGGTTCTTTGGATTGACATTCTGGACATGAACCAACCTTCAAGTCTTCAACTTTGAATATGAATTCAGAAAGGGAAAAAATCGGATAAACTCCAACATCATCATATTATAACCATTCTAACTCTGAATATGAATTCTAAATATATATGTGTGTATATATATATATATATATATATATATATATATATATATATATATATATATATATATATATATATATATATTTACAACAATTCTAACTCATACAATTATAATTGATTGAACAAAATCATCATATTAGTTGAAAATTTTCATTGAAGTATATTTACGAATAATTCTGTAATCAATTTGGTGAACCAACTATGATAAACCATGTGTATATCCATCGAGAGGGGGATTTAAAGCATATAGACCACAAAAATTCATGTTAAAATATTTATTTGAAAACAACGTAACATGTGATGAAATGGATAATTGAATTTTAGACCTTATTGTACAGTACCTCGAGACAATCTTCGAAGAATTGGAGAAAGAAATATTTTTATTTTTATTTATATAAAAAGAAAGCAGATAAACTCCAACATCATTTAGTAATTAATATCCAATATACAGTTAAAAGAGTAAAAAACTAATAAAGAAATCAACATTAAAAAGTATAATAATAAA
The DNA here is from genome assembly GCA_023678885.1 of Pogostemon cablin. Taxonomy (NCBI): domain Eukaryota; kingdom Viridiplantae; phylum Streptophyta; class Magnoliopsida; order Lamiales; family Lamiaceae; genus Pogostemon; species Pogostemon cablin. The sequence continues at coordinate 15,540,017 of CM042953.1, read as the reverse complement.
GTAATTATAAAAAATAGATGAGGACATCACCTTGCAAATAAGATTCTTCTGAAATCTCCCACGATTTGAGTCAAATTATTTGAGAGTTTGCACCGCAGTTGAAGTATAAATCAAATAAAATATTCAATTTTTAATATTAAACTGAATCACATATTTAACATGAGATAAATGATATGAGAAAATCGTCATCTCAATGAATAATAAATAATTACGCAACAAATAATACATAGTGTTGTTATAGAATGAAATGAGAAAAAGAATAAATAATTAAAAGCATTGCAAGAGATTATAATTGATGAAATTTGTTAAAATAAAATACAATAATGTGATACCTTGGGAAATTGGATCAAGGTCATAAAACCTTTGTACATTGTCCCAAATTGCAATCTCCACCTTATTCAACCTCTACAACATGAGCAGAACTTTAAAATACAAAAAGTAATAGCAAAAATTTAAATATATTGGCTCGAATTAAACAAAAAATTAACAAATCAAATAAATATCATATTTAAGTTTAATGAAACTAAGAGAATTTAAAAATTTTCAGCAAACAACCAAAGTAGAATAAATCTGGAGGCTCCAGAAGTACAACACCAGTTTCCATAAAGAAAAAAGATATTTATGCCGGTAAATGCATTTTGTACAAATTAGTTCAGAATTATAAGCTTCAGAAGCACCATAATTTTTTCAAGTGGAAAAACACATTATACAATATTGCTCAATGTCACTGTAGACTCTACCTCCACAAAATCCACTAAACACACTCTCAGCAACACGCACCACTCATTGATCAGTATAGCATTCATTAACCTTAGCCATTTCAACATTCGAAGATGCAAACATCAAGAATTAAAATAAATGCAATTACTGCTAATTCACACAAATTTAAAGCAACAAACTGCATCACACAATCAACATGTGTATTTTTTCAAGATTTGCAAGCTACCTCATCTTTCTCCTTAATAAATCACACTCTCAATTGCTTTCTCTGATTCAGCATCATTCAAAATCCCCATCACTTGTTCATTCATTCCCACTTCCCCCAAATCTTGTTGGATTGTATACTAAAAGTCTAACTTTTTGTATGAACAATCTTTAACAATGAATTTGAAATGAGAATTATATGATCAAATATTTTGCATATTATAATTTATTTATATGATTATTGCAAAAGTCCGCTTATTTTATATTATAGATAATATATTGTGCGACAACACGCGGAAGATCATATTATCGATTTTCTTATAAAGTATAAATAGATGCTCACAGTCGAGATAGACGGGGACAATCTATCGGGATGGTTGTAGTGTGATTTGGTATTAGTTCGTCTTGACTATAAAATCACATTAGTATGCTTTGTGTGTATTGAGAAGGATCGCTTGAGATCCTTTGATTTATTCTGACTATGTAGAAGAACTTGATCTCAGTTATTATGGATGTTCGTGCTCTTAATCCCTATACAATAATCTCAACACGTAAGCCAGTATATATCTCTTTGATTCATCAATGGGTGAGATTTATATATTAAATCAACAAACTCAGTGAGTTGGGAAATAGTGCTGTCTCTATTGTGTGTTGTTGATTGTAGAAGGAATCTGTGTCCCATTAAATAGGTTGATGATGTCCCCTTGAGGAGCTCATAAGAATTATCATGTAAACCCTGCAGGTGGATTTGTTCCAGCATGATAACAAGGTTAAGTGGTACTACTCTCGGATGAGATATTAATTAATGGAGTTGTCAGTAACTTAATTAATTAATGGGCATTGTATATCTTAAACATGGGGAGACTAACGAGCTCATAATAAGAAGGAGCCCATAACGTAATTATGTGATTAGAGTGGCAGTGCAGTAATAATATTTTAGTAGATCATATTACTATTATTGGACTTAAGTATTAAGTTTTGGGCTAAACTTGAATACTTAAGCCCAATGGAGGCCCGACTCTAATTTCTCCTCCTGGTCCCTATTGTAGCCCATATATAAGTCATCTCAACTTATCTGGAACCCTAATACTGGCACCTAACACACGACAGATTAAGGGAGGAGAGCAGATTGAGAAGATCTTGAAGATCGTCGACCACACGACGTCAAGATTGGACTTGGGAATACAACAGAAGATCAAGAGGTTGTTTTCTACAGCTGTTCTTCTTCAACATACCCTGGTGAAAGGTAATACATTTCTATCTTCTTGCTTCTGCTGATTTAGAAATGCATGGAACCCTAACGGTTTACGTTAACCAAATGATCGAACGTCGACAAATCCCTCCCTGCATCTTCCCCTACCTCCTCACCTAGCTCCTCCCCTACCACTGTCACCTCGAATTCTTGGATGATTGCACATCGAATTCGAATAGCTACAATCGAGCCATATCAACAGCCTCGTGATCGAGTCAGGTTCCAAGGGCTGGAGCGCAGATTGGGTCTGGGACACATCAGTCACGGCTCGGCACATATCAGCGATCAATTTCCATTTTTTCAAATGGGGCATCCGCTCGTGCTATCTCGAATTGAGGTTCCACTTTTTTGGACTCCGGCATTGCCGGGTTCTCGATGTTTTACAGTGAAAAAAATAAAAATGTTCAGGCCGCAGAAAAATGAACCAAATGAGACGATAAACAACATAAAAATTCAAATTAACAATTGGAATTATGTACGTTAAATTTTCCTTCTTGCTTCACGAATGAGAAAACCTAACCTCAACCAAAGAAATCGTTGGATGTGGAAGGCGGAAATGAAATTGAGATTAGGGTTCAATATGAGTTTTGTTCATAAAGTTTATGTGATTATAAATAAATACTCCTTAAAATTTGTTCAAAATATGAATAAGGCACCGAAATTTTTAATTAAAATAATAAGGATAAATTAATGGTGGAGATGCATTATTAATTAATTGATGGCCAATATTAAAATTGAATTTGTTAAAAATTGGTCAAAATTAGCAAATATATTTTGCTTTTATAGATAGATAGATAGATTTATTTATTAACTCTAATGAGATGGGCACGAGTAATTCTAAATGAGTTTGGGACGGATATGGGTAGTTAAGTAAAATCTCATTAATGTTTGGAACGAATACCGTAGAGTTGATATTCGGTGCACCCAGTTACATAATGTGCATAAGTTTTTATTCAAATTTGTATATATATCTCTTAATAATTGTATAATCTTTTTACATTCAATTTTTTATTAAAACAACTAATAGAAAATTCGCAAATGAAGTTTATACATTTTTATTCTTAGTTGTATATGTTCTTATTTATAATTGTATACATTTCTGAAAGTGGGTTCACGGTGCACCCAGGTGCATAAAATAATTTGCCATGCGGATAATACCTCAATATTTGATATATATATATATATATATATATATATAACAACACCTAAAATTAACCTAAGTTTTCCCGCTCAAAATTTTGGGTCAATTTCTTCTTCATTTATCTTTTCTCCTCAATTTCTCTTCAATTTCTCCTCAATTTTTTACAATTTAATTTATTATGATTTTCCTTTTTTATTATACTTAATTAATACGGTTGTAATTATTTCATTTAATGCATACTTTACTATAAATTAATAAGTAGTGTGAATGTTTTAGTTGTACTTCTTTTTTTCATGAACTTTAATTTGAATATATATATATATATATATATATATATATATATATATATATATATATATATATATATATATATATATATATATATATATTTAAGCACCTAAAGTCAATTTTTTTCCGCTCAAAAATTGGGTCAAAATCTCTTCAATTTCTCACATCTTCTCAATTTCTCTTCAATTTCTCACCATTCATTTTATTTTAGGTGTTTTACTATCACATTTTTACCCCTAATAATTTTATGTCCAACAAAATTATTAAAATTAAAGACATTATTTTTGTATGCATATTTTTTTATATCAATTAACATGTTGAAATTTGTTTTAATTTGAGTTAATATAAAGAAAATTTGGGTTGTATTTGAAAATAAGGTTAAGTAATTAAGATATTATTTGAAATTATTTATAATATATGATTACGTAATGAAATATAAATTAATTACAAGTTTAAAATTGTTGGTTTTTTTATAATTATTACATTAATTTATCATACATGAAAAATGAATAAGGGTCGTATAATGTCGATTCAACTAAAAACTATTTAATTCATTATACATAAAGAACTAAATTAAATATGCATACCATCACACATGTGTATTCTCTTCGTCTCATTCTAATAGTAATATTTGCTTTTTACACGGGGATTAAGAAATTTAGTATTTTAATGTGTATTGAGGTGAAATAAATAATATTTAATGTATAGTGGATGATTATATTAAAGTGGCGTATGAGTCCCATTGAGATATTTCAATTACTTAATTATATGGATCTCATACAAAAAAAAATAAAATGTAACCGTTAAAATGAAACACCCAAAACATATATAATTATTAGGATGGGACGGAGGAAATACATAATTAACCAGTGTGTTTTATCATGCTCTTGAGAAACATTGATCATGCAAGCGGTTTGTGTAATGGTACAAGATTGGTGATAACAAGAATGGGCGAGAGAGTTATTCAAGGCAGGGTATTAACTTGAGTCATTTCGGGACAACACGTTCTAATTGCTAGATCATCTCTAACTCCATCCGATGTTAGATTGCCATTCATGTTTCAAAAAAGACATTTTTTCCTGATTGTTTCATATGCAATGACAATAAACAAAAGTCAGGGATAATCTTTGAGTAATGTTGGGTTGTATCTGAAGAGATCGATCTTTAGTCACAGTCAGTTGTATGTCGCTGCGTCAAGAGTTACAAATGGGAAAAGATTGAAGATTTTATTATGCAGTGATGGCGAGTAGGATAAGCGACCAGTTTAAAAAAATATTGTGTTCAGAGAAGTTTTTAATAATGTTTAATTAAGTTTTAAGTGTTTTCATAGTATACAAAAGCATATTTGTGTGGAACTTTGTTTTTTCCTTTATATATCGTCACTCCTCAATAAATTTCTTATTATTAAACTATAAGTTTTTAATGAAATAATTATTAGAATTGCTTTTACTTTTTATTAATTTTATATCATTTTAATGAAATATTCTCATTCCTTATCAAACCATCAAAACTCCAAATGTAAACAAAAATAAGAGTTTGCATGACTTTAAACAAATTAATCAAAATCACAATAAGAAATAATCTAAACAGTGAACAATATATACTCTCTTCATCCACTAATAAGAAATATAACTATAAATAAAAAAAACTTATATTTTACTCCCCATGCATCGCACGGGTGAGATATACTAGTTATACATAGTAACACAAGTGTTGAAGATTAAAAAAAAAGGAAATCAGAAAGAAAGAAAAAAAATGTAAAAAAAAAGCTCAGAATGGAAAGTGCTATAGATTATCTCCTTCTCCATGTCATCAAGGAAGAAGGACTCCATATCCACATCAATAAAAGAAAAAAAAGTGAAATTGATGTCTATAGATTCACTTTTAATCATAAAATAATTTATCATTTACATAAAATACGGATATTGCTATTATTTTCTTTATGGAGGAATTCTAATCTCCTTAAATGCAGTGCTAGAATTGATAAATTTGAATATTGCATTAAAAGTAGGAAATTTAGATGTTGGTAAACTAAATTAACATTTACTAATTCTGGAACCATGAACCTTATTATTATGATTCTCAAATGATAAAACATCCAATTTTATCACAATGAATGTCTTTTAGAATGTTTATCTTTGTATCATATGTTCCTTTATCTTAATTGTTGCACTCTATCTATATGATTATTTTGTACCATATGCCAAATATTTTAAATAGATCAATAATGCCTTGGTGAATTACAATCATATTAATTTCATCGATTGTTCCTTGCTAAAGATTGTGGAATATTGCAACCACAAATGAGAAAATATTGAGATTTTATATTAGTAAATTAATAACGTATATATACATATGTATATTTAAGGTCAGTTGGTAATGATTAATGAGTTGTGTGTAATGTTAATGACTAATGAATTGCGTATACTATGTTAAAGCAAGCAGGTAGTATTCACCATTAAATGAATTTATTTAATTATTAAAATGATATTATATATTATATCTATGAAATTTTATGCTGTTGTGGAGTAAAATTAAAAGAATGTGCAATTGGCAATTTTGAGATGAGTGAGTCTGGTGCGAATCAGATTCACACACCCAAGATCCCAACATCACAATTCCATTTTTATCTAAATTGCGAAGTTAGACTCAGATGTTCACGCGATATCATTTCATTCAAGCTACACTATTCTTTTCGGAAGTCAGTTACGCGGAATTGCCACATATGAAATTGAGCACAATTTTGCAAAGAAATAGCCCACTTGTTTCTCGAGAGGGGATGGGAAACAAAACATGGGTTGGGTTAAATAAGCAGGATCTATTTGATTTTGCAGCTATAGTACTTACATTTGCACTTTATACGTCTGGCTTAGTACATACAAAATTACTCCCTAAAGAATAATATTTTTTTATTTAAAATAGTAATAGTTTATCTCTTTAAAGAGTATTTTTTTCATAATTTAATGAGTAATTCATAAATCAGGGTATGTAAGAATTTGAAGAATAATTTTATTTTTTTTAATTAGAAGAGTAATAGTTTATCCATCTAAAGAGTATTTTTTCATAAATTAAAAATAATTTATAAAAACAACGTTCACGTGTGAACTCATGTAACAAAAATATTTGCCTTTTGAAAAATGATCATAATATTTATAGAATGTATATTTTATAATATTCATAATTTTATAATGTATTTTAAATATAATAATTTTATAATAAAGATAACAACTCAATATCTCCCATGGGGTTTCATGCTAGTAGTAAAAATAAAAAGAACTAAACTTACTCTCACAGTTCCATGTCGTAAAGGAGAAAGGAGAGACATGCCATATCAGCAAAAACACCATTTAGATGTCTTTAGATTAGACTTGATGGTTGTTTTTATTTGTTCTCATCAAAATATCTCATTATGATGATTTACGATATTATTCTAATGCATATTAATACATTAACGATGTATCTGTAATAATAATTCAAAAAAAAAAGAATCTAAATTCGAATCTACATATGTGTAAATAAATAAAAGTAAAATAAAATGAAAAATAAAAAAAAATCATTTTTTTTATGTTTTGGGTTGAATGTACTAAGATATGTGGTTATTTATACAAGGCAAAGACTTGTGTGAGACCGTCTCATATAAGAGCTTACGTGAGACAGACAGAAAGTGATAACTTTTAATAAAAGTGAAAATGTTATTTCATGAACAATTTATAGTATAAATAAAAAATTATAACATTTAATAGCGAGAGTGATAACGTTTTATAGTGAAAGTGATAACTATTTAAAAAAGTGTAAAATGGTTTCACGTAAGACGGTCTCACGCAAGACGTACCCTTTATACAAACATCTTGGTCAATGATAATAAAAACATAATTAATATAATACATTCATTAATTTACTGTAATTGATTATTTAACTCAACTTTCCCTAAATATTGATTAAAAATAATAAATGTATCATCAATAACATTAAGAAAGAATTAAACTTATCTTCACAGTGTCATGTCATTAAGAAAGAAATGAAAGACATAACTGCATTTAGATATCTTTATATTTTATGGGTCAATAATAGGTGTGACTCAGCTATTGGATTAAATAAATGCCTTATAGCTTTTTTAGAGGATGAAATTGAGTCAATAAATATGGGTTGTATATTTTTTTAATGGGTAAATTACCAAAACTCCCCTCGAGGTTTGCCCAAACTACCAAATAAACCCCGTGATTTGAAAAATTACCAATTACCCCCTTTAACTTGTTTTTTATTTGAACATTAATAAAAAATACACTTTTTCTTAAAATAAAGAAGGATGGAAATGACATCAAGACCTATATATTTAAAATTATATTTTTAAATTTCACTATTTTTTTAAAAAAAAGTTTTTTAAAGGGGGAAAATTAGTAATTTTTCAAACCACGGGGTTTATTTGGTAATTTGGAGAAACCTCGAGGGGGGTTTTGACAATTTACCCTTTTTAATTTAAAACAAGACAAAAATCAAATTAAGAATATTTTGTAATTTATAGTAGTTTAAAGCACTAAATATGAAGCATAAAAAGAATTTTGATAAAAATTATAGGGCTCCGTTGCAATTTCCCTTAAAAGAAATGAAGTCAAACAAATATATGTTTATTATTGAGCCAATTGTTAAATATAACCAAAATCAAATGTAAAAAATCATTGCCAACAATAAATTATATTTATTGATTTCCATACCCAATTGTCCAAAATTGGACCAAAGTATCCCCAACCCAAAAAAACAGAAAATGGGACTAAATAACCACCCACCCCCACCCATTTCTTCTTCATCTTCTTCACCCCGATCCAGCCACCACCACCGCACCACCGCTTCCCCCCACCACCCATCGTCCCATCGCCATTGCCCCCATCCCTACTTCTTCATCTTCTTCACCCCAACCCACCACAACCACCGCCGCTGCTCCCCCACGCACCCACGACCCACCATAGCCGTTGCTCCCCCACCCACCCAGTGACCCACCGCCGGCTGTCCCCAACTGGGCGAACCACCACCGTTGCTGTCCCCACCCCGAGATTTAGAGAGAGAATGGATGCAGTGTTTATAAATCTCAAATTATTTCAGATTTAGAAATTTTGTTGAGTCGTGATTTTCATGTCAACACTACCACCGTTCGTGATCTAGTGACTTACTACATTTCTCTCTCTAGATTAGAGAGCTCGATCTCTCTCACCTCAGGGGAGGCAGTGGTGGAATTGTGAGGGGGGAGACAGTAGGATTAATGAAAGTGGAGGAAGGAGGGGAGGTAGTGGGGTTGGTGGGGGGATTATTGCTGTGTGAGAGGGGTCGCTGGATTGGGGCGGCGACAGTGGTGGAGGTGGTGGCGGGCGGCGGAGGGTCACTGGGTGGGTAGGGGGCAGCGGCCGTGAGGTGGTGGTGGTGGTGGCGGTGGAGGCGGCGATGGTGGTTCGGCAACATTGGGGGGAAGCGGCGGCGGTGGTTGCTGGGTTGGGATGAAGATGGGGATGGGGGTAGTGGGGTCGTGGGGTGGAGGGTGGTTTGTTTTTTGAAAAATAGGGGTGGTGGGATTGGGGGTATTTACGTCTAAAATTAGACATTTAGGTATAAATGTTAGTATACATTATATTTGATGGTTGGCAATAATTTTCCATTTAAAAAAATGGTAATTGGGCTTTTCTCCCTTTATTATTGATATTATTATTATAATTATTATTTTGAATAAGACACACTGTTACATAATGTTAGATATAGATAGATATAGTATACATAATAAATTCTTTATGTATAAATGTGTTTGAATTTATATTGACTAATTATAGTGTGCACCCGGATGCACCCTAAGATAGGGTGCACCCATATACAAATATAAACAAAAACATATACAATTATGAGCAAATATGTATACAATTTAATTGTTAGTTTTTTTAATGAAAAATTGAGTGTAAAAAAACATACAATTATTAAAAAATATGTATACATTATTGAATAAAAAGTTATACACATATGGATGCTAGTTTTTCTAATAAAAAAACTTAGTGTGAAAAAAGTATATTGATACACCATGGCGTGTGTATAAACGTAGAACAAAGAAAAGAGCAATGGGCCTGCTGGAACGGCTGGTTTAATCACCTTAATTGGGCTTTGAAACTAAGTACCTGTCTTATTAGTATTGGAATGGGCTTTATTCATGGGCCCTCAGTTAGTATTTACATTCAGCAATAAACCTAGTAGATGAATCGTCATATTTTGTATTTGGCAACCTTGTGTTGTGGCAGAGATTCCCTCTGTGGCCTCTTCTGTGAGGATTATCACCTTTAATCAATATATTGTTGCCTTAACTCTATCAATTGGTTCGTACCTGCCACTTTCTGTATCATGACACAAAAAGAAAGACTCGATGCGATGGAGAAGGCAATATCTAAACTCCAAAGTTTACCCACCACAGTTTCCGGTCTATCAACAGTCTTGGAAGATATGACTCATCACCTACAAGCTATGATGTCTACCAAGCAAAATTTTGCAAGAAGCAACACCCACTCCTCCCATTCTCAACCATTCTGATATGAGCTCAGCGTCGATTGGGACGACAACACCTACCACACCTCTGCCACCACCAACCAGATCTCCATATCACAATACACCGCACCTGGAGCTTTCTGGTTTTGATGGCTCAAACCCAGTGGCTTGGTTAGCTCAGGCGGAACAATATTTCCTCGTGCATCATACTCCATTGGCAGATCGTGTTCAACTCGTCTTGATCGTGATGATGGGTCGGGCTATGTATTGGGCTCAGTGGGTTCTCTAGCGTACAGTCACGATCTCTTGGGATCAATTTTCCCAAGATCTGATAGACCGCTTCGGGGACACACACGCTATAAATGCATATGAAGCCATGCACACTACCCAACAAATAGGTTCCTTAGAAAATTATTTATCATTATTTGAGGAAAGGGTGGCACAACTGCCTTCACTCCCACCGGAACAGTATCTAGGCATGTTTTTGGGAGGATTACAGGCTTCTATACGGGATCGGACTTCGAAGTCAGAAATGTCAACGGTGTTCTCCGTGATTAGAGCAGCCCGTCGCCTGAACCATTCATATCACCCATCCAGTCAGCATTCTAAATCATCATACCCAACCACGCTTAGCCAGCACCCACTTGGTTTGTATCGACCCGATACGATACCAAACACTTCTCCACCTTCTATGGGGACATCTTTGGGATCTAAACCTTTTCCTCAAGCTACTTCCACATCCTCTACATGTTCAACAGGACCACGTTCTAATCGTAGTACTCATCACTTAACGCCGGAGGAGGTGCGGGAATTACGTGCACAAGGAAAATGTTTTTGGTGCAGACAACCATATGGGCCTATCCATAGGTGTGCTGCAAAATATTTGACGATGATTGAGGCTGATAAGGACATACAAGAACAGGAAGGAGATGTGTCTGTACACACCCCCATGCACACCCCATGGACATGCCAGTTGGAAGTAATCTGGAAACTGAATTGCAGGTATTACAATCCCTCCATTTATTAAAACTATCATGTAATGGCCTAGATGGAGCTCAAATGATGAAATTTTTTGGCCGTATTGGTGGTAAACATCTTCTAACTATGATAGATAGTGGAGCTAGCCATTGTTTTATGTTGGAGTCCATGGCCCACATCTTGAGGCTCCCAATTGATGAATCTGCAGGATTTTCTGTGACTTTGGGAGATGTTACTATTCTTCGAGTGAGGGGCATTTGTAAGGATATTTCCTATACAATTGACACATGCACTTTCCAAATTGATTGTTATATTTTTCCTATCACGGGTGTAGATATTATATTTGGAGTGACATGGTTGGCACAGTTGGGTAATGTTATAGCAAATTGGGCCGATCTTACCATGGAATTCACGAGGAATGGTAAGATAGTCAAGCTTTGGGGGGATCGTTCTCTATCCCGCAAAGTTTGCCACTAATCGGAGATGGGGAAACTGGAGGAGACTGATCAAACTTAGTTGCTATGGGCCTTGGAGATGGACAGACCTGCATATCACACCTCGGTGGCTGCAGAACTCACCACACAGTAGCGGAAAAACCTTGATAACATTATTTCTGAGTTCCATGAGGTTCTCACACCCCTTAAAGGGTTGCCACCTCATCGGATGAGGGACCATCACATCAACTGAGGGCAAGGGGCTGCCCCTATCTCAGTGCGACAGTACCGATATAATCATTCCCAAAAAGATGAGATAGAGAAGTTGGTTGCGGAAATGTTAGGAGTTGGCATCATTCAACCTAGTTCAAGTCCCTACTCAAGTCCGGTATTACTTGTACGCAAAAGAGATGGCTCTTGGCATTTTTATGTGGATTACAGGGCGTTGAATAAGATTAATATCCCAGATAAATATCCTATTCCAGTAATTCAAGAACTACTTGATGAGTTGCATGGTGCTTGCTGGTTCACGAAGCTCGACTTGAGAGCTGGATACCATCAAATAAGAGTTGTTCAAGATGATGTTTCTAAAACAGCATTCAGAACGCACTCCGGGCATTATGAGTTTTTAGTCATGCCTTTTGGGTTGACTAATGCCCCAGCTACCTTTCAAGGTCTTATGAATGATATTTTTCGGAGTCAGCTTCGTCAGTTCGTTCTGGTCTTCTTCGATGATATCCTCATCTACAGTCGTTCTTGGTCTTCACACTTACAGCATTTGAGAAAGGTATTTGGCTTATTGCTCAAAAACTCTTTGTTTATTAACCCAAAAAAATGTGTGTTTGGTGCATCCCAAGTTGAGTACCTTGGACATGTGGTTTCAAAGAAAGGAGTTCGAATGGATCCAACCAATGTTGGCACGATTTTATCTTGTCCAACTCCGTCTTCTTTTCGAGGGCTCCGTGGGTTCTAGGGCCTCATGGGTTATTATCGGAGATTTGTTAAAGACTATGGAAAAATTGCAAGCCCACTCACTACCTTGCTTAAGAAGGATACGAGCACTTCATGGAATTAGCCTCCTGAGGCGGAGATAGCTTTTCAGAATCTTAAATCCGCCCTCACTATGGCACCAGTTCTTAAAATGCCCGACTTTACAAAATTGTTTGTAATTGAATGTGACGCATCAGGGAGAGGGCTTGGGGCTGTATTGATGCTAGATAAGCAACCGACTGCTTATTTTAGCAAACAATTGGTAGGGAGATTGTTGGCAAAATCCGCATATGAAAAGTATTTGATGGCCTTGGTTCTCGCTGTCCAACATTGGCGTCCGTATTTATTGGGCCACTGGTTTACTATTCGTACAGACCAGCGTAGTTTGAAGCATCTCTTGGCCCAACCACTAAAAACTCAAGCCCAACAGAATTGGGTAGCAAAACTGCTTGGGTATGATTTTGACATAGTGTATAAGGAGGGAGTAACCAACAAGGCGGCCGATGCCCTTTCACGTCGAGATGAAGAAGGGGAGTTGTTTGCAATTTCCGTGCCTAAATGGTTGGGTTGGAACAAATTATAGGCTGAGGTACAAGCTGATGACGATCTCGCTAAAGTAATGGCTGATCTTATGACAGGTGGAGCAGCGCCAAAGCATTATTCCATTGTGCAAGGGGTGCTATACTACAAAGGAAGGCTGGTAATTCCAAAATCATCTTGTTGGATCCCAGAGCTGTTGCGTGAATTTCATACTTCACCGATGGGGGATCTTGCAGGTGCATTTCGAACTTATAAAAGGTTAGCTTCGAACCTTTATTGGCCAGGTATGATGAGAATAGTTTTACAGTATGTGGCGGAGTGTGAGGCTTGCCAAAAGAACAAATATGACACTAAATCTCTAGTGGGATTGTTGACACCACTACCAATTCCAAGGAGAGTGTGGGAGGATATCAATTAAGATTTTATTTCCGGGTTACCAAGATCAGGTGGAATAGATTGCATATTGGTGGTTGTTGACAGATTTTCTAAGTATGGGCATTTCTTGGGTCTTAAACAAGCTTTTATAGCAAAGTCTGTGGCAGAGCTTTTTTCCAAAGAAATTATTCGTTTACATGGTATTCCAGCTACAATAATCAGCGATAGAGATCCGATATTTTTGAGTACTTTTTGGAAAGAGCTCTTCAAATCAGTAGGTACTCGTCTTCACATGAGTTCATCCTACCATCCGGAGACTGATGGGCAAACAAAGGTGTTGAATAGATGTGTGGAAACTTACTTACGTTGCTTCGCGTCGAAAAAGCCAAGAAGTTGGAGTATGTGGCTTTGTTGGGCAGAATATTGTTACAATACCGGGTTCCAGTCGGCGGCAGGTATGACCCCCTTTGAGGCAGTATATGGGAGGCCACCGCCCTCCATATTGCCATTCTTACCTGGAGAGGTTCATAGCAAAGTACTTGGAGATTCCTTGAGGGAACATGATGAGATTTTGGATGCATTGAGAGCACATTTGTCGCGGGCACAACAAAGAATGGTTCGCGAGGCTAACAAGCACAGACGGCCACTGGAATTTGCTGTCGGAGATCGCGTGTACTTAAAGTTTCGGTCTTACCGACATCGATCCTTATTTCCAGCTGGTAAAGCAAAGCTTGCTCCACATTTCTTTGGACCTTTTGAGGTCGAAGAAAGAGTTGGGGAAGTATTTACCGCCTAAAACTGCCTCCGGGATCTCGGGTTCATCATGTCTTTCATGTTTCATTGCTGAAACCTGCTATTGGAGGTACAGTTGCAGCCCCAACACTACCCGAGGACGCGCTCACTGCTGATCCTCCGTATTGGCCTGATAAATGGTTGGAGCGTCGCTGGATTCAGCGAGGGGAAGATAAGGTGGAGCAGGTTTTAATTCGCTGGCAAGGACGCGGCGAAGAGGAAGACACTTGGATGGATGCTGCTGATATTCGAGCCCAGTTTCCAATGTTTGGCCTTGAGGACAAGGCCGTTTTGTCGACGAGGAGAATTGATACACCGTGGCATGTGTATAAACGTAGAACAAAGAAGAAGAGCAATGGGCCTGCTGAGCGGTTTGTTTAATCACCTTAATTGGGCTTTGAAACTAAGTACCTGTCATATTAGTATTGGAATGGGCTTTATTCATGGGCCCTCAATTAGTATTTACATTCAGCAGTAAACCTAGTAGACGAATCGTCATATTTTGTATTTGGCAACCTTGTGTTGTGGCAGAGATTCCCTCTGTGGCTTCTTTTGTGAGGATTATCACCTTCAATCAATATATTGTTGCATTAACTCTATCATATACAATTATTACAAAACACATATACAAAATAGAATAACATGTATACAAAATAGAATAAAAATTTATACACATAGGGTATACTTTGCCCCGGTTCACCCAATATACACTCATTTAAGTAGTATTTATTGGGGAAGAGAAAAAAGGTCCTCGGTGAGTTGTTAACTCGTTGATACCTGTTGGAGCGAAACCCAGGTTTTGTCTTCTCTTTTGAGTTTACAGACACACTCCTTTTTTCTCTCTCCTAATTTATACATCCAAAATTACGTATGTATACGATTCTTTTAAATTTCCTAATTCTCAATTTGATCTGTAAGTTATATGTTTCTCGCATGAATTTAATATCAATTTAGGTCCCTATGTTGAATTAGGATTCACAATCTTGCAGAATCCGTGTTTTTGGTTCGTGTTTCTCGATTTGCTGAAGTTGTAAAACCCTGGATCTTGCACGATTTGAATTGGTTAACTTTTTTCTGTTCAATTGGTCGGGTTTATTTTGGGATCTGGGTCTTGTTAGCTCAATTCCGTCCGTTAGGGTTATCGTGATCGTGAATTTTTGGGGGTGTTTTGTGGAATTCAAGGTTAGGGTTTGAGTGAATGGCTTCCAATCCTCCATTTCCGATGGAGGATAATACGGATGAGGATTTTTTTGATAAGTTAGTGAATGATGATGACGATGTGGGTTTTAAAGCCCCAGCACCATCGGAATCTGGAGGCCATCCGATTTTGACCGACGGCAATGAATCTGATGAGATTAAGGCCTTTGCTAATTTGAGCATCAACGACCTAGATGATCCTGGGGAGGTGAATGTTGACAATGTTACCAGCAGTAATCGTGAAGGAGTTGAAGATTCAATTGCGGAAGTGGAGAAAGTTGAAGATGCAATTAAAGTGGGAACTGAGGATGAGAATGGAAATCAATTAATATCATCTAATTCATTCGAATTTGATACTGTTTTACAAAACAATGCAAATGATGGTGGGGGTGTTGAAGTTCCATACGTTGCTAATGTTAATAGCTCAATGGAGGGTTTTTCTGATGTTGCTATGATGAATAAGAGTATTGCCTCATCAGGGGCTCCTGGAGTTAAGGAAGTGGCTTGGAGTGCTTTTCATGCTGAGTCAACTAAGAATGACATTAATGGCTTTGGATCATACTCTGACTTTTTCGGTGAAATTGAAGCGGACAATTCAGGTGATGCATTTAGCAATGTAATGGGAGAAACTTCACAGAATGGGCCGCAGGTAGTTACTGGTAATGGTTTACAAGGATCCCCTTTTATGGGTGGCTCATACAACTATGACCAGGTTAATGACGGATATGGTGATGGTATTGCAGCAGATCAGGGCCCAAATCTTCAGGATTTGAGTAGCTCGCAGTATTGGGAGACCCATTATCCAGGTTGGAGTTATGATCATAATACGGGACAATGGTATCAGATTGGTGGTTATGATGCGGGTGCTAATGTGCAATCAAATGCCAACTCTGATATATCTTCTACTTGGGGATTGGCTGAGAGTCAGGGTGAATTGTCTTACATGCTGCAAACTTCTCAATCTGTCGCAGGCGCTATAACTAAGGCGGGTACAACAGAGACAGTGACTTGGAATCAAGCCTCTCAGGGGAATGATGCTACAGATACAGCTCAATGGAATCAGGTTTCCCAAGTGACTGCTAATAACAATGAGGTTTCATCAGGCTGGAACCAGGCTTCTCATGATAATAATGGTTATCCACCTCATATGGTGTTTGATCCTAATTACCCTGGCTGGTATTATGATACTAATGCTCAGGAATGGCGTTCTTTGGAATTATATGCTCAGTCTGCTGTTCAAGCTCATGACCAGATAAATCAGGGTGAATATACATCCACCGGTACTTTTTCTCAGAACAACGACCTGAAGGTGGAGAATAAACATGGTCAAGGTAATAATTACTTTCCTCAAAGCTATAGTAGCCAGAGCCTTGATCAGAATTTGGGGGAAACAGTCAGCAACTACAATCCACAGAACCCAAGAGCTTGGCTATCTGAAACTGCTTCAGGCGGTGAAGCTACTACTCTGTACAATGGGAATCAAGTTATGGAAAATAATTTTGGGCAGAATGTATCCGCGAGCCCACAACAAAGTAATGTTCATTATGGGGTTAAAGGTGAGTATTATGACAATCTAAGTCAACTACAGAATGACTTCCCAATGCAACCTCAGTTTGCTGGTGGTGGGAACTTAGGCCAGCAATTCAGTGATTCCAAAATCAATCAAAATGACCAAAAATTCTTCTCAAATGACTACTACAGCAATCAAAATTCAGTCAACTTCGCACAGAAACAGATTCAAAATGCTCATCAAATCTCGTATGCTTCTGCTTCTGGAAGGTCATCTGCTGGTCGTCCTGCTCATGCTTTGGTTACTTTTGGTTTTGGTGGGAAGCTCATTATAATGAAAAATAACTCTGCTGAAAATATGAATTTTGGAAGTCAGGTCTGTGTCTGAGCGCACTTTCTTTATTCTATTGTCAACTTTACTTTAATCTTACATGCTCAAAACATATTTATCTTTCATGAAGAATTCTGTGGGAGGCTCAATATCGGTTCTAAACTTATCAGAAGTTGTGAATGCCAATATTGATACATCAAACCATGGAATTGGTGGGGGCAATTATTTTCAGGCTCTGTGTCGACAATCTCTTCCAGGTCCTCTTACTGGTGGAAGCGTAGCCACTAAGGAGTTGAACAAATGGATTGAGGAAAGAATTACAAATCTTGGGTCTGCTGATGTGGACTACAGAAGAGCTGAAGTTTTGAGGCTGCTCCTTTCACTACTTAAAATAGCATGTCAGTATTATGGAAAGCTTCGTTCTCCATATAGTTCAGATACTGCAATGAAGGTAGATTACTTTTTTGGCTAGTTCCTTAATCTTTTATATTTATGTGTACCAGTTTTAAAGTTCTGCTATGAAATGCATTTGTCTGTTGAACATGCTAGTGGCTAATTTCATCAATGTAACATGTTCAACTGCTGCTTATATATGTATATTGTATATGTATTTTTTTTCCACTTCTCAACCTTTCCAAACTTGTACATCTTAAGTAGTTTGGTTATGGTATGCAGTTTATGCCTCTGAGAATAATAATATACATCGTGCGTTGAGTCTTTGAAAGCATGCAGATATCAAAAAAGTATTCTTATGCCTTAAATCATTTGGATGTCATATAATGTCAATGCAACGTTTGTTTTCTCTCTTCCTGGTTATTTGCTCGTACAAATTTCTTATCATAATGAGTTGGGCCTTCTGTGCGCTCTTCATTTTTTTCTTCCAACAGGAAAATGGTGTTCCAGAATCTGCAGTATCTAAGCTGTTTGCATCTGCTAAAAGAAATGGTGTACAGTTTAGTCAATATGGTGATGTTGCTCAATGCTTGCAACAACTGCCATCTGAAGGACAGTTGCGGGTATTCAATGGTTTGCCATGCAAGTTTGCTCTTCTTTGTTGATACATCCATCAATAAGAAATACTTCACATTGTAGGTTACTGCTGCTGAGGTTCAAAATCTTCTCGTTTCTGGAAGGAAGAAAGAGGCTTTACAATGTGCACAGGAGGGTCAGTTGTGGGGTCCTGCTCTTGTCCTTGCTGCACAACTTGGTGATCAAGTTAGTCTCTGTTGCCTCATCTCCATGCAATGATTGTTATTATTTCTTTATTTACCTAGTCATGTATCTTTGTTTTAATACTTGTGATACAATAACCCAATGCAGTTCTATGTTGAAACTGTCAAGCAACTGGCACTTCGCCAGTTGGTGGCTGGATCACCTTTGCGAACTTTATGCCTGTTAATAGCTGGTCAACCAGCTGATGTGTTTTCAGCAGATACAACAGCTATTAATAACATTGCTGGTGCTGTAAATGTGCCTCACCAAGCACCGCAGGTATGAAGTCGATTCTCATCCTGATAAGGATCTGCTAGTTTTCCTGTTATGAGCAGTCTTAGTCTAATTTTCCCCTATGTTGGCTATTAAAGGTTGATGAAACTGTGCTGTTACACATCACTAGAAGTTTTAGTTGCATATTTCTGTTTGTTACCTAATGTTTATGTTTTTTGAGATTTTCTCATTGCTTATATTAAGCTTGAGTTATTGGTTAACTTTTTTTCGTATAAAAAATTTCCAGTTTGGTGCCAGTGGCATGCTGGATGATTGGCAAGAGAATTTGGCAGTGATAACTGCAAATAGAACAAAGGATGACGAGCTTGTGCTTGTTCATCTTGGTGATTGTTTGTGGAAGGAAAGAAGTGATGTATGTTCTAGTTCATTTCTATTAGAAGTTTTTCTTATTCTGGAAAGTTCATTTATCCTTACTCTCAAATTGTTTAATTGCTGAATAATCTACTCAGATAATTGCTGCTCACATATGCTATTTGGTTGCGGAAGCCAGCTTCGAGCCATTTTCAGACACTGCTAGATTGTGTCTCATTGGTGCAGATCACTTTAAATTTCCGCGCACTTATGCAAGTCCAGAAGCAATTCAGGTTTGGCCTGAGTTATAATTTTTTCCAGTAAAATTTTCTTCTTACTTGTTAGTTTTGCTAACATTTGTTTCACTACCTAGGATACTAGATAGTTGGTCACCTAGCATGAAGTTGGGAATTCCACATAAATAAAGCTGGGAGTTGGAAGAATATATTATACTAATCCCTCCGTGCCATTTGAATGTCACATTTGCTTTTCCATGATTTTTAAGAAAAATAACTTTATTGACTTTGTGAGGGTAATGAAGTATTTTTGAGCAATAAATAAATAATAAATTAAGGATGAAGTAAGTTATGTGTGTGAGGCAAAGGTAACATTTTTTAAAATAAAGTGTGTTGAGAGGGTTATCTGTGTTAAGTGTTTTTATCATTTTTGAGGTATGAGAAGTATAATATGACAAACAAATGAGGAATGTGAAATGTGTAAATGGGACTGAAGGAGTTTCTTAGCATTAAAGTACTTTAAACCACTTCGTAATCAGTATTCAGCATCTTTCTTGTTCTTTGTTGTGTACTTTATATTAACTACTATAAGCATTCTGTACATTCATGAGTTGTTTGACTGCTCAAAGAGTGATGACTTTACACACAATCCCTATAAATATAAGCACTGTTTATTTTATTGATTGAAGGATATGCTATGATTGATAAAATGTTAGGATCTATTAGTAGATTCCTATACAAATAATATTAAGATAGATGTTTTGATGTATTAGGGATTCGGGATACTTAAGCAGTGTTAAATAGTGTTCTGTCTGGTTGAAAGTTTATTAATAGATCTGGTGGGAATTTCATGTGAAACTGTTTGTGTAGTCAACTCAGAAAAAACAAATCTTACTGAAGTGTGTATACCATCAAGCAACTAGACATATTTCAATTAATTGAGGGCCTTAGGCCATTAAGTTAGGAAGTTATCATCATATGAAATAGATTGTGGGGTCAGGAAAGCAATGTCAGGATATTTAACCATTGTTGACAACGTTAAGAAGAGGTGTCCTTTGTTAATTGGTAAATTTTTATATATGCATAATATTGAATTAAAGAGAATTATTTGTGCTAGTCATTTGTCCATTGCACTAGCTCAAGCCCATTATTATTTGTTTCTTATATTCCTACAATTTTAACTTTCAAAGGTGTAATAAAGTCTTTTAATTTTTTGTTTTCTATTGAATACACTGCTATGAACCTAAATGCATGTCTGACTGTTACATATATCAACAGAGAACAGAGATATACGAGTATTCAAAAACACTTGGAAATTCTCAGTTTGTCTTACTCTCATTTCAACCGTATAAGTATATATATGCACTGATGTTGGCTGAAGTTGGGAGGGTATCCGAGGCCTTAAAGTACTCATCTTCAACCTGAATTTTCGTTTTTAAATCCTTGTCTGTTCTTTTCAACTCAAATTTTCGATGTAGGTACTGTCAAGTTGTCTTAAAATCTCTTAAAACTGGGCGAACTATGGAGTCAGAGGCTCTGAGAATTTTAGTTTTGTCTCTTGAAGAAAGGATTAAAACTCATCAACAGGTATCTGTCTGTCTTCTCATTAAGTCTTGGAATGTTTATAGAATCCAATACCTGCAACTTCTTGTGGTGCAGGGAGGATTCTCTGCAAACTTAGCTCCCAAGGAATTAATCGGAAAATTGTTCAACCTTTTTGATAGTACTGCACATCGTGTTGTTGGGGCCCTGCCTCCATCTATTCCGACTACAGGTGGCTCTGTTCATGGTAATGAAAATCATTACCAATCGACTGGACCTAGAGTATCATCTAGTCAGTCTACAATGGCAATGTCATCGTTAGTGCCATCCATGGAGCCTATAAATGAATGGGCAGCTGATAACAGAAAGTCAATGCATACTAGAAGTGTTTCAGAACCAGACTTTGGAAGGAGTCCAATGCAGGTTTCTTTCAACTTATATCCTTTTTATGCCTGAGAAAGGAATTTGTTCATATTTGTTGATTGATCATTTATTCTCATACGGATAACGATAAGGGTCCTGATACATGTGTAGGGTCAGGCTGATTCATCAAAAGAAGCAAGTTCTGCTGGTGTGCAAGACAAAGCATCTGCCTCAGGTAGTACATCTCGCCTTGGCCGTTTTAGTTTTGGATCTCAGTTACTGCAGAAGACTGTCGGTTTAGTACTCAGGCCCCGTCAAGGCCGCCAGGTATTATGAATAAATTCCTATGTGACACATTTCTAACTGAAAGAGCTCATTTTAATTGAGAGAATTTTTTCTCGTTGCTCCTCTACTCTCTTTTCTAGGCAAAATTGGGTGAGACAAATAAGTTTTATTATGATGAAAAACTCAAGAGATGGGTGGAGGAAGGTGCTGAACCTCCAGCGGCTGAAGCGGCCCTTCCACCACCACCTCCAACTGCAGTTTTTCAGAATGGAGCATCAGATTACAACTTAAAGAGTGCATTGCAAACTGAAGCTTCTCATAACAATGGAAGTCCAGAATTGAAAACCCCAAGTACTCTGGATAATAATTCAGGGATGCCACCACTTCCTCCAACTACCAATCAATACTCAGCACGTGGAAGGATGGGTGTCCGATCTAGGTAAATTCTAAGGACGTGTTTATGGTTCATTGCGCTTAATAATCTAGATCATTGACTGTATTTTCAATAATATAGTTAAAAAGTAAAAACACATGCATAATATGCATTATGTGGCCATCTGGGATTGCTATATATATTCATTGTTCAACTTTTCCAGTTATCATCTTGCGCATTATCATTCTAGGTTTGGCATTCAGATGTTTTATAATACTAGTGATTTCACAATACGTGGACAAGGACAAAGGACTATAACTATTGAGTTTGCTTCATGATCATATCATGCTAAGAAAAAAAAACATTGATTTTGGAAGAGACGTGTGAATTAAATGATGTTTTATAAGTAGCTTTGACTTGACCTTTATTTGATGATTTCTGTCTTAAACTTAGGTACGTTGACACTTTCAACAAAGGCGGTGGGAATGCACCTAGTACTTTCCAATCACCTTCGGTTACTTCCATCAAGCCAGCAGGTGTAAACAACCCAAAATTCTTTGTGCCAGCACCAGTATCTACTGTTGAGCAGCCAGTTGAAGCTCCTGCAAATGAAGAGCAAAGTACCTCCAATACTTGTGGGAATCCATCCACCCCTTTAAATGATTCATTTCAATCTCCGACGGCTCCATCTCCCTCATCTATGCAAAGATTTGCTAGCATGAACAGCATATCAAAATCAGGGATGAGTGATGGTGGTTCCTTTTCTGTAAATTCAAGGCGCACTGCTTCCTGGAGTGGAAGCTTTGATGATTCCATGAGTCCACCTCACAGGACAGAGTTAAAACCTTTGGGAGAGGTACTGGGAATGCACCCCTCATCTTTCATGCCAAGTGAACCATCTTCAGTGGGTTCGTCAGGGAACCGCGGCAGTTTTGGAGATGATCTACATGAAGTTGAGCTCTGATATATCCTGGTGGATGTAAATACGAAATTTTGCCATACAGCCGCAATTCCTGCACAATTTCCACAAATTTTCTGCAGTGAGTTGAGGGAGATCCAGAGATTTGTTTTCTTTTTTTCTTTTTTCCTTTTTTCCTTTTTTACCTTATTGGCTCTTGATTCTCTTTTACTTACATGGTTCTCATTTTACAGTTGTATTTTAATTGTAGTTTATTACTACCTAGTTGAAGAGGTTTTGCCTTGGCCATGCAACAAAGAACAGAACTCTGCTGGGAAAAGTGGTAGCGCAAATTGTACAGTTCATTTGTTAATTTATTGAGCGCAGAATTGGAATTGGAATTAGGATGTGACAAATTATAATGCTCATCCAATAAGATGGACATCCTTTTTGCAAAATATGGTACTCTTCTTTCCGAGGTAACAACTTGCTTTGTTGTGGAGGCCAGAAAGCACCCCCACTAGTTGCAGAATTTTCTCTATAAATGAATTACAAAGCTAATCATGCGAGCCATATTTTTTTTTTCTAATAGTATTAATTTCGATCCTTCTAAATTATCATTGCACAATCCTTTAATCTTCAAATTACAGCAATTTGATCTTTAAGGGCTTGTTTGTTTCCGGTTTTATACTTATTTCTTACCCATCATATTCTATCATTATTACACAAATTTCTCTTTGCACATTGCACCTACACATTTGACATAAAATTAAAAGTGAAACACTTGTGTGAGATCAGCGTGAGACGAATAAAATGTAATAATTTTTTAATAAAAAATAATATTCAATTAATAAAAAATGATAACGATATTTCATGAACAATTTATAATAGGAATGAAAAGTGATAATATTTTATAGTAAAAGTGATAATTAATAGGAATGAAAAGTGATAATATTTTATAATAAAAGTGATAATTAATTACAAAACATACAATAATAGATGGTCTAATACAAGATTTATCCAAATTAAAATTTACTTTACTTGAGTCTTAAAATAAATAAATTAAAATTATTTATTAAATTTACTAAATCCATCTGATCTTAAATTTAATTTTTTTACTTCTACTTTCAACCAGCTACCTAATTGACCATGAAGTAGTCAATCAAAGAAAGACAAAAGTGCTGCATTCTAACAAAATAGAGAGATGCTTTCGTGTAATTGCTCAATTCAAGGAAGTTTTACTATTCGTGTCCAATTCTACTCTGGGAATTACTCCCTCCGTCCAAGGTTAAGAGTTCCATTTACTTTTGG
This sequence comes from Pogostemon cablin, assembly GCA_023678885.1. NCBI lineage: Eukaryota > Viridiplantae > Streptophyta > Magnoliopsida > Lamiales > Lamiaceae > Pogostemon > Pogostemon cablin. The sequence continues at coordinate 15,515,951 of CM042953.1, read as the reverse complement.
ACACATGGATTAAAGAGTATTATTATTTAATGTGTAGTGGGTAGTTGTATTAGTGGGTGTGGGTGGATCCCATGTGTCCAAAAAAAAGAAATGAGACTCTTTAGGTGAAACGACCAAAATAGTAAAATGACCCTATTAACCTAGGACGGAGGGAGTATAGTTTAGTTATGGGTCCAAATTTTTACTAGCCACTATTCACTAATTACAATTTTATTTGGCCACTTTTTTTAAAAAACAATTTTTAGTAGCCACTATTAAGTGTACTTCCCAATTTACCCCTATAATTGTCAGGATAAAGGACAAACTGTCAGGATAAAAGACAAAAATCATGAGGGAATCATTATGTCAATGTTGACCGCATTAAATAGAGTGGGTGAGACTACATTTAAAATTATAGGAAAATCTCAAAAAATTGATTCTTCTATTTAGCCTAACATTCTTCTATTCGACCCAAAATTCCTTTTATTCGGCCTATACTTTTTGTTTTATTTGCCCTACACTTTTTTTTAGAAAAAAATAAAAAAAATTTCGGATAAAATTTTTTTTATTCTGCAAAAAATTTTGTTCTATTCGGTCTATATTTTTTGTTCTATTCGGCCTACACTTATTTTTCCAGAAAAAATTAAAAGAAATTCGAATAAAATTTTTGTTCTATTCGGCCCAAAATTTTGTTCTATTCGGCCTATACTTTTTGTTCTGTTCGACCTACACTTTTTTTCTAAAAAAATTAAAAATATTTCGAATAAAATTTTTCTTTTATTCGGCCCAAAATTTTATTCTATTTTGCCTATACTTTTTGTTTTATTCGGCCTACACTTTTTTTTCCTGAAAAATAAAATTCGAATAAAATTTTTGTTCTATTCGGCCTATTCGGCCCAAAATTTTGTTCTATTCGGCTTATAATTTTTGTTCTATTCGGCCTACACTTTTTTTCTAGAAAAAATTAAAAAAAAATTCATACGGATAAAATTAATGCATCCTTTTGGATTTTAATATATAAAAATATTCATGAGGCATGTAAAAGTAACAAATCGATGCATTCAGTAGACTGTAAAATAAATTATTGTACTTTGATACTTTTTGATCAAAAAAAGACCTCAAACATATGATGAGTGGGTCCTTGTCAAGGGCATTTTGGCCAATTCCTATAAAAGTGGCTAGAATAAATTATTTTTAACACATGTGGCCACTTAAATTACTTTTAAGTAATAGTGGTTACTTTTTGCCATTATCACTTATAGTTTATCATTCACAAGAAAAAACTCCCTTTATTAGCTAAAGAAATACTCCCTCCATCCCAAATTCAAGTTCACATTTACTGTAGATACGGAATTTAAGAAAAATCACTTTTTGACTTACTTTTGAGGGTAGTATGGTATTTTTGGGTAATAAATAAATGATAAAGTATGTTATGTGTGTTAAAAAGGTGATGGTAAATTTGAAATTAAAGTATGTTAGAGGGATATTAGTTTGTTGCTTTTTTCTTTTATGGAAGTGTGAAGTTGAATTTGGGACGGACCAAAACGGAAAGTGTGAAGTTGAAGTTGGGACGGAGGGAGTATCATTTTTTAATTATGGGTGTCCAATTCAAAGGGTATCATTTTCTCTTTTAAAAAAATGATCCACACATGACCCACTACTTTCTATTAATACTACAACTACCCATTACATATAAAATAATAATACACCTTAAACTATGTGCAAAGCAAATGATATCCTTAATACTCCCTCTATCCCGTAGAAACATTTACGTTTGCTTTTTGGATGTTAAAGAATAAAGTACTTTAATGTGTATTAAGGTGAGATAAATAATATTTTAATGGGATAATTATTATTATATAGGTACAATACAGTTCTTATTATTACTACTTGATACATGGATTTAAAATTATTATTTTGAGATACAAATTTTTATTTTGCAAGTTCGATACTACCCTTTCACTTCATTATATCATAATGACAAAGATATTCTAATACTCCCTCCGTCCGGTTCTAAGGTATCCATTTGCTTTTTACACGTGGATTAAGGAGTATTATTATTATTATATGTAAAGTAGATAATTGTATTAGAGGGAAGTGGTGGGCCATATTATGTACTTTTTTACTAAATAGGGGAAATAGATACCTTTGAAGCGGACGCCAAATATAGTAAAATTGATACCTTAAAAGCGGACGGAGGGAGTATTAAAAATATTTTAATATACCTAAATTTTTTCATAATTATTGCACCGTAGGGTTACAAAATAATATCATATCAATTCCCAAATTTATTGCATTTCAAAATATTTCGCACGCAGTCGTGTCTGTACTTTGCCCCGCAGTCCTGAAAATCCTTCCAGTCATCGGACGGGTCGATTTTCGAGGTTATGCTGCTTGTTTGAGCTCCTGGATGTCTCATTCGGCTTTGGAGCTGGGGCATTCTGTCGAGGGATCTTGGCCCTCTATCCATTTATTGGGCTTCCTGTTTCTTGGCCCTTTCCTGGACCTCGTCTTCCTGGGCTCCTCGACCTTTGATGATGAGCTCATTTCTTGGGCCTCCACTTGGTTCTTTCTCCGATGTGTGTCTTTTGGGCCTGGACCTTCTTTTCGGGTTGCCATCAGCCCTTGATTTGCCATTCATTCTAGTTCCTGGATCCCTTCGTGGTTGGGCCCCTTGTTTGTGGTGGACACGCTTGTTGGGCTTATGGTCCATATAGTATGCGGGATATAATACCCACAACATTAGCCCCTCGAGTCTAGATAATCTTATGGTTTGAGATTATCTAGGGTCGACCCGTATTTTTGTAAGTTATATCCCTCATACTTCAGTATGTATGATTCTTGTTTCTTCCACTTTAGTTTCTTATCTTGGTCCCCCGTTATTTCTGTCCCTTGAATACCAGGGTCGCCGAGATATTTCCGCAAGGTTGGGGGTATCTCCGGTATTTGGTGTTTTCCTTCAAATTTTAAATTTTAAAATTTCTGTCAGTTTGCTTTCTTCTCCCCTTTCTTTCCCTTCGATTTTTCCACTTCCATCTTTACTTCTGACGGTTGCGATTTTTCTTGTACTGTACGCTCTCCCTTCTCATCCAGGTATTATTTTTCTCCCCTTATCATCCCTCTTTCCCTAAATTACTCTTCCTAGTGTCTTTGAGTTCTTCACGTTGTCGTCGTCTAGGGTTTCCTCTCTTTTTTTCTTCTGTATACTATTTTCTCTCCTCCTATACTTTCCCGAAAGATATGGACTGTGGGGGTTCCACTTCCCCTTCGAAACCCCTACACGAACTACTAATTCTTCACTCAGGAGTGCTAAGTCTTCTTCTCCCCGTCAAGAAGAGGGTTCAAGTTCTCGTTCCCTTTCTAAGTCCGCCTTTGACCAGGTGGTTGCCAACTTCGTGCCAAATTTCAGTCTAGGGCACTGCGCCGACATAGTCGATGCTGGTCCTGGGTTGGTAGCTCATCTCGGGAAGCTTCCTGTGTGAGAAGATGGAGTTCCCTTCTCTGCTGAAGATTTTCCTTCAGCCATTGACGATCGTTGGTTAGAGAAAAATACCATTATTGCTATCGATAAATTCCAATGTGGAGATGATATCGAATTCTTCCTTCCCTCTTCCAAGGCTCGAATGTGTTTTGCTCCATCAAATATCGTCGCAGCCTATGAATTACAGTTCAAACTCGGTCTTCGCTTTCCTCTACATCCCTGTATCTGGGATGTTCTCGAATTCTGGGGTATAACCCCTGCTCAGCTGGCTCCTAATGGTTGGGTTGCTCTGATGGGGGTCTTGGTTCTTTTCCATTTGATGGGGTATCAGTCGTTGAGTACCTCCGAGATTAACTTTCTATATCGCCTTACTCCAAATGCCAGGATGAAGGGGTACTACTATTTGAAGTCTTGTCATACTAAATTGGTTGCTTCTTTGCCTAGCTCGATAAAAAATAGAAAGATCACTGGGTTTGGATTCGTGGGCTGTGGAGGGGGCCTGGTCTTTTTGATTCTGAGAATCCCCAAGTTCATACTGTATTTCCTAGGAGTTCCTTCTTTCGGCCTGAACTCAGTGCGTCTATGTATTTTATTTCTCTTGCTAACTTTTTTCTCTCTTCTTATGCAGTACGTGAGTCGTGTACCTTGGAAAGTTTATCGATCGAGTTTCAAGATGCCTTCCATCACATTCATGAACTTTCCGACAAGGAGCATCATTTCCAGTCTGTTCTCACCTGTATCAATCTCTTCAATGCCAGTTTTACCTCTTCGGCTATAGTCATGCCAGGTAATTTTTCTGCTGTGGTGTCCTTTGTTTCATCCTCTCGATGTTTTTTGTGATGGTGTTTCTCATATTCCTATCTCCACTTCTCCTTCTATACTTTTATTAGGGGAAGAGAAGCGTCTCTTGCCAGATATTGCGAGTATTGCTACTCTTCCTTCTGCTCGCAGGCAGGCGGCCCTAAACAAAGGAAAGAAAAAAGTTTCTCATATCTCCTCCAAGAAGATTTTTGAAGCCCCCCTAGATGTACAGCCCCTGAAAGCTATTAAGATATGTGATTCTTCCGATCCTCTCCCTCCGAGATGAGATGTTGGTACCGTCACTGGGAAGACCTCTGATGCTCCAGAGAAGGTTTCTAAAAGAGCCCCTAGAGCCCCCAAGCCTAAAAAAGACCATTCTAAGGCCATAATTGCCAATTCTGTTGTCTCTAAGAGAAAGTATAGTCTGCAGGATGAAAGTTCCAATGAGGGGACCCATGACAGTACTGCTCTCGTTGTTCATCCTTCGAAGAAGATTCGAGATGACAGCCTGGCAGCGCAGGTGTTAGCTCCTCCGGTGTGCCTGATTCAGTCCCTCGGGAGACTTTTGAGGTTTGTCATATTAGCTCGTCCCCTTCTGTCAATGCTCCCGCCAAATCTCCCATTGGTGTTTCCAATACCCCTAGTACTTCCTTTTATCTTGCCCCTGAGTAGCCCACTATTCCTAGTCCAGGTCTATAAGGTACGCCTTTCGAAGGTCTCATGGGTAATCCTGCTTCTTAAAACTCTCCTTCTCGTTATGGAGCTTATTTCTCTTCGAAGGTTTGATAATATTATCAGGGAAAAGCCCCCTTGCGCTCCTGGGATTACAATCGTCTATCAGCCGAGACAGCCCCTCCTGCTCTTCCTATATTGTAAGAGGCTACTCCCTATCTTCCCGTGAACCAGATAGTTGACATGGAACTTTCTAAGAAATATGGTGATCTTGATGAAGCTGGCAGAACTTTTATTCGCAGTCAAGAGCCTTTGTTTGATTTCAATGCTCCTGTCTGCTTAGCTCATGCCGCTACCTTTCCCTTCAAGGGTTGTTGATGAGTGATATTTTCACCTAGATTTTAGTGTCTTTTTATATGTGTTTTCGTATTATTTTATCCGTATTTTATGTGTTATTTGGTTGTGTTTTGTGTTTTCATGGAAATGTGTGTGAATGAGCTTAAACCTACTATTTTCACTTTTTATTTGATGCTAAATATGATAAGGAAGATCTAGGAAAAAACGGATCTCAATTTGGAGTTGAAACGAGGGAGAACGAGCCAAAACAGTGAAGGAATCAGGGCAGCAGCAACACGACTGGCCGTGTTGGTGGCACGAGCCGTGTCGCAGTGCACGACTCGTGTAGCTAACACGGGCCTGTCCAGAATGGTCGTGCGGCAACATCTATTCATCCAACACGACCACCACTTGGCCGTGTTGCGGAGCTCGACTCGTGTTGCAGCACACGACCCGTGTAGCCAACACGGGCCTGTAAGCGATGGCCGTGCGGGAGCATCAGTTCACGCAACACGGGCACCTTATGGCCGTGTTGCGCCACACGACTCGTGTCGTGTCAGGGATCAGAAAAATTCAGAATCCTTCTAGAAGCTTGTCAAGGAGTATAAATACCCCTCCATTCAGATTTTATGAAAAAAAATCCGATTTCCACCCCTTCCACACACACCTCACACACCATTTCTTCCATTTTCCACCATCATCTTCATCCATTCTTCATCCACCCATCTACACTTGATCCACTCCATCAAATTCACCATCCAAGTGATCAAGGAAGCAAGGGAGAGTGAGATCACAAGAAGAAGAAGGAGATCTCCATTGAAGCACTTCAAAGGGGGAATCTAATTCTAATTTTTGTGCATTTCTTTATAGATTGATCATGTTTTGTAAGGATCTTAATGTCTATGTTAATTTTCTTATGGATATGAGAGGCTAATCTCCTTTGTGAGATTAGCTCCATGATTGGTGTTGGATAATTTAGTTTTTTTATGCAAATTGATTTTAATCTTGAATGGGCTTTGTGTTATTTCTATCATTGATTGTTGATTGCTTGATGTATATGATGATTTGTGTGATTAATTGTCATGGGCATGTGATTAGATTGAGAAATCAATTATGTGTTTAGGATAGTTCATTGAATCATTTCATCATACACTTCATGTGCATTAATTTAGAATGAGATAGAGATATCCTTCTAGATTTAGAACCCTTTGATAGAACATTTGATTAGCTTAATCGAGAGGTTGGTTGATTAAATGAGGAGACCCAAACAATTAGTGAATTCATAGTACCTTAAAAGGGAATATTGCTTATGATTTAGTACCTAATTAGGGAACTCATAGAGTAATTAGTACCTAGTGGGAGGTGTTTGCTATTGTCTCGATCCTATGTGCGTTTGGGAGCCTTGTTGAGGGCCTACTTCCTATCCATCTCGAGAGAGAGTTTAGGTGGAATTAGTGATCGCTTCTATACCTTGTCCATGAGAGATTAGAATTAATTGCATGATTACTTAATTATCTATGCCATGATTGTTGTTAATCTCATCCTTGCATCATTTGGAACCCTTTTATCTTTGCATTCATTTTATCTTTATTTCTTGCTTTAGCATAATTGCATTCATTTGCTCCTATCCTCTCTTCCGTCGTCCTTATAAAATCACGATAAGCTTGAGATCGCTTAAACTCTAGTACCTTCCTCCCTGTGGTTCGATAATTTCTTTAATTGGTCATGCCCACTATATTATGGCTAATCAAATGGCGCCGTTGCCGGGGAGGTAACGGTCGCTAGTAATTTGACGAAGGATTGTTTAGAGTGGTCTTAATAAGGATATTTTTTTTTATTTTTGCATCTTATATTTGCTTTGGAAAATTTTGTTCTAATTTTTCTTTCTTTTATAGGTGCATACCTTGAGAAGGAAGAAGAAGGAGAGCAACCCCAAAAATATGAGCTACATGGATACTCTTCGAGATATGGTGAATAGAAGTGTTCATTCCGTTATGAACACACAAGGAAATTTTCAAAGATTTCAAATGCCAAATGGTGAACCTAATTTGCAACCGGATTACTGAGTACAAGATATGCAATTCCAACAACAAGGTTATGAGAATTTTGGAGTTCCTCATCAAATGCATCATCAAGTATACCCTCAAGGTGTGGAAGATGTTTTTCAAGGAAATTTTTCTAGTCATCAAGAAGGAAATCAACCACATCTATGGGGAAATTTTCAAGACTCCAACACCTCTTATTCCACCCAAAGTGACCACATAGCAATGTTTGGAGAAAAGATGTTTGAAATGGTTATGGATCGCATAGAGAAGGAGAGTAAGTTTAATGAAATGTGGATGGATCGAATCGGAAATTGGTGTGACATGGTGACAAGTGCAATAGTAGCATTCGGTGCTAGATTGGATTCCATTGAGCACCAAGTTAGTCAAGTTGTATCCACCGTTGAGAACAATAAGCCTTCTTCCTCTATTAAAGATCGAAAAGAGGATAGTTTGGGGGTTGATGAGGTTATGAAGGAAAAGAGAGAAAGGGTGCCTAAGTGGGTGAAAGCTACAAAGTTGAAAGAAGAGTTGACGGAGGAATTCGATAAATTTGTCGAGTCTCTTGAAGAGATGGTTGAGAAAGTAAAACATCAAAATCGAGAAGAGATTCATGCCCTTATGGAAGAAAAGAAGTCTCCGGAAACTAAGATCATGGATTTCACTCCCCACAAGCCTAAACCTTCTCATTCTATTGAAATTTCAAATTCTCTTAAGAACTTTCATGATTTTATTGATAAAAATTTGTTTGGTGATTGTAGGAAAAAGGTTGCAAGAGGACAACAACACTTGTCAATGCCCGAATTCTTACCGGGGGATGTGGTTGAAGTTCAAAATTCATATAAAGCCCCATGGAAAAAGTGGAACAAGTGGAAAGGGCCATTCCTTGTGAAGAACGCCTTCGGAGACCAATTACTTGAGCTATTTAATAAGAAGGGAACCGTTCTAGTGGTTGAACGGGAGAGCACAAGGCACTACTTCAAGAAGAAACCTATGATAGTGCCTAAGGACTATTCAAGACCACCATGAGCTAAAGACTATCGTCCGGCTTGAAGACGTTAAACTTAGCACTCGATGGGAGGCAACCCATCATTACCTTTTATTGCTTTATTTAATGCTTTCAATAAGGTTGATGGATTTGTTTGTTTGCATTTTTGGCATGTAGATTGATTGTGTTCATGAGGAGAATGTGTATTGGAGAAACGATAAGTGCTTGATTTGAAGTGTGAAAGTAAGTCACACCACTTTTTGCAAACTTACCTCGAAACTCTTGTTTCAATTTAAGTTTGGGGGGATATGGCATGGTGTGACATACTTTGTTTTGAAGCCATATACTTTTCGTGTTTTTGGGCTAATTTTGAATTTTTCTCATGAGCATTGGTTTGATTTTGGTATGATTGGTCGTGTTGAAGTGCATGATAGTCCATATTTTTAATGAAATTGTTGAGCTAATGGTTTTGTTGAGCATGTATGAAGGGTATTGGAAGCACGAATTGAGCTCGGAGCTAACAACTTCCACTATCAAATGCTTATTGAGGGAGTTCATTCTACACCCTACCACTTTTATGTGCTTAGCATAATTTGATTTGATTTGTATTGATGTGATTAGCATGCTACTTCATGTGTTATGTTTTTTGGGATGTTTATTTTCATTAGTTAGGATTTTCTTTTCAATCAAAGGTTGGGATGATTGTGAGCTTACATTGTTTATGGATGATTTGAATGTGTGCTTCATTGTTTAATGATAGTGATTTTTATTCTTGCATGTTATGTATTTTTGTTTTGTTTCTTGTTTGTTGAGTCTTTATTTTATGTTTTGTGTGTTTTCTTATTTTTGTCTTGGTATGTTTGGTGGTTTGTTTTGGGATGTTGTGAGTCATTTTTGAACATGAGTGGTGATATGTTGTGGTAATAAGTGATGACAAGTTATGATTAAGAATCTCTACACTTTCGAATTGTGACATGTTTTACTTGTTCAATTTTGAGATGGATGTGGTGTAATAAGTTTCTTAAGGTCCGAGCACAAGCTTGTGAGCGTTTGAGCCTCAACCGTGCATACATGGTATTTTTCTTCATGAGTGGATTGGTTGTGTTTGATAAGCTAGAATTTGCTCAAGGACTATAGGAACGAGCCCAATTTGTGGAGATTAGTGACATGATCTAAGGCCATCCTTGTTATTATAGTCATTACCTTATATTTTCCTACCATGAACATCATCCCTAGTCAACCACTTTGAGCCTTAAAGCCTATTTATTGTGATATAAGCACATTACAAGCCATGATTACCCACTTAAGCCTTACATATATACCATTTGTGTGGGTGATTGAGGAGATGGTAGCTAGTAAGGTTTGATGAGATAACAAAAAAAGAAAGGAAAGGAAATGGTAACAAGTAAGAAAAAGGATGAAAAGAGCAAAATGAAGAATGCACATGCAATTTCAAAACAAGAAAATGAGCAAGCAACAATAATATGCTCAAGTACTTAAAAATCCAAAGAAGGAAGCATGAATCATAAGAAGCTCGAGAAATCCAAGGAAAGTTGATGAGTAGAGCTTGTGAGTGCCAAAGACAAGAAAGGAAGAAAGAAAAGTGGAGAAGTTGGAGAAATTGGCCATCTCTTCGATTACTTACACTTGCTTAGTCACTATTATCCATATCTTCCATACCCTACCAAAGAGCCTATCATTACATCCTTAATGTAAGACCTTTTTGATCATTAATGGAAACCTTGGCGGTTTGTGAATATAGTCCACGAGCAAGCTTATAGCGAGTCGAGCCAATCGATTGATGAGTGTTGATTTACCTACTTTAAAGAGTGTTGAGTGAAATTGATATCTATGTGAGGCTTGGACTAAAAAGGGACTGTATTACACTATCATTCTCTTTAGATTGAACTTGTTAATTCTTCATGTCATGAATCTAATATTGTAGGATGACTTAGCATAAATTGTGATTCTTATTATTATTGATGTGTTGTTACTTATGTTCGTTTAGTCTCTTCCTAGGTGAAAATCACTCTCATTGGTTTATCATTTTCGTTGTGCGGGGACGCACAACACTTTAAGTTTGGGGGTGTGATGAGTGATATTTTCACCTAGATTTTAGTGTCTTTTTATATGTGTTTTCGTATTATTTTATCCGTATTTTATGTGTTATTTGGTTGTGTTTTGTGTTTTCATGGAAATGTGTGTGAATGAGCTTAAACCTACTATTTTCACTTTTTATTTGATGCTAAATATGATAAGGAAGATGTAGGAAAAAGCGGATCTCAATTTGGAGTTGAAACGAGGGAGAACGAGCCAAAACAGTGAAGGAATCAGGGCAGCAGCAACACGACTGGCCGTGTTGGTGGCACGAGCCGTGTCGCAGTGCACGACTCGTGTAGCTAACACGGGCCTGTCCAGAATGGTCGTGCGGCAACATCTATTCATCCAACACGACCACCACTTGGTCGTGTTGCGGAGCTCGACTCGTGTTGCAGCACACGACCCGTGTAGCCAACACGGGCCTGTAAGCGATGGCCGTGCGGGAGCATCAGTTCACGCAACACGGGCACCTTATGGCCGTGTTGCGCCACACGACTCGTGTCGTGTCAGGGATCAGAAAAATTCAGAATCCTTCTAGAAGCTTGTCAAGGAGTATAAATACCCCTCCATTCAGATTTTATGAAAAAAAATCCGATTTCCACCCCTTCCACACACACCTCACACACCATTTCTTCCATTTTCCACCATCATCTTCATCCATTCTTCATCCACCCATCTACACTTGATCCACTCCATCAAATTCACCATCCAAGTGATCAAGGAAGCAAGGGAGAGTGAGATCACAAGAAGAAGAAGGAGATCTCCATTGAAGCACTTCAAAGGGGGAATCTAATTCTAATTTTTGTGCATTTCTTTATAGATTGATCATGTTTTGTAAGGATCTTAATGTCTATGTTAATTTTCTTATGGATATGAGAGGCTAATCTCCTTTGTGAGATTAGCTCCATGATTGGTGTTGGATAATTTAGTTTTTTTATGCAAATTGATTTTAATCTTGAATGGGCTTTGTGTTATTTCTATCATTGATTGTTGATTGCTTGATGTATATGATGATTTGTGTGATTAATTGTCATGGGCATGTGATTAGATTGAGAAATCAATTATGTGTTTAGGATAGTTCATTGAATCATTTCATCATACACTTCATGTGCATTAATTTAGAATGAGATAGAGATATCCTTCTAGATTTAGAACCCTTTGATAGAACATTTGATTAGCTTAATCGAGAGGTTGGTTGATTAAATGAGGAGACCCAAACAATTAGTGAATTCATAGTACCTTAAAAGGGAATATTGCTTATGATTTAGTACCTAATTAGGGAACTCATAGAGTAATTAGTACCTAGTGGGAGGTGTTTGCTATTGTCTCGATCCTATGTGCGTTTGGGAGCCTTGTTGAGGGCCTACATCCTATCCATCTCGAGAGAGAGTTTAGGTGGAATTAGTGATCGCTTCTATACCTTGTCCATGAGAGATTAGAATTAATTGCATGATTACTTAATTATCTATGCCATGATTGTTGTTAATCTCATCCTTGCATCATTTGGAACCCTTTTATCTTTGCATTCATTTTATCTTTATTTCTTGCTTTAGCATAATTGCATTCATTTGCTCCTATCCTCTCTTCCGTCGTCCTTATAAAATCACGATAAGCTTGAGATCGCTTAAACTCTAGTACCTTCCTCCCTGTGGTTCGATAATTTCTTTAATTGGTCATGCCCACTATATTATGGCTAATCAGTTGTACTAAAGAGATCTTTACTCATGTTAAGAAAATGTCTGCTGGGGCTTCTCTTCATAATGCCGCTAGTTTTCTGGGTCGGCAAGCCCTTTATGTCGCCAATGCTATGTTAGCATTTGATCGTTTGGTTAACATGACCTGTTAGGGTTCCATATGTTTCTAACAAGCAGCGGAAGCAAGTAAGTAAGAAACGTATTACCTTTCACTAGGGTATGTTGGAGAAGACGAATTCTCGCCACCAGCCTGCGCAGCCTCACCGTTTTGGGTATAACTCTCTCATCTGATGTCGGATTCGAGTGATCTATGTGCCAAAACGATCATCTCTTCCATAAATTTCCGTCAGTATATCATGTCCTTTTCTAAAGTCTGTACGATTTTATAAAAATCGTAGAAGGTGGCGGACAGCAGCAGCAAACAACCTTCCAGTCTTCTGCTGTATTCCCAAGTCCAATCTCGACGTCGTGTGGGCGACGATCTTCGAGATATTCTCATTCTGCTGTTCCCTCACCCTCCTCACAGTTTTAGGCGTGATTAATCTCATAGATTAGGATTTCCAGACAACTGAGATAACTTATATATGGGCTACAACAGGGACCAGGAGGAGAAATTAGAGTTGAGCCTCCATTGGGCTTAAGTATCCAAGCTTAGCCCAAAGCTTATACTTAATCCAATAATAATAATATATACCACTAAAATATTAGTACTGCACTACCGTTCTAATCTCATAATTACGTTATGGGCCCCTTCTTATTATGAGCCCGTTAGTCTCCCCATGTTTAAGATATACAATGCCCATTAATTAATTAAGTTACTGACAACTCGATTAACTAATATCTCATCTAAGAGTAGTACCACTCAACCTTATTATCATGCCAGAATAAATACACCTGCAGGGTTTACATGATAATCCTTATGAGCTTCTCAAGGGGACATCATCAACCTATGACGGACACAAATTTCTTCTACAATCAACAGCACACCATAGAGATAGCTGATGAGAGTGAAAATAAGCGTGTTTTAATATCCAATTTAACACCTTTTTGATTGATATTGTAGTCTTATATGAGCACAAGTGTCTTATATTCGATATATGTGAGAATCATGTGCACTTGAGGTGTTTTATTGTGTTTTAGGTGGAAAAAGGATGAAAAGTGCAAAGTTGGAGAAAAGGTGCAATTTGTGCAAGAATGCTGAAAACGCACATCCAAATTTTATAATTATTCTGTATTGTTGTGGAGCTCGAAACTGTTGGTGTGATATTTGGTTGGAAAGCACTGAAGAGAAGGTCGTTTTAGCATAAAGAACACCATCATTGAAGTCCGAACGAGGAAGTTATGAGCAAAGTGGTGACGCCGCGCGAGCTGTGCCGAACAGAATTGCAGTGCTACTTTCCATGGCCTGTTACATATTCAATTCTTGGAGTTTTTCTGATTTCTTTATAGATAGAAAGCTCAGGAAGAGAGGATCGTGTGAGCGCAAAAATCACTCAATTCGGAGGTCGGATGTGAAAGTTATACGCGAAACGGAGAGACTGCGCAAATCGGTTCGACCTTCTTGAGGCCAAACCGAGGTCGAACCCAATGGAAAAAATGCTGGTTCGACCACGACATGCTGGTTCGACCTGTTGGCTGGTCGAACCATGCACCTGGGACGTCCAGAAGGGTGGTTCGACCATGGTTCGACCTGTAGGGGTTGGTTCGACCTGTTTGGGAGGTCGAACCGCGCTTCGGGAACTTACCAAATCCGTATTTTCGAGGCCTAAACGCGTGTGATCACTTGAAAAGCCCATTCCAAGCCTAGGAGACGTGATTACAAGTATAAAAGGAGGTCTATACAGCCCCAAAAAGAGAGGAACACAACACAATACAAGAGAGGAGAAGAGAGGCCACAACATACAACACTCCACAAGGGGGGATCACCCCCCAACCATCATTCTTTCCTCCATCCATCCATCACTTTGAAGATTCGTTTGTGGAATCAAGAAGAGAACCAAGAGGAGGATTCAAGAGCAAGAAGGACGCGATGACGCTACATCTAGGGTTTATTCGTTTCCTAATTTATCTTGTATTTTCCGAACATCCGGGTAAGATCTATCGAACACCCATGATTGTTCTTCGCAACATCATGGGCTAGAGCCTTTTTGGTAGAGCTAGGGTTGTAATGGTTTTATCTAGTTAATTGAATTTCCATGTGTACACTCCGTACAACACTACTTGTAGATTTATTTTATATATGATTGTGCCTTTTTAATTCATACTCACGGTCGTTTTGTGCATCATTAACTGTTATGTAGAGTCTGAATACATAACATGATTATTGGTTGAGTGCGTTTACTGTTGAGCAGGGTTTTAAGTTATAATTCTAAGTGAAGGGATTCCGAAGTCTTATTAGAACTATCTTATATGAATACTTATTAATTGAATTGAATTCGGGTTAATAAGTAGGATAAAGAGGATAATTTTATAGTACCTATAAAGGGAGATCATATCGGGTTAGAGTACCAATCCTAGGGGGAAATAATTGATACTGATAGTACTTAGAAAGGGGGGTGAAATTATATCTCTTGCTCCGAGATTATTCACACGTGTTACACGCATGTTTACTTGTGTCTATAGAGTAGATATGCATGGTTTAGTGATGCGTCCATATTCCACAAGGCAGAGTCGGACATTGTCACATGGAAGGGAAGTTAATGAGTAAAACTGGATTATCCTAGAGCTACCTATTCTCCTACTTGATCCACTTTCGTATTCTTCGAGTGGTACTTTATTTTATTTGTTATTTTAATTATTTGTTTAGTAGTTGTTAATTAAATCCATCAAATCTTATTGCCTTGTCTTAATTAATTTAGATAATAATTAAATTAATAATACGCCGTCCCTTGGGTTCGATATTCACTTGGTCACCTTTCGAGACTACAATTGATATCCTTCATACTTGGGGATTAATTGTGTGTTAAGAAAACGCTCATCAAGTTCTTGGCGCCGTTGCCGGGGACGGCTGTTATTATTGATTTTATTATTTCTAGTTGATTAAGATTTTTTTTCTTTTTCTTTTATTTATGATTATTTATTTCTATCTAACTTGAATTTTTCCGAGTTACTTGTGCGCTTGTAAAAGGAGAGGAAGGAAAAGAAGGAATAACACATTGATCTAAACATGGCCAGAGCAAGAAAGAATCCGGATAATGTTTCCATTCGTGAAATTTTCACGAACTTTGGGAATGTTAACATGGGGTTGATAGGAGCAAGGGGGGAAGATGATGATTTTGAGATACATCCCGCTCTTATTAACATGGTAGAGACGAATCCCTTTTCTGGAGGTTATTTTGAAGATCCATATCAGCATCTCCAAAGATTTCTTGGTTATGCAAACACTCAAAAGGGCAGTGGAGCGAATGATAATGCTAGGCGGATTGCCTTATTCAAGTTCTCTTTAATTAATAAGGCGGAAGCTTGGTATGAGACCCTTGATCCAGCCGATTGCAATACATGGGATCAACTGCAGCAGAAGTTCTTGGAGAGATACATGCCACCCTCAAGGATCTTAAGAATGAAGCAAGAGAACACTCGATTTGTTATGAATCAGGGTGAGAAATTTTATGAGGCGTGGGACAGGTTTAAAGACATGCTCAGGAGGTGTCCACAGCATGGAATGTCTAAGGCTAAATACATAAGCATCTTCTACTATGGATTGGATTGTGAGTCGCGTATTTTTATTGATGCATCATCAGGAGGAGCGCTGTTATCAAAGACAGCACTTGAAGCGAAAAAGTTGTTTGAAGACATCTCTATGAATTCACGTGACTGGCCAATAGAGAAAGATAGAGGATCATATGTACTTGGCGAGGTAGCGCAGGTTGAACATCAAGTGGTGAAGCCGAATAGGGATGATGAGATTGTCTCTAGTCTAGCTAACATCAACAAGCTACTAGAGTCCCAGCAGAGGAAGATTACAGAGTTGACACTAGGGGGCCTAGTATGAAGCAGCACGAAGTGAAGAGTGATGAAGATACCTTCCATCGATACATGGCTGAGAATAATGCAAGGATTGATCATCTTGAGGATACCATGAATGTTGATCGTGCAGATTTGTCTAAGCAGTTGAAGGACCTTACCTTGATGATGGGGCAGATGACCGCGAATGTGAATCAATTGACACAAACATTGGAGAATAATGTCATCACATTGAGGTCTGGAACACAGTACGAAGGACCGATGAGGCCGAAATCAAAAATGGACATATCCAGGCAACGATTCGACCAACCAGCCTCTGGTTCGACCTAGCCTACAGGTCGAACCATGGTCGAAACATACCATGCAGAGCACTCTATTTTTCCAGATTATCGGTTCGACCAAAGTAAGGGTGGTTTGACCTGTTCTGAAGGTCGAACCCATGTCGAACCTCAATGTCTGGAGTACCCTATTTTATCGCAACAATGGTTCGACCATGACGAACATGGTTTGACCAAACCATCTGGTCGAACCTTGGTCAAACTGGGAGGCAGAAATAGTACAGTAAGCCAGTTCGACCTGAGGGAAAGCGGTTCGACCTGTCCTGAAGGTCGAACCCAGGTCGAACCATAATTTCAAAGTGAGAACAGCCTTCCAGATGATCGGTTCAACCACTACGTGCCTGGTTCGACCTCTCCAATAGGTTAAACCCTAGTCGAACTGATCTGAAACATGCCTATTGTTGCGCCGAATGCTCCCTATGATGTTGATGTTACTCCAGTACCATTACATGAGCAGAATACTGAGCTTACAATGGAGAAGAAGTGGGAAAGAGTAAGGAGGTTGAGAGCCAAGAAGCTTAGACTGCAGATGGATAATGAAGATGTGGTTTTCTCTCTTGATCATGCAATGAAGATGCCAATGGAGACTCAATCGTGCAAGAGCATTGATATGGTTTCTAACTTGTTTAATCTTGATTTTTCTAAGACAGGTGATTCTGAATTTAAGTGGAAGGTTGACAAGGAGGAGTCTAGACAACCATGGGAGGAAGGAAATTTCAATGATCATATTTTTGTGACCAAGAAAGGTGAGGTGTTGAGTGTAGACAAGAAGAGGGAAAGAAAGTATTTGAAGGTGAGGATGCGAGAAGATCGTCCTCTACCGTCGTGACTCTACGACGTTAAACATGAGCGCCTGTTGGGGGATTGCCCTTCCATTTTATTGCTTTATTTCTTTCGTGTGAGTAAGAAATTTTTATATTTAAGGTGCTTACTAATCGGTAATTATATCTCTTTTCAAACTTAGTTTCGACTTACGTTTTTACTAAGTTTGGGGGGGTGTGATGTACTTACCTCATTGAAGCACCAAGAATATAATATTTTCTTTGTAATGTTTGCTAGGGGAGTTGATTTTTTGCGGTATATTGAAACTTTAATCGGTTTTGATGTGTCTATTTTTTGCAATTTGCCTAGTGTTCAGTGGTGTTTCTAGTGTGTGGAGTCGATTACATAGTCAATTAATTCTTTCTTATAGTTCTCCTATTTTATTATTGATGAATCCTGTGATGATGAGTTTGTTTGAGCTTTGATGATAGAAAAAGATAAAAGAGTGGCAAGACGAGTTCTACATTGAGGCTTTGACTCGAGGAGCTCGTGCGTACGTTGAAGAAAAATCAGGTGCCCTCGTTTCCTTTTTCTAATTTTTATATGTGCTTTTAATTCATGGAGTGGAAGGACTGAGTTTATGGTGGTGATCCATGTGAGCTTATTTTTTAATTGTCTTGGAATTCATATGCTCTTGAAATTGATGAAGGAAGTATATTTGAGTTATATTGTGGTATGAAGTTCTATGTGTACATGTGGGATATTGCTTACCATGAAAAGTGCTCTGTTACTTGTTAAAAACCCATGTGAGATTTTGAGCCTCGTTGATCATGTACATAATCACATGATATTTCTTTTCTGGTGAGTATCGTTCTTGTGTATGTATTCTAGAACTTGCGTCTTGTCTTACTTGAAACTACATGTGTGTTAGATGATGGGAGATGATCTAAGGCCATCCTTGAATTTATGAGTCACTTAGCCAAATAATTTCCTACCAAATAATTATATATCCGTAGTTAACCCCGTTGAGCCTAAAAGCCTTATTTCTTTGGCAACCTACGAAGATAGCCACTTTGATATCATATTTGAGCCTTAAATTCCTATATTTAGTGGAGAATTAAATATTGTCAAAGTGTGTGAATTGATTTTCATGGAGTTTAGAAGGAATAAAATATTTGGAGCTGTACAAGTGATTATGAGCAAAAACAAAAATATGAGCTTAAAAATAAGTTGCTTAGGGGTAGTGCCCGAAACTGGTACCTCGGGAAAAAAAAAGATGTGCTTGAAGAAAAGAAAAAGTATGTTGAGCTTGAAGGAAATGAGAGAAAAGAAAATTAGAAGAGCATGAAGCTGGATAGCCTTGAAGTGTAAAAATCTGCAGTACAAAAGATCTTCGGTTTTAATTCTCTATTAATTGAGTCACTTTATCCATATGTTTCCTACCCTTATCAAAGAGCCAATATTACATCCAAAAGAAAAGTCCTTTTTGATCCCATTGTCGAATCATAATTTTAGTGGTAGAAAGTTTGAGACGTTTGGCAAGCTTATGGTTATGCATGCACTTGAATTGAATTTGAGCATAAACACTTTAACCCATAAGTGTACATATTTTACACTTGAGTGAGAGATCATATATATACTTCCCTTGAGAACATGTTGATGGAGCATTTGAATTGGTGGTGATTGTCTTAACTTGTATGCTTTGAATTGATTATTACACGTGATAAGAGTTGCATGACCTAAGTTGATGACAATTGTATTTTGAATAGGGTATTGGTCATAGTCCTTGTTTCCCCGCTAATTTTCTTACTCTTTCTCTTTATCTTTATTTTGTTGCCTCGGGACGAGCAACGGGTAAGTTTGGGGGATTGATGAGAGTGAAAATAAGCGTGTTTTAATATCCAATTTAACACCTTTTTGATTGATATTGTAGTCTTATATGAGCACAAGTGTCTTATATTCGATATATATGAGAATCATGTGCACTTGAGGTGTTTTATTGTGTTTTAGGTGGAAAAAGGATGAAAAGTGCAAAGTTGGAGAAAAGGTGCAATTTGTGCAAGAATGCTGAAAACGCACATCCAATTTTCATAATTATTCTGTATTGTTGTATAGCTCGAAACTGTTAGTGTGATATATGGTTGGAAAGCAACTGAAGAGAGGGTCGTTTTGGCATAAAGAACACCATCATTGAAGTCCGAACGAGGAAGTTATGAGCAAAGTGGTGACGTCGCGCGAGCTGTGCCGAACATAATTGCAGTGCTAATTTCCATGGCCTGTTACATATTCAATTCTTGGATTTTTGTGATTTCTTTATAAAGATAGAAAACTTAGGAAGAGAGGATCGCGTGAGCGCAAAAATCACTTAATTAGGAGGTCGGATGTGAAAGTTATACGCGAAACGGAGAGACTGCGCAAATCGGTTCGACCTTCTTGAGGTCGAACCGAGGTCGAACCCAACGGAAAAAATGCTGGTTCGACCACGACATGCTGGTTCGACCTGTTGGCTGGTCGAACCATGCACCTGGGACGTCCAGAAGGGTGGTTCGACCATGGTTCGACCTGTAGGGGTTGGTTCGACCTGTTTGAGAGGACGAACCGCGCTTCGGGAACTTACCAAATCCGTATTTTCGAGGCCTAAACGCGTGTGATCACTTGAAAAGCCCATTCCAAGCCTAGGAGACGTGATTACAAGTATAAAAGGAGGTCTATACAGCCCCAAAAAGAGAGGAACACAACACAATACAAGAGAGGAGAAGATAGGCCACAACATACAACACTCCACAAGGGGGGATCACCCCCCAACCATCATTCTTTCCTCCATCCATCCATCACTTTGAAGATTCGTTTGTGGAATCAAGAGGAGAACCAAGAGGAGGATTCAAGAGCGAGAAGGACACGATGACGCGACATCTAGGGTTTATTCGTTTCCTAATTTATCTTGTATTTTTCGGACATCCGAATAAGATCTATCCAACACCCATGATTGTTCTTCGCAACATCATGGGCTAGAGCCTTTTTGGTAGAACTAGGGTTGTGAAGGTTTTATCTAGTTAATTGAACTTCCATGTGTACACTCCGTATAACACTACTTGTGGATTTATTTTATATATGATTGTGCCTTTTTAATTCATACTCACGGTCGTTTTGTGCATCATTAACTGTTATGTAGAGTCTGAATACATAACATGGTTATTGGTTGAGTGCGTTCACTGTTGAGCAGGGTTTTAAGTTATAATTCTAAGTGAAGGGATTCCAAAGTCTTATTAGAACTATCTTATATGAATACTTATTAATTGAATTGAATTCGGGTTAATAAGTAGGATAAAGAGGATAATTTTATAGTACCTATAAAGGGAGATCATATCGGGTTAGAGTACCAATCCTAGGGGGAAATAATTGATACTGATAGTACCTAGAAAGGGGGGTGAAATTATATCTCTTGCTCCGAGGTTATTCACACGTGTTACACGCATGTTTACTTGTGTCTATAGAGTAGATATGCATGGTTTAGTGATGTGTCTATATTCCACAAGGCAGAGTCGGACATTGACACATGGAAGAGAAGTTAATGAGTAAAACTGGATTATCCTAGAGCTACATATTCTCCTACTTGATCCACTTTCATATTCTTCGAGTGGTACTTTATTTTATTTGTTATTTTAATTATTTGTTTAGTAGTTGTTAATTAAATTCATCAAATCTTATTGCCTTGTCTTAATTAATTTAGATAATAATTAAATTAATAATACGCCGTCCCTTGGGTTCGATATTCACTTGGTCACCTTTCGAGACTACAATTGATATCCTTCATACTTGGGGATTAATTGTGTGTTAAGAAAACGCTCATCAATAGCACTACTTCCCAACTCACCGAGTTTGTTGATTTAATTACATTTAAATCCAACCCATTAATGAATCAAAGAAATACATACTACCTTACATGTCGAGGTTATTGTATAGGGATTAAGAGCATGAACATCCATAAAAACTGAGATCAAGTTCTTTTGTAAGTCAGTATTAGTCGAACGATCTCAAATGGTCCTGCTCAATACACACAAGTGCACTAATGTGATTCTATAGTCAAGACAAACTAATACCAAATTACACTACAACCATCCTGTTATAGAGTCCCCGTCTATCTCGGTTGTTAGCATCTGTTTATACTTTATAAGGAAACCGATAATATGGTCTTCCGCGTGTTGTCGCACAATATATTATCTACAGTATAAAGTAAGTAGACTATTGCATCGAACATATAAATAAATTATAAGATGCAATCATTTGATCATATGATTCTCATTTCAAATAAATTGTTATAATATTGTTCATACAAAAAGCTAGACTTTTAGTATACAATCCAGCAATCTCCCACTTATACTAAAAGACTATGCTATCATGTCTTCTTCCATACATCTGGTTCCCACTCCCTCTACACGACCATCATAAGCTCTCGCCTTAAGGTCCTTGTAAATCGATTTACTAGGTTATCATTCGATGCAATCTAGGCGACAACAATCTTCTCCTCCTAATACGATTTCTCGTAACAGGTGGTACTCGCGCTTTATGTGTTTAATTGCTTACGGTCTCGTGATTCCTTCAAGTTTGCAATTGCACCATTATCATCAAAATAAATTGTGATAACCTTGGGTAAACTTAGAAACACTTCAAAGTCCATCATGAAGTTTCTAGAGTCATACAGATACTTAGGCTGCCTCATAGGCTCCAATTTATCATCTTTCCATGATGGAATCCGAAGTCTGAAATATATTTCTATATAACACTCTTCTACATTATGACTCTACTTCCTAAAATTAAACACATAACCTTTGAGATGGATTTACTGCCGTCCCTATCTGATTTGAAAAATATGAATATATGTAACCCCTAAGAAGCAGTGAATTTGTCTGGTAAGCCCACATATAATTTCTAGTTCTTTTCAGGTACTTCAAAATTATGTGTTACCATACTTCAATATTTTTATTTCGGGTTACCTTGATACCCATTGTTCATGCCTTCGGCAAAATAGTTATCCATACTCGTGCACAATAATTCTTAGATTAAGCTTTCTTATTTGCCAAAACATAAGGAACCGCTTTCATCACCTTTATCTTCTTTTTATGTCTGAAGACACATTTCCTTAGATAAAGTCATGCTAAAACAAATAAGGATCGTATCATTTCATGAAGCTTGAGACAAACGTAAAATCCTTTCTTATGATCCGTATTACCATGATCAAAAGGATATTTTTGCTTCTCTTAAGTCCTTCATCTCATACCGCTTTATCAACCATACCCATGCGCTCAATACTCTTTCATTTCTCCAATGAGCAATATATCATCTACGTACAATACAAAAAATACCACCACGTTTTCGTCACTCTTTACAATACACAAGGCACATCCATGCATTGAATGAATCCATATCTTTGGATTTCCTCATCAAAACAGATGCTTCATGATCTTGAAGCTTGCTTTAATCCATTTATGAACACCTTTAAGCTTACAATCACAGTGCTCTTAGCCCTTTGCAATGAATCACTCTGGTTGCTTCACATAGATTTTTTCCTCAAGACTTTCAATCAGGAAAGCTGTCTTGACATCTATTTGATTTCCCTCATATTTCATATGAGTAGCAACAGATAAAAGAGTTTGGATCAACATAGTTATAGCTACCAGCGAACATATTTTCTCATAATTGAACCCTTTCTTTCTGAGTATACTTTTTCGCAACAAGCTTTGATTCCAAGGTTTTCACCTTACCATATGACCCTCTTTTATTTCGTATGACCACTTCCAATGGCTTTCACACCATCCGTGGTTCTACAAGCAGCCAGATTAATTTAGAATTCATCGATTCTATTTGAACACTCATTGCACTTTGCTAAGATTCCATAATTCTATCTTGTAGTGCTTCGTCGTATCCGTGGGTCCATTCCATGTTTACTAGGGACCAAGTTACACGACTCTCCCAAAACATATATCTTACAGGTTGTCGAACAATCCTCCCACTACGACAAGGCACTACACACAATTGTGTATCAGATGTGATACGCGTTGCAATTTACCTTGTGGTATATCCTCTTGTACACTTGGTACTAATACTTTGTGTTTTTCCTCTCACTTTCTTTAGAACAATTTACACATGGGTTTATAATTTAATACATAGTCCTTTTCCAAAATCTATTGTTTGTGTTAACAATCACCCTTCGATCTTTTGGATTAAATAAATCACCCTTCATTTTTCTAGGATATCCCACAAATAGACAAAATTCATACGAATTACTGTTTCTAGGGAATACCCGTAAAATAAATTTAATAATTCCAAATAACTCATCATCTATCTAACCATTTCCATAAGAGTCTTTCTCTTATTAAGATTAGAAGACGCGTTATTAATTACTATTTGTTGCATCCGTAGGATAAACATGATTTAAGAGTTTACAAATTGTCGCCAACGTACAACAACAGATTATAGCTCCATCTTTCATTACTATGACCATGTCATTTAAATGAAATAAAGTATCCATCCATAAATGCATAGAAACTGAAATGAAATTATTTATATGAAAATGTACGTAAAGATAATTTCTCATAATCAAGCTTTTATTCATATCGTGAGATAAATAAACAACTCCCACTGCAACAGCCACTACTTTCATAGTATACCCATGTACCCAATAATAATCTCATCATCACTTAGTTACACACTTTTAGTGATTCCGGTATCTAAACACAATGTGTTAGTAAATGCCATCACTAATCATGCTTCAACAACTAGTGAATGAGATACTAACCTTGTTCACATCATGATGAAAATGGCTTTCCTTCGCCACATGTTTTGTCAGTAGTTCCCCACTATATACAACCTCTTGTATTTCAGGTAGAACTTGCTCAAAACACCTAGGCAACTACAGAGAATTAAATTGATCTAGGTTTCCCTTTAAATTTCTATTCCAAGCATTTTCAATTCATTAATCAATTCAACCATGACCTCCCGCCTAACTAACTTACTCTAGTATCTGAAGAGTAGCATGAGACCATCATATTTCTATGAACCTCTCACCTCTTCCCTAGAGACTTTAAAAAGCATCATGGGATATCCTTAGTGAGAACACACTTATATTTTCCAAAGCAGTAATATTCAAAACCAAGATTCTTTTATAATCATCTAACTTTGGACCAGTAAATATGTTTTCTTTTAGTTAACAATAAGTAAAATGAAAACATTTGAAATTGCAGAGAATCATAAATAAATACACCGATCAAATCTTTGAATTTTATCCATTAATATTGATTCCCTCAAAATAATATAAAATTAAAATTCACCAACATCTCAAACACCGTGAGTCTGCAAGCCACATTAGTGCGGACGTTTATAAACCCGAACATTTTTAAGAGAACGTTTTACCCAATAATTTCATTTGTCAACCTAACCTCATGACAAAATAATTAATAATCAGTTCCGCTTTAGCCATGCAAATAATAGCAGTGACTCCGTTGGGGAGGATACTAATTATTTACACCTAAGTGTACACTATTATTTGATCCCAAGTCCATTGCGCGAGATTGTGTGCCTTATAGTTGGAGAAGTACACTCGCTCGGATAACTTCCTACAATCATCAATTATAAGTTTGTACCAGTGAACCGCACATAAACTCATCTGTTACGGAGGAAGGTCTACGCCAACACGCAAGTTCATGTACCACATTACAAATAATAATTATTTAATGAAGTTTATACCAGTGATCCGTGAATAAACTCATCCGTTAGGGAGGAAGGTCTATTGTCAACACGCAAATTTACTCATATCACTTACAAATCAATAATGGAGGCCGTGGGAATTTTTACCAATTCCCTCTCCCACTTAGTAATTTTAACATCGAGGGTTTTTACATGCATATAATATTCAAAATAAAATACGCAACCTAGCATGCTCCTATTACGGTAAATAAGGCAGTATATCAAGGAGAAACATGCATACATATATAACAATAATCAGATAATTAAATCAATTATAAACAGTTATATATCAGCAAATTCGATTGTTCGCCACCAAGCACGAATGTCGGCAAAGACCTCCTGATTATCAAAATTTCAAAAATATCCAAATTATCAAAATTTTGAACCCATTGATATCGACCATCGATATCGTCCAGATTTTTAAAACCATCGATATCGACCAGATTATCAAATTTTTAAAAATTTACAGATTATCAAATTTTAGAAACTATCGATATCGATCGTCGATACCATCCAAATTATCGAAATCATCGATATCGACATCCAACCATATATAACAAAAATAGATAATTAAATCAATTATGATAGTTATATATTAGGAATTAATTCCACATCCATATATGACAATAATAGACAATTAAGTCAATTATGGCAGTCATATATTAGGGATTAATTTGCCAAAAAGGATGTCTTGTCCAACACTCCAAGCAACTAAACGAGTTCCTTGCACAACAAGAAGAAAAACTTGTGCCCTAAGAAATCTCACACATGGACTCACAGCTACAAGAAACCACCGCGCGTAGCGGCGTCGGTCCAGCCATGCATCTATCCATCATCACGTCTGATGCCCTGCTCAACTCGCCCAGAACGATGCTGACTTGCCTAGAACGCCGTCAACTTGCCCGGAACACAAGTCAACTCGCCCAAAACTCTCAAGGAAACTTATGATTGACTCGCCTGGAATTTTCCCCAGCTCGCCCAGAATTCTCATCAACTTGCCCAAAATACTTGTCGATTCGCTTAGAATTCTCATTGACTCGCCTAGAATTCTTGTCGATTCGCCCAGAATTCTCATCGACTCGCCCAGAATTCTTGTCGATCCGCCCAGAATGGCTTGTGATGACATACACCGCATGCCGATCAAATTCACGTCGCACGCTGGCCTCACCTATCTTGCAACCTCGTGCCGCCAGTGCGCCTTCCGTGCTGCATCCAGGTGGAACCCATGCGCCGCAAGGTTCCAACCGTGTGCAACCCGCGTTGGCATCTCGCCTGTCAGCATCCATCGTGTTGTCGCCTTGCATGGACATGTCCACTGGATCCTCCACAAACAAGCCCGCTAATATCGTCTGATCCCAAGCCACGACATGAACCTGCTGAACCCATTGCCCACGCCACTAGTTGGAAGTCCAGACGCGAGCGCCGACAGCAACGCACGCCAATCGTGACTCACCTAGCAACTTTCGCCGCCTATCCGCTGTCCAGCCATCGCATCGAGCTGCCACAATCCTTCTGGTGACGCCGTTCACCACCACCACATACCGCCGTGGTGTAACCGTAGTTAAACACCCATCTTGTGGCGTGAGCTATCGTGCACAACAGTCTTCCTCCACGGTGTCCTAATGATCAGTTCCATCATCGGCCAGCCTCACTCATCATGATTCTGCCACCGACAATCATGCCCATCACAACATCGTGTGTGTGTGCATCATGTATAGTTAGGGTGTTCACCAAGAAAACAAGTTGTAAAACCCTAATATCATGTACACCACATAAACCCTAGCCTAACGTTCCACGCTTCACCATAAAACTGAAGCTCTAATACCAATTGTTGGCATTCGATTGTTTGGTTAACATGACCCGTTAGGGTTCCATACATTTTTAACAAGCAACAGAAGCAAGTAAATAAGAAACGTATTACCTTTCACCAGGGTATGTTGGAGAAGATGGATTCTAACCACCAGCCTGTGCAGCCTCACCGTTTTGGGTATAACTCTCCCATCCGATGTCGGATTTGAGTGATTTATAAGCCAAAACGATCCTCTCTTCTGTGGATTTCTGTCAGTATACCAGACGTCCTGTTCTGAAGTCTATACGATTATATAAAAATTATAGAAGGTGGCAGACAGCAGTAACAAATAACCTTCCAGTCTTCTGCTGTATTCCCAAGTCCAATCTCGACATCGTGTGGGCAACGATCTTCGAGATCTTCTTATTCTGCTATTCCCTCACCCTCCTCACAATTTTAGTCATGATTAATCTCATAGATTATGGTTTTCAGACAGCTGAGATGACTTATATATGGGCTACAATAGGGACCAAGAGGAGAAATTAGAGTTGGGCCTCCATTGGGCTTAAGTATCCAAGCTTAGCCCAAAGCTTATACTTAAGTCCAATAATAATAATATATACCACTAAAATATTATTACTGCACTACTTTTCTAATCCCATAATTACGTTATGGGCTCCATCTTATTATGAGCCCGTTAGTCTCCCCATGTTTAAGATATACAATACCCATTAATTAATTAAATTACTGACAACTCCATTAATTAATTTCTCATCCAAGAGTAGTACCACTCAACCTTATTATCATGCCGGAATAATTCCACCTACAAGGTTTACATGATAATCCTTATGAGCTCCTCAAGAGGACATCATCAACCTATGATGGACACGGATTCCTTCTACAATCAATAGCACACCATAGAGACATCACTACTTCCCAACTCACCGAGTTTGTTGATTTAATTATATGTAAATCTCACCCATTGATGAATAAAAGAAATACATACTGCCTTACGTGTCGAGGTTATTATATAGAGATTAAGAGCACGAACATCCATAATAACTGAGATCAAGTTCTCTTATAAGTCAGTATAACTCGAAAGATCTCAAATGGTCCTGCTCAATACACACAAGTACACTAATGTGATTCTATAATCAAGACAAACTAATACCAAATCACACTGCAACCATCCCGATAGAGAGTCCCCGTCTATCTCGATTGTGATCATCTGTTTATACTTTATAAGGAAATTGATAATATGATATTCCGCATGTTGTCGCACAACATATTATCTACAGTATAAAGTAAGTGGACTATTACATCGAACATATAAATGTATTATTAGACGCAATCATTTGATCATATGATTCTCATTTCAAATAAATTGTTATAACATTGTTCATACAAAAGCTAGACTTTTAGTATACAATCCAACATGCTCTGCATCATATATTTGAATTGGAGAGGTGTGAGTCCTATTTGCAGGATGAGGTCACCTTGCTCCTTAGTAAAATCAAAGATTATGAACGGGAATCTCTTGAAGCGAGTACAGCTGAGGCTCAAGTTCGAGGAAAATTGAGGGTTTGAGGGAAATTGAGGGTTGATCAAGATAAGAAAGACGAGATTGAGAGCAGTTTCGAGGCTTTATGTGCTCGATATGATAATCTACTGACCGGTTCCAAGAAAGAGAAGAGTGCCCTTTTATTGGCGAATAAGGTACTTTCTGATAACATCGCTAAGATGGAGGCCGAGCATAAAGAGGAGATTAAGGTGAGGGATGATCAGTTTCGTGTTGATATGACCCAGATCAAAAATACCCTCCATGCCCTCCAGGTGTCCTCCGACAAAGATGACGAGGGGATACATCAAGAGAAAGAAGCATCCGAAACCTTGCTCAATCAAAAATTCAAGAGGCTGAAGAAGCAGCGGCCGAAGCTCGGAGTGAGCGGGATGAAGCTGTAGCCAAACTGTATCAAGTTAAGGATGAGCTTCTTTTGTCATAAGCGAACAATTCTTACTATAGGGATGTTATTCTTCCCAAGACCAAGATTTACTACTTCTACTCTTCCTCGGTGGCCATGATGAAGTCTTCCTCCAAAAACCCTTATCCAGACTATTTGGAGGATATGCGTGATATTCTCTGCCATGCTCTTAGTCAAGAGAAGATGCCCCCAGAAGAATCTTTGAAAAAGCAGCTTGATCTAGGGCTACATGGCGAATACTCTGAATTTATCACCGATACCAAACTTCCCGAGGAGGATTCTGATGAGGTGTTGGAAGTGGATTCAGATGAGGCCTTTGCTGATGGTATCCTGGAACTTGATACGGCTGATTCTGAGGCTGAGGATCCTTTCGTGGAACTTCCCGCTGAGTTTGTGGCGGTGCCTATTCAGGAACCATCAGTCGAACTCAAAGCTCTTGGATCTGGCGCTACAAGCGAATCTAATCTAGTTGCTACTACTGCTATTTTCTAACTTCAGCCCTCCAAGATTGTTATTATTCCTGCAGTTCCTCCTTCTTCGGAAGTTATTCCCCCATCTGGAGTATTGAAACGATCGATATCTCGTTGGATCTGACGGCTTTCGAAGACCCCTAGGCTCTTCCGAGGGTGTACCACTCGAAGGTGGCAGTTCAAATTCTATAGGTGTCACTGGTTCCGAAGTTATCCCAGCTGCCAAGTGAAACTTTTTGAGGCAATGGTTTCGAGCCGAGCGTACTCCTTTGTTTGAGCTTATTAGAATATTCTATGTATTTTCCCTTTTTCATCAAATGGTAGGGTCCTTCTATGAATTTCCAACACTATGCAATCCTTTCCTTATGAAATGGAGTATTTGATTTAATGTTGACTAACCTTTAGGGGATATTCTGGTAATATCGCTTTCTTTTGAGTGTAACTGCCATTTTTTGTCGTGGCATTGCACGTCCTTGATCAGGCATCACGTGGGTTAATCTAGGCCCTTCCTTTTTCTTGGAAGTTGTAAAGCCCTGCTTTCTCAGTCGTTCGATCTTTGCTATTTTTTTGGTTCATTCTGTCCTTTCAAGGCATGGGGCATATCTCTTTCCACCAGATATCTTTCAATTTTTGTTTTCAAAATTCAAACTTTTTTAATTGATATCGTGCTTTTCCCTATTAAATCCTTTCAAAAATTTTTGGCATTCTCTAAGATTTCACTTATCTTTTCCATATGCTAAACCCTGTCGTTGGTGTTGGCTAGTGAAGGTACTCCTTCCCCGACTGACATTCAAGAGGTCAACACCTATGATTCCACGTCGAAAAGGCACTTGCAACCTAGAGTTCGTAGCTCCAACCATCTCTGGAGGCAGTCCCAGCCAAATTTAAGGGATTTCTCTACTTCTTCCGCCTTCAGTGGTAACCTACCTCCCGTTTCTTCGCCTGATAGGCTAGGTGTTCTCGTTGTACCTATTATAGCTACCGACGGTGTTTCAATATCCATCAATGATGAATACAATGCTCTTTTTCCCCTGAACCCACTGTATTACCTCCTGGTGCATCGGGATATTGGCGACATGGGGACTGCCCTTCGTGGCATGGCTCAGCGTCTTGAGTGGGTGACGGCCTCTACACTTTCTGCTGAGCGCCTGGAGGTAATCCATTAGTTGATTGGTAATCCCGATGTGGTTTACACTTCTCCTCGTTGATGAGTGTGTAAATTTACATTTTTTAGGCTTGATAACGATGTAAGATTTGATATTAAGTCAAGATAAATCATGTGGTATAGTGTAAAATCATGAATTAGGTGCATTTGAGTCCGTTTGAGTGGATTTTGAAGGAAAATGAGATAAAAGCAATCAAAATTGGAGAAAGAATGCTAAAGACACCTGATTTGACTAGCCAGGGAGGCGGTTCGACCAAGCAGAGAATGGTTCAACCAACATCCCTAGTCGAACCAGGTGTCGGGAAGTCATCAGGAGTATGGTTCGACCACAACACTGTGGTTCGACCAAGACATTTGGTCGAACCATGTTCAAACCAAAAGCCTAAAGAGAAGTAGTTGCAGTTCGATCAAAAAGCTTCTGATTCGAGGTGTCATTCGGGTCGAACTCCAGACCTGCCAGAGTGTTATTGGCCGATTCGACCTATTGTTTGATCATCTGTGATTAGTTCGACTAAGGCCTTTGGTCGAACTGATGCACTGGACACGTTCGGATCCATATTTTTACACCTTCAGTGCATGTTTTCACTCAAAAAGCCCATTATAGGTTTGTAAGGAGAGCTCATGAGTATAAAAGAAAGACCCTACGTAAGGGAGGGGAGAGCTATTCACCACCTTTATTCTATATAACATCCAAAAACCCAACTACCATCCACGGAGTTGTGGAGAGAGATTCGTCTGTCGAATCAAGTGAGAACCAAGTGAAGATTCAAGATGAAGAGAAACGCGATGACGCCCGCATCTAGTACTTCACATCTTAATTTATCTTGTAATTTTAAAGACTATGGGTAAGATCTATCTAACCACCATGATTGTTCTTCGATCAATCATGGGCTAGAACCGCTTCGGTAGTTCTAGGATTTATGAAGGTTTTATAAGTTAATTGAACTTTCGTGTGTGTACTCCGTGCAACACTACTTGTGATTTATTTTATGTAAGATCATGCATTTTTAATTCATACTCAGAATTGTTTTGTGCATCATTAATTGTTATGTAGAGTCTGAATACATCTTGATTATTGATTGAGTGTGTTCACTGCTGAGCAGGATTCTCTTTTATGATTCTAAGTGAAGAGATTCCGAAGTCTCATTAGAACTATCTTACCTAAATACTTATTAATTTAATAATATTTAGATTAATAAGTGGGATAAAGAGTATAATTTCATAGTACCTATAAAGGGAGATCATATTGGGTTAGAGTACTAAGTGCACGGAAAATAATTGATACTGATAGTACCTAGAAAGGGGGGTGAGTTATATCTCTTGCTCCAAGGATATTCACACGAGACACACGCTTATTTACTTGTGTCTATATTGTTGGATTGTATACTAAAAGTCTAGCTTTAGTATGAACAATGTTATAACAATTTATTTGAAATGAGAATCATATGATCAAATAATTGCATCTTATAATTAATTTATATGCTGATGCAATAGTCCACTTACTTTATACTGTAGATAATATGTTGTGTGAAAATACGTGGAAGATCAAATTATCGTTTCTTTATAAAGTATAAACAGATGCTCACAACCGAGACAGACGGGGACTCTCTATCTGGATAGTTGTAGTGTGGGTTGGTATTAGCTTATCTTAGTTATAGAATCACATTAGTGCACTTTGCGTGTATTGAGCAGGACCACTTGAGATCGTTTGACTTATACTGACTTATAGAAGAACTTGATCTCTGGTATTATGGATGTTCGTGCTCTTAATCCCTATACAATAACCTCAACAC
Organism: Pogostemon cablin; assembly: GCA_023678885.1. Classification (NCBI taxonomy): domain Eukaryota; kingdom Viridiplantae; phylum Streptophyta; class Magnoliopsida; order Lamiales; family Lamiaceae; genus Pogostemon; species Pogostemon cablin. Next base: position 15,483,853 of record CM042953.1, on the reverse strand, counting down.
GTAGGGTAGCATGTATTTCTTTGATTCATCAATGGGTGAGATTTACATGTAATTAAATCAGCAAACTCGGTGAGTTTGTAAATAGTGCTGTCTCTATGGTGTGCTGTGATTGTAGAAGGAATCTGTATCCGTCATAGGTTGATGATGTCCCCTTGAGGAGCTCATAAGGATTACCATGAAAATCCTGCAGGTGGATTTATTCCGGCATGATAATGAGGTTGAGTGGTACTACTCTCGAATGAGATATTAATTAATGGAGTTGTCAGTAACTTAATTAATTAATGGGCATTGTATATCTTAAACATGGGAAGACTAACGGGCTCATAATAAGAAGGAGCCCATAATGTAATTATGGGATTAGAACGGTAGTGCGGTAATAATATTTTAGAGGTATATATTTGTTGGCGTTCGATCATTTGGTTAACATGACCCGTTAGGGTTCCATACGTTTCTAACATGCAGCGGCTGCACGAAAATAAGAAACGTATTACCTTTCACCAAGGTATAATGATGAAGATGGATTCTCGCCCGTTAGTCTTCCCATGTTTAAGATATACAATGCCCATTAATTAATTAAGTTACTGACAACTCCATTAATTAATATTTCATCCAAGAGTAGTACCACTCAACCTCATTATCATGCCGAAATAAATCCACCTGCAGGGTTTACATGATAATTCTTATGAGCTCTTCAAGGGGACATAATCAATCTATGATGGACATGGATTCCTTCTACAATCAATAGCACACCATAGAGATAACACTACTCAAAACTCATCGATTTTATTGATTTAATTACATGTAAATCTCACTCATTGATGAATCAAAGAAATACATACTTCCCTACGTGTCGAGGTTATTGTATAGGGACTAAGAGCACGAACATCCATAATAACTGAGATCAAGTTCTCCTATAAGTCAGTATAAGTCGAACGATCTCAAGTGGTCCTGCTCAATACACGCAAAGTGCACTAATGTGATTCTATAGCCAAGACAAGCTAATACCAAACCACACTACTACCATCCCGATAGAGAGTCCCCGTCTATCTCGATTGTGAGCATCTATTTATACTTTATAAAGAAACCAATAATATGATCTTCCGCGTGTTGTCGCACAACATATTATCTACAGTATAAAGTAAGTGGACTATTGCATCGTGCATATAAATAAATTATAAGACGTAATCATTTGATCATATGATTCTCATTTCAAATAAATTGTTTAAACATTTTTCATACAAAAGTTAGTATATAATCAAAAAATATTATTATTATTGGACTTAAGTATAAGCTTTGGGCTAAGCTTGGATACTTAAGCCCAATGGAGGCCCAACTCTAATTTCTCCTCCTGGTCCCTGCTGTAGCCCATATATGAGTCATCTTAGCTGTCCAGAAATCCTGATCTATGAGATTATTCACACCCAACACTATGAGGAGGGTGAGAGAACAGCAAATTGAGAAGATCTCGAGGATCGTTGCCAATACGACGTCGAGATTGGACTTGGGAATACAGCAGAAGACTGGAAGGTTGTTTGCTGCCACCTTCTACAATTTTTATAAATTTTACAGACTTCATAACAGGACTTGTAATATACTGTTGGAAAGCCACGGAAGAGAGGATTGTTTTGATGCATAGATCACTCAATTCTGACATTGGATGAGAGAGTTATGCCCAAAACGGTCGGACTGCGCAGGCTGCCGGGGAGAATCCATATTCTTCAACATACCCTGGTGAAAGGTAATATGTTTCTTTGGTTTCATGCTTCTGCTGTATGTTAGAAATGTATGTAACTCTAATAGGTCAGTTAACCAAATGATCGAATGCCATCAATTGGTATCAGAGCTTCAGTTTTGTGGTGAAGCGTGACACGTTGGGCTAGGGTTTTTGTTTGTACTTGATGTTAGGGTTTTAGAAATGTTTTCTTGTTGGATACCCTAACTATACATGATACAGGAACATCACATGATGGATTGACGGGGCTGGGCATCGGCAGCATCGAGCAGAGATGGTACGATGGTGGCGCGGTAGGCGGCTGGCGGAGGCGCATATCAAGCAATCGCGCGCAAGCCTGCGTGCTTGTGGTGTGAATTTTCACGACTACAGGCAGACGTGCGGCTGGAGGCAGCGAGATCCATGGGCATAACCGGCACTAGGGTATGTTACTGCTGTCAGTAAGAGGCTGCAACGGCATTTGCTGGTGTCATTGTGGTTGCTCACACATATAGCCGAGGCATCATGTTCTGGCCGGCATTTTTGACAATGATCATGCTGGTTAATGATGCTGGTCAGCCGGATGGGACGAGCAACGATGGTGGAAGGCATAGACGGCACTGTCGACTGGATAGGCTGCTGTATAAGGTGACTTGTGTCGCAGTCCAGGTTCTCCAGCGGTGCTATTTGAGGTAGCGGCACGACCTGCTAGCCTTGCTGGCACAACTGTCAGGGATGGCTAGCACAAACAACAGGCATAGATTGGATGGCCGGAGGCTTGCTAAATGCTGGCATGCGGGCAACGGTCGGAAAAAGGACGTTATCGCGATGGCAATGTTGGTGTGCGGCACAAGTCAGAAGGTTCTGAGTGGGTCACCATGCTTTTCTAGACGAGTTACCAAGGATTCCGATCAGGTCTGAAAGATGGCTGGATGAGTCATTAGATTTCTGAGAGGACCTTACAAAATTCCGAACGGGTCTATCCAGCATCCGAGCATGTGTTGATGATTCCACGATGAGTCAATCTACTTTCCAGGCATGGATTCTAGACTATGTGTGTGGCGCTCGTTGATGAGCAAGCAGCCGTGTGGTGTGCCTGATTGACGAGCAGGATGCCTAGCGCTCAAACTCTGAATTGAACTAGATGCTCGGAAGTGTGCAGGCTATGTGCTGGTGGCGCTAGTACCCATTGGCAGTGATGTTTCGGCATGGCTGCTCATTGGATGCAGGTGGTTGGCTGGACAAGATGCTTGGCAGCTGCTGGATGAGCACATCGCTAGTGGAGCTATCGAGCGGCGATTGGAAGAAACCTGCAGCGACAGCCACGGTCGTCCCGGCGTGAGCGATGCCTTATCAAGGCACGATGAAGCTTGATGATGCTGCTGATCAGTGACTTCCAACCACAGTGAAGCATGGCAAGCATCGACAAGGCGTGTATGAACGAAGGCTCAGCGCGGCTGTGTGGGTTTGTTTATTCCAGCAGTGAGTTGTGGTACTCTGATGAGCCCTGGCCGGCGATGGTGCAAGTGCAGCGACGGGATGTCTTGGTGCTCAAGTTTGGGCTCTCACTATTCATCTTGCACTTGAATTGAGCTGAAGGCTAGAAGATGGCTCGACTCAAGTTGTGGTCGTGATAGACGATATGCAGAAACAGATGCTACTCAACTCGAGTTCAAGCAAAGGATGTCGCTCGAGTTAAGTTTTGCTTTGTAGCATGCTTGTCATTTTTGGTTTTGGGACACTGCCCCGAGTCCCGCGACCTGTCTAGACAGGTCGATCCTTACGACCTCATCGTTGAGGTCGAACCCCGCATAGTTGCAGCTTCTCATTTTTATGCTTAGTGGCGAACAATCGAATTCGCTGATATATAACTGTTCATAATTTGATTTAATTATCTGATTATTGTTATATATATTTTTGCATGATTCCCTGGGATTTACTGCCTTGTTTGCCATAATAGGAGCTTGCTAGGTTGCGTATTTTATTCTAAATATTATACGCATGTAAAAACCCTCGGTGTTAAATAACTAAGTGGGATAGGAGATTGGTAAATAATTCTTGTGGCCTCCATTATTGGTTTGTTAGCGATGTGAATAAACTTGCGCGTCGGCATTAGAGCCTTCCTCCCCATCATATGAGTTTATTCATGGATTGCTGGAACAGACTTCATTAAATAACTATGTTTGTAATGTGATGTACATGAACTTGCACGTTGGCATAGACCTTCCTTCCTATCGAATGAGTTTATATGTGGTTCACTGGTACAGACTTATAATTGATGACTGTAAGAAGTTATCCGAGCGCGTGTGTACTTCTCCATCTGTAATAAGCTTGCGCAATTGACTTGGGGTCAAATAATGGTGTACACTTAGATGCAAAAATAATAAGTATCCTCCCCATTGGAGTCACTACTTTTATTTGCATGGCTAAAGAGGAACCGACTATTAATTTTTTTGTCATGAGGTTAGGTTGACAAATGAAATTAATGGGTAAAACCTTCTCTTGTAAATATTTGGGTTTGTAAACATCCACACTATCATGGCTTGTAGACTCACGGTGCTTGAGATGTCGGTGAATTTTATTTTTATATTGTTTTGAGGGAATCAATATAAATAGATAAAATTCGAAGATTTGATCGATGTATTTATTTATGATTCTCTGTAATTTCAAATGGTTTCATTTTACTTATTGCTAACTAAAAGAAAATATATTTACTGGTCCAAAATTAGATGATTAGAAAAGAATCTTGGTTTTGAATTTTTACTGCTTAAGAAAATATATGTGTTCTCACTAAGGATGCCTTATGATGCATATTAAAGTCTCTAGTGAAGAGGTGAGAGGTTCATAGAAATATGATGGTCTCATGCGACTCTTTAGATACTTGAGTAAATTAGATAGGCAAGAGATCATGGTTGACTTTATGAATGAATTGAAAAACATGGATAAAAATTGAAAGGAAAACCTAGGTCAATTTTATTCTCCATAATTTGCCTAGATGTGTTGAGTAAGTTCCATCTAAATTACAAGTGGTTGTATTCGATGGGAAACTTCTGACAAAACAAGTGGCAAAGGAAATCAACTTTCATCAAGATGTGAACAAGGTTAGTATCTCATTCACTAGTTGTTGAAGCATGATTAGTGATGGAATCTACTGACACGTTCTGTGTAGATATCGGAATTACTAAAAGCGTTTAACTAAGTGATGATGAGATAATTGAATACATGGGTATACTACGAAAGTAGTGACTGTTGCAGTGGGAGTTGTTTATTTATCTTACAATATGAATAAATGATTGGTTTTGAGAAATTGTCTATACGTACGTTTTCATAGAAAGAATTTCATTTCAGTTTCTATGCACTTATGGATGGATACTCTATTTTATTTAAATGGCATGGTCATTATAAAGAAGGATGGAGCTATAATCTGTTATGGTATGTTAGTGACAATTTGTACACTCTTAAATATTGTTTATCCCACGGATGCAACAAATAGTAATTAATAACGTGTCTTCTAATCTTAATAAGAGAAAGACTCTTATTGAAATGATTAGACAAATGATGAGTTATTTGGAATTACTAAATTCATTTTAAGGGTATACCATAGAAACAGTAATTCGTATGAATATTTGTCTATTTGTGGGATATCCTAGAAAAATAAAGGGTGATGATTTAATTAATCCAAAAGATCGAAGGGTGATTGTCAACATAAACACTAGATTTTTGGAAAAAGACTATGTATTAAATCATAAACCCATGTATAAATTGTTCTAAAGGAAGTGAGAGGGATAACACAAAGTATTAGTACCAAGTGTACAAGAGGATATACCACAGGGCAAACTGCAATGCGTGTCACGTCTGATACATAATTGCATGTAGTGCCTTGTCGTAGTGGGAAGGTTGTTCGACAATCTGTAAGATATATATTTTGGGAGAGTCATGAGACTTGGTCCCTAGTAAACATGGAATGGACCCATGGATATGACGAAGCACTACAAGATAGTAATGCGGAATCTTAGCAAAGTGCAATGAATGTTTAAATAGAATCGATGAATTCTAAATAAGATCTGGATGCTTATAGAACCACGTATGGTGTGAAAGCCATTGGAATTGGTCATACGAAATAAAAGAGGATCATAGGATAAGGTGAAAATCTTGGAAGCAAAGCTTGTTGCGAAAAGGTATACTCAGAAAGAAAGGGTTCGATCATGAGGAAACCTATTCGCCTATAGCTATGCTTATGTTGATCTGGACTCTTTTATATGTTGCTACTCATATGAAATATGAGGGTTGAAAAATAGATGTCAAGACAGCTTTCCTGATTGGAAGTCTTGAGGAAAACATCTATGTAAAGCAACTAGAGTGATTCATTGCAAAGGGCTAAGAACATTGTGATAGTAAGCTTAAAAGTGTCCATCGATGGACTAAAGTAAGCTTCAAGATCATGAAACATCCATTTTGATGAGGTAATCCAGTGACATGGATTTATTCAATGTGCGGATGTGTTTTGTGTATTGAAAAGAGTGACAAAAATGTGATGGTGTTTCTTGTACTGTACGTAGATGATATATTGCTCATTGGAGACAATGGAAGAGTATTATCGGGCATATGGGTATGGTTGATAAAGCGGTATGAGATGAAGGACTTAAGAGAAGGAAAAATATCTTTTTGATCACGGTAATACGAATTACAAGAAAGAATGTTATGATAGTCTCAAGCTTCATGAGATGATACGATCCTTATTTGTTCAGCATGTGACTTTATCTAAGAAAATGTGTCTTGAGACACAAAAAGAAGATAAAGGTGATGAAAGCGGTTCCTTATGCTTTGGCGAATAAGAAATTTTAATCTAAGGAATATTATGCACGAGTATGGATAACTGTTTTTCCGAAGGCATGAACAGTGGTTATCAAGGTAATCCAAAACAAGAATGATGAACTATGGTAAGACATATACTTATAAACCTGAAGAGGACCAGAAATTATATGTGGACTTACCAAACATATTCACTGCTTCTTATGGATTACATAGATTCAGATTTTTCAAATCAGATAGGGACGATTGTAAATTCACCTCAAAGGTTATGTGTTTAATTTTAGGAAGTTGAGTCATAATATGGAGGAGTGTTATATAGAGATATATTTCGGACTCCGGACCCCATCATGGAAAGATGATAAATTGGCTATGAGGCAGCCAAAGTATCTGTATGACTCTAGAAACTTTATGATGGACTTTGAAGTGTTTCTAAGTTTCCCCAAGGTTATCACAATTTATTTTGATGATAATGGTGCAGTTGCAAACTTGAGGGAATCACGAGCTCATAAGACAATTAAACACATAGAGCGCGAGTACCACCTGTTATGAGAAATCATATGATGAGGAAAGGTTGTTGTTGCCTAGATTGTATCGAATGATGACCTAGTAAATCCATTTACAAGGACCTTAAGGCGAGAGCTTATGATGGTAGTGTAGTGGGAGTGGGAATCAGATGTATGGCAGAAGACATGACAACATGGTCTTTTAGTATAAGTGGGAGATTGTTGGATTGCATACTTAAAGTCTAGCCTTAGTATGAACAATGTTATAATAATTTATTTGAAATGAGAATCATATGATCAAATGATTGCATCTTATAATTTATTTATATGTCGATGCAATAGTCTACTTACTTTATACTGTAGATAATATATTGTGCGACAACATGTGGAAGATCGTATTATCAGTTTCCTTATAAAGTATAAACAGATGCTCACAACCGAGATAGACGGGGACTCTCTATCGGGATGGTTGTAGTGTGGTTTGGTATTAGCTTGTCTCGGTTATAGAATCACATTAGTGCACTTTGTGTTTATTGAGCAGGACCACTTGAGATCGTTCGACTTATACTGACTTATAGAATAACTTGATCTCTGTTATTATGGATGTTCATGCTCTTAATCCCTATACAATAACCTCGACACGTGGGGCAGTATGTATTTTTTGATCCATCAATGGGTGAGATTTACATGTAATTAAATCAACAAACTCGGTGAGTTGGGAACTAGTGCTATCTCTATGGTGTGATGTTGATTGTAGAAGGAATCCGTGTCCGTCATAGGTTGATGATGTCCCCTTGAGGAGCTCATAAGAATTATCATGTAAACCCTGTAGGTGGATTTATTCCAGCATGATAATGAGGTTGAGTGGTACTACTCTCGGATGAGATATTAATTAATAGAGTTGTCATTAACTTAATTAATTAATGGACATTGTATATCTTAAATATGGAAAGACTAACGGGCTCATAATAAGAAGGAGTGCATAACGTAATTATGGGATTAGAACGGTAGTGCAGTAATAATATTTTAGTGGTATATATTATTATTATTGAACTTAAGTATAGGCTTTGGGCTAAGATTGGATAATCCCAATGGAGGCCCAACTCTAATTTCTCCTCTTGGTCCCTACTGTAGTCCATATATAAGTCAACTCAGCTGTCCAGAAACCCTGATCTATGAGATTATTCATGTCTAACACTGTGAGGAGGGTGAGAGAATAACAGATTGAGAAGATCTCGAGGATCGTCGCCCATACGACGTCGAGATTGGACTTGGGAATATAACAGAAGACTGGAAGGTTGTTTGCTGCTATTGTCCGCCACCTTCTATAATTTTTATAAAATTTTACAGACTTTAGAACAGGACGTGTGATATACTGTCGGAAAGCCACGGAAGAGAGAGTTATGCCCAAAATAGTAGGACTGCGCAGGCTTCTGGCGTGAATCCATCTTTTTCAACATACCCTAGTGAAAGTTTCTTTGGTTTCTTGCTTCCGCTGCATGTTAGAAACGTATGGAACCCTAATGATTTACGTTATCCAAACGATCAAATGCCATCATATACAGTAGATTCGCATGGTTTAGTGATGCTTACATATTCCACAAGGCAGAGTCGGACATTGATACATGAAAGGGAAATTAATGAGTAAAATGGATGGCCCGAAGGACTACCTATCTTCTCACTTATTCACTTTTGTTCAATCTCTACTGTTATTCATTTTAATTGTTCTTTTAATTACTTAGTTATTGGTTACTTAATCACATATCTATTTTGCCATAATAGTCTTAGTAAGTTAGAATTTAATTAAATTAATAATAATACGTCCTTTGGGTTCGATAATCACTTGGTCGCTTATCAAAGCTACAATAGCATCCTTCATACTTGGTGATTAATATTGTGTTTTGAGAAAAGGCTAATCAAGTTCTTTGCGCCATTGCCGAGGATGACATTAATTATTAATTTATTATTTCTAGTTTAATTGAGACTATATTATTCTTGTCTTTATTTTCTAACGCTTATTTCTCTTAAGTGTATGCTCACTAAATCAAAGGTAGGAGATTTACAACCCTTACGATTCGAAGATCGGAGCATCATCGAGGAAGAAGGGAAAAATAAAGAAGAATAAGAACGTAGAACCAACGGAGGCTCTTAATTTAAGAGTTGAAGTTGACGAGTTAAATCCGCAAGCAACTGAAGCTGCAATCGAATTTAACTTGGAAGCAGAAGTAGTCAACATGGCGGCAAATGCGGATAATCTTGCCATCCGTGAAGTCTTTAAGAACAACGGAGGAGGCAATGCAGGGCTGTTAGGAGCAAGAGGGGCTGGAGCTGATTTTGATCTACACCCTGCTCTTATCAGCATGATTGAAAGGAGTCTCTTCTCCGGGGGAACCTTTGAAGATCCTCTGCAACATCTGAATAAGTTCCTTGGTTATGCAAGTACACAAAAAGATGCAGGAGCTCATGAAGATGCGAGGAGGATCATCTTGTTTAAGTTCTCGCTGAATGAAAAGGCGAGAGATTGGTACAATAATCTTATTGCTGCTGAATGTGATACCTGGGAGAAATTGAAAGTGAAATTCTTGGAGAGATACATGCCACCTTCAAAGGTGTTTAAAACGAAACAAGAAATCAATCAATTTACTATCCAGGGTAATGAGAAGTTTCATGAGGCTTGGGACAGATTCAAGGACATGCTTCGAAAGTGTCCACATCATGGAATTTCTAAAGCTCAATACATTAATATTTTCTATGATGGATTGGATTGTGATTCTCGAGTTCCACTAGATGCTTATTCTAATTGAGCATTACTTACAAAGTCATTCATAGAGGCCAAAAAGCTCTTTGAGGATATTTCGATGAATTCAAGAGATTGGCCAACTGATAGAGGGAGGGGCACTTATGTTCTTGGTAAGGTAGCGCAGGTTGAACACACTATGGTGAAGTCAAGTAGAGAAGATGAGATCGTCTCTAGTTTGGATAGTATTAGCAAGTTACTAGAGTCTCAGCAAAGCAGATAACTGATATAGTGCAGCAAGTACCAATGATGCAGCAGGATGTTTGTAATGAAGGATCTAGCCAAGAGGAGATGAAAGAGGCGAACTATGCCATGGGTCAAAGTATTCAAGGAATGAGGTTCCAAAATTAAGGAAATCGGAATTACCAAAGGAACTATAATAATCGGGGTCCCTCGAGTAATTATCATCAATAAGGAGGCCAGAGTTTTTTTATGGAGAGATCCTAATACAGCAGTACAACCTCCTGTTGGTGTTGATCCGGGTGCTAAGGTCGAAGAAAGTAAACCTGGTTTTGAGGATATGATGAACAGGTACATGACGAAGAATGATGCAAGAATAGATTGCCTTGAGGCTAAGCTTGAAATGAAAATTGATGCAAATCATGAGGATATTTTTAAGCAAATGAAGGACTTGACGTTGTTAATGGGGGAGACGGCCGGGAATGTTAACCAATTGATGCAAACTGTGGAGAAGGGTAAGTTCCCATCTCAAAGTATATCTAACCCAAAGCAGTGCCACACTATCACGTTAAGGTATGGAACATAGTATGAGGGACCGATGATATAGTAAATGAGTTCTGAAGCTCCAGGAGCCTGATTCAACCTCGATTTGACCAACATAGATGGTTGAACTGCACTGAGGAGGTCTAACCACATGCCTGGGCAACCTCTGGAGATCCAAGCTGAGCGGTTCGACCAAGACCGATTTGGTTCGACCAAACATGTTGGTTAAACCATGGTTGAACTGGCCTGCCCAGAGCACTCAGTTTTCTCAGAAGCACGGTTCGACCACGATCATCAAGGTTCAACCAACCCTATTGGTCGAATCATGGTTGAACCAGCCTGTCTGGGGGAGAACAAACTTGCAGAAACGCAGTTCGACCATTACTCGCCTGGTTCGACCAGCTCGCCTGATCGAACCCTGGTCGAACCACATTGTTCGGTACTATTTTACGTGATGAATGCTTTACTTGATGTTGATGCTACTCCAGTGTCATCCAAAGAGTAGAATACTGAGCTTATAGCAGAAAAGAAATGGGAAAGAGCAAAGAGATTAAGAGCCGAAAAGGATAAGGCAGAGAAGGATGAACGTGATGAATGGAGGATCCCCAAAACTAAGATACCTCCTCTGTTTCCTTTCAAGCTAGTGAAGAAGGGATTAGAAGAAAAGTTCAAGAAGTTTTTAGATATCATAAACAAGATAAGCTAGAGTATTCCTTCCTCTGTAGCACTCTTAGAGATGCCATATTATGCCCGCTTCCTAAAGGATATACTTTTGATGAAGAGAAGCTTGAACGGAATTGAGATAGTAAATTTGTCTGAGAACTGCAGGTTGATCATACAGAGGAAGCTGCCAGCAAAGTTGAAGGATCCGGGAAGCTTCACTATCTTATGTGAGATTGGGAAGGGGCCGGCACGACAAGCCTTGTTCGATCTTGGGCAAGCATCAATTTGATGCCCTTGTTGATATTTCAATGATTTGGTTTGGGGAAGTTAACTCCCACAACTGTTGCTCTACAACTAGTGGATCGGTCTATGATTTTTCTAAAAGGGATGATTGAAGACGTTCTAGTATAAGTAGAGAAACTAGTCTTTCATGTGGACTTTCTATACTCGAGATGGAGGATGACAAGGATAATGTTCCCCTTATCTTAGGGAGACCATTCCTTTCTACGACTGGAGCTATGATTTATGTGCAAAAGGGTGAGCTAAGGCTACGCATGGATAAGGAAGAGGTTCTGTTTAACCTTGATAAAGAAATGAAGATGCCAATGGAGACGCAGTGTCACAACATCGATGTGGTAGAGGAGATCGTGAAGGAAGATATGTCTTTGATCTTTTCTAAGGATTCCTTGGAGACATGCATAGCGGAGTCTCTTACTTTTCCCACCACCGAGCTAGATGAGCTCTCCAATGAGGTGTGTATTGAATTTCTGGAAAACCTACTTGCTTTGGGTGATGACAGGTATGAATAAAAAAGGACCAAGTTTGAAGAGGTTAAGTGGACTAGAAAATACTTGCCTTTGGATAGAGAAAGCACAATCAAAGAAGAAAAGGAGGAGTTGAAACCGCTATCGAAGAACTTAAAGTATGCATATCTAGGTGATAATAAAACATATCCAGTAATTGTATCTTCTTCTCTAACTGATGATCAACTCGATGAGTTATGAAATATGCTTAGGAAGTATAAGTTTGCAATTAGTTGGTCTCTTGATGATTTGAAAGGTATTAGTCCATCATATTGCACGCATAAGATAAGATTGTTAGATGAAGCAAAGAGTAGCATTCAGAATCAGCGCAGAGTTAATCCCGTTGTTCAAGAAGTAATTAGGAAGCAAATCCTAACATGGCTAGACGTAGGAATTATTTATCCAATTAGTGATAGTCTCCATGTGAGTCCATTGCATGTTGTAGCTAAGAAAGGGGGCATGACTCTTATGAAAGACGATGATGGAGAGACTCTAACCACTAGGATTCTTGTGGGATGGCGTGTGTGTACTGACTACAGGAAACTGAATGAAATTACATGCAAAGACCACTTCCCTCTTCCTTTCATGGATCAAATACTTGATCGTCTTGAAGGGTATGATTTTTATTATTTCTTGGATGGGTAATCGGGGTATAATCAAATATTGATTGCACCCGAGGATAGGGAAAAGACTACTTTTTCTTGTCCTTATGGAACTTTCGCCTTTAGAAAGATGCCTTTTGGATTGTGTAATGCACCTACTACATTTCAGCGTTGCATGATGGCCATATTTGATGGTTTGATAGAAAAGATCATGGAGGTGTTTATGAATAATTTTTCTGTGTTTGGTTCCCCTTTTGATATTTGTTTGTCTAACCTATCTACTATAAATGAAAAGTTGTCAAGAAACTAATCTTGTCTTGAATTGGGAGAAGTGCCACTTCATGTGAGAGATGGGATTGTTCTTGGACACCATATTTCGGTTAAGGGATTGTAGGTGGATAGAGCAAAGATGGTGGCGATCGAGAAGCTTCCACCACCTACTAATAAAAAGGGAGTGCGGTCCTTTCTTGGACACGCAGGATTTTATAGGAGATTTATTAAGGACTTATCAAAATACTCCAAACCATTGTCTCACTTACTTAAAAAGGATGTTCCTTTTATTTTTGATGATGAATGCCTATCAGCTTTTCAGGTTTTAAAGAAGGCACTTATTACTACGCCTATCTTGATCACATCGGATTGAACTCAACCGTTTGTACTTATATGTGATGAAAGTGTTCAAGCACTTGGAGTGGTGCTTGGGCAGATGAATAAAAACAAGTTCTACGCCATCTACTATGCGAGCAAAACTTTTGATGTAGCACAAAAGAACTACACTGTCACTGAAAAGGACTTTCTTGCTGTGGTTTATGCATTCAATAAGTTCTGACAGTATTTGGTAGGTATGAACACCATTGTGTATACGGATCATTCTGCAATCCGATACTTAATGGAGAAGAAGGAAACAAAGCCAAGGATCATTATATGGGTCCTTCTTCTGCAGGAATTTGATATGAAGATCCGAGATAAGAAAGGAACGGAGAATGTATTGGCGGATCACCTATCAAGGTTGGAGACAAGGGAGCATTGTGATGATTCTTTAGAATATATAGAGGAGATGTTCCCTGATGAGAACATCATGGCAGTGTTTGCTGAAGGAACGAAAAGAGCTTGTGCAGTTGCTACTCAAGGAATAGATCCATGGTATCCGGATTATGTCAATTACATAGCTGTAGGAGAAATTCCAAGAGATCTCAACAAATATCAACTTGCAAAGTTTAAGAGGGATGTTGAGACTTTCATATGGTATGATCCGTTTATCTATAAAATTTGTACGGATTTAATAGTTTGTAGATGTGTTCCCGAGATGGAGATGGAAAGTGTTCTTAGCTTTTTCCATGCACAACCTAACGAGGGGCACTTCAGAGCTCAAAAGATGGCAGTTAAGGTACTTCAATCTGTTCTTTATTGGCCTACTTTGTTTAAAGATTGTGAATCCTATGTAGCAATATGCGATAGATGTCAACAAATGGGAAACATAAGTAGAAGAGATGAGATGCTACTTCAGCCGAGCATTGTTATAGAGATCTTATATGTATGGGGATTGATTTTATGGGGCCTTTTCCCCCCATCAAATGGATTTCTCCTCATCCTTCTTGCGGTGGATTATGTTTCTAAGTGGGTGGAGGCCATTCCTACTCGCTTGAATGATTCAAAGACCGTATTATCTTTCTTGAAAAATATATCTTTGCCAGCTATGGAGTCCCTCGAGCACTAGTAATCAATGGAGGTTCCCACTACGTCAACAAGCTTCTAGAGAGAGTGCTCAAGGATTACGTTGTGAAGCATAGGATTACTACACCCTATCATCCTCAAGCTAATGGGCAAGCCGAGGTCTCCAACCGACCAGTGAAGTAAATTTTAGAGAAAGTAGTCAGAACCAATAGGAAGGATTGGGCTATGAAGCTAGATGATGTGCTGTGGGGGTTCCAAACTGCTTACAAGATGGTGCTTGATATGTCACCGTATCAAATCGTCTATTGGAAGCCATGCCACTTACCCGTGGAAATTTAGCATAAAGCTTTTTGGGCATTGAGAAGCTTGAACTTGTGTCTTAAGGATCAAAAGGAGTTTAGATTGACTCAAATCAATCATCTAGACGAGTTCAGAAATCAAGCTTATAAGAATTCGGTGATCTACAAAGAAAGAATGAAGAAATGACATGATTCAAAGATCACTTACAAGGAATTCAAGCAATGTGATGAGGTATTACTTTTTAACTCTCGTTTGTAGCTCTTTGGAGGAAAATTAAAATTGAAGTGGACGAGACCATTCATTATCCATAGAGCCTGCGGAGGGGGGGAGTTTTGAAATCATGGACAAAGATGGAGACATCATAGCGGCGAATTGGCATCGATTGAAGCACTATAATTCGCCAAATGATGCTTGCATCGTCTTTGAAGATACCTTGCATTGAAATGGTACCATCGTGACTCTTCGACGTTAAATAAGAGCGCTTGTTAGGGGCTCTCCCTCCTGTTTTATTGTTTTATTTCTTTAGTGTGAGTAAAAAGTTTTTATATTTGACATGCTTACTTATCGAAAATTACATCTTCTTTCAAACTTAGTTTCGACTATAGTTTCTACTAAGTTTGGGGGTATGATGTACTTACCTCATCATAGCATGGAGAGTATAATCTTTTCTTTGTAACGTATGTTTGGGGAGTTGATATTTTGAGGCATATTGAAACTTTAACTAGTTTTATGTGTCGATTTTTTATAATTTGCCTAATATTTAGTGGTGTTTTATTTATTGAGTCGTATGCGGAGTATATACACATAATTTTAGAGTCTTAATAGTGGTTCTCTAGTTTAGTTTTTGCTCTGTTTTGGTGCCTAATGTTCATTTTTAAGCTTGAAGTGTGCAGGGGATGAAGAATAGTTGATTTTGAAGGAATATGAGCTCGATTTGACCATCATTTGATCAAGGAGAGTGGTCGAACCGAGCAACCCAAGTCGAACCGTGAACTTGGAAGTTCATTATAGGTCACCAAACACAAGGTGGTTCGACCAGACTTCGACCTGCGGTGGAGGTTGAATCAGTGATCAGAGATTTTGCTACAGGTCAATTCGACCACGAGTTCGAGTCGAACCGACCACTTGAAAGTTTGTTACAGGCGGATTCAACCACGACACTCTGGTTCAACTAAGTTTTCGGGTCGAACCAAATGCTGGAAATCATCCAAAAGCATGATTCGACCACGACGTGGTGGTTCTACCACCCGTTCGAGTCAAATCGCATAGGTAAGTCGCGAATTTAAGTATATTTTTGCCCCTGTTTTGATCACTTTGCACACCACCCGTACTCGAATCCTCTTCGAACCAAGAATTTCTCTTTTCTAAACTTTGATTTCACTCGATTTCGCTCTGATTAAACCACATTCCACACTACATACACTCGATTCGTCACAAATTTGGAGCGTTCTAGTTACAAAACTAGGGTTTCTCCATGAATTTGGGGATTTTTCACACTCGTTCATATTAAACCATGGCCGGATCAAAAGGCATGTTCTCTTGACCCTATTACCCTAGGATTGAAGTTCTATTGCTTGATTTTGTAGTGGGTAAGTTGACTGAACTCGTTTTCATGATAGTCCATGGTGCAATTTAAATTTTTGTTTGAAATTTCATATGATTAAGTGATGGGTCCATTTTTTATTGTTGATTTGTTGATAGACCTTGATGTTTATGTGAAATTGATGAGCAATTTCAGTGGTGAAGTAAAGCATGTTAAATTTTGAGTTGAATGGTGTTAATTGTTAGATGCATGCTTAAGAAATTGAATTGGTTGTTGAGTTGTTAATAGTTCATATCAAGGAGTAGATGAATGAAATGAATTGAGTTGGCATTTGACATTTGACTTTATGGTGCAACTAAATAGGCATGAGGATTGATTTGTCATTGATTCATGAGGTTGGAAGCATGCTTGTTTGGAGTAGATTATGCATGAAAAACTTGAAGTGTTGAGTAGAGTTGAGTGCCTAGTTAGTTTGAACTATCTTGGTTTGGTTTTCTTGTTTTATTGGTATTGAAATATTATTCTTGTAGGAAAAGGAAAGGCGACTGAAGTTCGATCAAAGAAAAGGCAAGACAGGCCAGCCTTAGAGGATAAAGTAACCAAGAAGGTAAGGCCAAAGGAGAGGATGCCTAAGGACTTCAAAATTTAAATGGAGAATTAGGATGAGATCAAGAAGCGATGGGGTGATATGTCTAACTAGATTGCGCGAACGAGGTAGCATGATGATGGGGCCATGATAACAATGAACATCAGAGATGACATCATGTGGATGTTTGATCAAGTAGGGATTCATCACTTCATGGAGTTGAAAAGGCCGACGTATTTCCATGTTACTGCTGAGGTGCTGTGTTCGATCATTATCAAGAAAGGTTCGAGTCCTCTCCCTTATGAGTTCTCATTTCTGCTGGGAGGTGAGATGAGAAAATGGTCAGCGGAGGACTTCAACGTGCTTTTCGAGAATCCGAGGGGGATCTCCAGGAATGAGAATGGGTATTTCAAGGCGAATGACTTTTGGAGAGCCATTTCTGGAGAGGACATGGATTTTAAGACCAAGGATGTTTGTGCTTCCTTGATTAGGAACCCCATGATTCGATATATGGATTGAGTATCGAGCAACATGCTTTTTGTCGGTCTGAAGGGAGTTGTGTATTGCGGGGTGAGTTGTATGTTCTATGGTGCATGTTGAATAGAGTAAGGTTCAATGTGGGGTCATACTTGATTCAACAACTCTACAAGTTTAGGAGTTCTACATTCCAGCGAGTGAATATTGGAGGATTACTGACTTTTGTGGCTGAGCATTACCACATGGACTTTACTGGTATTAAACCTATCTTAAAGGACCTGGATCTAGTCATGAGCTCGTATGTGAAGGCTGGATTTGCTTATCATCATAATGGAGATTGGCTCTACACTAAGGGGTCTAAGCCCATCTCTTTTATGTTTCCATACGATGTACCAGGGTTGACTACGGTCCGGGGTGATAATAATATGTTGATGAATTCATTGGCGCATGAGGCCATATCAATTACATGCTTGAGGAACACTGATTGGAGGACTGTGGCTCAGATGTACGCTGCAGGGATGTACCAGGAGTTGTAGAGGATTGTTGATGAAGGGCAGCAAGAGCCACAGTAGCCGCAGTAGCATCATGATGAGCATGGGATACATGAAGAGGATCAGATCCATCCTGAGACGGATGTTCCACAGCAGCATGGAATACCACTACCACCCATTCCGGGAGTGCCACAGCAACAGTATTGGGCTGGTCCTGATGAGTACTTGATGGAACATTTTAGGTTGTTGAATGAACATCTTGCCAACTTGAACAATAACCAGTATGAGACGAACCGCCAGCTGGGCTTGCTTACCACGAGTTATGCAGCACTTGATATGAGATACACTGCACTGCATACAAATTACGTAGAGATAGATAGGAGATTGTGAAAGATGCAGGCTGATGAGTGTGAGCTAGATAGGAAGCTGAATAATCTCCATAGGGATTTTGACCATTGGCGCACAAAGATGAGTGATGATGATGATGCTCCAGAAGAGTAGGTTGAGCAAGTTTTTTTTCATTTGCCTACTTCATCTCATCCCCCTTCTCTTTTTCTCTTTACAGGATGGGTATTTGTGGTGTGAGTGGCATGTATATTGTTATATTCTTATTTGAGGTTGGATGGAGATTATGATACTTGATACTTGAGGATGAAGTGGTTGGATATACTTAATTTGGATTTTTATGATGGGTTTTTTGCTAAGTATGTTGCATTCATATTTTACATGTGTTAATTTTGTTAATGGGGAGCATGTATTATTTGTTAAATATGTGGAGTTCATTGCGAATTGATCTTGATTATATGCTATGAGGAGTACTTAGTATTATATTTACCCATGTGAGAATTTGAGCCTTATGAAATCATGCTACATCTATGCATGATAGTTTATTCTTGTGAGAATCATTCATATGACTGTTTTTTAGAATTTGGCTTGGAGTCTTGTGTAAGACTTATGATTGATTAGTTATTAGGACATGATCTTAGGCCATTAATGTTTATTTAAGTCACTTAGCCAAATTTTACCTTCCCATATGTTGAAATGCATCATTGGAAGGCTTTTTGAGCCTTTAAAAGCTTTTTCTTTGGTGTGCCTTGATAAAAAGTCTTTATTTATCCTTTATTTGAGCCGTGTTGAATACCCTATTCATTAGTAGAGAGTTGAGGTGAATAAATGCTAGCTTGAATGTGAAGAAGAAAGGAAGAAAATTTGGGTTGAGTAGTATGAAATTAAAGAAAAAAATATGGTTAAATCTTGTTTAGGGGGGCAGTGCCTGAAACCGGTACCCCAACTGCTTAGAAGAGTGGTGCCCGAAATTGGTACCTTTGTACTTTGAAAAGAAGAATATGGTGTTGATGCCAAGAAAAAAAGGTAAAGTGAATCGCGGAGATCATGAGAATAAGAAGGAGAGAAGAAGATATTTGATGAAAAGCAAAATTCTAAGGTAATCCTCTACTAGTGAATTAGTCACTTAATCTATATTTTTCTACCTTTACCAAAGAGCCAACATTACAACCCAAAAACAAGTCCTTTGTGATCCTAGTAACGAAGTGATTATAAGTTGATTTTTGAGACCTTTGCCAAGCTTATGGTTAATAGGAAATATGAATCGAAGTGAGCATATATACCAACCTGATAAAGTGTACATCTTTTACACTTGAGTATGAGAGTAAACACTTATCTTGTGAGCTAGATGAATTAGTACTCCGAATTGCATTATAATTGAGTGATGTTTTGCATGAATGAAATATATGATGCGAGTGATACTTGTTTTAAGTTGATAGAGTTGCATGTGTAGGTATGAATTGTATTTGACTGGATGGACTTGTGAAATTTACACTTACTCCTATGTTTTGATTGCATGGCCTCAGGACAAGCAACATGTTAGTTTGGGGGTTTGATGAGTGTGAAAATTCATGTGTTTTGAGCCTTGATTCGTGTGATAAAGATGTAAGATTTGATATTAAGTCTGGAGACCTATGAGTACGACTAGTTGCTCTGACACCGGGATTTCAAATCGTGTGGTATAGTGTAAAGTCATGAATCAGGTGTATTTGAGTCTGTTTGAGTGGATTTTCGAAGGAAAACGAGAAAGAAGCAATCAGAAATGGAGAAAGGGTGCTGAAGACATCCGATTCGACCAGTCAGGGAGGCAGTTCGACCAAGCAGAGAATGGTTAGACCAGCTTTCCTGGTCGAACCAGGCATCGAGAAGTCATCAGGAGTATGGTTCAACCACGACACGGTGGTTCGACCAAGCCATTTGGTCGAACCATGGTCGAACCAAAAGCCTAAAGAGAAGCAGTTGCAGTTCGACCAGAAAGCTTCTGATTCGAGATGCCATTTGGGTCAAACTCCAGACCTACCAGAGTGTACAGGTCGATTTGACCTGTGGTTCGACCAGCTGTGATTGGTTCGACCAGCTGTGATTGGTTCGACCATGGCCTTTGGTCGAACTGAAGCGCTAGATACGTCTAGATCCATATTTTTACACCTTCAGTGCGTATTTTCACTCAAAAATCCCATCCTAGGTCCGTAAGGAGAGCTCATGAGTATAAAAGAAAGACCTTACGCAAGGGAGAGGAGAGCTATTCACCACCTTCATTCTACACAATATCTAAAAACCCTACTACCATCTACGGAGCTGTGGAGAGAGATTCATCTATCGAATCAAGTGAGAACCAAGTAAAGATTCAAGACGGAGAGAGACGCGACAGCGCCCGCATCTAAGGTTTACTTCACATCTTAATTTATCTTGTAATTTTCAAGACTATGGGTAAGATCTATACAAGCACCATGATTGTTCTTCGATCAATCATGGGCTAGAACCACTTCGGTAGTTCTGGGTTTATGAAGGTTTTATAAGTTAATTGATCTTCCGTGTGTATTCTCCGTACAACACTACTTGTGGTATATTTTATATAAGATCATGCATTTTTAATTCATACTCTTATTTTGTGCATCATTAATTGTTATGTAGAGTATGAATACATATCTTGATTATTGATTGAGTGCGTTCACTGCTGAGCAGGATTCTCTATTGTGATTATAAGTGAAGAGATTCTAAAGTCTCATTGGAACTATCTTAATTAAATACTTGTTAATTGAATAATATTCAGGTTAATAAGTAGGATAAAGAGTATAACTTTATAGTACCTATAAAGGGAGATCATATCGGGGCAGAGTACTAAGTGCACGGAAAATAATTTATACTGATAGTACATAGAAAGGGGGTGAGTTATCTCTTGCTCCAAGGATATTCACACGAGTCACATGCTTATTTACTTCTGTCTATAGAGTATATTCACATGGTTTAGTGATGCTTCCATATTCCACAAGGAAGAGTTGTACAATGATACACGAAAGAGAAATTAATGAGTAAAACTGGATGGCCCGAAGGACTACCTATTTTCTCACTTATTCACTTTCGTTCAATCTCTACTGTTATTCATTTTAATTGTTCTTTTAATTACTTAGTTATTAGTTACTTAATCACACAAATATTTTTCCATAATAGTCTTAGTAAGTTAGAATTTAATTAAATTAATAATAATACGTCCTTTGGATTCTATAATCACTTGGTCGCTTATCAAAGCTACAATAGCATCCTTCATACTTGGGGATTAATATTGTGTGTTAAAAAAATGCTCATCACTTGTAACGATGTTTCTATTACTGTGCCTCCTCCCGAGTGGAATGCCTTCTATTACTGTATGTTTCTGGCTGGTTTGCCTCTTCCTATTCCACCCGTTGTTGGTTTGCTGTTGCAAAGGTGGGACATAGCTATCGGACAACTGTTGTCTTCTTCCTGGCTGTGTTTGATATCTACCATGTCCCTGTTCCATGTGTTGGGCCATACCATCCAGGAGGCCTTTGAGTTAGAATTTCTTTTTTTCTTTGTTGTTTTTGATCGTTCTCGCAGGCTCTACCACTTACTCCCTTATGACAATCATCTTTTTATTGGGGGTTCCGACGTTATTGGCAGGAGTTGGAAGCATGCCTGGTTTTGGTTGAAGGGTACCTATCGCCTTCGAGTGAATGGTGTCACAGTTTCCTTCCCTTGTCGGTTCTTTCCCTTAAGCAAGTGTATGGCTCTTATCACTTTTCTGGACTATGGACTACTCTGGGGAATTTCTACATTCTTTTAATACCTTATGTAGGTCCTCCCCATTGTCAACTCGTATAGTTAAGTGACAGATTTTGCTGTGTTTCCGAGATCTTGTCCTCAAGCAACAATTCTTATCGTGCCTCTCCTCTCATTCAAGAACCTATTCTTGTTTCTGCCGGGCTGCCTACCCTCGGTCATTGTGGCATTGCTGGTATCTCTCCCTTTTATTTTCCTTTGGTTTCATTTTGTTTATTTGGATGTTCGTTCTGTGTTTTATACTCATTTCTTATCTTTCCAGATGAACTCCGAAGTGCTTTATCTCTGGTAGGGTCTACTGTCTCTGTTGTCGGCTCGTCTTAGACTCATCACAAACATGTGTATCAATTCTCTGATGATGAAGTGGATTCTGATTACAATGTTTCATTTTCTTCTTCGAATTGTGAGTGCGAGTTTAAGTGCTTGTCTTTTAGCTCTGGGACTTCAAGATTAAGAAAAGTCTTCGGGATACTTTGTTTGCTCGTGGTGGAGTTTTCCTTCCTTTGTCCCTTCCTCAAGGGCGATCATATCATTCTACCGTAGCTCCTCCCCGGTTTCCTCCCTGGCCAACTTTGTCGGGACGATAATGACGTTGTTGCCTGGGAAACTGCGTTGAGGTACCTACGAGCACGACGAGTCCTCTCGCCCACCTGGTATCTATTTTTCATCATGCTAATCTCCATCCGTTGGTGAGTTTGACATCCTTGCTAGAGAGATGAGGGGAATACTTACTTCGGCTCATGTTTCATTGTCTTCTCTATGTCCCTTGCATTCTCATTGATGGCATTCTTTAACAGATCCCTCTGCCATCGACTCCAAAAGTAGAGATGATCCAGAGAAGGATCCCAAGTTGAAGGATGCTTTGGAACCTGAGTTGGAAAGTGATCTAGAGCCTGAAGGCTACAACATGATGTTTGGGCCAGCTAGAAGAGTTGTTCCTTCGGTCATTCCTAAGAAAGAAGTCAACTCCATTATTCCCCAATCTGGTCCCCAGGCAATTCCTATCATTCCCCCAGTTAATCTGAATCCTCAAAGTGCTACTGAACCTGCTAATTCTACCGTTACTGATAGAAAGGCTATGAGGCTGGCCGCCGAAAGAGCCCCTGAGCGTGGAAAGGCAATCGCGGATAAGCCCGATTTGGAAGAGTTGGGTAATTTTAGTTTTTTTTCAATGTGTTTCTTGCCCTTTCGACCATCAAGCCCCACTAATCATTGATCCGAGTTCTCTTCCTCGTAATTTTTCTGGTTTGGCCACTATGGCCAGGGCTACTACTGCTTCTCTTTCTACCTCTATATATGTCTTGGATCAATATCGTCTATTCGCTAGTCAGGTTGTTCATGGCTCCGAGGGGTCTTCCGTTGATTTGGAAGAAAGATTAACTATTCTAGAGCTGAGAATGTTGAATTGGCCTCCATTATCGATTATAAGAAGGAACGTCTAGAAGTTCTGGACTTTGAATTAGGGTTGGAACAGGTCACTCATGAATCTGTTAGGATTAGTTTGACAGAGGCAGAAATTGCCAGAGATGCTGCTAGAGTCAAAGCTGCGGAGTCCCGGGCTAGATTGATAGAAGTGGAGGCTCGTGTTTGGGCAATGGAAGAATGTGTCAGCTACCCCTGAGCAGCTGAAGAGAGGGTAGCCCGAGCAGAGGCGCAGTTGAAGGAAATGGAGGATAAGATGGCTGACATCTTTCAATCTTTCAGTGGTTGAAAGACAGACTGACACTTCCTCTTCAGTTTCGCAGGTTGACCCTTTAACTTGTTTTGATCCCCTGCGTGGGTAAAAACTTTATTTATAATGATGGCTTGTAATTCTGAATTCTGGATTTCTCCTTCCTTTCTTCTTGTTATTATCGAGTAGTTGTTATGAACAACATGCTGTGTCTCTATAATTCACGAACTGTTAATTTGTTGGTTTCTAATTTGCAATTGCTGATATGTGTTGGTTTGTATTTATCAACTGTTGTGTACCTTTGCCTTGCATGCCGATCATGTGTGTGTGTTTGTGCTCCTTTTCGAAACCTTCTCTTTCCGTTTGCCGTGCCTATGTCTCAATTTCTTATTTTTAGGTGTCTTTTCCGATCCGATACTATTTGTTTCGAGCCCCATAATCAATTTCTTTTGTCCTTGACACTTTTTTGATTCCTATTACTTCCTTCTCTGGTAGTCCCAAATCTTTCACCCCGAGGTTGATTCCGATACCCCTATTTATCTTGAAATCCCCTAGGTGCCTTTCCGATGTCTTTATTTTCTCTTCCCGATACTGACGTTTGCCCAAAGTTTTATCCTTTTATTTCAACTTTGATACCTCTCCCGATAATTATTCCTGAATTACCCCGTGGTGCCGATCCATTCCTTTCGATTATTTCCATACCCCTAAAATTTATTCTTTTACCTGACACCGATACATCCGCCATTCCCCTGTATTTTATGTTCCAACATTTGTTCCTTTTTCCTATATTAACATTTGTCTCACAACTTATACATTTTATTCCTATATAGACCTTAACACCGATGTTATCTCCGATTCCCATGCCGATGTTCCTCCCTGACTCATTCCTTTATTCCTATTCATTCCTTCCGAGTTTGTTTTCGCCTTTCCCGTACCTCCATTACTGATGTTCACTCCCTTGTTTTAGTATGCTTTTTTTGATATTTTATCCTTTTATTCCGAACTTATCCATTTTTCATTTTTGATTCTGTTCTATCCATTGATATTCCCTCCTCTCCATATTTTATGCTATGACATTCCTCCCCTTGGTGTTTCTATTCACATTGCACTAATTTTTCATGTTATTCAGATTTGAATTTAATGATTCATATTCCATGAAGTAAATATCCATAACCACATAACAAGAATTTTCAAACAACTTTTCCCTTTGATGTGACTAACAATCCCATTGCTCGTCTGGCCTAATGCCTTAATTCTATTCGAGTGTGGCCTAATGCCTTGATTATAAGTAGTAAGAGGTTGCGTCACCAACCTTATTTGTCACCCTGTCTGGCTCATTGGTAGTACTTCTTTAGGTGCTGGACGTTCCATGGATGTGGCACCTTCTTTTCGTCTACTTCTTCTAGCTCGTATGCCCCTTTTTCAATACTCTTCTAATCACATATGGGCCTTCCCAGTTCTGTCCACTACCCTACGCCGCTAGACCTATCACCTTTCAGAGTACTAATTCACCTCCTTTGAATTGCCTCAGTTTCACCCTTGAGTTGTAGAATCGTTCGGCCCTCTGCTTGTATATTGCATTATGCATTTCTGCATTTAGTCTCTTCTCCTCCAGTAGATCCAATCTCTCCTGAACCAGCTTGTCATGTCCTTCTTCTATGTGGAAAGTGATCCTTGGGCTGGTCTCTTTGATCTTTACTAGGATCACCGCTTCTGTACCGAAGGCCATTGAGAAGGGCGTCTCATTGGTAGAGGTCCTCGTCGTCGTCTTGTATGACCAAAAAACCCCTGGCAATTCCTCCTGCCAACTCCGTCTAGCTTCTCCAGCCTAGCTTTCAAGGTGTGCTTGATTATCTTATTTATCGCCTCGACCTAGCCGTTGGACTAAGGGTGGTATGGTGTGGAGGACCATTTTTTAATGTTGTAGTCCTCACAGAACTTTCTCAACTTGGCATTATCAAATTGCTTGCCATTGTCTGTGACGATTGCGTAAGGTATACCAAAATGACACACAATGTTCTCCCAAATAAACTTTTCTACCCGAGCCTTTATGATGGTCGCCAAGGCCTCGGCCTCTACCCACTTTGTGAAATAATCCACAGCCACTATGGCGAATTTAACTCCCACTTTACCGATGGGTAATGGGTCTATCAAATTAATTTCCCACTTGGCGAAAGGTCAAGGGCTTAAGACTGATGTTAATTTCTCTGAGGGTATTTTTGTGATCGGTGCTAATCTTTAGCAAGTAGCACAAGCTCGTGCGTGCTGAGTAGCATCTTTTTTCAATGTTGGCCAAAAATATCCTTGTCTGATCCACCAGTATGGTTCCTACAGATGCCTTCGTGTATCTCGGTAAGTACATAATTAGCCTCCTCTGGGTTTAAGCATTTTTGGAGTGGGGATGAATATCCTTTTATATATAGCTTCTCTTCGATCAGCACGTACCTGCCTGATCAGAGCCTTATCTAGCGGGCCTTGTCTTTGTCCGCAGGAGTTTCACTAGTTTCCAGGTACTTCTTGATCGGAGTCATCCATGATTCTCTAGGGTTTTGGTCGCTCAAGACTCATACGCTAGTATCCGATGGCCTTTCTTGTTTCACGATGTTGATGTTGTTGAGGTCTTCTGCATTTGATGTCATGGCCAGCTTGGCTAGCGCATCTGCCCCCATGTTCTCCCTCCTATCAATACACTCCAGAAATACATGTTTGAATCTTTGTAGCATACTGATGAGCATTTTCTCAACACACAATTAATCCCCAAGTATGAAGGATATCAATTGTAGTCTCGAAAGGTGACCAAGTGAATATCGAACCCAAGGGATGGCGTATTATCAATTTTATTATTATCTAAATTAATTAAGACAAGGCAATTACGTTTTAATGGTTATCTAACAACTAATATGCTGGAAATTAAATAACAAATAAAATAAACTATCACTCGAAGGATATGAAAGTGGATCAAGTAGGAGAATAGGTAGCTCTAGGATAATCCAGTTTCACTAATTAACTTCCCTTCCATGTGTCAATGTCCGACTCTGCCTTGTGGAATATGGACGCATCACTAAACCATGCATATCTCCTCTATAGACACAAGTAAATATGCGTGTAACACGTGTGAATAACCTCGGAGCAAGAGATATAATTCACCCCCCTTTCTAGGTACTATCAGTATCAATTATTTTCCCCTAAGATTGGTACTCTAACCCGATATGATCTCCCTTTATAGGTACTATGAAATTATCTTCTTTATCCTACTTATTAACCCGAATTCAATTCAATTAATAAGTATTCATATATGATAGTTCTAATGAAGATTCGGAGTCCCCTCACTTAGAATCATAACATGGAATCCTGCTCAGCAGTGAACGCACTCAATCAATAACCAAGATATGTATTTAGACTCTACATAATAGTTAATGATGCACAAAACGACCGTGAGTATGAATTAAAAAGGCACAATCATATATAAAATAAATCCACAAGTAGTGTTGTACGGAGTGTACACATGGAAGTTCAATTAACTAGATAAAACCATCACAACCCTAGTTCTACCAAAAAGGCTCTAGCCCATGATGTTGCAGGAAACACACATGGGTGTTGGATAGATCTTACCCGGATGTCTGGAAAATACAAGATAAATTAGGAAACGAATAAACCCTAGATGAGGCGTCATCGCGTCCTTCTCGCCTCTTGAATCATCCTCTTGGTTCTCCTCTTGATTCCACAAACAAATCTTCAAAGTGATGGATGGATGGAGAAAAGGATGATGGTTGGGGGGTGATCCCCCCTTGAGGAGTGTTGTATGTTGTGGCCTCTCTTCTCCTCTCTTGTATTATGTTGTGTTTCTCCTCTTTTTGGGACTGTATAGACCTCCTTTTATACTTGTAATCACGTCTCCTAGGCTTGGAATGGGTTTTTCAAGTGATCACACGCGTTTAGGCCTCGAAAATACGGATTTGGTAAGTTCCCGAAGCACGGTTCGACCTCCCAAACAGGTCGAACCAACCCCTACAGGTCGAACCATGGTCGAACCACCCTTCTGGACGTTCCAGGTGCATGGTTCGACCAGCCAACAGGTCGAACCAGCATGTCGTGGTCGAACCAGCATTTTTTCCGTTGGGTTCGACATCGGTTCGACCTCAAGAAGGTCGAACCGATTTGCGCAGTCTCTCAATTTCGCGTATAACTTTCACATCCGACCTCCGAATTGAGTGATTTTTGCGCTCACGTGATCCTCTCTTCCTGAGCTTTATATCCTTTTAAAGAAATCATAAAAACTCCAAGAATTGAATATGTAACAGGCCATGGAATGTAGCACTACAATTCTGTTCGGCACAGCTCGCGCGGCATCACCACTTTGCTCATAACTTCCTCGTTCGGACTTCAATGATGGTGTTCTTTACGCCAAAACGACCCTCTCTTCAGTGGCTTTCCAACCATATATCACACCAATAGTTTCGAGCTCCACAACAATACAGAATAATTATGAAAGTTGGATGTGCATTTTTAGCATTCTTGCACAAATTGATCATTTTCTCCAACTTTGCACTTTTCATCCTTTTTCCACCTAAAACACAACAAAACACCTCAAGTGCACATAATTCTCACATATATAGAATATAAGACACTTGTGCTCATATAAGACTACAATATCAATCAAAAAGGTGTTAAATTGGATATTAAAACACGCTTATTTTCACTCTCATCAATCCCCCAAACTTACTCGTTGCTCGTCCCGAGTCAACAAAATAAAGATAAAGAGAAAGAGAGTATGAAAATTAGCGGGGAAACAAGGACTATGACCAATACCCATTCAAAATACAATTATCCTCAACTTAGGTCATGCAACTCTCATTATATGTAATAATCAATTCATTGCATACAAGTTAAGACAATCACCACCAATTCAAATGCTCCATCAACATGTTCTCACGGGAAGTATATATATGATCTCTTACTCAAGTGTAAAATATGTACACTTATGGATTAAAGTATTTATTCTCAAATTCAATTCAAGTGCATGCGTAACCATAAGCTTGCCAAACGTCTCAAACTTTCTACCACTAAAATTATGACTCGACAATGGGATCAAAAAGGACTTTACTTTTGGATGTAATGTTGGCTCTTTGATAAGGGTAGGAAACATATGGATAAAGTGACTCAATTAGTAGAGAATTAAAATCGGAGATCTTTTGTACTGCAGATTCTTACACTTCAAGGCTATCCAGCTTCATGCTCTTCTAATTTTCTTTTCTCTCCTTTCCTTCAAGCTCAACATACTTTTTCTTTTCTTCAAGCACATCCTTTTTTTTCTCGAGGTACCAGTTTCGAGCACTACCTCTAACATCTTGGGGTACCAGTTTCGGGCACTACCCCTAAGCAACTTATTTTTAAGCTCATATTTTTGTTTTTGCTCATAATCACTTGTACAACTCCAAATATTTTATTCCTTCCAAACTCCATGAAAATCAATTCACACACTTTGACAACATTTAATTCTCCACTAAATATAGGAATTTAAGGCTCAAATAGGATATCAAAGTGGCTATCTTCGTAGGTTACCAAAGAAATAAGATTTTAGGCTCAACAGGGTTAACTACGGATATATAATTATTTGGTAGGAAATTATTTGGCTAAGTGACTCATAAATTCAAGGATAGCCTTAGATCATCTCCCATCATCTAACACACATGTAGTTTCAAGTAAGACAAGAGGCAAGTTCTAGAATACATACACAAGAACGATACTCACCAGAAAAGAAATATCATGTGATTATGTACATGATCAACGAGGCTCAAAATCTCACATGGATTTTTAACAAGTAACAGAGCACTTTTCATGGTAGGTAATATCCCACAAGTACACATAGAACTTCATATCACAATATAACTCAAGTACACTTCCTTCATCAATTTCAAGAGCATATGAATTTCAAAGATAATTTTAACAATATAAGCTCATATGGATCACCACCAAAAACTCAATCCTTCCACTTCATGAATTAAAAGCACATACAAAAATTAGAAAAAGAAAACGAGTGCACCTGATTTTTCTTCAACGTACGCACGAGCTCCTCGAGTCAAAGCCTCAATGTAGAACTCGTCTTGCCACTCTTTTACCTTTTTCTATCATCAAAGCTCAAACAAACTCATCATCACAGGATTCATCAATAATAAAATAGGATAACTATAAGAAAGAATTAATTGACTATGTAATCTACTCCACACACTAGAAACACCACTGAACACTAGGCAAATTGAAAAAAAAATTGACACATCAAACCGATTAAAGTTTCAATATACCGCAAAAAATCAACTCCACTAGCAAACATTACAAAGAAAATATTATATTCTTGGTGCTTCAATGAGGTAAGTACATCACACCCCCCCAAACTTAGTAAAAACGTAAGTTGAAACTAAGTTTGCAAAGATGTAATTGCCGAATAATAAGCACCTTAAATATAAAAATTTCTTACTCACACGATAGAAATAAAGTAATAAAACGAAAGGGCAAGCCCCAAAAGGCACTCATGTTTAACGTCGTAGAGTCACGACGGTAGAGGATGGTCTTCTCGCATCCTCACCTTCAAATACTTTCTTTCCCTCTTCTTGTCTACACTCAACACCTCACCTTTCTTAGTCACAAAAATATGATCATTGAAATTTCCTTCCTCCCATGGCTGTCTAGACTCCTCCTTGTCAACCTTCCACTTAAATTAAGAATCACCTGTCTTAGAAAAATCAAGATTAAACAAGTTAGAAACCATATCAATGCTCTTGCACGATTGAGTCTCCATGGGCATCTTTATTGCATGATCAAGAGAGAAAACCACATCTTCATTATCCATCTGCAGTCTAAGCTTCTCCACTCTCAACTTCTTTGCTCTTTCCCACTTCTTCTCCATTGTAAGCTCAGTATTCTACTCATGAAATGGTATTGGAGTAGCATCAACATCATGCGGAGCATTCGGCGCAGAAATAGGTGCGTTCTGAGAGGATTCGACCTGGGTTCGACCAGGGGTACTGGTCAAACCAGGTACATAGTGGTCGAACCAAGCTCCTGGAAGTCCATTCTCACTTTTTAGTTTAGGTTCAACCTGGGTTCGACCTGTTCGACAGGTCGAACCAGGCACGTAGTGGTCGAACCACTCTTCTGAAACTTGATTCTCTCTCTGATTATGTGATTCGACCTGGGTTCGACCTTGTGACCAGGTCGAACCACTTTCCCCTAAGTCAAATCTGCTCTCTGCATGGTCTTTGGCCTCCGGTTAGACCTGGGTTTGACCAGTAGGTGTGGTCGAACCATGAGTGACGTGGTCGAACCGATGATGATCTGAAATAGAGTGTTTCGCTTGATGCGGTTCGACCAGGGTTCGACTTGGTATCCAGGTCGAACCAATAAGGCTGTGGTCAAACCGGTCTTTTGGAAAAATAGAGTGCTCGGAATGGTCGGGTTCGACCAAGTTTCGACCTGTTAGCCAGGTCGAATCAGATGGAGCTTGGTCGAACCAATGCTGAGTCTTCTCCTGATCGTGTCCAGTGCTCTGATTCGACCTACCCTGCATGGTTTGACCTCTTGTGTTGGTTGAATCAGGGTCGAATCAGGCTCCTTTGGCTTTAGATTTCTATTTTGGCTCTGTCGTTCCTTCATACTGTGTTCCAAACCTTAACGTGATGGCTTTATCTTCCAATTTTTGTGTCAATTGATTCACGTTCGTGGTCATCTGCCCCATAATCAAAGTAAGCTCCTTCATCTGCTTAGATAAATCTGCATGATCAACATTCATTCTAGCTTCGATGTGGTCAACCCTGCATCGTTCTCAGCCATGTATCGATTGAAGGTATCTTCATCACTCTTCACTTCGTGCTGCTTCATACTAGGCCCCCTTAGTGTCAACTCTGTGATCTGCCTCTGCTGGAACTCAAGTAGCTTGTTGATGTTAGCTAGACTAGAGACGATCTCATCATCCCTATTCGGCTTCACCACTTGATGTTCAACCTGCGCTACCTCGCCAAGTACATATGATCCTCTATCTCTCTCTATTGGCCAGTCACGTGAATTTATAGAGATGTCTTCAAATAACTTTTCCGCTTCAAGTGCTATCTTTGATAACAGCGATCCTCCTGATGATGCATCAATAAAAATACGCGACTCACAATCCAATCCATAGTAGAAGATGCTTATGTATTCAGCCTTCGGTATTCCATGCTATGGACACCTCCTGAGCATGTCTTTGAACCTATCTCACGCCTCATCAAATTTCTCACCCTGATTCATAACAAATCGGGTGATCTCTTGCCTCATCCTTAAGATCCTTGAGGGTGGCATGTATCTCTCCAAGAACTTCTGCTGCAGTTGGTCCCATGTAGTGTAATCTGTGGCATCAAGAGTCTCATACCAAGCTTCCGCCTTATCAATCAAAGAGAACTTGAATAAGGCGATCCGCCTAGCATTATCATTAGCTCCAGCTCCCTTCTAAGTGTTTGCATAACCAAAAAATTTTCGGAGATGCTGATATGGATCTTCAAAACAACCTCCAGTAACCAAGAAATTTTCAGAGATGCTGATATGGATCTTCAAAACAACCTCCAGAAAAGGGATTCTTCTCTACCATGTTAATAAGAGCAGGATTTATCTCAAAATCATCATCTTCTCCCCTTGCTCCTATCTACCCCATGTTGACATTCCCAAAGTTCGTGAAAATTTCACATATGGCAACATTATCCGGATTCTGCCTTGCTCCGGCCATGTTTAGATCAATGTGTTATTCCTTCTTTTCCTTCCTCTCCTTTTACAAGCGCACAAGTAACTCGGAAAAATTCAAGGTTAGATGAAATAAATAATCACAAAAAAAAGAAAAAGAAAAAGAAAAAAAAATCTTAATCAACTAGAAATAATAAAATCAATAATAACAGTCGTCCCCGGCAACGGCGCCAAGAACTTGATGGGTATTTTCTCAATACACAATTAATCCCTAAGTATGAAGGATATAAATTGTAGTCTCGAAAGGTGACCAAGTGAATATCGAACCCAAGGGATGGCATATTATCAATTTAATTATTATCTAAATTAATTAAGACAAGGCAATTACGTTTTAATGGTTATCTAACAACTAATATACTGAAAATTAAATAACAAATAAAATAAACTATCACTCAAAGGATACGAAAGTGGATCAAGTAGGAGAATAGGTAGCTCTAGGATAATCCAGTTTCACTAATTAACTTCCCTTCCATGTGTCAATGTCCGACTCTGCCTTGTGGAATATGGACGCATCACTAAACCATGCATATCTACTCTATAGACACAAGTAAATATGCGTGTAACACGTGTGAATAACCTCGGAGCAAGAGATATAATTCACCCCCCTTTCTAGGTACTATCAGTATCAATTATTTCCCCCTAGGATTGGTACTCTAACCCGATATGATCTCCCTTTATAGGTACTATGAAATTATCTTTTTCATCCTACTTATTAACCCGAATTCAATTAATAAGATTCAATTAATAAGTATTCATATATGATAGTTCTAATGAAGCTTCAGAGTCCCCTCACTTAGAATCATAACATGTAATCATGCTCAGCAGTGAACGCACTCAATCAATAACCAAGATATGTATTCAGACTCTACATAACAGTTAATGATGCACAAAACGACCGTGAGTATGAATTAAAAAGGCACAATCATATATAAAATAAATCTACAAGTAGTGTTGTACGGAGTGTACACATGGAAGTTCAATTATCTAGAAAAAACCTTCACAACCCTAGTTCTACCAAAAAGGCTCTAGCCCATGATGTTGCAGGAAACACACATGGGTGTTGGATAGATCTTACCCGGATGTCCGGAAAATACAAGATAAATTAGGAAACGAATAAACCCTAGATGTGGCGTCATCGCGTCCTTCTCGCTCTTGAATCCTCCTCTTGGTTCTCCTCTTGATTCCACAAACGAATCTTCAAAGTGATGGATGGATGGAGAAAAGGATGATGGTTGGGGGTGATCCCCCCTTGTGGAGTGTTGTATGTTGTGGCCTCTCTTCTCCTCTCTTGTATTGTGTTGTGTTCCTCCTCTTTTTGGGACTGTATATACCTCATTTTATACTTGTAATCACGTCTCCTAGGCTTGGAATGGGCTTTTCAAGTGATCTCACACGTTTAGGCCTCGAAAATACGGATTTGGTAAGTTTCCGAAGCGCGGTTCGACCTCCCAAACAGGTCGAACCAACCCCTACAGGTCGAACCATGGTCGAACCACCCTTCTGGACATCCCAGGTGCATGGTTCGACCAGCCAACAGGTCAAACTAGCATGTCGTGGTCGAACCAGCATTTTTTCCGTTGGGTTCGACCTCGGTTCGACCTCAAGAAGGTCGAACCAATTTGCGCAGTCTCTCCGTTTCGCGTATAACTTTCACATACAACCTCCGAATTGAGTGTTTTTGCGCTCTCGTGATCCTCTCTTCCTGAGATTTCTATCTTTATAAAGAAATCCCAAAAATTCCAAGAATTGAATATGTATAAGGCAATGGAAAGTAGACTGCAATTCTGTTCGGCACAGCTCGCGCGGCGTCACCACTTTGCTCATAACTTCCTCGTTCGGACTTCAATGATGGTGTTCTTTACGCCAAAAAGACCCTCTCTTCAGTGGATTTCAAACCATATATCACACCAATAGTTTCGAGCTCCACAACAATACAGAATAATTATGAAAGTTGGATGTGCGTTTTCAGCATTCTTGCCCAAATTGCACCTTTTCTCCAACTTTGCACTTTTCATCCTTTTTCCACCTAAAACACAACAAAACACCTCAAGTAGACATAATTCTCACATATATCGAATATAAGACACTTGTGCTCATATAAGACTACAATATCAATCAAAAAGGTGTTAAATTGGATATTAAAACACGCTCATTTTCACTCTCATCACATACCAGCCGCTATTCCTCTGTAGTGGCTCATCTGATCCTCGTTGGCTTCATATTCCCCTTGTACCTGATTCATTACTAATTGAGAATTGCTATACACCAAAACTCGTCGGCGCCCATGGCCAGTGCCATCCTTAACCCATTCAATAGGGCTTCGTACTCCTCTTTGTTGTTGGTAGCTTGGAAACCGAACCTTATTAAGTTGAGAAGGTCTCTGCGGATGGGGTTTGAATGATGACTCCTGCTCCTGAAGCCGATGCCTTAGCGGACCCATCTATGTGCATGGTCCAGGGTTTTCTCCTTTCTTCCTTGGTTGGCATGGGGAACGTTAGTTCTACTATGAAGTCCGCCATGACCTGGCCTTTAACTGCATTCCTCGGCAGGTATGTGATATTGAACTTGTTGGCGCTCGATCGTTTGGTTAACGTGACTTGTTAGGGTTCCATGTATTTCTAACAAGCAGCGGAAGCAAGTAAACATGAAACGTATTACCTTTCACCAAGGGTTGATGTAGAGGTTGAATTCTCGCTGGCAGTCTGCGCAGTCCCACGAGAATAGCCATAAGTTCCTCTTCTGATGTCGGAATTAAGTGATCTTTCTGCTCAGACGATCCTCTCTTCGACGGCTTTCCATCAGTATATAATACATAAAATCGAAGAACTGTACGATTTTATATGAATTTTGGAACATGACGAACTGCAGCAGCAAATGACCTTCCGGTCTTCTGCTGTATGTCCCAAGTCCGATCTCGACGTCGTGTGGGCGACGATCTACGAGACCTACTCAATCTGCTGTTCACTCTCTCTCTCGTATGTTAGGCGCAGAGTTAGGTTTAGAACAAATTGAGGTGACTTATATACATGGGCTACAGCAGGGACCAGGAGGAGAAATTGGGTTGGGCCTCCATTGGGCTTAAGTATCCAAGCTTAGCCCAAAGCTTATACTTAAGTCCAATAATAATAATATATTCCACTAAAATATTATTACTGCACTACCGTACCAATCCCAAAATTACGTTTTGGGCTCCTTCTTATTATGAGCTCGTTAGTCTCCCCATGTTTAAGATATACAATGTCCATTAATTAATTTAAGTTACTGACAACTTTATTAATTAATATCTCATCCAAGAGTAGTACCACTCAACCTCATTATCATGCCGGAATAAATTCCACCTGCAGGGTTTATATGATAATCCTTATGAGCTCCTCAAGGGGACATCATCAACCTATGACGGACACGGATTCCTTCTACAATCAACAGCACACCATAGAGACAGCACTACTTCCCAACTCATCGAGTTTGTTGATTTAATTACATGTAAATCTCACCCATTGATGAATCAAAGAAATACATACTGCCCTACGTGTCGAGGTTATTGTATAGGGATTAAGAGCACGAACTTCCATAATAACTGAGATCAAGTTCTCCTATAAGTCAGTATAAGTCGAACGATCTCAAGCGGTCCTGCTCAATACACACAAGTGCACTAATGTGATTCTATAGCCAAGACAAGCTAATACCAAACCACACTACAACCATCCCGATAGAGAGTCCCCGTCTATCTCAGTTGTGAGCATCTGTTTATACTTTATAAGGAAACCGATAATATGATCTTCCGCGTGTTGTCGCACAACATATTATCTACAATATAAAGTAAGTGGACTATTGCATCGAACATACAAATAAATTATAAGATGCAATCATTTGATCATATGATTCTCATTTCAAATTAATTGTTATAATATTGTTCATACAAAAAGCTAGACTTTTAGTATACAATCCAACAATCTCCCACTTATACTAAAAGACTATGCTGTCATGTCTTCTGCCATACATCTGATTCCCACTCCCACTACACGACCATTAAAAGCTCTCGCCTGAATGTCCTTGTAAATGGATTTACTAGGTCATCATCCGATGCAATCTAGGCAACAACAACCTTCCCCTCATCATACGATTTCTCGTAACAGGTGGTACTTGCGCTCCATGTGTTTAATTGCCTTATGGACTTGTGATTCCTTCAAGTTTGCAACTGCACCAATATCATCAATATAAATTGTGATAACCTTGGGCAAACTTAGTAACACTTCGAAGTCCATCTTGAAGTTTCTAGAGTCATACAGATACTTTGGCTGCCTCATAGGCTCCAATTTATCATCTTTCCATGATGGAGTCCGGAGTCTGAAATATATTTCTATATAACACTCCTCCACATTATGACTCAACTTCCTAAAATTAAACGCATAATCTTTGAGGTAGATTTACTGTCGTCCCTATCTGATTTGAAAAATCTGAATCTATGTAACCCATAAGAATCAGTGAATCTGTTCGGTAAGCCCACATATAGTTTCTAGTCCTTTTCAGGTACATAAGTATATGTCTTACCACAGTTCATCATTCTTGTTCCGGGTTACGTTGATACCCACTGTTCATGCCATCGGCAAAACAGATATCCAATCTCGTGCATAGCATTCCTTAGATTAAGCTTCCTCATTTGCCGAAGCATAAGGAACCGCTTTCATCTTCTTTATCTACTTTTGTGTCACAAGACACATTCACTTAGATAAATTCACATGCTAAACGAGTAAGGATCGTATCATTATATGAAACTTGAGATAAGCATAACATCCTTTCTTGTGATCCGTATTACCGTGATCAAAAGGATATTTTTGCTCTTCTTAAGTCCTTCATCTCATACCGCTTTATCAACCATACCCATACGCCCGACAATACTCTTTCATTGTCTCCAATGAGCAAGATACTATCTACGTATAGTACAAGAAATACCACCACATTTCCATCACTCTTTTCAATACACAAGACCCATCCGATCATTGATTAGATCCATGTCACTGGATTACCTCATCAAAACGGATGTTTCATGATCTTGAAGCTTGTTTTAGTCCATTAATGGACACTTTTAAGCTCACTATCACAATGCTCTTAGCTCTTTGCAATGAATCACTCTGGTTGCTTCACATAGATGTTTCCCTTAAGACTTCCAA
The DNA here is from genome assembly GCA_023678885.1 of Pogostemon cablin. NCBI lineage: Eukaryota > Viridiplantae > Streptophyta > Magnoliopsida > Lamiales > Lamiaceae > Pogostemon > Pogostemon cablin. Next base: position 15,446,419 of record CM042953.1, on the reverse strand, counting down.
TCAGGAAAGCTGTCTCGACATCTATTTGCTATCCCTCATATTTCATATGAGTAGCAACAGATAAAAGAGTCCGGATCAACATAAGCATAGCTACTGGCGAACAGGTTTTCTCATAATCGAACTCTTTCTTTCTGAGTATACCTTTTCCCAACAAGCTTTACTTATAAGGTTTTCACCTTACCGTATGATCCTCTTTTATTTTGTATGACCACTTCCAATGGTTTTCACACCATCCGTGGTTCTACAATCATCCAGATCTTATTTAGAATCTATTGATTCTATTTCAACATTTATTGCAATTTGTTAAGATTTAGGCATTTCTAACTTGTAGTGCTTCGTCGTATCCGTGGGTTAACTCCATGTTTACTAGGGACCAAGCCTCACGACTCTCCCAAAACATATATCTATCAGGTGTTAGAACAACCTTCCCACTACGAGAAGACACTACACGCAATTGTATATCAGATGTGACACGCATCGCAGTTTACCTTGTGGTATATCCTCTTGTACACTTGGTACTAATACTTCGTGTTTTCCTCTCACTTCCTTTAGAACAACTTATACATGGGTATTTGATTTATTACATAGTCCTTTTCCAAAAATCTAGTGTTTATGTTAACAATCACTCTTCGATCTTGTGGACTAAATAAATCATCCTTCATTTTTCTAGGATATCCCACAAACAGATAAACATTCTTACGAATTACTGTTCCTAGGGCATATCCATAAAATGAATTTAGTAATTCCAAATAATTCATCATCTATCTAATCACTACCATAAGAGTGCTATTCCTTCTATTCTTCACACCATTAAGGTGGGAAATTCATTTCCGAAGGTACCTTTCTCTTACTAGATTAGAAGACTCATTATTAATTACTATTTGTCGCATCCAGGGAATAAACATGATTTAAGAGTGTACAAATTGTTCACCAACGTACCATAACAAATTACAACTCTATCATTCATTTTAATGACCATGTCATTTAAATGAAATGGAGTATCCATCTATTAATGCATAGAAACCGAAATCAAATTCTTTCTATGAAAATGTACGTAAAGACAATTTCATAAAATCAAACGTTTATTCATATCGTAAGATAAATAAACAACTCCCACTGCAATAGCCACTACTCTTGTAGTTTTACCCATGTCATAACAATCTTATCCTCACTTAGTAATAAACATTTAGTGATTCCAGTATCTACACACTTCGTGTCAGTAAATGCCATCACTAATCATGTTTTAAACAACTAGTGAATAAGATATAAAACTTGTTCACATTATGATGAAAATGGCTTTCCTTTGCCACATGTTTTGCCAGAAGTTTTCCACCATATACATCCTATTGTAATTCAGGTGGAACTTACTCAAAAACATCTAGGCAATTCACAAAGAATTAAATTGATCTAGGTTTCCCTTCAATTTATACTCCATGCTTTCCCAATTCATTCATCAAATGAAATCATGATCTTCTGCCTTTTAACTTACTCAAGTATCCGAAGAGTTACATGAGACCATCATATTTCTATGAACCTCTCATCTCTTCACTAGAGACTTTAATATGCATCATGAGATGTCCATTGTGAGAACACACATGTATTTTCTTAAGCAGTAAAATTCAAAACCAAGATTCTTTTCTAATCATCTAATTTTGGACCAGTAAATATAATTTCTTTTAGTCAACAATAAGCGAGATAAAACCATTTGAAATTACAGAGAATCATAAATAAATACACCGATCAAATCTTCGAATTTTATCCTTTTATATTGATTCCCTCAAAATAATATAAAATTAAAATTCACCGACATCTCAAGCACCGTGAGTCTGCAAGCCACGATAGTGTGGACGTTTACAAACCCGAACATTTACAAGAGAAGGTTTTACCCATTAATTTCATTTGTCAACCTAACTTCATGACAAAATAATTAATAGTCGGTTCCTCTTTAGCCATGCAAATAAAAGCAGTGACTCCGATGGGGAGGATACTTATTATTCACATCTAAGTGTACACCATTATTTGACCCCAAGTCCGCGGCCCAAGCTTATGTGCCTTACAGATGGAGAAGTACACACGCGCTCGGATAACTTCCTACAGTCATCAATTATAAGTCTGTACAGTGATCCGCACATGAACTCATCCGATAGGGAGGAAGGTCTAAGCCAACGCGCAAGTTCATGTGCATCACATTACAAACATAATTTTAAAGAAGCCTGTTCCAGCAATATCCATGAATAAACTCATCCGATGGGGAGGAAGGCTCTAATGCCGACGCGCAAGTTTATTCACATTGCTAACAAACCAATAATGGAGGCCGCGGGAATTAATTACCAATCCCCTCTCCCACTTAGTTATTTAAAACTGAGGGTTTTTACATGCATATAATATTCATAAAATAAAATACGCAATTCTAGCATGCTCCTATCACGGCACATGAGGCAGTAAATCCCAGAGAGTCATGCATACATATATAACAATAATTAATAATTAAATCAATCATTAACAGTTATATATCAACGAATTCGATTGTTCGCCATCAGGCACGAATATCAGCAAAGACTTCCACACTATCAAAATTTTGAAATTTCCAGATTGTCCAATTTTCGAAACCATCGATATCGACCGTCGATGTCGTCCAGATTATCAAAATCATCGATATCGATTAGATTATCAAATATTCGAAAAATATCAAGATTATCAACATTCCAAAACTATCGATATCGATCGTCGATATCGTCTAGATTATCGAAATCATCGATATCGACGAGCAACCATATACAACAATAATAGATAATTAAATCAATTATGTCAGTTATATATTAGGAATTAATTCAACATCCATATATAACAATAATAGACAATTAATTATAGCAGTTATATATTAGGAATTAATTCGACATCCATATATTACAATAATAGATTATTAAATCAATTATAGCAGTCATATATTAGGAATTAATTCGACATCCATATATAACAATAATATACAATCTATTATGGAAGTTATATATTAGGAATTAGTTTTCCTAAAATTGGATGTCTTATCCAACACTCTAGCAATACATGCATATAATATACCAAATATAATACGCAATCTAGCATGCTTCTATATAAGACAATAAATCATAGAGATCAGGCATCCATATATATATAACAATAATAGACAATTAAATCAATTATGACAGTTATATATATTAGGAATAAAAACGCCTCTAAATTTTAATGTCTTGTCCGACACTCCTACTGTGGAATCGATGCCTTACGCAACAAGCAGGATTGCTTGTGCCCCAAGACGTCCATCGCCATATCCCACCGCCAATCGTGTCAGGGAGCGCTCCAAGTGCCTTGACGAGCGCCCCTCGCCCGGACTGTCGCTCGTCCAAAGGCCTACTTGCATGAAACCAAGTTCAGCCCAACGCGCAACACCAAACTACACCAACTGTCGTTCGTAGTTCGAAACTGAAAAACTTTCAGAATCCAATCTCCACCGTCCAGAATCTATTAATGTAACTCCTGAACATGCTGTCCAAATTACAGGTCGATCCAACGGTTATTTTGTGAGAAACGGCTCTTTTCCCTCGACTGCGCAAAACAGAATCGCCCAAAGATCTGCTTCTGTTTTCAGCGTAATCCAAGCAAGAACAAGCTCTAAATTCGATCTCCACCGTTCAGAATTTACATACACAAGGTATGAACGTTCTGACCAAATTACAGCCCGATCCAACGGATAGTTTGATTGAAACGGCTCTTTTCCCCCGACTGCGCAAAACAGAATCGCCCAAATATCTGCTTCTGTTTTCAGCGTAATCCCAGCAAGAAAAAGCTCCAAATTCGATCTCCACCGTTCAGAATGTACATCCATAAGGTCTGAACGTGCTGACCAAATTACAGCTCGATCTCATGGTTAGTTTGTGAGAAATGGCTCTTTTCCCTCGACTGCGCAAAACAGAATCGCCCAAATATCTGCTTCTGTTTTCAGCGTAATCCCAGCAAGAAAAAGCTCCAAATTCGATCTCCACCGTTCAGAATGTACGTCCACAAGATCTGAACGTGCTGACCAAATTACAGCTCAATCCGACCGTTGAAACTCCGGTTATTGCCTCTGCAATATCAGAGCGCTGGATTTTCTCTCAAAAACGTGATTCAATTTTTTGCCCTCTTTTTCTTCCTTGCATGTGAAATTGACAAACAGTTTTCGTCAAATCCTCTCACACACAACCATGGACGAATAGATATGATACAGGGTATATATCACATAGGGATATTCATGGTTTGCGCAATAAAACCAAAACCCTAAACATGTGATCCTAATTCCGAAAAATTAATCACATAAACCCTAGCCTAACGTGTCACGCTTCACCACGAAACCGAAGCTCTGATACCAATTGTTGGTGCTCGATCGTTTGGTTAACGTGACCCGTTAGGGTTCCATGTATTTCTAACAAGCAGCGGAAGCAAGTAAACATGAAACGCATTACCTTTCACCAAGGGTTGATGTAGAGGTTGAATTCTCGCTGGCAGTCTGCGCAGTCCCACGAGAATAGCCATAAGTTCCTCTTCTGATATCGGAATTAAGTGATCTTTATGCTCAGACGATCCTCTCTTCGACGGCTTTCCATCCGTATATAATACATAAAAATCGAAGAAATGTACGATTTTATATGAATTTTGGAACATGACAAACTGCAGCAGCAAACGACCTTCCGGTCTTCTGCTGTATGTCCCAAGTCCGATCTCGACGTCGTGTGGGCGACGATCTACGAGACCTACTCAATCTGCTGTTCACTCTCTCTCTCGTATGTTAGGCGCAGAGTTAGGTTTAGAACAAACTGAGGTGACTTATATACATGGGCTACAGCAGGGACCAGGAGGAGAAATTGGGTTGGGCCTCCATTGGGCTTAAGTATCCAAGCTTAGCCCAAAGCTTATACTTAAGTCCAATAATAATAATATATTCCACTAAAATATTATTACTGCACTACCGTACCAATCCCAAAATTACGTTTTGGGCTCCTTCTTATTATGAGCCCGTTAGTCTCCCCATGTTTAAGATATACAATGTCCATTAATTAATTTAAGTTACTGACAACTCAATTAATTAATATCTCATCCAAGAGTAGTACCACTCAACCTCATTATCATGCCGAAATAAATTCCACCTGCAGGATTTACATGATAATCCTTATGAGCTCCTCAAGGGGACATCATCAACCTATGACGGACACGGATTCCTTCTACAATCAACAGCACACCATAGAGACAGCACTACTTCCCAACTCATCGAGTTTGTTGATTTAATTACATGTAAATCTCACCCATTGATGAATCAAAGAAATACATACTGCCCTACGTGTCGAGGTTATTGTATAGGGATTAAGAGCACGAACTTCCATAATAACTGAGATCAAGTTCTCCTATAAGTCAGTATAAGTCGAACGATCTCAAGCGGTCCTGCTCAATACACACAAGTGCACTAATGTGATTCTATAGCCAAGACAAGCTAATACCAAACCACACTACAACCATCCCGATAGAGAGTCCCCGTCTATCTCAGTTGTGAGCATCTGTTTATACTTTATAAGGAAACCGATAATATGATCTTCCGCGTGTTGTCGCACAACATATTATCTACAATATAAAGTAAGTGGACTATTGCATCGAACATATAAATAAATTATAAGATGCAATCATTTGATCATATGATTCTCATTTCAAATTAATTGTTATAATATTGTTCATACAAAAAGCTAGACTTTTAGTATACAATCCAACTGAACTGTCCCAACTCCACGGACCACTTGAGTAGTCTCCCAGCTGCATCCACTCTCTGGAGTACCTATCTCAAGGGGAACGTGGTCAGCACCTCTATGGTATGCTCCATGAAGTATGGCTTTAGTTTTCTCGAGCTCATGAGGAGAGCATATTCCATTTTATCCATCCCCGGTTATCTGAGCTCCACATCCCTCAAAGATTGTCTTACGAAATACACCAGTTTTTGGTTCTTCTCCTCTGTTTTGACCAGTGCTAAACTGATCGCAGTTTCTGACACAGCCAAATATATCTGTAGTGTTTCACTTGATGAAGGTTTAGAAAGAATCCTAGGATCTGACAGCTCATTTTTTATCTCAACAAACACTTTTCCACATTCCTCTGTCCATACAAACTTGGCCATTTTGATGACGTCAAAGAAAGGTTTGCACTTATCCGATTCTTTTGACATGAACCTATTCAAGGAGGCCAACCTTCCAGTCAAGTTCTTGGCTTCTTTCATGTGCCTCGGTGGTTCCATCCTTAGGATTGCCTCCAGTTTGTTCATTTTCATCTCGATTCCCCTCGAGCTGACCAGTACCTGAGAAAGCATCCCTTGCTTACTCCGAAGTTACACTTCTTCGGGTTCAATTTTATTCCATACTGATAAAATATTTCGATCGTCTGGGTCAGGTGACTAAAATGATTCGATCTCCTTGTACTTTTTACCACCGTATCATCGATGTACACCTCGACCATCTTTCCTATCTCTGCCTCTAACATCTTGTTTACTAACCTTTGATAGGTTGCCCCTGCATTTCTCAACCCAAAAGGCATATTGTTCCACTCATACATGCCGTTCCCTGCAAAAAAAGCCGTATTTGCCATGTCATCTGGATGCATCGAAATCTGGTGATATCCCGATAATGCATCCATGAAACTCATTATTTTGTGTTCTGTCGTAGCATCTACTATCTGATCAATTGACGATAAAGGATAGCTATCCTTGGGGCAAGCTTTGTTTAGATCCGTGAAGTCTATACACAATCTCCATGATCCCTCTTTCTTTTTGACCATCATCGGGTTTTGCACGCTTACAGGGTATTTGCATTCACTGATTATTCTGCTTGCAAGGAGCTTGTGAACTTCCAATTCATAGCCACGTTCTTCTCTTGGCTAAACTTCCTCTTCTTCTGATGGAAAGGTGGAATGTTGGGATCGATGTTCCGTTTGTGGCAAGAATATTTTGGGTGTACTCCAGGTGTTTTGTTCAGATTCTAGACTAAAATGTCTAAATTTTCCTTCAATAGTTGGGTCAGCTCTGCCTTAAACTCATTTTCCCATTCCGTTTTAATCTTAACTTTGATCTCTATATTCTGTAGATTCAGCTGGACCATCTCTTTTTTCCCCCACCGTGGCTCCTTCACGCACCTTCATCCTTGGATACTCGTTGGGTATCATAGGCTTCTACTTTGACTCCTTCTCCACCTTCTTTTCTCCTTCTGTCTCTTTATCTACCGGATTAGGCTGGATTTCAGCCATTTCTGGAGGTCCCTTCTCATTCCGTTCTCCATTTTGCTCCCCTTCATCGACCTCCATAACCATCTCTGGTTCTTTTTCCCTTTGCTCCCCCTCATGTGGCTCGTCTACACCCATCGCTATCTTGGTTTCTTCTTCTCCTCCCATGATGTCATCAAAACTTAACATCTCATAATCCATATCATGGTAGCTCAAGCCCTCTACTTTTTCTATGAATGAACATTCTCTTGGTCTCCTTTAATTCCCAATCACAGTCGATATCCTACCATCTGCTGTGACGAACTTGAGGCACTGATGAAAGGTGGATGGGATGGCTCCGAAGTCATGGATCATCAGGCGCCCTAAGATACAGTTGTATGTTGAGGCTTGATCAACAACCTTGAATGTTAGTTGTTTCTGCATTCGGGTCTTTCCATCCGATCCCTCTAATTGTATAGATAAATCAACCTCCATGGTCGGCCTGGTCAGCGCATTGCCAAAGCCTTTGATTTCGTCACTGAAAGGCATTACCTTGTGGTGACTTTCCCCTCCCAGGTTTTCAAACACCTCCTTAAAGATTATATTGGCATACGCACTGGGATCTACTAAACACCTATGTACTTTGAATCCCGATAGCACAGGCAAAATGACTAAAGGATCGGAATAAGGAGTACTTACCCCATAGAAATCCATCTTTGTGAAGACGATGTCAGCTTCGGTTATCCCTTTCATCTCCGATGCCAATGACCACACTTGAGGAATTTGTTGGCTCAAGTCCTTCAACTCAATGATGCACGCAAAATTAATCCCCAAGTATTAAGGATATCAGTTGCAGCTAAGCAAGAGACCATGTGAATATTGAACCCAAATGATGGCGTATTATGATGAGAGTGAAAATAAGCATGTTTTAGTGTCCAATTTAACACCTTTTTTTATTGATATTGTTGTTATATATTAGCACAAGTGTCTTATATTCAATATATGTGAGTAAAAGGTGTACTTGAGGTGTTTTGTTGTGTTTTAGATTGAAAAAGGGATCAAAAGTGCCAAGTTGGAGAAAAGGTGCAATTTGTGCAATGATGCTGAAAAATGCACGTCCAATTTGTGTAATTTTTCTTTTATTGTGTGGAGCTCTAAACGGAAATTGTCATACATGGTTGGAAAGCCATAGAAGAGAGGGTTGTTTTGACGTAAATAACACCTCAATAGGAATTCAAACGAGAAAGTTATGATCAAAGTGGTAACATCGCGCAAGCTGTGCCGAATAGAATGGCTATTCCACTTGGTATGACTTCGTTATATATTCAAATGTAGGATTTTATGAGAGTTCTTTATATGGATAGAAAGCCAAGGAAGAGAGGATTCACATGAGTGTAAGAATTACTCAGATATGTTTTTTATGGGATTTTTACCCCCTGTTCGTGGATTTTCATATTTTCCAAGAAAAAGCCCATCATAAGTCCATAAGGAGAGCTTACAAGTATAAAAGGGGATGTAGATCACACCAAGAAGACACATTATCATAGAGTCATATTGAATTGGAGAGAGCCACAAATCCATTCTTCACCCCACAAGGGGGGATAAACCCCAACCATCATCCACATCCTTTCCTTCATCCATCCATCACTTTGAAGATTCGTCTGTGGAATCAAGAGGAGAACCAAGAGAAGGATTTAAGATGGAGAAGGACGCGACGACTTCCACATCTAAGGTTCTATTCTTTCCTATTTTATCTTGTATTTTCCAGACATCTGGTTAATATCTATCCAACACCCATGATTGTTCTTCGTAACATCATGGGCTAGAGCCTTTTTGGTAGAACTAGGGTTGTGAAGGTTTTTACGAATTAATTGAACTTTAGTGTGTAAACTCCATACAACACTACTTGTGGATTTATTTTCTATATGATTATGCTTTTTAAATTCATACTCACAGTCGTTTTGTGCATCATTAACTATTATGTAGAGTCTGAATACATATCTTGGTTAGTGATTGAGTGCGTTCACTGCTGAGCAGAGGATTCCATATTATGATTCTAAGTGAGGGGACTCCGAAGCTTCATTAGAACTATCATTTATGAATACTTATTAATTGAATTGAATTTGGGTTTTTAAGTAGGATAAAGAGGATAATTTTATAGTACCTATAAAGGGAGACCATATCGAGTTAGAGTACCAATTGGCCAGGGAAATAATTGATACTGATAGTACCTAGAAAGGGGGATGAAATTATATCTCTTGCTCCGAGGTTATTCACGCGTATTACACGCATGTTTATTTGTGTCTATAGAGTAGATATGCATGGTTTAGTGATGCGTCCATATTCCACAAGGCAGAGTCAGACATCAACACACCGAAGGGAAATTAATATGTGAAATTGGATTATCCTAAAGCTATCTATTCTCCTACTTGATCCACTTTCGTATTCTTTGAGTGATATTTTATTTAATATGTTATTTTACTTAATTGTTTATTAGTTAGTCATTCAATCCTCAAACCTTATCGCCTTACTTCTTAATTAATTTAGTAAATAATTAAATTGATAATACGTCATCCATTGGGTTCGATAATCACTTGGTTGCTAGTTTAAGCAGCAACTGATATCCTTAACATGTGGGGATTAATTTTGCGTGCAAAAAATGCGCATCAAGTTCTTGGCGCCGTTGCCAGGGACGACTGTTATTATTAGTTTAATATTTCTAGTTAATTAAGACTTTTATTTGTGATTATTTATTTCTATCTAACCTTGAATTTATATGAGCTACTTGTGCACTAGAAAAAGACAGGAAGGAAAGGAACGAATAACACAATGAGATAAACATGGCCGGAGCAAGGCAGAATCCGGATAATGTTGCTTTTTGTGAAATTTTCATGAACTATGGGATTTGCAATATGGGGTTGATAGGAGCAAGGGGGAAGATGATAATTTTTAGATACATCCCGCTCTTATTAACATGATAGAAAAGAATCCCTTTTCTGGAGGTTGTTTTGAAGATCCATATCAGCATCTCAGAAGATTTCTTGGTTGCGCAAACACTCAAAAGAGAGCTGGAGCTAATGATAATGCTAGGCGGATTGCCCTATTCAAGTTATCTTTAATTGATAGGGCGGAAGCTTGGTATGAGACTCTTGATGCCACGGATTGCACTACATGGGAGCAACTGCAACAAAAGTTCTTGGAGAGATACATGCCACCTTCAAGGATCTTTAGAGTGAAGCAAGAGATTACCCGATTTGTTATGAATTAGGTTGAGAAATTTTATGAGGCATGGGATAGGTTTAAAGACATGCTCAGGAGGTCCCCACAGCATGGAATTTCTAAAGCTGATTACATAAGCATCTTCTACTATGGATTGGATTGTGAGTCGCGTATTCTTATTGATGCATCATCAGGAGGAGCGTTGTTATCTAAGACAGCACTTGAAGCAGAAAAGTTGTTTGAAGACATCTCTATGAATTCATGTGATTGGCCTATGGAAAGAGTAAGAGGATCATATGTACTAGGCAAGATAGCATAGGTTGAACATCAAACGGTAAAGCCAAATAGGGATAATGAGATCGTCTCTAGTCTAGGTAATATCAACAAGCTACTAGAGTCCCAACAAAGGCATATTACAGAGTTGACACTAAGAGGGCCTAGTATGCAATAGCAAGAAGTGAAGGCTAGTGTTGAGGATATGTTCAATCAATACATGGCTGAGAATGATGCAAGGGTTGATCGTCTTGAGGATACCATGAATGTTGATCATGCAGATTTATCTAAGCAGTTGAAGGACCTTACCTTGATTATGGGGTAGATGGCCGTGAATGTGGATCAATTGGAGAATAATGCCATCACATTGAGGTCAAGTACGTAGTATGAAGGTTCGATAAAGGCGGCGAGAAAAACAAAGATGGTAGGAGCCTTGTTCGACCAACCCTAATCCATTCGACTAGACCTGATGGTTGAACAGAGGTTGAGCAACCCCCGGACGAATAGAATTATGATGCTCTATTTCTAGGTGCGCCGTTCGACTTACACTCTTCCGTTCGACCAGACTACCCAAGTCGAATAGAAATCGAACAACACCTGGGGTACCAGAGCTCACGATTAGGCAGCCTGCTCGACCAAATGCCATCCGTTTAACCAGACTACCCAAATCGAATAGAGGTCGAGCAACATATGGTGAATGGAAGCTCTCGATCAGGCAGGTTGCTCGACCAAAACCTATCTGCTCGACCAGTCCCTTTTGGTCGAGCAGAAGTCGAGCAACACAGTTCAATGTTCGATTCGATACCGAACGCTACACTTGTTGTTCAGAACACCTTAGAGCCATCCCAAGAGTAGAATAATGAGCTTTTAGTTGAGAAGAAGTGGGAAAGAGCAAAGAGGTTGAGAGCTGAGAAGCTTAGACTGCAGATGGATAATGAACATGTGGGTTTCTCTGTTGATCAAGCAATGAAGATGCCTGTGGAGACTCAATCATGCAAGAACATAAATGTGGTTTGTAACTTGTTTAATCTTGATTTTTCTAAGACAGGTGATTCTGAATTTAAGTAGAAGATTTTGACAAGGAAGTGTCTAGACAGCTATGGGAGGAAGGAAATTCCAAGGATCATATTCTTGTGATCAAGAAAGGTGAGGTTTTGAGTGTAGACAAGAAGAGGGAAAGAAAGCACTTAAAAGTGAGGATGCGAGAAGACCGCCATCTGATCCAACATTACAAGGTTACATCCGTCGCGACTCTCCGACGTTAAACATGAGCGCCTATTGGGGGCTTACCCTTCTATTTTATTGTTATATTTCTTTCGTGTGAGTGAGAAATTTTTATATTTGAGGTGCTTACTAATCGGCAATTACATCTCTTGCAAACTTAGTTTCAACTTACATTTTTATTAAGATGGGGGATGTGATGTTCTTACCTCATTGAAGCACCAAAAGTATAATCTTTTCTTTGTAATATTTGCTAGGGAAGTTGATTTTTTGCGGTATGTTAAAACTTTAATCAGTTTTGATGTGTCGATTTTTTTGCAATTTGCCTAGTGTTCTATGGTGTTTCTAGTGTATGGAGTCGATTGGATAGTCAATTGATTCTTTCTTCTAGTTCTCCTATTTTATTATTGATGAATCCTGTGATGATGAGTTTGTTTGAGCTTTGATGATAGAAAAAGGTAGAAGAGTGGCACGATGATCGAGTTGAACAACTTGAGGAGCTTGTGCATATTTTGAAGGAGAAATAAGGTGCCCTCGTTTTCTTTTTCTAATTTTTATGTGTGCTTTAAATTCATGGAGTGGAAGGATTGAGTTTTTGGTTGTGATACACATGAGCTTATATTTTTAAATTGTGCTTGAAATTCATATGCTTTTGAAATTGATAAAGGAAGTGTACTTGAGTTATATTGTGGTATGAAGTTCTATGTGTACTTGTGGGATATTGCTTACCATGAAAAGTATTATGTTACTTGTTAAAAACCAATGTGAGATTTTGAGCCTCATTGATCATGTTACATAATCACATAATTTCTTTTCTGATGAGTATCGTTCTTGTGTGTGTATTCTAGAACTCGCCACTTGTCTTACTTGATTTTGAGCCTCATTGATCATGTCACATAAAAACAGGATATTTCTTTCTGGTGAGTATCGTTCTTGTGTGTATATTCTAGAACTTGCCTCTTGTCTTACTTAAGACCGCATGTTATGTTAGATAATGGGAGATGATTTTAGGCCATCTTTGATAATTCTGAGTCACTTTGCCAAATAATTTCCTACCGAATAACTTTATATCCGTAGTTAGCCCTTTTGAGCCGAAAAGACTTATTTCTTTGGCAACCTATGAAGATAGTCACTTTGATATCCTATTTGATTAAAAGAAATAGGATACGAATTTCACATGATCACAAGAACGATACTCACCAGAAAAGAAATCATGTGATTATGTAACATGATCAACGAGGCTCAAAATCTCATATGGATTTTTAACAAGTAACAGAGCACTTTTAATGGTAAATAATATCCCACAAGTACGCATAGAACTTCATACCACAATATAACTCAAGTACACTTCCTTCATCGATTTCAAGAGCATATGAATTTTAGGCACAATTTACAAATATAAGCTCATGTAGATCACCAAAAATATAAACTCAATCCTTCCACTCTATGAATTAAAAGCACATATAAAAATTAGAATAAGGAAATGAGGGCACTTGATTTTTCTTCTTCAAAACGTGCACGAGCTCCTCGAGTTATTCAACTCGGTCAGGTCACAACCTCAGTGTAGAACTTGTCTTCCCCCCTCTTTTACCTTTTTCTATCATCAAAGCTCAAGCACACTTCATCATCACAGATTCATCAATAATAAAATAAGAGAACTATAAGAAAGACTCAATTGACTATCTAATCGACTCCACACACTAGAAACACCACTGAACACTAGGCAAATTGGAAAAAATTGACACATCAAAACCAATTAATGTTTCAATATACCGCAAAAAATCAACTCCCCTAGCAAACATTACAAAGAAAAGATTATACTATTGGTGCTTCTATGAGGTAAGAACATCATCCCCCCCAAACTTAGTAGAAACTATTGTGGAAACTAAGTTTGCAAAGAGATGTAACTGCCGATAAGTAAGCATTTTAAATATAAAAATTTCTTACTCACACAAAAATAAATAAGCAATAAAACGGGAGGGAAAGCCCCCAACATGCGCTCTTGTTTAACATCGTAGAATCACGACAGTACCAATCTAGTGCAAGGTATCCTCAAAGACGACGCAAGCATCATTCGGCGACTTGTAATGCTTCAATTGATGCTAATTCGCTGTTATGATGTCTCCATCTTTGTCTATAAGCTCAAAACTCCCCCTCCGCAGGCTCTATTATGAACGGCCCCATCCACTTCGATTTCAATTTTTCTATGAAGAGCTTCAAATGAGAATTAAAAACTAATACCTCATTACCTTGCTTGAACTCCTTGTATGAGATCTTCGAATCATGCCATTTCTTCATTCTCTCCTTATAGATCTTCGAGTTCTTGTAAGCTCGATTCCTGAACTCATCCAATTAATTGATATGAGTTATCCTCAACTCCTTTTGATCTTTTAAAGATAAGTTCAAACTCCTCAATGCCCAAAAAGCTTTGTCCTGAATCTCTACGGGTAAGTGGCACGGCTTCCCATAGACAATTTGATACGGTGACATATCCAACACCATCTTATAAGTAGTTCGGAACCTCCACACAACATCATTGAGCTTCATAGCCCAATTCTTCTTATTGGTTCAGACTACTTTCTCCAATATTTGTTTCACTTATCGATTGGAGACTTCAGCATGCCTATTCTTTTGAGGGTGATAGGGTGTAGTAACCCTATGCTTGACACCATAATTCTTAATCATCTTTTCAAGAAGTTTATTGACGAAGTGAGACCCTCCATCACTCACTAGTGCTCTAGGAACTCCATAGCAGGCAAATATATGTTTCTTCAAGAAAGACAACACAATCCTTGAATCATTCACGCGAGTGGGAATGGCTTCCACCCACTTAGAAACATAATCCACTGCTAAAAGAATGTAGAGAAATCCATTAGATGGGGGAAAAGGCCCCATAAAATCAATCCCCCATACATCGAAGATCTCAACAACAATGCTCAGTTGGAGTGGCATCTCATCTCTCCTACTTATGTTCCCCATCCTTTGATATCTATCGCATGTCGCCACATAGGTTTCACAATCCTTAAACAAAGTAGGCCAATAAAGAGCAGATTGAAGTACCTTTGCTGCAGTCTTTTGAGTTCAGAAGTGCCCCCCGTTAGGTTGTGCATGACAAAAATCAAGAAAGCTCTTCATCTCCATCTCGGGCACACACCAACGGACTATAGAATCCGTACATATCTTGTAGACAAACGGATCATACCATATAAAAGTCTCAACATCCCTCATGAATTTTGCAAGTTGATATCGGTTGAGATCTCTTAGAATTTCTCCTACGGTAATGTAATTCACATAATCCGCATACCATGGATCCATCCCTTGGGTAGCTACCACACATGGTCTTTCCGCTCCTTCAATAAATACAGCCATGATCTTCTCATCAGGGAAAATCTCTTCTATGTACTAGAAAGAATCATCACAGTGCTCCCTTGTCTCTAACCTTGATAAGTGATCCGCCAAAACATTCTCCGTACCCTTCTTATCTCGGATCTCCATATCAAATTCCTGTAGAAGAAGAATCCATCTAATAATCCTTGGCTTCGTTTCCTTCTTCTCCATCAAGTACCGGATCGTAGAATGATGTGTATACACTATCGTCTTCATGTCAACTAAATATTGACAAAACTTGTTGAATGCGTACACAACAGCTAGAAACTCCTTTTCAGTCACCATGTAGTTCTTTTGTGCAGCATCAAAAGTCTTACTCGCATAGTAAGTGGTGCAAAACTTCTTATCCCTCAACTGCCCAAGCACCACTCCCAGTGCTAAGTCATTTGCATCACACATAAGCACAAACGACTGAGTTCAATCCTGTGTGATCAAGATAGGTGAAGTAATAAGTGCCTCTTTCAAAACCTAAAAAGCTGTTAGACATTCTTCATCAAAAACAAAAGGAACATCATTTTCAAGTAAATGAGATAAGGTCTTGGAGTATTTCGAGAAGTCTTTTATGAATCTTCTATAAAAACTGGCGTGTCCAGGGAAGGACCGCACTCCCTTTTAATTAGTAGGTGGTGGAAGCTTCTCAATCGCTACCACCTTTGATCTATCCACTTGCAATCCCTTAGCCGAAATATGATGGCCAAGAACAATCCCATCTCTCATCATGAAGTGGCACTTCTCCCAATTTAAGACAAGATTAGTTTCTTGTCATCTCTTCAAAATAATAGCAAGGTTAGATAAACAAATATCAAAGGATGAACCAAACACAGAAAAATCATCCATAAACACCTCCATGATTTTCTCTATCAACCCATCAAATATGACCATCATGCAATGCTGAAATGTAGCAGGTGCATTACATAATCCAAAAGGTATCTTTCTAAAGGCAACTGTCCCATATGAGCAAGTGAAAGTAGTCTTTTCTTGATCCTCGGGTACAATCATAATATGATTATAACCCGAGTACCCATCCTAGAAACAATAAAACTCATACCCTGTAAGACGATCAAGCATTTGATCCATGAAAGAAAGGGAAAAATGACCTTTGCATGTATTTTTATTCAGTTTCCTGTAATCCGTACACACACGCCATCCCGTAGGAATCCTAGTGGCTAATGTCTCACCATCATCGGCTTTCACAATAGTCATGCCCCCCTTCTTAGCTACAACATGCAATAGACTCACATGGGTACTATCACTAATTGGATAAATAATTCCTGCATCAAGCCACTTTAGGATTTGCTTCCTAATCACTTCTTGAATAGCGATATTCACCCTCCGCTGATTCTGTATACTACTCTTGGACTTATCTAACAATCTTATTCTATGCATGCAATATGACGGACTAATACCTTTTAAATCATCAAGAGACCACTCAATCGCAGACTTGTACTTTCTAAGAACATCTAACAATTCCTCAAGTTGATCATCATCAAGGGAAGAAGATACAACTACCAGATATTTTTCATTGTCACCTAGGTTGGCATACTTCATGTGCTCCGGTAGCGGTTTCAACTCCTCTTTCTTCTCTTCTTGAGGTGCGCTCTCTCTATCCAATGGGAGGTACTTCCTAGTCCACTTGACCTCTTCAACTTTTGTCTTCTCCGATTCATACATGTCATCACCTAAAGCAAGCAAGTTTTAAAGAAATTCAATACATACCTCATTAGAGAGTTTATCTAGCTCCGTAGTGGGAAAAGTAAGAGACTCCACCAAGCATGTCTCAAGAGGATCCTTCGACAGGATCAAAGACATGTGTTCCTTCACAATCTCCTCCACCACATCAATACTGTGACATTGCATCTCCATTGCCATCTTAATTGCATTGTCAAGGTTAAATAAAACATCTTCTTTATCCATCTTTAGCCATAACTCTCCCTTCTGCACATCTATCATAGCTCCCGCAGTAGCAAGGAAATGCCTCCCAAAGATAAGAGGGACATTATCCTTGTTATCTTCCATCTCAAGCACAAGAAAATCCACAGGAAAGATAAGCTTCTCTACTTTTACAAGAACATCTTCAATAACACCCTTCGGAAAAGTAATAGACCTATCCGCCAATTGTAGAGCAACTGTTGTGGGAGTTAACTCCCCCAAACCATGCCTTTGAAATATAGACAATGGCATCAAATTAATGCTTGCCCCAAGATCACATAAGGCTCTACGTGCCGGTCCCTTTCCAATTTAACATAAGATTGTGAAGCTTCCCAGATCCTTCAACTTAGCTGGCAGCTTCCTCTGAAAGATCGAGCTGCAATTCTCAGACAAATACATTGTTTTAATTCTATTCAAGCTTCTCTTCTTCAAAAGTACATCCTTCAGAAAATGAGTATAATACGACATCTCCAAGATAGCTTCAGAGAAAGGAATATTCAAGCTTATTTTGTTTATGATCTCTGAAAACTTCTTGAACTTCTCCTCCAATCCTTTCTTGACTAGCTTGAAAGGAAACAATGGAGGTATTAATATTTGGGGATATGTTCTTTCCTGTGAATAAACCCTAGATGCATGAGTCATCGCGCCCTTCTCCGTCTTGAATCCTCCTCTTGGTTCTCCTCTTGATTCCACAAATGAATCTTCAAAGTGATGGATGGATGGAGAAAAGAATGTGGATGATGGTTGGGGGGTGATCCCCCCTTGTGGGGTGTAGTATTGTTGTGGCCTCTCTCTAATCCAATATGACTAATCTCCATTTTGATGTGCTCTTCATCCCTTTTTATACTTGTATTGTGCTCCTCACAGACCTTGGATGGGTTTTTACTTGAGACATACGCCAAATTTGGTAAAAGAAACCCGAAACTACTAAAAGTAGCATCAGCAACATTCCGTTCGACCAAACCTTCCTTGGTCGAGCAAAGCCTCCTGGTCGAGCAATGGTCGAGCAAACCTTCTGTAAGAATTTGGTCATTTTTCTCGACCAAACTTCATCCGTTCGACCAAGATGAAGCTGGTCGAACGGATCTCCTCTGGTCGAACAATCTTGCGCTGTCTCACCGTTTCGTACTTAACTTCCACATCCGACCTCCGATTTGCGTAATTCTTGCACTCACGCGATCCTCTCTTCCTTGGCTTTCTATATATATAAAAACTCACAGAAATACCAACATTTGAAGGTGTAACAAGTCACGCAAAGTGGCACAGCCATTCTATTCGGCACAGCGTGCGCGATATCACCACTTTGATCATAACTCCCTCGTTTTGATTCTGATTATGGTGTTCTTTATGCCAAAACGACCCTCTCTTCTGTGGCTTTCCAACCATGTATTGCACTTCCAATTCAGAGCTCTACACAAACACAGAAAATTACACAAGTTGGGCATGCATTTTTTAGCATCCTTGCACAAATTGCACATTTTCTCCAATTTTGCACTTTTGATCCTTTTTCCACCTAAAACACGATAAAACACCTCAAGTGCACCTTTTCATCACATATATTGAATATAAGATACTTGTGCTAATATATGACAACAATTCTCATAAAAAAGATGTTAGATTGGACACTAAAGCACTCTTATTTTCACTCTCAACAATCCCCCAAACTTACCCGTTACTCATCTCGAGACAACAAAATAAAAAAAAGAGAAAGAGATTAAGAAAATTAGTAGGGAAATATTGACTATGACCAATACTCCCTTCAAAATACAATTGTCCTCAACTTAGGTCATGTAACTCTCATTACATGTAATAATCAATTCAAAGCATACAAGATAAGACAATCACCACCAATTCAAATACTCCATTCACATGTTCTCTCAGGAAGTATATATCACTCGCACTGTAGTGTAAAAGATGTACAGTTATAGGATAAGGTGTTTACACTCAGATCAATTCAAGTGCATGCATAACCGTAAGCTTGCCAAATTTCTCAAACTCTCCACCACTTAAAAGTATGATTCGACAATAGGATCAAAAAGGACTTTTAATAGGATGTAATGTTGGCTCTTTGGTAAGGGTAGGAAAAAAATGGATAAAGTAACTCAATTAGTAGAAAATTATTACCGGAGATCTTATGTACTGCAAATTTTTACATTTCAAGGCTATCCAACTTTATGCTCTTTTAATTTTCTTTTCTCTCCTTTCCTTCAAGCTCAAAATACTTTTTCTTTCCTTTCTTATTTCTCGATGTACCAGTTTCGGGCACTAACCCTAAGCAACTTATTCTTCAACTCATAATTACTTGTACAGCTCCAAATATTTTATTCCTTCCAAACTCCATGAAAATCAACTTCACACACTTTGACAACATTTAATTCTTCACTAAATATAGGAATTTAAGGCTCAAATAGGATATCAAAGTGACTATCTTCGTAGGTTGCCAAAGAAATAAGTTTTTTAAGCTCAAAAGGGCTAACTACAGATATATAATTATTTGGTAGGAAATTAAATGGCAAAGTGACTCATAAATTATCAAATATGGCCTAAACCATCTCCCATCATCTAACACATGTAGTTTCAAGTAAGACAAGAGGCAAGTTCTAGAATACACACACAAGAATGATACTCACAGAAAAGAAATATCATGTGATTATTTAAAATGATCAACGAGGCTCAAAATCTCACATGGGTTTTTAACAAGTAACAGAGCACCTTTCATGGTAAATAATATCCCACAAATACACATAGAACTTCATATCGCATTATAACTCATGCACACTTCCTTCATCAATTTCAGGAGCATATGAATTTCAGGCACAATTTAAAACAATATAAGCTCACATGGATCACCAAAACATAAACTCAATCCTTCCACTCCATGAATTTAAAGCAAACATAAAATTTAGAAAAAGAAAATGAGGGCATCTGATTTTTCTTCAACGTACGCATGAGCTCCTCGAGTTGTTCAACTCGGTAATGTCTCGTCTTTCAACTCTAGTATCTTTTCTATCATCAAAGCTCAAGCACACTCATCATCACAAGGTTCATTAATAATAAAATAGGAGAACTCTAAGAACGGCTCAATTGACTATCTAATCGACTCCACACACTAGAAACACCACTGAACACTAGGCAAATTGCAAAAAATTGACAGATCAAAACCGATTAAAGTTTCGACATACCGCAAAAAATCAACTCCCCTAGCAAACATTACAAAGAAAAGATTATACTCTTGGTGCTTCAATGAGGTAAGAACATCACACCTCCCCAAACTTAGTAAAAACGTAAGTCGAAACTAAGTTTGCAAAGAGATGTAATTGCCAATTAGTAAGCACTTTAAATATAAAAATTTCTTACTCACACGAAAGAATAAAGCAATAAAATGGAAGGGCAAGCTCCCAATAGGGGCTCATGTTTAATGCCGGAGAGTCGTGACAGATGTAACCTATTGGACTACAGGATCAGAGGACGTTCTTGTCGCATCCTCACCTTCAAGTACTTTCTTTCCCTCTTCTTATCTACACTCAGCACCTCACCTTTCTTGGTCACAAATACATTATTCTTGGAATTACCTTCATCCCATGGCTGTCTAGACACCTCCTTGTCAATCTTCCACTCAAATTTAGACTCATCTGTCTTAGAAAAATCAAGATTAAACAAGTTAGAAATCACATCTATGCTCTTGCATGATTGAGTCTCCATGGGCATCTTCATTGCATGATCAAGAGAGAAAACCACATCTTCATTATCCATCTGTAGTCTAAGCTTCTCGGCTCTCAACTTCTTTGTTATTTCCCACTTTTTCTCTACTATAAGCTTATTATTCTACTCTTAGGATGGCTCTGGAGTGTTCTGAACAACAGATGTAGCATTTGGTATAGAAATGGGCACTGAACGAACCTGTTCGACCTCTGTTCAATCATAATGGTCTAGTCGAACAGAAGGTGCTTGGTCGAACAACTTCTCTGATTCCAAGTTCACGTTCTTCTCCTATTGCTCCACCAGTGTTCGACCTAGTTGATCTGGTCGAACAGATGTGTTTTGGTCGAACGGCGGAATAGAAAATAGAGCATCGAAATTCTAGTTTTCTGAAGTTTGTTCAACCTCAGCTCGACCATCACGTCTGGTCGAGCTGATGAGGGATGGTTCGAACAACTTCCCTGCTTCCTTCATTTTTGCCAGCTGTCCTCATAGGGCCTTCGTACTGCATCCCGAACCTCAATGTGATGGTATTATTCTCCAATGTTTGTGTGAATTGATTCATATTCGCGGCCATTTGCCCCATAATCAAGGTAAGGTCCTTCAACTGCTTAGATAAATCTGCATGATCAACATTCATTCTCGCTTCAATGCGGTCAACTCTTGTATCAGTCTCAGCCATGTATCGATTGAAGGTATCTTCAACACTCTTACTTCTTGCTGCATACTAGGCCCCCTTTGTGTCAACTTTGTAATCTGCTTCTGCTGGGACTCTAGTAGCTTGTTGATGTTAGCTAAACTAGAGACGATCTCATCATCCCTATTCGACTTCACCACTTGATGCTCAACCTGTGCCACCGTACCAAGTTCATATGATCCTCTTACTCTTTTCATAGGCCAGTCACGTGAATTCATAGAGATGTCTTCAAATAATTTTTCTGCTTCAAGTGTTATCTTAGATAATAGCGCTCCTCTTGATGATGCATCAGTAAGAATACACGACTCACAATTCAATCCATAATAGAAGATCCTTATATATTGCGCCTTAGACATTTCATGTTGTGGGCACCGCCTGAGCATGTCTTTGAACCTATCCCACGCCTCATGAAATTTCTCACCCTGATTCATAACAAATTGGGTGATCTCTTGCCTCATTCTTAAGATCCTTGAGGGTGGCATATATCTCTCCAAGAACTTTTGCTGCAGTTGGTCCCATATAGTGCAATCTGTGGCATTAAGAGTCTCATACCAAGCTTCTACCTTATCAATTAATGAAAACTTGAATAGGGCAATCCACCTAGCATTATCATTAGCTCCAACTCCCTTTTGAGTGTTTGCATAACCAAGAAATTTTCAGAGATGCTGATATGGATCTTCAAAGCAACCTCAGGAAAAATGATTCTTCTCTACCATGTTAATAAGAGCGGGATGTATCTCAAAATCATCATCTTCCCCCCTTGCTCCTATCAACCCCATGTTATCAATTCCATAGTTTGTGAAAATTTCAGTTATGGCAACATTATTCGGATTATGTCTTGCTCCGATCATGTTTAGCGTAATGTGTTATTCGTTTCTTTCCTTCCTCTCCTTTCTAGTGCATAAGTACCTCAGAAAAATTAAAGGTTATATAGAATTAAATAATCACAAATTAAAGTCTTAATCAAACTAGAAATAATAAACTAATAATAACAGCCTTCCCCGACAACGACGCCAAGTACGTGATGCGCATTTTCTTTGCACGCAAAATTAATCCCCAAGTATTAAAGATATCAATTCAGGTTAAGCAAGCGACCAAGTTAATATCGAACCCAAGGATGGCGTATTATCAATTTAATTATTGTCTAAATTAATTAAGACAAGATGGGAATAAGATTTGAGATTTAATTATTAAACTACTAAACAAGTAATTAAAATAGTAAAAAAAATAGAATATCAATCAAAGAATACAAAAGTGGATCAAGTAGGAGAATAGGTAGCCCTAGGATAATCAAGTTTCACGCATTAATTTTCCTTCCGTGTGTTGATGTCCGACTCTGCCTTGTGGAATATGGATGCATCACTAAACCATGCATATTTACTTTATAGACATAAGTAAACATGCTGTAACACGTGTGAATAACCTCGGAGCAAGAGATATAACTCCACCCTCTTTCTACGTACAATCAGTATTAATTATTTCCCTGGCCAATTGGTACTCTAACCCGATATGATCTCCCTTTATAGGTACTATAAAATTATCCTTTTCATCCTACTTAATAACTCGAATTCAATTCAATTAATAAGTATTCATATATGATAGTTCTAATGAAGCTTCGGAGTCCCTTCACTTAGAATCATAACATGGAATCCTGTTCAGCGGTGAACGCACTCAATCTACAACCAAGATATATATTCAAACTCTATATACCAATTGAAAATGCACAAAACGATCATGAATATGGATTAAGAAAGCACAATCATATATAAAATAAATCCACAAGTAGTGTTGTGCAGAGTTTATTGATGTGAAGTGTTGAGACCAGTGTCATCACATCTGGAATCACACCTGTCCTCCACCAATTTTTATATTAACCACTAATGTTGTTTTGTTGTTTCGACTGGTGATGTGCTTAATATTGCTTTCAGGGTTGTTGCGGTTGAAGTGCTGAACGTTTTGGATGCAAAGACCAAGTCAAACGCAGACCTTAAAGACCCTGGAGCAAACTGGAAAGATTTGGAAGCTCTTTGAGCCTGTATGAGTGGAATCCACATCTCCTACATGAGCCACTAATCATTTGGAGCCCACAACCATTTACAAATGGAAGCTGCTAGTGCCAAGTCAAGTGATCAAAAAGGCAATCCCACTATACAGTGTAAAAGATCCTAGATAGGTTTCTGTCATAGTGTTTGTATTGGTGTTGTAACACTTGGTTCAACATCCGTTGTCTACTGTTATTCCTGTACGTTTTGTGTGCGCTGTTCACAGGCCGTGGAAGCCCACATGTGTAGTAGGCTTAGATTCTAACAAGTCTAGGTTCTGCCATTTGGGAACACGTTTAGATTTTAGATCCGATTTTGTATTCGAAGGGTAGAAAAATTATTTCCACACCTAAGAGTTTATTTTTGTAATCACATTTTCCAATAGTGATATTAGTGTTGGCAATTGGATCGTGCGGTTCAACGTGATCATTAGTAAAATAGGTAAACAAAATCAGCGGAAGCATAAAACGTGTTTATCGTACTTCTGGGTCGATGTAGAGGATGAACAGCAGTGAAGAACACCTCTGATCTTCTACCGTATGTCCCAAAGTCAACTCTGGTGTTGGGTGGTCAACAATCCCCAGAGTTCTCTCAATCTGCTCTATGTTCTCTCCCGTATGTCAAATGAGGCACTGACTTAGGTTTAACAGGAACTGAGATGACTTATATACTTGGGCTACAGCAGGGACCAGTAGGAGAAATTGGGCTGGGCCTCAATTGAATTTAATTAACCAAGCTTAGCCCAAAGCTTTTAATTAAATCCAATAATAATAATATAGTCCACTAAAATATTATTAGTGCACTACCCGTCCAATCCCAAAATTATGTTCTGGGCTCCTTCTTATTATAAGCCCGATAGTCTCCCCATGTTTAAGATATACAATGTCCATTAATTAATTAAGTTACTGACAACTCAAATTAATTAATATCTCATCCGAGAGTAGTACCACTCAACCTTATTATCATGCCGGAAATTAATCCACTTGCAAGATTTACATGATAAACCTTATGAGCTCCTCAAGGGGACATCATCAACCTATAACGGACATGGATTCCTTCTACAATCAACATCACACCATAGATACAGCACTACTTCCCAACTCACCGAGTTTGTTGATTTAATACTTATAAATCTCACCCATTGATGAATCAAAGAAATACATACTGCCCTACGTGTCGAGGTTATTGTATAGGGATTAAGAGCACGAACTTCCATAATAACAGAGATCAAGTTCTACTATATAGTCAGTATAAGAAGAACGACCTCAGGTGGTCTTGCTCAATACACATAAGTGCACTAATGTGATTCTATAGCCAATACAAGCTAATACCAAACCACACTACAACCATACCGATAGAGAGTCCCCGTCTATCTCAGTTGTGAGCATCTGTTTATACTTTATAAGGAAACCGATAATATGATCTTCTGCGTGTTGTCGCACAACATATTATCTACAGTATAAAGTAAATGGACTATTGCATCATGCATATAAAATAAATTATAAGATGCAATCATTTGATCAATGATTCTCATTTCAAATATTGTTATGACATTGTTCATACTAAAGCTAGACTTTTAGCATACAATCCAACAATCTCCCACTTATACTAAAAGACTATGCTGTCATGTCTTCTGTCATACATCTGATTCCTACTCCCACTACACGACCATTAAAAGCTCTCGCCTTAAGGTCCTTGTAAATGGATTTACTAGGTCATCATCCGATGTAATCTAGGCAACAACAACCTTTCCCTCAACATACGATTTCTCGTAATAGGTGGTACTCGCGCTCCATGTGTTTAATTGCCTTATGGACTCGTGATTCCTTCAAGTTTGCAACTGCACCAATATCATCAATGTAAATTGTGATTACCTTGGGCAAACTTAGAAACACTTCAAAATCCATCATGAAGTCTCTAGAGTCATATAGATACTTTGGCTGCCTCATAGGCTCCAATTTATCATATTTCCATGATGGAGTCCGGAGTTTGAAATATATTTCTATATAACACTCCTCCAAATTATGACTCTACTTCCTAAGATTAAACACATAACCTTTGAGGTGAATTTACTGCCGTCCAATCTGACTAAAAAATCTGAATCTACGTAATCCACAAGAAGCAGTGAATCTGTCCAGTAAGTACACATATAATTTTCAGTCCTTCTCAGGCACTTTATATATATCTTACTACAGTTCATCATTCTTGTTCCGGGTTACGTTGATACCCACTGTTCATGCATTCAGCAAAACAGATATCCAACATCGTTCATAGCATTCCTTAGATTAAGCTTCCTTATTCGCCGAAGCATAAGGAACCGCTTTCATCCTATTTATCTTCTTCTTGTGTCTCAAAGACACATTCACTTAGATAAATTTATATGCTAAACGAGTATGGACTGTATCATTTTATGAAACTTGAGATAAGCATAATATCCTTTCTTGTGATCCGTATTACCGTGATCAAAAGGATATATTTTGCCTTTCTTAAGTCCTTCATCTCTACCGCTTTATTTACCGTACCCATACGCCCGATAATACTCTTTCATTGTCTCCAATGAGCAAGATACTATCTACGTATAGTACAAGAAACACCACCACGTTTCTGTCACTCTTTACAACACACAAGACTCATCCGCTCATTGATTTAAATCCATGCCACTGGATTACCTAATCAAAACAGATGCTTCACTATCTTAAAGCTTGCTTTAGTCCATCGCTGGACAATTTTAAGCTTACTATCAAAATGCTATTAGTACTTTGCAATGAATTACTCTGGTTGTTTCACATAGATGTTTTCCTCAGGACTTCCAATCAGGAAAGTTGTCTTGACATCTATTTGCTGTTCCTCATAGCAGCAATAAAAGAATCCGGATCAACATAAGCATAGCTACCAGCGAACATGTGTGCTCATAATCGAACCATTTCTTTCTGAGTACACCTTTTCGCAATAAGCTTTGCTTCCAAGGGTTTTCACCTTACCGTATGATCCTCTTTTATTTCCCTTGACCACTTGCAATGGCTTTTACACCATTTTAGTGATCCTTTAAGCTCCAGACTTAATTTAGAATCCGTAGATTCTATTTCAACATACATTGCAACTTACTAAGATTCTGCATTTTAATCTTGTAGTGCTATGTCGTATTCGTGGGACAATACCATGTTTACTAGGGATCAAGTCTTACGACTCTCCCAAAACATATATTTATGGGTTGTCATACAACCCTCCCACTACGACAAGGCACTACATGTAATTGTGTATCAGTCGTGACACGCGTTGCAGTTTACCTTGTGGTATATCCTCTTGTACACTTGGTACTTATACTTAGTGTTTTCCTCTCACTTCCTTTAGAACAACTTATACATGGGTTTGTGATTTATTACATAGTCCTTTTCCAAAAAATCTAGTTATTGAGTT
Organism: Pogostemon cablin; assembly: GCA_023678885.1. NCBI lineage: Eukaryota > Viridiplantae > Streptophyta > Magnoliopsida > Lamiales > Lamiaceae > Pogostemon > Pogostemon cablin. The sequence continues at coordinate 15,419,290 of CM042953.1, read as the reverse complement.
AACAATTATCCTTCGATCTTTTGGACTAAATAAATCACCCTCCATTTTTCTAGGATATCCCATATATAGACAAACGTTTCACGAATTACTGTATCTAGGGCATATCCATAAAATGAATTTAATTATTCCAAATAATTCATCATCTATCTAATCATAACCATAAGAGCTTTATACCTTCAATCCACCACACCATTCAGCTGGGGCATGCCCGGTGTAGTCAACTTGAGATTTAATCTCAACTTTTGATTAATAGCTCCTAACTATCCCAAGAGGTATTCGCCATCACGATTGAATCGTAATGACTTAATATATTTTCCATGACGATTCACTGTACCAGCCTTACAATTCTTGAATTAATCAAAGAACTTAGACATGCAGTGCATCAAATAAATATATTGATATCCTGAATAATCTTCGAATATTCATAACCATCTCTCGCCTGGATAATATTAGGTTCGCTTGAATCAGAATGAACTAATTCCAACATATATATCTTTGTCTCTACACCCCACAGCCTTGAAAAGGCAGTTAATCATTTTTACTTCCAAGCAAGACTCGCAAGGCCGATAGTTTCCACTTCAGATAAACCTTACGGTCTATCGGCTATCAACTTTTGAATCCTACTCAAGTAAAATGAATTAGTCACAGACGCCAAATGTATGTTTAGTTCATTTCTGAAGGTTCCTTTCTCTTACTAATATTAGAAAATGCATTATTTAATTACCATTTGTTGCATCTGTGGGATGTACATGATTCAAGAGTATACTTTTAATCCACCAACGTACTTTTAACGAATTATAGCCTCATTCCTCATTACTATGACCATGTCATTTAAATGAAATGAAGTATCCATCCGTTAATGCATAGAAACCGAAATTAAATTCTTTCTATGAAACGTACGTAAAGACAATTTCTCATAATCAATCGTTTATTCTTATCATGAGATATATAAACAACTCCCACTGCAATAGCAACTACCTTTGTAGTTTTACCCATGTTATTAACAATCTTATCCTTACTCAGTGATAAACATTTAGTGATTCCAGTATATACATACTTCGTATTAGTAGATGCCATCACTAATCATGTTCAAACCATTAGTAAATAAGATATTAAATTTGTTCACATCATGATGAAAATTGGCTTTCTTTTGCCATATGTTTTGTTAGAAGTTTCCCTCCATTTACATCCTCTTGTAATTCAGGTGGAACTTACTCAAAACGTCTAGGCAATTATGAAGAATAAAATTGACTTAGGTTTCCCTTTCAATTTCTATTCCAAGCTTTTCCAATTCATTCATCAATTCAACCATGATCTTGCGCCTTTTTAAATTACTCAAGTATCCGAAGAGTTACATGAGATCATCATATTTCTATGAACCTCTCATCTCTTCACTAGAAACTTTAATAGGCATCATGAGACGTCTTATGTGAGAACACATTTTTATTTTCTTAAGCAGTAATTTTCAAAACCAAGATTCTTTTTTAATCATCTAATTTGGACAAGTAAATATAATGTCTTTTAGTTAATAATTAGTGAAATAAAACCATTCGAAATTCATAGAATCACAAATAAATATTCCGATCAAATCTTCGAATTTTATCCTTTTATATTGATTCCCTCAAAATAATATAAAATAAAATTCACCGACATCTCAAGCACCGTGAGTCTGCAAGCCACGTTAGGGTGGATGTTTACAAACCCGAGCATTTACAAGAGAAGGTTTTACCCATTAATTTCATTTGTCAACCTAACTTTATGACAAAATAATTAATAGTCGGTTCCTCTTTAGCCATGTAAATAATAGCAGTGACTCCGTTGGGGAGGATACTAATTATTCACATCTAAGTGTACACCATTATTTGATCCCAAGTCCGCTGCCCAAGCTTATGTGCCTTACTGTTAGAGAAGTACACACGCGCTCAGATAACTTTCTACAATCATCAATTATATAAGTTTGTACTAGTGAACCGCATATAAGCTCATCCGTTAGGGAGGAAGGCACTATAGCCAACGCGCAAGTCCATATGCATCACATTACAAACAATAATTATTTAAAGAAGTTTGTACCAGTGATCAGTGAATAAACTCATCCGTTAGGGAGGAAGGCTCTATTGCCAACGCGCAAGTTTACTCACATCACTTACAAACCAATAATGGAGGCCGTGGGAATTAATTACCAATCCCCTCTCCCACTTAGTTATTTAATTTCCGAGGGTTTTTAACATGCATATAATATTCCAGAATAAAATATACAACTTAGACATGCTTCTATTAACAGTAATTTAAATAAATAAATCATATAGAACATGCCTTTCACATATACAACAATAATTGACAATTAAATCAATTAATCAGTTATATAACATTAATTAATTGCATAATTAGTGGATCAATCAATTTGGGCCCAAGAGCAATAAATAAGCACAAAATGAGCAGCAGATTAAATAATTAATCAAGCCCATTATCCATGGCCCATAATCTTACCCCAAAATCAAATTAAGTCCACCAAGCCCACTAGCACAAAAAGTCCATTAATAAAATTAATTAATCATGCTTGGCCCATTACCCACAATTAATTAAAACCAGCAATTAATATTGGCCCAGCAGCCCAAAACATATTTTAATTAAATTGGACCCCTAAGCCCAACAACCAAATTAAAATAAATAGAGCCAGCCCACTATTAATCCACAGCCCATAAGCATCTTAATTAAATATGGGCCCAACAGCCCATAACCAAATTAAAATTGAGCCTAGCAGGGAGCCCAAAACCAATTAAATTGAGCCCATCAGGCACCCCCACAAGAAAAATTGGGCCAACAGTGCAAAAATAATAAAAAAGGCCCAACATCAACTGCTGCCCTAGAAATAACCCCAGCCGCTTCTCCAGCCGAAGCAAACACCGGTGCCACTGCTCTCGGTTTTCGTGCCGTCAGCCACTGGAATTGCACCTTCAGCCTGCTGCCGTGAAGTTCCGACGCCGCTGCAGGTCCGACTCCCAGCGCAATCCCACGAAGCAGCGACGACAGCCATGGTTACAGGCATCATCACGACTCGCCTGGGATGCAGCCACAAGCAGCTGTCATCTACGACCACTCAGCAATCGTGCGTCGATCCAGCGCACCCGACAACGACCGTCACGTTTCCGCTGAGTCTGCCGTACCACATACTGGGATCGGCCGCTCGCCACCGCGTCATCGCAATATGTCCGACTCGCCCAGTTCGCCGTCGATCTCAGCTCACTCGCCTGGAGCGCGCCGTCAGACCTCCGGCCGCCAGCCGCCATGGATTCCAGCAATGCACACGCTGCCAATCGATAGCCGCCGACATAACCAACTACCAGTGCTACGAGGCGCCGCTTGCAGCCGGCGTCCACGCCCACAGCCGAACCTAGATCCAGTTTCGTCGGCGCCGCTAGAGCCGCCTCCAGCCGCCGCTGACCGCCGCTCGAGGATAACACAGACTCGCCGGAACCCTTGGAGGAATCGCCCGATCGCCGCCTTGATGCGCCCCCGGAACCAGTCTTGGCCCGATTGAGAACTCCCTCAGACTCGATAGGGAGTGGTTGAGACCCGATGGGAAGAACAATCGACTTGCCTGGATTTTGCAGTAGACGTGATCGGAGCACCCAATTCATGCCAACCCTGTCGCCGTTTTGCCATCGAAGATCACGATCGCTACCAGCGGCCCCACACCAGTCTTGCCGTGTTGTAGCCCTCACTGTTCAGTCCTTTTCTTTCCGTGAACAGAGAGGGTGAAAGAATAGGAGTTGTATGGTGGTTTCTTTCTTTCATACGTGTTTGATCGCAGCGATAAAGGATAGCAGATAGGGATTCAAGTATTAAAACTATAACCTAGTTTTCTTTTTCTTGTGATAATTAACAGATTAAGTCACATAATCACAAAAAAACTATCAAACTTGCTATCAATAAGACAATCAACACATGAAAGGCATAAACTATACCTAACGTCTCACGTCTCACCACGAAACCAACGCTCTGATACCAATTGTTGGCAATTGGATCGTGCGGTTCAACGTGATCATTAGTAAAACAGGTAAACAAAATCAGCGGAAGCATAAAACGTGTTTACCGTACTTCTAGGTCGATGTAGAGGATGAACAGCAGTGAAGAACGCCTCTGATCTTCTACCGTATGTCCCAAAGTCAACTCTGGTGTTGGGTGGTCAACAATCCCCAGAGTTCTCTCAATCTGCTCTCTGTTCTCTCCTGTATGTCAAATGAGGCACTGACTTAGGTTTAACAGGAACTGAGATAACTTATATACTTGGGCTACAGCAGGGACCAGGAGGAGAAATTGGGCTGGGCCTCAATTGAATTTAATTAACCAAGCTTAGCCCAAAGCTTTTAATTAAATCCAATAATAATAATATAGTCCACTAAAATATTATTACTGCACTACCCGTCCAATCCCAAAATTATGTTCTGGGCTCCTTCTTATTATAAGCCCGATAGTCTCCCCATGTTTAAGATATACAATGTCCATTAATTAATTAAGTTACTGACAACTCAAATTAATTAATATCTCATCCGAGAGTAGTACCACTCAACCTTATTATCATGCCGGAAATTAATCAACTTGCAAGATTTACATGATAAACCTTATGAGCTCCTCAAGGGGACATCATCAACCTATAACGGACATGGATTCCTTCTACAATCAACAACACACCATAGATACAGCACTACTTCCCAACTCACCGAGTTTGTTGATTTAATACTTATAAATCTCACCCATTGATGAATCAAAGAAATACATACTGCCCTACGTGTCGAGGTTATTGTATAGGGATTAAGAGCACGAACTTTCATAATAACAGAGATCAAGTTCTACTATATAGTCAGTATAAGAAGAACGACCTCAGGTGGTCCTGCTCAATACACATAAGTGCACTAATGTGATTCTATAGCCAAGACAAGCTAATACCAAACCACACTACAACCATACCGATAGAGAGTCCCCGTCTATCTCAGTTGTGAGCATCTGTTTATACTTTATAAGGAAACCGATAATATGATCTTCTGCGTGTTGTCGCACAACATATTATCTACAGTATAAAGTAAATGGACTATTGCATCATGCATATAAAATAAATTATAAGATGCAATCATTTGATCAATGATTCTCATTTCAAATATTGTTATGACATTGTTTATACTAAAGCTAGACTTTTAGCATACAATCCAACAATTAGTGCCATGAGGCCGCCACAAACTTACAGAAGTTTGTGGAAAGATTGAGTAATCCGTGTGTTAAAAGTCTTCCGCTGATTTACAACTTGTTCTGTACTTAGTCAAGTTACATTCTGATACATACCGTGTTGTTCAAAGTGTCACCACGTTTGGGACAACATCATACTGAAAACATACTTTGCACCATTGGGCACCCGGCAAGTGGCATCAGAGCCAATACTTGACGATACTAAGTGTTGATTCCTGGTGTTAAGTGTTAAGTTATTATGGATTACTCTGCATTTGTCACCCATCCTCCCATTCTTGATGGAACAAATTATGCCTTGTGAAAAACCCGTATCAGGTCATACGTCAAAACATGTGACGATAAAGCTTGGAAGATCATTCTTTCTGGATGGACACCTCCCACTGAAGAAGATAAAGATGGAGATCAGATTCTAAAAGATGAACTCAATTGGACTGCCGAGGGGAGCAATCTATCTGCACACAACTGCAAAGCTCTCAATGCAATCAGCTCTTCGGTTGATCCAGTGATGTTCAATTTGATTCAGAATTGCATATCTACTAAAGATGCATGGGAAAGACTACAAGAACACTATGAAGGTTCTGGTAGTATCAAAAGGGCAAAGGCAAGGCTGCTGAGCATGAAGTTTAAAAGCTTGAGGATGAGAGAAGATGAGAACATCAACTCTTACAATGAAAGCATGTATGAAGTCGTGAACAAGCTACAATCACCTGGTGACCTAATTTCCAATTCCAGGTTAGTAAACAAAACACTTCGTACACTTCTTAGGAGATTTAATAGTAAAGCTTGTGCTATAGAAGAAGCTAGGAATATTGATACTATGAGTCATAATGAGCTTATGAGCATTTTGAAAACCTATGAAATGGATATGTCTCAACAAGATTCTGCATATGATAGAAAAGGTTTGTTGTTTTTAAAAGTGATGCTCCTTCATGTTCTGGAAGGACTTCAACCATTACTGAAATTTCACAAGTTGATGAAAATGGTGATGACATTTTAGATGACACTGATAATATTGCTTTACTTGCCAAGAAATTTGAAGCCTATTTGAGAAATCAGAAAACAAGTCTAAAGCAAATACTCAGCCTATGATAGAACATTCTCCTCATACTCCTCAAACGCTTACTCGAAGACCCACTTAAATAAAACTTAAGTATGATCCTTAATTTAGAAAGACCCTCATTTGTAGTGAATGTACTGGTTCATGCAAATGAATGTGCTAACACTCTTTTGAAGAGAATGATGACCTTAAATATTTCCTTGAGTGATGATGAATCTGAAGGTGATCAAGAGACAAAGGATGAAGTATTTCTGTCAGAATGTGTAAGTGAAGGACTTTCTGGAAATGACTCAGATGTTGAGTTGGATGTGAAAGCATCTACTTCGACATCAAGCAAGGTTTAGTCGATTTCTGATTCTAATGTGAAATGTACTAATTCTTTTTATACTAGAGCAGGTACATCTGAAGAGCAATTGGAAAGTAAAATTGCTGAACTTTTGAAAGAACTTCAAAAGGTCAACCAAGAGAATGATGGTTTGATTGAAACTATCACAAGACTTAAGGTATATCTTACTAGAAAGGATGCTGAAATTTCAAAACTCCAAGAAAAATTGACTGCTTCAACACTAAGTTTCAAAAAATACTCTAAGAGTACATCTGTCATGAATGAAGCTTTGTGTGTTGGTAAATCTGATATGAGTGGTCTTGGATTTTCTAAAAGCTCTAACCCTTTTAATTTTGATAAACCTGTAAATTTTGTGAAACCTAGATCAAAAAGTTTTTCTAAAAAGTTTCCAAAACAGAGAGGCAAGAGAACTTTTATCTGTCATTACTATCCAGTTCCTAGTCACATTCATCCATTTTGATTTAAACTGAAAGATGACTTGTTCTCTGGAAAAGTGTTTCCTGAAATTTTGCCACACAAGTATTCACACACACCAAAAACTGCTTGGGTCAGAAAACCAAAAGTGTTATCTAATGTGGTTTGTACTTCTTTACAAGCATGCGTACCTGGTTTATGGTATTTTAATAGTGGTTATTCTAGATATATGACTGGAAATGTTGAATATTTGAAAGATTATGAAGCTTTTGATGGTGGTAAGGTTACTTATGGTGGTGGCTCTAAGGGTAACATTGTTGGTAAAGGAACTTTAAATGTTAAAGGTTTCCCAAATTTAAAGAATGTGCTGCATGTTGAAGGTTTGCGTGCTAATTTGATAAGCATAAGTCAATTATGTGATGATAATTTGCATGTAAAATTTGACAAGAATTCATGTTTTGTATTAAATGAAACTGATGAGTGTGTGATGGTTGGTAATCGATTTGTTGATAATTGTTATCTGATTGGTAACAACACTTACTACAACACCTCACAACATGATGAAAGTGTACTTTGGCATGTAAAACTTGTCCATGTAAATTACAGAAATTTACAAAAATTGGTTAAGTTGGAAGCTGCTAAAGGATTACCTAAGCTCAGTTTCAAAGACCCTCCCATTTTTGGTTCATGCCAAAAGAGTAAGCAGGTAAGGTCTTCACACAAAATCACCACTATGTGCACATCTTCAAGATGTTTTGAATTGTTTCACATGGATCTTATGGGTCCTATGGAGACTGAAAGTCTTGGTGGTAAAAAGTATTCTTTAGTTGTGGTAGATGATTTTTCTAGATTTTCATGGGTTGAATTCATTAGAGAAAAATCAGATGTTTTTGAAGTGTTTAAAGTTCTTTACAAAAGGTTCAAAAATGCTTTCAATCTTAAGTTTTTTAGGATTAGGACTGATCATGGTAGAGAATTTGAAAATAACATGTTTTCTGAAAACCCCACAGCAAAATGGTATAGCTGAAAAAAAATAGAACTCTGCAAGAAATGGCTAGAGTCATGTGTACTTCAATGAATGTGTCTAAAAGATTTTGGGATGAGGCATTGAACACTGCATGTCATGTGTCTAATAGAATTTGGTTTAGACCAGGTAGTTCTATTACATCTTATGAGTTGCTGTATAGGAGAAAACCCAACCTGAAATACTTTCGTGTATTTGGTTGCATGTGCTATATTCTGAATGATAGAGAGTATCTTTCAAAGTTTGATTCTAAGAGTGATAAAGGTTTTTTCTTAGGGTATTCTAAGAATAGCAAAGCATACAGTGTCTTTAATCTTAGAACCAGATCTGTTCAAGAATCTGTAAATGTGGTATTTGATGATACATCTAATATTGCAGGTAAAAAGATGGAAGATGACATCTCTGATCTGATTGAAATTGCAGAACCAGTAAACAATGTTGAGCGAAAAGTGATCACATCACCTACAACATCTGAGAATGAGTCAGAAAACAATGAGAATCAGATCCACAGAACTCCCAGGAATTCTCTTAACTACAGATATAAGAAGGATCACCCTTCTTCACAGATCATAGGAGAATCCCCAGTTGGGGTTCAAACCAGAAGAAAAGGTAAATTTAGAGATGTGGTAAGATCAGTTTTCATGTCCAACATATGCAATCAGGTATGTGCTGAATATTATTTTTCTTCTGTAGAACCCAAATATGTTTCTGAAGCTTTAAAAGATGAATGTTGGATTCAGGCTATGCATAAAGAACTTGAACAATTCACTAGGAATGATGTTTGGAGTCTAGTTCTTAGGCCAACAAATACTAATGTCATTGGAACTAAGTGTATTTTCAAGAACAAAACTGATAAATCTGGTAATATAGTAAGAAACAAAGTTAGACTTGTTGCACAAGGATGCACACAGGTTGAAGGGATAGATTTTGATGAAACGTTTGCACCTGCTGATCGGTGTTATTTTCACCTAGATTTTTTTGTCTTTTTATTATGTATTTTGTGTGTTTTTATTCATTTTCTATATCTTTTGGTGGTGTTATATGAAGATATGAAGATTTGTGATTTGAAATGATAAATGTGTGATTTTCATGATTATATGCCTTAAATTGTGCGATATTTGTAAATATTTAGAGAATTTGTATTTTTGTGTAATTTGTGTAATTTTAAGGTAAAAATGGAATCTAGACACGAAAAGGAAGATGTGGGAAAAAACAGAGCTCAATTCGAAGTTGAAATAAGAGAGAACGAGCTGAAGCAAAATCGCTGGAAATTGTACCAACTCGACCAGAGTCCGCAACTAGACACAAAATTCGACTAGAGTCCTGGACTCGACCACCAAGCTTGACCAGAGTCCTAAACTTGAGTTGAGTTGGTGCTGAAAGCTTGAAACATATGCCAAACATTGGCTTGTAACCGTGGGCATGCACCAACGTCAGAAATAGCTACACGCCCACGCCGAGGGCGTGTGCCGAACACGACCCGTGCTCCGTTAAATACTGAAAATGCATGACCAGTTTGTATAATTTTCATGTATTTGTGTAGGCCTCAAAACTAGGCGTGTGATATATGGTTGGAAATCCACAGAAAAGAGGATCTCTTGAGCGTAAGAATCACTCAAATTGGAGACTAAACGAAAAAGTTATGTGCGATACGGTGAGACTATACAGCACGTGCTGCCGAACTCGACCTGAGCTACACCAACCCGACCCGAGTTGGTGAATAAAATCAGTTTTAAGTGCTCCACATGTTCTAGAAGCTTCCATGGGGTATAAGAACCTATTTTGACCATAAATTACGAGAGGAATCATTTTGGATCAGTTTTCACACACACTAAATACCTAAATCACACACATTTATCTCCATCTCTTCCACCCTTCACTTCATCCATCCAATCCACTTGATCTTCTCAAATTCATCCATAAATCCATCCATCCACCAATCTAAGAAGAGAAATTCATCATTGATTGAAGATTTTAGCAAGTTCAAAGGGGAGGGAGTTCACCATCAAAGGGGAGCCAACTTACCTTTATTTTGTTATTTTCTTCATTATTTGGCTCAATTGGTGCATGACATGGATTGCATTGATTTTATGATGATTTGTAGTGGCTAGTTCTCATGTGAGGCTAGCAATATGATTGGTTAGATATTATGTAGATTTTGCACACCACATGTTTGATGAAATGATTGTTATGAATATTTTCTATCATGAATGCTTATTCTCATTTTATGTATAATTTTTTTGATTAAATTCTCTATTCATAGTGTTAGGATGGTCATTCCAATATTATGCTTAGTGATTTAATTGAATCATTGATTGAATGAGATGACTTAGTATGAGGAGAGGTAAGTCAAACCCTTCAAGTGCTTAGAACCTCATTGTGGGACACTAGTGATGAACTATTGAGGGAAACCAAACTTATGATCATAGTACCTTCATGGGAATTGAGAGTAAGAACAATACTAGGAGATTTAAACTTGTAAAAGAGTTGAGAACCTAATCACCTTGGCCATAGGAGTTAGGGGTACAAATGTGATTGCCCTTAATATAATAATATGAAAACCATCAATTCATGTGTGTGTGTGAGTCTATATATATGTTACCATGAATGTTTCTTGCCTTACATTATTCTTAGATTATTCACCTTCACCCATCATCCATCTTATTTGTACATGTTCTATCTTTAATTGCTTTCTTAGTTGTTAGTTTGTAGTATAATCAATCCTTCTTATTTGATTCGTCCTACTAGAGTAAAGCACTTCTCAAATACGGCTACCCACTTTCGCCCTTGGGTTCGATATTATATAAATTTTGCACTTGGTCGCTTACGTGCTACACACGATAGAGTACACTTGCTCTAAATCAATTTAACCCAAAATTGAAACCAAGTTCATGGCGCCATTGTCGGGGTGAAAGCCTTCGGTGTAACGTGTTTGGATTTGCTAGCTCTACTTAGGACATTCTTTTTCTTATTTTTGCATCTTATATTTGTTTTGAAAAATGTTTTTCTAACTTGTTCTTCTTGATAGGTACATCAATCTTGTAAGAAGGGAAGAAGGAACAAACCAAAAATAGTAAGTGGAGAAGAATTGTAGTAGATCTTGAGAAGAAGAGCAAAAATGGATCAATGCTACAATAATGGAATATATGGGGGATGGCAAGGAGCTTACAATGTTAATACATTCCAACCGTATCAAGGAAACACTTATTCCATTCCAAGTTCTTACAATCATCAAGTTCCTACGGTTACTCCTTTATCCGAAAATAGTTCCTTAATGGAATTGTGTAGAAGATATACTCAAGGGAGCAATGCAAAGCAAAGTTTTCAACCAAGTCTTCCTAGTTAGGGGCTCAATACTTTCAAAATATGCCAACATCTTATCCTACGGTGCGACAAGAGTGGATGATGTCATGTCCTCAAGTGGGGGATATTTCTTACATGCAAGGGAGTAGTTTCCAAAATAATGCTCATGGGAATCATCTCCAAGATCAAAAATGGCAACAACCGAGTAAAGAGATAAAGCCAACTGTAGAAGATAGAGATAGTAAACTCATGAGCATGTTGAATGAGATGATTGAATTTAGAAGAAAAATGAGTAAGGAAAATGAAAGGAGATTTGAGGCCCTAGAACATCGAATGAGTCAAATGATAAGAGAACACAACACTCTTCGTGAAATAGAGAATTTTGAGAAAAAGATTGAAGAAAATTTAGAGGTAGAAGAGTGTTCGTGGGATTATGAAGAAGACTCAAGAGATGTTGAGCTTATTGAGGATAAGGAAGACAAGGTAAAAGAAAGCTTAGAGGAGGAAGGTGAGATGAGTAAAGAGCCTAAGGTAGAAGAGATATTTGAGAATAAAGAGATTATCCAAGATGTCTTGTTTCTTGTTGATGAGAAAAATTCAAGTAAAGATGAAGAATCAAGTGATGAATATGAATTTGATGAAGTGGAACAAGGTCTAAGGGCACTTGATGATGAGTTCGGGAGTGAAATGAGCATTTCTACACCTTTTAACTCTTCAAGTTGCATTGAATTTTACAATATTATTTATATTGACTTTTTCTTACCTATTGATTTCTCTCAATGCCTTAGGTACAAAAGAGAGCTTGAAGAAATGTTGGGAACATACTTGGTAAAAAGGAATAAGTGGTGGTCTCGAAAGGAGCGGTCAATGAAGTGTAAGCTCAAACGAGTTGAATTCTTAAAGCCAATCTCAAAGGACGCTACTATGGTCGTTACTTGCCACAAATGCCTAATAGAGGAAGAAGCACAAAGATTAAAATTTAATGGCAAGAACGAATGATATCCTTGGCCATTCCGATAAGTTCTCCATAATCCGTCCGGATTGAAGATATTAAACTTAGCGCTGGATGGGAGGCAACCCATAGTTTATTTTAATACTTTCATTTAATTGCTTTGATTAAGTTTTCTTGCATTTTTGGTGTGTAGGTTGATTGTGCTCGTGAGAAAAATGCGTACTAAAAATACGGAATGTGCTTGATTTGAAGTGTGAAGGTACGTCTCACCACTTTTTGCAAACTTAAAGTTCAACTCTTGTTTCACTTTAAGTTTGGGGGGATAGTGTGTGGTGGACATACCTTGAATTGTTGTGATGCATATACTTCTCTACAAGAAGATTATTGTGGAAACTACAAGGATAAGTGCCACCACTTTCTGCAAACTTAATTCTCAACTTGTTTCGATTTAAGTTTGGGGGAGAGTACGTGGTGTCACTCACCACTTGAGTGTGCTTATTATGTTGATTGAGAGATCTTCTTGTAAAATTGGGTAAATTTTAAAACTTTTCTCATGAGTTTTGGCATGATTTTGGATCGTTTGGTTATGTTGAAGTGCATGCGAGTTCATTATTTTCTAGTGATTGTTGTGCTAATGGTGTTGATAAATTTTAGGGCATAAATGAAGTGTAGTGGAAGCACGAATTGAGCCTGGAAATTAAGTCAAGATTAGTTGAGCATGCAATTTGGAAGCCCGTGCCAATCATTTCCACTATCAAATGCCTTTTCAGGGAATTCACTTCACTATTCATCATTTCCATTTGCTTAGCATATACATGATTTTGAATTAGATTTGATTGGATTGGTATGCTACTTCATGTGTTATGTACTTGTGAGGTTTACTTGCTTTATTTAGGTTGTTTACTTGCTTTTTTTTATTTTTGATTGTGGTGGTAAAATCTTGAGCTTGAATGATATTGGATGATGAAGATATGTGCTTGATTTTCTCTTGATGGATGAATTTTTGCTTTTGCATGTTATGTGTTGTTGTATTGTTTCTTGTTTGGTGAGTCTTTTCTTATGTGTTGTGTTGTATTTTAATCCTTGTATAGGGTTGTTTGGTGGTTTGTTTCGGGATGTTGTTATTTAAAATTGTGACATGTCCTATTTAACTTGTTCAATTTTGAGATGAATTAAGGTGTAATGTGTTCCTAAAGGTCCGTGCAAAAGCTTGTGAGCGTTTGAGCCTCAACCGTGCATCCATGGTTAAATTTCTTAATGAGTGGATCGATTGAGCCTTGACAAACTAGAACTTGCTCATAGACTACGGAAATGAGCCCGATTGCTGGGGGTTGGTGATATGATCTTAGGCAATCCTTGTTACATTAAAGTCATCGCCATATATTTCCTTAAACTATACATCATCCCTAGTTAGCCATTCTGAGCCTTTAAGCCTATTTCTTGTGATATAAGCACATTACAAGCCTTGAATGCCCACTTGAGCCTTACATATATAACCTTTGTGTGGGTTATTAAGGAGATGATGGTTTACAAGGTTTGATGGTGAAGGTATGCAAAAGAAAAATGGAAATGGTAAACAAGCAAGAAAAGGATTAAAAGAGCTCAAGCAAAATGTACATTCAACCTCAACAAAAAAAGGAGCAAATCAACAAAAATATACTCAAGGTCGAAAGAAAGAAAGCATGTAAATTAAAAGAAGCTCAAGAGAATCCAAGGAATGATAATGATTAGAGCTTGTGATTAGAAAGAAAAGAAAGGAAGATAGAAACGTGAAGAAGTTGAAAAAGCTGATCATCTCTTCGATTATCTACACTTGAATAGTTACTTTTATCCAAATTTTTCTACCTTACCAAAGAGCCTAACATTACATCCAAAGATAAATAACTTTTTGATCACTTATTGAAACTAGGGTAGCTGGTGAATGTAGTTCGTGAGCAAGCCTATGGTGCGTTGGGTTCAATCGATTGATGTGTGAAAATTACCTTACTTCATAGACTGTTGAGTGCATTTGATACCCGTTGTGAGACCTGGACCGGAAAGGATTTTATTACTCTTAATTTTCTTAGACTTGAACTTGTTAATTTTTCATGTCATGATTTTAATGTTGTAGTGTGACTTGATATGATTTGTCGTCCTTGTTACTTATGATGTGTTATTACTTATATTCTTTAGGTCTTTCTCTAGGTGAAAATTCCTCCTCTCGTTTTCTTATTTTCGTTGCTCGAGGACAAGCAACACTTTAAGTTTGGAGAGTTGATCGGTGTCATTTTCACCTAGATTTTAGTGTCTTTTTATTATGTATTTTGTGTTTTTATTCATTTTGTATATCTTTTGGTGGTGTTATATGCAGATATGGAGATTTGTGCTTTGAAATGATAAATGTGTGATTTCCATGATTAAATGTCTTAAATTGTGCGATATTTGTAAATATTTAGAGAATTGGTATTTTTGTGTAATTTGTGTGATTTTTAGGTAAAATTGGATTCTAGACACGAAAGGAAGATATGGAAAAAAATAGAGCTCAATTTGTAGTTGAAACGAGGGAGAACGAGCCGAAACAAATTGCTGAAAATTGCACCAACTCGACCAGAGTCCGCAGCTAGACACAAAACTCGACTAGAGTCCTGGACTCGACCACCAAGCTCGACTAGAGTCCTGAACTCGAGTCGAGTTGGTTCTGAAAGCTCGAAATGTATGCCAAACACGGGCCTGTAACCGTGCGCATGCACCAACATCAGAAACAGCTACACGCCCACGCCGAGGGCGTGTGCTGAACACGATTGTGCTCCATTAAATGCTGAAAATGCATGCTTAGTTTGAATAATTTTTTTGTATTTGTGTAGAACTCGAAACTAGGCGTGTGATATATTGGAAAGCCACGGAAGAAAGGATTACGTGAGCGGAAGAATCACTCGAATTAGAGACCAAACGAGAAAGTTATGCACGAAACGGTGAGACTGCACAGGACGGCTGCTGAACTCGACTTGTTCTTGAAGTTTAAGGACCTGTTTTGACCACAAATTATGAGAGGAATCATTTTGAATCAGTTTTCACACACACTAAACACCTAAATCACACACATTCATCTCCATCTCTTCCACCCTTCACTTCATCCATCCAATACACTTGATCTTCTCAAATCCATCCATAAATCCATCCATCCACCAATCTAAGAAGAGGAATTCATCATTGATTGAAGATTTTAGCATGACCAAAGGGGAGGAAGTTCACCATCAAAGGGAGCCAACTTACCTTTATTTTGTTATTTTCTTCATTATTTGGCTCAATTGGAGCATGCCATGGATTGTATTGATTTTATGATGATTTGTAGTGGCTAGTCCTCATGTGAGGCTAGAAATATGATTGGTTAGGTATTATGTAGATTTTGCACACCACATGTTTGATGAAATGATTATTATAAATATTTTCTATCATGAATGCTTATTCTCATTTTATGTATAATTTATGTGATTAAATTCTCTATTAATAGTGTTAGGATGACCATTCGAATATTATACTTAGTGGTTTAATTGAATCATTGATTGCATGAGATGACTTAGTTAGTATGAGGAGAGGTAAGCCATACCCTTCAAGTGCTTAGAAGACATTAGTGATGAACTAGTGAGGGGAACCAAACTTATGATCATAATACCTTCATGGGAATTGAGAGTAAGAACAATCCTAGGAGATTTAAACTTGTAAAAGAGTGAGAACCTAATCACCTTGGCCATAGGGGTTAGGGGTACAAACGTGATTGCACTTAATATCATAATATGAAAACCATCAATGCATGTGTGTGTGTGAGTCTATATATACTTTAACATGAATGTTGCTTGCCTTACATAATTCTTAGATTGTTCACCTTCACCCATCATCCATCTTATTTGTACATGTTCTATCTTTAATTGCTTTCTTAGTTGTTAGTTTGTAGTATAATCAATCCTCCTTATTTGATTCATCCTACTAGAGTAAAGCACTTCTCAAATACGGCTACCCACTTTCGCCCTTAGGTTTGATATTATATAAATTTTGCACTTGGTCGCTTACGTGCTATACACGATAGAGTACACTTGCTCTAAATCAATTTAAACCAAAATTGAAACCAAGTTCACCTGCAGCTAGAATAGAGTCTATTAGGCTTCTTTTGGCTATTGCATGCTTTGTTGGTATCAAAATATTTCAAATGGATATTAAAGCTACTTTTTTAAATGGAATTTTAAATGAAGAAGCTTTTGTTGAATAACCAAAAGGTTTTATCGATCCTTTCTATCCTGATCATGTGTATAAACTGAAAAAAACTTTGTATGGTCTAAAGCAAGCTCCTAGAGCATGGTATGGTAGACTAACTAACTTCTTACTTCAATTTTGGATTCATTAGAGGTGAGATTGATAGAAATCTTTTCATTAACAATGAATCAGATGGTTTCTTGATTGCTCAAATCTATGTTGATGACATTGTATTTGGAGCAACATCACAAGTTATGATGGATAGTTTTGTGAAAGCCATGACTGCCACTTTTGAAATATGTCTTGTTGGTGACCTAAATTACTTTTTAGGGCTTCAAATTAAGCAAAGTGATAGTGGTATTTTCATCTTACAGAGTAAGTATGCTAAAAACTTGGTGAAAAGATTTAGACTTGAAAATGCTAAGCCTATGAAAACACCTATGGGAACATCACAGAAACTCTGAAGAGATAATGTTGGCCCTGATGTTGACCACACTCTGTATACATCTATAATTGGTAGCCTTCTGTACTTGACTGCTAATAGACCTGACATTATGTATAGCATCTATGTCTGTGCTAGGTACCAAGCAAATCCCAAGGAATCTCATATGAAAGCTGTGAAGAGGATTATCAGATATGTGGCTGGAACTGACAACATGGGGTTATGGTTTTTAAAGGACACTAACAGCTCTCTGGTTGGAGACAGTGATGCTGATTGGGCTGGTGATTATGATGACAGGAAGAGCACAAGTGGCGGATGTTTTTACATGGATAACAATCTTGTTTCTTGGCATTCTAAAAAATAAAATTGCATATCCCAATCCACTGCTGAATCTGAATATATTGCTGCTGGAAGTTGTTGCACACAGTTCCTTTGGTTAAAAAAGATGCTAGATGATTATGTTCTTGAGACTGACACTTTAATGATTTACTGTGATAACACGAGTGCTATAAACATTTCAAAAAATCTAGTTCAACACTCACTCACTAAACATATTAGCATTAGACATCATTTTCTAAGAGATCTAGTTAAGAAGGGAATAGTCAAATTGGAGTATATTTCCATTAAGAAACAACTTGCTGACATATTCACAAAAGCCCTTGATTTCGAGAGATTTTCTTCACTCAGGAAATCTCTTGGACTCTGCATTCCATAAAGTCATGTGTGATGTTGCTTAGAGTGTTTCGACACTCAAGGTAACACTACTATAAATTTTGCCAATTTATGTCAAAATTAAGTGATTTGGTGACCTATTTTGTTACTGCTAACTATATTCTGGTTGAATCTTGAGGTATTACTGGACGTACACTAAAAGCACAGTTCTTAAAAAATCAAAGGTCCAGACATGCTGAGTAACTAGGCACACGGGGCTGACAACCATGATGTGTTCTTTTCAAAAGGCTGTTATGGTTTCAAAAAGGGAATAAAGAACACTCTTGAACTGCTACTGAGTAACCAGACACACGGGGTTGACAACCACGATGTGATCTTTTCAAAAGATAGTATGAAATCTTGAGATTAAGTGCATAAAAAATCCACAAAAGGATAAAAGTGTATGTGTGCCTAAATTATTCATCCTTGATTGATTTTTCCAGAATGTCTTTAGCCTTAAAAAAATTGTTATTAAATTATTTGTTTTCAATACATTAAGTGATAGAACTTTAAGTTTTTATTTATTATTCTGCATTTTTTAATTTTCATGCATTATTGTTTCTCCATATTTAATCATGGCCGATTTTTAAGTAAATATGCGTTAGTGGCCATGAGTTCTCATAATCTGCTGCACTGCATATTCTTTCACTTATTTTATGTAGTTTTTTAATTAGTGGAAATAACCTCCATCCCACTACTATTCATTCTCTCTATATAACTTGGTTTATAATGTTTGATGTGACATGTTTGTGTGCTTGAGTGTGATCTCCCATTTCATATTCTCACTCACTGTTATCGATAAAGCCTGTCTCTTTCACATTTCAAATGGCACCTCGAAAGGCAACCCGTTCCACTTCCAAATCCAAACCTTCTTCCTCACAAAATCTACTCCAAACCCTAGCTGATATGGCCGATAATATTGCGTCGGATGCTGCACCAGATGTCAATCTGAATGCTGCTACACAACCGACTGCCCCTATTTCTAGAATCTCTCTTCCACAGAGTATTGTCCTTCCAGCTAGTACACCCGATTCAGTTCTTGAATCTCTTCAAACTTTGTCCCTTTTGTGACTCCAGAAGAAAGCCTACCCTCAGAGAATGTTGAGACTCAGAATCTTGATCAAGTCCCTACATCTCCAAATGCATCACCTACTCATGCTGAATAGAATTCACAAGTGTCTTCTCCCTCGTCATCACCATCGGTTCCAATCAGATCAAAGTTTGCTAAACCATCTGCTCTGAAGCCTAAAGCGCCTCCACAACGTTGGTCGGTCAGACTCTACAAAAAAGGCACTACATAGGATGCAACCACCTCTGTAAAAGGGAAGTCCCCTATCTCTATCTCTGATTTTGATGAAGCTACTCCTATGGATATAGATGCTACAGGTGAAAATCCCACTATTGCTAATCTTTGCAAAGCTTTGAAGAAGAGACGAAGAGGAAAAAAAGCGGTGTCTGATGTTACCGCTCCTGAGGATGCTGATGAAGGTGCATAACCTGATGAATCTGATAAGGATGTTGATGTTCAAAATGTTGAGAGTTCTAATTGTGAAGATGAAGCCAAAGATGATGATGGTGATGAGTCCCCTGATAATGCTGATGATATATCTGATGACTCTGACTATGATATTGAAAACTTTAGAGTTGGGAACTTCTACTTCACTGATGGCAAAGTTAGATACAAAAAGTTTGCCAAGAAGGATATAATACATGAAAGAAAGATGAAGGATGCCGACCTCACTCCACACAACCTCATCAACTTCTTCAGAGATAGAAGCTTGTTGAAATCACTCAGGTACTCCACCTCATTCTACACCAATTGGGTATGTGAGTTTTATGCCCACATCTGTGCTAGTATGATTAAGAGTACAAGTCCAAAATTTGGAAGAATTTTCTTTAGGGATGAGATTTATGATATTTTTCCTACAAAGATTAATGAGTGTTTAGGGACTGTGAATGCTGATAGTGATGATGAAATTAATAATATAGATGAGATTGTGTCTGTGATTACTGGAGGTTTAATTGTTAGTTGGCCTAAGAAGTTGTTCAGTCCAAGTCTGACTAGTTTACATGCAATCTTGCACAAGCTATGTGTTTACAATTGGCTGCCTTCCTCCAATACCACTGGAGTTACCATTGAGCATGATGTGTTAATCTATAAGATAGGAAATAATCTGCCTTTTAATCTTGGTAGAGTGATTCACAAGAATCTGATCAGTTATGGTGGAAATATCTCCAAGATTGGTAAGTTATCTTATCCTGCTTTGATTCACTATCTGTTAACTAGTCAAGGTGCTAGGAAAGGTAAAGGTGATTTTCTTTCCTAAAGTGTTCTAGTTCTTGTTATTGCTAAACCACTGCTTGAAGGTAACAGTGTAGTTGATATACCCTATGTAAATCCTGCTCCTGCCCCTACTACTGCTGAAACTCAGAATGTTGCTCCTGATACTGCCAACACTTCAATTCGCACTGACACTTCTGCACAAGCTGGAGAAGTTATCTCTGTTACTCTGAACTGCAAATACATTGAGCAACAAGATGCTGCCCTAGCACGCCATGTCTCGAACCTCAGACTCCAAGCCAATGCACTGAATAGACAAGTAAATATTATAGAACAAAGAGCTCAGCTCTAGAGTAAGCGGCTATCCATACCCACAAGGGGAGATATTCCTGCTGCTCAACCTACTGTAGTTGAAAGCTCTGGCTTTGGAGGAATTGTGATTGAGGACATCACGGATGAACTAGAAGAAAGAAATGTTGCTGGAAATATTCCCGATGCAGGTAATGTTACTGGTGATGTTGCTGGTAATGCTGCTACTTAGGGGGAGTTCACATGGTGAAGGGGAGATCAGCAAAGAGATCAAAGTGTTCATGCTTGTTGCTGATGATGACTGAAAGTTGTTGCTGCCTCACTATGATGGGATGTTAAACTGATATTTATTTTCTGATGGTGACTGGATATTTTATTTTCTATTTAAATTCTAATCTAAGCTCTTGACTTATATGCTACTTAAGTGGTTATCTTTAATCACTTTGGTGATTATGTTTAGAATGCTTAGTTATTTTTTGCACAACTGTCGAACTAACATCTGATGTATTACTTTGGATATCTTGCTCTGCACGATTTTCTTGCATCAGGTTATGTGGTTGCGGATAGACATGATTGGGGGAGATTATTGATGTGAACTGTTGAGACCAGTGTCATCACATCTGGAATCACACTTGTCCTTCACCAGTTATTATATTAACCACTAACATTGTTCGTTATTTTGACTGGTGTTGTGCTTAATGTTGCTTTCAGAGTTGTTGCGATTGAAGTGCTGAACGTGTTGGATGTAAAGACCAAGTCAAATGCAGACCTTGAAGACCCTGGAGCAAATTGGAAAGATCCGAAAGCTCTAGAAAGATCTAAAAGGCGAAAAATAACTACCTCTCTTAGTGGGCGGTTATTTGAGCCTGCATGGGTGGAATCCACATCTCCTACATGAGTCACTCATCATTTGGAGCCTGCAGCCATCTATAAATGGAAGCTGCTAGTTGCCAAGTCAAGTGATCAAAAAGGCAATCCCACTATACAATGTAAAAGGTCTTAGATATATTTCTGTCATAGTGTTTGTACTGGTGTTGTAACACTTGTTTCAACAGGCAGTGGAAGCTCACATGTGAAGTAGGCTTAGATTCTAACATGTCTAGGTTTTGCCATTTGGGAACGTGTTTGGATTTTAGATCCGATTTTGTATTCGAAGGGTGGAAGAATTATTTCCACACCTAAGATTCTATTTTTGTAATCACATTTTCAAATAGTGAAATTTGTGCCATGAGGCCGCCACATACTTGCAAAAGTTTATGGAAATTTTGAGTAATCTGTGTGTTAAGTTTTTAGCTGATTTACAACTTGTTCTATACTTACTCAAGTTACATTCTGATATATACAGTGTTGTTCAAAGTGTCATCATACTTAGGACAACATCATACTAAAAACACACTTTGCACCATTGGGCACAACAGAGTTTACACATGAAAGTTCAATTAATTCGTAAAAACTTTCACAACCCTAGTTCTACAAAAAAGGCTCTAGCCCATGATGTTACGAAGAACAATCATGGGTGTTGGATAGATCTTACCCGGATGTCTAAAAAATTACAAGATAAATTAGGAAACAAAATAAACCCTAGATGCGGGAGTCGTCGCGTCTTTCTCCGTCTTGAATCCCCCTCTTGGTTCTCCTCTTGATTCCACAAACGAATCTTCAAAGTAATGGATGAATGGAGGAAAGGATGTGGATGATGGTTGGGGGGTGATCCCCCTTGTGGGGTGTAGTATTGTTGTGGCCTCTCTCCAATCCAATATGACTACTCTTCTTTTTGATATACTCTACATCCCTTTTTATACTTGTAAAGTGCTCCTCACGGACCTTGGATGGGCTTACTTGAGACATACACCAAATTTGGTAAACGAAACCCGAAACTACCAAAAATAGCATCAGCGACATTCCGTTCTACCAAACCTTCCTTGGTCGACCAAAGCCTCCTAGTCGAGCAATGGTCGAGCAAACCTTCTATAAGAATTTGGCCCTTTTGCTCGACCAAATTTCATCCGTTCCACCAAGATGATGCTGGTCGAATGGATCTCCTCTGGTAGAACAATCTTGCGACGTCTCACCGTTTCACACATAACTTCCACATCTGATCTCCGATTTATGTAATTCTTACGCTCAAGTGATCCTCTCTTCCTTGGATTTCTACCCTTATAAAGAACTCATAGAAACTTCAACATTTGAAGGTGTAACAAGTCATGCAAAGTGGTACAGCCATTCTGTTCGGCACAATGTGCGCGACATCACGACTTTGATCGTTTTGAATCTGATTGAGGTGTTCTTTACACCAAAACGACCCTCTCTTCTATGGCTTTCCAACCATGCATCGCACTTTCAATTAAAAGCTCTACATGAACACTGAAAAGTTACACAAGTTGGACATGCATTTTTTCAGCATCCTTGCACAAATTGCACCTTTTCTCCAACTTTGGACTTATGATCCTATTTCCACCTAAAACAAAATAAAACACCTCAAGTGCACCTTTTTCTCACATCAATTTCCCATCAACAAGGTGTTAAATTAGACACTAAAATACGCTTATTTTCACTCTCATTAATCCCCCAAACTTACCCGTTACTCGTCCAGAGGCAACGAAATAAAAATAAAGAGAAAGAGAGTAAGAAAATTAGAGGGGAACAAGGACTATAACACATACCCCAATCAAAATACAATTGTCCTCAACTTAGGTCATGTAACTCTCATTACATGTACTAATCAATTCATAGCATACAAGATAAGACAATCACAACCAATTCAAATGCTCCATTGACATGTTCTCACGGGAAGTATATATCACTCGCACTCAAGTGTAAAAGATGTACACTCATGGGTTAAGGTGTTTACGCTCAATTTCAATTCAAGTGCATGCGTAACCATAAGCTTGTCAAACGTCTCAAACTCTCCACCACTTAAAGTATTATTCGACAATGGGATCAAAAAAGACTTTCATTAGGATGTAATGTTGGCTTTCTGGTATGGGTAGGAAACATATGGATAAAGTAACTCAATTAGTAGAGAATTAAAACCGAAGATCTTTTGTACTGCAGATTTTACACTTCAAGGCTATCCAGCTTCATGCTCTTCTAATTTTCTTTTCTCTCCTTTCCTTCAAGCTCAACATACTTTTTTTTCCTTTCTTTTTTTCTCGAGGTACCAGTTTTGGGCACTGCCTCTAACATCTTGGGGTACCAGTTTCGGGCACTACCCCTAAGCAACTTATTTTTCAGCTCATATTTTTAGCTCATAATCACTTGTACAGCTCAAAATATTTTATTCCTTCCAAACTCCATGAAAATAAATTCACACACTTTGACAGCATTTAATTCTTCACTAAATATAGAAATTTAAGGCTCAAATAGGATATCAAAGTGGCTATCTTCGTAGGTTGCCAAAGAAATAATGTTTTTAGGCTTGACGGGGCTAACTACGGATAAACATCATTTGGTAGGGAATTATTTGGCTAAGTGACTCATAAATTCAAGGATGGCCCAAAAATCATCTCCCATCATCTAACACATGTAGTTTAAAGTAAGACAAGAGGCAAGTTCTAGAATACACACACAAGAATGATACTCATCAGAAAAGAAATATCATGTGATTATGTACATGATCAACTAGGCTCAAAATCTCACATGGGTTTTTATCAAGTAAAAGAGCATTTTTCATGATAAGCAATTTCCACAAGTACACATAGAACTTCATATCGCAGTATAACTCAAGTACACTTCCTTCATCAATTTCAAAAGTATATGAATTTCAAGCACAATTCTAAAAATATAAGCTCATGTGGATCACCAAAAATATAAACTCAATCCTTCCACTCTCATGAATTAAAGTACACATAAAAAATTAGAATAAGGAAACGAGGGCACCTGATTTTTCCTTCAAAGTATGTACGAGCTCCTCGAGTTGTTCAACTCGATCAGGTCAAGCCTCAATGTAGAACTCGTCTTGCCACTCTCCTACCTTTTCTATCATCAAATCTCAAACACTCATCATCACATGATTCATCAATAATAAAATAGAAGAATTATAAGAAAGACTCAATTGACTATCTAATTGACTCCACATACTAGACACCACTAAACACTAGACAAATTGCAAAAAATTGACACATCAAAAACGATTAAAGTTTCAATATACCGCAAAAAATCAACTCTCCTAGCAAACATTACAAAGAAAAGATTATACTCTTGGTGCTTCAATGAGGTAATAACAACACACCCCCTCTAAACATAGTAAAAACGTAAGTTGAAACTAAGTTTGCAAAGAGATGTAATTGCCGATTAGTAAGACCTTAAATATAAAAATTTCTTACACAAAAAAGAACTAAAGTAATAAAATGAAAGGGCAAACCCCCAACAGGCGCTCATGTTTAACGTCAGAGAGTCACGATGGAATACCGCTTTATACTACTAGATCAGAGGGTGGTCTTCTCGCATCCTCACCTTCAAGTACTTCCTTTCCCTCTTCTTGTGTACACTCAGCACCTCACTTTTCTTGGTCACAAAAATATGATCTTCAGAATTTCCTTCTTCACATGGCTGTTTAGACACCTCCTTGTCAATCTTCCACTTAAATTCAGAATCATTTGTCCTATTAAAATCAAGATTAAATAAGTTAGAAACCACATTAATGCTCTTGCATGATTGAGTCCCCATAGGCATCTTCATTGCTTGATCAAGAGAGAAAACCACATCTTCATTATCCATCTGCACTCTAAGCTTCTAGGCTCTCAACTTCTTTGCTCTTTCCCACTTCTTCTCAACTATAAGCTTAGTATTCTGCTCATGTGATGGCACTGGAGTATCCCGAACATTAGGTATAGCGTTCTACGTGAGAAATGGTACGAGACGAGGTGGTTCGACCTTGGTTCGACCATGTGTACTGGTCGAACCAGGTGTGTCGTGGTCGAACTGAGCATCACCAAGTGCGTTCTCTCTTGAACAGGTTGGTTCAACCACAGTTTGACCAACAGGGTTAGTCGAATCATGGTGATCGTGGTCGAACCATGCTTCAGACAAAATAAAGCACTCCTCATAGGGTGGTTCCACCACGGTTCGACCAACAGGGTTGGTCAAACCATGCTTGACATGGTCGAATCGCACTTCAGATAAAACAAGGGGTCACAAACAGACTGGTTCGACCATGGTTTGACCAAGTGGGTTGGTTGAACCATGATGGTCGCAGTCGAACTGGACGTCTGGATGCTCCGAAGGCTGCTCAGGTGCTTAGTTCGACCATCATTATGTGATTCGACCTATTGGCTTGGTTGAATCGAGGTTCAATCATGCTTTTGGAGCTTTCGAAATCATTTCCAGTATCATCAGTCCCTCATACTACGTTCTAGACCTTAACGTGATAGCTTCGCACTCTTTCGGGTTCACTATGCCTTGAGATGGGAACATTTCTTTCTCCAACGTTTATGTCAATTGATTCACGTTCCCGATCATCCACCCCATCATCAAAGTAAGGTCCTTCAACTGCTTAGATAAATCTGCATGTTTAGCATCAATAGTAATCTCAAGACGATCAACTCTTGCATCACCCTTTGCCATGTATCGATTGAAAGTATCTTCAACACTCTTCACTTCATGCTGCTTTATACTAGCCCCCTTAGTGTCAACTTTATAATCTGCTTCTGCAGGGGCTCTAGTAGCTTGTTGATGTTAGCTAGACTAGAGACGATCTCATCATCTCTATTCGACTTCACTTGATGTTCAACCTGTGCCACCTTGCCAAGTACATATGATCCTCTATCTCTCTCTACAGGCCAGTCACATGAATTCATAGAGATATCTTCAAACAACTTTTTTGCTTCAAGTGTTGTTTTAGATAACAGCGCTCCCCTATGACACTTAGGACGAATATGACCTCTAATTCCAGAATAATGACATTTAGGTAATTTAGCAGCCGCTTTAGAATTCATGTTCTGACGTTACTTTTATTGACAACAAAATTCATAGATTTAACATGCAAAGATTTGGTAGGACACATTCCATGATTTGATTTAGAAAACTTACCTTGAACTCTAAAGCGTGAAGAAACACCTGCACGTTCTTGCATTTTGTAGCAAAATGGCATGGTGGGATAAATTTTGCTGATTTCACAGGATGTTTCTCCATCATGGTAACAGGTTGAACAAATGTTCTTTTTTCAGCTTCAGAAGCTTTAAGGACTTTCATCTTATCCTCCTTTGGTACAAACATCTTGTGACTTACTTTCACAAAAGTTGTTTATGTGTTCTTACTTTGTTCACCTATATATCCCAAACCAACTTTACTGTACCTATCGCTCGCTGCAAGAATCACATTCAACTTAGCTTTTCCAGTGTTGAAGCGATGGATAGATTTGTTAAATCTTCCCAACTCCAACTTGTCCTTAATTTTTATGTTCTTCTCTTTGATCACTTCCATCATAACTCCATGATGTTGCGTTAATCTTTTCAAATGTTCCTACAAAAATTTGATCTTTTCATTATTCTCATTGTTTTCTTTTTGCATAGAAAACAATTCAGATTTTATATTGTTAATGACTTCCAAATGATAGTCATTTTCTTGTTTGATCAGATTAGAAGAATAAGGAGCCAAAGCTAGCTTCGATTCAAACTCAACCATCTTTATTTCTTCTTGTTTAATCACTTTTTTAAGAGAAATTATATTGCATTTCAAATTTGATTTTTCCTTTTTAAGATCTCTATTTAAACAAGAAAGTTCAGAGTTTTTAGATAATACCTAATCTCGATTCGATTTGAGTATGATTACATGCCCTTCGTATTTCTTAATCTATATACTAGCTTGGGCACATTTTGAGGTTAACTGTTTGTACATGATTTCCATGTCCTCAATGGTAAACTCCGTTTCATCATCTGATTCAGAAAAATTACCATGTTCTAACATGCCTGAAATTTTCAAAGAATCATGACCTGCAGTAAGACAAATAAGTTATTAAAGGATGAATTTAATGCATTATAGTTTATCCCATCAGCTTGCCCTTCAGCATCTGATTCAGAGTCACTCCACCCAGCTTTCTTAGACATGTTCTTATGCAAGAAGTTTGGACATTTAGCTTGAAGGTGTCCAAAGCCCTTACACTCATAACAATGTCTTTCCTTCATTCGAGAATCTAAGTTAGATGTTCTTTCAATAATAAAAGAAATTTTTTTATATTTAACATCATAACCCATATTTATTTCAAAAGTTCGAAGGTCACCCATAAGCACATCCAAGCCAATTGGTTGGATTTTACCCAATGTCTCTATGGCAGCTTTACCTCTGAATTATTTTAGGAGAGTTCTTAAAACCTTTTGAACTTGTTTCTTTTTAGAAATAGCTTCATCAAGAAAATAACATTGATTTATAATAGAAGAAAAACTATCAATATTTTCATAATCTCTCACGCATAAGTTATCATACTCACTCATTAACCTTTATAGTTTTGACTCCCAGACTGAATCAGTTCCTTCAAATTGAAGTTGAAGGATGTTCCATGCTTATTTGGCCTGGATGCATCTGACAATGAGACTATGTCTTTGTTGATCCACTAATGTGAGAATAACATATAGAGCTTTGTTATTTGCAACACTAGCTAACTTTTCTTCATCCGTCCAGTTCTGCAACTTGAGGTTCTTCTTTCCATTTGCTTCCACATCTACAGGATGAGTCCATCCATCTTGAATAGCCTTCCAAACACCTTCTCCTTGTGCTTTGAGAAACACAATCATCATAGATTTTCAGTACGGATAGTTGGATCTGTCTAGATATGGAAGATGGGTTATTGAACCTGTTTCACAAGCATTCATGGTGAGATTTCTGAGAGGTACCAAAATTAAACCTGTTTACAACTGGTTCTAGCTCTTGATGCCAATTGAAGAATCGGTATTCTTAGAAAAACCAATGTTCAGTATAAAATATAAAGTGATGTTCTCACACAATCGTGTTTGAACATGAATAAGAATTCAAAGCGGAAGATAAATGAAACAATTATTTAAAAATATAGGGATGACTTCGTCATTCCCTCGGAACCATTCATTTATAAGATCACAAGTATTACAGACTCCATCTTAATACTTTCACTCTAAAGATGTTCCAGCCTTCGAACTTTTTCCTACTTAGACATCCTATCTAAGCAGACCCCCCTATTTCTCCTAAATAGACACTCTTGTATATTCTATACAAAACAAAGAAAGATGATTGATAGGAGAGGTGATCTCCTTCTCAAATACAAAACAACTTAAATAGATGTAGCAATATTGAACAATATTTATCATCCGTTGATTTCTTCCACGTATGTTGCTGCATGAATTCTTGGTTACCATATTAAGAATGGTAACTAAAACAATAAATTTACTCCTCTTGATTCCCACCATTAACTGCAAATTGACTTTTCATGTAATTGAAACTTAACTCCTCTTCAAAATTGATATCTTACATAAACAAAATTAAAGACCATTAAATATGTTCTAATCATGCCATAATTAAATACTCTAAGTAATCATGGAGAAGGATATCCTCAAAAGCAAGGTTGATTTGGTCAAGGGAATTTTGGGGACAATTATCAACAACCGCGAAGGTTCGATAATTTGTCTTATGAAAATCAAGGGAATACTCTTACACTTCCGCCAGGCACTAATCCAGGGGAGAAAGCTCCAAATAATAAAGGAAAGGCTACGAAGGAAGATCAAATGAGTAAGATGTTTGAATTCATGAAGCAAGATAAAGAAGAGAGGAGGCAAGAGAAAGAAGTAAATGATATGAGATTCAAAGCATTGGAAACACAAATGAGTCAAATGGCAATCGAGAAAGGTGAAGTGAATAGTAAAGGTAAGTTTTCCTCTACCACAGTTGCTAATTCTAAGGAACAATGTTCGTATGTTATCTTGTGCAATATGGAAAGTAAGGTGGAGAAAGGGTTAGTGGAAACAACAAACATTGTTTTAAAAGTTGAAAAAGTTGCTTGTGATGAAGTCTTGTCTAAGGCGGATGGGAAAGTTGTTATTGATGAAGGTTTGTCATTTGATGATGAGAAGATTATTTGTGATTTCTTGTCTTTTGTTGATGATAGAAGTAATTGTGATGAAGAGTTGGTGTTGGAACAAGATCATAAAAATTGTTGAAGTGGATGCTTCATTGAAGGTTGAGG
Source organism: Pogostemon cablin (assembly GCA_023678885.1). Taxonomy (NCBI): domain Eukaryota; kingdom Viridiplantae; phylum Streptophyta; class Magnoliopsida; order Lamiales; family Lamiaceae; genus Pogostemon; species Pogostemon cablin. The sequence continues at coordinate 15,389,835 of CM042953.1, read as the reverse complement.
ACCCTGGAAAATTTGTTTTTACTTGTAAAATCGGGAATGGGGACACTTCAATGCCATATGTGATCTTGGTTCAAGTATTAATGTGATGCCTTTGGAAAATTTTGAAAGACTTGGCATTGGGAGGCTAAAGAACTGTAGAAATTGGAATAATGGATGGCTCAAAGATTAAACCCCATGGAATTGTGGAAGATTTGATTGTGAGAGTAAAGGATTTTGTCTTTCTGGTGGATTTTATGGTTGTTGATAAACAAGCGGACCCCTTAATTCCACTTATTTTTGGAAGGCCATTTTTGGCAATCAGAAGAGCGAAATTTATGGTTGTTGATAAGAAGGAATTCATTCTTCGATCGAATGAAAGAGAGTTGGTGTTATCTAGCAAGAATGTAAAAGGGGGAGATCTTCATGTGACTGGATATTTTATTTTCTATTTAAATTCTAATCTAAGCTCTTGACTTATATGCTACTTAAGTGGTTATCTTTAATCACTTTGGTGATTATGCTTTAGAATGCTTAGTTATTTTTTGCACAACTGTCGAACTAACATCTGATGTATTACTTTGGATATCTTGCTCTGCACGATTTTCTTGCATCAGGTTATGTGGTTGCGGATAGACATGATTGGGGGAGATTATTGATGTGAACTGTTGAGACCAGTGTCATCACATCTGGAATCACACTTGTCCTTCACCAGTTATTATATTAACCACTAACATTGTTCGTTATTTTGACTGGTGTTGTGCTTAATGTTGCTTTCAGAGTTGTTGCGATTGAAGTGCTGAACGTGTTGGATGTAAAGACCAAGTCAAATGCAGACCTTGAAGACCCTGGAGCAAATTGGAAAGATCCGAAAGCTCTAGAAAGATCTAAAAGGCGAAAAATAACTACCTCTCTTAGTGGGCGGTTATTTGAGCCTGCATGGGTGGAATCCACATCTCCTACATGAGTCACTCATCATTTGGAGCCTGCAGCCATCTATAAATGGAAGCTGCTAGTTGCCAAGTCAAGTGATCAAAAAGGCAATCCCACTATACAATGTAAAAGGTCTTAGATATATTTCTGTCATAGTGTTTGTACTGGTGTTGTAACACTTGTTTCAACAGGCAGTGGAAGCTCACATGTGAAGTAGGCTTAGATTCTAACATGTCTAGGTTTTGCCATTTGGGAACGTGTTTGGATTTTAGATCCGATTTTGTATTCGAAGGGTGGAAGAATTATTTCCACACCTAAGATTCTATTTTTGTAATCACATTTTCAAATAGTGAAATTTGTGCCATGAGGCCGCCACATACTTGCAAAAGTTTATGGAAATTTTGAGTAATCTGTGTGTTAAGTTTTTAGCTGATTTACAACTTGTTCTATACTTACTCAAGTTACATTCTGATATATACAGTGTTGTTCAAAGTGTCATCATACTTAGGACAACATCATACTAAAAACACACTTTGCACCATTGGGCACAACAGAGTTTACACATGAAAGTTCAATTAATTCGTAAAAACTTTCACAACCCTAGTTCTACAAAAAAGGCTCTAGCCCATGATGTTACGAAGAACAATCATGGGTGTTGGATAGATCTTACCCGGATGTCTAAAAAATTACAAGATAAATTAGGAAACAAAATAAACCCTAGATGCGGGAGTCGTCGCGTCTTTCTCCGTCTTGAATCCCCCTCTTGGTTCTCCTCTTGATTCCACAAACGAATCTTCAAAGTAATGGATGAATGGAGGAAAGGATGTGGATGATGGTTGGGGGGTGATCCCCCTTGTGGGGTGTAGTATTGTTGTGGCCTCTCTCCAATCCAATATGACTACTCTTCTTTTTGATATACTCTACATCCCTTTTTATACTTGTAAAGTGCTCCTCACGGACCTTGGATGGGCTTACTTGAGACATACACCAAATTTGGTAAAAGAAACCCGAAACTACCAAAAATAGCATCAGCGACATTCCGTTCTACCAAACCTTCCTTGGTCGACCAAAGCCTCCTAGTCGAGCAATGGTCGAGCAAACCTTCTATAAGAATTTGGTCCTTTTGCTCGACCAAATTTCATCCGTTCCACCAAGATGATGCTGGTCGAATGGATCTCCTCTGGTAGAACAATCTTGCGACGTCTCACCGTTTCACACATAACTTCCACATCTGATCTCCGATTTATGTAATTCTTACGCTCAAGTGATCCTCTCTTCCTTGGATTTCTACCCTTATAAAGAACTCATAGAAACTTCAACATTTGAAGGTGTAACAAGTCATGCAAAGTGGTACAGCCATTCTGTTCGGCACAATGTGCGCGACATCACGACTTTGATCGTTTTGAATCTGATTGAGGTGTTTTTTACACCAAAACGACCCTCTCTTCTATGGCTTTCCAACCATGCATCGCACTTTCAATTAAAAGCTCTACATGAACACTGAAAAGTTACACAAGTTGGACATGCATTTTTTCAGCATCCTTGCACAAATTGCACATTTTCTCCAACTTTGGACTTATGATCCTATTTCCACCTAAAACAAAATAAAACACCTCAAGTGCACCTTTTTCTCACATCAATTTCCCATCAACAAGGTGTTAAATTAGACACTAAAATACGCTTATTTTCACTCTCATTAATCCCCCAAACTTACCCGTTACTCGTCCAGAGGCAACGAAATAAAAATAAAGAGAAAGAGAGTAAGAAAATTAGAGGGGAACAAGGACTATAACACATACCCCAATCAAAATACAATTGTCCTCAACTTAGGTCATGTAACTCTCATTACATGTACTAATCAATTCATAGCATACAAGATAAGACAATCACAACCAATTCAAATGCTCCATTGACATGTTCTCACGGGAAGTATATATCACTCGCACTCAAGTGTAAAAGATGTACACTCATGGGTTAAGGTGTTTACGCTCAATTTCAATTCAAGTGCATGCGTAACCATAAGCTTGTCAAACGTCTCAAACTCTCCACCACTTAAAGTATTATTTGACAATGGGATCAAAAAAGACTTTCATTAGGATGTAATGTTGGCTTTCTGGTATGGGTAGGAAACATATGGATAAAGTAACTCAATTAGTAGAGAATTAAAACCGAAGATCTTTTGTACTGCAGATTTTACACTTCAAGGCTATCCAGCTTCATGCTCTTCTAATTTTCTTTTCTCTCCTTTCCTTCAAGCTCAACATACTTTTTTTTCCTTTCTTTTTTTCTCGAGGTACCAGTTTTGGGCACTGCCTCTAACATCTTGGGGTACCAGTTTCGGGCACTACCCCTAAGCAACTTATTTTTCAGCTCATATTTTTAGCTCATAATCACTTGTACAGCTCAAAATATTTTATTCCTTCCAAACTCCATGAAAATAAATTCACACACTTTGACAGCATTTAATTCTTCACTAAATATAGAAATTTAAGGCTCAAATAGGATATCAAAGTGGCTATCTTCGTAGGTTGCCAAAGAAATAATGTTTTTAGGCTTGACGGGGCTAACTACGGATAAACATCATTTGGTAGGGAATTATTTGGCTAAGTGACTCATAAATTCAAGGATGGCCCAAAAATCATCTCCCATCATCTAACACATGTAGTTTAAAGTAAGACAAGAGGCAAGTTCTAGAATACACACACAAGAATGATACTCATCAGAAAAGAAATATCATGTGATTATGTACATGATCAACTAGGCTCAAAATCTCACATGGGTTTTTATCAAGTAAAAGAGCATTTTTCATGATAAGCAATTTCCACAAGTACACATAGAACTTCATATCGCAGTATAACTCAAGTACACTTCCTTCATCAATTTCAAAAGTATATGAATTTCAAGCACAATTCTAAAAATATAAGCTCATGTGGATCACCAAAAATATAAACTCAATCCTTCCACTCTCATGAATTAAAGTACACATAAAAAATTAGAATAAGGAAACGAGGGCACCTGATTTTTCCTTCAAAGTATGTACGAGCTCCTCGAGTTGTTCAACTCGATCAGGTCAAGCCTCAATGTAGAACTCGTCTTGCCACTCTCCTACCTTTTCTATCATCAAATCTCAAACACTCATCATCACAGGATTCATCAATAATAAAATAGAAGAATTATAAGAAAGACTCAATTGACTATCTAATTGACTCCACATACTAGACACCACTAAACACTAGACAAATTGCAAAAAATTGACACATCAAAAACGATTAAAGTTTCAATATACCGCAAAAAATCAACTCTCCTAGCAAACATTACAAAGAAAAGATTATACTCTTGGTGCTTCAATGAGGTAATAACAACACACCCCCTCTAAACATAGTAAAAACGTAAGTTGAAACTAAGTTTGCAAAGAGATGTAATTGCCGATTAGTAAGACCTTAAATATAAAAATTTTTTACACACAAAAGAACTAAAGTAATAAAATGAAAGGGCAAACCCCCAACAGGCGCTCATGTTTAACGTCAGAGAGTCACGATGGAATACCGCTTTATACTACTAGATCAGAGGGTGGTCTTCTCGCATCCTCACCTTCAAGTACTTCCTTTCCCTCTTCTTGTGTACACTCAGCACCTCACTTTTCTTGGTCACAAAAATATGATCTTCAGAATTTCCTTCTTCACATGGCTGTTTAGACACCTCCTTGTCAATCTTCCACTTAAATTCAGAATCATTTGTCCTATTAAAATCAAGATTAAATAAGTTAGAAACCACATCAATGCTCTTGCATGATTGAGTCCCCATAGGCATCTTCATTGCTTGATCAAGAGAGAAAACCACATCTTCATTATCCATCTGCAGTCTAAGCTTCTAGGCTCTCAACTTCTTTGCTCTTTCCCACTTCTTCTCAACTATAAGCTTAGTATTCTGCTCATGTGATGGCACTGGAGTATCCCGAACATTAGGTATAGCGTTCTACGTGAGAAATGGTACGAGACGAGGTGGTTCGACCTTGGTTCGACCATGTGTACTGGTCGAACCAGGTGTGTCGTGGTCGAACTGAGCATCACCAAGTGCGTTCTCTCTCGAACAGGTTGGTTCAACCACAGTTTGACCAACAGGGTTAGTCGAATCATGGTGATCGTGGTCGAACCATGCTTCAGACAAAATAAAGCACTCCTCATAGGGTGGTTCCACCACGGTTCGACCAACAGGGTTGGTCAAACCATGCTTGACATGGTCGAATCGCACTTCAGATAAAACAAGGGGTCACAAACAGACTGGTTCGACCATGGTTTGACCAAGTGGGTTGGTTGAACCATGATGGTCGCAGTCGAACTGGACGTCTGGATGCTCCGAAGGCTGCTCAGGTGCTTAGTTCGACCATCATTATGTGATTCGACCTATTGGCTTGGTTGAATCGAGGTTCAATCATGCTTTTGGAGCTTTCGAAATCATTTCCAGTATCATCAGTCCCTCATACTACGTTCTAGACCTTAACGTGATAGCTTCGTACTCTTTCGGGTTCACTATGCCTTGAGATGGGAACATTTCTTTCTCCAACGTTTATGTCAATTGATTCACGTTCCCGATCATCCACCCCATCATCAAAGTAAGGTCCTTCAACTGCTTAGATAAATCTGCATGTTTAGCATCAATAGTAATCTCAAGACGATCAACTCTTGCATCACCCTTTGCCATGTATCGATTGAAAGTATCTTCAACACTCTTCACTTCATGCTGCTTTATACTAGCCCCCTTAGTGTCAACTTTATAATCTGCTTCTGCAGGGGCTCTAGTAGCTTGTTGATGTTAGCTAGACTAGAGACGATCTCATCATCTCTATTCGACTTCACTTGATGTTCAACCTGTGCCACCTTGCCAAGTACATATGATCCTCTATCTCTCTCTACAGGCCAGTCACATGAATTCATAGAGATATCTTCAAACAACTTTTTTGCTTCAAGTGTTGTTTTAGATAACAGCGCTCCCCTATGACACTTAGGACGAATATGACCTCTAATTCCAGAATAATGACATTTAGGTAATTTAGCAGCCGCTTTAGAATTCATGTTCTGACGTTACTTTTATTGACAACAAAATTCATAGATTTAACATGCAAAGATTTGGTAGGACACATTCCATGATTTGATTTAGAAAACTTACCTTGAACTCTAAAGCGTGAAGAAACACCTGCACGTTCTTGCATTTTGTAGCAAAATGGCATGGTGGGATAAATTTTGCTGATTTCACAGGATGTTTCTCCATCATGGTAACAGGTTGAACAAATGTTCTTTTTTCAGCTTCAGAAGCTTTAAGGACTTTCATCTTATCCTCCTTTGGTACAAACATCTTGTGACTTACTTTCACAAAAGTTGTTTATGTGTTCTTACTTTGTTCACCTATATACCCCAAACCAACTTTACTGTACCTATCGCTCGCTGCAAGAATCACATTCAACTTAGCTTTTCCAGTGTTGAAGCGATGGATAGATTTGTTAAATCTTCCCAACTCCAACTTGTCCTTAATTTTTATGTTCTTCTCTTTGATCACTTCCATCATAACTCCATGATGTTGCGTTAATCTTTTCAAATGTTCCTACAAAAATTTGATCTTTTCATTATTCTCATTATTTTCTTTTTGCATAGAAAACAATTCAGATTTTATATTGTTAATGACTTCCAAATGATAGTCATTTTCTTGTTTGATCAGATTAGAAGAATAAGGAGCCAAAGCTAGCTTCGATTCAAACTCAACCATCTTTATTTCTTCTTGTTTAATCACTTTTTTAAGAGAAATTATATTGCATTTCAAATTTGATTTTTCCTTTTTAAGATCTCTATTTAAACAAGAAAGTTCAGAGTTTTTAGATAATACCTAATCTCGATTCGATTTGAGTATGATTACATGCCCTTCGTATTTCTTAATCTATATACTAGCTTGGGCACATTTTGAGGTTAACTGTTTGTACATGATTTCCATGTCCTCAATGGTAAACTCCGTTTCATCATCTGATTCAGAAAAATTACCATGTTCTAACATGCCTGAAATTTTCAAAGAATCATGACCTGCAGTAAGACAAATAAGTTATTAAAGGATGAATTTAATGCATTATAGTTTATCCCATCAGCTTGCCCTTCAGCATCTGATTCAGAGTCACTCCACCCAGCTTTCTTAGACATGTTCTTATGCAAGAAGTTTGGACATTTAGCTTGAAGGTGTCCAAAGCCCTTACACTCATAACAATGTCTTTCCTTCATTCGAGAATCTAAGTTAGATGTTCTTTCAATAATAAAAGAAATTTTTTTATATTTAACATCATAACCCATATTTATTTCAAAAGTTCGAAGGTCACCCATAAGCACATCCAAGCCAATTGGTTGGATTTTACCCAATGTCTCTATGGCAGCTTTACCTCTGAATTATTTTAGGAGAGTTCTTAAAACCTTTTGAACTTGTTTCTTTTTAGAAATAGCTTCATCAAGAAAATAACATTGATTTATAATAGAAGAAAAACTATCAATATTTTCATAATCTCTCACGCATAAGTTATCATACTCACTCATTAACCTTTATAGTTTTGACTCCCAGACTGAATCAGTTCCTTCAAATTGAAGTTGAAGGATGTTCCATGCTTATTTGGCCTGGATGCATCTGACAATGAGACTATGTCTTTGTTGATCCACTAATGTGAGAATAACATATAGAGCTTTGTTATTTGCAACACTAGCTAACTTTTCTTCATCCGTCCAGTTCTGCAACTTGAGGTTCTTCTTTCCATTTGCTTCCACATCTACAGGATGAGTCCATCCATCTTGAATAGCCTTCCAAACACCTTCTCCTTGTGCTTTGAGAAACACAATCATCATAGATTTCCAGTACGGATAGTTGGATCTGTCTAGATATGGAAGATGGGTTATTGAACCTGTTTCACAAGCATTCATGGTGAGATTTCTGAGAGGTACCAAAATTAAACCTGTTTACAACTGGTTCTAGCTCTTGATGCCAATTGAAGAATCGGTATTCTTAGAAAAACCAATGTTCAGTATAAAATATAAAGTGATGTTCTCACACAATCGTGTTTGAACATGAATAAGAATTCAAAGCGGAAGATAACTGAAACAATTATTTAAAAATATAGGGATGACTTCGTCATTCCCTCGGAACCATTCATTTATAAGATCACAAGTATTACAGACTCCATCTTAATACTTTCACTCTAAAGATGTTCCAGCCTTCGAACTTTTTCCTACTTAGACATCCTATCTAAGCAGACCCCCCTATTTCTCCTAAATAGACACTCTTGTATATTCTATACAAAACAAAGAAAGATGATTGATAGGAGAGGTGATCTCCTTCTCAAATACAAAACAACTTAAATAGATGTAGCAATATTGAACAATATTTATCATCCGTTGATTTCTTCCACGTATGTTGCTGCATGAATTCTTGGTTACCATATTAAGAATGGTAACTAAAACAATAAATTTACTCCTCTTGATTCCCACCATTAACTGCAAATTGACTTTTCATGTAATTGAAACTTAACTCCTCTTCAAAATTGATATCTTACATAAACAAAATTAAAGACCATTAAATATGTTCTAATCATGCCATAATTAAATACTCTAAGTAATCATGGAGAAGGATATCCTCAAAAGCAAGGTTGATTTGGTCAAGGGAATTTTGGGGACAATTATCAACAACCGCGAAGGTTCGATAATTTGTCTTATGAAAATCAAGGGAATACTCTTACACTTCCGCCAGGCACTAATCCAGGGGAGAAAGCTCCAAATAATAAAGGAAAGGCTACGAAGGAAGATCAAATGAGTAAGATGTTTGAATTCATGAAGCAAGATAAAGAAGAGAGGAGGCAAGAGAAAGAAGTAAATGATATGAGATTCAAAGCATTGGAAACACAAATGAGTCAAATGGCAATCGAGAAAGGTGAAGTGAATAGTAAAGGTAAGTTTTCCTCTACCACAGTTGCTAATTCTAAGGAACAATGTTCGTATGTTATCTTGTGCAATATGGAAAGTAAGGTGGAGAAAGGGTTAGTGGAAACAACAAACATTGTTTTAAAAGTTGAAAAAGTTGCTTGTGATGAAGTCTTGTCTAAGGCGGATGGAAAAGTTGTTATTGATGAAGGTTTGTCATTTGATGATGAGAAGATTATTTGTGATTTCTTGTCTTTTGTTGATGATAGAAGTAATTGTGATGAAGAGTTGGTGTTGGAACAAGATCATAAAAATTGTTGAAGTGGATGCTTCATTGAAGGTTGAGGACCCTGGAAAATTTGTTTTTACTTGTAAAATCGGGAATGGGGACACTTCAATGCCATATGTGATCTTGGTTCAAGTATTAATGTGATGCCTTTGGAAAATTTTGAAAGACTTGGCATTGGGAGGCTAAAGAACTGTAGAAATTGGAATAATGGATGGCTCAAAGATTAAACCCCATGGAATTGTGGAAGATTTGATTGTGAGAGTAAAGGATTTTGTCTTTCTGGTGGATTTTATGGTTGTTGATAAACAAGCGGACCCCTTAATTCCACTTATTTTTGGAAGGCCATTTTTGGCAATCAGAAGAGCGAAATTTATGGTTGTTGATAAGAAGGAATTCATTCTTCGATCGAATGAAAGAGAGTTGGTGTTATCTAGCAAGAATGTAAAAGGGGGAGATCTTCATGTGACTGGATATTTTATTTTCTATTTAAATTCTAATCTAAGCTCTTGACTTATATGCTACTTAAGTGGTTATCTTTAATCACTTTGGTGATTATGCTTTAGAATGCTTAGTTATTTTTTGCACAACTGTCGAACTAACATCTGATGTATTACTTTGGATATCTTGCTCTGCACGATTTTCTTGCATCAGGTTATGTGGTTGCGGATAGACATGATTGGGGGAGATTATTGATGTGAACTGTTGAGACCAGTGTCATCACATCTGGAATCACACTTGTCCTTCACCAGTTATTATATTAACCACTAACATTGTTCGTTATTTTGACTGGTGTTGTGCTTAATGTTGCTTTCAGAGTTGTTGCGATTGAAGTGCTGAACGTGTTGGATGTAAAGACCAAGTCAAATGCAGACCTTGAAGACCCTGGAGCAAATTGGAAAGATCCGAAAGCTCTAGAAAGATCTAAAAGGCGAAAAATAACTACCTCTCTTAGTGGGCTCAAAAGCTCGCAAGCTTTTGCTTAGACATCAAGGAACTCATTACACCTCTATTTACAAGTTTCAAGTTAAGGTTCATGGAATGAAAAATTGGGAATTTTTTGTAATTGATGAAATTGGGTATTACTTGAGTGGATTGATGTTTGAATTATGCGTGATTGTTGATTGAAAAGGTTGAAAGTAGGAAACTTGTCATGAAATGAATGCAATGAAGTCTTTGAAGTTGCAAGTTGAAAGTGTACATATCATGCATTCAATTAAAGGCTTAATTGGTGTAATTTGAAGTTTAAATTGGACATGTTGGTTGCATTATAAACACTTGTTGATTTGATTGAAAGTTTTGGATTCATGATTTTGATTTTTGATAATATATGCATGTTTGAGAGGAATATTCATGACTTGATAAGAAAAGTTAGGCTTTGTGATTACATGTGTTCATTGAGGATTATGAGGTTATGATTCTTGAGACTCCTTGGTATTATTTGGATTTATTTTTCATATTTTGGAGTCATGATTCATGAAGTGGAGTTTTTATGATAAATGCATGATGATGATGACTTGATAAGTGGTGTATGAGCTTAATGATGAAGTTGTTCATTTCTTATGATGAAGTAATGCTTGTTGAGACTACTTGGTACTATTATGAGTTTAATGGATTAAATTGAAAATAATGTTTTTAAGTTGTGAATTAATTGTTGAATTTTTGTGATGTAGATGGCTCGTAGAGAAATGGGACAAGATTTCATTGAGCTTGATGAGTGGGAGTTGGCACTGTGTGATGCCAACTTGATAATAGCAGGCTTCCACCCAACAATGTTGGATGTAGATTTGGTAGATGATTGGCCTAGGTGTGCCTCAATATGGGAAGCTATCTGTCCTAAGATCCAAGCTACGAGATTCCAAGTCCAACAAACCATGGTTTATATTGGAATTGAGGAGGATATAAGGACGATGCTTAAAAACGTTCATATGGAGGCATTTTACAATAAAAGACCACCCACCGTTCGGAGCTTCAGATGTAATGAAGAATCATAATGGATTTCCCATTTTCATCACCTTTCAGTTGGGAAATGAGTGGCACGAAGTTGAGACCCCTGATCTAAATGAGTATTTTGGTTGTCCTAGAGATGAAGATAGAGTCATATACTCATATGTAGAGAGGTATAACAAGCAATGGTGGTGGCTCAAATTGATAAATAATGGAGCCGAGTAATAGTCTGCATATCAAGCTAGCTTAACCAAAGGAATGGCCATACGGAACCCGGTGATGAGGTATTTGGAAAAGATTCTATCAAACACCATGTTCGGTAGATCGGAGAGTGGTTCTGTAGTAGAGAGGGAGCTACATATGATGTATTGCTTATATCATGGGCTTGAATTTAACATGGCAGTAGAGTTCATTCAGCATGCAGAGAGGATAGCTAAGAGACGAGCTCATAAATGAGTTACGATTGGAGGGATGATTACTATGATAGCTGAGGGGCTTGGAGTAGATTTTGGTGAGAGGTCATTGATATTTAGTGAGGGGTTGAATGCCCCTACATTAATGAGGATGAATTTCTTAGCGCCTATTAGAGAGAACTACTATTTGAAACAGGATAGAGGCAGCCATTCCCTCTTCCGGCTCCTAGGTTGACGACCATCTTCGGTCGTAGGGTGGTTGAGAACTTGAGTATGGCTAGTGCTCGAAACTCTAAGGTAGTACGAGCTTTCTATCGAGCCAACTGTGAGGGTTTTGAGGCAAATTTATAGAGGATGGACAATATGGCAGAAGAGGTTTTAGAGGAGTTAGAGTCGAGGGTGTACCTATGGAGGTAGGTGATGAAGAAGAAGAGGAAGAAGTGCATCAGGTGGAGTTCAAGGAGCACGCTCCGGAGCCACCCAATTTGATGAAGAAGAGAAGTTCGATCAAGCACCTATGGGAGGCCCTGGAGAGGGGAATTTGAGGTGGAACATTCTAGAGTAGGATATTCGTGAGATAAGGCAACACAACAAGAGCAAGGGCAGCAGATCAGAGAGATTATGTAGACCCAACAGACACATGGAGCACATATCTGAGAATTGCAGGTAGGGCAGTTATGGTCAGATCACATCTCTAAGGAGGCCCGTCGTCATATATCTAACATCGAGGAGATGATGGCGATGATATTCAACATGCAGTTCCCGGGAGCTAATCGTGCCTACATGCCATAGCAACCTTATTAGCCACCTCCACCTTCAGAGCCATGAGACAGCGTTTACTAGACTTCTATCTCTTCATTTCCATTGGTTTATAGTTGGTTATTCTAGTCTTGATTTGAGTTGTGTAGACTAGCATTGTACTTCTTGATTGTTTTGTACTAGGGAGGTTTACATTTGGTACTTTCTTTTATTTTGGAATTGTATGTGATTTTATTTCTTTTATTTTTGGTATTTTAGTTTACTTTTATTATTTTTTATGTAATGGAAAAATTTAGCTTACATATTTAGGATGTTGAGATGATGTGCTATATTTTCTTATGATGGATGGATTTCGGTCATACATGTTATATGTTGTTGTAATGTTTCTTGTTTGATGAGACTTTGCTCATGTGTTTTGTTTGTACTTTATTCTTGTATAAGAAGGGTAAGCTTGTTAAGGATCTCCACTAGTTGAAATTGTGAAATGAATTACGTAACTTATTCAATTTTGAGATAAATAGAGGTGTAATGAGTTCCTTGATGTCTAAGCAAAAGCTTGTGAGCTTTTGAGCCTCAACCGTGCCTCCACGGTTAGTTCTTCATGAGTGGACTGGTTGAGCTTAGACAAGCTAGAATTTGATCACGAACTGTAGGAATGAGCCCGAGTAGTAGAGATTCGTGAAATGATCTTAGGTGTCCTTGTTAATTGAAGTCATAGCCAAAAATTTCCTTACCCAAACATTATCCCTAGTAAGCCATGTTGAGCCTTTAAGCCTATTTGTTATGATTTGAGCATAATACAAGCCCTAAAACCCCATTTTAAGCCTTATACATAACCTTTGTGTGGGTGATTGCGGATATAATGGTCTACAAGGATTGATGTGAGAAATGTGCAAAAGAAACAAGGAAATGGTGAACAAGAAAGAGAAGGATGAAAAGAGCTCAAGCAAATACATATGCAACCTTCAACATAAGAAAAAGGAGCCAAAGCAACAAAAATATGTTCAAGGAATTCAAAAGTCAAAGAAAGGAAGCATGCAATCAAAAGCAGCTCAAGAAATCCATGGTATGATGATGTTTAGTGCTTGTGAGTACTTAAAGAAGAGAGGAATATAGAGAAGTGAGAATGTTGGAGAAATGGATCATCTCTTCGATTATCTACACTTGAATAGTTACTTTTATTCAAAATTTTCTACCTTTCCAAAGAGCCTAACATTACAACCAAATATAAAGACCTTTGTGATCACTTATTGAAACTAGGGTGGCTTGTGAATTAGTCCGTGAGAAAGCCTATGGCGCGTCGGGTTCAACAGGTTGGTGAGTGTTGATACACCTTACCATATAGTGTGTTAAGTGAATTAAAGTCTTATGAGAGGCTTGGACTGGAAGCAACTTGATTGCCCTTTATTCTCTTAGACTTGAACTTATTAATTTTTCATGTTATGAGTTTAATGTTGTAGGATTACTTGATGTGGTTTTAAGTCCTTGTTACTTATGATGTGTTGTTACTTATGTTCATTAGGTCTTTTATTAGGTGAAAATCTCTCCTCTTGTTTATTATTTTTCATTGTTCGAGGATAAACAACACTTTAAGTTTAGGGGGTTGATCGTTGCTATTTTCACCTAGATTTTAATGTCTTTTAATGTGTATTTTCATATGTTTTTATCCGATTTGTGTACCTTTTGGTGGTGTTTTATGTTAATGAGGAAAAGTGTGTTATAAATTGATAAACATGTGGAAATTAGCTTAATTGTATGTAAAATAGGTGAAAAATAGAGTAAAACAGAATCAGGAGTCGAAATAGAGAAAAGTGCCAAAACTCGACCCGAGTCAAGAGCGCGAGTTGAGTCGGTACCAAAAGCCCTAGTCAAGTTGTACGAGGTCGACCACCGATGGTTGACTGTACACATTAGAAACACCTGCTCGACTGCCCCTATTGCACGAGTTTAGGACTCAAGTCGAGCCCTGTTTGAAGTTGAAATCTACAGAGAATTCTTGTCCCGACTCGAGTTGAGCTCCCAAGCTTGAGTCGACTTGAGTCGAGTTCGGTGATAAGTTGGAATCATGATGTGCACGTGTTCTAGAAGCTTCCAGTGGGTATAAATACCCTATTTGAGCACAAAATATGAGAGATAGACCATTTTGAGCAGTTATCAAATCAAAACACACACTTCCACATCATTCCTACATACTATCTCTCCCATCCATCTTCCATCCAAATTCACTCCATTTCACCATCAAATTCCATAGATCTTTCCATAGATAATCTACCCATACCATCCTTGACAAGATTTGAGGCATAGAAGATTGGAATGCAAATTAAGGAAGGAGATCAACCTAAGTCAAAAGGGAAGAGATTCATTTTTTAATTTGTAATTTCTCTGAATTGATTGCAACAATGGATTCATATGAACATTATAATGATTGTATGATGAAGCTTATTGGCTAGACCTCTTGTGAGGATAGCCACATGATGGATTAGTAGATTCTAGACTTGTAGGATTTCTACTGGTTTTATTGACTTGATATTGAATTTTCTCTTATGATTTATGATCTTTGATTCATATTATGATTTATGTGATTAAATTCTCTATTCATAGTGTTAGGATGTTCATTCCAATATTATGTTTAGGGTTTTAGTTGAATCATTTTATGATATGTTCATGCATGTTAGTGTGAGGAGAGGTAAGTCATACCCTTCTTGTGCTTAGAACATTCATAAGTGAACATTTAAGTGATTAAGTGAGAAGAACCCAACTTATAATCATAGTACCTTCATGAGAATTGATAGTAAGATACAATTCTAGGAGATTTAAACTTGTAAAACAGTTGAGAACCTAATTGTCTTGTCCATAGGGATTAGGGGTACATAAGTGATTGCTTCTAGTCCATTATCAATGATATTTGACATTGGAATCTTGCATGTCTAGGTTATTCCTTAGTCTTGATTGTGGTTAAGCCTTGCTTCTTCTTAAGATCTTACTATACCCATTCCATTCCATCATTGTACTTGTTTGCCACTTGATAATCTTAGTTGTTATTTGTTTTCATTAGTTACTTGATAGATTTAATTGGTAGTATAAAACTCAAAAACCAAATTCGATCGCTCTTATAAAGCATGATTAAAAATGAGCACAGATACACTCTTGATTTTACTTCTCCTAGGGATTGGTAATTGCACTTGGTCACTCAAGAACTACATACGATAGAGTACGCTTGCTCTTATTAAAATATACTAAAAATGAAACCAAGTTCATAAAGCCATGCTTGAAGGATGCTACTGAAGTCGTTACTTGCCAAAAATGCCTAACAGAGGAAGAAGCACAAAGATTAAAATTTGATGGAAAGAACGAAAGATATCATTGGCCATTCCGATGAGTTTTCCATATTCTGTCTAGCTTGAAGACGTTAAACTTAGCGCTAGATGTTAGGCAACCCATCATTATTTTATTGCTTTCATTTAACTGCTTTCTTAGTATTTTTAGTTTTTATCGTGTTTATTGTCTTTCATAGGTACAAAGGGAGCCACCCAGTGATGGTCTTGAAGTGAAGAAAAGTGCAACAAAGTTGGTAATAAAACTCTTTTCAAACTAAAATTCAACTCTTAGTTAAATTTAAGTTTTGGGGGATGGTTCATTTCGTTAAATGTTCATATTTCTCTTAGTTGTATATTTTACACCTGTGCACCTTTTGTTCTTCTTGTTTTTCATTTTTATGACCTTCCCTTTATCTTTTATTTTTTATCCTTTTCTTGTGGAGCTTACTTGGTGATTGTTTGAGACTATGAGATTGAGTTGGATCATGTGGTTGAACAGATATGAACTTGTGTTCTTGTTATGGTTGGGAATTTTCTCGTGTGATGCTTGTTTTTCACTAGTGATGAGTCGTGAGATTTTGAGTGTAAACATGTACACAATTTCCACTATGAGTGTGAGTGCATAAACTATCTTGAGAGGATTAGTAAGTGAGTATTGTGCTTGCATTATTCCCACCATGCTTTGTGCATAGATTTATTGATGTTTAGCTAATATGGTTTGATTTGATTGAGTAGTCGAGAATGTTTATATTCTTTTTTTTATCCATGCTCAAATTCACTTAATTTCTACCCTCATGTTCTTTTTTTTTTCTCCATCGTTCGAGGACGAACAACACTTTAATTTTGGAGGGTTGATAAGTGTAGAAATTTTGTAAATTTAGGGTCCATTTATAACATGCAGGTTTCATACAATTATGCTTGGTTTGAGTGTTTAAGTGCCCTAGATTGATCAATATTAGTAAATATTTGGAGAATTGGTACTTTTATGAAATTTGTGTGATTTTCAGGTATAAATCAAATTAGGCAATATTATAAAAAAGGAAAAAGAAAATAAGAAGGGGGGGACAAAGGATAAAGGAAGAAAGGGAACTGATTAAATCAATAAAAGAAGCCAAACAGATGGCTAAAGAATGATCCAAACAGGCGGATCATTGTCTAAAAAACAACAAAATGAAGCATAAACATATTTAAAGATTACATAAAATACATTAAAAGATAAGACCCATCTTAAATCATGAGTATAACCAAAAGAAATGAATTGAGGATAGACCATATCCGGGTATGGACTTGGGCATGGAGCATAACTGAAGGGGTTGATCCAGGGCTGAAGGCCCTTACCATAATCGGGCTCAAGTTTCATGATCAGCTTACGGGCTTAGAATGTAAGTCGATAGATTGCCACGTCATGTCAGAGTAAGAAGCCCTTCTCCCCCTTTGGATGTTAACTGCCATAGTACAATGTAAGCCATGGCCAGATCAAAGTTCAGACCACAACCACGGAAGAGGTGGAGTGCCTTGATCGTAGAAAGATTGTCGGAGATCATAAAGAGGAGCAGAGCTTGAGAAATTTTCACGAAATATGCAGCTTTAGCTGCAGAAAGAAGGCAGCTGGTCTAAAGATGGAGAGAAGTACCCTAGCTGCCTGTCCAGCCAGGGAAAACCAAGGGCAGGCGGAAAAGAGGAAGATGCTAAAATGGCATTAAATACACTGCATAGTAAAACAAGCTCAAACCCAATAAAGAAAAAGCAAGAGGGGTATAGTCTAATAGATTAGGTAGGCAATGAGAATGAAACATGAAATGACTACCAACCCTACCTACCACTGGAAAATATAGCAAAAAGCTGCAGGCTCCGGGGATTCAGCATTACCGGCTGGACTTGCTGCTATCGGAGAAAGAAAAATGATGAAAAAATATAGAGATAGTCGGGAAAGAGGCATGAGGAGCTCAATCCCAGAAACCAGATTTGTATCCGTAAAGAGGAAAATGTAGTGGAAGACATAAGGATAATTTTCAAAATAAAGGATATCTTCCATAAGAAACAACCCATCAAAGGCTGATGCAAGTGGAGTCAAGGGTGATGATGCATGTTTTCTTTGCATACAAAATTAATTCCCAATTATTAAGGATATTAGTTGCAGCTTAAACAAGCGACCAAGTGAAATATCGAATCCAAAGGACGACATATTATCAATTAAATTATTAACTAAATTAATTATGACAGGTGGCAATAAGGTTTATTTATGGAATTATTAACTACTAAAATACTAAAATTATATAATAAATAAAATAAAATAGCACTAGAAGAATACGAAAGTGACTCAAGTAGGAAAATAGGTAGCTCTAGGGTAATCCAATTCTACTACTTAACTTCCATATCAAGTGCAGGCCGACTCTGCCTTGTGGACTGTGGACGCATCATTAAACCATGCAAATCTATTCTATAGACACAAGCAAATATGCATGTAACACGTGTGAATAACCTCGGAACAAGAGACATAATTTCACCCCCCCTTTCTAGGTACTATCAGTATCAATTATTTCCCACGTCTGGAATCTAACCCAATATGATCTCCCTTTATAGGTACTATAAAATTACCCACTTTATCCTACTTACTAACCCAAATTCAATTCAATTAATAAACACTCATATATGATAGTTCTAATGAATCTTCAGAGTCCCTTCACTTAGAATCATAACATGGAATCTTGTTCGGCAGTGGACATGCTCAATCAACAACCAAGATATATATTCAGACTCAATATAACAGTTGAAGATGCACAAAATGACCGTGAATATGGATTAAGAAAGTACAATCATATATAAAATTAATCCACAAGTAGTGTTGTACAGAGTATACACACGAAAGTTCAATTAATTCATAAAAACCTTCAAAACCCTATATCTACCAAAATGGCTCTAGCCCATGATGTAGCGAAGAACAATCATGGAGGTTGGATAGATCTTACCCATATGTCCAAAAAATAAAAGATAAATTAGGAAACGAATAAACTCCTAGATGTGGGAATCGTCGCATTAATTTCCATCCTGAATCCTCCTCTTGGTTCTCCTCTTGATTCCACAGATCGAATCTTCACAGTGATGGATGGATGGAGGAAGGGATGTGGATGATGGCTGGGGGATAATCCCCCCTTGTGGGTTGTAGGATGATTGTGTTGCGGTGCCAATACATAATAATGTGATATGCATCCCCTTTTATATGTGTAAGCTCTCCTTATGGACCTTGGATTGGCTTTTTCTTGGAGAATACAAAAATACATGCTACTGGAGGTACGGAATTACTAAAAATAGGATTTCGTGTCCCCGGTCAACCAGAGTGGTCTTGGTCGAGTGGGATTGACCTTGGTCGAGCGGAGGTCGAGCGATATGTCTGTAAGCTAAAACTTCTTCCGATGTCTCGCTCGACCCTCTCGACCTTCGCTCGACCAAATGGTCTTGGTAGAGCGGCACCTCATCAGGTTGAGCCACATTGCGCAGTCTCACCGTTTCGCAAATACCTTCCACATCCGAGCTCCAATTTGAGCGATTCTTGCTCTCAAGAGATCCTATCTTCCTTGGCTTTCTATCTATATAAAGAAATCACAGAAACTTTAAGTTTTGAAGGTGTAATAAGCCATGAAAAGTGGCACAGCCGTTCTGTTTGGCACAGCTTGCGCGACATCACTATTTTGATCATAACTTTCTCGCTTGGACTCTGATCGAAGTGTTCTTTATGCAAAAACGATCCTCTCTTCTGTGGCTTTTCAAAACATGTATATACTTCTAGTTAAGATCTCCATACAAACACATAAAAATTACACAATTTGGACGTCTATTTTTCAGCATTCATTCACAAATTGCACCTTTTCTCCAACTTGGCACTTTTAACCCTTTTTCCATCTAAAACAAAATAAAACACCTCAAGTGTACCTTATTCTCACATATATTGAATATAAGAGACTTATGCTAATATATAACAACAATTCTCATCATAAAAGTGTTAAATTGGACACTAAAACATGCTTATTTTCACTCTCATCAGGCGACAAGCAGGTTACTGGAAAAGTGGCAGTAGTAGGTTGGTAGAAGTAGTAAAAACAATAGACCACTTTATGTACCCTACAAAAAGTGTAGGAAGCAATCTTTGAGAAAAGAAAAGTTAAGTTGTTAAACCCTAGCAAGGACGGCAGCTGGAGCCAAGAAAGGACCGGAGCAGATGAGAAAAGAGAAAAAGGCCTGTTGCTCATCGGGGATGGAAGCATTGAACAATAGAGAAAATCGCAGCATACACTATGGGAACCGAGACCATCTTTACTAGCCAGTAGTGCTGCAAACCATCTAGCGAATTGAATCAAAACATAAACGGCCAAAGAGAAGCAGAATCTTTGTCAGATGCACAACAGGCAGAAGCCATGAGCAGGCGGAAGGAGGGAGGCTCTGGATTTGGAAATCAATAGAGAAAACCCAAACCACACCTTCATTCTGGACTACGACAAGGGAACCATCATTGCTTTGTTGCTACTATGATACAGGGGTTGAGAAAGACCCAAGCCTAACAAATATACTACAGTCTTGAATCTCAATTTTCGATTGCTGCACATCCAAACCAGCAGAGCCGAAAATGAGGAGGAAGGCACGGGTCTGTCCTTGAGAGAGGAACCAATAGTGGAGTGTGCTGGCCACACCAGACGCCGTCTGAGTAGGGTAACAAAAGTTAGCTACAGAAAAAAGCTACCGGCAAAAGAAAACTAGAGGGAGAGTGCGCTAGACGAGAACAAAGCCCTTAACACTCAACAACGGCTGAGCAGGCCTTGAGTAAAGTTGCACCAAATCTAAACATAAGGCTTGTGATAACTGGAGTATAATGTAAAAGAAACGAAAGAAGAAAAAATGAGCAGCAGAATTGGAGGTGCGAGGGGGGTATGTCCGGTGACTCCAGGCACCTGTCCCCTCACCAGAAGAGGCCAAACAAAGAGAGAGTTTAGAGTGAAGGTGGAGAGAAATATTAGAGAGAGAATGGAGAAGATGTTGGAAAAAGTGAATCTCAATTTAGAGTTAAAACGAGGGAGAACGAGCCAAGATAGTGATGTAGGGCAAAGTTGTCACAAAAATTCGACCAACAACATTAAAATTTGAGCAAATTTTTTTACATAACAGGGGCAAAATAGAGCATCGGAGGTAGGCATGCTGTAAGGAAAATTTGACCAGCAGCATAAAAATTCGATGTACCTCAGGAAAATTCGATCGAATTTTCCTGAAATTTGCCACATGTCCAGAAAATCAGTTTTAATTCCCATTTTGGATACTTTTTTCCCAAATTTTTTTGAGGGAGAATTGGGAGAGATCCATTTTCGTAACACACACACACTCCATCACCATTTTCTCACACATTATCATCTCCAATCCATTTTCCACCCAACCTTCAGTGAATTACTCTTCATTTTCCATGGATCTTCATACTTTCCATCTACCAATCACACATCTATGGAGGATTGAGGCTTAAGAAGGAAAAATTGCAACTTGAAGGGAAGATTCAACCTAAATCCAAATAGAGGAGAAATTTGCCTTTACTTTGTATTTTCTTTGTTTTGATTTCAACAATGGATATTTGTAAGCATTATAATGATGTTTTCATGATATTTATTGTTGGCTAGACCTCTTGTGCGGCTAGTCACATGATGGATTAGGGATCTTTAGATTTATTGGATTTTTAATGATTTATTGATTGATTTGATTTTAGAATTTCTTACATTATCTATAATTTACTTGATCCATTTTATGATGTGTGTGGTTAAATTCTCCATAAATGATGTTAGGAAAGCCATTCTGATATAGTACTTAGGGATTTGATTGAATCATGTTATAATATAAATTTTGAATGTTAGTATGTGAAGTATGTGGTAGCACCTTTGTATACTTATAACATTCATGTTGGAACACTTAATTGATTTATCATCTTTGGTTGTTGCTTGAGTGAGAAGACCATTCTTATAATCATAATACCTTTTAAGAAAATTGAAAGTGAGATACAATCTTATGTGCTTAAAACTTGTAATGAGTTGAGAACTTAATCACCTTGGCCAAAGGGAATAGGAGAATATATGTAATTGCTTTTTTTACAACTATCATTGATGTTTGTCATTTGAATTTAACAAGTCTATGTTATGTCCTTGATCTTGATTGTGGTTAGCATTGATCTTCTTAAGATTGTTACTTCATCCATCTCATATTAATCACTCATATATCATTCCATCATATCTTTTATCTTTCATATTGCTTATTTCTTACTTTAATTTCTTTTGTTTGATCTTATAACTCCCCATCTTAAGATCATACTTATAAAATTACAATAAACGTGAGATCGCTTAAACTCTAAATTGCTTGATTTCCCTTGGATCGATATTTAACTTGGTCAACGACTACTACGATAGAGTGCACTTGCTCTAATCGCACATGGAGAAAATAGCGATCAGGAACCCATGTTTTTGCTCATGCATTTGGAAAAAGATGTTGAATGCCATTATACGTCGGCCTTCTAAAGTATTGACAACCACGTTTTTGAAAAATTGGGAAAGACACTTCTTTGCAGTTGATTCTACCATGTGAAAATACTCATCAAAATGGTCTGTGCAGACTCCATAAGCTAATTGGAGAATAGCTGGGATACATTTCTATAGTGGTGACAAATATTATCTCTTCGCAGCATAGACCCTCTGTTGAAAATAAGGAGACCAACTCTAGAGTACTTCTACTATGTGAATAAACAACTCTCTCCGCATTCGAAATCGTCTTATAAATAATTCGGATATATAGGATTTTTGCAAAAATAACCATGCACTAGTCTTTCATGTCTGGATTTACGATTTCGTTCTATGAACCTTTTTCGTTGTGGCATCTCAAATTGTTATTGATATGCTTCTAAAAGTTTTTGCCCTTGATTGATTAACATTAACGTGAATTCTTCGCTTGACAAACTTGCTCTCTAGTAATTTTCGGCTTCATATTCTTAATCACTAGATGAGGCTTAGATGTTATTGTTAGAATATTGAGACAAATTAGGGTGGAAAAATGAACTCTTTATGTAAGTAAAACAAAATGAACTCTTTAGGAAACTTACCTTGTAATAATTAATTTTTCAACAGCTATATCGCAATGACTAATTTTGCGATGGTTATATTCGAACTGCTAGTTTTTACTGGTCAATTATGAAAAAAAATAACAAAAAACTTGTATAATAAAATATTAATATAATAATACAAATAAATAATATTTAAAAATAGAAGATTACATTAAACTAGAGAACATTACATACATAAAAAAACATTAATAACATTCTACAAATAAGTAATTTATATCTATATATCTATATCTATATCTATGTCTATATTTATACTTCCTCCGTCCCATGCAAATGGGTGCTTTTGCTTTTTGCACGTGCATTAAAAAGAATTATTATCTAATGTGTAGTGAGTCGTTGTATTAATGGGTGTGTGGACCCCATATTTTATTTGTATTAGTGGGTGGGTGTGGGTCCCATGTGTGTAAAAAAGGACAATAGACTCTTTTGGTGGGACGCCCAAAATGAAAGAAAATGGATCCTTTGAAGGGGACGGATGGAGTATATAATAACACAATAGTGTTATTTTGGAAAAATTCCTGCCAAACCTAACATACTATAAATAGAAATATTTTAATTAATAATAATAAATAGAAAATTAAAGGAATGGAGATGCTAAATGTCTATATTATGGACATCAATATGTTATGGAAAAGGGAATGAATATTTAAACTCCCAAAATTACTAAATGTACCCCATAAATGTTTAAACTTAAGATTTCATAATAAACATGACAATAATACCCTTATTACGAATTAATTATCCTCATTCTCACTGCCGAATCCGATTGAGTCTCATCCTCTCTCCACACTGCTCCAATATCCCCTATTATCATCTCTCTTCTTCCTAAATCCTAACACCATTGCGAACTATTGCAATGTGTTGGAACCTAGATTCATCTGTTGGAATCCAGTTCCAATATCTCCTATCCTCAATGCATGTTATTGTAGGAAATCAATCCATGAAACCTTAACCCTATTATGATAAACTGAGATCAAACCATAATGCGGAAGCGTACCTGATCCAATGAATCTCTAGGCGGAACACGAACTCAGGATCAGTGGTTATATGGCCTTCCTCAACTAAGTCCTCCTAATTCCTTTATGAGGACCGTAGTAATCACTCCCGATGGGGAGAAGGGAAGACCATGTGCGGCTTAGTATATTGGGGACCATAACCGGGTAACCTTTATATACTACTTGACTAAACCACCCATAATCACCTAATCACGTAGTATTGGGTATCTACTCATTTGGACCACATTAATTATTATTATAGCCCATGGACTTTTAATCTTAATTGGATCAATTTAATTAAGTCCATAAAATAATTGAATAGCTAATATAATTGTATAATAATATATTGCCCACAATTAGATTATAATGAAAATTAATAATTTCCAACAATCTCCCACTTGGGCTATATATTTTCCGTTAGCAATTATATCAAGAGTCCTTAGTTGCGCAACTTTATGCTATTCCTCTTCATGCTATACTTAACAATCTGGTCCATCTCATATACTAATATGGAACTACCGCAGTATTCACCACATTACAAATCGTGGTTAAACCCCGACAATCACCATATCAATATACTCAATGACATAGATCAAATATGGTGAGTAGCATGGAAATTACATGTAAAATGTGATCAACATCATGTCTATTTCCAAATGGTCCTACTTTAATCCTTAGTGAGATCAATCCATAATGTAAAATATTACAAAATGAAATTACTTAAGTGAATTCACAATGAATTCAAAGCCATGAACTTTATTCTGCAGAAAACTGAATTATCCAAATCAAAGTGTCTTGAAACTTTAAAGAGAAATAAATATAGACTCCCACTAAACCAATATATTCTAAAACCATATAACACCCATATGAGTAGCTAGCTCATAAAAATTACAGGGCGTTGAATACATAATTGGTGGATCCTTATTTAGAGTTTATCATAATATGCTCTTCTAAAATTTTATCTACACAAAATACTTTCTTTAACAACCAAGAATTCTATGTCAATTTGTTTGACTTATAAGTATTCTTGTAATAAATACTTTACTGCGAAATAACTGTCACAATCAACTTTATGTGACAAAACTTTTGCAACCTTTATTTCATCTTTGAATACCCGTTAGTATGCTACTATTTCTATTGTCATAGTTAATGAGCTACAATTGTTTGCTTAACGCTTTTGCACAGCTCACCTAACCAACAAAAATATAGCCTAAAGTGGATCTTTTACCGTATTGGCATCCAACAAACTCAGAATCAGAATTCCCCATGATCTCTAACAAATCTGATCCCTGATGTACAAACATATTATTCTTAGTTCTCTATACATACTTTATAAAGATCCATACTAGAGTTACTTAAATATCTACTTAATATACCAACAACATAAGCCAAATTAGGTCTTGTAGAGACCTCATCATACAACAACTTCCAACAACCAATGAATATGGAATGTTTCTACATTTCTTAAACTTTAGTTTAACTTTAGGGCACCTGATTGAGACTGCGCTTGTCTCCCTTATTTTAACTTAAACATTCTCCCACTGAATCACATAATCATCTACATTTGTCTCAAAACCAAATGAGACACTTACTTCATGATGATACTTGTGATTCCTTTACGGAAAAAAAAAATTTGCTTGAATGCATAGATGGATTTCCTATTAGTTCTTAAACCATTTAGATTGTATCATCAGTGTTGCGATCAAGGAACTTTATCTTTACATCCACCTAATATGATTCAAGATCAAAATGTGCTACTAATGTCACAGTTATCTTATAATAATGCCTTCATTCCCTTTTGAGTATAATCCTATATCAAGATGCAAACATAATCATCTTGTATTGATTTATACTCATAACTTATAGTATTAACATACTTTGGAGTAATTGGATCTTTCATGGTTTGATGAACATTGTTTGAATGTTCTACCATTAATTCTATCGTGTCCTCATTATTTAAGAGAAAAACTACATAATCATTCGAATTGTCTTTCACCCAACTATAGTGGTTTTCTTAGTGACATTAATTCTTGAGGTTGTTGAATTTGTTATCCCTTAAATATTATTGACATTGTCATATCGTTATTCTGAATTTGCACCAATTCTTTAAAGCATAAGTGAGGATCGAATCGACTCCCCTTTAAGGACAATGTCTCTAATATTATTCTTCCCCCAAAATCAACATCCTCACATAATACCGTATTATCCGTCTCAAATATGATCCGATCAATTGGATCATAAACTTATTATCTTTATTTAATACCAATAAAGTAGCTTGTATCTATTTGAATCCAATTTTCTTTATTAGATCCCAATGATCTAGCCTTAGTTGGATATCACCATATGTGAAACTCAAAGAGTTCTCACAACTACTTTGGTTGGAACTTTATTGAGACCATAAGCTGCAATCTTAAGTATTTCTTCAATTAGTAACCATATATTGTGGAGTACTATTTTTGTCTTTTAACTACACCACAACACCATTCATACTAAGTAATCTTAATGTGGTGTATTATAAAATAATTCCACAAGCCTTTAGGAGAAAATGAAAGGTTATACTTTAGTTTTTTTTAACAGCTTTCCAAACGGGTTTTTCTTTGTTGCCCTTATACTTTATTGAGTGAGACAGAGTTTGTTAGAAACTTATTAGTTCATCCTTATTATTGAAGTTCTCATCATGTATAATTTTGTTGTTGACATAGATTAAACTTAATTAATAGACTTCTTAATTGTACAGAGAATTAATCCAAAACGATTATCATGCTTGCACTAAACTTTATAATCTTTCAAATTTTAAACAGTTTAGAATCATCTCAAGGAATCTATCACATCATTAGTATCAATACCAACTTGTAAGTGACACTCTCTACGTAGCAGTCAAATACTGATGATAAAACTGTCAAGCAATAGCCTTCCTTTGGGCCGACTTATTACTCACGTGTTAAACAAATAATCGTCATATATTTACCACCACAGGTGCTTTTGTATTTTTGCCAAATATTAATCTACCTATGGACCGATCAATATCCGCATGAAGATACACTTGCACAATATTATTAATTAGGGACTCATCATAAGACACCTTGTGCAACATTAACCTCGTCTATGGACAAAAATTAACTGCAGGGGCAATCTTGGTGTAACAATCAAGTATTGACAATAAGTTCTGTCAAACAAGAGTCTATCTGTGGACCGACTCATGTTCACATGAATAATCCAAATAATTATCACATACTTACTATCACATGTGTGTTATTATTCTGTCAAACTGTACCTACCTGTGGGCCGAACACAGAACACATAAATAATATCACACCCATCTATGTAATTTCAATAAAGCTTTTCTCCACACACGATATTGATGTGGCAACATGGTGCTTCGATTGACTAGATTGAAGGTTTACTAGACCAATTAAACGAATATTTAAAATAAATATTTATGTTTAATTGAACGACATTAAAAATGTCTACCCAAATTTTAATTATTCCACAAACCAAATGGAAAGTTGAGATGAACTACCATTAAAAATTATGAAAGATTTTCTTAACTTAATCAAGGATTTCAAATCTCAATTTGACATTAACTGAATTAAACGAATATTCTTTATATTAAGAAAACACCTAAAAAGGGGGCATGAGTATACTTAATTACGCAACTTGATTCACAAAATAATATCAATCAAGTTAAAGATGTCAATCCTTGCATTTAAATTAATAAATTAATCCTTAAGTCATACTTATTAACTCATGCATTTTCCAATTCAACATTGTGCCATGCCATTTAATAAAACCATAAGCCTACATTAAACTTTCCATAAAGTATATATAGGTATAGATCCAAATATATATGATGACGTCTATAATCATGAATTTTAATAATAATTGCACTAGTCATCAAAATCTAAATTCTGGATCTATGTATATTTAATTAAAATTTGCACATATTGGAACATTCGACAATCAAATAAATTATAATTTAATATGCCTGGCAAGTTACCCATTGGCAAATCGAAAAAATTATAATTCAATATGCTTTCTGAAATTACTTAATGGCAGAAACCCAATTTTCAATTTATAGCTTTCAATTCAATCCATCCGAATAATCTTAAATCTGAAATCCCTCATAAGCAGTCTTGATAAATAGTTACAAAACAT
Organism: Pogostemon cablin; assembly: GCA_023678885.1. Taxonomy (NCBI): domain Eukaryota; kingdom Viridiplantae; phylum Streptophyta; class Magnoliopsida; order Lamiales; family Lamiaceae; genus Pogostemon; species Pogostemon cablin. The sequence goes on along the minus strand of CM042953.1, from coordinate 15,361,979 downwards.
GGGTATCCATCTTGATTCAATAATCAAGTCACATGTACAAAGTTAATAATTAAGGATTGGATTGAAACAATAATCCACAATAATGGATGCAATTTGAAGCTATGCAAGTGGGTTTTAAAGTTGTGGCAGAACCGTCATTAATCTATATACAATAATTAATAAAAATGGTCCCGTCACTCATATAATGTACCAAAATGCAACATAAACATATAGTATTAGTGCGCTGCTAACAATTAGGCAAAATCTAAATCCACATCAATATTGTCCCATAAATTCATAATGATTTACAACATTTGATAACCAAATTAACTTTATCACATAAGCATAACTTGATATAATGAAATTCATAATTCATGAGATTTAATTATATACACAAATCAAACTACAAAATTACTTCTACTTAATGAATTCAATTTAAATCTCTAGCATTTAAATGAATTCGAATTAATTCGCAGAATTGATTAAAATGGGAGGTTCTGACACCATTATTCCAACTAAATAAATGAATAAAAACACATATGACATACACATATGATACATGTTGGAAGAATGCTCATGATTTGAAATTTTACAGTAATATGTTTAAAACATATATCAGTGGAATTAGAATTCCAGAATCGTCAGCGCATTTCATGACCTCACAAATCCAAAGTTATATTACATAATAAGCACCACTATCATTGGTGTTTAATCAATAAGGGGATTAAAATTCCGAAAATTAAATCTGAATACATACTTTTATATATCCCGTAAAAATTCAATTTTTCATATCTTAATATGTAATACTAATATCACATAACGATTCATCACAAATGTTTGAATCTACACAAATACATAATTCTTTCCGATCTCAGAGAATCATAAATAGGGTGGCTCTGATACCACTTATAGGAAATCAATCCATGAAACCTTAACCCTATTATGATAAACTGAGATCAAACTATAATGCGGAAGCGTACCTGATCCAATGAATCTCTAGGCGGAACATGAACTCAGGATCAGTAGTTATATGGTCTTCCTCAACTAAGCCCTCCTAATTCCTTTATGAGGACCGTAGTAATCCTTCCCGATGGGGAGAAGGGAAGACCGTGTGCGGCTTAGTATATTGGGGATCATAACCGGGTAACTTTTATATACTACTTGACTAGATGATGAGTGTGTAAATTCACAAGTTTGGCGCTATGTTTTGTGCTAGTTTTGGAGAGTTTTGATGTGGAAATAGGTGGAAAACCTATATATATTATGAAATAGCATGAATCAGGTGTTAGTGGAGCTATTTGAGTGTTTTCTTAGCAAAAACGGAGTGAAAGGGCCAAGAATCGAAGAGACGAAGTCGAAGCCACGCGAACCGCCCAAGAAGTAGGTGGGTTCGACCTGGCTGGAGGAGGGTTCGACCTCTCCAGCAGGTCGAACCGACGTTGCTGGACATACAGAGATGGGTTCGACCACGACTCAGTTGGTTCGACCTGGCCATCAGGTCGAACCATGGTCGAATCGGTTTGCAAGAAGGAGGATTCGACCACGACGTTGGGGTTCGACTTGCCAGTTGGTCGAATCGGGAGCAAGAGTTGTCCAGTGCTGAGGTTCGACCTGGGGTTCGACCATGGCCTAAGTGGTTCGACCTGTCCAGAAGGTCGAACCTGTGCAGAATTCTTCCAGTAGTGGGGTTCGACCTGGGGTTCGACCTGTGGCTCGGGGTTCGACCTGCTTGACGTGGTCGAACCTGTGTGCGAGAACTTACCTTATCCGGATTTTTGAGGCCGAAACGCGTGAGATCACTTAGGAAGCCCATTCCAAGCCCTAGAGACGTGATTACAAGTATAAAAGGAGGCTCATACAGAGAATAAAGGGAGCTTTTGATCGTCAATCGTAGGAGAGACAAGAGTAGAGGTGGTGATCCATCCGGAGGGCTGTGACAGAGGTTCGCTGAAGGTTCAAGTAAGAATGATTAATCTAACCATGATTGTTCCTAGATCAATCATGGGCTAGAACCACCTTGGTAGTTCTAGGGTTATGAAAGTTTCATGATGTAATTCGTGTTTCGTGTGTAAAACTCCGTACAACACTACCTGTGGTTTGTTTTATATAAGATTGCATATTTAATCCATACTCATAGTCGTTTTGTGCATCAATGATCGTTGTGTAGAGTCTGAATACATGACATGGTTATTGATTGAGTGCGTTCACTACTGAGCAGGGTTTATCGTTATAATTCTAAGTGAAGGGATTCCGAAGTATTATTAGAACTGTCTTATATGAATATTCATGAATTGAATTGAATTCGGGTTGATGAATAGGATGAAGAGTATAACTTTATAGTACCTAAAAAGGGAGATCAAATCGGGTTAGATTCTAGACGTAGAAGATAATTGATTATGATAGTACCTAGAAAGGGGGGTGAAGCATATCTCTTGCTCCGATGTTATTCACACGTGTCAAGCGCATATTTACTTGTGTCTATAAAGTAAACTTGCATGGTCTAGTGATGCGTCCACAAACCACAGGGCAGAGTCGGACACCATCACACGAAAATACGAATTGCTAGTGAAACTGGATGACCCAACGAACTAACTATCATTCTTATTGATCACAACTCACTTCTCTCTACTTTTGCTATTTCTTTTGTTATTTCGATTAGAAGTTACTATCCATTAAACCTTTACAATTACCAACATAGTCTAAAATATACTAGAAGATTATAAAATTGATATTTATCCGTCCCGTGGGTTCGATATTGTAACTTGGTCATCTTCGCGACTACAATTGATATCCTTATACTTGAGGATTAATTTGTGTGTTGAGAAAACCCCTATCAAGTTCTTGGCGCCGTTGCCGGGGACGGCGTAAACTATCTTTTTGTATTATTTCTAGTTTATTAGGACTATTTACCTTGTTTTGTTGTTTTCTTTCTTATTCGTTTTAGGTGTATGCTCACAAGATCAAAGAAAGGTAATCTTGAACCGTATAATCCTGAGATTGGAGCATCATCAAGAAAGAAGAAGAAGAAGAAGAGCAAGGCAAAGGCAATAGACTCAACTGAAGCTCTGAATTTTGGAGTTGAGGTTGACGAGCAGATTTCGCAAGCGATTGAGGCTACAACTGAAGTTAATTTGGAAGTAGTAACAATCAACATGGCAGCGAATCCGGATAATCTAGCCATCCGTGAGGTTTTCAAAAATAATGGGGCTGGAAATTATGAGCTTTTAGGAGCAAGGGGAACTAACACAACGTTCGATCTTCATCCCGCTCTTATTAGCATGATAGAAATGAACTCCTTTTCAGGAGGGTCTTTCGAGGATCCGCAGCAGCATCTGAACAAGTTCTTGGGCTATGCAAGTACTCAAAAAGACGTAGGAGAACATGAAGATGCTAGGAAGATCCTTTTGTTCAAATTCTCGCTTACTGAAAAGGCGAGGGATTGGTACGATACTATTAATGCAGCTGAGTGCACCACGTGAGAGCAATTGAAGTTAAGATTCTTGGAGAGGTATATGCCACCTTCGAAGGTGTTTAAGATGAAGCAAGATATTAATCAATTTGCTATCAGTGGAGGTGAGAAATTTCATGAAGCGTGGGATAGATTCAAGGACATGCTCAGGAAGTGTCCTCAACATGGGTTATCTAAAGCCCAATATATCAGTATATTTTATAACGGATTGGACTGTGAATCAAGAGTACTACTTGATGCTTCTTCTAATGGAGCATTGCTTACAAAGTCATCCGTTGAGGCCGAGAGATTGTTTGAAGACATATCAATGAATTCGAGGGATTGGCCCACTGATAGAGTTAGAGGTACGTATGTTCTTGGAAAGGTAGCTCAGGTTGAACAAGCAATGGTGAAGACTAAGAGAGAGGATGAGATCGTTTCGAGCTTGTCCAATATCAACAAACTACTTGAGTCTCAACAGAAGCAGATCAGCGAGATATCCCAACGAGTGCCAATCATGCAGCAAGAGATGATGAATAATGGAACCATCCAAGACGAATTGGAGGAATCAAATTATGCCATGGGTCAAAGTATTCAAGGAACGAGGTACCCAAATCAAGGAAACCGGAACTACCAAGGGAACTATCGAGGGAACTTTAATAATCGTGGTCCATCTGGTAGTTATCAACAGCAACCAAGGAGGCCTGAATTTTCATGGAGCAATACGAATAATGCAGTGCAACTTCCGATGGGTGTTGATCCGGGAGAAAAGGTGGAAGAAGGGAAGCCTGGGTTCGAGGATACTGTGAACCGGTACATGGTAAAGAATGATGAAAGAGTGAACCGCCTTGAGGCAAAGCTTGAGAAAAAGATTGATGATCACCACAGAGATTTGTCCACTCAAGTGAAAGATCTCACATTGTTGATGGGTACAATTGCAGAGAATGTGAACACATTGACTCAAACTGTAGGAAAAGGTAAGTTTCCGTCTCAGAGTATAGAGAATCCGAAGTCGTGTAATGCCATCACACTGAGGTCGGGAACGCAGTACGAGGGACCGATGAGGCCGGAATCAAAGTTGGAATTTTCTAAGCCTCGGTTCGATCAACACGCAGAGGGTTCGACCAACTTTTCAGGTCGAACCCAGGTCGAACCTCATCGGCCAGAGCACTCTGTTTTGACGCAGGAGCGGTTCGACCAACACGCGGAGGGTTCGACCAACTTTTCAGGTCGAACCCAGGTCGAACCTCATCGGCCAGAGCACTCTGTTTTGACACAGGAACGGTTCGACCACGATCACGAGGGTTCGACCTGTTGGCATTCGATCATTTGGTTAACGTGACCCGTTAGGGTTCCATGTATTACTAACAAGCAGCGGAAGCAAGTAAACATGAAACGCATTACCTTTCACCAAGGGTTGATGTAGAGGTTGAATTCTCGCTGGCAGTCTGCGCAGTCCCACGAGAATAGCCATAAGTTTATCTTCTGATGTCGGAATTGAGTGATCTTTGTGCTCAGACGATTCTCTCTTCAACGGCTTTCCATCAGTATATAATACATCAAAATCGAAGAACTGTACGATTTTATATGAATTTTGGAACATGACGAACTGCAGCAGCAAACGACCTTCCGGTCTTCTGCTGTATGTCCCAAGTCCGATCTCGACGTCGTGTGGGCGACGATCTACGAGACCTACTCAATCTGCTCTCAACCCTCATCACACGTGAATAATGAATTAGATTAGGGTTCCAGATAAGTTGAGGTGACTTATATACATGGGCTACAGCAGGGACCAGGAGGAGAAATTGGGTTGGGCCTCCATTGGGCTTAAGTATCCAAGCTTAGCCCAAAGCTTATACTTAAGTCCAATAATAATAATATATTCCACTAAAATATTATTACTGCACTACCATACCAATCCCAAAATTACGTTTTGGGCTCCTTCTTATTATGAGCCCGTTAGTCTCCCCATGTTTAAGATATACAATGTCCATTAATTAATTTAAGTTACTGACAACTCAATTAATTAATATCTCATCCAAGAGTAGTATCACTCAACCTCATTATCATGCCGGAATAAATTCCACCTGCAGGGTTTACATGATAATCCTTATGAGCTCCTCAAGGGGACATCATCAACCTATGACGGACACGGATTCCTTCTACAATCAACAACACACCATAGAGACAGCACTACTTCCCAACTCACCGAGTTTATTGATTTAATTGCATGTAAATCTCACCCATTGATGAATCAAAGAAATACATACTGCCCTATGTGTCGAGGTTATTATATAGGGATTAAGAGCACGAACATCCATAATAATTGAGATCAAGTTCTCCTATAAGTCAGTATAAATCGAACGATCTCAAGCGGTCCTGCTCAATACACACAAGTGCACTAATGTGATTCTATAGCAAAGACAAGCTAATACCAAACCACACTACAATCATCCCGATAGAGAGTCCCCGTCTATCTCGATTGTGAGCATCTGTTTATACTTTATAAGAAAACCGATAATATGATCTTCCGCGTGTTGTCGCACAACATATTATCTACAGCATAAAGTAAGTGGACTATTGCATCGAACATATAAATAAATTATAAGATGCAATCATTTGATCATATGATTCTCATTTCAAATTAATTGTTATAACATTGTTCATACAAAAAGCTAGACTTTTAGTATACAATCCAACAATCTCCCACTTATACTAAAAGACTATGCTGTCATGTCTTCCGCCATACATCTGATTCCCACTCCCACTACACGACCATTAAAAGCTCTCGCCTTAATATCCTTGTAAATGGATTTACTAGGTCATCATCCGATGCAATCTAGGTGACAACAACCTTCCCCTCATCATACGATTTCTCGTAACAGGTGGTACTTGCACTCCATGTGTTTAATTGCCTTATGGGCTCGTGATTCCTTCAAGTTTGCAACTGCACCAATATCATCAATATAAATTGTGATATCCTTGGGCAAACTTAGAAACACTTCGAAGTCCATCTTGAAGTTTCTAGAGTCATACAGATACTTTGGCTGCCTCATAGGCTCCAATTTATCATCTTTCCATGATGGAGTCCGGAGTCTGAAATATATTTCTATATAACACTCCTCCACATTATGACTCAACTTCCTAAAATTAAACACATAACCTTGAGGTGGATTTACTGCCGTCCAATCTGACTAAAAAGTCCGAATCTACGTAATCCACAAGAAGCAGTGAATTTGCCCAGTAAGCTTACATATAATTTCCAGTCCTTCTCAGCAAAATAGATATCATTCTTGTTCCGGGTTACGTTGATACCCACTGTTCATGCGTTCAGCAAAATAGATATCCATTCTCGTGCATAGCATTCCTAAGATTAAGCTTCCTTATTCGCCGAAGCATAAGGAACCGCTTTCATCACCTTTATCTTCCTTTTGTGTCTCAAGACATATTTTCTTAGATAAAGTCACTTGCTAAAACAAGTAAGGATCGTATCAATTCATGAAGCTTGAGACAAGCATAATATCCTTTCTTGTAATCCGTATTACCGTGATCAAAAGGATATTTTTGCTCTTCTTAAGTCCTTCATTTCATACCGCTTTATTATCCATACACATACGCCCGACAATACTCTTTCATTGTCTCCAATGAGCAATATATCATCTACATATAATACAAGAAATACCACCATGTTTCCGTCACTCTTTTCAATACACAAAATACATCCGCGCATTGAATAAATCTATTTGCCTGGATTTCCTCATCAAAACGGATGTTTCATGACCTTGAAGCTTGTTTTAGTCCATTGATGAACACTATTAAGCTTCCTATCACAATGCTCTTAGCTCTTTGCAATGAATCACTCTGGTTGCTTCACATAGATGTTTTCCTCAAGATTTCCAATCAGGAAAGCTGTCTTGACATCTATTTGCTATCCCTCATATTTCATATGAGTAGCAACAGATAAAAGAGTCCGGATCAACATAAGCATAGCTACTGGCGAACAGGTTTTCTCATAATCGAACCCTTTCTTTCTGAGTATACCTTTTCCCAACAAGCTATACTTCTAAGGTTTTCACCTTACCGTATGATCCTCTTTTATTTTGTATGACCACTTCCAATGGTTTTCACACCATCCGTGGTTCTACAATCATCCAGATCTTATTTAGAATCTATTGATTCTATTTCAACATTTATTGCAATTTGTTAAGATTTCGCATTTCTATCTTGTAGTTCTTCGTCGTATTCGTGGGTTAACTCCATGTTTACTAGGGACCAAGCCTCACGACTCTCCCAAAACATATATCTATCAGGATTTAGAACAACCCTCCCACTACGAGAAGACACTACACGCAATTGTGTATCAGATGTGACACGCGTCGCAGTTTACCTTGTGGTATATCCTCTTGTACACTTGGTACTAATACTTTGTGTTTTTCTCTCACTTCCTTTAGAACAACTTATACATGGGTATTTGATTTATTACATAGTCCTTTTTCCAAAAATCTAGTGTTTATGTTAACAATCACTCTTCGATCTTGTGGACTAAATATATCATCCTTCATTTTTCTAGGATATCCCACAAACAGAAAAACATTCTTACGAATTACTGTTCCTAGGGCATATCCATAAAATGAATTTAGTAATTCCAAATAATTCATCATCTATCTAATCACTACCATAAGAGTGCTATTCCTTCTATTCGTCACACCATTAAGGTGGGAAATTCATTTCCGAAGGTACCTTTCTCCTACTAGATTAGAAGACTCATTATTAATTACTATTTGTCGCATCCAGGGGATAAACATGATTTAAGAGTGTACAAATTGTTCACCAACGTACCATAACAGATTGCAACTCTATCATTCATTATAATGACCATGTCATTTAAATGAAATGGAGTATCCATCTATTAATGCATAGAAACCGAAATCAAATTCTTTCTATGAAAATGTACGTAAAGACAATTTCATAAAATCAAACGTCTACTCATATCATTTAATAAATAGACAACTCCCACTGTAATAGCCACTACTCTTGTAGTTTTATCCATGTCATAACAATCTTATCCTCACTTAGTAATAAACATTTAGTGATTCCAGTATCTACACACTTCGTGTCAGTAAATGCCATCACTAATCATGTTTTAAACAACTAGTGAACAAGATATAAAACTTGTTCACATTATGATGAAAATGGCTTTCCTTTGCCACATGTTTTGCCAGAAGTTTTCCACCATATACATCCTATTGTAATTCAGGTGGAACTTACTCAAAAACATCTAGGCAATTCACAAAGAATTAAATTGATCTAGGTTTCCCTTCAATTTATACTCCATGCTTTCCCAATTCATTCATCAAATTAAATCATGATCTTCTGCCTTTTAACTTACTCAAGTATCCGAAGAGTTACATGAGACCATCATATTTCTATGAACCTCTCATCTCTTCACTAGAGACTTTAATAGGCATCATGAGACGTCCATTGTGAGAACACACATGTATTTTCTTAAGCAGTAAAATTCAAAACCAAGATTCTTTTCTAATCATCTAATTTTGGACCAGTAAATATAATTTCTTTTAGTTAACAATAAGCGAGATAAAACCATTTGAAATTACAGAGAATCATAAATAAATATACCGATCAAATCTTCGAATTTTATCCTTTTATATTGATTCCCTCAAAACTATATAAAAATAAAATTCACCGACATCTCAAGCACCGTGAGTCTGCAAGCCACGTTAGTGTGGACGTTTACAAACCCAAACATTTACAAGAGAAGGTTTTACCCATTAATTTCATTTGTCAACCTAACTTTATGACAAAATAATTAATAGTCGGTTCCTCTTTAGCCATGCAAATAATAGCAGTGACTCCGTTGGGGAGGATACTAATTATTTACACCTAAGTGTACACCATTATTTGATCCCAAGTCCACTGCGCGAGCTTGTGTGCCTTACAGTTGGAGAAGTACACACGCGCTCGGATAGCTTCCTACAATCATCAATTATAAGTTTGTACCAGTGAGCCCCACATAAACTCATCCGTTAGGGAGGAAGGCCTATTGCCAACACGCAAGTTCATGTACCACATTACAAACAATAATTATGTAATGAAGTCTGTACCAGTGATCCGTGAATAAACTCATCCGTTAGGGAGGAAGGCCTATTGCCAACACGCAAGTTTACTCACATTAGTTACAAACCAATAATGGAGGCCGCGGGAATATTTACCAATCCCCTCTCCCACTTAGTAATTTAACACCGAGGGTTTTTACATGCATATGATATTCAGAATAAAATACGCAACGCTAGCATGCTTCTATTACGGCACATAAGGCAGTAAATCACAGAGAGTCATGCATACATATATAACAATAATCAATAATTAAATCAATCATTAACAGTTATATATCAACGAATTCGATTGTTCGCCACCAGGCACGAATATCAGCAAAGACTTCCAGACTATCAAATTTTCAAAATTTCCAGATTGTCCAATTTTCGAAACCATCGATATCGACCGTCGATGTCGTCCAGATTATCAAAATCATCGATATCGACTAGATTATCAAATATTCGAAAAACATCAAGATTATCAAAATTCCGAAACTATCGATATCGATCGTCATATCGTCTAGATTATCAAAATCATCGATATCGATGAGCAACCATATATAACAATAATAGATAATTAAATCAATTATGTCAGTTATATATTAGGAATCAATTCAACATCCATATATAACAATAATAGACAATCAATTATAGCAGTTATATATTAGGAATTAATTCGACATTCATATATGATAATAATAGATTATTAAATCAATTATAGCAGTCTTATATTAGGAATTAATTCGACATCCATATATAACAATAATATACAAACTATTATGGCAGTTATATATTAGGAATTAGTTTTCTTAAAATTGGATGTCTTATCCAACACTCTAGCAATACATGCATATAATATACCAAATATAATACGCAATCTAGCATGCTTCTATATAAGACAATAAATCATAGAGATCAGGCATCCATATATATATATAACAATAATAGACAATTAAATCAATTATGACAGTTATATATATTAGGAATAAAAATGCCTCTAAATTTTAATGTCTTGTCCGACACTCCTACTGTGGAATCGATGCCTTACGCAACAAGCAGGATTGCTTGTGCCCCAAGACGTCCATCGTCATATCCCACCGCCAATTATGTCAGGGAGCGCCCCAAGTGCCTTGACGAGCGCCCCTCGCCCGGACTGTCGCTCGTCCAAGGGCCTACTTGCATAGAACCAAGTTCAGCCCAACGCGCAACACCAAACTACACCAACTGTCGTTCGTAGTTCAAAACTGAAAGAACCTCAGAATCCAATCTCCACAGTCCAGAATCTACTACTGTAAGTCTTAAACATGCTGTCCAAATTACAGATCGATCCAACGGTTATTTTGTGAGAAACGGCTCTTTTCTCTCGACTGCGCAAAACAGAATCGCCCAAATATCTGCTTCTGTTTTCAGCGTACTCCCAGCAAGAAAAGGCTCCAAATTCGATCTCCACCGTTCAGAATGTACATCCACAAGGTCTGAACGTGCTGACAAAATTACAGCTTGATCCAACGATTAGTTTGTCAGAAACTGCACTTTTCCCTAGACTGCGTAAAATAGAATCGCCCAAATATCTGCTTCTGTTTTCAGCGTACTCCCAGCAAGAAAAAGCTCCAAATTCAATCTCCACCGTTCAGAATGTACAACCACAAGGTCTGAACGTGCTGACTAAATTATAGATCAATCGGACCGTTGAAACTCTGGTTATTGCCTCTGCAATATCACTACGCTGGATTTTCTCTCAAAAGCGTGATTCTATTTTTGCCCTCTCTTTCTTCCTTGCATGTGAAATTGACGAACAGTTTTCGTCGAATCCTCTCACACACAACCATGGACGAATAGATATTATATAGGGTATATATTACATAGGGATATTCATGGTTTGCGCAATAAAACCAAAACCCTAAACATGTGATCCTAATTCCGAAAAATTAATCACATAAACCCTATCCTAACGTGTCACGCTTCACCACGAAACCGAAGCTCTGATACCAATTGTTGGCATTCGATCGTTTGGTTAACGTGACCCGTTAGGGTTCCATGTATTACTAACAAGCAGCGGAAGCAAGTAAACATGAAACGCATTACCTTTCACCAAGGGTTGATGTAGAGGTTGAATTCTCGCTGGCAGTCTGCGCAGTCCTACGAGAATAGCCATAAGTTCATCTTCTGATGTCGGAATTGAGTGATCTTTGTGCTCAGACGATCTTCTCTTCAACGGCTTTCCATCAGTATATAATACATCAAAATCTAAGAACTGTACGATTTTATATAAATTTTGGAACATGACGAACTGCAGCAGCAAACGACCTTCCGGTCTTCTGCTGTATGTCCCAAGTCCGATCTCGACGTCGTGTGGGCGACGATCTACGAGACCTACTCAATCTGCTCTCAACCCTCATCACACGTGAATAATGAATTAGATTAGAGTTCCAGATAAGTTGAGGTGACTTATATACATGGGCTACAGCAGGGACCAGGAGGAGAAATTGGGTTGGGCCTCCATTGGGCTTAAGTATCCAAGCTTAGCCCAAAGCTTATACTTAAGTCCAATAATAATAATATATTCTACTAAAATATTATTACTGCACTACCATACCAATCCCAAAATTACGTTTTGGGCTCTTTCTTATTATGAGCCCGTTAGTCTCCCCATGTTTAAGATATACAATGTCCATTAATTAATTTAAGTTACTGACAACTCAATTAATTAATATCTCATCCAAGAGTAGTACCACTCAACCTCATTATCATGCCGGAATAAATTCCACCTGCATAGTTTACATGATAATCCTTATGAGCTCCTCAAGGGGACATCATCAACCTATGACGGACACGGATTCCTTCTACAATCAACAGCACACCATAGAGACAGCACTACTTCCCAACTCACCGAGTTTATTGATTTAATTGCATGTAAATCTCACCCATGGATGAATCAAAGAAATACATACTGCCCTATGTGTCGAGGTTATTGTATAGGGATTAAGAGCACGAACATCCATAATAACTGAGATCAAGTTCTCCTATAAGTCAGTATAAATCGAACGATCTCAAGCGGTCCTGCTCAATACACACAAGTGCACTAATGTGATTCTATAGCCAAGACAAGCTAATACCAAACCACACTACAACCATCCCGATAGAGAGTCCCCGTCTATCTCGATTGTGAGCATCTGTTTATACTTTATAAGAAAACCGATAATATGATCTTCCGCGTGTTGTCGCACAACATATTATCTACAGTATAAAGTAAGTGGACTATTGCATCGAACATATAAATAAATTATAAGATGCAATCATTTGATCATATGATTCTCATTTCAAATTAATTGTTATAACATTGTTCATACAAAAAGCTAGACTTTTAGTATACAATCCAACACGACCAACTCTTTAGGTCGAACCCAGGTCGAACCGAAGGATGAAGATTATACAGTGAAGCTGTTCGACCAAAGGGGCAGTGGTTCGACCTCCAATGTTGGTCGAACCCAAGTCGAACCTCCGGAGCAGAATGAGATCAGTCTTCCAGGAGAGAGGTTCGACCAATACAGTCCTGGTTCGACCTATCAGCCTGGTCGAACCCCAGTCGAACCTCGCCGAGATGTTTTGTTTGATGCACCTGTTGTTCCTTTTGATATTGATGCAACTCCAGTGGTACGGAATGAGCAAAGTACAGACATAATAGCTGAGAAAAAATGGGAAAGAGCTAAGCGATTAAGAGCCGAAAAGGAGAAAGCGGAGAAGGTTGATCGTGATGAATGGGGGATTCCCAAAACAAAGATACCTCCACCGTTTCCCTACAAGCTAGTGAAGAAGGGGTTGGAAGAAAAGTTCAAGAAATTTTCAGAGATAATGAACAAGATAAGCTTGAACATCCCTTTTTCAGAGGCAATCATGGAGATGCCATATTATTCTCGATTCCTTAAAGACATATTGATGAAGAAGCGAAGCTTAACCGGAGTTGAAATGGTAAACTTATCGGAGAATTGTAGCTCAATTATTCAAAAGAAGTTACCACCAAAGATGAAAGATCCGGGGAGCTTTATTATTCTATGTGAGATCGGGAAGGGGCCAGCACGGCGAGCTTTATGCGATCTAGGGGCAAGCATCAATTTGATGCCGTTGTCCATCTTTCAGAAGCTTGGTTTGGGGGAGATGACCCCGACAACTGTTGCTCTCCAATTGGCAGATCGATCTATGACGTTTCCGAAAGGTATAGTTGAAGATGTTCTAGTAAAGGTGGAGAAGCTAGTTTTTCCTGTGGATTTCCTTGTATTAGAAATGGATGATGACAAGGATAATGTTCCTTTAATCTTGGGGAGGCCATTCCTTGCTACAGCTGGAGCTATGATAGATGTTCGGAAGGGAGAACTGAAGTTGAGAATGGACAAAGAAGAAGTACTTTTCAACTTGGACAAAGCAATGAAAATGCCAATGGAGTCCCAATGTTATAGTATTGACGTGGTGGAGGAGATTGTGAAGGAGGATATGTCTCTGATCTTGTCAAAGGATCCTCTTGAGACATGTTTGATGGAATCTCTTACTTATCCCACTACGGAGCTTGACGGACTTTCTAACGAGGTATGTATTGAATTTCTTGAAAACTTACTTGCTTTGGGTGATGACAGGTTTGCATTGGAAAGAAATAAAGTGGAAGAAGTCAAATGGACCAGGAAGTACTTGCCTTTGGATAACGAAAACACTCCAGTGGAGAAAAGAAAAGAGGAGTTGAAACCATTGTCGGATCACTTGAAGTATGCTTTTCTTGGTGATAATGCACAATATCCGGTAATTGTATCTTCTTCCCTTAATGATGATCAACTTGAGGAGTTATTAGATGTTTTGAGGAAGTATCAGTCTGAAATAGGGTGGTCACTTGATGATTTGAAAGGTATTAGTCCTTCGTATTGTATGCATCGGATTAGGTTGTTGGATGAAGCCAAGGCTAGTGTTCAGAATCAGCGTAGGGTGAATCCCGCAATTCAAGAGATGATAAGGAAGCAAATTCTTACGTGGTTGGATGCTGGAATTATATATCCTATTAGTGATAGTCCCCATGTGAGTCCATTGCATGTAGTTGCTAAGAATGGGGGCATGACTGTAGTGAAAGCTGGGGATGGAGAAGCTATAGCCACGAGAATTCCTACGGGATGGCGTACATGTGTGGATTACAGGAAATTAAATGAGAACACGTGTAAGGACCATTTCCCTCTTCCATTTATGGATCAAATGTTGGATCGTCTTGCAGGGTATGAGTTTTATTGTTTCTTGGATGGATACTCGGGGTATAATCAAATCATGATTGCTCCCGAGGATCAAGAAAAGACCACTTTTACTTGCCCCTACGGGACCTTTGCTTTTAGGAAGATGCCGTTTGGATTGTGTAATGCGCCTGCTACTTTTCAGAGATGCATGATGGCGATTTTTGATGGTTTGATAGAGAAGATCATGGAAGTATTCATGGATGATTTTTCAGTCTTTGGTTCTTCTTTTGATATGTGTTTGTCTAACCTTGCTGTTGTTTTGAAAAGGTGTCAAGAAACTAATCTTGTCTTGAATTGGGAGAAGTGCCATTTCATGGTGAAGGATGGGATTGTTCTTGGGCATCATGTTTCCGCCAAGGGATTACAGGTAGACCATGCTAAAGTGGTGGCAATTGAGAAGCTTCCACCACCGACCATTGAAAGAGGAGTGCGGTCCTTCCTTGGACACGCCGGTTTTTACAGGAGATTCATTAAGGACTTCTCAAAATACTCTAAGCCCTTATCTCATTTACTTGAGAAGGATATTCCTTTTGTGTTTAATGATGAGTGTTTAACAGCTTTTCAAGTTTTGAAGGAGGCGCTTATTACTGCCCCTATCTTGATCACACCGGACTGGACGCAACCGTTTGTACTTATGTGTGATGCAAGTGATGTAGCATTGGGTGTGGTGCTTGGGCAGCTAAGGGAGAAGAACTTCTGCGCCATTTACTATGCGAGTAAGACTTTAGATGCGGCACAGAAGAATTACACGGTAACTGAAAAGGAGTTTTTGGCTGTTGTGTATGCATTCAATAAGTTTCGTCAGTATTTGGTTGGCATGAAGACGATTGTGTATACAGATCACTCAGCGATTCGTTATTTGATGGAGAAGAAGGAGACGAAGCCTAGGATCATAAGATGGATTCTACTACTGCAGGAGTTTGACTTGGAGATTCGAGATAAGAAAGGAACAGAAAATGTGTTGGCCGATCACTTGTCAAGTTTGGAGACTAGGGAGCATTGTGATAATTCTTTCGAGTATATTGAAGAGATGTTCCCTGATGAGAAGATCATGGCTGTGGCTGTTGAAGGTGCCGAGCGAGCATGTGTGGTTGCAGCGCAAGGTATGGATCCATGGTATGCGAATTATGTTAATTACATTGTCATTGGTGAAATTCCAAGGGATCTCAACCGATATCATCTTGCGAAATTTCGTAGGGATGTTGAGACATTTATATGGTATGATCCGTTTGTTTATAAGATTTGTACAGATTCTATTGTCCGAAGATGTGTACCCGAGATGGAAATGGAAAGTGTGCTGGAGTTCTGCCATGCACAACCGAATGGGGGGCATTTCGGAGCGCAAAAGACTACAGCTAAGGTACTTCAATCCGCTCTTTATTGGCCTACTTTGTTTAGAGATAGTGAGAGCTATGTGGCGTCTTGCGATAGATACCAGCGCATGGGTAATATAGGTAGGAGAGATGAGATGCCATTGCAGCCTAGTATAGTCGTGGAGATATTCGATGTTTGGGGGATCGATTTTATGGGGCCTTTTCCCCCGTCGAATGGGTTTCTCTACATTCTTCTTGCGGTGGATTATGTTTCGAAGTGGGTGGAAGCAATTCCTACTCGTGTTAATGATTCGAAAGTTGTTTTATCTTTCCTAAAGAAAAATATTTTTGCCCGTTATGGAGTTCCGAGAGCATTAGTTAGTAATGGAGGTTCCCACTTCGTCAATAAATTTCTGGAGAAGGTGCTTAAGGATTATGGTGTTAGGCATAGGGTTACTACACCCTATCATCCGCAAGCAAATGGGCAGGCGGAGGGCTCCAACCGTCAAGTAAAGCAGATTCTGGAGAAAGTGGTAGGAACTAATAGAAAAGATTGGGCTATGAAGCTTGATGATGTGTTATGGGGGTTCCGGACCGCTTACAATACGGTGTTAGATATGTCACCGTATCAAATTGTCTATGGGAAGCCGTGCCACTTACCCGTAGAAATCCAACACAAAGCGTTTTGGGCTTTGCGTCGCTTGAACTTGTCCCTTAAGGATGTAAAGGAGTTGAGGCTAACTCACATGAATCAATTGGATGAGTTTAGGAGTCGTGCTTTCAAGAATTCAGAGATTTATAAGGAACGAATGAAGAGGTGGCATGATTCTAAAATTTCGTACAAGGAGTTTAAGCAAGGAGATGAGGTACTACTTTTTAACTCTCGTTTGAAGCTTTTTGCAGGCAAGTTGAAGTCTAAGTGGACGGGACCGTTCATGATTCATCGAGCCTTAGGAGGGGGGAGTTATGAGCTTATTGACAAAGATGGAGACGTTATCATGGCGAATGGGCATCGATTGAAGCATTATAGGTCACCAGATGATGCGTGTGTCATTTTTGATGATACCTTGATCTGATTTGGTACCGTCGTGACTCTTCGATGTTAAACATGAGCGCTTGTTGAGAGCTTACTCTTCCGTTTTATTGCTTTATTTCTTTTGTGTGAGTAAAAAAAATTTATATTTAAGATGCTTACTAATCGGCAATTACATCTCTTTTCAAACTTAGTTTCGACTTGCGTTTTTACTAAGTTTGGGGGGGTGTGATGTTATTACCTCATTGAAGCATTTATTACCTCATTGAAGCATTAAGAGTATAATCTTTTCTTTGTATTGTTTGTTAGGGGAGTTGGTTTTTGCGGCCATGTTGCAATTTTAATCGATTTTGATGTGACGATTTTTTACAATTTGCCTAATGTTCAGTGGTTTTTGGTTGTGTTTTCTTTTACGGAAATATTCATGAATGATATTATGTGGAACAATTTCTGAAGTTGTGCTCTAGATTGTACCTAATGAGGTTGTGTTGAAGCTTGAAGTATGTAGTGAATGAAGAACACTCAGTTTTGGAAATCAGGAGATAGGTTCGACCAAGTCTAGGAGTGGTTCGACCAGAGCCAGAGGTCGAACAAAGGCAGAGGTAGTCGAACCGGCGTTGAAAGTTGTCCAGAGAGGAGGTTCGACTAAAGCCATAGTGGTTCGACCTGATCAGGAGGTCGAACCTATGGTCGAACCTGTCAGTCGGAAGTACTCTATTTTCCAGAAGAGGGGTTCGACCAATTCAAGAAAGGTTCGACCTGTTTAGCGAGTCGAACCTCTGGTCGAACCAAGAAGATCGTTTGTCCAGAAGAGAGGTTCGACCTCGCCATCCATGGTTCGACCAGTCCAGGTAGTCGAACCCGAGGTCGAACCAAGCCAGGTACGCGATTTAAGTTCTAATTTTCAGAGGGGTTCGATCATTTTTTCGAAACTTCAAACCTCGAACCCTCTTCGAACCTCTACACCCTTGCACAAATTCTTCAATTACACTTGATTTCACACCGATTACACAACATTACACCTTGAATTATCGATTCGGTCGTGGTTTTGGGCGGATTTCGTCGCGAGTTAGGGCTGAAATCGCGTTTTTGGTCGTTTTGTGTTTTCGATCGGTTATTCACCATGGGCAAGTCACAAGGTACGTTTTTCCAACTCAATTACTCTAGGATTGAAGGTTTAGGTAAGAAATTTGATGTGAAATAGAGAATTGATGTTGAGTATGGTTGAATTTCATGGTGAATGTTGATATTTTGATTGGTTTCATATGAATTCTTGTTTCTTGGTTTGTGGTTGATTGATTATTGATAGAACTTGGATTTTTTATGTGGATTAATCAAGGGTATAGAACATACCATAGAATGAGCATGTTGATTTGGTTTGAAATTGATGAAATTGAAGTAGTTCATTGAGGGAAACATGTTGAATTTTTGATTGAATTGCTTGAATTGCTTAATGCATGCTTGTTGGTTATATTTTGATGATTAAAGAAGGTGTAATTGAAGATGTTTTGAGAATGTTGAATAAGCAAGTGGTGTTGAGATGATAGTTTGTATGAATATGCATTGATGCTTGAAGTCTTGAGTAGAGTATGTGATGTGCTAGTACAATACTTGTTTTATTGTCTTGTTGGTTGGATTGAAGTATTTGTTTTCAGGAAAGGGACAAGTATCAAGTAAAGGAAAAGGAAAAGCAGAGGAGGAGAGATCAAAGAAGAGGCATGACAGGCCTTCAAACTTGGACAAAGTGACAAGGAAACTGAGGCTACAAGACCGTTTACCTGATAACTTCAAGATTAGGATGCAAGGTTGGGATGAGATTAAAGAGAAGTGGGAAGAAGTTTCAGACAAGATAGCTCGCACTCGATACCAAGATGATGAAGCGATGAGGATAATGAGAATAGGGGATGATATATTTTGGATGTTTGATCAAGTAGGGATCCGAAGATTCATGGAGTTGAAGAGGCCGACGTACTTCCATGTTACAACGGAAGTGGTTTGTTCGTTTGAGATGGAGAAGGACCCGCTTGGATACCCCTATCGGTGTACGTTTCAGCTTGGTGGAGTGAGTAGAAGATGGACGTCTGAGGATTTTAACGAGCTATTTGAGACACCTTTGGAGATCCCTCGTTTAGAAAGTGCTGCATTCAGTGTAAAGCGATTTTGGAGGGAGATCACTGGGGAGATTCGTGATTACAAGACCAGACAGGCTCGTGCTTCTGCAATAAAGAACCCTGTCTTGAGGTACATGGACCGCATCCTGAGCAACACATTGTTCGCCCGCTCGGAGGGGAGTGTTGTGTCTAGAGGAGAGTTATATGCCTTGTGGTGTATGTTGAATGGAGTGAAGTTCAACGTTGGAGCTTATTTTATTGCGCAGCTGAATCGATTCAAGACCATTGGTTTTCAAAAGGTGAATATTGGAGGGTTATTGACGATTTTGGCTGAGCATTACAACTTGGACCTCACCGGCATTACACCAGTAGAAGGAGAACCCGATTTGATTATGAGCACGTGCGCGAAGGGAGGGTTTGCCCATTTTAGAAATGGAGATTGGTTTTTCACGAGAGGTCTCAAGCCTTCGAATTTATGTTCTCCTTCGACGTGAGCAACTTGACAACTATTCGGGAAGCAAGGAATAGGCTAATGAATTCTCTAGGACACACCGCTTTATCCGTGGCAGCGAAGTCGGGTGGTGATTGGAGAGCGGTAGCACAGATGTGTGCTGAGGGAAGGATGGCTGGGTTACAGCAGATTGTTGATCGAGGAGAGTTCCGTCCACCTCAGCCGCAGCAGTCTGAAGAGGAGGATCAGGTAGATGAGCAGCCGGAGATGGAGATTCTGGAAGGAGAGCAGCATGATGCGCCTCAGCATGCTCCAGGATCGCAGCAGCGGCGAGCAGTTCCAGGTACTCGGGAGCAGCTTCGCTTGATTCATGAGCAGCTGATCGCGGTGGTAGCTGCACAGCAAGAGACGAATAGGCAACTCGCGCTCGCTAACGCCAACTACGCCACGCTGAACGAAAGGTACTCTGCCTTGGATGAGCGTGTTGGTAGAGTGAGTAGTCGAGTGGATATGATGGATAAACACATTACCAGTCTGTGCCGAGCTGTGGAAAATAGAATGGATGAGGATGACGATGATGATGAGGATGATGATGCTCCTAGGGAGTAGTTTCAGGTTTTCTTTTGATTTCTCCGATTCATCTTATTTCCCATTCTTCTTTTATTTTTACAGATTGGGGTGTGATTCATGTGTGAGTGGCATGTACTTGATAGTTGATCTTGTATTGTTGCTCTGTATATGGGTTATGTGCACTCATATGTTTACGTGTTTATTTTCATTTGGAAAGAGCATGAATAATTTGTTAAGTATATGGAATTCATGAGGAATTGATTTTGATTATGTGCTATGAGGAGTATTAGGAATTGATTACCTATGTGAGGATTTGAGTCTTTATCATGATTAATCATGATAGTTTATTCTTGAGAGAATCATTCATATGAACGTATTCTAGAACTTGGCTTGGAGTCTTGTGTGAAACTTACAATTGATGAAATATTAGGATATGATCTTAGGCCATTTTTGATTAATTGAGTCACTTAGCCAAATTTCACCTTTCCTAATGATCTTATAAATCTTTGGTAGCCCTGTTTGAGCCTTTTAAAAGCTTTTTCTTTGGCAAGCCAAATATACGAGCCTTAATTACCTTATTTGAGCTTTGAAAATACCCTATTCATTGGTAGAGAGAATAAAGTGAATAAGTGTGGAAGAAACAAAGGGAATATGGAATGAGGTTCAGTAAGAAAAGTGCATGGTTAAATCTTGTTAGGGATAGTGCCTGAAATTGGTACCCCGCATTGCTAATACATGGGGCTTGAAGTTTTTAAGAAACAGTCGAACGATGTTCGAGAAGGGTAGTGCCCATAACTGGTACCCGAGCAATTAAAAGAAGAATGATGTTGATGCAAGGAAGAAAAGGAAATTTGATAATTGCAAGTGCAAGAGAAGAATTGGAGGAGAATATGAAGGCGAATGAGAAATCAAGAACCTCCAAGGTAACTCTCTACTAGTGTATTAAGTTACTATGACCAAATTTTCCTACCCTTTCCAAAGAGCCAACATTACAACCTTGAAACAAGTCCTTTGTGATCCTAGTATTAATCTAATGTAAGTTGATTTCTGAGACCTTTGCCAAGCTTATGGTTACGCGTGAATATGAATTGATATGAGTGTTTATACTAGCCTATAGTGCCTCACGCACGAGCAAAAGAGAGTAAAGACTTATCTTGTCAGTGAGATTACTTAGTGCTCCGAATGGTGTGTGATTGGATTGATTTTACATGAGTGACATATTTGATGCAAGTAATTCTTGTTTGATTCAATGAAGTGGCATGTGTAATATGTGTTGTACTTGATCTTGTTGAATTATACACGACTCTTGTGGTTTAAATTGGTTGCCTCGGGACCAGCAACATGTAAGTTTGGGGTTTGATGAGTGTGTAAATTCACAAGTTTGGCGCTATGTTTTGTGCTAGTTTTGGAGAGTTTTGATGTGGAAATAGGTGGAAAACCTATATATATTGTGAAATAGCATGAATCAGGTGTTAGTGGAGCTATTTGAGTGTTTTCTTAGCAAAAACGGAGTGAAAGGGCCAAGAATCGAAGAGACGGAGTCGAAGCCACGCGAACCGCCCAAGAAGTAGGTGGGTTCAACCTGGCTGGAGGAGGGTTCGACCTCTCCAGTAGGTCGAACCGACGTTGCTGGACATACAAAGATGGGTTCGACCACGACTCAGTTGGTTCGACCTGGCCATCAGGTCGAACCATGGTCGAACCGGTTTGCAAGAAGGAGGATTCGACCACGACGTTGGGGTTCGACTTGCCAGTTGGTTGAATCGGGAGCAAGAGTTGTCCAGTGCTGAGGTTCGACCTGGGGTTCGACCAAGGCCTAAGTGGTTCGACCTGTCCAGAAGGTCGAACCTGTGCAGAATTCTTCCAGTAGTGGGGTTTGACCTGGGGTTCGACCTGTGGCTCGGGGTTCGACCTGCTTGACGTGGTCGAACCTGTGTGCGAGAACTTACCTTATCCGGATTTTTGAGGCTGAAACGCGTGAGATCACTTAGGAAGCCCATTCCAAGCCCTAGAGACGTGATTACAAGTATAAAAGGAGGCTCATACAGAGAATAAAGGGAGCTTTTGATCGTCAATCGTAGGAGAGACAAGAGTAGAGGTGGTGATCCATCCGGAGGGCTGTGACAGAGGTTCGCTGAAGGTTCAAGTAAGAATGATTAATCTAACCATGATTGTTCCTAGATCAATCATGGGCTAGAACCACCTTGGTAGTTCTAGGGTTATGAAAGTTTCATGATGTAATTCGTGTTTCGTGTGTAAAACTCCGTACAACACTACCTGTGGTTTGTTTTATATAAGATTGCATATTTAATCCATACTCATAGTCGTTTTGTGTATCAATGATCGTTGTGTAGAGTCTGAATACATGACATGGTTATTGATTGAGTGCGTTCACTACTGAGCAGGGTTTATCGTTATAATTCTAAGTGAAGGGATTCTGAAGTATTATTAGAACTGTCTTATATGAATATTCATGAATTGAATTGAATTCGGGTTGATGAATAGGATGAAGAGTATAACTTTATAGTACCTAAAAAGGGAGATCAAATCGGGTTAGATTCTAGACGTAGAAGATAATTGATTATGATAGTACCTAGAAAGGGGGGTAAAGCATATCTCTTGCTCCGATGTTATTCACACGTGTCAAGCGCATATTTACTTGTGTCTATAGAGTAAACTTGCATGGTCTAGTGATGCGTCCACAAACCACAGGGCAGAGTCGGACACCATCACACGAAAATACGAATTGCTAATGAAACTGGATGACCCAACGAACTACCTATCATTCTTATTGATCACAACTCACTTCTCTCTACTTTTGCTATTTCTTTTGTTATTTCGATTAGAAGTTACTATCCATTAAACCTTTACAATTACCAACATAGTCTAAAATATACTAGAAGATTATAAAATTGATATTTATCCGTCCCGTGGGTTCGATATTGTAACTTGGTCATCTTCGCGACTACAATTGATATCCTTATACTTGAGGATTAATTTGTGTGTTGAGAAAACCCCTATCACTAGACCACCCATAATCACCTAATCACGTAGTATTGGGTATCTACTCATTTGGCCCACATTTATTATTATTATAGCTCATGGACTTTTAATCTTAATTGGATCACTTTAATTAAGTCCATAAAATAATTGAATAGCTAATATAATTGTATAATAATATATTGCCCACGATTAGATTATAATGGAAATTAATAATTTCCAACCGTTATAGCCAATCCATTGGCTGAGATCGACATGCAAACTCTTCCAGTAAATCTATCCACCTACACTACCTGCACTTGCCCCATATGAAACAAGAAGTTTATTTAAAAGTTATTCAAATCAAGAGCAGAAATTAGTAAACTTAGTTCTCTTTTTGCATGCACACGTACATCCCGTACGCCGCCGCGAACCCCATCAAATGAGCTATTTCGATCACGACCGCTGCGGTCTTTTACGAGATTATGTAGCAGATAACCTTAGAAACGACTTCACCTGCATGGTGTATGATTTTGCTCAACTCCATTCTCCTTTTGCCCTTCCTTTTTCAGCTTCTTTGCACCCCTCTTCTCGGCTTCCTCCGCCTATTCTCCTGCCTTTTTTACAATCTCTGATGCCGAATCCATTATTTTAGAAGCTTCTTTTTTGATTCCGCTGGCTTTTTCTGACATTTTCTCTTTGGCTTCTTGCGTTTTGTCGAACACCTTATATGCTGGATTGGTAATTACATCCTTAGTTTTGTTGATGGCGGCGTTCCCCCTTCTGCCGCGGCGTCCTCCACCTCCTGTGCCTTCTCAACGTCTTTTCAATTGTGATGGCAATCTTGTGCTTACACTTGCCATGCTCGTCACATACGAGTTCTTTAGGCCTTAACCTCAAATTAAGTCCTTTTTCTATCTTTCCAATAGTCTCCAATTTCTTGGATATGTCGGGCGGTGTGGCTGTGGTAGTGTTTTGTCTTTGATATGGTTGTAGGAAGTAGAGAGGATTGTTGCAGGAAGGATAGAATTCGGGGTAAAATGGATATATTTGTTTTTCATTAAAAGAGTAAAATGGTAATGGGTGGGTTATGTTTAGTAACTGCTACTCCCTCCGTCCCATCTTTATTGCTACTTTTGACTGCAAAAAGCTCTCACAGAAGCTACAGTAAAAGTAGCAATAAAGATGGGACGGAGGGAGTATTTGTTTATGGTAAATTCAATGAAGGGTGTACTAAATAATTGAAGTTGGTTTAGAAAATTTAGGGTGCAAATTGCCGCCCCTATATAAAATGTATATTTAATAATTTACTCCTTAGTAAATACTCCCTCCGTCCCAAAGATATTGACACACTTTCCTTTTTGGGTTGTCCCACAGAAATTGACATATTTCCTTTTTAAGGATATGGGACCCACACAAAAATAATTTATTTATTTACATGGACCCACACACATCACACTCACTACTAATACAACTACCCACTACACATTAAATATTATTTCTCTCACTTCACTTTACATTAAATTATTATACTCCTTAATCTCCGTGCCAAAAAAAAATGTGTCAATTGTTTTGGGACGGAGGGAGTAAACTCTAAATCCTAAAATTATAAACCTAACCCTTAAAACTATAAACCCTAAAACATAGAATTAAATATAATTTGAATGTATTAATACGATTTTTTTTTTTAAATTCTAGATGCCCAAAATATTGTCAAATATCTTTACCAAACAGGTAATAAGAATATTGACAGATATCTTTACCCTTACATGACAAGTAATAAGTTGAGTTGTGCGTGATACGCACTAGAAAGGGGAAGAATGGAGCTTATAAATTCTTTTAGCCCACCAATCAAAGTTTTAATTATGTTTATTTAAATTTACATCAATCAACATTTTCAATTGTCCATAACATTTTTTTTAATATAATTTTAAAAAATAATATATCAAATTAATTGTCTTTTTAAAATCTTTAGTGTAACATTCATATTATCTATATAATATATAAATAAATATAAATATAAATAATAATGTATTTTTAAGTATTCTACTAACATTAAAAATTAATATTTATTATAATTGTTGAATTATTTAATGTTTTAGGGTTAATTACATGAAAAGTTTCAACTTTTTCGTCGATTACGAATTAGTCCAAATTTTTAGATATCTA
Organism: Pogostemon cablin; assembly: GCA_023678885.1. Taxonomy (NCBI): domain Eukaryota; kingdom Viridiplantae; phylum Streptophyta; class Magnoliopsida; order Lamiales; family Lamiaceae; genus Pogostemon; species Pogostemon cablin. The sequence goes on along the minus strand of CM042953.1, from coordinate 15,336,549 downwards.
CAAATAAACATCCACTTTAATGTTGAGTTGCAGTTTAAATCAGTAATTTCAAAAATGTATCGAACCAGCCGATTGAACCGGGAATTGGTACGAAAAGACCCTAAAATCATTTTTTGAATTGAACAGCCTCGAACCGGGAAAATTGGGAAACCCGGATGAACCAAGAACTGCCTGTTATACATTTTTTTTAAATTGGAATTTGAAAACGCTGACCGGCGGCCAAACATCACAGCCGCCCTGCCATGGAAGGTTGAAAACCAATGAAACAGAACTCTAAACATAAAACCCACTGTACATGCTTCCATCAGGCACCATTTCACTATTCCAGCCCCATTTTGGTGAACATTCTTCGTCCACATTCTAACCTCGATCACTGTGAACCGTTTTCAAGGATCTAACCAAAATATTTTTCGCCGCCGTTAAGAAAGGGAGATCGCACACTGTAGAGGAGAGGCTACGACCAAGTTAAGAAGGCAGTTGGAAAAGAACTTACAGGCGCATAGAACAATTGGAGGCGGTTGTCCTGTGGATTGTGCTGCAATTACAGTGGAGAAATAATTGGGGCGGTCGCTCAATTTCAAAAGTTGGGGCTTAGAAATGGGAAAAAGGAGAGGAGAGAGATAGTGTGAGTGGCCAAGAAGAAATGGGGATAACTTCTCTGTAAATTTTGATTTCTCTCTCTCTCATATTTCTTAAAAGCCGTTCAATTGGGGTATTGGGGTTTGTGAGATAACTACCTTATTGATTTAAAAATAAATAAAAATACAGCTTATCTTATTTTGCTACATTGCCTAATTAAATGTATATATGAAAAAATAAAATAAAATTGAAAATAGATAATTTGTTCTTATAAAATAAAAATATATAAAAAATTATTTTTCCGGTTGAGCCGTTGGTCCGATCAATCCAACTGATCGGACCTCAAAAAGTTGGAGTTATCGGTTCAGCCTCACATTAGTTTAAACTATGGGGGCAGGAGGAGGGCTACCCGAGATGTGTCATGATATTAGCCATGTCAAGTGCCACGTGTATTTTTTTTAAAAAACTATTCATGTATTTTAAAGATCTTATGCTTTCCTCACAGCCTCCTGTTCTCGCCAATGAACTCCTCCGCGCACCACCAGACGATGAAGTTACATGTCCCTTGCCGGAGTTCGATGGCGAAACGACAGCCGGATGAAACGGCACCGTCACTTTTGCCTATTTACGTCGCTGAATTTCGCAAAATAGCTTCACGTCAGCCTCTCAAAAAAGTTCACACGATTCAGCTATTTTTTCCTGAAAAAAAAGGAAAAAAACACTTAACAGTACTCAGGATGAAGGGAATGTCAAATTTGATGGAATCTCTAAATAGAGTTTCGATTAATTTCTCATTTTGATCCATTTTCGAGTTGTAAAATTTTGAATCTTATAACCAAACAAAATGACGCAGAACCAGAGCCGGCATTTTTCTTGCCCTTCTTCTTGCCTTCCATTAGTGACTTAGCTGGTGCCTCAGTGAGATGGGCGGAAGCTGGAGTTGGAGGGGAGGACTCAGTGGGCGGAATGGCGACCTTAGGAGCTGGAGACGGTGGCAACCTAATGGAGATTAGAGTAGAGGTGGGTGATGGCGAGGACAGAGCGGAGGTCACGGTGGAGGAGAGAAAGGTCGAGGGAGAAGGTGATGTTATTGTCGTTTTTGCTAGAGATACGGTAGTCGTGGAAGAGGGAGTCGACGTTGAACTGGGCGATGGAGTGGACACCATGGGAGTTGAGGTTGTGGAGGAAGAAGGGTGGGTGGGGGTCAGGTAGAGATGACATATCTTCCCCACTTTGTCCAGAGTGGGAAGTATTCATTTCTCCAGCATGTTGATTCTGTTGTCCGCCGGGAATGCTTTGAACTTCATGCTCGATCACTGTGATCGATCGATGAACCAGAAATCAGGGATTTGGAATTCAGGGTACAATTCAAATGGAGGAGTGGGCCGGGTTATATATGGGCCTGTTGATGGGCTTTTACCTATTATAGTTTTTTGCTATCGGTCAGCTTGTCTGCCTGGCGCAAACGACGGAGATTGGTCGGCCACGGTTGTTATGACAATGCAAATCGACATCTCGTTCTTCTATCCATAACATTAGAGAGAGTCAGAGAGAGGGGGTGGGGAGAGAGAGTGCAGATCGAGTAGTTACCTTTTTTGTGATTTTATCTATGGCCGCATAGAGAGAGAGAGAGAGAAATTAGAGATGTGGATGCCTTCCACTTACCTGTTCTTTTGTGATTCGCGCAGCGGCGACAGAGTTTAGAGAGAGGGGGAAGTGGAAAGAGAGAGAGAGAGGGTGAGGTGGATTTAATAATTTTATATTTTATTTTTTATTTGGTGGCATAAGAGGTGGCATAAGACTTAGATTATACAAAGACACGTAAACATCGAGCAGAGCAGGCCTTTTCCTGTTCGATGGTTCTAATTGTAACCCAATATTAAAGTGAAGTACTTATTATAAATATTTAAAAGTTTGAATTAATTCGTAATTATCAAAAGTTTTGAATTTTTTTCATAATTAACCCATGTTTTTAATTACTTTTTTATGGTATTGGTCGATTATATATTAAAATTAATTATTTAAAAAATCTATTTAATTTTTTAGAAAAAAAGAAAAATAATATACATAATATTTATACAATATATTTTTTTAATCTTATTTGCATATCTCCTAGTAAATTAAAGGAGAGTTTCTCATTGATAATGTGTCAGCTTGAGAGTAATTCACGGCTTATGTGTCAAATGGACATAATTTTATATTTTTTTATATTTTTATTTTTATTAAATCAATTCTTGGTATTTAATTATTATTTGATGAATTAATTGCCTCATTTAATAGCAATGGTCAATTACATTAAATAAGAATAATTGTAGGTACTTAATAAAAATTTGAAACAAAAAAATTAAGATGAAGTAAATTATGTGCTATTCTTTTTTAAATTGTTTGACTTATGAAATGTTTGAACATAAAACCATCAAAAAATTTTTTGGTTTTTTAATTTTAAATATACTAATCTAATTTTTTTCCCTTATAAGTAATAGTTCTATTTCATCTAATCCATATAAATGTGGTTTGTTCCTTTCTCATTTTGTGTCATATAACCACAATTGGTCAATACAGTATCAACAACAAGTGCATGTTTATAAAGATTGACATATGTTTACCAACTTTATTTCCAAAATTAAGTGATCTATGATTTGAAATTATTTTACTATTTTTATTTTTTTATATTGAGGATTTATAACTAGTTAGGAATTAATATATATATATATATATATATATATATATATATATATATATATATATATATATATATATATATAATAGTTTTTTATTTGAATGCTTATGTAACTCAAGGACGTACATACCTAAAATCTATTATTTTTTTGGCAAAAGCTCCTGTGCACCCGGGCGCACGGAACACTTTCCGTGCGCCTTTAGAAATTTGTGCTAAATTGTATACCTTTTAGTATACAGATGTGTACCCTTTATTTTCTAAAGAAAAATCTGGGCGCACGAACAACACTCCGTGCGCCCTTTAGAATTTTGTGTTAAATTGTATACCCTTTAGTATAAAAATGTGTACCCTTTATTTTCTAAAGAAAAAAAAATATTAATGAAAACTGTATACCCTTTAGAACAAAATTGTATACCTTTTAGTAATTAAAGTGTATACCCTTTAGACCAAATTAATGTACCCTTACCCATAATACAAAATTTCTAAAGGCGCACGGAATGTGTTCCGTGCGCCCGGGTGCACGCAAGCCTCACTCTATTTTTTTTCTTATTTATGTATCATTATATATATTACTATAATTGTAATTAATTAAATATTATTCATCTCGAAAATAAATGATTAGCCTCGACCACATAGGTCTAATAGTATAAATGCTTTCTCATTGAAAATATGAAGAACTTTGAGTGTACTTCAAGAAAAAAGTGAAAAATTCATTCGCTAATTATAATTTTATGTCCTGAAATCTATTGATGCATCAAACATAACAGTTGGATTAAGTTTTTAAATAAAAAAAGTTATGACAAACTTACTATGTTACTATGTTAATCACTCAATCAGGTGGAGCTGTTATTCCATATATGTATTCCATTTTCTACATTAGATACGTTAATTATATATGTTTTAATCTCATTAATACTTATATTTTATACAATTTGAAATTGATAAAACTAAAAAGAAATATTGAATGATATGGGGTATTAGGGTTGGATTAATAAATGGACTTGTTCAAAAAATTACAATCAGCATTATAATATGGAGGAACATTTGGGTAATCGATGGGTATTTTTGATTTCCTAAAATTATTTATTGTATTTATATTAGACATTATTTTAAATATATATATATATATATATATATATATATATATATATATATATATATATATATATATATATATATATATCTTAAATATATTATAGGAGAAATTTTTCTTGTTGATGTGTCGTCTCTAGAACGCTCCAAAGTGACGCGCTATTTTCTCAATTTTTTGATATTTTAATATTTTTTAATACTTTCCTTATCTACTTTCAATTAACTTCCTTATTTAATATTTTAATATTTTAAGTATATTATAACATAAATTTTTCTTGCTTACATGTCGTCTCCAAAAAGCTCCAAAGTGGCATGTAATTTTCTCAAATTTTTATTACTTTTTTTAATATTTTCCTTATTTAATTTTAATTAACTTCCTTATTTAATTTTTTTTTAATAATGTTTTTCTTATTTTTAATAATGAATCTTAATTAGGTTATAGATTTTAAAAAATATTATAGAAACTAAGAACAAAATATTAATTAAAAATATATAAAAACATATAAATTTCAATATTTTATTTATTTATTTGAGTATCATTGATTAATTACTAAACCAAATAAATTAATTAGTATCAAATTAAATCATATATAAAGGGAAAAATAACTTCGTATAATATTCCCTCTCACCCACCTACAAATAAGACATTTCGGTTATTTATTTTAAACTTACACATTCGATTCACCAAGAGGAATATAAGTCTTCTTCAAGTTTCTCTAGAGAATTGATTTATGGAAGTATAAAATTTATTTCGATAAGGCGAATCAAGTAGAGATTCGATCCATCTTTAAAAAATTGATTCAAGTATTCTTAAGAGAAAGTGGATCGATTTAAGTATTCTTGAATCAATTTACCTCTTAAGAATCGATTCTTATAGAGGAAGAGGATTACTTGAATCAATTTACTTCTAGAAGAATCGATTCAAGTGTAATTTTTTTAAATTTTTGGATATCTGAATTTATGTTTCAATATTTTCATTATTTACTTATAATTAGTTTCTTTATTCAATATTTTCTTTTTTAAAATAATGTATGAATATCTTTTTTTTCTATACACTTATTAAGATTTATTTACTTTAGTATCAAATCAAATCATGTATTGAAAAAAAAGAATTAATTGAATTTTTTTTAAAAAAAATTATAAGGATTATTTTAATTTAATTATGAAATATTTGATACTTATTTTAAACAAACAATAAAAATTAAGGATTTATTCCTAGGAGTTAAATACTTTGATCTTAATTGCACTTAAATACAATAAAAATAAAATAAAATATTGTAACTTACATAAATATACATCAAAGAGATAAAATTTCCCTTAAGTGGTTTTCAATTGTATTATGTTATAAGGTAATATTTAAAAAAAATAAAATACAAGTAAGATTATTTAAAAAAATTAGAATATGCACATACTATTAACTTTACACATGATTTAATTATATGTCATATTGAATAATTATATACACTGATTATTTAACTAACCAAAACAAAATGAGTAATAATTAAATGATCTCGCATAGTACGATGTGTATATACTAGTATGAAACCTGCATGTTACGCGAGATAATTAAGTTGTTATAACTCTATAATTTTATATTATTAATTTAATATAATAAAACTAAATATTTGAAATAATATTGATAATTTTTATGATTTTTGTGACATTATATCAAAATTTAATGAATAATTTTAAAATTTTGTAAGATTTTATCTTCAGAAGCTTAAAAGAATTGTGTCTATCACAAATAGTTTATTTAAAACTAATACGGAGTATATTATATAAAATCAAACAATAAAGATATATATATATATATATATATATATATATATATATATATATATATATATATAAATTACATTATTTACTTTTAATTAATTTCCTTAATTAATATATTTTTTTAAATAATGTTTTTCATATTTTTAATAATGATTAAATTTTTAATATTTTATTTATCTATTTGGGTATCATTAATTAATTACTCCCTCTGTCTCGGGTATTTTTACCCGTTTGTACAGGAATGAAGATTAAGATATTTTATTTTTTTAATATATAATGTAAGAGAAAGTATGGATAAATTAGTAATTTAAAAAGAAAAAGTGAATAAAGTTTTTGGGAATGATGAATAAAGTGTAAAAAAGTAATTAAAGTTGTTGGGATTGTAAAAAGTAGGTAATAAAATATTATGTATTTTTGCCAAAAATAGAATGGGTAAAAATACGTGGGACACCCCAAAATGGAAAGTGGGTAAAAATACATGGGACGGAGGGAGTACTAAATCTTTAATGCAGTAAATAAATAATTAATTACTAAATCTTTTAATGCAGTAAATAAATTAATTAATATCAAATTAAATTAAATATATAAAGAGAAAAAAGAATATTTCATATAATATTCTCTCTCAACCCACTTATAAATAAGACTTTTTAGTTATTCATTCTAAATACACACATTCGATTATCCCAGAGGAATAGGAGCTTTCTTCAAGTTCCTCTAGAGAATTGATTTATTAAATTATAAAAATTTATTTCGATAGAGCAAATCAAGTAAAGATTCGATCTACCTCTAAAAAATCGATTCTAGTATTCTTCAAGAGGAAGAGAACTGATTCAAGTATTCTTGAATCGATTTACCTCTTAAGAATTGAATCTTCAAGAGGAAGAGAATCGATTCAAGTATTTTTGAATAAATTTACATCTTAAAAATTAATTTTTCAAGAGTATGAGGATCGATTCAAGTATTTTTGAATCTATTTACATCTTAAGAATCGATTATTCAAGAGGAAAAAATCGATTCAAGTATTGTATCTTAAGAATCGATTCAAGTATTCTTTAAAATCTACCTCTAAAGTATTGATTCAAGTATACTTCAAGTGAAAGAGGATTGACGATTCAAGTACTCTTGAATCCATTTACCTCTAGAGAATAAGAGGTTGAAAAACTAATTGATGTATAGAACGAAATTTTAAGTTCTTTAAGTTAAATTATTATTTCATATCAAACAACATTAAAATTGAGTTTGTTAATATTTGTTAATTTTTTAAATTTAGTATATTAATATTTATTTATTTACATATATATCTTAATTATTCAATTATGACATATGAATTATAAGATTTGTTTTCTTTAGTTGTTTATGTAATTTGAAACTAATAAAATTAAAAAAAAAATAATAAATTCATTACAAATTTATGAATATTTAAAAAAATATTATATATAAATTAATTTTATTCATATTATATATATATATATATATATATATATATATATATATATATATATATATATATATATATATATATATATATATATATATATATATTACTTTAGTTTCTTAAAAATAACAATCAATGGAAATAAAATTATTATTGTATAGTTATAAGAAATACTAAACCATAATCATGAGTAAAAAGTAATACTTCATTTAAATATTATATTTATAATATTACGTATATTTTAAAAAAATATTTATATATAACAACTATTTAAAACATTTTAATAATTTTATTTTAACTAATTATAAAACGTTTGATCATATTTTTCATAAATAATCAATTTATATATATATATATATATATATGTATATGTTAAGTATAATATAGAAAATTCCACTGTCATTTGATTCGTTCACGTATTGTCTTACTATTTATTTATTTTTCCTATATACCTATTATAATTTATTTACTTATCATTAATTGCAATCAATAAATAAATTATTCCATATAAATAAATTAATTAGTATCAATCCAAATTATGTATAGAAAAAAGAATAAATTGATATTTTTTTATATATAATTGGTATTTGTTTTAGACAAGCAGTAACATTAAATATTTATTATTAAGAGTTACATATTTTGATTATAATTGCACTTAAATATAATTAAAAAATAAAATACTAACAGCTATATAAATATACAAATAAAAGATAAAATTATCCATATGTGGTTGCACATTTTTTAGAGAGACAGGGGAGTAATAAATAATTTTCAATTGTATTATGTTATAAAGTAATAGTTAAAAAAAATACAAGTCAAGATTCTTCAAATAATTAGAATATGTGTACATATATAATAACTTTTTACATGATTTAGTTATATGTTACATTATCAAAAGTCAAATGTTATAATTTGTTGTAAATTCTTTATATTGGTGAAAGATATTGTCTAGCTATATGAAAAAAAAATTTCTTAATTAATGTTGTTACGTTATGTAACATGGATTATTTAATTACAAAATAAAAATTAAACAAATGATCCCGCGTTGTACGCGGGTTTCATACTAGTATATATATATATATATATATATATATATATATATATATATATATATATATATATATATATATATATATATATATATATATTAGTATATAATATTTTCTTAAATATTCATAAATTTGTAAAATAAATTTATTATCTTTCTTAATTTTATTAATTTCAAATTAACAACTAAAGAAAAAAATTCTATAATTCATATGTTATAATTGAATAATTAAGATATATGTAAATAAATAAATAAATATTAATATACTAAATTTTAAAAATTAACGAGTATTTATAAAACTCGATTTTAATATTATTTGATATGAAATAATTATTTAAGTTAAAGAACTTAAGCTTTCGTTTCTTTACAGGAATTACTTTTTTAACCTCTAATTCTCTAGAGGTAAATCGATTCAAGAATATTTGAATCAATTTTCCTTCACTTGAAGAATACTTGAATCAAATACTTTAGAGGTAGATATTAAATAATACTTGAATCAATTCTTAAGAGATAATACTTTAATCGATTTTTTTACTCTTGAAGAATCGATTCTTAAGATGTAAATCAATTCAAGACTACTTGAATTGATCATCTTCCTCTTGAAAAATTAATTCTTAAGATGTAAATCGATTTAAGTATTTTTGAATCGATCTTCTTCCTCTTCAAGGATCGATTGAGTCGATTTTTTAGAGATATATCGAATCTCTTCTTGATTCGCTCTATCGAAATAAATTTTATACTTTCATAAATCAATTCTCTAGAGGAACTTGAAGAAAACTCCTATTTCTCTTGGAGAATCGAATATGTGTATTTAGAATGAATAACCAAAAAGTATTATTTATAGGTGTTGGCAATTGGATCGTGTGGTTCAAACGTGATCCGTTTAGGTTATCAGGCAAACAAAATCAGCGGAAGCGATTTAACATGATTACCGTACTTCAGGGTTGATGTAGAGTCTGAATCGCTGCAGAAGAACACCTCTTGATCTTCTGATGTATGTCCCAAGTCAACTCTGGTGTTGGGTGGTCAACAATCCCCAGAGTTCTCTCAATCTGCTTCTTTCTAACTCACGTCAAAAGAGGCGCAGGAAGTTAGGTTTCAAGAAGCTGAGATGACTATTTATATTGGGCTACAGCAGGGACCAGGAGGAGAAATTGGGCTGGGCCTCAATTGAATTTAATTAACCAAGCTTAGCCCAAAGCTTTTAATTAAATCCAATAATAATAATATAGTCCACTAAAATATTATTATTGCACTACCCGTCCAATCCCAAAATTATGTTCTGGGCTCCTTCTTATTATAAGCCCGATAGTCTCCCCATGTTTAAGATATTCAATGTCCATTAATTAATTAAGTTACTGACAACTCTAATTAATTAATATCTCGTCCGAGAGTAGTACCACTCAACCTTTTTATCATGCCGGAAATTAATCCACTTGCAAGATTTACATGATAAACTTTATGAGCTCCTCAAGGGGACATCATCAACCTATGACGGACATGGATTCCTTCTACAATCAACAGCACACCATAGATACAGCACTACTTCCCAACTCATCGAGTTTTTGATTTAATACATATAAATCTCACCCATTGATGAATCAAAGAAATACATACTGCCCTACGTGTCGAGGTTATTGTATAGGGATTAAGAGCACGAACTTCCATAATAACAGAGATCAAGTTCTACTATATAGTCAGTATAAGAAGAACGATCTCAGGCGGTCCTGCTCAATACACACAAGTGCACTAATGTGATTCTATAGCCAAGACAAGCTAATACCAAACCACACTACAACCATACCGATAGAGAGTCCCCGTCTATCTCAGTTGTGAGCATCTGTTTATACTTTATAAGGAAACCGATAATATGATCTTCCGCGTGTTGTCGCACAACATATTATCTACAGTATAAAGTAAATGGACTATTGCATCATGCATATAAAATAAATTATAAGATGCAATCATTTGATCAATGATTCCCATTTCAAATATTGTTATGACATTGTTCATACTAAAGCTAGACTTTTAGTATACAATCCAACAATCTCCCACTTATACTAAAAGACTATGCTGTCATGTCTTCTGCCATACATCTGATTCCTACTCCCACTTACGTGACCATTAAAAGCTCTCACCTTAAGGTCCTTGTAAATGGTTTACTAGGTCATCATCCGATGCAATCTAGGCGACAACAACATTCCCCTCATCATACGATTTCTCGTAACAGGTGGTACTCGCGCTCCATGTGTTTAATTGCCTTATGGACTTGTGATTTCTTCAAGTTTGCAACTGCACCAATATCATCAATGTAAATTGTGATTACCTTGGGCAAACTTAGAAACACTTCAAAGTCCATCATGAAGTCTCTAGAGTCATATAGATACTTTGGCTGCCTCATAGGCTCCAATTTATCATCTTTCCATGATGGAGTCCGGAGTTTGAAATATATTTCTATATAACACTCCTCCACATTATGACTCTACTTCCTAAAATTAAACACATAACCTTTGAGGAAAATTTACTGCCGTCCAATCTGACTAAAAATCCGAATCTACGTAATCCACAAGAAGCAGTGAATCTGTTCAGTAAGTGTATATATGATAACCAGTCCTTCTCAGGCACTTCATATATATCTTACCACAGTTCATCATTCTTGTTCCGGGCTACATTGATACCCACTGTTCATGCATTCAGCAAAACAAATATCCAATCTCGTTCATAGCATTCTTTAGATTAAGCTTCCTTATTCGCCGAAGCATAAGGAACCGCTTTCATCTACTATATCTACTTCTTGTGTCTCTAAGACACATTCACTTAGATAAATTTACATGCTAAACGAGTATGGACTGTATCATTTTATGAAACTTGAGATAAGCATAACATCCTTTCTTGTGATCCGTATTACCGTGATCAAAAGGATGTATTTTGCCTTTCTTAAGTCCTTCATCACTACCGCTTTATTAATCATACCCATACGCCCGATAATACTCTTTCATTGTCTCCAATGAGCAATATACTATCTACGTATAGTACAAGAATTACCACCACGTTTCCGTCACTCTTTACAATACACAAGATACATCCGCTCATTGAATAAATCCATATCTATGGATTTCCTTTTCAAAACAGATGTTTCACAATCTCAAAGCTTGGTTTAGTCCATTGATGGACACCTATAAGCTTACTATTAAAATGCACTTAGCCCTTTGCAATGAATTATTTTGATTGCTCCACATAGATGTTTTCCTCAAGACTTCCAATCAGGAAAGCTGTCTTGACATCTATTTGCTGTTCCTCATAATTCAATATGAGCAGCAAAATTTAAAAGAATCTGGATCAACTAAGCATAGCTACAAGCGAACAGGTTTTCTCATAATCGAACCATTTCTTTCTGAGTACACCTTTTCGCAACAAGCTTTGCTTCCAAGGTTTTCACCTTACCGTATGATCCTCTTTTATTTCATCATTCATTACAACTTACTAAGATTCCGCATTTTAATCTTGTAGTGCTAAGTCGTATCCGTGGGATAATACCATATTTACTAGGGACCAAGTCTCACAACTCTCCCAAAATATATCTTTTACGAGTTGTCGAACAACCCTCCCACTACGACAAGGCACTACATGTAATTGTGTATCAGACGTGACACGCGTTGCAGTTTACCTTGTGGTATATCCTCTTGTACACTTGGTACTTATACTTAGTGTTTTCCTTTCACTTCCTTTAGAACAACTCATACATGGGTTTGTGATTTATTACATAGTCCTTTTCCAAAAATCTAGTTATTGTGTTAACAATTACCCTTCGATCTTTTGGACTAAATAAATCATCCTTCATTTTTCTAGGATGTCCCATATACAGACAAATGTTTCACGAATTACTGTATCTAGGGCATATCCATAAAATGAATTTAATTATTCCAAATAATTCATCATCTATCTAATCATAACCATAAGAGATAATACCTTCTATTCACCACACCATTCCACTGGGGAATGTCCGGTGTTGCCATCTTGAGATTTAATCTCAACTTCTGATTAATAGCTGCTAACTATCCTAAGAGGTATTTACCACCACGGTTAAACCGTAATGTCTACCTCTTGCCTGGATAATATTAGGTCCGCTTGAATCAGACTGAACTAATTCCAACATATATATCTTTGGCCCTATACCCCACAGCCTTGAAAAGGCAGTTAATCATTTTTACTTCCAAGCAAGACTCGCAAGTCCGATAGTTTCCACTTCAGATAAACCTTACGGTCTATCGGCTATCAACTTTTGAATCCTACTCAAGTAAAATGAATTAGTCATAGACGCCAAATGTATGTTTAGTTCATTTCCGAAGGTTCCTTTCTCTTACTAATATTAGAAGATGCATTATTTAATTACTATTTATTGCATCTGTGGGATGTGCATGATTCAAGAGTATCCAAATTATCCACCAATGTACTTTAACGGATTATAGCCTCATTCCTCATTTCTATGACCATGTCATTTAAATGAAATGAAGTATCCATCCGTTAATGCATAGAAACCGAAATTAAATTCTTTCTATGAAACGTACGTAAAGATAATTTCTCATAATCAATCGTTTATTCTTATCATGAGATAAATAAACAACTCCCACTGCAATAGCCACTACCTTCGTAGTTTTACCCATGTTATTAACAATCTTATCCTTACTAAGTGAAAAACATTTAGTGATTCCTGTATCTACACACTTCGTGTCAGTAGATGCCATCACTAATCATGTTTAGGCTATTAGTAAATAAGATATTAAACTTGTTCACTTTATGATGAAAATGGCTTTCCTTTGCCACATGTTTTGTTAGAAGTTTCCCACCATTTACATCCTCTTGTAATTGAGGTGGAACTTTCTCAAAAACATCTAGGCAATTATGGAAAATAAAATTGACTTAGGTTTCCCTTTCAACTTCTATTCCATATATATTTCCAATTCATTCATCAAATTCTATCATGATCTTGCGCCTTTTAAATTACTCAAGTATCTGAAGAGTTACATGAGTTCATCATATTTCTATGATGCTCTCATCTCTTCACTAAAGACTTTAATAGGCATCATGAGCCGTCCTTTGAGAGAACACATGTATTTTCTTAAGCAGTAAATTTCAAAATCACGATTCTTTTCTAATCAACTAATTTGGACAAGTAAATATAATGTCTTTTAGTTAACAATTAGTGAGATAATACCATTCGAAATTCAGAGAATCAGAAATAAATATACTAATCAAAACTTCGAATTTTGTCCTTTTATATTGTTTCCCTCAAAACAATATAAAATAAAATTCACCGACATCTCAAGCACCGTGAGTCTGCAAGCCACGTTAGTGTGGACGTTTACAAACCCGAACATTTACAAGAGAAGGTTTTACCCATTAATTTCATTTGTCAACCTAACTTTATGACAAAATAATTAATAGTCGGTTACTCTTTAGCCATGCAAATAATAGCAGTGACTCCGTTGGGGAGGATACTAATTATTTACACCTAAGTGTACACCATTATTTGATCCCAAGTCCACTGCGCGAGCTTATGTGCCTTACAGTTGGAGAAGTACACACGCGCTCGGGTAGTTTCCTACAATCATCAATTATAAGTTTGTACCAGTGTACCGCACACAAACTCATCCGTTAGGGAGGAAGGCCTATGCCAACACGCAAGTTTATGTGCCACATTACAAACAATAATTATTTATGAAGTCTGTACCAGTGATCCGTGAATAAACTCATCCGTTAGGGAGGAAGGCCTATGCCAACACGCAAGTTTACTCACATCACTTACAAACCAATAATGGAGGCCGCGGGAATTTATTACCAATCCCCTTTCCCACTTAGTTATTTAATACCGAGGGTTTTAACATGCATATAATATTCCAGAATAAAATATACAATTAAGACATGCTTCTATTAACAGTAATTTAAATAAATAAATCACATAGAACATATCTTTCACATATACAACAATAATTGACAATTAAATCAATTAATCAGTTATATAACATTAATTAATTGCATAATTAGTGGATCAATCAATTTTGGGCTCAAGAGCAACAAATAAGCACAAAATGAACAGCAGATTAAATAATTAATCAAGCTCATTATCCATGGCCCATAATCTTAACCCAAAATTAAATTAAGTCCATCAAGCCCACTAGCACAATTAGTCCATTAATATAATTAATTAATTATGCTTGGCCCATTACTCACAATTAATTAAATTAATTAGTCCAGCAGCTCATTGCCATTTAATTAAAATTGGGCCCAAAAGCCCAAAACCAAATTAAAATTGAGCAGCATCTAATATAATTACTGAATTGGGCCCTTTAATCATCAGCCCAAATACTCCTTAATTAAAATAGGGCCCTGCAGCCCAATATCCTTTTAATTAAAATTTTGGGCCCAAATAATTAAACCAGGCCCAACACCATTTAATTAAAATTGGGCCATGAGAACAGCCCAAACCATAATTAAACACAAGACCCTAAAGGCTTCCTGCTTATAATGGATGGCCCAAAACCCATTGTTATGAAATTAAGCCCAGCAGCCCAATCACCACATAACAAAAATTGAGCCCCTTTAACTATTTTAATTAAAATTGGGCCCATTAGCCCAAAACTAAAATTAAAATAAGGCCCATTATGTGACAGCCCATTATGAAGCCCACAGTCCAAACTGCTGCCCTACCAAAACCAGCAGCCGCCGTTCTCCTTCCAAACACGAGCAGCAGCGACCAGCCGACAGCCACCGGAAACGAGCCGCGCCGACACGCCTTCATCCGTCCCTGCCAGCCTCGTCGGCCGCCTATAGCCAAGCAAACTCCCAGCCTGCTTTGGCGCTGTCAGTCGCCTCTGCCGCCGGTGGCCGCGCCAGCATCCGCCGCCAACAGCGCCGCCGCCCGCTGATTCGCCACCCTCGATTCCAGCTCCGCCAGAGACGCCACCAATCGAGCCCGGATCGATGCTCGGCACGCCCGAAACGCCGCTGCTTCAACCGACGGCTGCGCCCACAGCCTAATGCTGTCGCGCCATCAGACCTCCCGGAAGCTCGTCGTCCGCCGATTTCCGCCACCGATCCAGCCACCCAAGGCCACCGCCGGTTGCCGATTTCCGCCGCCTGACGACCAGATCTCCCCCGGGACGGGATCCGCCACCGATCGAAAAGAGAGATGAGAGGGGAAGGATGGGATCGCCTCTTCATTCGAACGAGTCATCCGGCGACAAACCCAGAAGCGGCTCCGTCCGATGCCTCTTCGAACACGCCCGCGAGCGTCAACAGACAAGCTCCCCGCCGATGCCTGCACCCAACGAACGACACGCCGCCGATTTGCTCCGATCCATCCGCGCAGCCTCTCACTCCTCACACGCGCCAGTCGAGACAGGCACCGTTCTTCATCCGCCGCGATCTACAACCGCACAGCAGACCCGCTCGGAGAAGACGAAGGCTCGCCGGCCTGAACCCACTGCAGCCTTGCCAGGAAACCTCGCCGTGGATCTCCTCCCAGTGGACTCGCCCAGGTCGCCGATCTCGCTCGGAACTCCATCGATGCGCCACTGCTTCATCCATTTTCCAGCGCCGCCGTGATATATCTGGTCCGGCCGAAGCCACCAGCCGTCGATTGTCGACGCCGATCAGATGCCGCCGTCAGCTCCAACGTTCACGCGCCGCCGGATGCACACCCATCGAGCAGTGTGTGCGTATGTGATAAAAAGATTACAGTTGACTTGACTTTTGACTGATTCTTCTTGGTGTATGTGATAAGTGTGTACAGTGTATACAACCAAAGAAAAATACACAAAAGCATATCACAACAGTAGATAACCAAGCAATATGCGATTACAAAGATATTACTTTAATCACATACTGACGTACCAATAAACTAGCGATAAATCCAGATCAGATCATATAAACACATTAACCCTTACCTTACGATTCACGTTTCACCACGAAACCTCGCTTTGATACCAATTGTTGGCAATTGGATCGTGTGGTTCAAACGTGATCCGTTTAGGTTATCAGGCAAACAAAATCAGCGGAAGCGATTTAACATGATTACCGTACTTCAGGGTTGATGTAGAGTCTGAATCGCTGCAGAAGAACACCTCTTGATCTTCTGCTGTATGTCCCAAGTCAACTCTGGTGTTGGGTGGTCAACAATCCCCAGAGTTCTCTCAATCTGCTTCTTTCTAACTCACGTCAAAAGAGGCGCAGGAAGTTAGGTTTCCAGAAGCTGAGATGACTATTTATATTGGGCTACAGCAGGGACCAGGAGGAGAAATTGGGCTGGGCCTCAATTGAATTTAATTAACCAAGCTTAGCCCAAAGCTTTTAATTAAATCCAATAATAATAATATAGTCCACTAAAATATTATTATTGCACTACCCGTCCAATCCCAAAATTATGTTCTGGGCTCCTTCTTATTATAAGCCCGATAGTCTTCCCATGTTTAAGATATTCAATGTCCATTAATTAATTAAGTTACTGACAACTCTAATTAATTAATATCTCGTCCGAGAGTAGTACCACTCAACCTTTTTATCATGCCGGAAATTAATCCACTTGCAAGATTTACATGATAAACTTTATGAGCTCCTCAAGGGGACATCATCAACCTATGACGGACATGTATTCCTTCTACAATCAACAGCACACCATAGATACATCACTACTTCCCAACTCATCGAGTTTTTGATTTAATACATATAAATCTCACCCATTGATGAATCAAAGAAATACATACTGCCCTACGTGTCGAGGTTATTGTATAGGGATTAAGAGCACGAACTTTCATAATAACAGAGATCAAGTTCTACTATATAGTCAGTATAAGAAGAACGATCTCAGGCGGTCCTGCTCAATACACACAAGTGCACTAATGTGATTCTATAGCCAAGACAAGCTAATACCAAACCACACTACAACCATACCGATAGAGAGTCCCCGTCTATCTCAGTTGTGAGCATCTGTTTATACTTTATAAGGAAACCGATAATATGATCTTCCGCGTGTTGTCGCACAACATATTATCTACAGTATAAAGTAAATGGACTATTGCATCATGCATATAAAATAAATTATAAGATGCAATCATTTGATCAATGATTCCCATTTCAAATATTGTTATGACATTGTTCATACTAAAGCTAGACTTTTAGTATACAATCCAACAATAGGTGTGGTGAGAGAGAATATTATATGGAATATTTTTTTTCCCTCTATATATGAGTTAATTTGATTCTAATTAATTTACCTCCTCCACCAATCCCCAGGGCAGGGGCGGTGGGGGCCCCTAATGGTGGGGTACACCATTTTGATTCTAATTAATTTATTGCATAAAAAATTTAGTAATCAATCAATGATATCAAATAAATTATAACTAAATAATTTGTGTTATATAACAATTAAACATTAATTAGGGAGATTTTTTTTATATAACTAGACAATTTTTTCATCAATATAAATAATTTGCAATAAATTATAAGTTTTGACTTTTGATAATGTAACATATACTAAATCTTGTAAATATATATATATATATATATATATATATATATATATATATATATATATATATATATATATATATATATATATGTACATATATTTAAATTTTTTGAAAGAATCTTAACTTGTATTTTTTTAAATGTTACCTTATAATATAATACAATTGAAAATTATTTATTATTACCTCTATCTTTCTAAAAAAATGTGCAAATCACACACACAATTTTGTCTCATTGTTGTATATTTATGTTGTTGATGGTATATTTTTTTCATTGTATTTAAGTACAACAATGATCAAAGTATGTACGTACCTCCTAGTAATAAATCTCTGGACAAGTCTTGCATGAGACCGTCTCACATAATGACTTACGTGAAATGTATAAAAAGTTATCACTTTCGCTGTAAAATATTATCACTTTCAATATAAAATGTTACCACTTTTCATTAATATTTTAAATTGTTTATGAAATAATATTATCACTTTACATTAGTTGAGTATCACTTTTCATTATAAAAAGTTACATAAACACTCATGTTTCATCAATTACTCTTTAGTGCATGAAAAATTATTCTTTAGAAATATAAATTATTACTCTTTTAAATTAAAAAAATATTTTTTAAATTCTTGTACACTCTGATTTATCGATACAATTTAGTACATGAAAAATTACTCTTTAAAGACATGATTTATTAATCTTCTAAATTAAAATTATTACTCTTCAAAGAGTAACTTTTTATGTATTGAAGAGTAATTTTTTAAAAATAGAGTTTATATGTAAATCCAGTTCACATGAGACTAACTCAAAAAGTTATCACTTTTTATTCATCTCACGTAGACTATCACACACAAGTCTTTCCCTAATTAAATCATAATTTAATTATTTGTCTAAAATAAATATTAATTATAAAAAAATATCAATTTATTCCTTTTTCTATACATGATATGATTTGATATTAATTAACTTATTTATATCAAAATATTTATTTATTATTTTCAATTAATGATATTAAAGTAAATAAGTCATAGTAAGTGTATAGAAAAAAGGAAGATATTAGAGCATTCAAAAGACGAGACATTAGCGAAAAAAAGGATTTTTCTATATTATAATTAATATATATATACTCCCTCCATCCCATTTCAATCTTTACATTTTTCTATTTTTGGCGTCACAAATCTTTACATTTGCTTTTTTGATACATGGGACCCATTTAAAATAATTAATATATCACCATGAGACCTAAATCCAACACTAATACACTTACCCACTTTACATTAAATATTACTACCTCCGTCCCACAGAAAGGTACGCGCTTCCTTTGTAATTATAAATGAAGCGCGTATCTTTCTGCAGGACGGAAGGAGTACTATATCTTTCTACCCACTATTCATTAAAATATCATGTTTCTTAATCAACGTGCAAAAAGCAAACGTAAATATTGAAACGGGACGGAGAAAGTATGTGTGTGTTTTTTATTATTTATGAAAAAAAAAGGTGAAACATTCTATAATTAATTAAAATAAAATTATTAAAATATTTTAAATATTTGTTGTATATATTTTTTAAATATACATACTACTTATAAATAATATTTAAGTGGAGTATTATTTTTACTCATGATTATGGTCAAATATATTTCTTAATCTATACATATATCAAAGCAAACCTAAATTTCTACTTTTATTTTCAATTTTTTTTCAATTTTACTCTATTTCGAAATGATTCAATTTTAATCTTGACCGTCAATTAATTTTTTGATTTCAATAATAATATCTAATCTAATAATAATAATAATAATGCATTTTGTTATTTGAATTTTACTTTTTTATTTATCAATATAAATTTGATAAATATGATAGATATTTTTAACATATTTAACTAATTTTTAATTAATATATGCTTAATTTAAATTAATATACCAATAAATATTCATATATTATAATTTAATTTAATATACATAGGACATATGATTTTTCTTTGGTTTTAATCCATCACAAAATTTAATTATACTATTAATGGATTTTATTAATTAAAATTTACTTATTTATTTAATTTAACAATATAAATTTGATTAGTTTTTAATCTAGGTTTAATTTCAATTAATATATCAATTTTATTTTATTAGGATCGTTCCTATAAATATTTGCTTTCAATTAAGGTCGTTCATTCATTAAAATCATTCTACATAAATATTTTCATTACTTAATCAAATTCATAATTTCTCCCTTTTTTTTACCCTCTAATGCTTCTTCTTTTTCTTCTCTTTTACAAATTCTACTTTCATATTATTTATAATTTACTCTAATTTGTTTTATCTTTTATACTTTTATTTGATTTCATATACAGGTTCTATCATTCTCCTAAAGGTATCATTATATTTTTATATAAACCCTATTTTTATACTCATATTTGTGTTTTTTTGTTTTTTTTAATTTTTTTCTCTTAGTTTTTTGTATTTTTTTTATATTTTTTCTTCAATTTTTGTGTTTTATAATAATTATATGCACCCTATTTTTATATTTTAATATTTTATCTTGTGTTTTTCTTTTTAATCCTCTTTTTTGTTTTTTTCTCTAATTCTTCTTCTTTTTTTTCTCTTTTACGGATTATACTTTAATATTATTTATAATCTACTCTAATTTGTTTTGTCTTTTATACTTTTATTGGATCTTATATGCATGTTCAATCATTCTCCTTACAGGTATCATTATACTTTTTAATTTTTATTATCTTATTTTTTTCTCTTCAGTATTTAAGTTTTTTTTAATAATTCTATAAACCCTATTTTTATAATTTATTTTATCTTCTATTATACTTTTATTTGATATTATTTTTAGGTTCAATCATTCTCATATTTGATATATTTATAGGTCCAATCATTCTATTTGAGTTATCATTCTTTTTTTTTCAATCTTTTTTTCTTCAATTTATGTGTTTCCTTTATAATAATTTTATGAACCCTATTTTTATATTTTAATATTCTATCTTTTGTTCTTCTTTTTTATCCTCTTAGGTTCAATCATTATCCTAAAGATATCATTATACTTTTTAATTTTTTGTTATCTAAGTTTTTTTCTCTTCGATTTTTGTGTGTGTGTGTGTGTTTTTTTAAAATAATTCTATAAATTCTATTTTCATAATTTAATTTATTTTATCTTATTTTATACTTTTATTTGATATTAGTTTTATGTTCAATCATTCTCATATTTGATCTTATTCGTAGGTCCAAGACTTTTTTTCCTCTTATGCTTCTTCTTTTTCTTATCTTTTTACAGATTCTACTTTTATATTATTTATTTATAATCTATTACAATTTATTTTGTCTTTTATACTTTTATTTGATCTTATATGCAGGTTCAATCTTTTCCTTAAAAGTATCATTATATTTTTTAATTTTTTGTTACCTTATTTTGTTTTCTTTTTGATTCTATAATCCTTATTTTTATAATTTAATTTATTTTATCTTCTTTTATACTTTTATTTGATATTAATTTTAGATTCAATCATTCTCATATTTGATCTTATTTGTAGGTCCAATCATTCTCATTTGAGGTATAATTTTTTTTATCTATCTTTTTTTTCTTCAATTTTTGTGTTTCCTTTATAATAATTACGAACCCTATTTTTATATTTTAATATTCTATCTTTTGTTCTTCTTTTTATTCCTCTTTTTATTTTATTTTTCTTTAATACATCTTCTTTTTCTTCTCTTTTACAAATTCTACTTTCATATTATTTATAATATACTCTAATTTATTTTGTCTCTTATACTTTTATTTGATCTTATATGCATGTTCAATCATTCTCCTTAAATGTATCATTATACTTTTTAATTTTTTTTTGTTATCTTATTGTTTTCTCTTCAATTTTTTTATTTTTTTTAATAATTCTATAAATCCTATATTTATAATTTAATTTATTTATCTTCTTTAATAATTTTTTTGATATTAGTTTTAGGTTCAATCATTTTCATATTTGATCCTATTTGTAGGTCCAATCATTCTCATTTTAGGTATCATTCTTTTTTTTTCAATCTTTTTTCTTCAATTTTTGTGGTTGCTTTATAATAATTCTATGAACTCTATTTTATATTTTAATATTCTATCTTTTGTTCTTCTTTTTAATCCTCTTTTTGCTTTTTTTGTTTTTTTTCTAATACTTCTTATTTTTTTTGGTCCATTACTTATAGGTACAATTTATTTATCTATATTACTAACAGGTTCATTATCCAAATTAAAATACTATCCACTACAATTTGAACCCATCAACTACCCTTTTAAGCCTATTATATGATTTATTGTATTCAGAAATTAATTAACCATTAATCTCTCCATAAAAATAGGAAATAGGTTGGGATTAGTCAATCTGATAATAAAGAGTCGCATATGATATTCAAATAATATGTTGCATTAAAAAAAATTATGCTCAACATATTTGTGTTCAATAAATTAAAATTTATGACATTTATTATTGTTCAATATATATATATATATATATATATATTCAGAAATATTTATGTTTAATATATTAAAATCTGTTATGTTATAAAGTTATGTATTATTTAAAACTTATATATTCAGAAATATTAATATTTAATATATCTGTATTCAGAAAGAATTATCTTTCAATATATTATTCAAAAGTACTTATGTATTCAGAAAATATTAATATTTAATATATTTATATTCAAAAAAATTATCTTCGTGATTTACTCTCTTAAACATCTCAACAAACCTCCCCTATTCACAGTTAAAAAAAGTTGACGTTTATTTTTATTCAAATTTTATGTATTCAAAAATATTTATGTTCAATATATTAAAATCTATAATATTTATTGTTGTTCTAAATATATGTATTCAGAAATATTTATGACCAATATATTTAAATCTGTTATGTTCGATATATAATGTTATATATTATTCAAAACTTCTGTATTCGAAAATATTAATGTTTATAATAAAAAATTCATATACATAGTATTTAGAGTTCCTAAAACCTCATCAATTACCAATCTTGGCAGCATTCTCCTGCCGAATCTTTGAATTCTTTCTTCCTTAATTTACATTCATACACCTGTATTCAAAACTTCATATACATGGTATTCAGAGTTCCTAAAATCTCACCAATTACCAATGGAAACTCCAGTTCCAAAAAACCTTCGTCACCAACTTTTTATTTCTTCACAAGAAACCACCACGCACAATACCATGATATGAAAAACCCTATTTCCAATTAAAAAATAACAAATTTAACTATAGTCTTACATAGATGAATTTTGACAAATAACATGCTTGATGAATGAATCCCACACAATCAAACCAATCAGCATTAAGAAAATACATAATCATTCTTGAACTAATAATGCACCCAAATAAAAAACCTCCGTCCTGACTTCTCATTAATAATTGATTTATAAAAACAGGCCATGATACCATAGGCATGCCGGACCATGTGCCTTCTAAAGTCAAATTCCATGGGCAATGCGTCACAAAAAGCTCCGATAATTTGAAGGCAGAGAGGAAAAATTTGGAAGAAAGATCCAGGGTTTTTAGGGAGAGAAAGAAAGAGTGAAGGATAGAGAGAAAAAAAATGAGAGAACTGAAATTATTAATAAAAGAAATTGATTGTATTTCATTGCAGGGATATTTTGGGTATCTTATTCTAATACATTGTATCTGTTAGTAATATTTTCAGAATTTGTATGTAATAGTAATATGAATATATAATTTGTATTAGATAGTAATAAATCATTTTTCTTTTCTTTTACATATTCTACTTTTATATTATTTTTAATTTACTATAATTTATTTTATCTTTTATATTTTTATTTGATCTTATATGCAGGTTCAATCTCCTTAAAGGTATTATTATACTTTTTAATTTTTATTATCTTATTTATTTTCTCTTTGATTTTAGTGTTTTTTTAATAATTCTATAAACCCTTTTTTTATAATTTAATTTATTTTATCTTCTTTTATTCTTTTATTTGATATTATTTTTAGGTTCAATCATTCTCATATTTGATCTTATTTGTAGGTCCAATCATTCTCATTTGAGATATCATTCTTTTTTATTTTTATTATTTTTGTTTATATTTTTTTCTTTAATTTTTGTGTTTACTTTATAATAATTCTATGAACCCTATTTTTATATTTTTAATATTCTATCATTTGTTCTTCTTTTTAATTCTATTTTTAGGTTCAAACATTATCATTTGAGGCATCATTCTTCTTTTATTTTCGTTTATTCTTTTTTTTATTTTTATTTAATCTTATTTGTAGTTTCGATCATTAAAAAAAGTCACCAGTGCATGTATATTATATGCAAGTTTAATCATTTTTCTTAAATGTACCATTATACTTTTTAATTTTTTTCTTTTTGGTTTTTTTATTTCTCTAATAATTCTATGAATCCTATTTTTATAATTTAATTTATTTTATCTTCTTTTATACTTTTATTTGATATTATTTTTAGGTTCAATCATTATCATATTTGATCTTATTTATAGGTCCAATCATTCTCATTTGAGGTATCATTCTTTCTTTTGTCTATCTTTTTTTTTCTACAATTTTTGTGTTTGCTTTATAATAATTCTAATATTTTTGTTTTTCTTTTTAATCTTATTTTCACGTTCAAACATTATTATTTGAGGATCATTCTTTTTTTCCGTTTATCTTATGATTTATGTTTCTTTTTTCTTCTTTTTTTATGTTTTCTTTATTTTCCATAAACTCTAGAAGACATACTTCTTAAATGTGGTGATGACCCTATGAAGAGTATTGTGGACGCTATATATCCTAACTTCTTGGACGCGATGGATGATCCAGGTAATCTTTATGAGCATGCTATACTTGCACCCACGCTGGATTTTGTAAATTCAATAAATGAATACATGATAACATAGAATAAGAACGTATCCAGGATATATTTTAGTTAGGACACCCGTATGTAAATCAGATACCAATGTAGACATTTTAGCAGATGTTCATACTCCAGAGTTTCTAAATTTAATAAAGTATTCGGGAATGCGAAATCGTGAGCTCATTTTGAAGGTTGATACACCTGTTTATATGCTATTGAGAAATCTAGACCTCGCAAGAGGATTATACAACAGTCTATGTTTACGCAGTACAAGACTCGAGGATAGAGTAGTACAAGCTAAGATAATAACATGTAACGGTGTCGAAGATTATGTTTTAATTCCGAGACCTACTTTAAAACCTTTTGATGTTACGCTTCCATTCAAGTTTCAACGGAGATACTTCCATTTGATAGTAACATATGCCATGACCATAAACAAAAGTTAAGAACAATCTTTGAAGATTGTTGGATTGTACTTGAAAATACCAATATTTAGCCATGATCAATTCTATGTTGCTATATCTAGAGTTACAATAAGGAAAGACTTTAAAATAATGCTTTGTAATACTAATGATTGGGCCACAAGTATGTGTAATAACGTTGTGTTCAGGGAGGTATTCAGAAATGTCTAGAAAGTAATAGATGTAAAGCTCTATAAGGTAAAACACATAGATGATTTTATCCGTAATTTGTACGGTACAACTTCTCATCTTTATGATATATGATCAGGTACGTCTTTCACCTAAGTTTGAATGTAGTTAATTTTATCTGATGCATTCAGAATTTGTTTCTTAATGGAATTTTGGTAATGCTCTGGAAAATATATTATTCTTATCAATATGTGAGATTGTTATGTCAGAACGTTTTTCCTCTCTTCTTCACAACTGATGAGAGTGAAATAAACGTATTTTAGTGTCCAATTTAATATCTTTTTTATAGGGATTGATGTCATATATTAGCACAAATATATTATATTAGATATATATATAAGAAAAAGGTGCGTTTGAGGTGTTTTATTGTGTTTTAGGTGAAAAAAGTATCAAAAGTGCAAAGTTGGAGAAAAGGTGCAACTCGTGCAGGAATGCTGAAAAACGCACGTCCAACTTGTGTAATTATTCTGTGTTCGTGTGGATTTCTAAACTAGAAGTTTGATATACCATTGAAAAGCCACCAAAAAGAGGGTCGTCTTGGCATAAAGAACACCTCAACCGGAATACAACCGAGAAAGTTATGATCAAAATGGTGACGTCGCACAAGCTGTTCCTACTCAGCATGACTGTTCCACTTTGCATGACTTTTTACACCTTCAAATATTGGAGTTTCTGATATTTCTTTATAATGATAGAAATTTAAGAAAGAGAGGATCGCGTGAGAGCAACAATCACTTAAATCGGAGCTCTAATGTGGAAGTTATGCGCGAAATGGTCAGATTGCGCAATCCCATTCGACTTGAAGATATCCCGCTCGACCAAGATGTTTTGATCGAGTGACGATCGAGAGGCATTAAATTTTTAGATCTGCAAACAAGTATGCTGCTCGACCAAAGCCTATCTCGCTCGATCAAAACTATTTTGGTCGAGCGGGGATACGAAATTCTATTTTTGGTAATTTTGTACCTCCAGTGGCTTGTATTTTTGTATTCTCTATGAAAAAGCCCATTCAAAGTCCATAAGGAGAGCTTACAATTATAAAAAGGGACACAGATCACATCATTATTGATATGTGACCGCACCACAATTATCCTACACCACCCACAAGGGGGGATCACCCCCCAAGTATCATCCACATCCTTTCCTCCATCCATCCATCATTTTGAAGATTCATTTGTGGAATCAAGAGGAGAACCAAGAGAAGAATTCAAGACGGAGAAGGACGTGATGACGCCCAAATCTAGGGTTCATATCATTTTCTAATTTATCTTGTATTTTCCAGACATATGGGTAAGATCTATCCAACCCCCATGATTATTTTTCATAACATCATATGCTAGAAACGTTTATGTAGATCTAGGGTTTTAAAGATGTTATAAATTAATTAAACTCTCTTGTGTGTTCTCCATACAACACTACTTATAGATTTATTTTATATATGATTGTGCATTTTTAATCCATATTCATGGTTGTTTTGTGCATCTTCAATTGGTATATAGAGTCTGAATACATATATTGCTTGTAGATTGAGTGCGTTCACCATTGAACAAGATTCCATGTTATGATTCTAAGTGAGGGAACTTTGAACCTTCATTAGAACTATCATATATGAATGTTTATTAATTGAATTGAATTCGGGTTAGTAAGTAGGATAAAGAGGATAATTTTATAGTACCTATAAAGGGAGATCATATCGGGTTTGAGTATCAATTCTAGGGGAAATAATTGATACTGATAGTACCTAGAAAGGGGGTGAAATTATATCTCTTGCTCCAAGGTTATTCACACGTGTTACACGCATATGCACTTGTGTCTATAGAGTAGATTTGCATAGTTAGTGATGCGTCCTTAGTCCACAAGGCAGAGTCGGCCTGCACTTGAGAGGGAAGTTAAGTAGTAAAACTGGATTACTTTAGAGCTACCTATTCTCAATTCTTGAGTCACATTCGTATTCTTCTAGTGTTTATTTTATTTTAATTGTTATCTAATTTTCAGCATATTAGTTATTAATTAATTACCTCTCAACTGCTTTGTCTTTGTCTTAATTAATTTAGTTAATAATTAAATTGATAATATGCCGTCCTTTGGGTTCGATATTTAACTTGGTCGCTTGCTTAAGCTGCAACCGATATCCTTAATACTTTGGATTAATTTTGCGTACAAAGAAAATGCGCATCAAGTTTTTGGTGTTGTTGCCGGGGACGACTATTATTATTAATTTTATTATTTCTAGTTGATAAAGACATCTATTTGTGATTAGTTATTTCTATATAACCTTGAATTTTTCCGAGGTACTTGTGTGCTAGGAAAAGAAGAGGAAGGAAAGAAAGGAATAACACAATGCTAAACATGGTCGGAGCAAGGAAGAATTCGGATAATGTTGCCATATGTGAAATTTTCACGAACTATGGGATTGACAACATGGGGTTGATAGGAGCAAGGGGGGAAGATGATGATTTTGAGATATATCCCGCTCTTATTAACATGGTGGAGAAGAATCCCTTTTGTGGAAGTTCCTTTGAAGATCCATATCAGCATCTCAAAAGATTTCTTGATTATGCAAACACTCAAAAGGGTTCTGGAGCTAATGATCATGCTAGGCGGATTGCCTTATTCAAGTTTTTCTTGATTGATAGGGTAGAAGATTGGTATGAAACTCTTGATGCCAAAGACTGCACTACATGGGACCAACTGCAGCAGAAGTTCTTGGATAGTTACATGCCACCCTTTACGGTCTTTAGAATGAAGCAAGAGATCACCCAATTTGTTATGAATTAGGGTGAGAAATTCCATGAGGCATGGGATAGGTTTAATGATATGCTTAGGCGGTTCCCACAAAATGTGATGTCTAAGGCTCAGTACATAAGTATCTTTTACTATGGATTTGATTGTGAGTCGTGTATTCTTATTGATGCATCATCAGAAGGAGCGCTATTATCTAAGACAACACTTGAAGCAGAAAAGTTATTTGAAGACATCTCTATGAATTCACGTGACTAGCCTACGGAAAGAATTAGAGGATCTTATGTACTTGGTAAGGTGGCGGGAGTTGAACATCAACTGGTGAAGTCAAATAAGGATGATGAGATCATCTCTAGTTTAGTTAAAATCAACAAGCTACTAGAATTCTAACAGAAGTAGATCACAGAGTTGACACAAAGGGGGCCTAGTATGTAGCAGCACGAAGTGAAGAGTGTCGAAGATACCTTAAATCAATACGTGGCAAGGAATGATGCAAGGGTTGACCGCATCAAAGCTAGAATGCTGATCATGCAGATTTATCTAAGCCGTTGAAGGACCTTACCTTGATAATGGGTCAGATGGCCGCGAGTGTGAATCAACTGACGTAGACGTTGGTGAAGAAAAAGTTCCCATCTCAAGGCAAAATAAACCCGAAAGAGTGCAAAGTCATCACATTGAGGTCAGGAACGTAGTACAAAGGTCCAATGATGCCAGTGGGTGAAAACAGAGATGGAGTGTCCCTGCTCGACCACAGCTAGACCAAGCCCAGTGGTCAAGTGACGATCGAGCGACCACCTGTGGAGCAGAACAATCAAAATCAGATTACAGGGTCTCCGCTCGACCAAACCATCTAGGTCGAGTGGAGGTCGAGCGGTCGTCTGTGGATCTGAACATCCAAAACCAGATTACAGGTACCCCGCTCGACTATTTTCACCCCACTTGACTAGATCAATCAGGTCGAGCAGAGGTCGAACAACACTTTTCGACTCTAGTTTCCATGCAGAATGCTTTAATAGATGTTGAGGAGGGAAAGCTTAGACTACAGATGGATAATGATGATGTGGTTTTCACTCTTGATAAAGCAATGAAGATGCCCATTGAGACTCAATCATGCAAGAGCATAGATGTGGTTTCTAACTTATGTAATCTTTATTTTAATAGGACATATAATTCTGAATTTAAGTGGAAGATTGACAAGGAGAAGTCTAGACAGCCATGGGAGGAAGGAAATTCTGAGGATATTTATGTGAGTAAGAAAGGTGAGGTGCTGAGTATAGATAAGAAGAGGAAAAGAAAGTACTTGAAGGTGAGGATGCCAGAAGACCGCCATCTGATCCAGTAGTAAAAAGCAGTATTCCGCCGTGACTCTCGTACATTAAATATGAGTACCTGTTGGGGGCTTACCATTTCGTTTTATTGCTTTATTGTTTCTTTCGTGTGAGTGAGGAGTTATTATATTTGAGGTGCTCACATTTTGGTAATTACACCTCTTTTCAAACTTAATTTTGACTTACGTCTTTACTAAGTTTGGAGGGGTGTGATGAACTTACCTCATCTTATGAGCACCAAGGATATAATTTTTCCTTTCGTTGGTTGTTTATTTGTTATGGGGTTGATTTTTTGCGGCATAGTAATATTTTAACTGGTGTTGGTATGCTGATTTTTTGCAACTTACCTAAAGTTTTGTGTTTTATTTTGGTGTGTCTAGTGTGTGGAGTCAATTAGATAGCTAATTGAGTCTTTCTTATAGTTCTCCTATATTATTATTTATGAATCATGTGATGATGAGGTATGTTGAGCTTTGATGATAGAAACAGGTAAACTGAGGCTTTGACCTAATCCAGTTGAACAACTCGAGTAGCTCGTGCATGTTTTGAAGGATAAAAATCATGTGCCATCATTTCCTTATTCTAATTTTTATGTGTGCTTTTAATTAATGGAGTGGAAGGATTGAAATTTTGGTTTGGTGATCTATGTGGGCTTATATTGTTTAGAATTGTGCTTGAAATTCTTATGCTTTTGAAGTAGATGAAGGAAGTATGCTTGAGTTATATTGTGGTATGAAGTTCTATGTGTATTTGTTAGATATTGCTTACCATGAAAAGTGCTCTACTACATGTTAAAAACCCATGTGAGATTTTGAGCCTCGTTGATCATGTACATAATCACATGATGTTTCTTTTCTGGTGAGTATCGTTCTTGTGCGTGTATTCTAGAACTTGCCTCTTATCTTACTTGAAACTACATGTGTGTTAGATAATGAGAGATGATTTTAGGCCATCTTTGATTTTATAAGTCACTTGGCCAAATAATTCCTTACCAAATGATGTTTATCCGTAGTTATCCCCATTGAGCCTAAAAACCTAATTCTTTGACAGCCTACCAGAAATAACCACTTTGAGCTTTTGAATTTTTTTGAGCCGTGATTCTATCATGACGAGAATTAATGGCTTTTTAAAGTGTGTTGATGGAGTTTTATAGCAGCTTGAGAAGGAATAAAATTGGTGTTGAAACAGTGATTGAACTTGAAAATACATCTATGGAAAATCATGGAGTAGTGCTTAAATCTAGTACTCCATTGAATCAAATACCTAGAGTAGTGCTTAAATCTAGTATCCTATGGAGGATGCGCGAAGTAGTTCCCGAAATTGGTACCTCGAGAGAAAAAAAAGGAGAGAAGAAAAAAAAAGAAGGAAAAATATTGTGCTAGAAAGAAAAAGAAAAAGTGAAAGAGTTGAGGAGGATGTTGTGCTTAATTGAAGTGAGTAACAAGAATGAAAGATCATGATGGAATGCACACTTGATTGATTCGAGTTTTGAGTTACTTATCCATATATTTCTTACCTTAACCAAAGAGCCAACATTGCATCCAAAAGAAAGGTCCTTTTTGATCCTATTGTCGAATCATACTTTTAGTGGTGGAGAGTTTGAGACTTTTGGCAAGCTTATGGTTATGCATGCACTTGAATTGAATCTGAGCGTAAACACCTTAACCCATAAGTGTACATCTTTTACACTTGAGTGCGAGTGATAAATACTTCCTGTGAGAACATGTGAATGTAGCATTTGAATTGGTGGTGATTGTCTTATCTTGTATGCTATGAATTGATTATTACATGTAATGAGAGTTGCATGACCTAAGTTGAGTAGAACAGTATTATGAAGGGGGATTGGTAATAGTCCTTGTTTTCCCGCTAATTTTATTACTTTCTTTTGCTTTATTTTTATTTTGTTGCCTCGGGACGAGCAACGGGTAAGTTTGGGGGTTTGATGAGTGTGAAAATAAGCGTATTTTAGTGTCTAATTTAACACTTTTTTATAGGAATTATTATCATATATTAGCACAAATATCTTATATTCGATATATATAAGAAAAAGGTGTGTTTGAGGTGTTTTGTTGTTTGAAAAAAGATCAAAAGTACAAAGTTGGAGAAAATGTGCAACTTGTGCAGGAATACTGAAAAATGCACGTACAACTTGTGTTATTTTTCTGTGTTCATGTGGAGATCTAAACAAGAAGTATGATACACCATTGGAAAGACACAGAAGAGAGGGTCCTTTTGGAGTAAAGAACACCTCAATCGGAATCCAAACAAGAAAGTTATGATCAAAATGTTGACGTCGCGTAAGCTGTTCCTACTCAGCACGACTGTTCTATTTTGCATACTTGTTACACCTTCAAATGTTGGAGTTTCTAAGATTTCTTTATATGGATAGAAAGCCAAGGAAGAGATAATCACGTGAGTACAAGAATAACTTAAATCGGAGCTTGGACGTGGAAGTTATGCGTGAAATGGTCAGACTGCGTAATCCCGCTCGATCTGAAGATATCCCGCTCGACCAAGACATTTTGGTCGAGCGGCATTAAATTTTTAGATCTGTGAACAGGTATGTCGCTCGACCTTTGCTCGACCAAAGCCAATCCATGATTTTGAAGATTCGTTTGTGGAATGAAGAGGAGAACCAAGAGGAGGATTCAACACAGAGAAGGACGCGACGACACCCAAATCTAGGGTTCATATCGTTTCCTAATTTATCTTGTATTTTTCAGACATATGGGTAAGATCTATCCAACCTCCATGATTGTTCTTCGTAACATCATGGGCTAGAATCGTTTTGGTAGATCTAGAGTTTGAAGGTTTTATGCTTTAATTAAACTCTCTTATGTGACCTCCATATAACACTACTTGTAGATTTATTTTATATACGATTATGCATTTTTAATTCATATTCATGGTCGTTTTGTGTATCTTCAATTAGTATATAGAGTCTGAATATATATCTTGGTTGTAGATTGAGTGCGTTCACAGATGAACATGATTTCATATTATGATTTTAAGTGAGGGGACTCTAAAGCTTCATTAGAACTATCATATATGAATATTTATTAATTGAATTGAATTCGGGTTAGTAAGCAGGATAAAGAGGGTAATTTTGTAGTATCTATAAAGGGAGATCATATCGGGTTAGATATCAGACGTGAGAAATAATTGATACTGATAGTACCTAGAAAGGGGGGTGGAATTATATCTCTTGTTCCAAGGATATTCCCACATGTTACACGCATATTTACTTGTGTCTATAGAATAGATTTGCATGGTTTAGTGATGCGTCCATAGTCCACAAGACAGAGTCGGCCTGCACTTGAGAGGGAAGTTAAGTTGTAAAACTGGATTATCTTAGAGCTACCTATTCTCCACTCTTGAGTCACATTCGTATTCTTCTAGTGTTTATTTTATTTTAATTGTTATTTTATTTTAGCATATTAGTTATTAGATTAATTACCACTCAACTGTTTTACCTTCGTCTTAATTAATTTAGTTAATAATTAAATTGATTATACGTCATCCTTTGGATTCGATATTTAACTTGATCGCTTGCTTAAGCTGCAAGTGATATCCTTAATACTTGGGGATTAATTTTGTGTGCAAATAAAACGCGCATCAATAACATACCATATATATTGAGAATGGACCTTATATTGGTGTAAGGGAAAAAGTTTTAGATATTTAGGGGAGAATGTGTTTATAGTGGAAAATTTCATCTTCCGAAAATCATATTCGTGCATTGTTGCATACACTAAGTTTTTCCAAATCACAAGATGGTTTCAATTCTATAAATCATCTGCAAGCGAAAAAAAATAGTTACTAAATGGTTATGGAGATAGTTTCATCATTTAGAGATTTAAAAAAAAAAGCATTGAACACTGCCACTTGTATTGAATTTATAACTATTATTAACTATTAGATTAATTGATTGAGCAATGAAAACTGACTAAAATGGTGAACATCTACTGAAGCTATTGTTTTAGTTCTAATGTTGAATGTCAATTTTCAAAATATAATTATTTTCGTGCAAAACACATATGAGATAATTATAAACATAAATAAAAAAATAATACAACAACAAAATTCAAATCACACAAAAATCGGATGAGAGAAGCTCAAATATATTCATACAGATACATAATACTATTAAAACAAAAAATAAAAAAAATTAACCAATAATCCTATAATAAAATGCTTACCGTGCACACGGATGGGAAATACTAGTTAATTATATAATAGTAATTCTATTTCCGTTAATTGTTATTTTTAAGAAACTAATATAACGTATATAAAGTATAAAAAATTAATTTATATATATTCTTTTAATATTCATAAATTTGTAATGAATTTATTATCTTTATTTTTAAACTTAATTTTATTAGTTTTAAATTAAATAAACAACTAAAGAAAATAAATTTTATAATTCATATGTTATAATTGAATAATTAGTAAATAAATAAATAAATATATTAAATTTTAAAAAATTAACAGATATTTACAAAACTCTAATTTTAATGTTATTTGATATATGAAATAATTATTTAACTTTAAAAACTTAAGCTTTCGATTCTTTACATGAATTATTTTTTCAACTTTATATAGGTAAATCAATTTAAGAATACTTAAATCGATCTCCTTTCACTTGAAGAATATTTTAGAGGTAGATCTTAAAGAATATTTGAATCGATTTTTAAGAGATAATACTTAAATTGATTTTTAGCTCATAAAGAATCGATTCTTAAGATGTAAATCGATTCAAGAATACTTAATTTATTTAATAATTGAAATTAATAATACTAAAGTAATTAAGTCATAATAAGTGTATAAGAAAATAAATAAATAAATAAATAGAAAGACTAGACGTCATTTTAGAACGTTCAATAGACGATACATTAGCAAAAAAGGACTTTCTTATATTATAATTAATATATATATATATATATATATATATATATATATATATATATATATATATATATATATATATATATATATATATATATATATATATATATATATATATATGTATATATATATATATATATAATATTAATATTTAAGTGAATATTATTTTTTACTCATGATTATGGTTAAGTATTTTTAATTAACTATAAAATAGTAATTTTATTTCTGTTAATTATTATTTTTAAGAAACTAATGTAAAATTTATATAAAAATACGTAAAATTAATTTATTATAATATTCTTTTAAATATTCATAAATTTGGAATGAATTTATTATCTTTATTTTTTAACTTAATTTGATTAGTTTCAAATTATATAAACAACTAAAAATCAAATTCTATAATTCATATTTCATATTTGAATAATTAAGATATATATAAATAAATTTATAAATATTAATATAACTAAGTTTTAAAATATTAACAAATATTTAGAAACTCGATTATAATGTTATTTGATATATGAAATTTTAAAGCGATTCAAAATACTTAAATCGATCATCTTCCTCTTGAAGAATTGATTCTTAAGAGGTAAATTGATTTAAGAATACTTGAATCAGTTCTCTTCCTCTATCAATTTTCGAAGAATCATTTCTTAATAGGTAAATCTATTCAAGAATACTAGAATCAATTCTCTTCCTCTTGAAGAATACTTGAATCTACGTGTAAAAAAGAAACGCCACCATTATAGTGGGACGCAGGGAGTAGTACTTACTAATAGAAACAAATTATATTCTATATTTGTGATAAGGTACATGCCAATGAGTGAATTACTATTAGATATAAAATAAAAGGCTAAAAGACCCTTATATTATTCCTACAATGTGCTATATACTTTTATATTGCACACAAATTTTTAAAGTGCACATAAATTTTTGAAAAGTTTTAGGTGACGTGAATTAAATGGCAAGTGCGATGGCCCATTGATACACCATACATCATTTAGCCCCATCCAAGCCCATGCGAGAGGGCTTCACCCGCCTAAAACCCTTGATTAGGGGTGTAAGAAAATGTCGAACGCTCCAAAGTGAACTGTAATTTTCTCAATATTTTAAATTTTAATACTTTTTTAATATTTTCCTTATTTACCTTTAATTAACTTCTTTATTTAATATTTCTTTTTTAAATAATGTGTTTCTTACTTTTAATAATGATTAAATTTTTAATATTTTATTTATTAATTTGGGTACCATTGATTATTTACTAAATCTTTTAATGCAATAAATAAATAAATTAGTATAAAATTAAATCATATATAAAGGTAAAATTCATAAAATATTCTCTCTCATCCCCACCTATAAATAAGACTTTTTGTTTATTCATTCTAAATTAAAACATTCGATTCTCCAAGAGGAATATGAGCTTTTTTCATGTTCCTTTATAAAATTGAATTATGAAAGGATAAAAATTTATTTCAATAGAGCGAATCAATCAGAGATTCGATTTACCTCTGAAAAAAAGATTCAAGTATTCTTCAAGAGGAAGAGAACTGATTCAAGTATTATTGAATCGATTTACCTCTTAAGAATCGATTCTTCAAGAGGAAAATGATCGATTCAAGTATTCTTAATTTAATTTATATCTTAAAAATCGATTAATCTTCAAGAAAAAAAAATCAATTCAGGTATTATCTCTTAAGAATAGATTCAAGTATTCTTTAAAATCCACATCTAAAGTATTGATTCAAGTATTTTTCAAGTGAAAGAGGATCGATTCAAGTATTCTTAAACATATTTACCTCTAGATAATAAGAGATTGAAAAACTAATTCATGTAGAGTATCAAAAGCTTAAGTTCCTTAAGTTAAATCATTATTTAATTTGAAATAACATAAAAATCGGATTTGTAAATATTTGTTAATTTTTTAAATTTAGTATTTTAATATTTATTTATTTATATATATCTTAATTACTCAACATATGAATTATAATTTTTTTTTCTTTAATTATTTATATTATATAATTTGGATCTAATAAAATTAAGTTAAAAAATAAATATAATAAATTCATTACAAATTTATGAATATATTAAAGAATATTATAAATAAATTAATTTCATTTACACTTTATATATACCCTACATTGGTTTCTTCAAAATAACAATTAACAGAAATAGAATTACTATTATATAATTAATTTAGAAAGGAGATACATACTTTGATCATAATTACACTTAAATATAATGAAAAAAGTGAAATACTATCAACTACATAAATACACAATAAGAAGATAAAATTGTCCCTATATGGTTGCACATTCTTTTAGAGAGACATATGGAGTAATAAATACTCCCTCCGTCCCGTTTCAATGTTTACGTTTCTATTTTGCGAGTCTCATTTTAATATTTACGTTTTTCTTTTTGGAATATGAAACCCACCTAAAATAATTAATATATCATCCAACACTAATACACCTACCCACATTACATTAAATATTATATTTTTCCACCCACTATCTATTAAAATATTGAAATGGGATGGAGGGAGTAGTTTTCAATTGTAATATATGTAACATTTAAAAAAGTCATTTTTTCAAAAAAAAATAAAATATATGTACGTATACATTAACTGTTTACATGATTTAGTTATATGTCACATCATCAAAAGTCAAAAGTTATAATGTGTTGTAAATTCTTTACATTAATGAAAGAAATTGTCTAGCTATATAAAAAAAGTCTCCCCTAATTAATGTTGTATGAAATGAATTATTTAATTATAAAAATAAGAGTAATACTTAAATGATCCCGTGTAGTACGCGTGTTTCATACTATAGCAGAAACTTTTCTTGCTGATGTGTCGTCTCTAGAGCGCTCCAATTGACGTGTAATTTTCTCATTTTTTTTTATTTTTTAATACTCTTTTTAATATTTTTCTTATCTACTTTTAATTAGCTTCCTTATTTAATATTTTCTTTTTTAAATAATGTGTTTCTTATTTTTAATAATGATTAAATTTTTATAAAGGGAAAAAAGAATATTCCATATAATATTCTCTCCCACCCCACCTATATATAAGACTTTTTGGTTATTTTCTTTTTTAAGGAGTAATGTGTTTCTTATTTTTAATAATGATTAAATTTTTAATATTGTATTTATTTATTTGGGTATCATTAATTAATTACTAAATCTTTTAATGCAATAAATTAATTAATATCAAATTAAATCTCTCTCTCTCTCTCACACACACACACACACACACATTTATATATATATATATATATATATATATATATATATATATATAAAGTGAAAAAATTATTTGATATAATATTCTCTCTCACTCCACCTATACATAAGACTTTTTGGTTATTCATTCTAAATACACATTCTCCAAGAGGGATAGGAGTTTTCTTCATGTTTCTCTAGAGAATTGATTTATGAAAGTATAAAAATTTATATCGATAGAGAGAATCAAGTAGAGATTCGATCTACCTCTAAAAATCAATTCAAGTATTCTTCAAGAGGAAGAAAACTGATTCAAGTATTCTTGAAATCGATTTACCTCTTAAGAATCTATTATTCAAAAGGAAGAGAATCTATTCAAGTATTCTTGAATAGATTTACATCTTAAAAATTGATTTTTCAAGAGTAAGAGGATCGATTAAAGTATTCTAGAATCGATTTACATCTTAAGAATCGATGATTCTCTTCAACTATTCTTGAATAGATTTTCATCTGAAAAATTAATTTTTCAAGAGTAAGATGATCGATTCAAGTATTCTTGAATCGATTTACATACATCTTAAGAATCGATTCTTCAAGAGCAAAAAAATCGATTCAAGTATTACCTCTTAAAAATCGATTCAAGTATTCTTTAACATCTACCTCTAAAGTATTGATTCAAGTATTCTTCAAGAGGATCGACGATTCAAGTACTCTTAAATCAATTTACCTCTAAAGAATAAGATGTTGAAAAACTAATTCATGTATAGAATCGAAGGCTTAAGTTCTTTAAGTTAAATCATTATTTCATATCAAATAACATTAAAATTGAGTTTGTAAATATTTATTAATTTTTTAAATTTAGTATATTAATATTTATTTATTTACATGTATCTTAATTATTCAATTATGACATATGAATTATAAAATTTATTTTCTTTAGTGGTTTAAACTAATAAAATTAAAGAAAATAAATAAATAAATAAATTCATTACAAATTTATGAATCTTTAAAATAATATTATATATAAGTTAATTTTATTTATATTATATTATATATATATATATTATTTATTGGGTCACTTACTATTGAATACATAAAATTATGCATAATTACTATAAACTACATAACTCAAAGAACTATTAATCATAACTACACAATTATTACCATAAATACCCCTATGTGTTTGCACAATTTGTGGCACAAATTTATTTTGCACAATTTGGTTTATACAATTTTATTTTGCACAATTTGATTTGTACAATTTTATTTTTGCACATTTT
The DNA here is from genome assembly GCA_023678885.1 of Pogostemon cablin. NCBI lineage: Eukaryota > Viridiplantae > Streptophyta > Magnoliopsida > Lamiales > Lamiaceae > Pogostemon > Pogostemon cablin. The sequence continues at coordinate 15,297,429 of CM042953.1, read as the reverse complement.
AAGTTCCGGCGGAGGTCATGCGACGGTCCGATGACCAGTCGGCGACCGACCGGGCAGTGTGTTTTACACAAATTATCTTGCACAATTTATTGTGCACAATTTGTTTTGCACATTTCTTAACATAAGCCGTCGTTTACAAGTATCTCGACTATACATAGAAAATTTTGCAAAATTAATTAAATTGTGTAAAATTGATTTTTGTACAATGGTTTTGTACATTTCTTAATATAAGTCTTCTCTTACACTTATCCCGACTCCACATAGAAAATTGTGTAAAATTAACTCCAAATAAAAAATTGTGCAAAATTGTTTAAATTGTGCAAAATTAATTTACATGATTTACAACATCACATTAAAATAATGATTTCAAATGTATCCAATCACTAGATTATCAGATCAATTGGTGGGGTCCAGGAAGAAGATGTTGATCCACCTGCTGCTGGTGTCCTCAATTTTGCTTCATCACTCCATCCCACTGAAACACTGCATCCACGCATTCACCTTGGAAATCTCGAAGGCATGTTGATGAACTTCTTCAGCACAATGATGTAATATATGACACCCATCCTTTGCATTACTTCCTTTAGCAAAACAACTAAGACCATAAGAAATGACTCACCAATTGAGTCGTATGTCAATTAACAGGGCAATAATTGATACAACATGAACAGAATAAGCAAACTCTAATAAATAGAAAAGATCAATATTTTCTCAACAAGGAATCTCTGAAATAATTGAAGTTACTAAATCAACCACTATGGTTTTCGATCCCTTCTCTTTCCTATGTAAACTCAATCACATAAGCTAAATGAAAAAAAAATGCACTAACTAAGCTGCAAACAGATTCAAAACTAACCAAATAGATCAGATTCATTCCAAAAATTATAACTCACCAAAAAAACCCCTAGATCGAAATAAACCCAAAACTTTCTCGCCCTCAAGCAATCTATACAAATTCAATTCTAAAAAGAAAAAATACAATAAATATTCAAGCAGCTAATCGATTTTCAAATAATAAAATATAAAAATAAAAACATCTCAACTTCAATAATTCAGATAAGAAGAGATGATTCTATCCCAATAGAAAGAATGCTTGTTTAAAATTGTGCAAAGCCTCACTGGCATCAATGCTGCTGGTGAGCAACCGTGTCATAAGCTGCCGTTTAATTTTCGGTGAAGAACTTCCATCACCGCCGATGGCTTTCACCGCTCTCTCGATCGCTGAGTAAATACTCATTTTAACATCGTCATCTTCATCGCGTCGGAATAATTTCCTCAAAGAAGCTTGCAATTCAAAATCCTGAGAGTTGCTGAGATCAGATTCATCATTGATTTCAAGATTCCCATTAATGATGTCCTGCTCATCTTTCTCACTCCTCTGTTCTCTAATCTCTCTCTCAGAAATGAGTTGACGAGATCCGATAGATTGGCGGCAGAGTGCTTGTTGCCGCTGCTCTCGCACAATGTAAACCTAGACATCTCGTCGAAAGCTATCGTCACCCGCTTAAACCAACCCTAATAAGAAATGGCGGCAGAAATCTCATGGAAGAGATGGTGAACGGCGAAAAAGAGGAACCTATTTTTAGGGAATATATTTGGTAGGGGTAATTCGGTGAGATCAGTGTGAATATTTGTATCTGATAGTAATTTTTGCTTTTTAATGTATTTATGTGTAATTAAGCTTAAAAGTGTGTATCTATCAATAATAAACCCTTATTTATTTTACATTAGTTAAATAAAAATAATAATTAATAGTCTTACTATTTATTTATTTTTCATATACACTTATTATGACTTATTTACTTTAGTATCATTAAATAAACTGATACAAATAAATTAATTAGTATCAAATCAAATCATGTAGAAAAAAAAGAATAAATTGAATTTTTTATATATAATTGATATTTATTTTAGACAACACTAAAATTAAGGATTTATTACTAAGAGTTATGTACATTGATCATAATTGCACTTAAATACAATGAAAAAAATTAAATAATAACAACTATATAAATATATAGCAAGAGACGAAATTGCTCCTATTTAGTTGCACATTTTTTTGGAGAGATAGTGGGAGAAATAAATAGTTTTCAATTGAATTATGTTATAAAGTAAAATTAAAAAAAAGTATAAGTCAAGATTTTTTCAATAATTAGAATATAATATGTACATATATATTAACTTTTTACAAGATTTAGTTATACATTACGTAATTAAATGTCAAATGTCATAATTTGTTGTAAATTCTTTACATTGATGAAAGAAATTGTATAGCTATAAAAAATCTGCTTAATTAATGTTGTTAACACGATTATTTAATTATAAAAATAAGAATAATAATTTAATGATCCCTCGTTTTACGCAAGTTTTATACTAGTATATATATATATTACACAAGGTTAAATCTTTGGATCCCAAGATAAATTTAATATAAGTTGCTTTATGTTATGAATATTACATTATTTTGATTATTATTTTTGGAGTATTTCATATATTTAAGATCTTATTACCTAATTTGATAAGTTTTATAATATTTTATGAGAGAGACTTCAGTGGAATTGGTCCCACCAATATTTGATGGAACCGAATCTTACATCTCTTCATATGGATTAAAACATGAAAATTTGGGCTTTCTCTAGAAGATCCCCAAATTGAATCGTTGATCCCCGCGCGTCGGCCGTCATCTCCGTCTTTCCCTCCCGCAAACGCTCCTATTGCGCAAGCTGCAAATATATCATTCACTCAAATTTCAAACGAGTTCCAACCTCCGCCACTCACTTATCACACTCATTTTTCTTTAACTTTCTCTCTTTAAAAATGCTCTCTCCAATCTCTAACTTCTAGTGCCTCAGGTAGAGTTTGGATCATTTCGGTCGACTAAGAGTAACGAAGCAGCCATGCCGAGGAAGGCCACAAAGCTCATCCCTCAATCCTCTAGGAAGTAAAGTTGAGCTCTAAGCTGAAGTTCTCAGCATGAATCAAATCAGGCGATACAGAAAAGAGTAAAGAAGTTTCCCCATCCATGGCTCCCGAGCCCTAGATGACAACAAACCAGATGCGGAGCCAATACCTCATTCTCCCTTGACAACTCTAATGTCGGGAAAGATCAGATGATCTTTTAGTGACCCTGTGTTAGCAAGCTTGGACAATGTTGAACATGTGGAGCTGTTAGTCACGGAAACATACCGGAAGCTGATAAATTTTAAATTAACGGCAACCCTACAGTTCAACACCAAGCCCAAGAAATGGAAAAAGTAACGTGATATCTCTCCTGTGACCCATGAAACTGATAGGAAGATGATGGAGACAATTGAGGGAGCATTAAATGATGCATTTAATGCCCTAGAGAATGGCCTAAACCTACAGCCTGCAATAACACTCTCTCTCCTGATGTGCACGGCTCGAGGAACAAAGTTGACAGGGAAGCTCATAATAAAACCAACACTTTGGAGAATAAGGTACGCTTTTGTACATTTAAGGATATATTGTTGGGTACTCCCTCACCTTCCTCCTGCAACTTCTGTTAGTAACCCTACCCTATCTATATATCCCAATGCCCTTGATCATTCTTCTGCATCCTCTCATCCCTATCCAAACATGACATCTACACAAGCAAAAGCTTCTTGTTCGCGCATTACATTTGGCACCTTACAAGCCTGAACTCCATTCTTTCTAGCTTCCTCCTCATCCACTCTGTTGGATTGTATACTAAAAGTTTAGCTTTTTGTATGAACAATGTTATAACAATTTATTTGAAATGAGAATCATATGATCAAATGATTGCGTCTTATAATTTATTTATATGTTCGATGCAATAGTCCACTTACTTTATACTATAGATAATATATTGTGCGACAGCAAGCGAAAAATCATATTATCAGTTTTCTTATAAAGTATAAACAGATGCTCACAACCGAGATAGACGCGGACTCTCTATCGGGATGTTTGTAGTGTGATTTGGTATTAGTTTGTCTTGACCATAAAATCACATTAGTATGCTTTGTGTGTATTGAGCAGGACCAATTGAGATCGTTCGACTTGTACTGTCTATATAGAAGAACTTGATCTCAGTTATTATGGATATTCATGCTCTTAATCCCTATATAATAACCTCGACACGTAAGGCAATATGTATTTCTTTAATTATCAATGGGTGAGATTTACATGTAATTAAATCAACAAACTCAGTGAGTTGAGAAATAGTGATGTCTCTATGGTGTGTTGTTGATTGTAGAAGGAATCCGTATCCGAAATAGGTTGATGATGTCCCCTTGAGGAGCCCATAAGGATTATCATGTAAACCCTGCAGGTGGATTTATTCCGACATGATAATGAGGTTGAGTGGTACTACTCTCGGATGAGATATTAATTAATGGAATTGTCAGTAACTTAAATAATTAATGGGCATTGTATATCTTAAACATGGAGAGACTAACGGGCTCATAATAAGAAGGAGTCCATAACGTAATTATGGGATTAGAACGGTAGTACAGTAATAATATTTTAGTGGTATATATTATTATTATTGGACTTAAGTATTAACTTTGGGCTAAGCTTGGATACTTAAGCCCAATGGAAGCCCAACTCTAATTTCTCCTCCTGGTCCCTGCTGTAACCCATATATAAGTCATCTCAGCTATCCAAAAACCCTAACTGAAAAGTAATTCATGCCTAACACTGTGAGGAGGGTGAGAAAATAGTAGATTGAGAAGATCTCGAAGATCGTCGCCCACACGACGTCGAGATTGGACTTAGGAATATAGCAGAAGACCGCAAGGTTGTTTGCTGTTGCTGTCCGTAAACTTGAATAATTTTTCTAAAATTGTATAGAACTCAGAACTGAACGTGTGATACACTGTTGGAAAGCCAATGTAGAGAGGATTATTTTGACGTGTAGATCACTCAAATCCATGATCAGATGAGAGAGTTATGCCTAAAATGATGAGACTGCGCAGGCTGCCGGCGAGAATTTATCTTCTTCAATATACCCTAGTGAAAGGTAATACGTTTCTATATTTTCTTGCTTCCGCTGATTGTTAGAAATATATGGAACCCTAACGGTTCATGTTAACTAAATGAACAAACGTCAAAAATTGGTATCAAACCTTTAGTTTCGTGGTGAAGCATGACATGTTAGGATAGAGTTTATGTGAAATATGTGGTTTAATTATGAATTAGAATCGCATGAGGATTAGGTTTTGGTTTTATTGATTAATCCATGAATATCCCTATGTGAATCCTGTATCGTTGATGACCACGTGTGGGAATTCAATGAAACCTGTTCGTCAAGAAAGTCCTGGAGAAGACGAAGTGAAGCACTCGTGAATGAGCACATTGTCGTGTGTGCTGGAACGTTTAGCAAGCATGCTTCCATGTGAGATAACTCATTGCCGAGCGTGGAGTCGTGCATAAGGCTGGGCATGGGTACTTGTTGCTACACGACGGTGCACGGAACTGGGCAGAAGAGCGAGCAACATCACACGATGCCTATCGTGTGATGGGAAAAAGCGCACAGAGGCTGCCGTGTAAAGCCACACATTGTGGGCTGCATGACTGTTCGTGCGCGGTAGAAGCCAGGCAAGAAGATTTTTGCAAAAGGCTACTGGCGTGTGTCAAAAAAGGGATGCTGGATGGTTCCTGGTGGACAACCATGTAGTGAAACCTAGTGCCGAGTGTGCGATACGTGTGGCATGCGGAGAGCACGGGGACATGTGGAGTGCCAAGTGAGTGACGGGCACACGTAGGCACGCTAGCTATGGGATGAGAAGAAATCTCGCTAGAGAACGATGGGTGAGCAGAAATTGCTGCTCGTTCAGTGCCGTGTGTAGGCTGGATGGTGCACGGATGCAGGCGTACACTATAGGCATTGGAACACGACCATCATGGCATGTACAGATGAAGGCGTTCACGACAAGCATTGGCGCATGACAGTAGGCGTGCGCGGCAGGCATGGCACATTACAGAATATGTGTCTGGTAGATGCAGGCATGCACGGCAGGCGTAGGCACGCGGCAATAGGCGTGCGTGGTAGGCGTGCGTGGGCGGCAAGAGGCGTGCATGGCAGGCATTGGCGCGCGGCAAGCGTGCATTTTGGTTACTGTCGTGCTGGATGCCTTGTGATGATGCTTCAAGCTGGGTGTGAGGACAGGCAAAGCGCGTTTGCTGCCATGCGTGGACATGTGAGGCACGTTGGCGTACAAATCGGCAGGCGTTATGCCCTTTTGGAATGCACTAAGACTTCCTATTGGTGCACGGCAGGTGGCACAATAGTTGGGAGCAACCTGCACGATCTGAGCACATTGGCGGGTGTTAGCTGGGCCAGCTGGCGTGTAAGGCATGTTTGCTGCTGGACGATCATGCCAAGCTGGTAGACACCTGACCGGGCACTCAGAGAGAGATGTGTAGTCCACACTATGTTATACACGGAGGATGGACAGACGAGCGTGATGCTGGGTGGTGGATCAGGGTGCCGAGCAGGGTGTGTGGTCAGCAGTAAGGAATCTGGAGAAAAATTCATGAATACCGGCTTTTTATTTTTAGATTAGGTTTTGGGGCGCTGCCCCGAACCCCGCGACCTGACCAGGCAGGTCGATCTCTGCGACCTCACTTGAGAGGTCGATCCCCATCTGCGTTATCTATATTCATGCTTGATGGAGAATAATCAAATTCGCTATATATAACTATTAATAATTGATTTAATTATCTAATATTGTTATATATATTATGCATGATTCTCTATGATTTATAGCCTTATGTGCCGTGATAGGAGTATGCTGGTTGCATATTTTATTCTGAATATTGTATGCATGTAAAAACCCTCAGTATTAAATTACTAAGTGGGAGAGGGGATTGGTAAATAATTTCCGCGGCCTTCATTATTGGTTTATAAGTGATGTGAGTAAACTTGCATGTTGGCATTAGGCCTTTCTCCACAACAGATGAGTTTATTCACGAATCATTGGTACAGACTTCATTAAATAATTATTGTTTGTAATGTGATGCACATGAACTTGCCTGTTGGCATAGACATTACTTCCTAACGGATGAGTTTATATACGGTTCACTGGTACAAACTTATAGTTGATGATTGTAGGAAGTTATCCAAGCGCATGTGTACTTCTCCAACTGTAAGGCACATAAGCTTGCACAATGGACTTGGGATCAAATAATGGTGTACACTTAGGTATAAATAATAAGTATTCTCCCCAACGGAGTCACTGCTATTATTTGCATGGTTAAAGAGGAACCGACTATTAATTATTTTGTCATGAGGTTAGGTTGACGAATGAAATTAATGGGTAAAATCTTCTCTTGTAAATATTCGGGTTTGTATAAGTCCACACTAACGTGGCATGCAAACTCACGGTGCTTGAGATGTCCGTGAATTTTATTTTATATTATTTTGAGGGAATCAATATAAAAAGGATAAATTCGAAGATTTGATCGGTGTATTTATTTATGATTCTCTGTATTTTCAAATGATTTTATCTCACTTATTGTTTACTAAAAGAAGTCAAATTTACTGGACCAAAATTAGATGATTAGAAAAGAATCTTGTTTTTGAATTTTACTGCTTAGGAAAAAATATGTGTTCTCACTAAGGATGTCTTATGATGCCTATTAAAATATCTAGTGGAGAGGTAAGAGGTTCATAGAAATATGATGGTCTCATGTAACTCTTCAGATACCTGATTAAGGTTAAAAGGCAAGAGATCATGGTTGACTTGATGAATGAATTGGAAAAACATGGAGTAGAAATTGAAGGGGAAACCTAGGTCAATTTTATTCTCCATAGTTTGACTAGATGTATTAAGCAAGTTCTAACTGAAATACAAGAGATTGTATAAGGTAGGGAACTTCTGACAAAACATGTGGAAAAGGAAAGCCATTTTCATCAAGGTATGAACAAGGTAAGTATCTCATTCACTAGTTGTTTGAGGCATGATTAGTGATGACATCTACTAACACGTTATGTGTAGATACTAGAATCATTAAAAGCTTGCAACTAAGTGATGATGAGATTGTTATGTACATGGATATACTACGAAAGTAGTGGTTGTTGCAGTGGGAGTTGTTTATTTATCTTACGATATGAATAAACATTTGATTATGAGAAATTGTCTTTACGTATGTTTTCATAAAAAGAATTTGATTTCAGTTTCTATGCTTTTACGGATGGATACTCCATTGCATTCAAAGGATATTGTCATTATAACGAAAGATGGAACTGTAATCTGTTTTGGTATGTTGGTGACAATCTGTACACACTTAAATTACGTTTATCCCACGGATGCAACAAATATTAATTAGTAGCACGTCTTCTAATTCTAATAAGAGAACGACTCTTATGAAAATGGTTAGATAGATGATGAGTTATTTTTAATTAATAAATTCATTTTATGGATATACCCTAGAAACAATAATTCGAATGAATATTTGTCTGTTTGTGGGATATTCTAGACAAATGAAGGGTGATGATTTATTTAGTCCAAAAGATCGAAGGGTGATTGTTAACACAAACACTAGATTTTTGGAAAATGACTATGTATTAAATCATAAACTCATGTATAAAATTTTCTAAAGAATTGAGAGGAAAACACAAAGTACAGTACAAATTGTACAAGATGAAATACCACAAGTAAACTGCATCGCGTGTCACATTTGATCCACAATTGCATGTAGCACCTTGTCGTAGTAGGAGGGTTGTTCAATAACTCGATAGATATATATTTTGGAAGAGTCGTGAGACTTGGTCCCTAGTAAATATGGAATTGACCCACGGATACGACGAAGCACTACAAGATAAAAATGCGATATCTTATCAAGTTGAAATGATTTATGAAATAGAATCGATGGATTCTAAATTAAATTTGGGAGCTTGTAGGATCACTAAATGATGTAAAAGCCATTGGAAGTGATCATACAGAATAAAAGAGGATCATACGGTAAGGTGAAAACCTTGAAAGCAAATCTTGTTACGAAAAGGTATACTCAGAAAGAAAAGATTCGATTATGAGGGAACCTATTCGCCGGTAGCTATGCCTAAGTCGATCCGCACTTTTTTATTTGTTGTTGTTCATATTGAATATGAGGCACAACAAATAGATGTCAAGACAGCTTTCCTGATTGGAAGTCTTGAAGAAAATGTCTATGTGGAGCAACCACAGTGATTCATTGCAAAGGACTAAGAGCATTTTGATTGTAATCTTAAAGGTGTCCATCGATGGACTAATGCAAGCTTCAAGATCATGAAACATCCATTTTGATGAGGAAATCCAGGCATATGGATTTATTCAATGCGCGGATGTGTTTTGTGTATTGAAAAGAGTGACAGAAATGTGGTGGTATTTCTTGTACTATACGTAGATGATATATTGCTCATTGGAGACAATGAAAAAGTATTGTCGGACATATGGGTATGGTTGATAAAGCAGCATGAAATGAAGGACTTAAGAAAAGCAAAATATATCCTTTTGATCACGGTAATACGGATCACAAGAAAGGATGTTATGCTTGTCTCAAGCTTAATGAAATGATACAATCCCTACTTGTTTTAGCATGTGACTTTATCTAAGAAAATGTGTCTTTGGACACAAAAGAAGATAAAGGAGATGGAAGCAGTTCTTTATTCTTCGGCGAATAAGGAAGCTTAATCTAAGGAATGCTATGCATGAGATTGGATATCTGTTTTGCTAAACGCATGGTCACTGAGTATCAAGGTAACCCGTAGCAAGAATGTTGAATTGTGGTAAGACATATACTTATACACCTAAAAAGGACCTGAAATTATATGTGGACTTACCGGACAGATTCACTGCTTCTTGTGGGTTACAAAGATTAAGATTTTTAAAATCTAATGGAGACGACAGTAAATTCACCTCAAAGGTTATGTGTTTAATTTCAGGAAGTAGAGTCATAAAATGGAGGAGTGTTGCATAGAAATATATTCCAGACTCCACCATGGAAAAATGATAAATTGGAGCCTCTTAGGCAGCCAAAGCATTTATATGACTCTAGAAACTTCATGATGGACTTATAAGTGTTTCTAAGTCTTCCCAAGATTATCACAATTTATTTTGATGATAATGGTGCAGTTGCAAACTTGAAGGAATCACGAGCCCATAAGCAATTAAACAAATAGAGCGCGAGTACCACATGTTACGAGAAATCATATGATGAGGGGAAGATTGTTGTTGCCAAGATTACATCGGGTGATAACCTAATAAAATCCTGTTACAAGGACTTTAAAGTGAAAGCTTTTGATGGTCGTGTAGTGGGAGTGGGAATCAGATGTATGGCAGAAGACATGACAACATAGTCTTTTAGTATAAGTGGGAGATTGTTGGATTGTATACTAAAAGTCTAGCTTTTTGTATGAACAATGTTATAACAATTTATTTGAAATGAAAATCATATGATCAAATGATGTCCTCTTATAATTTGTTTATATGTTCGATGCAATAATCTACTTACTTTATACTGTAGATAATATGTTGTGCGACAACACGCGGAAGATTATATTATCGATTTCCTTATAAAGTATAAACATATACTCACAACCGAGATAGATGGGGACTCTCTATCATGATGGTTGTAGTGTAATTTAGTATTAGTTTGTCTTGACTATAGAATCACATTAGTATGCTTTGTGTGTATTGAGCAGGACCACTTGAGATCATTCGACTTGTACTGTCTATGTAGAAGAATTTGATCTCAGTTATTATGGATGTTCGTACTCTTAATCCCTATACAATAACCTCGACACATAAGGCAGTATGTATTTCTTTGATTCATCAATGGGTGAGATTTACATGTAATTAAATCAACAAACTCGGTGAGTTAGGAAATAGTGTTGTCTCTATGGTGTGCTGTTGATTGTAGAAGGAATCCGTGTCTGAAATAGGTTGATAATATCCCCTTGAGGAGCTCATAAGGATTATCATGTAAACCCTACAGGTGGATTTATTCCGGCATGATAATGAGGTTGAGTGGTACTACTCTCAGATGAGATATTAATTAATGGAGTTGTCAGTAACTTTATTAATTAATGGGCATTGTATATCTTAAACATGGGAGACTAACGGGCTCATAATAAGAAGGAGTCTGTAACGTAATTATGGGATTAGAATGGTAGTGCAATAATAATATTTTAGTGATATATATTTTTATTATTGGACTTAAGTATAAGCTTTGGGCTACGCATGGATATTTAAGACCAATGGAGGCCCAACTCTAATTTCTCCTTCTGGCCCCTGCTGTAGCTCATATATGAGTCATCTCAGCTGTCGAAAACCCTAACTAAAAAGTAATTCATGCCTTACACTTTGTGGAGGGTGAGGAAATAGCATATTGAGAAGATCTCAAAGATCATCGCCCACACGACGTCGAGATTAGACTAGGGAATACAACAGAAGACTGGGAGGTTGTTTGCTGCTGCTGTCCATAAACTTGCACATTTTTTCTAGAACTGAATGTGTGATACACTGTTAGAAAGCCACTGAAGAGAGGAACATTTTGGCGCATAGATCCCTCAAATCAAAGATCGAATGAGAGAGTTATACCTAAAACGGTGAGGCTGCACAGGCTGCCGATGAGAATTCATCTTCTCCAATATACCCTAGTGAAAGGTAATACATTTCTATGTTTTCTTGCTTCTGCTGATTGTTAGAAATGTATGGAACCCTAATGGTTCATGTTAACCAAATGATCGAATGCCAACACACTCAACCCCCTCCCATCACCGGATCCCTTCACAGCTCCCCTGCTAAGTGATGTCTCCGAACAACCCACTGCTCTTCAACTCTTGCCCCCCTATTCACCAACACAAATGACCTCCATCCACAGCCAAATGAGCCCCCACCCAATACTGATGTCTTCTGCTACATCAGCATTCCGCCCCACATCAACACTACTGCTTCATCAACAAACTGCTCCTATTATCCCGGTAACCCCTGCTATATCCCAGCGAAACCCTTAGGCCCCAATCCCTCCTCTGAACACCACTCCACCCCTCAGATGTCCAAATAAGCACCCAAAACTAATCCAACACCCAACAACCCACAACACTGCTGAACAACCCCAACCCTCCAAACAACCTGCAGGCTGCACCCCCAAAACTGCCATAATAGGCGTATCCCTCCAATCCCAAATCTAAGATTCATTCCCCCACTAACTCATGGTAGAGTAACCATGCCAAGAGAAGGTCGAGCAACAGAGTGAAATTTCTCCATTGTGGGTTACTTTACAAGTCAACACCCAGGTTATAGAGCCCTTCTGAGTTCACAAGCAATTGGAATACAAAGGTTGCAATCCATCACCATGACCATGAGAGCGGATGGATAGTGTTCAAACTTCAGTCTGATGCTGAGGTGAACTGAGTGCTCAGTGAGGGACCCTACGTAGCAAATGGAAGATACCTCATGCTTAAAAAGCTTCCACGTAATTTTCAGTTTGGTCATGAAGGGATATCCTAGGTTCCTATTTGGGTTAAGTTATCATCATTACCCCTTGAGTTCTAGACAGAGGAACAACTGAGTACGTCAACTTCAGCAATTGGCGTCCCATTAGCCATGGATGAAGTAGCTGTGACCCGTGGATGCATCTCTTACCTTCGAGTTCTCATTGAAATAGATGCAGCCAAACCTCTAGTAGAAACAATATCAGTTGATGATGAAGGCTACTCATTCGAACAGTGTGTGGTATACGATTTTGTCCCAAAGTATTACACCCACTGCAATACATTGGGACATGCTATGGAAATGTGTAACTTGATGATGCAAGATGAGGATCCCTACTTTGTTCCTGGAGAGAGTCCAACACAATTCACCATTGTAAGGAGGAAATGAAACAGGAGGAAAAGGGCAGCACAGCGAGCCCCTTCAAGAGGTGGCAAAACATCCGATGCTAGTGATCACATCCGCAAGAAATAACCTAGTGCAAGCACACACCCGAATGAGAAGGTTCTAGACAGAAACAACAAGATGAAAAGAAAAGAAGTATGGAAGGACTCCAGCATTGAGGATTCGAGCAAATGCAGGCATGAATCTGATGACTTGTAATCGGAAGCTTAGTCAACATGAGTATTCTCTCATGGAACGTGCATGGGTTGAGTGGCACCACAACTCACAATGTGTTGCTCAAGTTGGTGCAAGAGAAAGATATTGTTATGGCAGGGTTGTTTGAAACAAGAATCAGGCAAGAGAAGTTGGAGAAATTAGTCAAGAAGAAATTGGGGGATTGGTCGTTCAGACATAATTGTAACTTAGACTCTAGGGGAAGAATCCTAGTAATTTGGAAACCTAGTAGAATCTCTCTAGAAGAGTTTAAGTTTCATGATCAAGTTGTAATTGTAGTTGCTACATGTTTAATGTCATCAAGGAAATTTCTGATCTCTTTTGTGTATGCTGCCAATTCATACACCAATTCGAAGAAACTTATGGTCACACTTGGAATAATCTTTTCATTAGAAAATCTTGCCATGGTTAGTAGTAGGAGATTTCAATACAACAATGACACAAGGAGAAAGATCCACTAACAGTGGAAATCATGGAATGCAAAACTTCGTCGTTACATGTGCAGTAATGGGGTTACAGGATACCCCATCTAGAGGGTGCTTCTTCACGTGGTCAAATGGAACACATTGGAGTAAAATAGATAGAGTAATTTGCTGCCAGCTTTGGAGAAGTAAAGTATGGATGCTTGAAACTGATTTCCTCCTCCAGGAAACTTCTTCGGACCACTGCCCCTCTATTACGGCTCTAGTCCCTAACACCCAGTGGAAACCTAAGTCATTTAGGTTATGTTCATTTTAGAATTTTAAATCCAGGTTTTGGTTTTCCAAAACCCACATCCAAATTTTAAAACCTCCCCTATATATACCTATTACATTCTCTCTCTTCAATTAATACACTTTCTCTCTTTATCTCTCCTCTCTCATTTAACTTTTTAAATAAATTAATACATTGATTTGACATAAAGTTAAAACCTATTCTACTCAAAACCCAAAATAAATATAGAACACACTATTCATGGTTTTTTAATCCCACATAATCCTAAACCAAACATTACCTTAGGTTCTTGAATATGTGGTCAGCACGTGAAGAGTTCAAAGAAACAGTTAGGATAGGATGGAATGAGAGAGTGGAGGGAACCAAACAGTATGTGCTCACGCAAAAACTCAAAAAACTCAAATCATGCTTGAGAAATATGAACAAAAGAGACTTTATACACATCTCAGAGAGAGTTCAAAGAGCAAAGAGTGAACTAAAAGAAATGTGAAGCGAGTGCATGTCAAACAAACATAATGCACACCATTGGGATGGCTTGAAGAAGAAAGTACGGGAAGTGAACGCACTGGAAGGGTATGAAGCAAGCTTTAACCAGCAAATGCTTAGGAAAAAATACATCAATGCCCAAGACCAGAACATGTCATATTTCCACTCCATGATTAAGAAGAATAGTAAGAGGAACTTCATTAATGCCGTATTTGATGATCAGGGCCCAACCAAGAGCAATGCTGAAATGATAAAAAAGATGTTACAATACTATAGAGAGCTATATGGTATAGAAGGTGAGGCGACTGGTCTTATAGATCAGGAAATCATAAAAATAAGGCCATTATTATCAGTAGAAGCCAAGAACACTCTTGAGTAGGAGGTGAATGATGATGAAATACTCCAAGCAGTTAGGAGCATAGACAAGAATAAGGCACTGGGCCCAGATGGGTATTTAGCAGGCTTCTCCACGTTTGTATCCCTTATCCAAAAGAAAGCTTCCAGCCTACTCCGGGTGACTTCAGGCCCCTATCATATTGCAACACAGTCTATAACATCATCTAAAAAATCTTAGCAAATAGACTGAAAGAGGCTCTACCTAGTATCATTGATGTGGCACAGACAAGGTTTGTAAAAGGGAGGAAGATGAGAGATAGTATCATGCTAGCTCAAGAACTGTTTCTGAGGTACGGATGCAAAGCTAAGGATATCTCTCCAAGGATGGCACTGAAGGTGGACGGATGCAAAGCTAAGGATATCTCTCCAAGGATAGCACTGAAGGTGGATATTATGAAAGCATACGACACTGTAGATGGGAGATTTCTTTTAAACCTAATGTTGGAACTTGGTTTCCCACATAGAGAGGTTTCTTGGATATCACAGTGCATATCCTCTATCACATTCTCTTTGCTTATTAATGCTATCCAGAAGGGTTCTTCCCAGGAAAGAGAGGTCTTAGACAAGGGGACCCTATATCCTCACTTCTGTTTGTCATTTGTATGGAATACATGTCAAGAATGATTAAGAAGGAAGTGCAGTTAAGGAATCTTAGATATCACTCCAAATTTTTTGCGAGGAATAAGGTCTCACAGTTTATGTTTGCAAATGACCTGCTGATAGTAGCTCAAGGAGACCCTACAACAGCTTCCACGGTACACAGAATCCTACATAAATTGGACAAGCATCGGGCTTAATAGTAAATGAGCATAAATCTAATCTCGTTGCGGTAGAAGTGCCTTCCGCTACACTATCAAGTATTAGAAGAATCCTACCATTTCAGATAGCTGAACTACCTATGAAGTATCTAGGGATCCCGATACACAGTATAAGGTGGTGCGCATCTAATTTTGAACCACTAGTGAAGGCAGTATCAGATTATATCACTGCTTGGTCATCCAAGATCTTATCCTTTACTGGAAGACTGGAAGTCATCTCCACTGGTGTTTATGGTATACTCACATTCTGGTTCTCAATGGTGAGTGTCCCTGCAGTGGTCTTAACCCAATAGAAAGAATCATGAGACACTTCCTCTGGGGATCTAAGTTCAGCCTTGTAGCTTGGTCAGGCATCACTCAACCCAAGAAAAATAGAGGTTTAGGGATTAGAGATCTGAAAAGATCGAATAAAGCCCTACTGTATGCAGCAGTATGGGACATCTATAACAAGGAAGACTCATTGTGGATTAAGTGGATTCATTTCGTCTATCTCAAACAAACACACTAGCGACCTATGAACCTGGCCCCTATGCATCGTTCTGCTAGAGGACTTTGCTAAGAGTTAGAGATAGCATTCTCAGTGAAGTGAGAGAAGGAGAAGAAAGAATCCAGTGGAATGATAGAATGAAGAAATGTGTCAAAACGAGAAGATATAACAGTAGAGCTATATATATACAGATGAGCAAGGAAGTACAACATCCGAGATCCTTTGTCTTTAAAAACTTCTGGCACAAGGATATAATGAAAAAATATAGCTTTATGTTATGGCTGTTGCACAAAAAGAGGTTACTCACAAAGGATAGAATGTGGGAAGAGATAGAAGATACAGAGTGTGGCTTCTGCATTGGTAACCAGGAAACCCAAAACCACTTGTTCTTTAAATGTGACTACACCAACCCGATCTGGATGAGAATTAAGAAAACGATAGGATGGATGAGGAAACCAAGATCAATTATAGATGCCCTCCGATGGATTATCAAGGATACATCCAAAAAAAGAAAGAAAGGAAATTGCTATTGACTGCTGTAGCTGTGTGTGTCAACCAGATTTGGATGGAAAGAAATAGACAACTATTTGGCCGACATTAAGAGCACATGAGGATGTAGAAGAAAAAATAGAATATGACATAGTGTATCTGTTCTTGAACTTCAAGAACAATACGGACTGAGGTTTCATTATGTAGATGTTGTTCTTTTTCTTGACTAGCAAAGACGTAAGCCTTTGTAACTGATGGTGTCTTAAATATAATTTACCTTTTTCAAAGAAGGGAAGAGAGGGATTATTGGGCAAAGTGTTTTTCGTAAATTTTGTGAAATATTGGCTGCGGGCAAATTTTTAAATAAGCCCTTAAATCCACGAATAATTGTTTGACTATCCCTACTTTTATTGAGAAAGCGGTCAACTAATCCACTTTAATGTGTGATTTTATCATAATACTATGCTTGGTCCCTCAATTAGAGATCTCAATGAGACGGGTGTTTTCGAGTATCCACCCTACTCAAATAATAATGTGAAGGATATGGGTAGTTGTAAATGAGTTTATGATGAATATGGGTAGTTGTCAAAAATACAATTAGAATTTAAAATGGGTAATGGTAATGCCTCAATAACTACATGTACCTCTACTTGATTCTCTCTATCGAAATACTTTTTTATACTTTCTTAAATCAATTTGTAGAGGAACATGAAGAAAGCTCCTATTCCTTTTGGAGAAATATAATTGAATAATTAAGATATACGTAAATAAATAAATAAATAAATATTAATGTATTAAATTTAAAAAATTAATAAATATTTATTAAAATAGATTTTAATATTATTTATATGAAATAATGATTTAACTTAAAGAACTTAAGCTTTTGATTCTTTACATGAATTAGTTTTTTAACCTCTTATTCTCTAGAGGTAAATCGATTCAAGAATATTTGAATCGATTATATTTTACTTGAAGAATACTTGAAGAATATTTGAATCAAATACTTTAGAGGTAGATCATAAATAATACTTGAATCGATTCTTAAGAGATAATATACTTGAATCGATTTTTTTCTTCTTGAAGAGTCGATTCTTAAGATGTAAATCGATTCAAAAATACTTGAATCGATCATCTTCCTCTTGAAGAATCAATTCTTAAGATGTAAATCGATTCAAATATTTTTGAATCAATCCTCTTCCTCTTCAAGTATCGATTGAGTCGATTTTTTAGAGGTATATCGAATCTCTACTTGATTCGCTCTATCAAAATAAATTTTATACTTTCATAAATTAATTCTCTAGAGGAACTTGAAGAAACACATATTTTCTTGGATAATTGAATGTGTCTATTTAGAATGAATAACCAAAAAGTGTTATTTATAGGTGGGGTGAGAGAAAATATTATATGAAATATTCTTTTTTCCCTTTATATATGAGTTAATTTGATAGTAATTAATTTATTGCATAAAGATTTAGTAATCAATTAATGATACACAATAAATAAATAAAATATTGAAAATTTAATTATTATTAAAAATAAGAAACACATTATTTAAAAAAGAAAATATTAAATAAGGAAGTTAATTGAAAGTAAATAAAGAAAATATTAAAAAAATAAAAAAAATTGAGAAAATTAAACGTCACTTTAAAGCGTTCTGCAGGCGACACATCAGTTAGAAAAGTTTCTCCTATAGTATACTTAAGATGATATATATAGGGACGGACCCATGTAAGGGCCAAGGGGGCACTGAGCCCCTGAGATATTTATAATATTTAGTATATATATAATACAAATATTAGAAGAACCCAAAAGCCTAGTGGTGTAGTATCTAGGGTAGGTTTGGGAGTGATAGTATGTTTTATTTTCAATAGCCGCATTCTTCTTTTGCATTCTTTCTTCATTTTACTTTTTTTTTCTACTTTATTTATTGTTTTGTTCATTTTACTTTTTTTTTTCACTTTTTTGTTTTATTCTACTTATATTTCTTATTCTATTTTCGTTTCTTAATTGTATTCTCTTTTATTTATTTATTTCTTTTATATAGTAAATTTTATTTATTTTAGTATAATTTATTTATATGTAAATATGAGTAAGTTATCTTCATTAATATTTATATTGTAATTAATTTATTTCTTTAAAGTGCATATAAGTAATATATATCTTTGTCCCATAAAACTCTTCAACCTTTTTTATTTATTTGTCCAATAAAATCCTTTAAACACATAAAAATATCTTTATTCAATAATCTCAAAGAATTTTAGTTTCAAAATTAGTACTCTAATATGACATATATCACATAGTTTACATTTTTTATTACTTAAAAATATAAAGATATCATTAAAAAATGTACGAACGTAACCTATTTTACAAGACAAAAAAAGTATAATTTGGGCCCCCTAAGCGGAATTCTTGAGTCCGTCACTATATATCGGAATAATTACTAATAGATACACACTTTATACCCATTATTACTATAAGATATATTAATTTAAAAAATTACTTTCAGATACAAAAATTATAAATAAAATTCATAATATAACCTTAATTCACTGAATCATTAATTTACATCCCGTTCTTTTCTTCTCCCACCATATATGAATGTACATCTTCCACCCCCATCTCCTTCCTCTTCCACCAGATTCGCATTTCCAATGGTGTTGACAGGTTGGACGGCGAGTGATTCCGGTAGCGTGCAGCACTAGGCGGCGTCAGAACGACGCTATGGCAGTAGAAGGGTGCATGACTGGTCGGATCCAGCGACAGTGTCGTGACAATAGCGCGATGAGTGGTTAATGGCGAAGGTTTCCACCAGATTTGCGATACCTCCACCACCCCCAAATCTCCTTCCCCTTTCACCAGATCCGCATTTCCGATGGCGTTGACAAGTTGGGCGTCGAGTGATTCTGCCCTAAAATTTTTCGTGGGTCAACCCCATGTCTTACCCTTACAACATCATCGCGCGGACTGTTTCTTCTTATCAGCGCCACCGCCGCCCTTCATCTTCCTTTGGTATCACTTCAATCATATTTTCAAACTTCTCTTTAGTGGAATTCTCAGGCTAATGGTTAAATTGAGGCTGTTTAAGCTTAATTGTTGTTTCGTTTACCACATATTAGGGTTATTTTTAATGATTTAAAAAAGATGAAAATAGTAATTTTAAATTGGTTCCACCTCATTCCTTCAGTTGCTTTAATAGATTTGGTAGCGAATTTGGATGAATGAATTGTGTGAGCACGACATATCTGATTGAATTGTGGATGTATTCCAATATATAATGTTCATGAATATCATTTGGATGAGTGCTCATGTTTTAGGTGTGGAATTATGTATATTTAGGTTTTATGTAGACATAAATTATATTCATGGATTTCTTAATGCAGGTTATTTAGGAAAATTTCAAGAAACAACCAGTGATAATACATAGTCTATTACTTGTGTGCTCTTCTGCGGGACCCAGTTTCCTTCTTCTCATAATTATACAATTGAGTATCAATTCGTGTGGGTGCTCATGTCTTATTATATGTTTTAATCTCCTGTAATTGTAATGTAGCTTATTAGGAGCTTACTTGCTATCTTAGACATTCCTCTGTACATTACTAAATGTTTCTTTTGTAATATGTATAACTCAAATACCCTTAATTTTTCTTCCTAATCCTTCATCTATTTTCTTCTTTGCTTTTTCTTCTTAATTTTTTTCATGCACATAATATAAGTGTTTGCGTGCAGCATAATTATTATGTGTTTTTTGTACATCATGTTATATGAAATATAACTATATATTTATTTAGTTAACAGTTATATATTTTTGGGTTTATTAGTAGGAAATACACCATTTAAAGCATATTTACACTTAGATACAATGATAAAAAGAAATCAATATCAGGTACATAAATTTATAAATTTATACGCTGCACATAAATTTTTTTGTTGCACATAATATTTGCTGCACACAACATTTGTTGCACACACTTTCTTACTGTACATAACTTTTACTGGACATGAACTTTTATACTGCTCACAAACATTTATGTGCAGCATATTGTAAAGGTAATATTATAATATCACTATATATTTATGTAGTTAGTAGTAATATTTTTGTACGTTTGTATCTTACAGTAATAAAGGATTTTTTATGTACCTAGTAGTAATCCTCACATATATATCTTAAGTATAGTATAACATAATCTTTTCTTGCTGACGTGTTGTCTCCATAGTGCTCTAATGTGACGTGAAATTTTTTAATTTTTTTTATATTTTAAATACTTTTTAAATATTTTCCTTATTTACTATTAATTAACTTCCTTATTTAATATTTTTTTAAATAATATGTTTCTTATTTTTAGTAATGATTAAATTTTTAATATTTTATTTTTTTATTTGAGTTTCATTAAATAATTATTAAATCTTTTAATGTAATAAATTAATTAATATCAAATTAAATAATATATATATATAAAGGAAAAAGAATATTTCATATAATATTCTCCCTCACCCCACCTATAAATAAGACTTTTTGGTTATTCATCTTAAATACACACATTCGATTCTTCAAGAGAAATATGAGCTTTCCTCAAGTTCTTCTAGAGAATTGATATTTGAAAGTATAAAAATTTATTTCGATAAAGCGAATCAAGTAGAGATTTGATCTACCTCTAAAAAATCGATTCAAGTATTCTTCAAGAGAAAAAGAACTGATACAAGTATTCTTGAATCGATTTTCCTCTTAAGAATTGATTCTTCAAGAGGAAGAGAATCGATTCAAGTTTTCTTTTATAGATTTACATCTTAAAATTAATTTTTCAGGAGTAAGAGGATCGATTTAAGTATTCTTGAATCGAATTACATCTTAAGAATCGATTCTTCAAGAGAAAAAAATCAATTCAAGTATTATTTCAGATCTACCTCTAAAATATTGATAAAAGTATTCTTCAAGTGAAAGAGGATCGACGAATTCAAATCGATGATTCAATTACTCTTGAATTGATTTACCTCTAGAGAATAAGAGGTTGAAAACTAATTTTATGTATAGAATCGAAAGCTTAAATTTTTTTAATTAAATCATTATTTCATATCAAATAACATTAAAATTGGTTTTGTAAATATTTGTTAATAATTTAAATTTAGACTGCAAAAAAACCAACCAAAGACCACCTCCATTCCTGGCTCTTATCCCCACCCTGGATGTCCACCACGCCTTCGACATTAGGGGGGATGAAGGACAACCTATAAGCAATATGTGCCTTACCTTTGGAAGGATTGGAAGGGTCAGTGGTGTTCTCTTGTGAAGATTGTGACTTCCCGTGGCTTCCGTTTAGAGAAGACGTGGAGGCGGAAGGATCTAAAGTGGGATGAGATGGTGATGGTGATGGTGTGTGGGTTGGGTTATATGGTACTTTTGAATCTGA
This sequence comes from Pogostemon cablin, assembly GCA_023678885.1. Taxonomy (NCBI): domain Eukaryota; kingdom Viridiplantae; phylum Streptophyta; class Magnoliopsida; order Lamiales; family Lamiaceae; genus Pogostemon; species Pogostemon cablin. The sequence goes on along the minus strand of CM042953.1, from coordinate 15,275,561 downwards.
TGCCGGCACTTTTGACCATATTGTATTTTGGTTAACAGGTGACGAACGGTGTTTAGAGGGCATTGTATTGCTTGGTGTCTTTGCGGGTGTAGTCAATACGTTCTGTGGAGATGCCATTTTGGATAAACGACAGTCGCGTGAGGTTAAAAGAGGGGTGCTAGGAAAGTTATCTCTAAAGTGGATGGAGGGGATTGATGACAAACGAGACTTAAACATAACCAGGGGAGGGGCGCTCAATTTTTATACTCTGGGAGCATAATTCAACTAGTGCAGTGAGGTATAAAATTTCTAATATTATGAAAATGAAAACTTTTACGAATAAAATTATATTTTATTAATTTATATAGTTATTAATATTATAAAAAACACTTGTTTGAGATCCTCTCATATGAGGGCTTATGTCTTATGATACTCAATTAACAAAAAATGATAATACTATTTTATTAACAATTAATACAGATAAAAAGTGATAACATTTTATAACGAAAGTGATAACATTTTATAGGAAAATTTTGATAACTAATTTAAAAAGTTTAAAATGATCTCACGTGACACAGTCTCACGGAAGACGTGTCGTGTATTATTTATTTAATTTATGAGAAAATGTTTATAAAAAAGTATTTTTTTTCATACTTTTTATGAATATTTTTATAGATGTTCCTTTTGTCGTGAAGTTCCTTTAGGTCAGAGGTCTCGTTGGTACTTAGAAGATAATCTAGGATGTACATGCATTCTATTTTGGATAAGCCATCTGGGTTGATAAAATATTCCATGAAAATTTTGGCTTCAAGGTGCAGGGTGTGTTGAAAGTGGGAGTGGATACGGTGTGCAGTTGTAACATGTCTTCACTTATATAAATTGAGGGAGTAGGTTGGGCGGTGCAGAGTCGGGGTGTGGAGGGTGTGCAGTGATTATGCGACTTGTCATATATAAATTGATGGAGTAGGTTCAACAGTGCAGAGTAGGGGTGTACAAGGTTCATCCCATTGGGCATGAAATGGCGATTTGGGCAGAAGCGGTCTAACTCACAGATAAAGCTAATTGATAGAGGTCATATCGTGAATCGAGTGGAGCAGAGTTGAAGGCGACACGTGAGTTGCAGCGTGGAATGTTATACACGCTAAGAAAGGGTAGTCTGACAAAATGCCTCCTAATAGGTGGTTGAGTACATTCATAGCTTACATGTCAGATCACCTTATCCCAGGCTTGACATTTTGTCTTTCATGCTGAACAGCTGCACCCACTTACTCTTTAATAAAAAAAATAATAACCTTACAAAATATCACATTGGTGCCCAAGCTTAAGATTATTCCATAATAGTAAGGTGGCGGTTTCTAAATCATTATGTATGGTGATATAAGTGTAAAATTTGAAAATATGAATTTGGTTGATAGAATATATTAACGTATTTTTTAAGATGGCGGTTTTATGGAAATATTAGAGTTTTAAAAAGTTTTTAAACCAATACTACAATTGTATTGCCTTTTAATGAAATAAGTAAAGTTGCCTTTTTAAATAGTCAAGTTGCATGTCAAAAAGGGAAACTTTGCTAACATGCAAAGTGTGAGTATCTTTAAAAGTGAAGTTGCATAAAATAATGGCAAATTTCAATTGTGAATTTCAACACTTTTTTATTTTAAATTGTGAAGTATTCTTACCAACTACAAATTTTGAATTGATATTGTTACGTTATATTGCAATGATTTATTATTTGATTATATTTTATTAGTATATATCACTGTAAAAATAATTATGAAATAAAATACTTATTATATAATGAGTGTGAATAAGGTTCACATATAAATTTTATTTTTGGTAAATTACTCCTCAGTCTATATAAAATTACTCTTTGAATAGTTATATTTTTTTATTTATACAAGTAAAAGTTAATCTCTACAGAAAGTAAATCTTCTTGTATGTAAAAATAATCGATAAGTAATGTTTACAATAATTTAACAAGTTATTTATTTTAGAAGAATCATAATTTATATTATTAAAGATTACTTTCATGTAATAAAAAGTATAAGGTGAAAGAAAAAGACATGGGTGAGACCATCTCACAGATCCTCTTATGTAAGACGAATCATCTATTAACCCACTAAATATATTATAAAGGGCTTGTCCATTTTTTGTCATATTAAAAAATTGAGAAATTAATTATGAAACGAAATTATTTAGGTCTTTCTTATTAATACATTTTTATAATATTTTTTTATATATTTCATTAGTTAAAATTTTATTTTTTAAAAATTTGAAATTCATTTGATATAATTTTTTTAAATTAGAACTTTTAAATTTATATAATGTGATATTCAAATGATGAAAAATGATAAAATCAAATAATAATAATATTATGTAGTAATTATTTTATAATTTGTAATAACTTGATTTAATAATTAAATTCAAGCATCATCTAATATAAAATACACATTATAATATGTTCAAAAAATTCATTATAAAACAATGATAATATTAATTATTCATCAATTCAGAAGTTGCCATTGGGTAAGGCAACTTAGGTAATATTTTTAATTTTTTCCAAAAATTAAAGGGTACAAATATTTATACTAAAGACTATAAAGTTTAATACTAGAGGGTCTGGGCGCGCGGTGGGCTTAAGATGTGCACCGACGACACACAAGTTTTTGCCTATTATGAAGGCGCTTGATAGGTAGTGGAAATAATAAGTATAAAGTGTGCTATTAATCTTATGGCCGTATTTGAGTTGTAGATTTTGTAAAGTTGTTTATTTATGGATGATGACAAGTTTTATTTATACTCCCTCTATCCGCTTCTGTGGTATACATTTACTTTTTGGACGTTCATTAAGGAGTATTATTAATTCATGCCTAGTACGTATTTGTTTTATTGAGGTGTGTGGGACCCATATATTACATATAAATTTAAAAAACTTAATATTAAAAAAACAAAAAACTTTCTTAGTAGGTTGGGTCGGATTATATTTCGTCTGATTTGCTTGGGCTACCGGGTTAACTGTCTATCAGGCCCAGCACGTAGTTAGTGCCACGTCAGGCTTGACTTTTGGAAATAATGGGCCTCGGTCCATTATAAGTCTGATGCTGGATATGGGTGTGCTCTAACCTAGATTCGGTACTTCGCGAGAGTTTCCTTTCCACACCAAAAAATAAATCACGGCGGGAAAATCCTCTTCTGCCATTCAAGTTATCTTCTTCGATCACTATCGTTACCTCCCTGATGATTGTATTCATCCTGAAGTGCGGCGAGTTAGGGACAATGTTAGATGACTTAGATTTGTGGGCAAACACAGTCGTTGTCCCTCTTGAGTAAGATGAGAAGGATCTTCACGATGTTCGGAGCATCTACTCCGATCGATTCTGGACAAGGGTTTCTCGCATCCGATATGGGGTGATCAAGAAAATGTATTTCTTTAGTGAGAGAGATCTAGGTATTAATGAGTATAAGAAGTATAACATTGGGTGGACCATTCAGAGGGCCTGTTTACTGAGTACTGTCACATATACGGGGCTGTATTGTAGAGAAGTGTTGTTTGAGTTCTACTCTAATCTTTCTTCGGCTATGAATGCAGAGGAATCTGAGAGATATTTTAAAGTTTAATCCATGGTCGGTTGTTCGAATTTAGCCCCATAATCATCAATGGCCACTTGGTGTACAACCAGTGGATGAAGCGGAGGATGAGGAGTTGGATCTCAACGCCGTAGCGAGTCAGCTGATGGGAAGACATATCAGAAAATGGACAAAAAAGGGATTGTAAGTTTTATCGTTGATTTTACACTTTAAGGTTTTGGCATGTGTTGCATTTTTTTAACTGGGTCCCATCAGAGCCTGGTCCAACGCTGTCTCCAACGCAGGTGCGATTTATATACTAAGTGGTGCATAATTAGCGCTGGACTTGGGGAAGGTGATGTACGAAAAGGTTATAAAGTTCGCTGGTGCTGTTGATAATAGAATGAGACTTTCATTTCTGTGCACGATATGGAAGGTCTTGAACTAGCAACACGCAATACCGCTCCTACAAGATGAATATTTTGAACCCCCATTGCGACCCATTTCATGTGCGGACGTGAACTTGGAAGACGCCTTCAATATCGTGGAGGATACTCAGCAGCAATTAAAAAAATAGTGTGGACTCAATCGGCACGGATAAACACGAGACAATGTGGAGAGATATATAGAGGAACAGGATGTGAGGATAAGAAGCCTATCAGAATCTTACAACCATTTTTCAAACTGTAAAAATTGTTAATCTTTCACCAAAATGAGGTGCTTGCTCATTCATTTAGAATCACCGGGCCCCCAACCGCATCTTTATTTTCTTTGTAAAATGCCAACATTAGCTACTGTCCTTCGACGATGCATGATTCTGTTATAATCAGACACTTGGTTAAATTATTCTATTGTCACCTATGTCCATTTTTTTAATCGGCCATAATTTATGTGTCGATCAAGACTTGATGTTCCGGTAGTACACATTTTCAATGTATGAGATGGGAGATACTAGTGCAAGTGACATTGTAGAGCGCTCCAATATATGCGATGGAGATTCGAGCGGTAGTTAAATTGTAGAGTGTGGGAGCATAACGACAGGGCGATTAGGGTAGAAGTGGATTATGATCAGTGGTACATAATGATTAGCCACTTGATATTTTGTGAGTATAGATTTTGTAATCAACACATGAGGGGCTGCGTACCATGGGGTTCGCACCCCATGGTTATTTCAGGGGGTCACGGTCACGGAAGAATCACCCCATACATTAAAAATATAATATTTTTATTTAAATAAACTCAAAAAGTTAAAGCAATTAAATAAATTATCTTTATAGATGGCAAGACCTTCTTCGAAAACATCATATCACACTACTTCCTATTTTTAATCCTATTCATAACTACGCAATCAAATGTTTTGATATTTCACATTTTTAATTTCTAGTGAATGCTAATTTAATGTAGGTAGAGAATCTACATATTGAAAGTCATTTTAAAAAGATGTATTTTCTTTTATGTAGTATTGAAGAACATGTTGTATATTTGGACTTCATAGATACAATTTCTAGAAAGAAAGAAGAATATAAGATAATCACAACTAAATCGAGTTATAAAGTATGGCGTGAATGCGATGCACATCTTACAAACTAGTATAATATAAATGTGTGTGTGTGTGTGTATATATACATACATACATATATATATATATATATATATATATATATATATATATATATATATATATATATATATATATATATATATATATATATATATATATATATATAGTTTTACTATTGTTGGATAGAACGGGTCCTATATATTTAGGGAACCCGAGTCCAATTACACATCGAACTGATTGAAGTTTCGGCAATGCCTATATATAAAACATTATGGGTAAATAAAATGGAATGGAAAAGGCTAACTATTAACCTATTTTGAATGTACTCTATATAAATTGCCTTAACATTTATATTACATATAAAAGTTGATGGAATATTTACATGTAATGCCATTAATGGCCTTAAGGGTGGCCCAGATGTTGGTAACGTTAATGCGATTAATCTTGGCAGCTATCTATGTCTGAATTCACTTCTTTGCTACAAAATTAATAAATTATAGATGACATGGATTCATAAATTATGGTTAAGTTAACGGAGAATTTAAATTGGCGATCTTGTTTTACAAAATTCAAAATTTGAATATCTAAAAATATGTTAAGCGGGTGTGACATAGTTAAATAATAGTTAGATTATTAAACAATAATATCCAATGTCTGTTGATGGATTACATGGCGTCATCGCTAGACAACACATACATATGTAAAATAATAGTACTTCCTCCGTCCCACGTATTTTTGCCCACTTTTTATTTTGGACTGTCCCACGTATTTTACCCATTCTATTAATGGTAAAAATGCATAATATTTTTTTATTTACTGATGCGCATATTCTTTGCACTTAAAATTAATCCCCAAGTATGAAGGATATCAATTATAGCTTAGATAAGTGACCAATTGAAATATCGAAGGCGAAGGAAGACATATTATCAATTTAATTATTTACTAAATTAATTAAGACAAGATGACAATAGGATTTGGGATTTAATTATTAACAACTAAGCAATTAATTGAAATAAAAAATAAAATAAAAGCACTTAGAAGAATTCGAAAGTGAATCAAGAGATAGAATAGGTAGCTCTAGGATAATCCAGTTTTACTAATTAATTTCCTTTCCGTGTGTTGATGTTCGACTCTGCCTTGTGGAATATGGACGCATCACTAAACCATGCATATCTACTCTATAGACACAAGTAGACATGCATGTAACACGTGTGAATAACCTCGAAGCAAGAGATATAATTCCACCACCTTCTAGGTACTATTAGTATCAATTATTTCCCTGGCCAATTGGTACTCTAACCCGATACGATCTCCCTTTATAGGTAATATAAAATTATCCTCTTTATCCACATAATAACTCGAATTCAATTCAATTAATAAGTATTCATATATGATATTTCTAATGAAGCTTTGGAGTCCCCTCACATAGAATAATAACATGGAATCTTGTTCAGCGGTTAACACACTCAATCTACAACCAAGATATATATTCAGACTCTATATACCAATTGAAGATGCACAAAACGACTGTGAATATAGATTAAGAAAGCATAATCATATATAAAATAAATCCACAAGTAGTGTTGTATGGAGTTTACATACGAAAGTTCAATTAATTCGTAAAAACCTTCACAAGCCTAGTTCTACCGAAAAGGCTCTAGCACATGATGTTGTAGGAAACACACATGGAGGTTGGATAGATCTTACCCGTAGTCTGAAAAATATAAGATAAATTAGGAAACAAACAAAACCCTAGATGTGGACATCTCGCATCCTTCTTCATCTTGAATCCTCCTCTTGATTCAACAGACGGATCTTCAAAGTGATGGATGGATGAAAGAAAGGATGTGGATGATGGTTGGGGGGTAATCCCCCCTTGTGGGGTGTAGTATTGTTGTGGCCTCTCTCCAATCCAATCTGATGATTAATAATGTGATCTACACCCCCTTCTATACTTGTAAGCTCTCCTTATAGGCCATGGATGAACTTTTACTTGAGACATACGTCAAATTTGGTAAAAGAAATCCGAAACTACCAAATATATCACCAGCGACATTCTGCTCGACCAAACCTCCACTGGTCGAGCAAAGCCTCCTAGTCGAGCAAAGGTCGAGCAAGCCTTCTGTAAGAATTTGGACATTTTACTCGACCAACTTCATCCGCTCGACCAAGATGATTCTGGTCGAGCGGATTCCCATGGTCGAGCAAGCTTGCGCCGTCTCACTGTTTCACACATAACTTCCACATCCGACTTCCAATTTGAGTAATTCTTGTGCTCATGTGATTCTATCTTCCTTGGCTTTATATCTATATAAAGAACTTATAAAGAATCTAAAATTTTAATGTGTAACAAGTCATGCAAAGTGGCACAGCCATTCTATTCGGCACAACTTGCGCGATGTCACCACTTTGATCATAACTTTCTCGTTTGGAATCTGATTGGGGAGTTCTTTATGCCAAAAAGACCCAATCTTCTATGGCTTTCCAAACATATATTACAATTCCAATTCAGAGTTCCAAATGAATACAAAAAAATACACAAGTTGGACGTGCATTTCAGAGCATCCTTGCACAAATTGCACATTTTCTCCAACTTGGCACTTTTGATCTCTTTTTCACTCTCAACAAATCCCCAAACTTACCTGTTGTTCGTCCCGAGGCAACAAAATAAAAATAAAGATAGAGAGAGTAGAAAAATTAGCGGGAAAACAAGGATTATGACAAATACCACATTCAAAATACAATTGTCCTCAACTTAGGTCATACAACTTTCATTACATGTAATAATCAATTCATAGTATACAAGTTAAGATAATCACCACCAATTCAAATGCTCCATTGACATATTCTCACTGAAAGTATATATCACTCGTACTCAAGTGTAAAAGATGTACACTTATGGGTTAAGGTGTTTACGCTCATATTCAATTCAAGTGCATGCGTAACCATAAGCTTGCCAGAAGTCTCAACTCTCCACCACTAAAAGTATGATTCAACAATGGGATCAAAAAGGACTTTTCTTTTGGATGTAATATTGGCTCTTTGGTAAGGGTAAGAAACATATGGATAAAGTGACTCAATTAGTAGAGAATTAAAATCGGAGATCTTTTGTACTGCAAATTTTTTACACTTCAAGGCTATCCAGCTTCATGCTCTTCTAATTTTCTTTTTTCTCCTTTTCCTTCAAGCTCAACATTTTTTCCTTCTTTTCTTTCTTTTTTTCCTTTCTTGAGGTACCAGTTTCGGGCACTACCTCTAACATCTCGGGGTACCAGTTTTGGGCACTACCCCTCATGAACTTATTTTTAAGCTCATAATCACTTGTACAGCTCCAAATATTTTATTCCTTCTAAACTCCATCAAAATCAACTTCATACACTTTGACAGCATTTAATTCTCCACTAAATATAGGAATTTAAGGTTCAAATATGATATCAAAGTTACTATCTTCGTAGGTTACCAAAGAAATAAGACTATTAGGCTCAAAAGGGCTAACTATGGATATATAATTATTTGGTAGGAAATTATTTGGGAAAGTGACTCATAAATTCAAGGATGGCCTAAAATCATCTCCCATCATCTAACACACATATAGTTTCAAGTAAGACAAGAGGCAAGTTCTAGAATACACACACAAGAACGATACTCACCAGAAAAGAAATATCATGTGATTATGTACATGATCAACAAAGCTCAAAATCTCACATGGGTTTTTAACAAATAACAGAGCACCATTCATGGTAAGTAATATCCCACAAGTACACATAGAACTTCATATCAAAATGTAACTCAAGTACACTTCCTTCATTAATTTCAAAAGCATATGAATTTCAAGCACAATTCTAAAAATATAAGCTCTTTTGGATCACCAAAACCAAAAACTCAATTCTTTTACTCCTACTAATAAAAAGCACACATAAAAATTAGAATAAGAAAACGAGGGCATTTGATTTTTCTTCAATGTATACACGAGTTCCTCTTTCAACTCGATCAGGTCAATGCATCAGTTTACCTGTTTCTAGCATCAAAGCTCAAGCACACCTCATCATCACAGATTCATCAATAATAAAATAAGAGAACTATAAGAAAGACTTAATTGACTATCTAATTGATTCCAGACACTAGAAACACCACTGAACACTAGGCAAATTGTAAAAAATTGACACATCAAAACCTATTAAAGTTTCAACATACCGCAAAAAATCAACTCCCCTAGCAAATATTACAAAGAAAAGATTATACTCTTGGTGCTTCAATAAGGTAATAACATCACACCCCCCAAACTTAGTAGAAACGCAAGCTGAAACTAAGTTTACAAAGAGATGTAATTGCCGATTAGTAAGCACCTTAAGTATAAAAATTTCTTACTCACACAAAAGAAATAATGAAGCAATAAAATGGAAGGAACAAGCCCCAACAGGCGCTCATATTTAACGTCGGAGAGTCACGAAGGAATACCACTTTTGTAGACTACTGGATCAGAGGGCGGTCTTCTTGCATCCTCATCTTCAAGTACTTTCTTTCCCTCTTCTTGTCTACGCTCAACACCCCACCTTTCTTGGTCACAAGTATATGATCATTGGAATTTTCTTCCTCCCATAGTTGTCTAGACACCTTGTCAATCTTCCACTTAAATTCAGAATCATATGTTCTATCCAAATCAAGATTAAACAAGTTAGAAATCACATCTATGATCTGTCATGATTCAGTCTCCATGGGCATCTTCATTGCTTGATCAAGAGAGAAAACCACATCTTCATTATCCATCTGCAGTCTAAGCTTCTCAGCTCTCAACCTCTTCGCTCTTTCCCACTTCTTCTCAACTATAAACTCAGTATTATGCTCTTGTGATAGTGCTGAAGTGTTCTGATCAACAGGTGTAGCATTCGGTTTCAAAATGGGCATTGAACGAAGTTGTTCGACCTTTGTTTGACCAAATTGGTCTGGTCGAACAGACTGTGGCTGGTCGAACAATGTCTCTGATCGTGAGTTCAAATTCTCTTACTTTTGTTCTACCACCATTCGATCAAGATGGTCTAGTCGAACAGAAATGCTCTGGTCGAACAGTAGCTCTGATCGCAATGTCATCTCCCTTGTTGTTGTTTGACCACCGTTCGACCAAGAGGATCCTATCGAACGGATGTGCATTGGTCGAACGGTGGAGCAGAAAATAGAGCATCAAAATTCATTTTTTCCGAAGCTTGTTCAACCACAGTTTGACCATCAGGTCTGGTCGAACTTCATGGGGTTGGTAAATGGGAGCCCTGCTTTCTTTATTTTCAGACACCGGCTACATCGGACCTTCGTACTGTGTCCCGAACCTTAATGTAATGGCACTATTCTCCAACATTTGTGTAAATCAATTCACATTCGCGGCCATTTGCCCCATAATCAAGGTAAGGTCCTTCTACTGCTTAGATAAATCTACATGATCAACATTCATTCTTGTTTCGATGCAGTCAACCTTTGCATCATTCTCAGCCATGTATCGATTGAAGGTATCTTCAACATTCTTTACTTCTTGCTGCTGTATACTAGACCCCTTTGTGTCAACTTTGTAATATGTCTTTGCTGAGATTCTAGTATCTTGTTGATGTTAGCTAGACTAGAGACGATCTCATCATCCCTGTTCGGCTTCACCACTTGATGTTCAACCTGAGCCACCTCGCCAAGTACATATGATCCTCTTACTCCTTCCGTAGGCCAGTCACGTGTATTCATAGAGATGTCTTCAAACAACTTTTCTGCTTCAAGTGTTGTCTTAACAACGCTCCTTCTGATGATGCATCAATAAGAATACGCGACTCATAATCCAATCCATAGTAAAAGATACTTATGTATTGAGCCTTAAACATCCCATTTTGTGGGCACCGCCTAAGCATATCATTAAATCTATCCCACACCTCATGGAATTTCTCACCCGATTCATAACAAATTGGGTGATCTCGTGCTTCATTCTAAACACCTTAAAGGGTGGTATGTAACAAATATAGTAAAAGAAACCCAAAACTACCAAAAATATATCCAGTGACATTCTGCTCTACCAAACCTCCACTGGTCGAGCAAAGCCTCCTAGTCGAGCAATGGTCGAGCAAACCTTCTGTAAGAATTTAGACATATTACTCGACCAAACTTCATCCGCTCGACCAAGATGATTCTGGTCGAGCGGACTCCTGTGGTCGAGCAAGCTTGCACCGTCTCACTGTTTTGCACATAACTTCAACATCTGACCTACAATTTGAGTAATTCTTGCGCTCACGTGATCATCTCTTCCTTGGTTCTCTATCCATATAAAGAACTCATAGAGAATCCAACATTTGAATGTGTAACAAGTCATGCAAAGTGGCACATTCATTCTGTTCGGCACAACTTGCGCGACGTCACCACTTTGATCATAACTTTCTTGTTTAGAATCCGATTGGAGATTTTTTTATGCCAAAAAGACCCTCTCTTCTATGGATTTCCAACCATTTAATACACTTCAAATTTAGAGCTCCACATAAATACAAAAAAAATTACACAAGTTGAACGTGCATTTCAGAACATTCTTACACAAATTGCACCTTTTCTCCAACTTGGCACTTTCGATCCCTTTTTCCATCTAAAACATAATAAAACAGCTCAAGTGTACCTTTTTCACAAATATATCAAATATAAGACACTTGTGATAATATATAACAACAATACTCATCAAAAAGGTGTTAGATTGAATACTAAAACAAGCTTATTTTCACTCTCAACATTTACTTTTACACTTTATTTATCAATTCAAACAACTTTACTTATTTTTCACACTTTATTCATCATTCCCAACAACTTTATTAACTTTATTTTCTTTTTAAATTACTAATTTATCCTTACTTTTTCTTACATTATATATTAAAAAAATAACACGTCCTAATCTCCGCTTCAGTACAAATGGGTAAAAATACCTGGGACAGAGCCCCTGGATTGAAAAAATAGGAGATCATATTTGATAAAATCATGCCCTGGATTTATAGTTTTACATATTTCAGGCCCCAGATTGAAATATGGAAAAATAATTCAGGCCCCGAAATGATAGTTTCCCTATTTTTCAGGTCTTGGATTGCTGAAATTCCTAAATTTTAGCATTCCATTTTAATTTCAAATTAGATGAAATTTAATATTAGAAAAACAAAAACAAAAAATTTTGCAGTAGATTGAACACTAATTGCACAAACATAATATAAAATTAAATATTGATGTAGATGGGAGACATTCGTATCGACTGTCATTCTTTATTCGCGTTCTTGGTGCGAGTTAAGTGCTCTGGATGCAATTTGGGTTTACAATTGATTTGAATATCTTTTAAGTGATGTTTACAGTTGGATTGAACATATGAATGATGTATAAATTAAAGAGTCAAAATATTTGGGGGACTATTTTTTTTTTGCAATCTAAATACTTTTGGGGTATAAAGAGGGATTTTAATGAAAGGAAAAAATTATCAATAATGGGGTATGTTTTATTTAAACATGTGGTATAAGTTTTAATATTATGTTGGAGTATATTTACTATTAGGTGTAGGATTTGTAAAATTGAGGGTGCACCGCTCATTTTTTTAATTTATTTTGTTGAAATGCAAATGGGCCTTTTGGATACACCGAAAAGTACACATCACCACATGGCCCTCTTCCGTGAACAATATGGACGGGTTTTACACTTCCCTAGTGAATAGGCTCGTCCCCCTCATCCTATCACAGAAAAAATCAAATCTGCCCCAATTTAACCATAGACGACAAGTCGATCGTTGAATTTCCTCCTTACACGAATTTAGATTCTGGCTCGATACTCATAAATTAAGAATCACCATCCTTGTTTGGCAAATTTTGTGCGTGTTTCTCATTCGTGTCGATAGAGCCCTACCCAACCGGTCGGAAGAGCACTGACAAGGATTCATGGAAAGAGTTGCGTGTGGGCCTTTGGTTCGAAGATCTGGTGAACTTGGTGCCACTAATAGAGGATGTAGAGGAATCATTCAGGTAGCGAACTGGAAGCGCTGACGTAGGCGATGCACTTAAAAGGCAGACAACCAAAATTCTAGCTAATAGACAGAAAGAGAAAAGAGAAGGCAAGGCGCTCTCTGTGATAGCTGATGCCCTAAATGAGCTTAACCACGAGCACACGAAATATAATGATCTGCATCAACCCGAGTATGTACGAGATGGAGTCGATGGTCTGGCGGGGGATGTTCCTTATATCCTGCGCAAAGACTTGGAGTTTCCACTGTCGTTCCCACAGTGTGGCTTGTTCCAATCACAGTCCTCCAACACATTATCCCTTGTCGCGTGTGCTACTGCTGTGCTTCCACTACTTACCAACGGTGATTGTGGCCCAGTTGGCACGCCAAATCCCTCGGTGGCGAAGTGGCCACCACCAACAACCGCCATTCTACTGTCGTCACCAATAGAATGCACGACTTCAACATCCCCAATCCACATAAGCCTGAACTAGTCAAAGAAAAAACTACCCTTTTGTCCCCTCCCGTCGATTTGGATGCTAGAATGTCACATAACTTTGTAGATGTCAACTGCAGTGCTACATGCCATAACATTATTCTGTTTGTTGGCCAACCTAACACAAATCAACCTATATCTTTGGCCGGTGATGCGCTATCAACTGATCTATTATTAGACGTCGAGCAGACCTAGTTGAAGAGAAAATAGTCGGACGGAGATGGTGAACGTACTCAAAAGAGGAATAAATTGGATGTCCTTTGCAAATATGGCAGACGCATCCATCCATCTACGGGAGATCTTAAATTGATGCAGCAAATGATATAGGTTCAGGGATAGAGTATGGCAACATGTTTTGACAGGGTATTCCCAGATGGTAACTATAGTAAGGGTCATGACACTAACACAACTATTGTAAATGTGATATGATGGAACCCATTGTAGAGGAGGTATCTAGACGATTGCTCTCTGATGTTGAGGCCCTATCCAAATCAACAATTAATAGAATTGTTGAGGAATCATCAAGGAATAATACCGAATTTATCAGATTGCTGAAGATTCAATTACTGTTCGACAGTCAATCCCAGATGGATTAAGACTGGGATCAATGATATATTAAGTTCGCATAATCTATTGAAAGCCGAATTTTGGATCAATACCAAAGCAAACGGGCATAAAAATTGATCACTTGGCCACAGATATGGTCAAGCTCTCTCATTCATAGAAGATGATCAGGGATCAATGGGCTGGATCCCATGATCTTTTAACGGTGGAATTCAACATGGGAAATAACCCTCAGATAAGAGTCACTTGCAATGACTACGTTGAAAGAGTTGAGTGGGGAAATTCATTACTCATTCGGAAGCTACAGGAGTCGAGGAATATTCCTGCAGGAATTATGGGGGTGCAGGGGTTGAATTCATTCCCACAACCATTGGGTGAGCCTCTATCCGGTCACAACTCACAGCAAATCATGCAAGCATGGCAAGCTTTGCCTCAAAAATTCGCCTCAGAAGGTACTGAATTGTTCGGAAGGGAGTGGCCGAGCGTGGAGCACGTTGGGCTCCAAGATGCGGATATGATATTAAGAGCTTTAACCATTAGAGCGATACTTTGAGAAAACATTTAGGGTATCACGTGAGATGTGCACGTTAGGCCTCGATGCAGCTAGGAAAGCTTTTAATGCTACAGAGGAGGATTTCACGCTTCCCATCATCAAGGAATATTTTCTGTTTCTGCAAAGGCAAAACCCCAAATCATTGGGACCGGCCAAGATGCATGTTCATTGGTGCATTCGTCTGGGTGGGAAGTTTAGGTTCTAGCTGCTGGCAGATGAAATAATGTGGGCATCTTGGCATCTTAGGAAGTAGTTTTTCTTTCTCTAGTACTAGCCATAACCAAACTTGTCACATGTTGTGAATGTTGGGTAACGGTATGTTTTGGTTGCGGGAGCATGGTTCCCGTATTCTGTTTCAGTACTCCCTCCGAGTCTTAAAATATTGCACCTCTGGTGACATTGGAGATGCAATCTTTTAAAAGTCAGAGCTAATATTAATTTGTATTCTCAATGTTATGCGATGTGGCCACCTTTTTTGTATATTCAATGTTATGGGAACCCGTGTAATTGGCTGCAGTCGTTAATCCCACAGATCATATTTGACCATTTTTTCATCACTGATATCACCACGTAACCAATCCATTTTCGTATACTTCATGTCAATGTTGTACCCATTAATACGGGTTTATGTGTCCATGTCTATCAATAGTTTGAAGCTAGAACATCTACAATCAGGTGGGTTACTTTCCAATTCTTCATCGTCTTGTTAAGTTGGTCACCTATGTCATTTTACTGTTCTGTGTAAAATAATATAATTTTTTTACTAACACTCTACACATTTTTTGTATCCAACACTCCACACATTTATTTGAGATCAATAGTTAGATTATTCAGACGAATAATTCGTTATAGTTGGCCTACTTCAATTTCTCCCGCAGGCATATGTCAACGATTGGGTATTGCACAACCATTCACCCCTTCCTATTATCCATGCGCCAATCCAGTTTTACATTTTCAGTCGTTTAACATTATAGTTAGGAAAATGTTTGCTTCTTCCAATTTAATAATACTAACTGAGAGTGATTAGGGTACAACCATAGGTACCAATTGAATTTGTGCCTCCATTGGTCCCCACCCTTCATAATTAAATCTTTCACCTTCATTAATGTTTTTTTTAAAATTTTATTATATTTAAATGACTATTATACCCTAAACTCTAGGGATAAATTATACTCTAAACCACAAGGGTACAATTATATTTATACCCTAAATCCTATGGATTAATTATACCCTAAACACAATGGTAAAATTACAGTTATACTCTAAACTCTAGGTATAAATTATACAGTAACCCACAAGGGTAAAATGACAGTTATACCCTAAACCTTAGTGATATATTATTCCCTAAACCACAAGGGTAAAGTTATAATGATACCCTAAACCCTATGGATTAATTATACCCTAAACTTCAAGAGTAAAATTACAATTATACCCATACCCTAGGGATAAATTATACCCTAAACCACAAGAATAAAATTAAAATTATATCCTTAAAATTCATTTAATAAAAAAATAAAAAATATCAGAAAAATATTATTAAAAAAAAGACAATAACTATAAATTTAAAAAAATTACGAAGAAAATAATGAAATTTGATGATACATCAAAACAGACACTAAAAAAGGAAGGATATTGTAATTTTTAAATTGGTGCCCCTTCCCACCCTATTCATTGGCATAGTAATTTGATCATTATGTCATCGTACCTCGCAAGTCGTATTCTTTTTCTAATTAAAATATGCATCATTTTTTTATATTTTCATTTTACTTTAACAAAATATTGAAAAACAAATTGTATATTGATATGATAGTGAAATGGATAGATCTAAATACAAAATAGAAATTTAAACAATTGCAATGAATGCGATAGATCCGTCCACATTGAAAATACCAAATTGGCCGAGTCAGTGAGGCCCAACACACTTGAATAGCCCAATAGATTTTTGTCTTACTATTAGAATTATTGGAATTGTGCTGCATACAAATTTTGAAAGTGTGTTGCTCATCATGATGTGAAGGGGATCTGGTTTAAAGAGAATGCCTATTAAATTCGGTCTCACAGACTGACCTTTACTCACACCCCAAAAAAGAAGACTTGTTTCTTTTGCGTGTGGGACGATACTAATGATAATTACATCTCACCTCCCCAAGACTGCGAGCGCAAGTACATTGATAGCTGGGGTTTAATTGTAAATTTGATGCACACTTGCCATTCATTTTATGTTTTTCTTTTGTAACTCAACTCATTTCACCTATCTTGTGATCACACAGAAAATATCTCCATTTTCCTAACCCAAGAGATGACGACAAGCATTGGGAAAGCATCCTCATCTCGGCCATCACCTTCTTCATCTATCATCAAGTCCGGCCTCATAATTAATTTTGACTACCTTATTCAGAAGTCCAGCGACACTAGCAAAATGCGACTCGTCCTCGACATACTACTCTGGATGACTATGGGGGATCTGATCTCCTGAGAACTGAATTTATATGATGAGAGGCTAGCCATCAAGTTTTATGACAAAGCCCCAAGAGGTCTCACGATTGACGACGCTGCATTTTAGGTGAGGATCGAGAGCAGTGTTGTGGAGGTGTCACTTGAAACTCTCCACAGACATCTTGGATTGTCAGTCGACGATGAGACTCTATCCTCTATTGACTTCTCAAGCACTTTGGAATAAGATTGGAAAATTATTAGGCACCATAGCATCACTTACAACTTCCCAGGGTACTCAAAATGGGGTAATAAGGATCTTAACGAGGAATTTATGGCCACCCTATTTGACATCATCACGAAGACCGTTGAGGGCAGAAATCTTGGAAGCAAAGCTTGTTGCGAAAAGGTATACTTAGAGAGAAAGGATTCGATTATGAGGAAACTTGTTCGTCGATAGCTATGTTTAAGTCGATCCGGATTCTTTTATTTATTGCTGTTCATATTTTAATTATGAGGTAAAACAAATTGCAAGGGCTAAGAGCATTTTAACTGTAAGCTTAAAATTGTTCATCCATGGACTAAAGCAAGCATCAAAATCATAGAACATCTATTTTGACGAGGAAATCTAGTAACATGGATTTAATCAATGCTCGGATGGGTCTTATGTATTAGAAAAGAGTGACGAAAATGTGGTGGTATTTCTTGTACTATACGTAGATAGTACCTTGCTCATTGGAGATAATGAAAGAGTATTGTCAGACGCATGGGTATGGTTCATAAAGTAGTGTGAAATGAAGGATTTAAGAGAAGCGAAGTATATCCTTGCGATCACGGTGATCACAAGATAGGACGTTGTGCTTATCTCAAGCTTCACGAATTTATACGATCCTTACTTATTTTAGCATGTTTGATGAAGGCGGATCCTTATGCTTCGGAGAAAAGGAAGCTTAATCTAAGGAGTGCTATGCACGAGATTAGATATCTGTTTTGCTAAATGCAAGGTCAATGAGTATCAAAGTAACCCAAAACAAGAATTTTGAACTGTGGTGTGACACATATTTAAGTACCTAAAAAGGACTAGGGGCTTACCGAACTGATTCACTGCTTCTTATGGGTTACATAGATTCGGATTTTTCAAATTAGATGGGGACGACAGTGAATCCACCTCAAGGTTATGTGTTTAATTTTGGAAGTTGAGTCATAATATAGAGGAGTGTTATATAGAAATATATTTCGGACTCCACCATGGAAAAGATGTTGAATTGGAGTCTTTGAGGCAGCCAATGTATATATATGACTCTAGAAACTTCGTAATAGACTTTTATATGATTCAAAGTTTACCCAAGGTTGTCATAATTTATTGTTATAATAATGATGCAGTTTCAAACTTGAAGGAATAACAAGTCCATAATCAATTAAACACATTAAGCGCAAGTACCACTTGTTACGAGAAATCGTATGATGAGGGGAAGGTTGTTGTCGCCTAGATTGCATCGGTGATAATCTAGTAAATCCTTTTACAAGGACCTTAAGGTGAAAGCTTTTGATGATCATGTAGTGGGAGTGGGAATCAAATGTATGGCCGTGGTCTTGACATCATAGTCTTTTAGTATAAGTGGGAGATTTTTGGATTGTATACTTAAAGCATAACTTTAGTATGAACAATGTTATTAAAATTTATTTGAAATGAGAATCATTGATCAATTGATTGCGTCTTATAATTTATTTATATGTCCGATGCAATAGTCCACTTACTTAATACAGTACATAATATGTTGTGCGACAACAGGGGAAGATCATATTATCAGTTTTCTTATAAAGTATAAACGGATGCTCACAATCGAGATAGACGGGGACTCTCTATCAGGATGGTTGGAGTATGATTTGGTATCAGTTTGTCATGGCTATAAAATCACATTAGTGAACTTTGTGTATTGAGGAGGACCACTTGAGATCGTTCAACTTATACTGACCATATAGGAGAACTTGATCTCAGTTATTATGGATGTTCGTGCTCTTAATCCCTATACAATAACCTCGACCTGTAAGGCAGTATGTATTTCTTTAATTCATCAATGGGTGAGATATACATATAATTAAATCAACAAACTCGGCGAGTTGGGAAATAATGTTGTCTATTTGGTGTGCTGTTGATTATAGAAGGAATCCATGTCCTATTAAATAGGTTGGTTATGTCCTCTTGAGGAGCTCATAAGAATTATCACGTAAACTCTGCAGGTGGATTTATTCCGGCATGAGAATAAGGTTGAGTGGTACTACTCTCTTATGAGATATTAATTAATGGAGTTGTCAGTAACTTAATTAATTGGCATTGTATATCTTAAACATGGGGAGACTAACTGGCTCATAATAAGAAGGAGCTCAAAACATAATTTTGGGATTTGAGCGGAAGTGCAGTAATAATATTTTAGTGGAATATATTATTAATATTGGACTTAAGTATAAGTTTTGGACTAAACTTTGATACTTAAGTCCAATGGAGGCCCGACTCTAATTTCTCCTCTTGGTCCCTGTTGTAGCCCATATATAAGTCATCTCAGCTATCCAGAAACTCTAATTGTGAGACACGCCTAACCATGAGTAGGGTAGAGAGAACAACAAATAGAGAGGATCTTGAAGATCGTCGCCCACACGATGTTAAGATTGGACATGGGAATGCAACAGAAGATCAAGAGGTTGTTTGCTGCTGCTGTTCATCAAATTTCATGATTTTTCTAAAATTGTGTGGAACTCCAAACTGAACGTGTAATACAACATTGGAAATCCACGGAAGAGAGGATTGTTGTGGCATGTAGATCACTCAAATTGGATATTGGATCAAAGAGTTATGCCCAAAACAGTGAGGCTGAACATGCTTTAGGAGAGAATTCATGTTCTTCTTCAGCATACCCTAGTGAAAGGTAATACATTTCTATTTTTTTGCTTCTACTGATTTAGAAACGCGTGGAATCCTAATGGTTTACGTTAAACAAATGATCGAATGCCAACAATTGGTATCAGAGCTTCAGTTTCGCAGTGAAGCGTGACACGTTAGGCTATGGTTTATGTGATTATGTAATTTAATTATAAATTAGAATCGCATGAGAATTAGGGTTTAGGTTTTATTGTATAACCCATGGATATCCTTATGTGTAACCTTTCGTGAATTGTCGAAATATGTTCGTGAGTCATAGTCTGTGAAACTTGTTCGTATTGTTCATGAGAATCTGCTCAAAAGTACACGTCTGGAAAAGAAACACGATGAGAGCTTGAAGGCGAATAGGGTACCGTGTGAACTGTTGGGCAGAGCACACAATGGCTCAATCGGTGGAGAGCCCGGTGGTATGCCGAAGACGGGTGTTGTGCTCGTTGATGGGATTATTGGGCAGCTTGGCGTGCAAGAAATCATATGGCCTGGAGGGCACGTTCGTCGGGCGTGTTTTATGAATGATGGGTATCAAGTGGGCAAGACACTGGGTGTAGGAGAGTTACTGTCGGGCATTGGAGCAGCAAAATCGGGTGACTTATCGGGCTAAGTGCTTTATGGGCTACACGGTTGGGCGCCCGATGGTGCACGAAGACAGGCACGATGGCGAGCCGAAGGCCAGGTAGACTTCTTGGTAGTGCGCTCATCGTGTCATCCATTTGTAGTATGAAACCAGGCAGAACACTCGGTAGCATGCTCAGAAGGGCGTGGTGGCATGCGTGGTGTTGTGCATGGCTTCATGCATGGTGTCGTGTGTGGCATCGTGCTTGGCATCGAGCGTGGTTTCTAAAAATTGGGCGAAGCACCCGGTGGCGTGCTTAGAGGGGCGCGCAGTGGTGTACGTGTTGGCGTGCGAGAAACAGGGCAGAGCGCCTAGTGGTGCGCTCGATATAGCGCATGGATTTCAGCATGCGGCAGACTTGGCGATGCACGGTTGATGAGGTTAAGCAGACTGACGTGATTCACTGATGGTGCGACTAACATCGCGATTGTTGGCAGTGGACGGTGTGAGCAGCAATGGCAGTGATGATCAACGACAGTCTTCACGATGTCGGCAACGACATTCGACGAATTCTGGATGATGACAATCTATGATGATGAATGTCTTAGGCACAAGTTATCCGACTTATTGCACAAGGCATCGGTTTAATCTCTGGAGTATTGGACAATTCGTTCTAATTTAGCGATTTATTTCCTTATATATAACTGCGATAATAAATTTAATTATTGATTATTGTTATATATGTTATGCATGATTCTCTGTGATTTACTACCTTATGTGCCGTAATGGGAGCATGATTGGTTGTGTATTTTATTGTTGAATATTATATGTATGTAAAAACCCTCGGTGTTTAAATTACTAAGTGGGAGAGGGGATTGGTAAATAATTCCCGCAGCCTCCATTATAGGTTTGTAGGTGATGCAAGTATACTTGTGTGTTGGCTATAGTGCCTTCCTCCCCATTGGACGTGTATATTTGTGGATCACTGGTACATACTTCATTAAAAAATTACTGTTTGTAATGTAATGCATATGAACTTGCGTGTTGGCTATAGTGCCTTTCTCCCCATCAAATAAGTTTATATGCGGTTCACTAGAACAAACTTATAATTGATGATTGTAGGAAGTTATCCGAGTGCGTGTGTACTTCTCCATCTTTAAGGCACACAAGCTTGGGTCGTGGACTTGGGATCAAATAATGGTAAACACTTATGTGTAAATAATAAGTATCCTCCCCATCGGAGTCACTATTGTTATTTTCATGGCTCAAGAGGAACCGACTATTAATTATTTTATCATGAAGTTAGGTTGACAAATTCAATTATTGGGTAAAACCTTCTCTTGTAAATATTCAGGTTTGTATACGTCCACACTATCGTGGCATGCAGACTTACGGTGCTTGAGATGTCGGTAAATTTTATTTTTATTTTGTTTTGAGGAAATAAATATATATGGATAAAGTCGAAGATTTGATTGGTGTAATAAATTATGTGATTTTTTTTTATTTCAAATGGTTTTATTCCACTTATAGTTTACTAAAAGAAATTATATTTACTAGTTCAAAATTAGATGATTAGAAAAGAATCTTAATTTTAATTCTTACTATTTAGAAAAACATGTGTTCTCACTAAGAATGTCTTATGATGCGTATTAAAGTCTATAGTGGAGAGGTGAGAGGTTCATAGAAATATGATGGTCTTATGCAACTCTTCAGATACTTGTGTAAGTTAGAAAGGCAAGAGATCATGGATAGCTTGATGAATGAATTGGAAATGCTTGGAGTTGAAATTGAAGGGGAAACCCAGATCAATTAATTCTTCATAATTTGTCTGGATGTTTTGAGCAAGTTCTACCTGAAATTCGAGAGGTTGTATATGGTGGGAAAATTCTGAAAAAAAAACATGTGGCTAAGGAAAGCCATTTTCATCATGATGTGAACAAGGTTTGTATGCCATTCACGAGTTGTTGAAGCATGATTAGTGATGTCATCTACTGACACGTTGTGTGTAGATACCAAAATCACTAAAAGCGTGTAACTAAGTGATGATGAGATTAATGAGTACATGGGTAAGCTTCGAAAGTAGTGGTTGTTGCGGTGGGAGTTGTTTATTTATCTTCTGAGAGGAATAAACATTTGATTATGTCTTCATGTACGTTTCCATAGAATTTCATTTCAGTTTCTATGCATAACGGATAGATACTCTATTTCATTTAGATGACATGGTCATTATAATAAAGGATTGAGCTAAAATATATTTTGGTACATTGATGACAATTTGTACACTCTTAAATCATGTTTATCCCACGGATGCAGTAAATTGTAATAATGCATCTTCTAATCTTAGTAAGAGAAAGGAACCCTCAGAGATGAACTAAATATACTTTTGGCATATATGACAAGATCAATTTTACTTGAGTAGGATTCAAAGGTTGATAGCCGATGGACCATTGGGTTTATCTGAAGTGGAAACTATCTGACTTGCGAGTCTTGGTTGGAAGTATAATGATTAAAGGCCTTTTAAGGCAAAGGGGTATAGAGCCAAAGAAATGTTGGAAATGGTTCATACTGATTTAAGCGGTCCTAATATTATCCCTGCTTGAGATGCTCATTATGATTTAATCATGGTGGCGAGTACCTCTTAGGATAGTTTAGGAGCTATTTATCAGAGGTTGAGATTAAATCTCAAGTTGGCTACACCGGGCATACCCCAGCTGAATGGTGTGGTGGAAAGAAGGAATAAGCCTCTTGTGGTAATGGTTATATTGATGATGAGTTATTTAGAATTACAAAATTCATTTTGGGAAATCCTTAAAGAAATGAGGGGTGATTTATATAGTCCAAAATATCAAAGGGTGTTTGTTAACACAAACATTAGATTTTTGGAAAAGGACTATATAATAAATCACAAACCTATGTATAAGTTGTTCTGAAGGAAGTGAGAGGGAAAACACAAAGTATAGTACCAATGTACAAGAGGATATACCACAAGTAAACTGCATCGCGAGTCGCATTTGATACACAATTGCATGTAGCACCTTGTCGTAGTGGGAGAGTTTTTCAACAACCGAATGAATTTATGCTTTGGGAGAGTCGTGAAACTTGGTCCCTAGTAAACGTGGAATTGACCCATGGATATGACGAAGCACTACAAGATAAAAATGCAATATCTTTGCAACTTACAATGATTTTTGAAATAGAATCAATGGATTCTAAATCAAATCTGGTAGCTTGTACGACCACTAAATGGTGTAAAAACCATTGGAAATGGTCATACCAAATAAAAGAGGGTCATACGGTAAGGTGAATAGCTTGGAAGCAAAGTTTGTTGCGAAAAGGTATTATCAAAAAGAAAGGGTTCGATTATGAGAAAACATGTTCATCGATTGCTATGTTTAAGTTGATTCGAATTCTTTTATTTATTGTTGTTCATATTAATTATGAGGTAAAGCAAATTGCAAGAGCTAAGAGCTTTTTAATTGTAAGCTTAAAATTGTTCATCCATGGACTAAAGCAAACTTCAAGATCATGGAACATCTATTTTGATGAGGAAATCTAGTAACATGGATTCAATCAATTCTCGGATGGGTCTTGTGTATTGGAAAAGAGTGACGGAAATGTGGTGGTATTTCTTGTACTATTGATGAGAGTGAAAAATAAGCATGTTTTAGTGTTTAACACCTTTTTAATGGGAATTGTTGTTATATAATAGCACAAATATATTATATTCGATATATGTGAGAAAAAGGTGCACTTGAGGTGTTTTATTGCATTTTAAGTGGAAAAAGGATCAAACGTGTAAAGTTGGAGAAAAGGTGCAACTTGTGTAGGAATGCTGAAAAATGCACGTCCAACTTGTTTAATTTTTTTATGTTATTGTGGAGCTTTGAACTGGAAGTGTGATACATAGTTGGAAAGCCACAGAAGAGAGAGTTGTTTTGGTATAAAGAACACCCCAATCGGAATCCATGGTGACGTCGCGCAAGCTGTGCCGAATAGAACAATTGTGCCATTTTGCAAGACTTTTCACATATTCAAATGTTGTTTTTTCTTGGATTTCTTTATTTTTATAGAAAGCCAAGGAAGAGAGGATCGTATGAGCGCAAAAATCACTCAAATCGGAGGTCAGATGTGGAAGTTATGCACGAAACGGTGAGATTGCGCATGTAGCTTGACCAGTAGTTCGACCAAGGCGTTGCCGTTCAACCAGAACCACTTTGGTCAAACTCTGGTCAAACGGAGACATGCAGATCTATTTTCGATGGGATTTTCACCCCCTTTGCTTGTATTTTCGTGTTTTCCAAGAAAAAACCCATCCAAGGTCCATAAGGAGATCTTACAAGTATAAAAGGGGATGTAGATCACATCATTATTCATCGAAGAGAACATAATCATCCATCCTACACCCCACAAGGGGGGATCACCCTCCAACCATCATCCACATTCTTTTCTCCATTCATCCATCACTGTGAAGATTCGTGTGTAGAATCAAGAAGGAGAACCAAGAGGATTTGAAGAGATGGAAGAGAGAAGGAAGGAGATTTCTATACCAAGGGTTTTTCTAATTCTTTTCTTCTACTTTGTAATTTTCTGGAAATATGGGTAAGATCTATCCTACCCTCATGATTGTTCTTTGCAACATCATTGGCTAGAACTATTTTGGTAAATCTAGGGTTTTGAATTTTCTTATGAATTAATTGAACTTTTGTGTGTATACTCTGTACAACACTACTTGTGGATATATTTTATATAAGACTATGCTTTTTTAATTCTTACTCAAAGTTGTTTTGTGCATCATTAACTGTTATGTAGATTCTGAATACATATCTTGGTTATTGATTGAGTGTGTTCACTGCTGAGCAGGATTCCATGTTATGATTCTAAGTGAGGGGACTCTGAAGCTTCATTACAACTATCTTATATAAATACTTTTTAATTGAATTGAATTCGGGTTAGTAAGTAAGATAAATAGGATAATTTTATAGTACCTATAAAAGGAGATCATATCGGGTTAGAATACCAATCCTAGGGGAAATAATTGATACTGATAGTACCTAGAAAGGGGGTTAAATTATATCTCTTTCTCCAAGGTTATTCACAAGTGTTACACGCATATTTACTTGTGTCTATAGAGTATATTTGCATGACTTAGAGATGCGTCCATATTCCACAAGGCAGAGTCGGACATTGATACACGAAGGGAAATTAATGAGTGAAACCCAATTATCCTAGAGTTACCTATTCTCCCACTTGGTTCACTTTCGTATTCTTCTAGTGTTTAATTTATTTTATTTGTTATTTTAATTAATTGTTTAGTAGTTTAATAATCTAATACTCAACTGTTATTGCCTTTCATCTTAATTAATTTAGATAATAATTAAATTGATAATACGCCATCCTTTGGCTTCGATATTTAACTTGATCGCTTGCTTAAGCTGCAACTGATATCCTTAATACTTGGGGATTAATTTTGCGTGCAAAGAAAACGCGCATCAACTATATGTAGATAGTATCTTGCTCATTGGAGACAATGAAAGAGTATTGTCAGGCTTATGGGTATGGTTCATAAAGCAATATGAAATGAAGGACTTAAGAGAAGCGAAGTATATCCTTGCGATCATGGTGATCACAAGATAGGACTTTGTGCTTATCTCTAGCTTCATAAATTGATATGATCCTTGTTTCATCATGTAAGATGAAGGCGGATCCCTATGCTTCGACGAATAAGGAAGCTTAATCTAAGGAGTGCTATGCATGAGATTGGATATCTGTTTTGCTAAAGGCATAGTCAGTGAGTATCAAGGTAACCCAAAATAAGAATTTTGAATTGTGGTATGACATATATTTAAGTATTAAAAAAGGACTAGAAGATGTATGTGGGCTTACCGGATAGATTCACAGCTTCTTGTGGGTTACACAGATTCGGATTTTTAAAATCAGATAGGGATGGCAGTAAATCCATCTCAAGGTTATGTGTATAATTTTGGAAGTTGAGTCATAATATGGAGGAGTGTTATACATAAATATATTTTGGACTCCACCATAGGAAGATGTTGAATTGTAGCCTCTGAGGCAGCTAATGTATTTATATGACTCTAGAACTTCGTAATGGACTTTGATGTGATTCTAATTTTACAAAAGGTTGTCACCATTTATTGTGATAATAATGGTGCAGTTTCAAACTTGAAGAAATCACAAGTCCATGAGCAATTAAAGACATAAGCACAAGTACCACCTGTTACGAGAAATCGTATGATGAGGGGAAGGTTGTTGTCGCCTAGATTGCATCGAATGATAACCTAGTAAATCCTTTTACAAGGAGCTTAAGGTGAAAGCTTTTGATGGTCATGCAGTGGGAGTGGGAATCAAGTGTATGACAACAGTCTTGACAGCATAGCCTTTTAGTATAAGTGGGAGATTGTTGGATTGTGTACTAAAAGCCTAACTTTAGTATGAACAATGTTATAACAATTTATTTGAAATGAGAACCATTGATCAAATGATTGCATCATATAATTTATTTATATGTCCGATGCAACAGTCCACTTACTTTATACTGTAGATAATATGTTGTGCGACAATACGCGAAAGATCATATTATCGGTTTCCTTTTAAAGTATAAATGGATGCTCACAATCGAGATAGATGGGGAATCTCTATCGGGATGGTTGTAGTGTGATTCAGTATTAGTTTGTTTTAACTATAAAATGACATTAGTGCACTTTGTGTATTGAGTAGGACCGCTTGAGATTGTTCGACTTATACTGACTATATATGAGAACTTGATCTCAATTATTATAGATGTTCGTGCTCTTAATCACTATACGATAACCTCGACACGTAAGGCAGTATGTATTTCTATGATTCAATAATGGGTGAGATTTATATGTAAGTAATCAACAAACTCGGTGAGTTGGGAAATAGTGTTGTCTCTATGGTGTGCTGTTGATTGTAGAAGGAATCTGTGTCCTATTAAATAGGTTGATGATGTCCCCTTGATGAGCTCATAAGGATTATTATGTAAACCCTGCAGGTGGATTATTTCTGGCATGATAATAAGGTTGAGTGGTACTACTCTCGGATGAGATATTAATTAATGGAGTTGTCAGTAATTTAATTAGTTAATGGGCATTGTATATCTTAAACATGGGGAGACTAATGAGCTCATAATAAGAAGGAGCCAAAAATATAATTTTGGGATTAGAGCGGCAGTGCAGTAATAATATTTTAGTGAAATATATTATTATTATTGGACTTAAGTATAAGTTTTGGGCTAAACTTGGATACTTAAGCCCAATGGAAGCCTGACTCTAATTTCTCCTCTTGGTCCATGCTGTAGCCCATATATAAGTCATCTCAGCTGTACAGAAACCCTAATTATGAGACACGCCTAACTGTGAGTAGGGTAGAGAGAACAGCAGATTGATAGGATCTTGAAGATCGTCGCACACACGACGTCAAGATTGGACTTGGGAATACAGCAGAAGATCAAGAGGTTGTTTGCTGCTGCTGTTTGTCAACTTCCACAATTTTTCTAAAATTGTGTGGAACTCCAAAATAAACGTGTGATACACTGTTTGAAAGCTATGGAAGAGAGAATTATTTTAGCGCATAGATGTCTCAAATCAGAGATTAGATGAGTGAGTTGCCGAAAATAGTGAGGCTGCGCATGCTGCCGGCGAGAATTCATTTTCTTCTTCAACATACCCTGGAAAGGTAATACGTTTATAGGTTTTGGCTTCCACTGATTTAGAAACGCGTGGAACCCTAATGGTTTACGTTAACCAAATGATCAAATGCCAATAATTGGTATCAGATCTTTAGTTTCGTGGTGAAGCGTGATACGTTAGGCTAGGGTTTATATGATTATGTGATTTAATTATGAATTAGAATCGCATGAGAATTAGGGTTTTGGTTTTATTGTATAACCCATGGATATCTCTATGTGAAACATTCTGTGAATTGTCGAAATATGTTCGTGAGTCATTATTTGCTAAACTTGTTCGTGTTGTTTATGAGAATCTGCTCGAAAGTACACGCCTAGAAAAGAAACACAATGAGAGCTTGAAGTTGAGCAGGGTGCCGTGTTAACTAATGGGCAGAGTTCATGATGGTGTGATCGGTAGTGCGACCGGTGGTATGCAGAAGGTGGGCATTGCACCCGTTGATGGGATTGTCGGGCAGCTTGGTGATTGTCGTTATTTTCACCTAGATTTTAGTGTCTTTTTGTGTGTATTTTTCGTATTGTTTCATCCGTATTTATGTGTATTTTAGTTATGTTATGTGTTTTTATGGAATTATGTGTTAATAAACTTTTAAATGCTAAAACAAGTAAAAAATGGAGCAAAAATGGAGTCGGGAGAAAGAAGGAAGCAAAGCAGCACAAACACGGCCAGTCGTGTTTGGAACAAGGGGCGTGTAGTGCACACGGTCCGTGTACCGCGCACGGGCCTGTAAGAGTTGGCCGTGTGCGGTCATCAGAGATCACAAACACGGCCACCCCTGTGGCCATGTACTGCGCACGAGCCGTGCACTGTCCAAAGTCTTTCATTGACCAGAACCCTAAACAGGACTCGGGCCGTGCACTGGACTCGAGCCGTGTAGGTGTAAAATTTCAAACAATTTTCAGAATCTTTCTAGGAGGTCTTCAAGGGTATAAATACCACTCCATTCAACATTTGATCATTTCAGAACCGAATTATTGTCTGTTCGCACACCTCACACACCATTCCTTTGATTTTGCTCCATATTCTTAATCCCTTCATTCATACTTTAATCCTACATCATCTCTCCATAAATTCTACCATCCAAATTAAGTGAAGAAGCAAGAAAGAGTGAGTGATCACAAAAGGAAGGAAGGATATTCAATTGGAGCCAATCTAAGGGAGTTTTCATCCCAATTTAGTGTTATTCCTCTAGTTTACCATGATTTGTAAGGTTTTTTTATGTCTATGTTAATGATCTTATGAAGATTGTAGGCTAATCTCCCTTGTGGGATTAGCAACATGAAAGTTTGTGATTAACTTTTGGGATCTATGTATTTAAATTCATATGTTGATTGTGTTATTTGATTTCTTATCATTGATGCTTTAGATCTTGAGGTTTTTGATGATTTGTGTGTTTAGATGCTCTAAGTATATGATTAGATTGAGAAATCAATTATGTTATTAGGACATTTGAGTGAATCACTTCATCAAACACTTCATGTGCATTATAAATGTGAAGAGATTGAGAAATCCTTTAGAGTTTAGAACCCTTTGATCGGACATGCGGTTGGTTTAATTGAGTGATTGATTAATTGTGTGAAGGGATTTTTATTTCAAACATAGTACCTTGTTGGAATTGTTTGAATGAGAACCAACCTTTGTGCTAATTGTAATTAATATCCTATTCATCTTGAGAAGGAGCTTAGGTGAATCTAGAGTTGGCCCTTAACTAATACCCTTAATTCATATGAGTTTAATGCATATATCCTAAGATTTTCTATTGCTTAATTGTTGTTAATCCCACTTTTTCTTAATTTGGTAAATCACATTCCATCCATTTATTTTGTTTGTTTGATCATTGCTTGCATTGCTTTGATTAATTCTATTTCCTTGTTTGAACAACCACTCTATTGATGATTCGTCTCTATAAAATTACGACAAATGTGAGATCGCTTAACCACTAGTACCTACCTCCCTGTGGTTTGATAAATTCTTGAATTGGTCAACCCGACTACAAGTTATGGCTAATCACTTGGCGAGAAAGAAATCGTGTGGCTTGGAGGGCACGCTCATCGAGTGTGATTTACGAATGATGGGTACCAAACGGGCAAGACACCGGGCGTAGGAGACTTAATGTCGGGCACTGGAGTAGCAAAATTGGGGGACCTAGCGGGTTAGGTGCTCGGTGGGCTGCGCGGTTGGCATCCGATGGTGCACGAAGATGGGCACAATGGCGAGCCAAAGGTCGGGCAGACTGCTTGGTGGTATGTTCATCGTGTCGCCCGTTTTTAACATGAAACTAGGTGGAGAGCCCAGTGGCGTGCTCGGAAGGCGCGGTGGCATGTATGGTGTCGTGTGTGGCGTCATATGTGGTGTCGTGCATGGCGTTGTGTGTGGTTTCTAGAAATTGGGTGGAGCGCTCGGTGGCATGCTCGGAGGGGGCGTGGTGGTGTGCGTGTTAGCATGCGAGAAATCTGGTAAAGCGCTGATGAGAGTGAAAATAAGCGTGTTTTAATATCCAATTTAACACCTTTTGATTGATATTGTAGTCTTATATGAGTACAAGTGTCTTATATTCGATATATGTGAGAATTATGTGCACTTGAGGTGTTTTGTTGTGTTTTAGGTGGAAAAAGGATAAAAAGTGCAAAGTTGGAGAAAATGTGCAATATGTGCAAGGATGCTGAAAACGCATATCCAACTTTCATAATTATTCTGTATTGTTGTGGAGCTCGAAACTGATGGTTTGATATATGGTCCACTGAAGAGTGGGTCGTTTTGGCGTAAAGAACACCATCATTGAAGTCCGAACGAGGAAGTTATGAGAAAAGTGGTGACGCTGCGCGAGCTGTGCCGAACAGAATTGCAGTACTACTTTCCATTGCCTGTTACATATTCAATTCTTGGAGTTTTTGTGATTTCTTTATATTAATAGAAAGCCAAGGAAGAGAGGATCGCGTGAGCGCAAAAATCACTGAATTCGGAGGTCGGATGTGAAAGTTATACGCGAAACGGAGAGACTGCAAAAATCGGTTCGACCTTCTTGAGGTCGAACTGAGGTCGAACCCAACGGAAAAAATGCTGGTTCGACCACGACATGATGGTTCAACCTGTTGGCTGGTCGAACCATGCACCTGGGATGTCCAGAAGGGTGGTTCGACCATGGTTCGACCTGTAGGGATTGGTTCGACCTGTTTGGGAGGTCGAACCGTGCTTCGGGAACTTATCAAATCTGTATTTTCGAGGCCTAAACGCGTGTGATCACTTGAAAAGCCCATTTCAAGCCTAGGAAATGTGATTACAAGTATAAAAGGAGGTCTATACAGCCCCAAAAAGAGGAGAAGAGCACAACAACAAGAGAGGAGAAGAGAGGTCACAATCATACAACACCCCACAAGGGGGGATCACCCCCATCCATCATCCACTTCCTTTCCTCTATCCATTCATTACTTTGAAGATTCGTTCGTGGAATCAAGAGGAGAACCAAGAGGAGAATTCAAGACGGAGAAGGACATGAAGACGCCATATCTAAGGTTTATTCGTTTCCTAATTTATCTTGTATTTTCTGGACATCCGGGTAAGATCCATCCAACACCCATGATTGTTCTTCGCAACATCATGGGCTAGAGCCTTTTTGGTAGAACTAGGGTTGTGAAGGTTTTATCTAGTTAATTAAACTTCCATGTGTACACTTCGTACAACACTACTTGTGGATTTATTTTATATTTGATTGTGCCTTTTTAATTCATACTCATGGTCGTTTTGTGCATCAATAATTGTTGTGTAGAGTCTGAATACATAACGTGGTTATTGATTGAGTGCGTTCACTGCTGAGCAGGATTCCATGTTATGATTCTAAGTGAGGGGACTCCGAAGCTTCATTAGAACTATCATATATAAATACTTATTAATTGAATTGAATTCGGGTTAATAAGTAGGATAAAGAAGATAATTTTATAGTACCTATAAAGGGAAATCATATCGAGTTAAAGTACCAATCCTAGGGGGAAATAATTGATACTGATAGTACCTAGAAAGGGGGGTGAAATTATATCTCTTGCTCCGAGGTTACTCACACGTGTTACACACATGTTTACTTGTATCTATAGAGTAGATATGCATGGTTTAGTGATGCGTCCATATTCCACAAGGCAGAGTCGGACATTGACACATGGAAGGGAAGTTAATGAGTAAAACTGGATTATCCTAGAGCTACCTATTCTCCTACTTGATCCACTTTTGTATTCTTCGAGTGGTACTTTATTTTATTTGTAATTTTAATTATTTGTTTAGTAGTTGTTAATTAAATCCATCAAATCTTATTGCCTTGTCTTAATTAATTTAGATAATAATTAAATTAATAATACGCCGTCCCTTGGGTTCGATATTCACTTGGTCACCTTTCGAGACTACAATTGATATCCTTCATACTTGGAAATTAATTGTGTTTTGAGAAAATGCTCATGAAGCGCCCGATGGTGCGCTGGATATGGCGCACGGATTTCGGCGTACGACAGACTTGGCAATACACGATTATTGGGGTTAAGCAGACTGACGTGATTCACTGACAGAATGACCGGCAGCCACTTTCCGTGCGATTGCTGGCAGTGGATGGTGTGAGCGGCGATGGCGGTGATGATCGGCGGCAGTCTTCACGATAGCAGCGACGACATTCGACGTATTCTAATTGAAAGCAACCTGTGATGATGAATGTCTTAGGGCATAATTTATCCGGCTTGTTGCACAAGACATCAGTTTAATCACTAGAGTATTGGACAAGTCATTCTATTTTAACGATTTATTTCCTTATATATAACTGCGATAATTGATTTATTTATTTATTATTGTTATATATGTTATGGATGATTCTCTATGTTTTACTGCCTTATGTGCCGTAATAGGAGCATGCTAGGTTATGTATTTTATTGTTGAACATTATATGCATGTAAAAACCCTCGGTGTTAAATTATTAAGTGGGAGAAGGGATTGGTAAATAATTCTCGCGACATCCATTATTGGTTTATAGGTGATGCAAATATACTTGCGTGTTGGCTATAGTGTCTTTCTCCTCATCGGATGAGTATATTTGTGGATCACTGGTACAGACTTCATTAAAAAATTACTGTTTATAAGGTGATGCACATAAACTTGCGTGTTGGCTATAGTGCCTTCCTCCCCATCTGATGAGTTTATATGTGGTTCACTGGTACAAACTTATAATTGAAGATTGAAGGAAATTATTCGAGTGCGTGTGTACTTCTTCATCTGTAAGGCACCAAGCTTGGGCTGCAGACTTGGGATCAAATAATGGTGTACACTTAGGTGTAAATAATAAGTATCCTCCCCATCAGAGTCACTGTTGTTATTTGCATGGCTAAATAGGAACTGAGTATTAATTATTTTGTCATGAAATTAGGTTAACAAATGAAGTTAATGGGTAAAACCTTCTCTTGTAAATGTTCGAGTTTGTATACATCCACACTTTCGTGGCCTGCAGATTCACGGTGCTTGAGATGTCGGTGAATTTTATTTTTATATTGTTTTGAGAGAATCAATACAAATGGATAAATTTAAAGATTTAATCGGCATAATAATTTATGTGATTTTCTGTATTTCAAATGGTTTTATTCCACTTACAGTTTACTAAAAGAAATTATATTTACTGGTCCAAAATTAGATGATTAGAAAATAATCTTGGTTTTAATTCTTACTATTTAGAAAAACATATGTGTTCTCACTAAGAATGTCCTGTGAAGCCTATTAAAGTCTCTAGTGGAGAGGTGAGAGGTTCATAGAAATATGATGGTCTCATGCAACTCTTTAGATACTTGAGTAAGTTAGAAAGTTAAGGGATCATGGATTGTTTTATGAATGAATTGGAAATGCTTGGAGTAGAAATTGAAGGGGCAACCTAGATCAATTTATTCTTCATAATTTGCCTGGATATTTTGAGCAAGTTCTACCTGAAATAGGAGAGGTTGTATATGGTGGAGAACTTCTGAAAAAAACATGTGGCAAAGGAAAGCTATTTTCATCATGATGTGAACAAGGTTTGTATCTCATTCACTAGTTGTTGAAGCATGATTAGTGATGGCATCTACTGACATGTTGTATGTAGATATCGGAATCACTAAAAGAGTATAACTAACTGATGATGAGATTTATAAGTACATGGGTAAGCTACAGAAGTAGTGGTTGTTGTAGTGGGAGTTATTTATTTATCTTCTGATAAGAATAAACGTTTGATTATGAGCAATTATCTTTTACGTACGTTTCCATAGAAAGAATTTCATTTCAGTTTCTATGCATAACAGATAGATACTCTATTTCATTTAGATGACATGTCATTAAAATGAAGGATGGAGCTATAATTTGTTTTGTTACGTTGATGACAATTTGTACACTCTTAAATCATGTTTATCCCACGGATGCAGCAAATAGTAATTAATAATACTTCTTCTAATCTTAGTAAGAGAAAGGAACATTCGGAGATGAACTAAATATACTTTTGGCATATAAGACAAGATCAATTTTACTTGAATAGGATTCAAAGGTTGATAGCCAATGGACCGCTGGGTTTATCTGAAATGGAAACTATCTGACTTGTGAGTCTTGCTTGGAAGTAAAATGATTAGAGGCCTTTAAGGCAAAGGGGTTTATAACCAAAGATATGTTGGAAATGGTTCAGACTGATTTAAGCGATCCTAAGATTATCCCAGCAAGAGGTGTTCATTGCGATTTAATCGTGGTAGCGAGTACCTCTTAGGATAGTTTAGGAGCTATTTATCAGAGGATGAGATTAATCTCAAGTTGGCTACACCGGGCATACTCCAGCTGAATGGTGTGGTGGAAAGAAGGAATAAGAATCTTGGGGTAATGGTTAGATTGATGATGAGTAATTTAGAATTATAAATTTCATTTTGGGAAATCCTAATAGAAATTAAGGGTGATTTATATAGTCCAAAAGATCAAAGGGTGTTTGTTAACACGAACATTAGATTTTTGGAAGAGGACTATGTAATAAATCACAAACCTATGTATAAGTTGTTCTAAAGGAAGTGAGAGGGAAAACACAAAGTATAGTACCAATGTACAAGAGGATATACCACAAGTAAACTGCATCGCAAGTCACATCTGATACACAATTGCTTGTAGCGCCTTGTTGTAGTGGGAGGGTTGTTTAGTAACCGGATGAATTTATATTTTGGGAGAGTCGTGATACTTGGTCCCTAGTAAACGTGGAATTGACCCATGGATACGACGAAGCACTAAAAGATAAAAATGCGATATCTTAGCAAGTTGCAATGATTTCTGAAATAGAATCAATGGTTTCTAAATCAAATTTGATAGCTTGTATGACCACTAAATGGTGTAAACGTGATCGGTGTCATTTTCACCTAGATCTCAGTGTCTTTTTATTATGTATTTTCTTGTGTTTTTATCTATCTTGTATATCTTTTGGTGGTGTTATATGAAGATATGGAGATATGTGCTTTAAAATGATAAATATGTGATTTTCATGATTAAGTGCCTTAAATTGAGTAATATTTGTAAATATTTACAGAATTGGTACTTTGGTGTAATTTATGTGTTTTTCAGGTAGAAATGGAATCCAGACACAATAAGGAAGATGCGGGACAAAATGGAGCTCAATTAGGAGTTGAAACGAGGGAGAACGAGTCAAAGCAAAATACTAAAAAATGCACATCCAACTTGTGTAATTTTTCTGTATTTTTTTGGAGCTCAAAACTAGAAGTGTGATATATGGTTGGAAAGTCACTGAAGAGAAGATTGTTTTGGCATAAGAAACACCTCAATTGGAGCCCAAATGAGAAAGTTATGATTAAAATGGTAACGTCGCGCAAGCTGTTCATACTCAGCACGATTGTGCTACTTTGCATGACTTGTTACACCATCAAATATTAGAAGTTTTGTCAGTTATTTATATTCATATAAAGCCAAGGAAGAGAGGATGGCGTGAGCGTAAGAATCACCCAAATCGGATTTTGGATGTGAAAGTTATGTGCGAAACGGTATGACTGCGTTGCCCTAACCCCAACTCGACCCGAGCTCGGCCCAAAGTCAATTTTATGATTAGAACGTGTTCTAGAATCTTCCAGGGGGTATAAATGTCTATTTTGAGTGTAAAATAAAGGAGTAATCAGTTGGGATCAACTCCACACACATTTTACACCACATTTTCACACACTAACTTTATTCCGTCCATCTCCATACCCTTCATCCATCCATCCACTTGACCTCCTCAAATCCATCCACCATTCCATCAATCCACCAATCTAAGAAGGGAAATTCATCAAGGAGTGAAGATTGGAGCATGTTGAAGGAAGAGAAGGCCAACTTTAAAAGGGAAGCCAACTTACCTTTAATTTGTGAATTTCTTTATTATTTGACTCAATTGGAGCATGTCATAGATTGTATAAGATTTATAATGATTTGTTGTGGCTAGTCCTCATGTGAGGATAGCAATATGATTAGTTAGGAATTATGTAGATTTTGCACACCACATGTTTGATGAAATGATTGTTATGAATATTTTCAATCATGAATGCTTATTCTCATATTATGTATGATTTGTGTGATTAAATTCTCTATTCATAGTGTTAGGATGACCATTCCAATATTATGCTTAGTGGTTTAATTGAATCATTGATTGCATGAGATGACTTAGTTAGTGTGAGGGGAGGTAAGTCATACCCTTCTTATGCTTAGAACCTCATGATAGGACTTTAGCGATGAACAAGTAAGGGGAACCCACCCAACTTATGATCATAGTGCCTCATGGGAATTGAGAGTAAGAGACAATCCTAGGAGATTTAAGCTTGTAAAAGAGTTGAGAACCCAATTGCCCTTGCCATAGGAATTAGGGGTACATAAGTGATTGCCCTTAATATCATAACATGAAGCCTTTCAATGCATGCGTGTGTGTGAGTCTACATGAGCCTTTTCCATGATGTTGCTTGCTTTACATACTTCTTAGATTGTTCACCTTCATCCATCATCCATCCCATTTGCACATGTTGATTAGCCATAATATAGTGGGTAATGACCAATTAAAGAATTTATCGAACCACAGGGAGGAAGGTACTAGGGTCTAAGCGATCTCGTGTTTGTCATAGTATTATAGAGATGAACGAGAAGGGGAGATAATCAAGAAATGACAATAAAATAAAAGGATAGATGAATGGAAGATGGATGAATGAGCCAAGTAGATAGAGATGAGATTAACAATACTTAAAGCATGGAAAATCTAGGTATCATGCAATGAATTCATATGTGTCATGGGTAAGAGACTAAGGGCCAACACTAAGATCACCTAAACTCCCTCTCGGAATGAATAGGATATGGAATGACATTCATTGGATTGGTTCTCACTCAAACAATTCCAACTAGGTACTAAGCTTGAAATGAGAGTCCCTTCACATAATCTATTGACTTCTCAATCTAATAAATGATATGTTCTATCAAAGGGTTCCAAACTATGAAGGACTTCTCAATCTCATCACAATCTATAATGCACATGAAGTGTTTGATGAAATGATTCACTTAATTATCCTAAATATGCAATTGACTTCTCAATCTAATCACATGCTTAAAACAATTAAACACACAAATCATCATAAACCTCAAGATCTAAAGCATCAATGATAGAAAATCAATTAACCCAATCAACATAATCATTCAATTGTAAAATACCAAAAATTATCCAACACAATTCATATTGCTAATCTCACAAGGGAGATTAGCCTCTCATATCCATAAGAAAATTAACATAGACATTAAATTCCTTACAAAACATGATAAACAATAGGTTTCAATACAAAGTTTAGATGAAAACTCCCTTGGATGCTCCAATGGTGATCTTCTTCTTCCCCTTGCAATTCACCTCTCTTCCTTGCTTCTCTAGCTACTTGGATGAAGGATTTGATGGTTGGATGAAGGTAGATCCAAAGGATGAAGAATGGATGAAGGTGAAGGTGAAGAATGGAGGAAATGGTGTGTGAGGTGTGTGTAGAAGGGTTGGAATTCGGATCTTCTTCAAAATGTTGAATGGATTGGTATTTATACCCCATGGAGACCTTCTAGAAGAATTGTAAAAAATATCCTGTTCTGGTGCCGACACGAGTCGTGCTACGTAGCACGGGTCGTGTCGTGTCAGGGCATGTGGCACACGAGTCGTTCTGCGTCGCACGGCCAAAGGGTGGCCGTGTTGAATGCCTAGACGTCGCCGCACGGCCTCCGCTTATAGGCCCGTGTCTGGTACACGGGTCGTGCTCCGCAACACGGGTCGTGCTCCACAACACGACCAAGTGGTGGTCGTGTTGAATAAATAGATGCCGCCGCACGATCATTCTGGACAGGCCCGTGTCTGGCACACGGGCCGTTTGCTGCAACACGAGCCGTGTTGCCAGCACGGCCGGCCGTGTTCTTGCACCTTTGCTTCTTCTTCTTTGTTTGATCTTCCATCTTCATTTTTACTCCATTTTCACCTGTTATATATATGTTTAAGATCATTCTCACACATTCCTATGAAAACACATAACACCACCAAAATACACAAAAATACGGATGAAACAATACGAAAAATACACACAAATTGGCACTAAAATCTAGGTGAAAATAACGACACTCACACCCCCAAACTTAAAGTATTGTTCGTCCCCGAACAATGAAAAAATAGACCGAGGGAGAAGTTTTCACCTAGTAAAAAGACTAAACGAACACAAGTAATAACGCATCATTAGCAACAAGAATTTCAAATCATGCTAAGCTAACCTACAACATTAGATTCATGATAAGAGAAATTAACAAGTTCAATCAAAAGAGAATAAAGAGCAATATAGTCCTTTTAGTCTAAACCTCACAATAGTTTATCAATTGCACTCGGCACTCTTTAAATAAGGTAAATCAACACTCATCAATCAATTGGCTCGACTCACCATACACTTGCTCGTAGACTCTATTCACAAACCACCAAAATTTTAATCAATGATCAAAAAGGTCTTTAATTAAGGATGTAATGATAGGCTCTTTGGTAGGGTAGGAAGAATATAGGTAAAAGTGACTAAACGAGTGTAAGTAATCGAAGAGGTAGCTACTTTCTTCCATCCCTTCACATTCTTTTTCTTCCTTTCTTTTCTTTATTGATCATAAGCACTAATCATCACTTCCTTGGATTTCTTGAGCTTCTTATAGATTCATGCCTCTTCTCTTTGATTCTTAAGTACTTGAGCATATTATTGTTGCTTTGCTCATTTTCTTGTTTTGAAGTTGCATGTCCATTCTTTCTTATGCTCTTTTCATCATTTTTCTTACTTATTTACCATTTTATCTTTCTCTTTTGTTATCTCATCACACCTTTCTAGCCACCATCTTCTTTATTACTCACACAAAAGGTATATATCTTAGGCTCATGTGGGTAATTAAAGCTTGTAATGTGCTATCTTCACAATAAATAGGCTTATAGGCTCAAAGTGGTTGACTAGGGATGATTTTAAAGGTAAGGGAATATTTGGCAATGGCTATACATGACAAGGATGGCCTTAAATTATTTCATCGATCTCCATTAATCGGATTCATTCCTAAAGTCTTTGAGCAAGTATTTAGTTTATCAAAACTCAACCAATCCACTCATGAAAAGATACCATGTATACATGGTCGAGGCTCAAATTCTCACAAGTTTATGCTCGACTTAAAAGGACTTATTACAATTTATTCATCTCAAAATTGACAAGTTAAATAAAACATGTCACAATTCGAAAGTGTAGAGATTCTTAATCATAACTTGTCATCACTTATTACCACAACATATCATCACTCATATTCAAAAATGACTCACGACATTCCAAAAACAATCCACCAAACACTCCCTAAACAAGAATAAAAATGCACACGAAACATAAAATAAAGACTCAACAAACAAGAAATAACCAAAAACACATA
Organism: Pogostemon cablin; assembly: GCA_023678885.1. NCBI lineage: Eukaryota > Viridiplantae > Streptophyta > Magnoliopsida > Lamiales > Lamiaceae > Pogostemon > Pogostemon cablin. The sequence goes on along the minus strand of CM042953.1, from coordinate 15,235,272 downwards.
ACATGCAAGAATAAAAATCACCATCATAAAACAATGAAGCACACATTCATAACATCCATAATCAATTAAGCTCACAATCATCCCAGCCTTTATTGAAAAGGAAATCCTAACTTACGAAAAGTAAACATCCCAAAACATAACAAATTAAGTAGCATGCTAATCACATCAATACAAATCAAATCAAATTATGTTAAGCACGTAAAAGTGGTAGGGTGTAGAATGAACTCCCTCAATAAGCATTTGATAGTGGAAGTTGTTAGCTCCGAGCTCAATTCGTGCTTCCAATACCCTTCATACATGCTCAACAAAACCATTAGCTCAACGATTTCATTAAAAATATGGACTATCATGCACTTCAACACGACCAATCATACCAAAATCAAACCAATGCTCATGAGAAAAATTCAAAATTAGCCCAAAAACACGAAAAGTATATGGCTTCAAAACAAAGTATGTCACACCATGCCATATCCCCCCAAACTTAAATTGAAACAAGAGTTTCGAGGTAAGTTTGCAAAAAGTGGTGTGACTTACTTTCACACTTCAAATCAAGCACTTATCGTTTCTCCAATACACATTCTCCTCATGAACACAATCAATCTACATGCCAAAAATGCAAACAAACAAATCCATCAAGCTTATTGAAAGCATTAAATAAAGCAATAAAAGGTAATGATGGGTTGCCTCCCATCTAGCGCTAAGTTTAACGTCTTCAAGCCGGACGGGATATGGAGAACTCATCGGAATGGCCACGGATATCTTTCGTCCTTGCCATCGAATTTTAACCGTTGTGCTTCTTCCTCTATTAGGCATTTGTGGCAAGTGACGACCTCAGTTGCATCCTTCAAGCATGGCTTCAAAAATTCGACTATCTTGAGCTTACACTCCATTGCCCTCTCCATTCTTGACCACCACTTATTCCTCTTTACCAAATAGATCCCCAACATATCTTCAAGTTCTCTTTTGTTTCTAAGAATATAAGAAAAATCAATGGGTAATACAAAGTCAATGTAAACAATATTATCAAGTTCAAGGCAACTTAAAGAGTTTAAAGGTTTAGAAATGCTCATTTCACTCTTCAAGTCGTCATCATTTGCTTCTTGACTTTGTTTCTCTTCATTAACATCATTTATCTCAATATGCTCTTCAAATACCTCATTTGATTCTTCATCTCCCAAATTCTTTTCTTCTTCCAACTCTTCTTCAACTTTGCTCTCCTCTTCCAATTCTTCAACTTGTTGAAAATTGTTCAAAGTACTTACAATTTGGCTTACTTGATGCTCCAATGCTTCAAACCTCTTCTCATCTGCCTCATTTCTATTCTTCCATTCTTCAAAACTAGCTTCATCTCTTTTCGTGCGCTCCTCAAGGTTTGCTATCATCTTCTCAATCAAGACGTTTACAGACGATTTTTCTTCTTCGACTTGTTGAAAGTCTCCTCCCTCTTGGTTGTCACAATTCCATTCTTGAATTGGTGGATAATTCCCATGAAAACTTCCTTCATAGTTATGTTGAAAATTTCCTTGGAAATCATCCACTCCCATGAAAGAAACATCTCCTACTTGATGTGTAGGCATCCTCCACTCTTCTTGCTCCATAGGACTAGGAATCGACACACCTTGCACATTTTGAGCACCCCCCAAACTTGAATTAGACAAAACTTGACCATAAGCACCTTGATTCATCATCCTTATTTGTCTTGTCACTTCCAAAGTGACTTGGGTAATTATCTTGGAGTATTCATTTTGAAGAAAACTTGATTGAGAATCTTGACCTTCATCACTTCCTTGAGCACTTCTTCTATGTAATTCAAGTAAAGCGTAGTTTTGGAACGGAGGAGAAGTGTTGGTGTTGGGATTTTGTGGAGAATAAGTGTATGCTTGATACGGGTGGAATGTATTTCCATTGTAAGCTTGTTGCCATTCTCCATTTCTTCTTTGATTGTACTATTGAGAGCTATCTTGATTCATTTGGAAGTTGTACCCATAGTTGCTCTCATTCATGTAGCCTCTTGATTGTGAAGGTGGAACCCTTGCAAATTGATCCCCAAAGACATTTGTGAATTGGTTCCAACCATCCATTTAAATACTCTTCTCAAGGCTTACTACAATTCTTCTCAAACTTGCTATTTTTGGCTTTGATCCCCCTTCCTCTTCTCTCAAAATAGTGTCAAGTACCTATCAAAACGAACAAGTGAGATCAAAAATTTTCCAAAACAAATAATAAAAAGCAATAAAAATATCTCTATTAATACCAATCGAAACACTCCTTCGTTAAACCACTAGCAACCGTTACCTCCCCGGCAATGGCGCCATTTGATTAGCCATAATATAGTGGGTAATGACCAATTAAAGAATTTATCGAACCACATGGAGGAAGGTACTAGGGTCTAAGCGATCTCGTGTTTGTCATAGTATTATAGAGATGAACGAGAAGGGGAGATAATCAAGAAATGACAATAAAATAAAAGGATAGATGAATGGAAGATGGATGAATGAGCCAAGTAGATAGAGATGAGATTAACAATACTTAAAGCATGGAAAATCTAGGTATCATGCAATGAATTCATATGTGTCATGGGTAAGAGACTAAGGGCCAACACTAAGATCACCTAAACTCCCTCTCGGAATGAATAGGATATGGAATGACATTCATTGGATTGGTCCTCACTCAAACAATTCCAACTAGGTACTAAGCTTGAAATGAGAGTCCCTTCACATAATCTATTGACTTCTCAATCTAATAAATGATATGTTCTATCAAAGGGTTCTAAACTATGAAGGACTTCTCAATCTCTTCACAATCTATAATGCACATGAAGTGTTTGATGAAATGATTCACTTAATTATCCTAAATATGCAATTGACTTCTCAATCTAATCACATGCTTAAAACAATTAAACACACAAATCATCATAAACCTCAAGATCTAAAGCATCAATGATAGAAAATCAATTAACCCAATCAACATAATCATTCAATTGTAAAATACCAAAAATTATCCAACACAATTCATATTGCTAATCTCACAAGGGAGATTAGCCTCTCATATCCATAAGAAAATTAACATAGACATTAAATTCCTTACAAAACATGATAAACAATAGGTTTCAATACAAAGTTTAGATGAAAACTCCCTTGGATGTCTCCAATGGTGATCTTCTTCTTCCCCTTGCAATTCACCTCTCTTCCTTGCTTCTCTAGCTACTTGGATGAAGGATTTGTTGGTTGGATGAAGGTAGATCCAAAGGATGAAGAATGGATGAAGGTGAAGGTGAAGAATGGAGGAAATGGTGTGTGAGGTGTGTGTAGAAGGGTTGGAATTCGGATCTTCTTCAAAATGTTGAATGGATTGGTATTTTTACCCCATGGAGACCTTCTAGAAGAATTGTAAAAAATATCCTGTTCTGGTGCCGACACGAGTCGTGCTACGTAGCACGGGTCGTGTCGTGTCAGGGCATACGGCACACGAGTCGTTCTGCATCGCACGGCTAAAGGGTGGCCGTGTTGAATGCCTAGACATCGCCGCACGGCCTCCGCTTACAGGCCCGTGTCTGGTACACGGGTCGTGCTCCGCAACACGGGTCGTGCTCCACAACACGACCAAGTGGTGGTCGTGTTGGATAAATAGATGCCGCCGCACGACCATTCTGGACAGGCCCTTGTCTGGCACACGGGCCGTTTGCTGCAACACGAGCTGTGTTGCCAGCACGGCCGGCCGTGTTCTTGCACCTTTGTTTCTTCTTCTTTGTTTGATCTTCCGACTTCATTTTTACTCCATTTTCACCTGTTATGTATATGTTTAAGATCATTCTCACACATTCCTATGAAAACACATAACACCACCAAAATACACAAAAATACGGATGAAACAATACGAAAAATACACACAAAAAGGCACTAAAATCTAGGTGAAAATAACGACACTCACATGTTCTATCTTTAATTGCTTTTCTAGTTGTTAATTGTAGTGTTAAACACCCCCTCCTTTTATTGATTAGTCCAACTAGAGTAAATCATTTCTCAAATACGGCTATCCACTTTCGCCCTTGGGTTTGATATTTTCTTTAATTGGTCATTTCGACTATTAACGACCAATCAAATGGCGTGACACCAACAAGTTGAGGATCCGTAGTTTTAAATGTTTCTTTAGATTAGGATTTTAATTGTTTTCCAAGAAGGTAGGGACACCAAGAAAAGGATGATCCACATGGATGTAAAACTTCATTAGGTAAAATCTAATCCTACTTATTATCTTAATTTGCTTTGGTGAGTGATTGATGCATGATTAGGTTTCTTAATTGAATTTCCGACTATGATTAGGTTTTGTGTATGAAATATGTATGCATGCTTTAATTTGAGACTAATGCCTTTGATATTAGTGCAAATGTGATTAGGTTGCGTATTGTGTATCAACATGTCTTGTTGTTGCTTTCACCTTAGTTGCTTTATATGATTATCATGTGTGAGTTTCTTCCATTTATTGCATAAGGATTAATATGGGGGTAGTTTGGCCAAAACCTTCCTATGTTTAGAACTACATAAATGAACACTAGCGAGATTACTCGTGATTGAGTTAGTGAAGGGAACCAAGCCAATGTGAGCATAGTACTTAAAAAGGAAACATAGAAAAACGTCCCTGCCTCAAAGAGAAAATTCTTCATGATAATATCTCTAGTAGGTATATTAGTATCCGTAAGTACCTATGAAAATTATGAGCATTGGAGACGATCTAATGAGCCATTTTTACTTGCATCCTATTCATCTTGGTAATGAGCTTAGGTGTAGGTATGATTTAGTGATCGCCCTTAACATGATTAGTTTAAAAATAGAATCAATTAATGATGTTTAATGATTGTTTGAGTGCATCGAGAAACTACCATTGCATCCAAAGTAATTAGATTTATTTTCCTTGCATTTTATTTCCTTTTATTTTTGTTATCCTCCTTTTCGATCATCCCTAACTAATCACGATACTATACCTAAAGACCATGAATCTTAAATTTTATCAGTTCGATAATTTAACTTTGTTGACTACACGATAAGAGCACGCTTGCTCTTTTACATTAAAAATGCGATCAAGAACATAAAGCCATTGGAAGTGGTTATACCAAATAAAAGAGGATCATACGGTAAGGTGAAAATCTTGGAAGCAAAGCGTGTTGCGAAAAGGTATACTCAGAAAGAAAGAGTTCGATTATAAGGAAACCTATTCGACAATAGCTATGTTTAAGTTGATCTGGATTCTTTTATTTATTGCTGTTTATATTAATTATGAGGTAAAGCAAATTGCAAGGGCTAAGAGCATTTTAACTTTAAGCTTAAAATTTTTCATCCATGGACTAAAGCAAGCTTCAAGATCATGGAACATCTGCTTTGATGAGAAAATCTTGTAACATGGATTCAATCAGTGCTCGGATGGGTCTTGTGTATTGGAAAAGAGTGACGGAAACGTGGTGGTATTTTTTATACTATACGTAGATAGTATCTTGCTCATTGAAGACAATAAAAGAGTATTGTTGGGCGTATGGGTATAATTCTAAAGCAATATGAAATGAAGGACTTAAGAGAAGTGAAGTATATCTTTACGATCATGGTGATCACAAGATAGGATGTTGTGCTTATCTCAGGCTTCATGAATTGATTCGATCCTTACTTGTTTTAGAATGTGAGATGAAGGCGGATCCTTATGCTTCGGCGAATAAGGAAGCTTAATCTAACGAGTGCTATGTAAGAGATTGGATATCTTTTTTCTAAACGCATGGTCAGTGAGTATCAAGGTAACCCGAAACAAGAATTTTGGAATGTGGTATGACATATATTTAAGTCCTAAAAATGATTAGAAGATGTATGTGGGCTTACCGGAGAGATTCACTGCTTCTTTAGGTTTATACATAGATTCGGATTTTTTAAATCAGATAGGGACGATATTAAATCCACCTCAAGGTTATGTGTTTAATTTTGGAAGTAGAGTCATAATATGGAGGAGTGTTATATAGAAATATATTTCGGACTCCACCATAGGAAGATGTTGAATTGGAGCCTCTGAGGCAGCCAATGTATTTATCTGACTCTAGAAACTTCACAAAGGACTTCAATGTGATTCTAAGTTTGCCCATGGTTGTCACAATTTATTGTGATAATAATGGTGCAGTTTTAAACTTGAAGGAATCACAAGTCCATAAGCAATTAAACACATTAAGCGCAAGTACCACCTGTTACGAAAAATTGTATGATGAATGGAAGGTTGTTGTCACCTAGATTGCATCAGATGATAACCTAGTAAATCCTTTTACAAGGACCTTAAGGTGAAAGCTTTTGATGGTCATGTAGTGGGAGTGGGAATCAAGTGTATGGCAGTGGTCTTGACAGCATAGTCTTTTAGTATAAGTGGGAGATTTTTAGATTGTACACTTAAAGCCTATCTTTAGTATGAATAATGTTATAATAGTTTATTTAAAATGAGAATCATTGATCAAATGATTGCGTCTTATAATATATTTATATGTCCGATGCAATAGTGCACTTACTTTATACTGTAGATAATATGTTGTGCAACAACACGCGGAAGATCATATTATCGGTTTCCTTATAAATTATAAATGGATACTCACAACCAAGATAGACGAGGACTTTCTATCGAGATGGTTGTAGTATGATTTGGTATTAGTTTGTCTTGACTATAAAATCACATTAGTGCACTTTGTGCATTGAGGATGACCGCTTTAGATCGTTCTACTTATACTGACTATATAGGAGAACTAGATCTCAGTTATTATGAATGTTCATGCTCTTAATCCCAATACAATAACCTCTACACGTTAGGCAGTATGTATTTCTTTGATTCATCAATGGGTGGGATATACATATATTTAAATCAACAAACTCGGCGAGTTGGGACATAGTGCTATCTATATGGTGTGTTGTTGATTGTAGAAGAAATCCGTGTCCTATTAAATAGATTGATGATGTCCCCTTGAGGAGCTCATAAGGATTATCATGTAAACCATGCAGGTTGATTTATTTCGGCATGATAATGAGGTTGAGTGGTACTACTCTCGGATGAGATATTAATTAATGGAGTTGTCAGTAACTTAATTAATTAATGGGCATTGTATATCTTAAACATGGGGAGACTAATGGGCTCATAATAAGAAGAAGCCCAAAATGTAATTTTAGGATTAGAGCGGCAGTGCATCAATAATATTTTAGTGGAATATATTGTTATTGTTGGACTTAAAAGTATAAGTTTTGGGCTAAACTTGGATAATTAAACCCAATGAAGGCCCGACTTTAATTTCTCCTCCTGGTCCCTACTGTAGCCCATATATAAGTCATCTCAGCTATCCAGAAGCCCAAATTATGAGACACACCTAACCGTGAGTATGGTAGATAGAACAGCAGATTGAGAGGATTTTGAAGATCGTTGCCCACACGATGTCAAGATTGGACTTGGGAATACAGTAGAAGATCAAGAGATTTTTTGCTTTTGCTATTCATCAAATTCCATGATTTTTCTAAAATTGTGTGGAAATCCAAACTAAACTTGTGATACACAGTTGGAAAGACACGGAAGAGAGCATCGTTTTAATGCATAGATCACTAAAATCAGAGACTGGATGAGAGAGTTATGCCAAAAATAGTAAAGTTGCGCATACTGCCGGCGAGAATTCATGTTCTTCTTCAACATACCTGGTGAAAGGTAATACGTTTCTATATTTTTGCTTCTGCTGATTTAGAAATGCATGGAATCCTAACGGTTCACGTTAACTAAATGATAGAATGCCAACAATCACTTGTCAAGGGTTGTTTTGGTTCAGTGTTCGATTTATGATGCGTGTTTTCTTTGCACACAAAATTAATCCCCAAGTATTAAGGATATCAATTGCAGCTTAGCAAGCAACCAAATGAATATCGAACCTAAGGGACGGCGTATTATCAATTTAATTACTTACTAAATTAGTTAAGACAAGTTGGCAATTAAGTTTGAGGTTTGAATTATTAATCTACTAACAAAAATATTAAATAATAATTAAAATAAAAGATCACTCGAAAAATACGAAAGTGGATCAAGTAGGAGAATAGGTAGCTCTAGGGTAATCTAGTTTCACTCATTAATTTTTCTCTCGTGTGTTGATATCCGACTCTGCATGTGGAATATGGACGCATCACTAAACCATGCATATCTACTCTATAGACACAAGTAAACATGCATGTAAAACGTGTGAATAACTTCGGAGCAAGAGATATAATTCCACCCCCCTTTCTAGGTACTATCAGTATAAATATTTATTTCCCTGGCCAATTGGAACTCTAACCCGATATGATCTTCTTTATAGGTACTATAAAATTATCCTTTTTATCCTACTTAATAACCCGAATTCAATTTAATTAATAAATATTCATATATGATAGTTCCAATGAAGCTTCGTAGTCCCCTCACTTAGAATCATAACATGGAATCCTGGTCAACAGTGAACACACTCAATCTACAACTATGATATATATTCAGACTCTATATACCAATTGAAGATGCACAAAAAGACCGTGAATACGGATTAATAAAGCACAATCATACATAAAATAAATCCACAAGTAGTGTTGTGCGTAGTTTACACACGAACGTTCAATTTATTCGTGCAAACCTTCACAACCCTAGTTCTACCAAAAAGGCTCTAGTCAATGATGTTACAAAGAACAATCATGGGAGTTGGATAGATCTTACCCGGATGTATGGAAAATTACAAGATAAATTAGGAAACGAAATAAATCCTAGATGCGGGAGTCGCTTCCTTCTCCGTCTTGAATTTTCCTCTTGGTTCTCCTCTTAATTCCACAGACGAATCTTCAAAGTGATGGATAGATGGAGAAAAGGATGTGGATGATGGTCGGGGGGTGATCCCCCCTTGTTGGGTGTAGTATTGTTGTGGCCTCTCTCGTATTCAATATATTCTAATCTCCCCTTAATGGTGTGATCTACATCCCCATTTATACTTGTAAGCTCTCCTTATAAGCCTTGGAATGAGCTTTTTGAGTGATCACACGCATTGAGGGTTTAAAAATATGAATATGGTAAGTTTTTGCACGTCAATTCGACCACGAAGCTAGGTCGAATTCACCTCTCCTGGTCAAATCACCCACTGGAAGCTTCAGACACCGGATTCTAGCTTCAGATGCTGGATTCGACCAGCACAGCAGGTCGAATTGAGGTGTCATGGTCGAATTGCTTTTTTAGCCGTCCAATTCGACCAGGATTCGACCATATGGTCAGGTCAAATTCAAATGTTGTGGTCGAATTGTCTTGTGCAGTCTCACCGTTTCGCATATAACTTCCACATCCGAGCTCTAATTTGAGTGATTCTTATGCTCACGTGATCGTCTCTTCCTTGGATTTCTATCCATATAAAGAACAGAAGAAAAATTTAAGATTTGAATGTGAAACAAGCCAAGGAAAGTAGCTCAACAATTCTGTTCGGCAAAGCTCGCGCGACGTCACCATTACGATCATAACTTCCTCATTTGGAATCCGATTGAGGTGTTTTTTATGCCAAATCAACCCTCATTTCAGTGGCTTTCCAACCAAGTATCACACCAATAGTTTTGATCTCCACAACAACACAGAAAATTATGAAATTTGGATGTGCGTTTTCAGCATTCTTGCATAAGTTGCACCTTTTCTCCAACTTTGCACTTTTGATCCTTTTTCTACCTAAAACACAATAAAACACCTCAAGTGCATCTTTTTCTCACATATATTGAATATAAGATACTTGTGCAAATATATAACAATAATTCTCATCAAAAAGGTGTTAAATTGGACACTCAAACACGTTAATTTCCACTCTCAATAATTCCCCAAACTTACCCGTTACTCGTCCCGGGGCAATAAAATAAAAATAAAGAGAGAGAGATAGTATGAAAATTAACAGGGAAACAAGAATTATAATCTATACCCCATTCAAAATACAATTGTCCTCAACTTAGGTCATGCAACTCTCATTACATATAATAATCAATTCATAGCATACAAGTTAAGACAATCACCACCAATTCAAATGCTCAATTGACATATTCTCACAGGAAGTATATATCACTCGCACTCAAATGTAAAACATGTACACTTACGGGTTAAGGTGTTTACTCTCAGATTCAATTCAAGTGCATGCGTAACCATAAGCTTGCCAAAAGTGTCAAACTCTCCACCACTAAAAGGTATGACTCGGTAATAGGATCAAAAAGGACTTTTCTTCTGGATGTAATGTTGGCTCTTTGGTTAAGGTAGGAAATATATGGACAAGTGACTCAAAATTTCGGATCAATCAAGCGTGCACTCCATCATGATCTTCCATTCTTCTTATTCACTTTAATTAAGCACATCCTCCTCAACTCTTCAATTTTTTTGTTCAAGCATAACATTTTTTCTTTCTTTTTCTTTCCTTTATTTTCTTATTTTTTCCTCTCTTGAGGTACCAGTTTCGGGCACTACCTCTAACATCTCGGGTACCAGTTTTGGGCACTACCCCTAAGTAACTTATTTTCAAGCTCATAATCACTTGGACAACTCCAAATATTTTATTTCTTCCAAACTCCATCAAAATCAACTTCACAGACCTTGACAGCATTTAATTCTCTACTAAATATAAGAATTTAAGGCTCCAATAGGATATCAAAGTAGCTATCTTAGTAGGTTGCCAAAGAAATAAGACTTTTAGGCTCAACGAGCCTAACTATGGATAAACATCATTCGGTAGGAAATTATTTGGCTAAGTGACTCATAAATTCAAGGATGACCTTAAATCATCTCCCATCATCTAACACACATGTAGTTTCAAGTAAGACAAGAGGGAAGTTCTAGAATACACACACAAGAATGATACTCACCAGAAAAAAGTATCATGTGATTACGTACATGATCAACTAGGCTCAAAATCTCACAAGGGTTTTAACAAGTAACAGAGCACTTTTCATGGTAAGCAATATCCCACAAGTACACATAGAACTTCATACCACAATATACTTAAGTACACTTCCTTCATCAATTTCAAAAGCATATGAATTTCATGCATAATTTAAAGAAAAGCTCACATGGATCACCATCTTAAATTAATCCTTTCACTCCTACAAATTAAAAGCACACATAAAAATTAGAATAAGGAAACGAGGGCACTAGATTTTTATCCTTCAAAGTATGCACAAGTTCCTTGAGTTGTTCAACTCGGTCAGGTCAAGCCTCAACGTAGAACTCGTCTTGCCACTCTCCTACCTTTTTCTATCATCAAAGCTCAACATCATCACAGGATTCATCAATAATAAAATAGGAGAATTAGACCAAAGAATCAACTGACTATCATATCGACTCCACACACTAGACACACCACTGAATACTAGGAAAATTGCAAAAAATCGACACATCAAAACTAATTAAAGTTTCAATATACAGCAAAAAATCAACTCCCTTAGCAAACATTACAAAGAAAAGATTATACTCTTGGTGCTTCAATGAGGTAAGAACATTACACCCCCCAAACTTAGTAAAAACGTAAGTTGAAACTAAGTTTGAAAAGAGATGTTATTACCGAATAGTAAGCACCTTAAATATAAAAATTTCTTACTCACACGAAATAAATAAAGCAATAAAACAGAAGGACAAGCCCCCAATAGGCGCTCATATTTAACGTCGGAGAGTCACGACGGATGTAACCTTTGTAGGCTACTGGATCAGAGGATAATCTTCTTGCATCCTCACCTTCAAATACTTTCTTTCCCTCTTCTTGTCTACATTCACCACCTCACCTTTCTTAATAACAAGTATATGATCCTCAGAATTTCCTTCTTCCAATGGCTGTCTAGATTCTTCCTTGTCAATCTTACACTCAAATTTAGAGTCATCTACCTTAGAAAAATCAAGATTAAACAAGTTAGAAAGCACATCAATGCTTTTGCACGATTGAGTCTCCATGGGCATCTTCATTGCATGATCAAGAGAGAAAACCACATCTTTATTATCCTTCTGCAGTCTAAGCTTCTCGGCTCTCAACTTCTTTGCTCTTTCCTACTTCTTCTCCATTGTAAGCTCAGTATTCCGCTCATGTAATGGTAGTGGAGTAAAATCAACATCATGTGGAGGAGCATTTGGCGCGGAAAATGGTGCAGAACGGTTGGGTTCGACATGGATTCGACCAGGGCTACTAGTCGAATTGGGTGAATAGTGGTCGATTTGTGCACCTGGAAGTCCATTCTCTCCCTGTTTGCTCGATTCGACCATGATTCGACAAGTCTGGTCGAATTTTAGTGCTCCTGGTCGAATCGAGCTTCTGTATGATTTTTGTCCTCCGATTCGACCTGAATTTGACCTGTGGGCCTGGTCGAATTGAATATGTGCTAGTTGAATTGGGCTTCTAAAGAAACAGAGTGCTCCGAAGGGTGCAATTTGACCTGGATTCAACCAGATGGTCTGGTCGAATTGAATTCCCCTAGGTTGAATTGAGGCCCTGTTGCTTTCGGACCACGTCCAGTAACTCATTCGACCTCCCCTGCTGAATTCGACCTGTGGTTTTGGTCGAATTGAGCTCTTGACATCTCAAATTTCGATCTCGGCCTCATTGGTCATCATACTGTGTTCCAGACCTTAATGTGATGGCTTTATCTTCCAATTTTTGTGTCAATTGATTCACATTCGTGGTCATCTACCCCATATTCAAAGTAAGGTCCTTCAACTGCTTAGATAAATCTACATGATCAACATTCATGGTATCCTCAAGACAATCAATCCTTGCAACGTTCTCAGCCATGTATCGATTGAAGGTATCTTCAACACTCTTCACTTCTTGATGCTTCATACTAGGTCCCATTTGTGTCAATTCTGTGATTTGCCTTTGCTGGAATTCTAATAGCTTGTTGATGTTAGCTAGACTAGATACGATCTCATCATCTCTATTCGGCTTCACCACTTGATGTTCAACCTGCGCCACCTTGGCAAGTACATATGATCCTCTATCTCTTTCTGTAGGCTAGTCACGTGAATTCATATAGATGTCTTCAAACAATTTTTCAGCTTCAAGTGTTGTCTTAGATAACAACGCTCCTCCTGATGATGCATCAATAAAAATACGCGACTCATAATCGAATCCATAGTAAAAGATAATTATGTATTCGGCCTTAGACATCCCATGCTGTGGGCACCTCCTGAGCATGTCTTTGAACCTGTCCCATGCCTCATAGAACTTCTCATCCTGATTCATCACAAATTGAGTGATCTTTTGCTTCATTCTTAATATCCTTGAGGGTGGCATGTATCTCTCCAAGAACTTCTGCTGCAGTTTGTCCCATTTAGTGCATTCTGTGGCATCAATAATCTCATACCAAGCTTCTGCCTTATCAATTAAAGAGAACTTGAATAGGGCGATCGGTCTAGCATTATCATTAGCTCCAGCTCCTTTTTGAGTGTTTGCATAATCAAGAAATCTTCGGAGATGCTGATATGGATCTTCAAAACAACCTACAGAAAAGGAATTCTTTTCCACCATATTAATAAGAGCGGGATGTATCTCAAAATCATCATCTTGCCCCTTGCTCCTATCAACCCTATGTTGCCAATCCCATAGTTCGTGAAAATTTCACGTATGGCAACATTATTTGGATTCTGCCTTGCTCCGGTCATGTTTAGCTCAATGTGTTATTCTTTCCTTTCCTTCCTCTCATTTTCCTAGTGCACAAGTACCTCAGAAAAATTTAAGGTTAGATAGAAAAAAATAATCACAAATAAAAGTCTTAATCAACTAGAAATAATAAACTAATAATAACAGCCGTCCCCGGCAATGGGGCCAATAACTTGATGCGCGTTTTCTTTGAACGCAAAATTAATCCTCAAGTATTAAGGATATCAATTGCAGCTTAGCAAACGACCAAGTGAATATCGAACCCAAGGGACGGCGTATTATCAATTTAATTATTTACTAAATTAATTAAGACAAGTTGGCAATTAAGTTTGAGGTTTGAATTATTAATCTACTAACAAAAATATTAAATAACAATTAAAATAAAAAAATCACTCAAAGAATACGAAAGTGGATCAAGTAGGAGAATAGGTAGCTCTAGGGTAATCCAGTTTCACTCATTAATTTTCCTTTCATGTGTTGATGTCCGACTCTGCTTGTGGAATATGGACGCATCACTAAACCATGCATATCTACTCTATAGACACAAGTAAATATGCGTGTAAAACAAGTGAATAACTTCGGAACAAGAGATATAATTCCATCCCCCTTTCTAGGTACTATCCGGATTAATTTTTCCCTGGCCAATTGGTACTCTAACCTGATATGACCCTTTATATGTACTATAAAATTATCCTCTTTATCCTACTTAATAACCCGAATTCAATTCAATTAATAAGTATTCATATATGATAGTTCTAATGAAGCTTTGGAGTCCCCTCACTTAGAATCATAACATGGAATCTTGCTCAGCAGTGAACGCACTCAATCTACAACCAAGATATATATTTAGATTCTATATACCAATTGAAGATGCACAAAACGACCGTGAATCCACAAGTAGTGTTGTACGGAGTTAACACATGAAAGTTCAATTAATTCGTAAAAACCTTCACAACCTCAGTTCTACCAAAAAGGATCTAGCCAATGATGTTGCGAAGAACAATCATGGGAGTTGGATAGATCTTACTCGGATGTTTGAAAAATTACAAGATCAATTAGAAAATTAAATAAACCCTAGATACGGGAGTCGTCGCGTCCTTCTCCGTCTTGAATTCTCCTCTTGGTTCTCCTCTTGATTCCACAGATGAATCTTCAAAGTGGTGGATGGATGGAGAAAAGGATGTGGATGATGGTCGGGAGGTGATCCCCCTTATGGGTGTAGTATTGTTGTGGCCTCTCTCATATTCAATATATTCTAATCTCCCCCTAATGGTGTGATCTACACCCCCTTTTATACTTATAAGTTTGCCCATGGTTGTCACAATTTATTGTGATAATAATGGTGCAGTTTTAAACTTGAAGGAATCACAAGTCCATAAGCAATTAAACACATTAAGCGCAAGTACCACCTGTTACGAAAAATTGTATGATGAATGGAAGGTTGTTGTCACCTAGATTGCATCAGATGATAACCTAGTAAATCCTTTTACAAGGACCTTAAGGTGAAAGCTTTTGATGGTCATGTAGTGGGAGTGGGAATCAAGTGTATGGCAGTGGTCTTGACAGCATAGTCTTTTAGTATAAGTGGGAGATTTTTGGATTGTACACTTAAAGCCTATCTTTAGTATGAATAATGTTATAATAGTTTATTTAAAATGAGAATCATTGATCAAATGATTGCGTCTTATAATATATTTATATGTCCGATGCAATAGTGCACTTACTTTATACTGTAGATAATATGTTGTGCAACAACACGCGGAAGATCATATTATCGGTTTCCTTATAAATTATAAATGGATACTCACAACCAAGATAGACGAGGACTTTCTATCGAGATGGTTGTAGTATGATTTGGTATTAGTTTGTCTTGACTATAAAATCACATTAGTGCACTTTGTGCATTGAGGATGACCGCTTTAGATCGTTCTACTTATACTGACTATATAGGAGAACTAGATCTCAGTTATTATGAATGTTCATGCTCTTAATCCCAATACAATAACCTCTACACGTTAGGCAGTATGTATTTCTTTGATTCATCAATGGGTGGGATATACATATATTTAAATCAACAAACTCGGCGAGTTGGGACATAGTGCTATCTATATGGTGTGTTGTTGATTGTAGAAGAAATCCGTGTCCTATTAAATAGATTGATGATGTCCCCTTGAGGAGCTCATAAGGATTATCATGTAAACCATGCAGGTTGATTTATTCCGGCATGATAATGAGGTTGAGTGGTACTACTCTCGGATGAGATATTAATTAATGGAGTTGTCAGTAACTTAATTAATTAATGGGCATTGTATATCTTAAACATGGGGAGACTAATGGGCTCATAATAAGAAGAAGCCCAAAATGTAATTTTAGGATTAGAGCGGCAGTGCATCAATAATATTTTAGTGGAATATATTGTTATTGTTGGACTTAAAAGTATAAGTTTTGGGCTAAACTTGGATAATTAAACCCAATGAAGGCCCGACTTTAATTTCTCCTCCTGGTCCCTACTGTAGCCCATATATAAGTCATCTCAGCTATCCAGAAGCCCAAATTATGAGACACACCTAACCGTGAGTATGGTAGATAGAACAGCAGATTGAGAGGATTTTGGAGATCGTTGCCCACACGATGTCAAGATTGGACTTGGGAATACAGTAGAAGATCAAGAGATTTTTTGCTTTTGCTATTCATCAAATTCCATGATTTTTCTAAAATTGTGTGGAAATCCAAACTAAACTTGTGATACACAGTTGGAAACACACGGAAGAGAGCATCGTTTTAATGCATAGATCACTAAAATCAGAGACTGGATGAGAGAGTTATGCCAAAAATAGTAAAGTTGCGCATACTGCCGGCGAGAATTCATGTTCTTCTTCAACATACCTGGTGAAAGGTAATACGTTTCTATATTTTTGCTTCTGCTGATTTAGAAATGCATGGAATCCTAACGGTTCACGTTAACTAAATGATAGAATGCCAACAATCACTTGTCAAGGGTTGTTTTGGTTCAGTGTTCGATTTATGATGCGTGTTTTCTTTGCACACAAAATTAATCCCCAAGTATTAAGGATATCAATTGCAGCTTAGCAAGCAACCAAATGAATATCGAACCTAAGGGACGGCGTATTATCAATTTAATTACTTACTAAATTAGTTAAGACAAGTTGGCAATTAAGTTTGAGGTTTGAATTATTAATCTACTAACAAAAATATTAAATAATAATTAAAATAAAAGATCACTCGAAAAATACGAAAGTGGATCAAGTAGGAGAATAGGTAGCTCTAGGGTAATCTAGTTTCACTCATTAATTTTTCTCTCGTGTGTTGATATCCGACTCTGCATGTGGAATATGGACGCATCACTAAACCATGCATATCTACTCTATAGACACAAGTAAACATGCATGTAAAACGTGTGAATAACTTCGGAGCAAGAGATATAATTCCACCCCCCTTTCTAGGTACTATCAGTATAAATATTTATTTCCCTGGCCAATTGGAACTCTAACCCGATATGATCTTCTTTATAGGTACTATAAAATTATCCTTTTTATCCTACTTAATAACCCGAATTCAATTTAATTAATAAATATTCATATATGATAGTTCCAATGAAGTTTCGTAGTCCCCTCACTTAGAATCATAACATGGAATCCTGGTCAACAGTGAACACACTCAATCTACAACTATGATATATATTCAGACTCTATATACCAATTGAAGATGCACAAAAAGACCGTGAATACGGATTAATAAAGCACAATCATACATAAAATAAATCCACAAGTAGTGTTGTGCGTAGTTTACACACGAACGTTCAATTTATTCGTGCAAACCTTCACAACCCTAGTTCTACCAAAAAGGCTCTAGTCAATGATGTTACAAAGAACAATCATGGGAGTTGGATAGATCTTACCCGGATGTATGGAAAATTACAAGATAAATTAGGAAACGAAATAAATCCTAGATGCGGGAGTCGCTTCCTTCTCCGTCTTGAATTTTCCTCTTGGTTCTCCTCTTAATTCCACATACGAATCTTCAAAGTGATGGATAGATGGAGAAAAGGATGTGGATGATGGTCGGGGGGTGATCCCCCCTTGTTGGGTGTAGTATTGTTGTGGCCTCTCTCGTATTCAATATATTCTAATCTCCCCTTAATGGTGTGATCTACACCCCCATTTATACTTGTAAGCTCTCCTTATAAGCCTTGGAATGAGCTTTTTGAGTGATCACACGCATTGAGGGTTTAAAAATATGAATATGGTAAGTTTTTGCACGTCAATTCGACCACGAAGCTAGGTCAAATTCACCTCTCCTGGTCAAATCACCCACTGGAAGCTTCAGACACCGGATTCTAGCTTCAGATGCTGGATTCGACCAGCACAGCAGGTCGAATTGAGGTGTCATGGTCGAATTGCTTTTTTAGCCGTCCAATTCGACCAGGATTCGACCACATGGTCAGGTCAAATTCAAATGTTGTGGTCGAATTGTCTTGTGCAGTCTCACCGTTTCGCATATAACTTCCACATCCGAGCTCTAATTTGAGTGATTCTTATGCTCACGTGATCGTCTCTTCCTTGGATTTCTATCCATATAAAGAACAGAAGAAAAATTTAAGATTTGAATGTGCAACAAGCCAAGGAAAGTAGCTCAACAATTATGTTCGGCAAAGCTCGCGCGACGTCACCATTGCGATCATAACTTCCTCATTTGGAATCCGATTGAGGTGTTTTTTATGCCAAATCAACCCTCATTTCAGTGGCTTTCCAACCAAGTATCACACCAATAGTTTTGATCTCCACAACAACACAGAAAATTATGAAATTTGGATGTGCGTTTTCAGCATTCTTGCATAAGTTGCACCTTTTCTCCAACTTTGCACTTTTGATCCTTTTTCTACCTAAAACACAATAAAACACCTCAAGTGCATCTTTTTCTCACATATATTGAATATAAGATACTTGTGCAAATATATAACAATAATTCTCATCAAAAAGGTGTTAAATTGGACACTCAAACACGTTAATTTCCACTCTCAATAATTCCCCAAACTTACCCGTTACTCGTCCCGGGGCAATAAAATAAAAATAAAGAGAGAGAGATAGTATGAAAATTAACAGGGAAACAAGAATTATAATCTATACCCCATTCAAAATACAATTGTCCTCAACTTAGGTCATGCAACTCTCATTACATATAATAATCAATTCATAGCATACAAGTTAAGACAATCACCACCAATTCAAATGCTCAATTGACATATTCTCACAGGAAGTATATATCACTCGCACTCAAATGTAAAACATGTACACTTACGGGTTAAGGTGTTTACTCTCAGATTCAATTCAAGTGCATGCGTAACCATAAGCTTGCCAAAAGTGTCAAACTCTCCACCACTAAAAGGTATGACTCGGTAATAGGATCAAAAAGGACTTTTCTTCTGGATGTAATGTTGGCTCTTTGGTTAAGGTAGGAAATATATGGACAAGTGACTCAAAATTTCGGATCAATCAAGCGTGCACTCCATCATGATCTTCCATTCTTCTTATTCACTTTAATTAAGCACATCCTCCTCAACTCTTCAATTTTTTTGTTCAAGCATAACATTTTTTCTTTCTTTTTCTTTCCTTTATTTTCTTATTTTTTCCTCTCTTGAGGTACCAGTTTCGGGCACTACCTCTAACATCTCGGGTACCAGTTTTGGGCACTACCCCTAAGTAACTTATTTTCAAGCTCATAATCACTTGGACAACTCCAAATATTTTATTTCTTCCAAACTCCATCAAAATCAACTTCACAGACCTTGACAGCATTTAATTCTCTACTAAATATAAGAATTTAAGGCTCCAATAGGATATCAAAGTAGCTATCTTAGTAGGTTGCCAAAGAAATAAGACTTTTAGGCTCAACGAGCCTAACTATGGATAAACATCATTCGGTAGGAAATTATTTGGCTAAGTGACTCATAAATTCAAGGATGACCTTAAATCATCTCCCATCATCTAACACACATGTAGTTTCAAGTAAGACAAGAGGGAAGTTCTAGAATACACACACAAGAATGATACTCACCAGAAAAAAGTATCATGTGATTATGTACATGATCAACTAGGCTCAAAATCTCACAAGGGTTTTAACAAGTAACAGAGCACTTTTCATGGTAAGCAATATCCCACAAGTACACATAGAACTTCATACCACAATATACTTAAGTACACTTCCTTCATCAATTTCAAAAGCATATGAATTTCATGCATAATTTAAAGAAAAGCTCACATGGATCACCATCTTAAATTAATCCTTTCACTCCTACAAATTAAAAGCACACATAAAAATTAGAATAAGGAAACGAGGGCACTAGATTTTTATCCTTCAAAGTATGCACAAGTTCCTTGAGTTGTTCAACTCGGTCAGGTCAAGCCTCAACGTAGAACTCGTCTTGCCACTCTCCTACCTTTTTCTATCATCAAAGCTCAACATCATCACAGGATTCATCAATAATAAATAGGAGAATTAGACCAAAGAATCAACTGACTATCATATCGACTCCACACACTAGACACACCACTGAATACTAGGAAAATTACAAAAAATCGACACATCAAAACTAATTAAAGTTTCAATATACAGCAAAAAATCAACTCCCTTAGCAAACATTACAAAGAAAAGATTATACTCTTGGTGCTTCAATGAGGTAAGAACATTACACCCCCCAAACTTAGTAAAAACGTAAGTTGAAACTAAGTTTGAAAAGAGATGTTATTACCGAATAGTAAGCACCTTAAATATAAAAATTTCTTACTCACACGAAATAAATAAAGCAATAAAACAGAAGGACAAGCCCCCAATAGGCGCTCATATTTAACGTCGGAGAGTCACGACGGATGTAACCTTTGTAGGCTACTGGATCAGAGGATAATCTTCTTGCATCCTCACCTTCAAATACTTTCTTTCCCTCTTCTTGTCTACATTCACCACCTCACCTTTCTTAATAACAAGTGTATGATCCTCAGAATTTCCTTCTTCCAATGGCTGTCTAGATTCTTCCTTGTCAATCTTACACTCAAATTTAGAGTCATCTACCTTAGAAAAATCAAGATTACACAAGTTAGAAAGCACATCAATGCTTTTGCACGATTGAGTCTCCATGGGCATCTTCATTGCATGATCAAGAGAGAAAACCACATCTTTATTATCCTTCTGCAGTCTAAGCTTCTCGGCTCTCAACTTCTTTGCTCTTTCCTACTTCTTCTCCATTGTAAGCTCAGTATTCCGCTCATGTAATGGTAGTGGAGTAAAATCAACATCATGTGGAGGAGCATTTGGCGCGGAAAATGGTGCAGAACGGTTGGGTTCGACATGGATTCGACCAGGGCTACTAGTCGAATTGGGTGAATAGTGGTCGATTTGTGCACCTGGAAGTCCATTCTCTCCCTGTTTGCTCGATTCGACCATGATTCGACCAGTCTGGTCGAATTTTAGTGCTCCTGGTCGAATCGAGCTTCTGTATGATTTTTGTCCTCCGATTCGACCTGAATTTGACCTGTGGGCCTGGTCGAATTGAATATGTGCTAGTTGAATTGGGCTTCTAAAGAAACAGAGTGCTCCGAAGGGTGCAATTTGACCTGGATTCAACCAGATGGTCTGGTCGAATTGAATTCCCCTAGGTTGAATTGAGGCCCTGTTGCTTTCGGACCACGTCCAGTAACTCATTCGACCTCCCCTGCTGAATTCGACCTGTGGTTTTGGTCGAATTGAGCTCTTGACATCTCAAATTTCGATCTCGGCCTCATTGGTCATCATACTGTGTTCCAGACCTTAATGTGATGGCTTTATCTTCCAATTTTTGTGTCAATTGATTCACATTCGTGGTCATCTACCCCATATTCAAAGTAAGGTCCTTCAACTGCTTAGATAAATCTACATGATCAACATTCATGGTATCCTCAAGACAATCAATCCTTGCAACGTTCTCAGCCATGTATCGATTGAAGGTATCTTCAACACTCTTCACTTCTTGATGCTTCATACTAGGCCCCATTTGTGTCAATTCTGTGATTTGCCTTTGCTGGAATTCTAATAGCTTGTTGATGTTAGCTAGACTAGATACGATCTCATCATCTCTATTCGGCTTCACCACTTGATGTTCAACCTGCGCCACCTTGGCAAGTACATATGATCCTCTATCTCTTTCTGTAGGCTAGTCACGTGAATTCATATAGATGTCTTCAAACAATTTTTCAGCTTCAAGTGTTGTCTTTGATAACAACGCTCCTCCTGATGATGCATCAATAAAAATACGCGACTCATAATCGAATCCATAGTAAAAGATAATTATGTATTCAGCCTTAGACATCCCATGCTGTGGGCACCTCCTGAGCATGTCTTTGAACCTGTCCCATGCCTCATAGAACTTCTCATCCTGATTCATCACAAATTGAGTGATCTTTTGCTTCATTCTTAATATCCTTGAGGGTGGCATGTATCTCTCCAAGAACTTCTGCTGCAGTTTGTCCCATTTAGTGCATTCTGTGGCATCAATAATCTCATACCAAGCTTCTGCCTTATCAATTAAAGAGAACTTGAATAGGGCGATCGGTCTAGCATTATCATTAGCTCCAGCTCCTTTTTGAGTGTTTGCATAATCAAGAAATCTTCGGAGATGCTGATATGGATCTTCAAAACAACCTACAGAAAAGGAATTCTTTTCCACCATATTAATAAGAGCGGGATGTATCTCAAAATCATCATCTTGCCCCTTGCTCCTATCAACCCTATGTTGCCAATCCCATAGTTCGTGAAAATTTCACGTATGGCAACATTATTTGGATTCTGCCTTGCTCCGGTCATGTTTAGCTCAATGTGTTATTCTTTCCTTTCCTTCCTCTCATTTTCCTAGTGCACAAGTACCTCAGAAAAATTTAAGGTTAGATAGAAAAAAATAATCACAAATAAAAGTCTTAATCAACTAGAAATAATAAACTAATAATAACAGCCGTCCCCGGCAATGAGGCCAATAACTTGATGCACGTTTTCTTTGAACGCAAAATTAATCCTCAAGTATTAAGGATATCAATTGCAGCTTAGCAAACGACCAAGTGAATATCGAACCCAAGGGACGGCGCATTATCAATTTAATTATTTACTAAATTAATTAAGACAAGTTGGCAATTAAGTTTGAGGTTTGAATTATTAATCTACTAACAAAAATATTAAATAACAATTAAAATAAAAAAATCACTCAAAGAATACGAAAGTGGATCAAGTAGGAGAATAGGTAGCTCTAAGGTAATCCAGTTTCACTCATTAATTTTCCTTTCATGTGTTGATGTCCGACTCTGCTTGTGGAATATGGACGCATCACTAAACCATGCATATCTACTCTATAGACACAAGTAAATATGCGTGTAAAACAAGTGAATAACTTCGGAACAAGAGATATAATTCCATCCCCCTTTCTAGGTACTATCCGGATTAATTTTTCCCTGGCCAATTGGTACTCTAACCTGATATGACCCTTTATATGTACTATAAAATTATCCTCTTTATCTTACTTAATAACCCGAATTCAATTCAATTAATAAGTATTCATATATGATAGTTCTAATGAAGCTTTGGAGTCCCCTCACTTAGAATCATAACATGGAATCTTGCTCAGCAGTGAACGCACTCAATCTACAACCAAGATATATATTTAGATTCTATATACCAATTGAAGATGCACAAAACGACCGTGAATCCACAAGTAGTGTTGTACGGAGTTAACACATGAAAGTTCAATTAATTCGTAAAAACCTTCACAACCTCAGTTCTACCAAAAAGGCTCTAGCCAATGATGTTGCGAAGAACAATCATGGGAGTTGGATAGATCTTACTCGAATGTTTGAAAAATTACAAGATCAATTAGAAAATGAAATAAACCCTAGATACGGGAGTCGTCGCGTCCTTCTCCGTCTTGAATTCTCCTCTTGGTTCTCCTCTTGATTCCACAGATGAATCTTCAAAGTGGTGGATGGATGGAGAAAAGGATGTGGATGATGGTCGGGGGGTGATCCCCCTTATGGGTGTAGTATTGTTGTGGCCTCTCTCATATTCAATATATTCTAATCTCCCCCTAATGGTGTGATCTACACCCCCTTTTATACTTATAAGCTATCCTTATAGGCCTTGGAATGGGCTATTTGAGTGATCACATGTATTGAGGGTATAAAAATACGGATATGGTAAGTTTCCGCACGTCAATTCTGTTAGATTTGTATACTAAAAGCCTTGCTTTTGTATTGAACAATGTAATAACGATTTTATTTGAAATGAGAATCATATGATCAAACTGTTTTGCATATTATAAATTATTTATTTATATGTTTGTGCAAAAGTCCATTTACTTTATACTGTAGATAATATGTTGTGCGACAACACGCGGAAGATCATATTATCAGTTTCCTTATAAAGTATAAACAGATGCTCACAACCGAGATAGACGGGGACTATCTATCGGTATGGTTGTAGTGTGGTTTGGTATTAGTTTGTCTTAACTATAGAACCACATTAGTACACTGCTTTGTGTATTGAGTAGGACCGTCTGAGATCGTTCGACTTGTACTGTCTATATAGAAGAACTTGATCTCTGTTATTATGGATGTTCGTGCTCTTAATCCCTATACAATAACCTCGACACGTAAGGCATTATATATTTCTTTGATTCATCAATGGGTGAGATTTAAATGTATTAAATCAACAAACTCGGTGAGTTGGGAAGTAGTGTTGTCTCTATGGTGTGCTGTTGATTGTAGAAGGAATCCGTGTCCGTCATAGGTTGATGATGTCCCCTTGAGGAGCTCATAAGGTTTATCATGTAAATCTTGCAAGTGAATTAATTTCCGACATGATAATAAGGTTGAGTGGTACTACTCTCGGATGAGATATTAATTAATTGGAGTTGTCAGTAACTTAATTAATTAATGGGCATTGTATATCTTAAACATGGGGAGACTATCGGGCTCATAATAAGAAGGAGCCCAGAACGTAATTTTGGGATTGGATGGGTAGTGCAATAATAATATTTTAGTGGACTATATTATTATTATTGGATTTAATTAAAAGCTTTGGGCTAAGCTTGGTTAATTAAATCTGATTGAGGCCCAGCCCAATTTCTCCTCCTGGTCCCTGCAGTAGCCCAAGTATATAAGTTATCTCAGTTCCTAATAACCTAAGTCTGCGCCACTTACGTAGAAAAAGATCACGAACAGATTGAGAACTCTCTGGGGATTGTTGACCACACAACACCAGAGAGTTGACTTTGGGTAATACTATAGAAGATCAGAGGTGTTCTTCTCAGATTATCATCCACTACACCAACCCAGAAGTCAGGTAATTGTTTTATGCTTCCGCTGTAACGTGATTTTCTATTTTTCTTATTGAATCATGTTCACCATAAGATCCAATTGCCATCAATTGGTATCAGAGCCTTATTTCTTGGTGAAACGTGATTTGTAAGAATTAGTTTCTGTGATTATTTGATTAATTGTTTTAATCTGGCTTTAATCACATGTTAATTGATCCTTTTCGTGTGTTCAAACTGGAGTCAGATTGACTTGTTTATTTGATGTGATGTGTGTTTTTTTTACACTGTACACACAATAGTCATACACAATAGTCAGCAATCTGTATTTTTTGTATCACACACACGCACACTGCTCAATGTGTGTTCTTCCCGACGGCGCGGTGGTGATGATTCCAAGACGAGTCGGCGTCAACGACTGGCGGAATCGAGGCGACGGTGCGGCGGTGATGATTCCAAGATGAGTCGGCGTCAACGACTGGTGGAATCGAGGCGACGGCGCGGCGGTGATGATTCCAAGACCAGTCGGCGTCAACGACTGGCGGAATCGAGGCGACGACGCTTATGCCGAGAATGGCGGCCCCAATTCATGGTCGATCGTCGCAGAGAAAGCGTGGCGGCGCCACTGTGTTTGCTCCCGGGTACATTCGTGGCGGAGTTCGACAGAGGGATCCGATTGAGATCCACCCGATCCCGGTCGAATCGGAGCAGATCGATGCTGCCTCTGAAGCGTGGACTGCATCGGCGGTCTGGACGCAGACGGGGGTGGAGGAAATCATCAGATTGGCGAGGGTAGAGTGCAGCTGGTCTGTCTGTGGCGTTGCGCGGCGGTGCGAGGCGGCGCTGGTCGATGCTGCTGCGAGGTCTCCGGTGCGGAGCCAGCACGGCAGTGGGCGGAGGAAGCGATTCCGGTGGACTGATGGCGCGACAGTGTACGGCTGTGGGCGCGGCCGCCGGTTGCCGCAGCGGTATTGTTTCCAGCCATCGACTGCTGGCAGTGAAGCTATGGCTGGAAGGAGACTGCGGCCGGAAGCTGCTCGGCGACGGGCCAACGGTGAAATTCCGGTGGTCGTTTGGCAGCGCCACTGGAGACAGCAGCTCGGCGGTGACTGGTTGCACCTGTGTCCCTGCAGGATGAAGAGAAGGTGGCGGCGGTTCTTCCTAGGGCTTCAGTCCTTCTTGGGCTTGTGTCTGTTGTTGGGCTTGTTGTGATTAAGTGATTGTTGGGCTCAATTTTGTTTTAATTATTGGGCCCTATTTTGATTGCTGTTTTTTTTATTTATTGTTGGATTTGTTTTGGGCCATTTTTTATATTGGGCTGTTTTTCCTCATGCTGAAATAAGCAGGATGAATGGGCTTTATTTATTTTAAATTGGGCTGCTCATTTTATGCTAATTATGTTTGGGATTGCTGGGCCCATTATTGATCCAACAGTTTTGTGCAATTAATTTTTATATATAATTGATTTAATTGTTTTGCTTGACAATTAATTGTTATATATGTGAAAGGCATGTTCTATGTGATTTATTTAATTTTAAATTACTTTAATAGAAGCATGCTAAGTTGTATATTTTATTATGAAATATTATATGCATGTTAAAAACCCTCTGTGCTAAATAACTAAGTGGGAGAGGGGATTGGTATATAAATTCCCATGGCCTCCATTATTGGTTTGTAAGTGATGTGAGTAAACTTGCGCATTGGCATTAGAGCCTTCCTCCGTATCGGATGAGTTTGTTCACGGATCACTGGTACAAACTTCTTTAAGATAATCGTAGGAAGTTATCTGAGCGCGTGTGTACTTCTCCATCTGTAAGGCACACAAGCTTGGGCCGCGGACTTGGGATTAAATAATGGTATACACTTAGGTGTAAATAATATGTATCCTCCCTATCGGAGTCACTGTTGTTATTTGCATGGCTAAATAGAAACCGACTATTAATTATTTTATCATAAAGTTAGGTTGACAAATGAAATTATTGGGTAAAACCTTCTCTTGTAAATGTTCGGGTTTGTATACGTCCACACTATCGTGGCATGCAAATTCACGGTGCTTGAGATGTTGGTGAATTTTATTTTATATTGTTTTGAGGAATTCAATATAAATTGATAAATTCGAAGTGTTTGATCTATTTATTTAATTATGATTCTCAGGATTTTCAAATGGCACTCAACTCACTTTCTGTAATACTTAAAGAGCAAAAACTTACTGGTACAAATTATGTCGACTGGAAGCGAAACATGGACATTGTTTTAACTGCTGAAGATTATATATGTGTTCTCTCTGAGGAATGTCCTCCGGAACCTAATGATGACTCTACCGAAGAGCAAAGAAATGCTTATAATAAGTGGACCAAGGCTGATAGGATGGTTAAATGCTACATTTTGGCTTATATGTCAAATGTGCTTCAGACTCAGCATCAAGCCATGGAGACCGCCTATGATATGATGCATAATCTTAAGGAACTCTTCGGACATCAGAGTCGTCCTGCTAGGTCGAAGGGCATGTCGGTCTTGATGAATACCAAATTGGCTGAGGGTACTCCCGTAAGGGAACATGTCCTCAGGATGATGGGCCAACTCAATGAGTTGGAAGTTCTTGGAGCTGAAATCGATGGGGAAACCCAGGTCGATATCATACTCCAAAGCTTGCCTAGGAGTTTTGAGCAGTTTCGCCTGAACTATGGTATGAACAAACATTTGTACACATTGGCGGAACTTCTGACAGAACTTGTGGCGGCGGAAGAACTGTTTCGTAGACCTCCTCAAGTTCATGTTGCTGAATATGCTGCTCATCCTAGGCCGAAAGGCGGTAGGAAGAAAAAGAAACAAGGAAATTCAGCACCGGTGAACCAAGTGAAAGCAAAGACTGGTGCGGTCAAGAAGCCTAAAGGCAAGTGCTTCAAATGCAAGCAGCCGGGACACTACAAGGCAGACTGCCCTCTTTTGAAGGGGAACAGGAATGGTAAGTCTTATGTACTAGTTGTTGAATCATGTTTAGCGGCTGTATCTGCTGACACTTGGTGTGTAGATACGGGAGCCACTGACCATGTCTGCAATTCTTTGCAGGGGTTCCACCAAACCCGACAGCTCAGTGATGGAGAGATTACTATACTCATGGGAAATGCTACAAGAGTAGCAGCTGTTGCAGTGGGAGACGTCTATTTATCTTTTAATAAGAATAAAACTCTTGTTTTGAGGAATTGTCTTTATGTACCTCATTTTAGAAAGAATTTAATTTCAGTTTCTAAATTGTTTATGGATGGATATTCTGTTTCTTTTAATGACAAAGTTGTTTTAAGGAAAAATGGAATTTTTATCTGTGATGGTGCATTGATAGATAATTTGTATACTCTTAATCCAATTACTCCCACAGTGCAACAAATTGAAATAAATGATACATCTACTAATAAGAGAAAAGAACCTTCTAAAATGAATCAAACATATCTTTGGCATCTAAGACTAGGTCATAATAACTTGAGTAGGATTCAAAGGTTGATAGCTGATGGACCTCTGAGTTCATTAGTAGGGGAAAATTATCCAACTTGCGAATCCTGCTTGGAAGGAAAAATGACAAAAAGGCCTTTCAAGGCAAAGGGGCATAGAGCCAAGGATTTGTTGGAATTGATTCATTCTGATTTATGTGGTCCTATGTCTGTCCAGGCAAGAGGTGGTTTTGAATATTTCATCACTTTCATTGACGATTATTCAAGATACGGATATATTTATTTGATGCGCCGCAAGTCTGAATGCTTTGATAAATTCAAAGAATACAAGGCTGATGTGGAAAAGCAACTTGGAAAATATATCAAAACACTACGATCTGATCGTGGTGGTGAATATCTCTTGGGAGAGTTTAGGAATTATTTATCGGAAAATGGGATTGAATCCCAATTTTCTGCACCGGGCACACCCCAGCAGAATGGTGTAGCGGAAAGTAGGAATAGGACTCTTATGGAAATGGTAAGATCAATGATGAGTTATTCGGAATTACCAAATTCATTTTGGGGACACGCCTTAGAAACAGCGGCTTACATTCTAAACTTAGTACCTTCTAAATCGGTAGCCTCCACACCCACAGAACTGTGGACCGGGCACAAGCCTAGTCTGAAACATGTTCGGATTTGGGGTGCTCCGGCACACGTGTTAAAGGCAGATGCTGATAAGTTAGAATCACATACTGATGTTTGTCTATTTATAGGGTATCCTAGAGGAACGAAGGGTGGTTTATTTTATAGTCCCAAGGACCAAAAGGTGATCGTGAGCGCGAATGCCAGATTTTTGGAAGAGGATTATATAATGGATCATAAACCCATGAGTAAAATTGTTCTAGAAGAAGTTAGAGGGGAAACACCAAATATAATACCAATTGTGCAAGAGGATATACCACAGGACACTGCACCGCGTGTCACACATGATACACAAATACCTGCGGAGCCTCGTCGTAGTGGAAGGGTTGCCAGACAACCGGATAGATTCATGGGATTGGGAGAGTCATCCGACTTGGTCCCAGGTGAACATGAAATTGACCCATGGAATTACAACGAGGCACTGCAGGATAAAGATGCTCAATTATGGCAAAACGCAATGAAATCTGAGATAGAATCCATGTATTCTAATCATGTCTGGGAGCTTGTAGAGCCACCTAATGGTGTAAAAGCTATTGGATGCAAGTGGATCTATAAGAGAAAAAGAGGATCTGACGGTAAGGTGGAAACCTTTAAAGCAAGGCTTGTGGCTAAAGGATATACTCAGAAAGAAGGAATCGATTATGAGGAAACCTTTTCGCCCGTGGCCATGCTTAAGTCAATCCAGATTCTTTTGTCTATTGCTGCTCATATGGATTATGAGGTATGGCAGATGGATGTCAAGACAGCTTTCCTAAATGGAAGTCTTGAGGAAAACATCTATATGAAGCAACCAGAGGGTTTCATTGCAAATGGCGAAGAGCATCTTGTGTGTAAGCTTAAAAAGTCCATTTATGGATTGAAACAAGCTTCAAGATCTTGGAACATCCATTTTGATGAAGTAATCCAGTCATATGGATTTATTCAATGTCCGGATGAATCATGTGTATACAAGAAGTGTGACGGAAATGTAGTGGTATTTCTTGTACTCTACGTGGATGATATTCTGCTCATTGGAAACAATATAAAGGTATTGTCGGGCGTAAGGGTATGGCTGTCCAAGCAATTTGAGATGAAGGACTTGGGAGAGGCCGGACACATTCCTGGGATCAAATTAATAAGGGATCGCAAGAAAAGAATGTTGTGCTTATCCCAAGCTTCATATATTGATACAATCCTGACTCGTTTTAGCATGCAAGATTCCAAGAAAGGTTTTCTACCTTTCAGACATGGAATACCTCTATCTAAGGAAATGTGTCCTAAGACGCAACATGAAATAGAGGCAATGAAGCTAGTCCCTTATGCTTCGGCAGTGGGAAGTCTCATGTATGCTATGCTATGTACGAGACCAGATATCTGTTATGCCGTGGGCATGGTCAGTAAGTATCAAAGTAATCCAGGACAAGGGCATTGGACTGCGGTAAAGCATATTTTGAAGTACCTGCGAAGGACTAGGGATTATGTGCTGGTTTACCGGGCAGATACTTTGTTACCTTTGGGTTATACTGATTCGGATTTCCAGTCAGATAGGGATGCTAGTAAATCCACCTCGGGTTATGTGTATACTCTTGGAGGAGGAGCCGTAATATGGAGGAGTGTAAAGCAGAAATGCGTTGCGGACTCTACCATGGAAGCTGAATATGTAGCAGCCTCTGAGGCAGCTAAAGAATCAGTATGGCTCAGGAACTTCTTAATGGACTTGGATGTGATTCCTGGTTTGCCCAAAGCAATCACAATTTATTGTGATAACAGTGGTGCAGTAGCAAACTCGAAGGAACCACGAGCACATAAGACGAGTAAAGACATTGAGCGTAAGTACCACCTGATACGAGACATCATTAAAAGAGGGGAAGTCGTTGTTGCTAAGATAGCATCTGAGGATAACCTAGCTGATCCTTTTACTAAGAGCCTTCCAGCGAAAGCGTTCGATGGGCATGTAGAAGGAATGGGGATTAGATGCGTGTCAGCAGATAAGGCAGCGTAGTCTTTTAGTATAAGTGGGAGATTGTTAGATTTGTATACTAAAAGCCTTGCTTTTGTATTGAACAATGTAATAACGATTTTATTTGAAATGAGAATCATATGATCAAACTGTTTTGCATATTATAAATTATTTATTTATATGTTTGTGCAAAAGTTCATTTACTTTATACTGTAGATAATATGTTGTGTGACAACACGCGGAAGATCATATTATCAGTTTCCTTATAAAGTATAAACAGATGCTCACAACCGAGATAGACGGGGACTATCTATCGGTATGGTTGTAGTGTGGTTTGGTATTAGTTTGTCTTAACTATAGAACCACATTAGTACACTGCTTTGTGTATTGAGTAGGACCGTCTGAGATCGTTCGACTTGTACTGTCTATATAGAAGAACTTGATCTCTGTTATTATGGATGTTCGTGCTCTTAATCCCTATACAATAACCTCGACACGTAAGGCAGTATATATTTCTTTGATTCATCAATGGGTGAGATTTAAATGTATTAAATCAACAAACTCGGTGAGTTGGGAAGTAGTGTTGTCTCTATGGTGTGCTGTTGATTGTAGAAGGAATCCGTGTCCGTCATAGGTTGATGATGTCCCCTTGAGGAGCTCATAAGGTTTATCATGTAAATCTTGCAAGTGGATTAATTTCTGGCATGATAATAAGGTTGAGTGGTACTACTCTCGGATAAGATATTAATTAATTTGAGTTGTCAGTAACTTAATTAATTAATGGGCATTGTATATCTTAAACATGGGGAGACTATCGGGCTCATAATAAGAAGGAGCCCAGAACGTAATTTTGGGATTGGATGGGTAGTGCAATAATAATATTTTAGTGGACTATATTATTATTATTGGATTTAATTAAAAGCTTTGGGCTAAGCTTGGTTAATTAAATCTGATTGAGGCCCAGCCCAAT
Organism: Pogostemon cablin; assembly: GCA_023678885.1. NCBI lineage: Eukaryota > Viridiplantae > Streptophyta > Magnoliopsida > Lamiales > Lamiaceae > Pogostemon > Pogostemon cablin. The sequence continues at coordinate 15,203,232 of CM042953.1, read as the reverse complement.
TTCTCCTCCTGGTCCCTGCAGTAGCCCAAGTATATAAGTTATCTCAGTTCCTAATAACCTAAGTCTGCGCCACTTACGTAGAAAAAGATCAGGAACAGATTGAGAACTCTCTGGGGATTGTTGACCACGCAACACCAGAGAGTTGACTTTGGGTAATACTGTAGAAGATCAGAGGTGTTCTTCTCAGATTATCATCCACTACACCAACCCAGAAGTCAGGTAATTATTTTATGCTTCCGCTGTAACGTGATTTTCTATTTTTCTTATTGAATCATGTTCACCATAAGATCCAATTGCCATCAAATTTGACCACGAAGCTAGGTCAAATTAACCTCCCCTGGTCGAATTGCAGGTCGAATCACCCTACTGGAAGCTTCAGACACTTGATTCGAGCTTCAGGTGCTGGATTCGACCACCACAACAAGTCAAATTGAGATGCCGTGGTCGAATTGCTTCTTTCGTAGTCCATTTCAACCAGGATTTGACCACATGATCAGGTCGAATTCAAATGTTGTGATCGAATTGTCTTGTGCAGTCTCACCGTTTCGCGTATAACTTCCACATCCGAGCTCTAATTTGAGTGATTCTTGCGCTCACGTGATCCTCTCTTCCTTGGATTTCTAGGCATATAAATAACACAAGATAATTCTAAGATTTGTATATGTAACAAGCCACGGAAAGTAGCACAGTAATTATGTTCAGCACAGCTCGCGCGATGTCACCATTTCGATCATAACTTCCTCATATGGAATCCGATTGAGGTGTTCTTTACACTAAATCAACCCTCATTTCAGTGGATATCCAATCATGTACCACACCAATAGTTTTGATCTCCACAGCAACACAGATAAATTACAAAAGTTGGATGTGCGTTTTCAGTATTCTTGCACAAGTTGCACCTTTTCTCCAAGTTTGCACTTTTGATCCTTTTTTCACCTAAAACATAATAAATCACCTCAAATGCACCTTGTTCTCACATATATTGAGTATAAGATACTTTGTAAATATATAATAATAATTCTCATTAAAAAGGTGTTAAATTGGACACTCAAACACGCTAATTTCCACTCTCAACAGTTTGGATGGTTCTTCCCTCCACAAGTATACTTTGTTCGTGCAATAATATGGCCAACACACATACCCTCTTTACCGGCACGTGTGGCCCATAATGAGGATTACAATGATAATATGTCGTAGTGTGTTATCATGGGTGTAGTAAATGTATTGCAATCAACAAACGAATTTCAATTATCTATCACTTCACTAATGTAATATGAGATCAACACACGCTAACCAAACTCATTACAAACCTCATTGCTATCCGCTATAGAATAAATTCAAATAGGTGAATAAGAAAAATAATAGAAAAAGACAGAGCCCAACCAGCAAGGCTCCCTCATCTGAAGGTGCACATCCATCATCATATTGGGTTGCTAATACACTGTCGCCTGACTCCAGCTCAACTGAACCCATCTGATACGCCCAACAATGGTCAGAGTTTTATACATTTACTATACCCATGATAGCACGCTACGACATATTATCATTGGCAATTCTTATTATGTGCCACACATTCCGATGAAGAAGGTATGTGTGTGGCCATATTATTTCACTACCAAAGTATACTTATGGAGGGAAGAACCATCCAAACCGAACCCTGAACCATAACAACCCCTGGCAGGTGATGTTTCCCCACACCGGATGCAGTATTCATGCCACGGCAATGTTGCTCAACCAAATTAGCGATGTCAGTTCACCCTTCCAACGAAGTATATGTTTTGCAAACGGTGGGTGGCCGCAATTCACAAATCAATAGCCAGACACTATCTTATTTCAAGCTCCACCAAACGTTTGATCTCATTCTTAACTATATTCCTTATTGCCACAAGCAGGGTCCTCTGATCCACTGCACTCACTGGCATTCTGTAGTGCTTGCACTTGTCCAAAACCTGCGAATGTTTGAACTCCATCTCCCTGACCCTGTACATAAGACCGTCAATCCCAATAGACATAGATGATAGTTCCCTGCAAATCGCAATATTTTTGTCACCAAATGACTGCGGCAGTCCTGTTATGGCTATCGGTCCAATCCCACAAACCAAGGTTGCCGATGTGGTGCACCATCCGAGTGTTAATTTTCGGGGTCACCTCTACACTTTTTTGGGAGCTTGAGGATAGCACCCGAATCGATTCCCCATGTGGCCTGACTTTCACGGTTGATAGCCCCCCAATAGTATCATCGCAAGGGGTGCGTCCCGTATAGCTATGTCCCGTAACGTTCTGCAGTCACTCCCAATGGGATTGGGGTGGATGAATCCCGTTCCACATGGATATGGTAATCGCCATTGTCGGGAGTTTCGCCATTTAAGGCTTCACTACCACTCGCGTCCACCTCGACCAAGTAACACCTACCCATTCCATTGTTCAAAAATTTGAAATCATGGCTCACACGGTCCACATTTATCAGTAGACGGTCCTGTGTCTGTGGTTTGGAAACTCCTAGTGATTCCCCAAAAACATTCATCACAACAGCCTTGGAGGCCCCATAACCAACAATGTCAATTTGTCTTTCTTCACCTTTAGGATCCGCTGTAGCTGTTATGCGGTTGTGGAGTCCAAGGCCTTTGTTACTTTCTTCCCTAATTTTTCTATTTGCAAATGAATGTCCCTCCCCTTTGTGGCTGCCCCTATCGTGTGCTCCTGTACCTCAAAAATAATTCCCTGACATGGTCATGGGAGTTTTCTAGGTGAATGTGTCTCTCTTCTCCCGCCAAGGTAGTCGACCGATCGAAGCATTTCCAGGTCGTATTCATCGCTAAGTAGTTATGTGAGGTCATCACTGCACGTTATAGTCCGAAACCACTAATCCCCGGATTCCCAATTAGGCCTGAGTTTGAGGTACCACATCCACTCATAGAGTCTTTTACTCCTCTAGTGGATGAATCTGCTTACAATGTCTTCCTCACCATTCACTACCCCATCCGTTAGAGCACCATTCTCTATAGGATATTGTCCCATGTGACTTCCATCGCGAAAGAAATCTTCTTAGAAAGTGAGGGAGTTCCTTCATTGAGCAAAATGAAGGCTCTTCTAATGGAGTTTCACCTATCATCAACTGTACTCCCCATGCTGTCACTCTCAGGAGGTGTATGACCTGAGTAGGTAACTAATTCTTCCTTACTGTTTTATGAGGACACCGACGATGCACGGGCACGTTTCGAATCCCTCCTGCCATCCCCGCGGGAGGCAGGGAGAGAATTGCTGCTTCCTAGAATATGCTTGTGACTCCCCACCACAGACCCACTACCCTTGCCACCGGTGGTGCCGTTAGAATAAGAATTGGCCTTCTAAAGGTATCCCTCACCCATCCTCCTGGACCTTGTAATTGGTACCCATTCTCAAGCGACACCCCATGCCGCTCTAAGAAAATGTTTGTTATGATTTTGTACTCTTTATGTTGTGACTCTTTCCTAGACTTTTCTGTAAATCTGTCAAAAAGGAATCGACTCCAATTCACTGGCACACCTCTGGTCATGGCCATCATTAGGTTCCATCTGTGTTTGGTTCCTTTGTCATGCCCCTCCAATTCTACCTTCAACGGTCTTCATGATGATGTCATATAGGGTCGTGAAGTCCTCGTTAAGAACCCTATTACCCCATTTTGAGTACCCCAGGAAGTTGTAAGTGATGCTATGGTGCCTAATGATTTGCCAATCTTATTTCAAAGTGCTTGAGAAGTCTATAGAAGATAGGGTCTCACCGTCGACTGACAATCCAAGATGTCTGTGGTGAGTTTCAAGCGACACCTCCACATCCCTGCTCCCGATCCTCACTCAAAATGTGGCGTCGTCAATCATGAGACCTCTTGGAGCTTTGTCATAGAACTCGACGGCCAGCCTCTCATCATATAAATTTGGTTCTCGGGAGATCAGATCTGTTAGCATTCGATCGTTTAGTTAGCGTGAGCCATTAGGGTTCCATGTAAACTTAATCAACAGAAGTAATAGGTATTCAAAGTTTTCATTACCTTTCACCAGGGTATGTTGTTAAAGTACAGCTGCAGAGAACAACCTCTTGATCTTCTGTTGTATTCCTCAAGTTTAATCATGACATCGTATGGGCGACGATCTTCAGGATCTTCTCAATCTGCTTTCTCTCCTCTCTTTTACGTTGAAAACGGCGCAGAGTGAGGGTTCCAGGAAATTGAGATAACTTATATATGGGCTACAACAAGGACCAGAAGGTGAAATTCGAGTTAGGCCTCCATTGGCCTTAAGTATCCAAGCTTAGCCCAAAGCTTATACTTAAGTCCAATAATAATAATATAGTCCACTAAAATATTATTACTGCACTGCCGCTCCAATCCCATAATTACGTTATGGGCTCCTTCTTATTATGAGCCCAACAGTCTCCCCATATTTAAGATATATGATGAGTGTGTAAATTCACAAGTTTGGCGCTATGTTTTGTGCTAGTTTTGGAGAGTTTTGATGTGGAAATAGGTGGAAAACCTATATATATTGTGAAATAGCATGAATCATATGTTAGTGGAGCTATTTGAGTGTTTTCTTAACAAAAACGGAGTGAAAGAGCCAAGAATCGAAGAGACGGAGTCGAAGCCACGCGAACCGCCCAAGAAGTAGGTGGGTTCGACCTGGCTGGAGGAGGGTTCGACCTCTCCAGCAGGTCGAACCAACGTTGCTGGACAATACAGAGAAGGGTTCGACCATGACTCAGTTGGTTCGACCTGGCCATCAGGTCGAACCATGGTCGAACCAGTTTGCAAGAAGGAGGATTCGACCACGATGTTGGGGTTCGACTTGCCCGTTGGTCGAATCGGGAGCAAGAGTTGTCCAGTGCTGAGGTTCGACCTGGGGTTCGACCAAAACCTAAGTGGTTCGACCTGTCCAGAAGGTCGAACCTGTGCAGAATTCTTCCAGTAGCGGGGTTCGACCTGGGGTTCGACCTGTGGCTCGGGGTTCGACCTGCTTGACGTGGTCGAACCTGTGTGCGAGAACTTACCTTATCCGGATTTTCGAGGCCGAAACGCGTGAGATCACTTAGAAAGCCCATTCCAAGCCCTAGAGACGTGATTACAAGTATAAAAGGAGGCTCATACAGAGAATAAAGAGAGCTTTTGATCGTCAATCGTAGGAGAGACAAGAGTAGAGGTGGTGATCCATTCGGAGGGCTGTGACAGAGGTTCACTGAAGGTTCAAGTAAGAATGATTAATCTAACCATGATTGTTCCTAGATCAATCATGGACTAGAACCACCTTGGTAGTTCTAGGGTTATGAAAGTTTCATGATGTAATTCGTGTTTCGTGTGTAAAACTCCGTACAACACTACCTGTGGTTTGTTTTATATAAGATTGCATATTTAATCCATACTCATAGTCGTTTTGTGCATCAATGATCGTTGTGTAGAGTCTGAATACATAACATGGTTATTGATAGAGTGCGTTCACTACTGAGCAGGGTTTATTGTTATGATTCTAAGTGAAGGGATTCCGAAGTATTATTAGAACTGTCTTATATGAATATTCATGAATTGAATTGAATTCGGGTTGATGAATAGTACGAAGAGTATAACTTTATAGTACCTAAAAAGGGAGATCAAATCGGGTTAGATTCTAGACGTAGAAGATAATTGATTATGATAGTACCTAGAAAGGGGGGTGAAGCATATCTCTTGCTCCGATGTTATTCACACGTGTCAAGCGCATATTTACTTGTGTCTATAGAGTAAACTTGCATGGTCTAGTGATGCGTCCACAAACCACAGGGCAGAGTCGGACACCATCATACGAAAATACGAATTGCTAGTGAAACTGGATGACCCAATGAACTACCTATCATTCTTACCGATCACAACTCACTTCTCTCTACTTTTGCTATTTCTTTTGTTAATTCGATTAGAAGTTACTATCCATTAAACCTTTACAATTACCAACATAGTCTAAAATATACTAGAAGATCACAAAATTGATATTTACTCGTCCCGTGGGTTCGATATTGTAACTTGGTCATCTTCGCGACTACAATTGATATCCTTATACTTGAGGATTAATTTGTGTGTTGAGAAAACCCCTATCAAGTTCTTGGCGCCGTTGCCGGGGACGGCGTAAACTATTTTTTTTTGTATTATTTCTAGTTTATTAGGACTATTTACCTTGTTTTGTTGTTTTCTTTCTTATTCGTTTTAGGTGTATGCTCACAAGATCAAAGAAAGGTAATCTTGAACCGTATAATCCTGAGATTGGAGCATCATCAAGAAAGAAGAAAAAGAAGAAGAGCAAGGCAAAGGCAATAGACTCAACTGAAGCTCTGAATTTTGGAGTTGAGGTTGACGAGCAGATTTCGCAAGCGATTGAGGCTACAACTGAAGTTAATTTGGAAGTAGTAACAGTCAACATGGCAGCGAATCCGGATAATCTAGCCATCCGTGAGGTTTTCAGAAATAATGGGGCTGGAAATTATGAGCTTTTAGGAGCAAGGGGAACTAACACAGCGTTCGATCTTCATCCCACTCTTATTAGCATGATAGAAAGGAACTCCTTTTCAGGAGGGTCTTTCGAGGATCCGCAGCAGCATCTGAACAAGTTCTTGGGCTATGCAAGTACTCAAAAAAACGTAGGAGAACATGAAGATGCTAGGAAGATCCTTTTGTTCAAATTCTCGCTTACTGAAAAGGCGAGGGATTGGTACGATACTATTAATGCAGCTGAGTGCACCACGTGGGAGCAATTGAAGTTAAGATTCTTGGAGAGGTATATGCCACCTTCGAAGGTGTTTAAGATGAAGCAAGATATTAACCAATTTGCTATCAGTGGGGGAGAGAAATTTCATGAAGCGTGGGATAGATTCAAGGACATGCTCAGGAAGTGTCCTCAACATGGGTTATCTAAAGCCCAATATATCAGTATATTTTATAACGGATTGGACTGTGAATCAAGAGTGCTACTTGATGCTTCTTCTAATGGAGCATTACTTACAAAGTCATCCGTTGAGGCCGAGAGATTGTTTGAAGACATATCAATGAATTCGAGGGATTGGCCCACTGATAGAGTTAGAGGTACGTATGTTCTTGGAAAGGTAGCTCAGGTTGAACAAGCAATGGTGAAGACTAAGAGAGAAGATGAGATCGTTTCGAGCTTGTCTAATATCAACAAGCTACTTGAGTCTCAACAGAAGCAGATCAGCGAGATATCCCAACGAGTGCCAATCTTGCAGCAAGAGATGATGAATAATGGAACCATCCAAGACGAATTGGAGGAAGCAAATTATGCCACGGGTCAAAGTATCCAAGGAACGAGGTACCCAAATCAAGGAAACCGGAACTACCAAGGGAACTACCAAGGGAACTATCGAGGGAACTTGAATAATCGTGGTCCATCTGGTAGTTATCAACAGCAACCAAGGAGGCCTGAATTTTCATGGAGCAATACGAACAATGCAGTGCAACTTCCGATGGGTGTTGATCCGGGAGAAAAGGTGGAAGAAGGAAAGCCTGGGTTCGAGGATACTGTGAACCGGTACATGGTAAAGAATGATGAAAGAGTGAATCGCCTTGAGGCAAAGCTTGAGAAAAAGATTGATGATCACCACAGAGATTTGTCCACTCAAGTGAAAGATCTCACATTGTTGATGGGTACAATTGCAGAGAATGTGAACACATTGACTCAAACTGTAGGAAAAGGTAAGTTTCCGTCTCAGAGTATAGAGAATCCAAAGTCGTGTAATGCCATCACACTGAGGTCAGGAACGCAGTACGAGGGACCGATGAGGCCGGAATCGAAGTTGGAATTTTCTAAGCCGCGGTTCGACCAATACGCAGAGGGTTCGACCAACTTTACAGGTCGAACCCTGGTCGAACCTCATCGGCCAGAGCACTCTGTTTTGACGCAGGAACGGTTCGACCAACACGCGGAGGGTTCGACCAACTTTACAGGTCGAACCCTGGTCGAACCTCATCGGCCAGAGCACTCTGTTTTGACGCAGGAACGGTTCGACCACGATCACGAAGGTTCGACCAACTCTTCAGGTCGAACCCAGGTCGAACCGAAGGATGGAAATTATACAGTGAAGCGGTTCGACCAAAGGGTCAGTGGTTCGACCTCTAATGTTGGTCGAACCCAAGTCGAACCTCCGGAGCAGAATGAGATCAGTCTTCCAGGAGAGAGGTTCGACCAATACAGTCCTGGTTCGACCTTTCAGCCTGGTCGAACCCCAGTCGAACCTCGCCGAGATGTGTTGTTTGATGCACCTGTTGTTCCTTTTGATGTTGATGCAATTCCAGTGGTACGGAATGAGCAAAGTACAGACATAATAGCTGAGAAAAAATGGGAAAGAGCTAAGCGATTAAGAGCCGAAAAGGAGAAAGCGGAAAAGGTTGATCGTGATGAATGGGGGATTCCCAAAACAAAGATACCTCCACCGTTTCCCTACAAGCTAGTGAAGAAAGGGATGGAAGAGAAGTTCAAGAAGTTTTCAGAGATAATGAACAAGATAAGCTTGAACATCCCTTTTTCAGAGGCAATCATGGAGATGCCATATTATGCTCGGTTCCTTAAAGACATATTGATGAAGAAGCGAAGCTTAACCGGAGTTGAAACGGTAAACTTATCTGAGAATTGTAGCTCAATTATTCAAAAGAAGTTGCCACCAAAGATGAAAGATCCGGGGAGCTTTACTATTCTTTGTGAGATCGGGAAGGGGCCAGCACGGCAAGCTTTATGTGATCTTGGGGCAAGCATCAATTTGATGCCGTTGTCCATCTTTCAGAAGCTTGGTTTGGGGGAGATGACCCCGACAACTGTTGCTCTCCAATTGGCAGATAGATCAATGACGTTTCCGAAAGGAATAGTTGAAGATGTTCTAGTAAAGGTGGAGAAGCTAGTTTTTCCTGTGGATTTTCTTGTATTAGAAATGGATGATGACAAGGATAATGTTCCTTTAATCTTGGGGAGGCCATTCCTTGCTACGGCTGGAGCTATGATAGATGTTCGGAAAGGAGAACTGAAGTTGAGAATGGACAAAGAAGAAGTACTTTTCAACTTGGACAAAGCGATGAAAATGCCAATGGAGTCCCAATGTTATAGTATTGACGTGGTGGAGGAGATTGTGAAGGAGGATATGTCTTTGATCTTGTCAAAGGATCCTCTTGAGACATGTTTGATGGAATCTCTTACTTATCCCACTACGGAGCTTGACGGACTTTCTAACGAGGTATGTATTGAATTTCTTGAAAACTTACTTGCTTTGGGTGATGACAGGTTTGCATTGGAGAGAAATAAAGTGGAAGAAGTCAAATGGACCAGGAAGTACTTGCCTTTGGATAATGAAAACACTCCAGTGGAGAAAAGAAAAGAGGAGTTGAAACCATTGCCGGATCACTTGAAGTATGCTTTTCTCGGTAATGATGCACAATATCCGGTAATTGTATCTTCTTCTCTTAATGATGATCAACTTGAGGAGTTATTAGATATTTTGGGGAAGTATCAGTCTGCAATAGGGTGGTCACTTGATGATTTGAAAGGTATTAGTCCTTCGTATTGTATGCATCGGATTAGGTTGTTGGATGAAGCCAAAGCTAGTGTTCAGAATCAGCGTAGGGTGAATCCCGCAATTCAAGAGGTGATAAGGAAGCAAATTCTTACGTGGTTGGATGCTGGAATTATATTTCCTATTAGTGATAGTCCCCATGTGAGTCCATTGCATGTAGTTGCTAAGAAGGGGGGTATGACTGTAGTGAAAACTGAGGATGGAGAAGCGATAGCCACGAGAATTCCTACGGGATGGCGTACATGTGTGGATTACAGGAAATTGAATGAGAACACGTGTAAGGACCACTTCCCTCTTCCATTTATGGATCAAATGTTGGATCGTCTTGCAGGGTATGAGTTCTATTGTTTCTTGGATGGATACTCAGGGTATAATCAAATCATGATTGCTCCCGAGGATCAAGAAAAGACTACTTTTACTTGCCCCTACGGGACTTTTGCTTTTAGGAAAATGCCGTTTGGATTGTGTAATGCGCCTGCTACTTTTCAGAGATGCATGATGGCGATTTTTGATGGTTTGATAGAGAAGATCATGGAAGTATTCATGGACGATTTTTCAGTTTTTGGTTCTTCTTTTGATAAGTGTTTGTCTAACCTTGCTGTTGTTTTGAAAAGGTGTCAAGAAACTAATCTTGTCTTGAATTGGGAGAAGTGCCATTTCATGGTGAAAGATGGGATTGTTCTTGGGCATTATGTTTCCGCCAAGGGATTACAGGTAGACCGTGCTAAGGTGGTGGCAATTGAGAAGCTTCCACCACCGACCAATGAAAGAGGAGTGCGATCCTTCCTTGGACACGCCGGTTTTTACAGGAGATTCATTAAAGACTTCTCAAAATACTCTAAGCCCTTATCTCATTTACTTGAAAAGGATATTCCTTTTGTGTTTAATGATGAGTGTTTAACAGCTTTTCAAGTTTTGAAGGAGGCGCTTATTACTGCCCCTATCTTGATCACACCGGACTGGACGCAACCGTTTGTACTTATGTGTGATGCAAGTGATGTAGCATTGGGTGTGGTGCTTGGGCAGCTAAGGGAGAAGAAGTTCTGCGCCATTTACTACGCGAGTAAGACTTTCGATGCGGCACAGAAGAATTACACGGTAACTGAAAAGGAGTTTTTGGCTGTTGTGTATGCATTCGATAAGTTTCGTCAGTATTTGGTTGGCATGAAGACGATTGTGTATACGGATCACTCAGCGATTCGTTATTTGATGGAGAAGAAGGAGACAAAGCCTAGGATTATACGATGGATTCTACTACTGCAGGAGTTTGACTTGGAGATTCGGGATAAGAAAGGAACAGAAAATGTGTTGGCCGATCACTTGTCAAGGTTGGAGACTAGGGAGCATTGTGATAATTCTTTCGAGTATATTGAAGAGATGTTCCCTGATGAGAAGATCATGGCTGTGGCTGTTGAAGGGGCCGAGCGAGCATGTGTGGTTGCAGCGCAAGGTATGGATCCATGGTACGCGGATTATGTTAATTACATTGTCATTGGTGAAATTCCAAGGGATCTCAACCGATACCAACTTGCAAAATTTCGTAGGGATGTTGAGACATTTATATGGTATGATCCGTTTGTTTATAAGATTTGTACAGATTCTATTGTCCGAAGATGTGTACCCGAGATGGAAATGGAAAGTGTGCTGGAGTTCTGCCATGCACAACCGAATGGGGGGCATTTCGGAGCGCAAAAGACTGCAGCTAAGGTACTTCAATCCGCTCTTTATTGGCCTACTTTGTTTAGAGATAGTGAGAGCTATGTGGCGTCTTGCGATAGATGCCAGCGCATGGGTAATATAGGTAGGAGAGATGAGATGCCATTGCAGCCTAGCATAGTCGTGGAGATATTTGATGTATGGGGGATCGATTTTATGGGACCTTTTCCCCCGTCGAATGGGTTTCTCTACATTCTTCTTGCGGTGGATTATGTTTCGAAGTGGGTGGAAGCAATTCCTACTCGTGTTAATGATTCGAAAGTTGTTTTATCTTTCCTAAAGAAACATATTTTTGCCCGTTATGGAGTTCCGAGAGCATTAGTTAGTGATGGAGGTTCCCACTTCGTCAATAAATTTCTGGAGAAGGTGCTTAGGGATTATGGTGTTAGGCATAGGGTTACTACACCCTATCATCCGCAAGCCAATGGGCAGGCGGAGGTCTCCAACCGTCAAGTAAAGCAAATTTTGGAGAAAGTGGTAGGAACTAATCGAAAAGATTGGGCTATGAAGCTTGATGATGTGTTATGGGGGTTCCGGACCGCTTACAAGACGGTATTAGATATGTCACCATATCAAATTGTCTATGGGAAGCCGTGCCACTTACCCGTAGAAATCCAACACAAAGCGTTTTGGGCTTTGCGTCGCTTGAACTTGACCCTTAGGGATGTGAAGGAGTTGAGGCTAACTCACATGAATCAATTGGATGAGTTTAGGAGTCGTGCTTTCAAGAATTCAGAGATTTATAAGGAAAGAATGAAGAGGTGGCATGATTCTAAAATTTCGTACAAGGAGTTCAGGCAAGGAGATGAGGTACTACTTTTTAACTCTCGTTTAAAGCTCTTTGCAGGCAAGTTGAAGTCTAAGTGGACGGGACCGTTCATGATTCATCGAGCCTTAGGAGGGGGGAGTTATGAGCTTATTGACAAAGATGGTGACGTTATCGCGGCGAATGGGCATCGATTGAAGCATTATAGGTCGCCGGATGATGCGTGTGTCATTTTTGATGATACCTTGTTCTGATTTGGTACCGTCGTGACTCTACGACGTTAAACATGAGCGCCTGTTGGGGGCTTGCCCTTCCATTTTATTGTTTTATTTTTTCGTGTGAGTAAGAAATTTTTGTATTTAAGATGCTTACCAATAGGCAATTACATCTCTTTTCAAACTTAGTTTCGACTTACGTTTTTACTAAGTTTGGGGGGGGGTGTGATGTTATTACCTCATTGAAGCATTAAGAGTATAATCTTTTCTTTGTATTGTTTGTTAGGGGAATTGGTTTTTGCGGCCATGTTGAAATTTTAATCGATTTTGATGTGACGATTTTTTACAATTTGCCTAATGTTCAGTGGTTTTTGGTTGTGTTTTTCTTATACGGAGATACTCATGAATGATATTATGTGGAACAATTTCTGAAGTTGTGCTCTAGATTATACCTAATGAGATTGAGTTGAAGTTTGAAGTATGTAGTGAATGAAGAACACTCAGTTTTGGAAATCAGGAGGTAGGTTCGACCATGTCTAGCAGTGGTTCGACCAGAGCCAGAGGTCGAACAAAAGCAGAGAAAGTCGAACCGGCGTTGAAAGTTGTCCAGAGAGGAGGTTCGACCAAAGCTATAGTGGTTCGACCTGATCATGGGGTCGAACCTAAGGTCGAACCCGCCAGTCGTAAGCACTCTGTTTTCCAGAAGAGAGGTTCGACCAATTCATGAAAGGTTCGACCTGTTTAGCAAGTCGAACCCCTGGTCGAACCAAGAAGATTGTTTGTCCAGAAGAGAGGTTCGACCTCGCCATCCATGGTTCGACCAGTACAGGTGGTCGAACCCGAGGTCGAACCAAGCCAGGTACGCGTTTTAAGTTCGAATTTTCAGAGGGGTTCGATCACTTTTTCGAAACATCAAACCTCGAACCCTCTTCGAACCTCTACACCCTTGCACAAATTCTTCAATTACACTTGATTTCGCACCGATTACACAACATTACACCTTGAATTATCGATTTGGTCGCGGATTTGGGCGGATTTTGTCGCAAGTTAGGGCTGAATTAGCGTTTCTGGGTGTTTTGTGTTTTCGATCGGTTTTTCACCATGGGCAAGTCACAAGGTACGTTTTTTCCAACTTAATTACTCTAGGATTGAAGGTTTAGGTAAGCAATTTGATGTGTAATAGAGAATTGATGTTGAGTATGGTTGAATTTCATGGTGAATGTTGATATTTTGATTGGTTTCATATGAATTCTTGTTTCTTGGATTGTTGTTGATTGATTATTGATAGAACTTGGATTTTTATGTGAATTAATCAAGGATATAGAATATATCATAGAATGAGCATGTTGATTTGGTTGAAATTGATAGAATTAAAGTAGTTTATGGAGGAAAGCATGTCGAATTTTTGATTGAATTACTTGAATTGCTTAATGCATGCTTGTTGGTTCTGTTTTGATGATTAAAGAAGGTATAATTGAAGATGTTTTGAAAATGTTGAATAAGCAAGTGGTGTTGAGATGATAGTTTGTATGAATATGCATTGATGCTTGAAGTCTTGAGTAGAGTATGTGATGTGCTAGTGCAATACTTGCTTTCTTGTCTTGTTGGTTGGATTGAAGTATTTGTTTTCAGGAAAGGGACAAGTATCAAGCAAAGGGAAAGGAAAAGCAGAGGAGGAGAGATCAAAGAAGAGGCATGACAGGCCTTCAAACTTGGACAAAGTGACAAGAAAACTGAGGTTACAAGACCGTTTGCCTGATAACTTCAAGATTAGGATGCAAGGTTGGGATGAGATTAAAGAGAAGTGGGAAGAAGTTTCAGACAAGATAGCTCGCACTCGTTACCAAGATGATGAAGCGATGAGGATAATGAGAATAGGGGATGATATATTTTGGATGTTTGATCAAGTAGGGATCCGAAGATTCATGGAGCTGAAGAGGCCGACGTACTTCCATGTTACAGCGGAAGTGGTTTGTTCGTTTGAGATGGAGAAGGACCCGCTTGGATACCCCTATCGGTGTACGTTTCAGCTTGGTGGAGTGAGTAGGAGATGGACGTCTGAGGATTTCAATGAGATGTTTGAGACACCTTTGGAGATCCCTCGTTTAGAAAATGCTGCATTCGGTGTAAAGCGATTTTGGAGGGAGATCACGGGGGAGATTCGTGATTACAAGACTAGACAGGCTCGTGCTTCCGCAATAAAGAACCCTGTCTTGAGGTACATGGACCGCATCCTAAGCAACACGTTGTTCGCCCGCTCGGAGGGCAGTGTTGTGTCTAGAGGAGAGTTATATAGACTAATGAATTCTCTAGGACACACCGCTTTATCTGTGGCAGCGAAGTCGGGGGGTGATTGGAGAGCGGTAGCACAGATGTGTGCTGAGGGAAGGATGGCTGAGTTACAGCAGATTGTTGATCGAGGAGAGTTCCGTCCACCTCAGCCACAGCAGTCTGAAGAGGAGGATCAGGTAGAGGAGCAGCCGGAGATGGAGATTCCGGAAGGAGAGCAGCACGATGCGCCTCAGCATGCTCCAGAACCGCAGCAGCGGCGAGCAGTTCCAGGTACTCGGGAGCAGCTTCGCTTAATTCATGAGCAGCTGATCGCGGTGGTAGCTACACAACAAGAGACGAACAGGCAACTCGCGCTCGCTAACGCCAACTACGCCACGCTGAACGAATGGTATTCTGCCTTGGATGAGCGTGTTGGTAGAGTGAGTAGTCGAGTCGATATGATGGACAAACACATTACCAGTTTGTGCCGAGCTGTGGAAAATAGAATGGATGAGGATGACGATGATGATGAGGATGATGATGCTCCTAAGGAGTAGTTTCAGGTTTTCTTTTGGTTTCTCCGATTCATCTTATCTCCCATTTTTCTTTTTATTTTTACAGATTGGGGTGTGATTCATATGTGAGTGGAATGTACTTGATATAGTTGATCTTGTATCATTGCTCTGTATGGGTGTTGATTATGTGCATTCATATGTTTACGTGTTTATTTTCATTTGGAAAGAGCATGAATAATTTGTTAAGTATATGGAATTCATGAGGAGTTGATTTTGATTATGTGCTATGAGGAGTATTAGGAATTGATTACCTATGTGAGGATTTGAGCCTTCATCATGATTAATCATGATAGTTTATTCTTGAGAGAATCATTCGTATGAACATATTCTAGAACTTGGCTTGGAGTCTTGTGTGAAACTTACAATTGATGAAATATTAGGATATGATCTTAGGCCATTTTTGATTAATTGAGTCACTTAGCCAAATTTCACCTTTCCTAATGATCTTATAAATCTTTGGTAGCCCTGTTTGAGCCTTTTAAAAGCTTTTTCTTTGGCAAGCCAGATATATGAGCTTTAATTACCTTATTTGAGCTTTGAAAATACCCTATCCATTGGTAGAGAGAATAAGGTGAATGAGTGTGGAACAAAGGGAAGATGGAATGAGGTTCGGTAAGAAATATGCATGGTTAAATCTTGTTAGGGATAGTGCCTAAAATTGGTACCCCGAATTGCTTATACATGGGGCTTGAAGTTTCTACGAAACAGCCGAATGATGTTCGAGAAGGGTAGTGCCTATAACTGGTACCCGAGCAATTAAAAGAAGAATGATGTTGATGCAAGGAAGAGAAGAAAAATTGATAATTGCAAGTGCAAGAGAAGAATTGGAGGAGTATATGAAGCCGAATGGGAAATCAAGAACCTCCAAGGTAACTCTCTACTAGTGTATTAAGTTACTATGATCAAATTTTCCTACCCTTTCCAAAGAGCCAACATTACAACCTAGAAACAAGTCCTTTGTGATCCTAGTGTTAATCTAATGTAAGTTGATTTCTGAGACCTTTGCCAAGCTTATGGTTACGCGTGAATATGAATTGATATGAGTGTTTATACTAGCCTATAGTGCCTCACGCACGAGTGAATGAGAGTAAAGACTTATCTTGTCAGTGAGATTACTTAGTGCTCCGAATGGTGTGTGATTAGATTGATTTTACATGAGTGACATATTTGATGCAAGTAATTCTTGTTTGATTCAATGAAGTGGCATGTGTAATATGTGTTGTACTTGATCTTGTTGAATTATACACGACTCCTGTGGTTTAAATTGGTTGCCTCGGGACGAGCAACATGTAAGTTTGGGGGTTTGATGAGTGTGTAAATTCACAAGTTTGGCGCTATGTTTTGTGCTAGTTTTGGAGAGTTTTGATGTGGAAATAGGTGGAAAACCTATATATATTGTGAAATAGCATGAATCATATGTTAGTGGAGCTATTTGAGTGTTTTCTTAGCAAAAACGGAGTGAAAGAGCCAAGAATCGAAGAGACGGAGTCGAAGCCACGCGAACCGCCCAAGAAGTAGGTGGGTTCGACCTGGCTGGAGGAGGGTTCGACCTCTCCAGCAGGTCGAACCAACGTTGCTGGACAATACAGAGAAGGGTTCGACCATGACTCAGTTGGTTCGACCTGGCCATCAGGTCGAACCATGGTCGAACCAGTTTGCAAGAAGGAGGATTCGACCACGATGTTGGGGTTCGACTTGCCCGTTGGTCGAATCGGGAGCAAGAGTTGTCCAGTGCTGAGGTTCGACCTGGGGTTCGACCAAAACCTAAGTGGTTCGACCTGTCCAGAAGGTCGAACCTGTGCAGAATTCTTCCAGTAGCGGGGTTCGACCTGGGGTTCGACCTGTGGCTCGGGGTTCGACCTGCTTGACGTGGTCGAACCTGTGTGCGAGAACTTACCTTATCCGGATTTTCGAGGCCGAAACGCGTGAGATCACTTAGAAAGCCCATTCCAAGCCCTAGAGACGTGATTACAAGTATAAAAGGAGGCTCATACAGAGAATAAAGAGAGCTTTTGATCGTCAATCGTAGGAGAGACAAGAGTAGAGGTGGTGATCCATTCGGAGGGCTGTGACAGAGGTTCACTGAAGGTTCAAGTAAGAATGATTAATCTAACCATGATTGTTCCTAGATCAATCATGGACTAGAACCACCTTGGTAGTTCTAGGGTTATGAAAGTTTCATGATGTAATTCGTGTTTCGTGTGTAAAACTCCGTACAACACTACCTGTGGTTTGTTTTATATAAGATTGCATATTTAATCCATACTCATAGTCGTTTTGTGCATCAATGATCGTTGTGTAGAGTCTGAATACATAACATGGTTATTGATTGAGTGCGTTCACTACTGAGCAGGGTTTATTGTTATGATTCTAAGTGAAGGGATTCCGAAGTATTATTAGAACTGTCTTATATGAATATTCATGAATTGAATTGAATTCGGGTTGATGAATAGTACGAAGAGTATAACTTTATAGTACCTAAAAAGGGAGATCAAATCGGGTTAGATTCTAGACGTAGAAGATAATTGATTATGATAGTACCTAGAAAGGGGGGTGAAGCATATCTCTTGCTCCGATGTTATTCACACGTGTCAAGCGCATATTTACTTGTGTCTATAGAGTAAACTTGCATGGTCTAGTGATGCGTCCACAAACCACAGGGCAGAGTCGGACACCATCATACGAAAATACGAATTGCTAGTGAAACTGGATGACCCAATGAACTACCTATCATTCTTACCGATCACAACTCACTTCTCTCTACTTTTGCTATTTCTTTTGTTAATTCGATTAGAAGTTACTATCCATTAAACCTTTACAATTACCAACATAGTCTAAAATATACTAGAAGATCACAAAATTGATATTTACTCGTCCCGTGGGTTCGATATTGTAACTTGGTCATCTTCGCGACTACAATTGATATCCTTATACTTGAGGATTAATTTGTGTGTTGAGAAAACCCCTATCAATATACAATGTCCATTAATTAATTAAGTTACTGACAACTCAAATTAATTAATATCTCATCCGAGAGTAGTACCACTCAACCTTATTATCATGCTAGAATTAATCCATTTGCAAGATTTACATGATAAACCTTATGAGCTCCTCAAGGGGACATCATCAACCTAAATAGGACACGGATTCCTTCTACAATAAACAATACACCATAGAGACATCACTACTTCCCAACTCACTGAGTTTGTTGATTTAATATATTTAAATATCACCCATTAATGAATTAAAGAAATATATACTACCTTACATGTCGAGATTATTGTATAGGGATTAAGAGCACGAACATCCATAATAACTGAGATCAAGCTCTCCTATATAGATAGTACAAGTCGAACGATTTCAAGCAGTCTTACTCAATACACAAAAAGTGCACTAATGTGATTCTATAGTCAAGACAAACTAATACCGTATCACACTACAGCCATCCCAATAGATAGTCCTAGTCTATCTCGATTGTGAGCATCTGTTTATACTTTATAAGGAAACTGATAATATGATCTTTCGCATGTTGTCGCACAACATATTATCTATAGTATAAAGTAAATAGACTTTTGCACTGATTTAAATAAATAATTTATAATATGCAAAATGTTTGATCATATGATTCTTATTTCAAATAAATTGTTAAAACATTGTTTCATACAAAAACCAGACTTTTAGTATACAATCTAACAATCTTCCACTTACACTAAAAGACTACGCTGCCATATCTGCTGTCATGCATCTAATTTCCATTCCTTCTACATGCCCATCGAACGCTTTCGCTTGAAGGCTATTGGTAAAAGGATCAACTAGGTTATCCTCCGATGCAATCTTGGCGACAATGACCTCCCCTCTTTTAACGATGTCTTATATCAGGTGGTACTTGCGCTCAATGTGTTTACTCACCTTATGGGCTCGTGGTTCCTTCAAGTTTGCTAGTGCACCACTGTTATCACAATAAATTATGATCGCTTTGGGCAAACCAAGAATCACATCTAAGTCCATTAAGAAGTTCCTAAGTCATACTACTTTTTTAACAGTCTCAGATGCTGCTACATATTCAGCTTCCATGGTGGAGTCCGCAACGCATTTCTGCTTTACACTCCTCCATATTATGGCTCCTCCTCCAAGAGTAAACACATAACCCGAGGTGGATTTACTAGCATCCCTATCTGACTGCAAATCCAAATCAGTATAACCTAAAGGTAACAAAGTATCTGCCTGGTAAATCAGCACATAATCCCTAGTCCTTCGTAGGTACTTCAAAATATGCTTTACCGTAGTCCAATGCCTTAGTCTTGGATTACTTTGATACCTAATGACCATGCCCACGGCATAACAGTTATCCAGTCTCGTACATAGCATAGCATACATGAGGCTTTCTACTGCCGAAGCATAAGGTACCAGCTTTATTTCCTCTATTTGTTGTTGTGTCTTTGGACACACATCCTTGGATAGAGGTATTCCATGTCTGAAAGGTAGAAAAATATTCTTGGAATCTTTCATGTTAAAACGAGCCAGGATTTATCAATGTATGAAGCTTGGGATAAGCACAACATTCTTTTCTTGTGATCCCTTATTAATTTGATCCCAAGAATGTGTTCAGCTTCTCCTAAGTCCTTTATCTAAAACTACTTTGAAAGCCATACCCTTACGCTCGACAATACCTTTAAATTGTTTCCAATGAGAAGAATATCATCCACGTAGAGTACAAGAAAAACCACTACATTTCCGTCACACTTCTTGTACACACATGATTCATTCAAACATTGAATAAATCCATATGACTGGATTACTTCATCAAAATGGATGTGCCATGATCTTGAAGCTTGTTTCAATCCATAAATGGACCTATTAAGCTTACACACAAGATGCTCTTCGCCCTTTTCAATGAAACCCTCTAGTTGCTTCATGTAAATGTTTTCCTCAAGACTTCCATTCTGGAAAGCTGTCTTGACATCCATCTGCCATACTTTATAATCCATATGAGCAGCAATAGATAAAACAATTCGGATTGACTTAAGCATGGCCACAGACGAGAAGGTTTCCTCATAATCGATACATTCTTTCAGAGTATATCCTTTAGCAACAAGCCTTGCTTTAAAGGTTTCCACCTTACCGTCAGATCATCTTTTCCTTTTATAGACCCACTTGCATCCAATACCTTTTACACCATCGGGTTGTTCTACAAGCTCCCAGACTTGATTAGAATACATGGATTCTATTTCAGATTTCATTACTTTTTGCCATAATTGAGCATCTTTATCTTGCAATGCTTCGTTGTAATTCCATGGGTCAATTTCATGTTCACCAGGGACCAAGTCAGAAGACTCTCCCAATACCATGAATCTATTCGGTTGTCTCACAACCCTCCTACTATGACGAGGCTCCGCAGGCAATTGTGTGACACGCGGTGCAGCGTCCTATGGTATATCCTCTTGTATAGTTGGTATTATATTTGGTGTTTTCTATCTTACTTCATCTAGAACAATTTTACTCTTGGGCTTGTGGTTCAGTACATAATCCTCTTCCAAAAATCTGGCATTCGTGCTAACGATCACTTTTTGGTGCTTAGGACTATAAAATAAACTGCCACTCATACCTTTAGGATACTCTACAAATAGACAAACATCCGTAAGTGATTCTAACTTATCAGCATCCGCCATCAACACATGTGCCGTAGCACCCCAAATCCGAAAGTGCTTGAGACTAGGCTTTCGCTTGGTCCACAATTCGATGGGTGTGGAAGCTACTGATTTAGAAGGTACTAAATTCAGGATGTAAGCTGCTGTATCTAAGGCATATCCCCAAAACGAGCTTGTTAATTCTGAATAACTCATCATTGATCTTACCATTTCCATAAGAGTCCAATACCTTCTTTTCGCTACACCATTCTACTGGGGTGTGCCCGGTGCAGACAATTGGGATTCAATCCCTTCCTCTGATAAATAATTCCTAAACTCTTCCAAGATGTATTTGCCACCACGATCTGATCGTAGTGTCTTGATATATTTTCCAAGTTGATTTTCCACATCAGCCTTGTACTCTTTGAATTTATCAAAGCACTCAGACTTGCAGCGCATCAAATAAATATATCCTATCTAGAATAATCATCAATGAAAGTTACAAAATATTCATAACCCCCTTTTGCCTAGACAGACATAGGACCACATAAATCAGAATGAACCAATTCCAACAGATCTTTGGCTCTATACCCCTTTGCCTTAAAAGGCCTTTTGGTCATTTTTCCTTCCAAGAAGGATTCCCAAGTTGGATAATTTTCCACTACTAATGAACTCAGAGGTCCATCAGCTATCAACCTTTGAATCCTACTCAAGTTAATATGACCCAGTCTTAGGTGCCAAAGATATATTTGGTTCATTTTCGAAGGTTCTTTTCTCTTATTAGTAGATGTATTATTCTATTCAATTTGTTGCACTGTGGGAGAAATTGGATTAAGAGTATACAAATTATCTATCAATGCACCATCACAGATAATAATTCCATTTTTCCTTATAACAACCTTGTCATTAAAAGAAACAGAATATCCATCTAAAAATAATTTAGAAATCGAAATTTAATTCTTTCTTAAATGAGGTACATAAAGACAATTCATCAAAATAAGAGTTTTATTCTTATTGAAAAATAAATAGACGTGTCCCACTTCAACAGTCGCTACTCTTGTAGCATTCCCCATGAGTATGGTAATCTCCCCATCACTAAGCTGGCGGGTTTTATGGAACCCCTGCAAAAAATTGCAGACATGGTCAGTGGCTTCCGTATCTACACACCAGGTGTCAGCAGATACAGCCGCTAAACACGATTCAACAACTAGTATATAAGGCTTACCGTTCATATTCCCTTTCAGAAGAGGGCAATCAACCTTGTAGTATCCCTGGTGCTTGCATTTAAAGCACTTGCCTTTAAGCTTCTTGACCGCACCAGCCTTTGCTTTCACTTGGTTTACCGGTGCTGAATTTCTTTTCTTCTTCTTATTCCTACCGCCTTTCGGCCTAGGATGAGCAATATTTTCAGCAAACATGACCTGAGGAGGTCTACAAAACATTTCTTTCGCCACCACAAGTTCTGTCAGAAGTTCTGCCAACGTGTACAAATGATTTTTCATACCGTAGTTCAGGCGAAACTGCTCAAAACTCCTAGGAAAGCTTTAGAGTATGATATCGACTTGGGTTTTCCTATCGATTTTAGCTCTAAGAACTTCCAACTCATTGATTTGGCCCATCATCGTAAGGACATGCTCCCTTACAGAAGTGCCCTCAGCCATTTTGGTGTTCATCAGTACAGACATGCCCTTTGACCTAGCAGTACGACTCTAGTGCCCGAAGAGTTCCCTAAGATTATGCATCATATCATAGGCGGTGTTCATAGCTTGATGTTGAGTTGGAAGCACATTTGACATAGAAGATAAAATATAGCACTTAGCCATCCTATTAGCTTTGACCCACCTATTATAAGCAACTCTTTGCTCTTTGGTAGAGGCATCAATATTTTCCGGAGGACATTCCTCAGTGAGTACAAAGATATAATCTACAACAGTTAAAACAATGTCCATGTTTTGTTTCCAGTCAACATAATTAGTGCCAGTAAGTTTGTGTTCTTTAAGTATAACAGAAAGTGAGTTGAGTGCCATTTGAAAATCCTGAGAATCATAAATAATAAACAAATCAAACACTTCAAATTTATCAATTTATATTGATTCCCTCAAAATAATATGAAAATAAAATTCACCAATATCTCAAGCACCGTGAATTTGGATGCCACGTTAGGGTGGACGTATACAAAATCGAACATTTACAAGAGAAGATTTTACCCTTTAATTTCATTCGTCAACTTAACTTTATGACAAAATAATTAATAGTCAGTTTCTCTTTAGCCATGTAAATAACAGCAGTGACTCCATTGGGGAGGATACTTATTATTTACACCTAAGTGTACACCATTACTTGATTCCAAGTCCGCTGCCCAAGCTTGTGTGCCTTACTGTTGGAGAAGTACACACGCACTCAGATAACTTCCTATAACCATCATAAAGAAGTTTGTACA
Organism: Pogostemon cablin; assembly: GCA_023678885.1. Lineage (NCBI taxonomy): Eukaryota > Viridiplantae > Streptophyta > Magnoliopsida > Lamiales > Lamiaceae > Pogostemon > Pogostemon cablin. The sequence goes on along the minus strand of CM042953.1, from coordinate 15,180,058 downwards.
AGTGATCCGTGAATAAACTCATCCATTAGGGAGGAAGGTACTATAGCCAACGTACAAGTTCATTCACATCACTTAAGAACCGATAACGGAGGCCGCGGGAATAATTAACCAATCTCCTCTCCCACTTAGTTATTTAACACTGAGGGTTTTTAACATGCATATAGTAATCCAATAATAAAATACACATCCTAGCATGCTTCTATTTTAAGTAATTTAAAAAAATAAATCACATAGAACATGCTCACATATATAACAATAATCGTCTAATTAAAAAAAATTATATTTGGAAATAAGTGCATAAATGGTTGAATCAAGCAAATGGGCCCGGCTGGCACAAAAATAGCAATTGCACTATTTGTGCAGCCCATTATCCACAAATCATGCTTATCAACCCTGCCCGTTTCTTGCCAGCCGCTTCATGCAATCACACGCAAAGCTTTCACCGACACGACTTGGTGCCTGCCACTCTCGGTGGTTGTGTGGTCAGCCCACCAGAGTTGTGCCGTAAGCCCACAGGAGTCGTGCCCTCAGCCCACCTTCAACACCCATCCCAGTCCGCACGCAGCGTGCCATCCATTCCCCGCACGCCAAGTGTCCAGCCCATGCTAGCACAACTCTTCGTCCCAACGGCCATCTAGCAGTCGTGTTGTAGTTGCCACGCATGCTAAGGCTCCAGCCCTTCCCCACACGCCAAGACTCTGTGCCCGGGAATAGCCCAAACCCGCCCGAAATAACTATGGCCTCGCCCGGAAACAACTTTGACTCACCCGAAAGCTGTCTGGTCTCACACAGATCCTTATCAGAATCGCCCAAAAGTTGTCTAGTCTAGCACGGAAGCTTGCCATTCATGTCCGATGCCATCCAGAACTAGCTGTCGATCTTCGCGACTATTTACAACTAGTCAACGCCGCTGTCTGGTTTCGCATTGGTGGCTCACACATGAAGTCGCGCTGTCACGTCTTCAACCACCAGAAGCCGCCATTACACCAGTAAGCTGAAGTTGTTACAGACCCACCCGGATTTGGCAGGGACTCGCTCGAAATCCATCATCCAGGTCAGACACCGCCCGCTCCAACATCGTCCAGCCATAGCAGTCATCTGAACCCCCGCTCCAAGGACTGGCTGTAACGTGGTGATCATCCAGTGGCACTTGTAATCTCCATCGTGTCCTGTCATCACTTGTCGCACGACAGCAGTCAAGCAGCACCCACACCTGCCGTGGGCTTATGCTAATCATCACATACAGGCCCATCACTGTTGGTAGCCCATCAGACACCGTACGCCGCTGACTAGCAGCCTTTGTGAAGTCGACTTCCACGCTCATGGTATAACCATGTGTGTGTGAATCGCATGTTCAATCATCAATGTTTACACGCCAATTACATCGACAAAGCACATAGGATTTAGGAATAATTCACACATATACCAAACCCTAATCTCTAACATAAATCATGTAGATGTAAATGTAAATGTACTGAATAAGATTTCTCATTTATTCAAGTAGTAAATGCCTCTTTTATAAAGGTCAGGAGACCTATATGTACATGAATGAACTCAAAGATATCACATAATAGCAGTTAGTAGAGTCATGTAAGAATTTCACCCCCTTTAAAATGAAATTGAGTTGACTGTAATCCAAAATATTGATGCAGTTGAACTTCTATCTCAAGAACTCATCTTCGCCTATTAATATATGAAAATATAAATAAGACTAAGTTCTAATACTAATAAGGTAATATGAACTAAAGGGCAGGTTAATAAAATCAAATAATGATATAATGGTTATATATATATATGGGCGCTTATACGAACTTAATGTGTTCATTAGTAAAAATAAGTCATAAATGGTAACTCATTACTAATAATTAGCTAGGTAGTAATTAACGTAAATAATCTGATAACATAATTATACTACACGCATAAAGTACAAAAATCTCAAATCTGCTATATGTATAAATAAAGATAGGAATAGCTGTGGGTATACAGAAATCTTAAGATAAAGATATTATTTAATTAAAATAAAATGATATTAAATAAATAGAAGAAAATGTGCTTACTGTATCAGATTAGTACCTTATCATCAAAACTTGAAAATAATCATTATATAATGATTATAAAGGAAATAGAATCTAATAAAATGTAGTTAATATATATATTCAAAATTCCCAATCAAGCTACAAATATGTTTATATATATTTACGTCCAAAGCATGCTTAATCTTCATAATTAGCATTTAACCTCAAACATTAATATAATTTAAAATTAAATGAAAGGTGAGTGGGATGACAATTGCACATATCCGATAACATTTGGAATGATGTTAAAAATCCATATTGGTGGGTCTTTAGGAGTTACAATATTTATGAAAAGAATCTACACGTCAATATATCTAGTAAATCCAACTTTATCAAAATACAGTACATGATCTATGCCCTTCAAAACTTTAAAAAGGATTGAAATGGGGTGGTTCATGAAAAGCATCTTTATATAATAATTAATTCATAATCCAACATAATAATATCTAGAGGCATAAGTTTAAACTGGAAACATTTATTTTCTATCAATGTGCTAGAAGACCAATGAATTAAAAGTTAAGATATATACCTCAGAATTACAAAAACGAAGTTACGCAATTTTTGGTGTGAAAATAATATATCAAAATGCTCATATAATTAAAATGTTGGTAAACTTACACTGGATTAAAAGCACTTGTTTAAAATAGAACAGTGAGAATATGGGTGGCTTATGAAAATTCAGACAGATGGATTCTTCACTTCATCGCCATTTGTAACTGATGATTACTAGAAGTGTATGATGGGAAGGGAATATTGGAAGCCACAAAGAGATCGAATTTTTTGAAGAAGTGAAATAAGAGAAATCTTCTTTTCATAACAGATGGAAATTCATAAGGTTACGTGGGTAGAGGGATTGGTTCCTAATTTTAAGGGTGAAGACGAAAGTGGTTGAGAGTTTTATGGCATGCATCCCACATTTGAATTTAAGATAAATTCTTAGATTAAATAATTAATAAATATAAAATATTTATGTATATACGTAAATAATATAATATACAAATATATAAAATACTCAACTGTTACATCCTACCCCTCTAAAAATAAAAGTTCGTTCCCGAAATTAAGTAACGTACCGTTGCTAAATAGTGTTGAAAATCTAGTATGTAAATCATCTTCTCACTCCCACGTGGCCTTATCATTAGTGTGACGACTCCATTGGACTCTCACTAGTGGAATATCTTTACTTCTTATCTTTAGGACCTTCCTCTCGAAGATCTCCATCGACTCTTCCTCATAAGTTAGATCATCATTCAGGTGAAGAACCCTGTGGTTGATCATATGATTTTGATCATGCACATACTTCCTCAATATTGAGACGTGAAAAATGTTGTGTACTGCTGATATATCCAGCGGTAGAGCTAATCGATAAGCCAACACTCCAACTCATTCTAAAATCTCAAATGGCCCAATAAATCTTAGCCTCAACTTTCCTTTCATCCCAAAACGAACTACTCCTATCATAGGTGAAACCTTCAAGTATACGTGTTCTCCCACATCAAACTGTAAGTCCCTCGGATGATTATCTGCATATGACTTTTGTCTATCTTGAGTTATTTTTATCTTCTCTCGGATCATCTCAACTTTATCAACTGTCTCCTCAACTATTTTCGGTCCCAACACTCTTCTTTCTCCAACTTCATCCCAATAGAGGGGTGATCTGCACTTCCTCACGTATATAGCCACATAAGGTGCCACCCCAATAGTTGCTTGAAAACTATTATTATATGCAAATTCCACTAAAGGCAAGTACTTCTCCCAACTACTACCCAAATCAAGAACACATGCTCTCACATATCTTTCGAAGTCTGGATCGTCCTTTCAGACTGCCCGGCTAACTGTGGATGAGAAGTTGAACTGAAATTCAACCTTGTCCTCAAAGCATTGTGTAAACTCTTTCAAAAATTCAAAGTAAATTGAGTATCTCTATCAGAAACAATTGATTTAGGTACCCCATGAAACCTCACTATTTCTTGAATATATAGCTGAGCTAACAGTTCCATTCCAAATGTCATCTTCACTGATAAAAAGTGAGCACACTTTGTCTAACGATCAATTATAACCCATATAGCATGATTACCTTTGAGTGATCTAGGTAATCCCACTACAAAATCCATGGCTCTCTGATCCCACTTCCGTTCAGGTATCTCAGTGGGTTGTAATTTCCCATTGGTCGTTGGAGTTTGGCTTTAACTTGTTGACAAGTTAAACACCTCTCCACAAAACTCCTAATATCTTGTTTCATACCTCTCCACCAGAACTTTTCCTTGAGATCATGATACATCTTTGTTCCTCCCGGATGCACTGTATAAGGCGTATCATGTGCATCTTTCAAAATATCTCTCTTCAAACTTTCATCACATGGAACACACAAACTTCCTTCATAAATCAAAGTATCGTCATCTGTAACTGCAAAACCCTTACATACACCTTCACTCACTCGTCCCTTCATTCTTTGTAAAAAGGATTCTCAACTTTGAGCATTTTTTATCTTCTCTCTCTATGTATGCTGTACCACTAAAGCTGACAGAACTGCATTTGTACTTTTAGGTGGTACTAAGGTCTTAATTCTTATTATGGCAAACTCATTCACCAATTTCTCTTGCTCGGTGGGCAAATAACTTATCTCTCCTTTTGTCTTGTGATTCAACGCATCTACCACCAAATTTGCCTTACCCGGGTTGTAATCAATGGTGCAATCATAATCTTTGACAAGCTCTAGCCATCTCCTTTGCCTCATATTCAACTCCTTTTGTGTGAAAATATACTTCAAACTTTTGTGGTCTGTGTAAATCACACATCTCCCTTCATACAAGTAGTGTCTCCAAATCTTTAAAGCATGGACTACTGCCGCAAGCTCCAAGTCATATGTGGGATAGTTCATCTCGTTTGTCTTTAATTACCTTGAAGCATAAGCCACAACTTTCCCATGCTGCATCAGAATGCAACCAAGCCCTTGTTTTGATGCATTACTGTAAACTTTAAACTCTTCTGTAGTATTAAGAACGATCAAAATTGGTGCTGAAGTCAAACTCTCCTTTAGTTTCTAGAAACTTGCCTCACACACATCCGTCCATTGAAACTTCACTCCTTTTCTTGTCAATCGAGTTAAAGGGGTTGATATCTTAGAGAATCCTTCAATAAATCTTCGATAGTAACCAGCCAACCCTAAGAAACTTCAAACTTCATTCACACTGGTAGGAGATCTCCACTCATTTACGGCCTTCACTTTCGATGGGTCAACCTCAATACCTTGAACGTGCCCCAAAAATGCAATCTGATTTAGCCAAAACTCACATTTCTTGAACTTTGTGTACACTTCTCTCTGCGAAGTGTCTCAAGTAGAATTCTTAGATGCTCTTCATGTTGCAGCTTATCTTTCGAATATACCAATATGTCATTTATGAAGATAATGACAAACTGGTCCAAGTACGGGTGGAAAACTCTATTCATCAAATCCATTAACATTGTCGGTGTATTTGTCATTCCAAAAGGCATCACTACAAACTCATAGTTTTCATAGCGAGTTCTAAAAGCCATCTTGGTTGTATCACCTTCTTTGATCTTTAGCTGGTTATAGTCTGATCTCAAATCAATCTTAGAAAATGTACTTGCTCCGGCTAGCTGATCAAACAAATCTTCAATTCTGGGTAGTGGATATTTATTCTTCACAGTTAGACGGTTCAACTCTCGATAGTCAATGCACATTCTTAAGGTTCCATCTTTTTTCTTCACAAAGAGAACTGGTGATCCCTACGGTGAGACACTTGGCCGTATAAGACCCAAGTTGAGTAATTCTTGAATCTGGATTTTCAATTCCTGTAGCTCCATGTGTGTCATTCTATATGGTGCTTTAGACACCGGTGCTGCCCCAATCATCAAATCTATAGTGAATTCAAATTGTCGATCCACTGCGATTCGGGGCAAATTGTCAAAAAATACATCTGGGTATTCACGTACAATAGGTACATCAGATATCGTAACTGTCTCAGAAGAAGTACCCATTATATTCACCAAATTCCCTTTACAAGTTCCTTTCCTCAACATCTTTACTGCTTTCAGTGCAAAAATCACTCGTGGTACAAAACCACTCTTGGCTTCATAGACAGTTGTTCCCTCATCACTTGGAAGTGTAAAGGTTATCTTCCGATCTTGGCAACTAACATTAGCTTGATACTTAGCTAACCAATCCATTCTTAAGATTATGTCAATGTCCTTCATGTCTATCACATACAGTTTAGCTTCAAGATTCTTCCCATTAATTCATATGTTGATGTCTTTTACCATAGTATGAGTATGAATCCCCTTTCCGGCAGGTAAACTAATATCTAAGGATAAAGATTCATCTACCTCAAACATTTTACTATCAAGCACATTGCAAAACATTTTAGATATGAAAGAATGAGAAGCTCCAGTATCAAATAGTGCTAAAGCAGGAACATTAGATACTGATAACATACCTGATATTGCACCCTACTCTTGCTTTTCCTCCTCATCGATCATAGAAAACATCCTCGACCTCCCACCTGATCTCTGAGTAGGTCTACTGGCTGCAGGCTATGCTCTTGATCGTGAACTCATCTGTGCTCCCTTAGGGTAGTTATATGATGTGTGTCCCAGCTCATGACATCTGTAACATCTCCCTTGACCAACTAAACACGTTCCCCTGTTATTCTTTCCAAATGTGGTGCAAATAGGCTTAGGTGTCTAATATTTTGGCCCAGTGCTCTTCCTAGTGTTTGCTTGCTTAGACTAATTTATGCTTCTGTTTTGAGTAGCACCTTCCTACTATCTTTTTTCAGAAGTCTCAGTCTTTTTCTGTCTTGCTTCCTCCATCTGCATGGTCGCACCTAACCCCGCTGCTCTCCGACATGTCTGAGCAAAAGTCATAGGACCACTCCCGACGATGATAAAACATATATCAGGTCGTTGTCCCTTCAGGAAATGTTTAGTCTTCTTACGGTCTGTATCAATCAAATCTGGGGCAAATCTATACAGCTGGTTGAAATTTCTCTCATAATCAATCACTGTCATATCTCCCTACTGCAACTCAAGAAACTCAGCTTCCTTCTCATCACGGTAAGAGTCGGGGTAATACTGATCCATCATAATATCCTTAAAACCATCCCAAGTAAGAGCTACCATATCATGTGCTGGTCTCATCCTCCAATAGCCCCTCTACCAATGATATTGATGAGCGTTTTCTCAACACACAATTAATCCCCAAGTATGAAGGATATCAATTGTAGTTTCGAAGGTGACCAAGTTAAATATCGAATCCACAGGACGGATAAATATCACTTTAGTTATTTTCTAGCAATTATGACTATGTTGAGAATTGTAATTTTGGTTTGTAAACTAAGTAATAATTAAAATAGCAATTAAATAACAAGAACAAGAAAATAGTAGTTGTGATAAAATAAGATAATAGGTAGTTCGTCAAGCCATCTAGTTTCATTCGTTAATTCATACTTTCGTGTGTCGATGTCCAACTCTGCCTTGTGGTTTATGGACGCATCACTAGACCGTACAAATCTATTCTATAGACACAAATAGATAAGCTTTTGACACGTGTAAATATCCTCAGAGCAAGACGTATACTTTACCTCCCTTTCTAGGTACTATCATAATCAATTATTTCCCGTGCACTTAGTACTCTAACCCGATTTGATCTCCCTTTTTAGGTACTATAAAGTTATACTCTTAATCCTACTTGTTAACCCGAATTCAATTCAATTAATAAACATTCATATAAGACGGTTCTAATAAAACCTCGGAATTCCTTAACTTAGAATTATAACAATAAACCCTGCTCATTAGTGAACGCACTCAACCAATAACCATGTTATGCATTCAGACTCTACACATCGATTATTGATGCACCAAACAACTATGAGTATGGATTAAAAACGTGCAATCTTATATAAAATAAACCACAAGTAGTGTTGTACGGAGTATACACACGAAATATAAATTAACTCATGAAACTTTCATAACCCTAGAACTACCGAAGTGGCTCTAGCCCATGATTGATCTAAGAACAATCATGGTTAGTTGGACCAATCTTACTTGAATTTCCAGCTGCACCTCTGTCTCAGCTCTCCTACTCTTCTCTTGTAATTCACGATCTTAAGCTCCTCGCGTCGTCGTTTTCTTGACTGCATGAGCCTCCTTTTATACTTGTAATCACGTCTCTAGGGCTTGGAATGGGCTTTTCAAGTGATCCCACGCGTTTTGGCCTCGAAAATCCGGATAAGGTAAGTTTCCGCATTTTGGTTCGACCTCGTCAAACAGGTCGAACCACCGGCCACAAGTCGAACCACAGGTTGAACCCTGCTACTGGACACATTCTGCACTTGGTTCGACCTCTTGTACAGGTCGAACCACTCCCTCTTTGGTCGAACCCCAGGTCGAACCTTACCACTGGATAATTTCCGCTCCTAGTTCGACCAACTGTCAGGTCGAACCCCAATGTCATGGTCGAACCCATCTTCTCGTGAACTGGTTCGACCATGGTTCGACCTAATGAACAGGTCGAACCCCTTTAGTCGTGGTCGAACCTTCCTTCTGCAAACTCTTCAATGCTGGTTCGACCTGTAGGAGAAGTCGAACCCTCCTCCATCAGGTCGAACCCTACTCTTTCCTTGGCGGTTCGCGTGGTCTCAACTTCGTCTCTTCGATTCTTGGCACTTCCACTCCGTTTTTGCTATGAAAACCACTTAAATAGCTCCACTAACACCTGATTCATGCTAATTCACAATACATATAGGTTTTCCACCTATTTCCACCTCAAAACTCTCTAAAACTAGCACAAAACATGATGCCAAACTTGTGAATTTACACACTCATCAAACCCCCAAACTTACATGTTGCTCGTCCCGAGGTAACCAAATCAAACCATAGGAGTCGTGTATAATTCACCAAGATCAAGTACAACACATATCACACATGCAACTTCATTCAATCAAACAAGTATTAATTGCTTCATATATATCACTCATGCAAAACCAATCCAATCACACACCATTCGGAGTACTAAGTAATTTCGCTCACAAGATAAGTATTTATTCTCTTTCACTCAAGTGCGTTAGGCACTATATAGGTTAATATAAACACTCATATCAATCCATATTCACGCGTAACCATAAGCTTGGCAAAAGGTCTCACAAATCAACTTATAATCAACTCTTCACTAGGATCACAAAGGACTTGTTTTTGGGTTGTAATGTTGGCTCTTTGGAGAAAGGTAGGAAAATTTAGGTAAAGTGACTTAAGACACTAGTAGAGAGTTACCTTGGAGGTTCTCGATTTCTTCTTTTTACAGCAAGTTCTCCTCCAATGTCGTCTCTTGAACTTGTAAAATTCCTGAATTTTCCTTCTTTTCATGGCATCAACATCATCTTTTTAGACAATTCGGGTACCGGTATCAGGCACTACCCTTCTTCTCATGTATAGGCCGTCAGCTGCTAAGCTTCACACACCATGTATAAAAACAATCGGGGTACCAGTTTCGGGCACTATCCCTAAACAAGATTTAACCATGTTCTTTTCATCCAACCATATTCTATCTTCCTTTTCTTCTTGCAACACTTACTCACCTCCACTCTCTATACCAATGAATAGGTTAATCAAAGTTCAAGTAAAGGTTTATAAGATTATTTACTTCGGCTACCAAAGAAAAAGCTTTAACGGCTCAACGGGGCATCCAAATGTTAATAAAATCATTAGAAAGGATAAATTTGGTTAAGTAACTTAATCACAAAATAATGTCCTAAGATCATGTCCTAGCAATTCATCAATCATAAGTCTCACACAAGACTCCAAGCCAAGTTTTAGAATACGTTCATATGAATGATCCTCTCAAGAATAAAATAATCATGATCAAGCATGATTATCAAAGCTCAAATCCTCACATAGGTAATTAGAATCCCAAGTACTCCTCATAGCACATAATTAAGATCAATTTCACAAGAACTCAATATACTTATCAATTATACATGCTTTTCATCAATAGAAATTAACACATGAACATATGAATGCACAAAAATCAATAAGTTTATACCCAATCAATCATACAAGATATCACTTATACATTCCACTCACGCATGAATCACACCCCAATCTATAAAGATAAAAAGAAGAATAAGGAAATCAAGATGAATCGGAGGAAACCAAAGAAAACCTGAAAAACTACTCCTCCGGAGCATCATCATCCTCATCATCAAGCCTCCATTCCATCTGGTGCAAATCACCGATGTGTCTATCCAAGTAATCAACTCGATCACCCAACCTACCAACTTTCTCATTCAAGGCCGTGTACCTCTCATTCAATGTAGCATAATTGGCATTGGCGAGTGTGAGCTGTCGGGTTGTCTCCTGCTGGCTAGCAACGATCGCGACCAACTGCTCATGAATAAGGTGGAGCTGCTCCCGTGTATCATTCGGGACAGCCCGCTGCTGCTGCGGTGCTGGCTCATGCTAATGTGCGTCGTGCTGTATCGGCATCTCCTCATCCTGCTGCTCCTCTTCTTGATACTCCTCGTCTTCGGGCTGTTGTGGTGGACGGAACTCTCCTTGATCAACAATCTGCTGTAACTCCGCCATCCTACCATCCGCACACATCTGCGATACAGTCCTCCAATCACCACCCGACCTCACTGCCATAGATAAGGCGTTGCGTCTAAGAGAATCCATCAACTTGTTCCTCGCAACCCGAATAGTTGTCAAGTTACTCACGTCGAAGGAAAACATGAATTCGAAGGGCTTGAGTCCCCTCGTGAAGAACCAATCTCCATTTCTGAAATGTGCAAATCCTCCCTTCACGCACGTAAACATCACCAAATTAGGCTCTCCTCTAACTGGTGTGATGCCGGTGAAATCCAAATTATAATTCTCAGCCACGATTGTCAGTAACCCTCCAATACTCATCTTTTGAAACCCAATGGTCCTGAATCGATGTAGCTGTGCAATGAAATACACTCCAACATTAAACTGCACCCTATTAAGCATAAACCACAAAGCATAAAGCTCTCCTCTAGACACAACACTTCCCTCTGAGTGGGCGAACAACGTGTTGCTCAAGACACAATCCATGTACCTCAAAACTGGATTCTTTATTGAGGAAGCACGAGCCTGCCTAATCTTATAATCTCCAATCTCCCCTGTAATCTCTCTCCAAAACCTATTAGCATTGAACGCACCATTCTCCAAGTGAGAGATCCCCAAAGGCGTCTCAAACAGCTCATTAAAATCCTCAGACGTCCATCTCCTACTCACTCCACCAAGCTGAAACATACACTGATACGGGTACCCACGCGGGTCCTTCACCATCTCAAATGAGCAGACTACTTCCACTATAACATGGAAATACATCGGCCTCTTTAACTCTATAAACCTCCGGATACCCACTTGATCAAACATCCAGAAAATGTCATTCCCGATTCTCATTATCCTCATCGCCTCATCATCTTGGTATCGAGTACGAGCTATCTTGTCCGAGACTTCTTCCCACTTTTCTTTAATCTCATCCCAGTTCTGCATATGAATTTTGAAGTTCTCGGGTAAACAATCTTGTAGCCTCAGCTTCCTTGTCACTGTGTCCACATTCGAAGGCCTATCATCCCTCTTCTTCGATCTTGCTTCATCCGCCTTACCTTTCCCTTTACTTGATCCTTGTCCCTTTCCTGAAAACAACTACTTCAATACAACCAACAAGACAAGAACACAAGTATATGACTAGCATATCCTATACTCTACTCAAGACTTCAAGCATCCATGCTTAATCAACCCAACTATTATCTCAACATCACTTGCTTAATTAACATGCTCAAAACACCTTCAATCACACTTCCTTTAATCTTCAAATTATAAACAACAAGCATGCATCAACCAATTCAAGCTATTCAACAAGAATTTCAACAATTGAACTTCATGAACAACTCCAATTATCAACAATTCAAACCTAACTAACATGCTCATTCATCTAGATGCATCATATCCTTGATCAATCCACAAAATTCAAGTGTTATCCATAATCAAGCAATCTCAAACCAATAAACATGAATTCATATGAATCAACTCAACAATATCCATTATCACCATGAATTTCAACCAAAATCAACATTAATCAACTTACCCACAACACATTTCTTGCAATAAACTTCAATCCTAAGGTAATTGAGTTGAAAAAAATGTACCTTTAGTCTTGCCCATGGTTAACAATCGACAATTGGCACACAACACTCAAAATGCACGACTGAAGCCCTAATTCGCAACAAAAATCGCCCAAATCCGCGCCCAATTCAAGAATTAAGAGTGTAATGTTGTGTAATCGGTGCAAAATCAAGTGTAATTGACGAATTTGTGCAAGGGTGTTAAGGTTCGGGGAGGGTTCGAGATTTGGTGAACAAAAAGAATGATCGAACCCTTCTAAAAATCCAACTTAAAACATGTACCTGACTGGGTTCGACCTCGGGTTCGACCTGCGAAACAGGTCGAACCTCGAGCGACGAGGTCGAACCTACCTTCTGGACAACCTTACCTTCTGGTTCGACCTAGGTTCGACCTTCTGAACAGGTCGAACCAATCTTGTGACGAGGTCGAACCTACCTTCTGGACAACTGCTCCTCATGGTTCGACCTGTTAGACAGGTCGAACCACTCTTGTTTTGGTCGAACCTATAACCTGAAAAACAGAGTGCTCTGAACGGACTGGTTCGATCTCAGGTTCGACCTTCTGATCAGGTCGAACCATAATGGCTCAGGTCGAACCACCATACTGTAAATTTTAAGTCACCGGGTTCGACCTGTTAGACAGATTGAACCAAGAATGATCAGGTCGAACCACCTCACTGGATGATTTTCTGCGTCGGTTCGACTTTCTCTGCTCAGTTCGACCTCCTGGCACTGGTGGAACCTCTCCTGGCTTTGGTCGAACCACCCTTCTAAGCTTCACAACTGAGTGTTCTTCAATCCCTACACACTTCAAACTTCAATACGAATCATTAGGTACCAACTAGAGCACAACTTCATCAAAAATTGTTCCACAAAATATCATTCATGAGTAACTCCATAAAAGAAAATAAAACCAAAACCCACTAAACATTAGGCAAGTTGTAAAAAATCGTCACATCAAAATTGATTAAAATTTTAAATATGGCGCAAAAACCAACTCCCCTAACAAACATCACAAAGAAAATATTATACTATCGGTGCTTATTGAGGTAAGTACATCACACCCCCCCAAACTTAGTAGAAACCATAGGTGAAACTAAGTCTGCAAAGAGATGTAATTGCCAATAAGTAAGCACTTCAAATATAAAAATTTCTTACGCACACGAAAGAAATAAAATAATAAAATGGGAGGGAAAGCCCCCAACAAGCGCTCATGTTTAACGTCGGAGAATCACGATGATACCAAATCAAATCAAGGTATCCACAAAAATGACACAAACATCATCCGGCGACTTGTAATGCTTCAAGCGATGACCATTCGCCGCAAAAATATCTCCATCCTTGTCAATAAGCTCAAAACTCCACCCTCCTAAGACTCGATGAATCATGAACGGTCCCGTCCACTTTGACTTCAACTTGCCTGTAAAAAGCTTTAAACGAGAGTTAAAAAGTAATACCTCATCTCCTTGCTTGAACTCCTTGTACGAGATCTTCGAATCATGTCACCTCTTAATCTTTTCCTTATAGATCTCTGAATTCTTGTATGCATGACTCCGAAACTCATCCAAAAGATTGATGTGAGTAATCCTCAACTCCTTCACATCCTTGAGAGTCAAGTTCAAGCTTCGCAAAGCCCAAAACGCTTTGTGTTGAATCTCTACAGGTAAGTGGCACGGCTTCCCATAGACAATCTGATGTGGTGAGATATCTAACACCGTCTTGTACGCAGTCCGGAACCCCCACACGACATCATCGAGCTTCAAAGCCCAATCCTTTCTATTGGTTCCGACCACCTTCTCCAAAATTTGTTTGACTTGACGGTTAGAGACCTCAGCTTGCCCATTCGCTTGAGGATGATAGGGTGTAGTAACTCTATGCTTAACACCATACCCTTTAAGCACCTTCTCAAGAAATTTATTTACGAATAGCGTACCTCCATCACTAATAAGTGCTCTAGGAACTCCAAAACGGGCAAAAATATGCTTCTTCAAGAAAGATATAATAGTTTTTGAATCATTCAAGCGAGTAGGAATCGCTTCCACCCACTTAAAAACATAATCCACCGCAAGTAGAATGTAGAGAAATCCATTAGATGGGGAAAAGGCCCCATAAAATCGATACCCCACACGTCAAAAATCTCGACCACTATGCTTGGCTGAAGCGACATCTCATCTCTCCTACCGATGTTCCCCATGCGTTGACACCTATCGCAAGACGCCACATAGGTCTCACAGTTCTTGAACAACGTAGGCCAATAAAGAGCGGACTGAAGTACTTTGGCTGCTGTCTTTTACGCGCCGAAGTGCCCCCCGTTAGGTTGTGCATGGCAAAACTCAAGAACACTCTCCATCTCCATCTCGGGCACACACCTACGGATGATAGAATCCGTGCAAATTTTGTACACAAACGGATCATACCATATGAAGGTCTCAACATCCCTTTTGAATTTAGCAAGTTGATATCGGTTGAGATCCCTTGGAATTTCTCCCACAGCAATATAATTAACATAATCCGCATACCATGGATCAACTCCCTGCGCAGCAACCACACACACTCGCTCAGCCCCTTCAACAAACACGGCCATGATCTTTTCATCCGGAAACATTTCCTCAATATACTCGAAAGAATTATCACAATGTTCCCTAGTCTCCAACCTCGAAAGATGATCCGCCAACACATTATCAGAACATTTCTTATCCCGAATCTCCATGTCAAACTCTTGAAGTAAAAGAATCCACCTTATTATCCTAGGCTTTGTCTCCTTCTTTTCCATCAAGTACCGAATCGCAGAATGATTCGTGTACAAAATAGTCTTCATGCCAACCAAATACTGACGAAACTTGTCAAATGCATACACAACCGCCAAAAACTCCTTTTCAGTCACTGTGTAATTCTTTTATGCCGCATCGAAAGTCTTACTTGCGTAGTAAATGGCGCAAAACTTCTTTTCCTTCAGCTGTCCAAGTACCACTCCAAGTGCTACATCACTTGCATCACACATTAGTACAAATGGTTGAGTCCAATCCGGTCTGATCAAGATAGGTGCAGAAATAAGCACCTCCTTCAAAACTTGAAAAGTTGTTAAACAATCATCATCAAACACAAAAGGAACATCCTTTTCAAGTAAGCGAGATAAGGGCTTAGAGTATTTTGAGAAGTCTTTTATAAATCTCCTATAAAAACTGGTGTGTCCAAGGAATGACCGCACTCCTCTTTCATTGGTCGGTGGTGGAAGCTTCTCAATCGCCACCACTTTAGCACGATCTACCTGCAACCCTTTAGCCGAGACATGATGCCCAAGAATAATCCCATCCTTCACCATGAAGTGGCACTTCTCCCAATTCAATACAAGATTAGTCACTTGGCATCTCTTCAAAACAGTAGCTAGGTTAGACAAACAAATATCAAAAGAGGAACCAAAAACAGAAAAATCATCCATGAACACCTCCATGATCTTCTCTATCAACCCATCGAATATTGCCATCATGCATCTCTGAAAAGTAGCAGGCGCATTACATAACCCAAATGGCATTTTCCGAAAAGCAAAGGTCCCGTAGGGGCAAGTAAAAGTGGTCTTTTCTTGATCCTCGGGGGCAATCATAATTTGGTTGTACCCCGAGTATCCATCCAAGAAACAATAAAACTCATAACCTGCAAGACGATCTAACATTTGATCCATGAAAGGAAGAGGAAAATGATCCTTACACGTGTTTTCATTCAACTCCTATAATCTACACATGTATGCTATCCCGTAGGAATCCTTGTGGCTATCGCTTCTCCATCCTCAGCTTTTACGACAGTCATACCCCTCTTTTTAGCAACTACATGCAATGGACTCACATGGAGACTATCACTAATAGGATATATGATTCCGGCATCCAACCACATAAGGATTTGCTTCCTAATTACCTCTTGAATCGCGGGATTAACCCTCCGCTGATTCTGAACACTTGCCTTTGCCTCGTCTAACAATCTTATCATATGCATGCAATACGAAGGACTAATTCCTTTCAAATCCTCAAGAGACCAACCAATCGCAGATTTATACTTCCTAAGAACGTTCAATAACTCCTCAAGTTGATCATCATCAAGAGAAGAAGATACAATTACTGGATATTTTTCATTGTCGCCAAGGAAGGCGTACTACAAGTGTTCTGGCAAAAGTTTCAACTCCTCTTTCCTCACCTCCATCGGAGGGCTCTCGTTATCCAAAGGCAAGTACTTCCTAGTCCACTTGACTTCTTCCACCTTAGTTCTTCCCGATTCAAACATGTCATCACCCAAAGCAAGTAAGTTTTCAAGAAAGTCAATACATACCTCGTTGGAGAGTCCGTCAAGCTCCGTAGTGGGGTAAGTAAGAGATTCCATCAAACATGTCTCAAGAGAATCCTTTGACAGGATCAGAGACATGTCCTTCTTCACAATCTCCTCCACCACGTCAATACTATGACACTGCGACTCCATGGGCATCTTCATTGCTTTGTCTAAGTTGAAAAGAACTTTTTCTTTGTCCATCCGCAATCTCAGCTCTCCTTTCTGAATATCAATCATAGCTCCAGCAGTAGCAAGGAAAGGTCTCCCCAAGATTAAAGGGATATTATCCTTGTCTTTTTCCATCTCTAGCACAAGAAAGTCCACAGGAAAGACTAGCTTCTCCACTTTGACGAGAACGTCTTCAATTATACCTTTTGGAAACATCATCGACCTGTCCGCCAATTGGAGAACCACTGTTGTAGGGGTCAACTCCCCAAACCAAGCCTCTGAAAGATGGACAAAGGCATCAAATTTATGCTCGTCCCTAAATCGCACAAAGCTCACTGTGCCGGCCTCTTTCCGATTTCACATAGAATAGTGAAGCTCCCCGGATCCTTCATCTTTTGCGGCAGCTTCCTTTGGATGATTGAGCTACAATTCTCAGATAAATTCACCATTTCAATTCTGGTTAAGCTCCGCTTCTTCAATAATATGTCCTTTAGAAATCGGGCATAGTACGGCATCTCCATGATTGCCTCTGAGAAAGGAATGCTCAAGCTTATTTTGTTCATTATCTCTGAAAACTTCTTGAACTTCTCTTCCAATCCCTTCTTCACAAGCTTGTAAGGAAACGGCGGAGGTATCTTTGTTTTGAGAATCCCCCATACATCACGATCAACCTTCTCCGCTTTCTTCTTTTCGGCTCTCAAACGCTTGGCTCTCTCCCACTTTTTCTCAGCTATTATCTCTGTACTTTGCTCATTCCAAATCACTGGAGTAGCATCAACATCATTGAGAGTGTTCGGAGTGGCAACAGGCAATTTTTGGTGGGGTTCGACCTGTGGAACAGGTCGAACCATGTACGTACTGGTCGAACCTACCTTCTGGACAACGGCTCTCTTTTTGAATTTGAGTTTCGACCTGGGTTCGACCTGGGTTCGACCTGTGAAACAGGTCGAACCATGGGTACCTAGGTCGAACCGGCCTACTGTACTCCTTCCGCCATCCGGTTCGACCAAGGTTCAACCTGTTTGATAGGTCGAACCATGACCGTCGTGGTCGAACCGTTGCTGTTACAAAATAAAGTGCTCCAAGTGGTGCGGTTTGACCTGGGTTCGACCTATTGGATAGGTCGAACCAAGATTGGTTTGGTCGAACTGGTGTTCTGGAAAAATAGAGTGCTCCGAGTTGTCGGGTTCGACCATGGTTCGACCTATGGGACAAGTCGAACCATCTGTAGTTTGGTCGAACCGATGCTGCAATCTCTTCTGATCGTGTCCAGTGTGTTGGTTCGACCTTCCCTGTATGGTTCGACCTTCAATATTGGTCGAACCATGTTCGAACCTCGCCCTAGACATGTCCAAATTTGATTCCAGGCTCATAGGTCCCTCGTACTACGTTCCTGACCTTAAAGTGATGGCGTTGCAGGACCTTGGATTCTCAATACTTTGAGACGGGAACTTCCCCTTCTCAAGAGTTTGAGTAAGCTTGTTAACACTTCCTGCCATCTCCCCCATCAGTAACGTAAGGTCCTTCACCTGCTTAGATATAACCTCATGGTTTGCATCGATTTTCTTTTCAAGTTTGGCCTCAAGGCGGTTAACTCTTTCATCATTCTTGGCCATATACCAGCTCACAGTATCCTCAAGACCCGGTTTCCCTTCTTCCACCTTAGCACCCGGTTCAATACCCATCGGAGGTTGAATCGCATTATTCGGATTGCTCCATGAGAACTCCGACCTCCTAGGCTGTTGATAACCACCAGGAGGACCACGATTATTAAAGTTTCCTCGATAGTTCCCTTGGTAATTCCAGTTTCCTTGATCTGGATACCTAGTCCCTTGAATACTTTGACCCATGGCATAGAGTGTCTCTTCCAACTTCTCTTGGATTGGTCCCTCATTCTTTAACTCCTGCTGCATGATTGGTACGCGCTAAGATAATTCACTGATTTGCTTCTGTTGGGATTCAAGTAGCTTGTTGATATTGGACAAGCTAGAGACGATCTCATCCTCTCTACTTGTTTTAACCATTGCTTGTTCAACCTTAGCTACCTTACAAAGGACATAAGTACCTCTAACTCTATCAGTTGGCTAATCCCTCAAATTCATCGAAATATCTTCAAACAACTTTTCGGCCTCTACGGATGACTTTGTAAGCAATGCTCCATTAGAGGAAGCATCCAATAACACTCGTGAATCACAGTCCAATCCATTGTAGAATATACTGATATATTGAGCTTTAGATAGCCCATGTTGAGAACACTTCCTAAGCATGTCTTTGAATCTATCCCATGCTTTATGAAATTTTTCTCCTCCACCCATAGCGAATTGGTTAATGCCTTGCTTCATCTTAAACACCTTTGAAGGTGGCATGTACCTCTCCAAGAACCTTAACTTCAGTTGCACCCAAGTGGTGCACTCAGCTGCATTGATAGTGTCGTACCAATCTCTCGCCTTTTCAGTAAGCGAGAATTTGAACAAAAGGATCTTCCTTGCATCTTCATGTTCTCCTGCGTCTTTTTGAGTACTTGCATAGCCCAAGAACTTATTCAGATGCTGCTGCGGATCCTCTAAAGACCCTCCTGAAAAGGAGTTCCTTTCTATCATGCTAATAAGAGCGGGATGAAGATCGAAAGCTGAATTAGTTCCCCTTGCTCCTAGAAGCCCAAAATTTCCAGCCCCATTGTTTCTAAAAACCTCTCGGATGGTTAGATTATCCGGATTCGCTGCCATGTTGACTGTCCTTACTCCCGAATTAACTTCAGTTGTAGCTTCAATCGTCTGCGAATTCTGCTCGTCAACTTCAACTCCAAAATTCAGAGCTTCAGTTAGATCAATAGTCTTTGCCTTGCTCTTCTTCTTCTTCTTCTTTCTTGACGATGCTCCAATTTCAGGATTGTAGGGTTCAAGTTCACCTTTCTTTGACCTCGTGAGCATGCACCTAAAAAGAACTAGAGTTAAAACAACAAAACAAGAAAAATAGCTTTAACAAACTAGAAATAACAAAAAGATATTTTAAGCCGTCCCCGGCAATGGCGCTAAAAACTTGATGAGCGTTTTCTCAACACACAATTAATCTCTAAGTATGAAGGATATCAATTGTAGTTTCGAAGGTGACCAAGTTAAATATCGAATCCACAGGACGGATAAATATCACTTTAGTTATTTTCTAGCAATTATGACTATGTTGAGAATTGTAATTTTGGTTTGTAAACTAAGTAATAATTAAAATAGCAATTAAATAACAAGAACAAGAAAATAGTAGTTGTGATAAAATAAGATAATAGGTAGTTCGTCAAGCCATCCAATTTCATTCGTTAATTCATACTTTCGTGTGTCGATGTCTGACTCTACCTTATGGTTTATGGACGCATCACTAGACCATACAAATCTATTCTATAGACACAAATAGATAAACTTTTGACACCTGTAAATATCCTCAGAGAAAAACGTATACTTTACCTCCCTTTCTAAGTACTATCATAATCAATTATTTCCCGTGAACTTAGTACTCTAACCCGATTTGATCTCCCTTTTTAGGTACTATAAAGTTATACTCTTAATCCTACTTGTTAACCCGAAATCAATTCAATTAATAAACATTCATATAAGACGGTTCTAATAAAACCTCATAATTCCTTCACTTAGAATTATGACAATAAACCCTGCTCATTAGTGAACGCACTCAACCAATAACCATATTATGCATTCAGACTCTACACAACGATTATTGATGCACCAAACAACTATGAGTATGGATTAAAAACGTCCAATCTTATATAAAATAAACCACAAGTAGTGTTGTACGGAGTATACACACGAAATACAAATTAACTCATGAAACCTTCATAACCCTAGAACTACCGAAGAGGCTCTAGCCCATGATTGATCTAAGAACAATCATGGTTAGTTGGACCAATCTTACTTGAATCTCCAGCTGCACCTCTGTCTCAGCTCTCCTACTCTCCTCTTGTAATTCACGATCTTAAGCTCCTCGCGTCGTTGTTTTCTTGACTGCATGAGCCTCCTTTTATACTTGTAATCACGTCTCTAGGGCTTGGAATGTGCTTTTCAAGTGATCCCACGTGTTTTGGCCTCGAAAATCTGGATAAGGTAAGTTTCTGCGTTTTGGTTCGACCTCGTCAAACAGGTCGAACCACCGGCCACAAGTCGAACCACAGGTCGAACCCTGCTACTGGACACATTCTGCACTTGGTTCAACCTCTTGTACAGGTCGAACCACTCCCTCTTTGGTTGAACCCCAGGTCGAACCTCACCACTGGACAATTTTCGCTCCTGGTTCGACCAACTGTCAGGTCGAATCCCAACGTCGTGGTCGAACCCATCTTCTCGCGAACTGGTTCGACCATGGTTCGACCTAATGAACAGGTCGAACCCCTTTAGTCGTGGTCGAACCTTCCTTCTGCAAACTCTTCAATGCTGGTTCGACCTGTAGGAGAAGTCAAACCCTCCTCCATCAGGTCGAACCCTACTCTTTCCTTAGCGATTCGCGTGGTCTCAACGTCGTCTCTTCGATTCTTGGCACTTCCACTCCATTTTTGCTATGAAAATCACTTAAATAGCTCCACTAACACCTGATTCATGCTAATTCACAATACATATAGGTTTTCCACCTATTTCCACCTCAAACTCTCCAAAACTAGCACAAAACATGATGCCAAACTTGTGAATTTACACACTCATCAGATATGCATCCTCAACTATCAGAAAAAAAACCAAGCTGACTTGTTGTGCATCATTGCACACCATAACATCAAAAATTATGTCCAAGGTTATGAACATCTCCTCCACATACTCTGGCTCCTCACGTCCTGTAAGTTTAGGTGGATTGTACTTTTGAAATTTCTCCAAAAGATCACCTTGAGAATTTCTCGAAACTTGATTTTGAAATTGTTGCAAAACTTGATTTAGAACTTCATGCGGAGCTTGGTTCAGATTAGAGTTCGGAACCAAATTCGGCAAAGCATTAACATCAGCGGCATTAATATTAGCATTTCTATTGACATTCCTATGGGGATTCTAGGTCTATGTCTGGCCTGCATCCTGCATAAAATTTGATCTACTAATACACTAAGTGCTTTATTAACGATATATAATGATTCTAATTAACAGGCTCTAGGTATTATAAATGACTTATCCTTAATGCATCAATACTCGAATTGAAATCCTTTAAAAATATTTTAAGCTCACATGAATTCGTAAAATGATAGACTTGCATAAATGTAGTTCTTTAAATGTCAAACCTCATTAGAGCTGCGATAGCGTGACAGATACATGCTAGCATTTTTTTAAAAAAAAAATTGGTATACAGAATCGTATAACCGCTCTGATACCACAATGTCACACCCTAAATTTCTAACTATTTAAAAACATCATATTTAAATAAATAAATCATTTTTAGCGAAAGCTTAAGGTAATTAAAATTTAATAAACCAAAATTCAACTTGATAAGTTCTAAAATCCAAATGTAATTCTTGAAATAAATTGTATAAGTGAATAAGTCTAGCAAAAGTTTAGAAATAATAATTAAGTCATAATGAAAATGAAACTGTGCTAAGCATCATCCTTATGTCCCACCACGCCAGCTCCTCCATATGAAATGATAAAATATTTGGGGTGAGCAAAACCACAAGCTCAGTTGAGAAACATACTTACAAAAATTAAAAGCCACATGAAAGTACCAAATAAGTAACATGAATCATGTAGATGTAAATGTAAATGTACTGAATAAGATTTCTCAATTATTCAAGTAGTAAATGCCTCGTTTATAAAGGTCAGGAGACCTATATGTACATGCATGAACTCAAAAATATCACATAATAGTAGTTAATAGAGTCAAGTAAAAATTTCCCACCCTTTAAAATGAAATTAAGTTGACTGTAATCCAAAATATTGATGCAGCTAAACTTCTATATCAAGAACTCCTCTTCGCCTATTAATATATGAAAATATTAATAAGACTAAGTTCTAATACTAATAAGGTAATATGAACTAAAGGGCAGGTTAATAAATCAAATACTGACATAATGGCTATCTGTATATATGCGTGCTTATATGAACTTAATGTGTTCATTAGTAAAAATAAGTCATAAATGGTAACTTATTAATAATAATTAGTTAGGCAGTAATTAACGTAAATAATCTGATAAAAAATAATACTTTATGCATAAAGTACAAAAATCTCAAATCTGCTATATGTATAAATAAAGATAGGAATAGTTGCAGATATACAGAAATCTTAAGATAAAGATATTGTTTATTTAAAATAAAATTATATTAAATAAATAGAAGAAAATGTGCTTACTGTATCAGATTAGTACCTTATCATCAAAACTTGAAAATACTCATTATATAATGATTATAAAAGAAATAGAATCAAATAAAAAGTAGTTAATATATATATATATATATATATATATATATATATATATATATATATATATATATATATTTAAAACTCCCAATCAAGCTACGAATATGTTTATATATATTTATGTCCAAAGCATGCTTAATCTTCATAATTAGCATTTAACCTCAAACATTAATTTAATTTAAAATTAAATGAAAGGTGAGTGGGATGACAATTGCACATATCCGATAACATTTGGAATGACGTTAAAAAATCTATATTGGTGGGTCTTTAGGAGTTACAAAATTTATGACAAGAATCAACACGTCAATATTTTTAGTAAATCCATCTTTATCAAAATACAGTACATGATCTATGCCCTTCAAAACTTTAAAGAGGATTTAAATGGGGTTCATGAAAAGGATCTTTATATAATAATTAATTCGTAATCCAACATAATAGTATGTAGAGGCATAAGTTTAAACTGGAAATATTTATTTTCTATCAATGTGCTAGAGGACTAACGAATTAAAAGTTAAGATATACAACTCATAATTATAGGAACGAAGTTACACAATTTTTGGTGTGAAAATAATATATCAAAATGCTCATATAATTAAAATATTAAAAAACTTACGCTGGATTAAAAGCACTTGTTTGATGCGAAGGGAATTTTGGAAGTCACAAAGAGATCGAATTTTTTGAAGAAGTGAAATAAGAGAAATCTGTTTTTCATAACAGACGAAAATTCATAAGGTTACGTGGGTAGAGGGATTGGTTCCTAATTTTAAGGGTTAAGATGAAAGAGGTTGAGAATTTTATGGCATGCATCCCACATTTAAATTTAAGATAAATTATAATATTAAATAATTAATAAATATAAAATATTTATATATATACGTAAATAATATAATATGGAAATATATAAAATACTCAACTGTTACAATTACTTTGACAATTAATAGGGTGGGAAGGGGCACCAATTTAAAAATTACAATATCCTTCCTTTTTTTTAGTATCTGTTTTAATGTATCATCAAATTTAGTTTTTTTTTTCGTATTTTTTTAAAATTTATAGTTATTGTCTTTTTTTATGGTATTTTTTATTTCTTATTAAATGAATTTTAGGATATATATTATAATTTTATTCTTGTGGTTTAGGGTGTAATTTATCCCTAGGGTATAGGGTATAATTGTAATTTTACTCTTGAAGTTTAGGGTATAATTAATCCATAGTGTTAAGGGTATCATTGTAACTTTACCCTTGTAGTTTAGGGAATAATATATCACTAAGGTTTAGGGTATAACTGTCATTTTACCCTTGTGATTTAGTGTATAATTTATATCTAGAGTTTAGGGTATAACTGTAATTTTACCCTTGTGGTTTAGGATATAATTAATCCATAGGGTTTAGGGTATAAATGTAGTTGTCCCTTGTGGTTTAGAGTATAATTTATCTCTAGAGTTTTGGGTAAAATAGTCATTTAATTATTGTAAAATTTAAAAATAAAAACATTAATGAAGGTGAATGATTTAATAATGAAGGGTGGCATCCAAATGGGGCACAAATTCAATTGGTACCTATGGTTGTACCCTAGTCACTCTCAGTTAGTATTATTAAATTAGAAGAAGCAAACATTTCCCTAACTATAATGTTAAACGACTGAAAATGTAAAACTGAATTGGTGCATGGATAACAGGAAGGGGTAAATGGCTATGCAATACCTAATCGTTGATATATGTTTGCGGGAGAAATTAAAGTAGGACAACTATATCAAATTATTCGTCTGAATATTCTGAATATTGATCTCAAATAAATGCATAGAGTGTTGGATACAAAAAATGTGTGGAGTGTTGGTAAAAAATAATAATAATATTTCAAACAAAAAGGTAAAATGACATAGGTGACCAACAAAATAGCCGATGAAAAAGTGGAAAATAACCCACCTGATTGTAGATGTTCTAGCTTCAAACTATTGACAGACATGGACACATAAACCCGCATTAATGGGTACATCATTGACATGAAGTATGTGAAAATGGATGGGTTACGTTGTAATATCAGTGATGAAAAAATGATAAAATATGATCCATGGGATTAACGACTGCATCCAATTACACGGGTTCCCAAAAAAAGGTGCCCACTTTGCATAACATTGAATATACAAAAAAGTTGGCCACATCGCATAACATTGAGAATACAAATTAATATTAGCTCCAATGTCACCAGAGGTACAATATTTTAAGACCTGGAGGGAGTAAAACAGAATACGGGAACCATGCTCCCGCAACCAAAATATACCATTACCCACATTCACAACGTGTGACAAGTTTGGTGATGGCTAGTACTAGAGAATGAAAAACTACTTCCTAAGATGCCCAGAGGCCACATTATTTCATCTGCCAGCAGCCATAACCTAAACATCCCACCCAGATGGATGCACCAATCAATAGGCATCTTGGCTGGACCCAATGATCTGGGGTTTTGCTTTTGCAAAAACATAAAATATTCCTTGATGATGGGAAGCGTGAAATCCTCCTCTGCAGCATTAAAAGCTTTCCTAGCTGCATCGAGGCCTAACATGCAAATCTCATGTGATACCCTATACGTTGTCTCAAAGTATCGCTCTATAATGGTTAGAGCTCTTAATATCATCTCCGCATCTTGGAGCCCAACGTGTTCCATGCTCGGCCAATCCCTTCCGAATAATTCAGTGCCTTCTGAGGAGAATTTTTGCGGCAAAGCATGCCATGATTGCATGATTTGCTGGGAGTTATGACTGGATAGAGGCTTGCTGAATGGCTGTGGGAATAATTTCAACCTCTGCAACCCCATGATTCCTGCAGGAATATTCCCCGATTCCTGCAGCTTCGTGATGAGTAATGAATTACCCAACTCAACTCCTTCAATGTAGTCATTGCAAGCAACTCTTATCTGAGGGTTATTTCCCCTGTTGGATTCCACCGTTAAAAGATCATGGGATCTATCCCTGACCATCTTCTGTGAATGAGAGAGCTAGACCATATCAGAGGCAAAGCGATTAATATTATGTGTGTTTGCTTTGGTATTGATCCGAAATTCGGCTTTCAATAGATTATGCGAACTTAATATATCATTGATCCCACGTCTTAAATCCATCAGGGATTGACTGTCGAACAGTAATTGATCATTCAACAATGTGATAAATTATGTGTTATTCCTTGATGATTCCTCAACAAGTCTGTTGATTGTCGATTTGGAGAGGGCCTCCACATCAGAGAGCAATCGTCGGGATACCTCCTCTATAATGGCTTCTATCCTATCACCTGTTAAAGTAGCTATGTTAGTGTCATGATCCTTACTTTAGTCACCATCTGGGAATAACTTGTCAAAATGTGTCTCCATCGTAGCAATACTCTGTCCTTGAACCTCTATCATTTGCTACATCGATTTAGACGGATGGATACGTCTGCCATATTCGCAAAGGACATCTGATTTACCCCTTTTTCGAGTACATTCACCATCTCCATCCAACTGTTTTATCTTCAACCAGGTCTGCTCAACGTCTAATAGTAGATCAGTTGACAGCGCATCACCGGCCAAAGATGTAGATTGATTGTTGTTAGGTTGGCCAACAAATGGAATGATGTTATGGTATGTAGCACTGCAATTGACATCTGTAAAGTTTTGTGACATTGTAGTGTCTAAATCGGCGGGAGGGGACAAAAGTGGATCTTTTTCTTTGACCAGTTCGGGCTTATGCAAATCGGGGAGATTGAAAATACGTGGGTAAAAATACGTGGGACAGCCCAAAATAAAAAGTGAGTAAAAATATGTGGGACCAAGTAAGTACTATTATTTTACATATGTATGTGTTGTCTGGCGATGACGCCATGTAATCTATCAATAGACATGGGATACTATTGTTTAATAATCTAACTATTATTTTATTATGTCATGTCCGCTGAACATATTTTTAGATATTCAAATTTCAAATTTTGTAAAACAAGATTGCCAATTTAAATTCTCCGTTAACTTAACAATAATTTTATGAATCCATGTCATCTATGATTTATTAATTCTGAAGCAAAGAAGTAAATTCGGACATAGATAGCTACCAATATTAATCGCATTAACGTTACCAACATCTGGGCCACCCTTAATGCCACATGTAAAAATTCCATCAACTTTTATGTGTAATATAAAATTTAGGGCTATTCATATGGAGTACATTTAAAATAGGTCAACAGTTGACCTTTCCCATTCTATTTTATTTACCCATAATATTTTATATATAGGCATTGTCAAAACTTCAATCAGTCCGACGTGTAATTGGACTCGGGTTCCCTAAATATATAGGATCCATTACCTCCAATAATAGTAAAACTATATATGTATATATGTATGTATATATATATATATATATATACACACACATATTTATATTAGTACTAATTTGTAAGATGTGTGTCGCATTCACGTCATACTTTATAATGTGATTAGTTGTGATTGTCTCATATTCTTTTTTCTTTCTAGAAATTATATCTATGAAGTCCAAATATACAACATGTTCTTCTAAACTACATAAAGGAAAATACATCTTTTTAAAATGACTTTCGATATGTAGAGTCTCTACCTATGTTAAATTAGCATTCACTATAAATTAAAAATGTGAAATGTCAAAACATTTGATTGGGCAGTTATGAATAGGATTAAAAATGGGAAGTAGTATGATGTGATGTTTTCGAAGAAGGTCTTGTAATCTCTGAAGACATTTTATTTATCGGAAATGACTTGTGTGAGACCGTCTCACGTAAGGGCTTAGGTGACATGGTCAGAAAGTGACAACTTTTATTTTGAAAACTTATACTAAATTAATAAAACAAGATAATGTTATTTCATGAATAATTTATAGTATAAATTAAAAGTGATAACATTTTATAGCGAAAGTGATATCATTTTATAGCGAAATTAATAACTATTTTAAAAAATGTAAAATGGTCTCATGTGAGATGGTCTCACGCAAGACCTTATTTGCTTTAACTAATTGATTTTATTTCAATAAAAAATATATTTTTAATGTATGGGGTGATTCTTTAATGATCGTGACCCCCTGAAAAAACCATAGGGTTCGAACCCCATGGTACGCAGCCCCTCATGTATTGATCACAAAATCTATACTCATAAAATGTTAAGTGACTAATCATTATGTACCACTGATCATAATCCGCTTCTACCCTAACCGTCCTGTCGTTATTTCCCACACTCAACAATTTCACTACCACTCGAATCTCCATCGCATACATTGGAGCGCTCTATAATATGACTTGCACTCGTATCTCCCGTCTGATACATTGAAAATGTGTACTACCAGAATTTCAAGTCTTTATTTACACATAAATTACGATCGATTAAAAAAATGGACATGGGTGACAATAGAATAATTTAACCAAGCATCTGATTATAACAGAATCATGCATCGTCGAAGGACAGTAGCTAATGTTGGCATTTTACAAAGACAATAAAGATGCAGCTGGGGGCTCGGTGATTCTAAATGAATGAGCAAGCACCTCATTTTGGCGAATGATTTATAATTTTTACAGTTTGATAAACGACTATAGAATTCTGATAGGCTCATATCCTCACATCCTGTTCCTCTGTATATCTCCACATTGTCTCGTGTTTATCCATGCCGATTGAGTGCACACCTTTTCTTAATTGCTGCTGAGTATCCTCCACAATATCGAAGGCATCTTCCAAGTTCACGTCTGCACATGAAATGGGTCACGACGGGGGCTCAAAATATTCATCTTGCAATACCGGTATTGTGTGTTGCTGGTTCAGGACCTTCCATATCGTGTACGGAAATAGAAGTCTCATTCTAATATCAACAGCACCAGCGAACTTCATAACCTTTTCGTACACCACCCTCCCCAAGTCCAGGCGCTGATTATGCACAACCCCGTATATAAACCGCACCTGCATTGAAGACAGCGTTGGACCGGGCTTTGATGGGACCCAATTAAAAAATGCAACATATGCCAAAATCTAAAAGTGTAAAATCAATTATAAAACTTGCAATCCCTATTTTGGCCATTTTTTATATGCCTTCCAGTCAGGTGTCTCGCTACGGCGTCAAGATCTAACTCCTTCTCCTCCGCTTCATCTACTGGTTGTACACCAAGTGCTGCATTGATGATTATGGGGCTAAATTCAAACAACCAACCATGGATTAAAACTTTATAATATCCCCCAGATTCCTCTGATTCATAGCCAAATAAAGATTAGAGTATAACTCACACAATACTTCTCTATAATACACCCCCGTATAAGTGACAGTACTCAGTAAAACGGCCCTCTGAATGGTCCACCCAATGTTATACTTCTTATACTCATTAATATCCAGATATCTCTCACTAAAGAAAGACATTTTCTTGATCACCCCATATTGGATACGGGAAACCCTTGTCTAGAATCGGTCGAAGTAGGAACTCCGAACATCGTGAAGATCCTTCTCATCATACTCGAGAGGGACAAAGATCGTGTTTGCCCACAGATCGGAGTAATCTGACACTGTCCCCAACTTGCCACACTTCAGGAAGAAGACAATCACTAGGGAGGTAACAACAATGATTGAAGAACGTAAATTGAATGGCGGAAGAGGATTTTCCCCGTCGTGATTTATTTTTTGGTGTGGAAAGAAAACTCTCGCGAAGAACCGAATCTAGGTTAGAGCACACCCTTATCCAGCATCAGACTTATAATGGACCGAGGTCCATTATTTCTAAAAGTCAAGCCTGACTTGGCACTAACTACGTGCTGGGCATGATAGACGGTTAACCTGGTGGCCCAAGCAAATCAGTCAATACATAATCCGACCGAACCTACTGAGAAAGTTTATTGTTTTATATATTAAGTTTTTTAAATTTTATGGATCCCACACACCTCAATAAAACAAATATATATTAGACATGAATTAATAATACTACTTAATGCACGTGCAAAAAGTAAATATATATCTTAGGGGCGGACTAGAGGGAGTATAAATAAAACTTGTCATCATCCATAAATAAACAACTTTACAAAATTTAAACTCAAATACGGCCATAAGATTAATAGCACACTTTATACTTATTATTTCTACTACATATCAAGCAACCTTCATAATAGGCAAAAACTTGTGTGTCCCCATTGCACATACTAAGCCCACCATGCACCCATACCCTCTAGTATTAAATTTTATAGTCTTTAGTATAATGATTTGTACCCTTTAATTTTTGGAAAAAATTAAAAATATTACAAAAGTTTCCTTACCCAATGGCAACTTCTGAATTGATGAATAATTAATATTATAATTGTTTTATAATGAATTTTTTGAACATATTATAATCTGTATTTTATATTAGATGATGCTTGAATTTAATTATTAAATCAAGTTATTACAAATTACAAAATAATTACTACATGATATTATTATTGTTTGATTGTATCATTTCTCATCATTTGAATATCACATTATATAAATTTAAAAGTTCTAATTTAAAAAAATTATATCAAATGAATTTCAAATTTTTAAAAAATAAAATTTTAACTAATGAAATATATATAAATAAAGAAAAATATTATAAAATGTATTTATAAGAAAGGCCTAAATAATTTTATTTTTCATAATTAATTTCTCAATTTTTTACTATGAGAAAAAATGGACAAGCCCTTTATAGTGGGTTAATAGATGATTCTTCTTAAATAATGGGATCCGTGAGACGATCTCATCCACGTCTTTTTCTTTCACCTTATACTTTTTATTACATGAAAGTAATATTTAATAATATGAATTATGACTCTTCTAAAATAAATAACCTGTTAAATAATTATAAACATTACTTATCGATTATTTTTACATACAAGAAGAATTACTTTCTACAGAGATTAACTTTTACTTGTATAAATAAAAAATATAACTATTCAAAGAGTAATTTTATATAGACGGAGGAGTAATTTAGCAAAAATAAAATTTATGTGTGAACTTGATTCACACAAAACTCACTCATTATATAATATAAACATTTTATTTAATAATTATTTATACAGTAATATATACTAATAAAATATAATCAAATAATAAATCATTGCAATATAACGTAACAATATAAATTCAAAATTTGCCCTTGATAAGAATACTTCACAATTTAAAATAAAAAAGTGATGAAATTCACAATTGAAATTTGCCCTTATTTTATGCAACTTCACTATTAAAGATACTCACACTTTGCATGTTAGCAAAGTTACTTTTTTGACATGCAACTTGACTATTTAAATATTCAATCTCATTAAAGTTGCCTCTAGAAGAGGCAACTTTACTTATTTCATTAAAAGGCAATACAATTGCAATATTGGCTTAAAAACTTTTTAAAACTCTAATATTTTCGTAAAAATGCCATCTTAAATAATACGTTAATATATTCTATCAATCAAATTCATATTTTTAAATTATACACTTATATCACCATACATAATGATTTAGAAATCGGAATCCTACTATATCTCCTAATAATTGTCAAACAAGTCGTATATGTATTACTATTATGGAATATTCTTAAGTTTGGGCACTAATGTGATATTTTGTAAGGTTATTATTTTTTTATTAAAGAGTAAGTGGGTGCAGCTGTTCAGCATGAAAGACAAAATGTCAAGCCTGGGATAGGGTGATCTGACATGTAAGCTATGAATGTACTCAACCATCTATTAGGGGGCATTTTTTTTCCATGGAGTAAAGCTTGTCAGACTACCCTTTCTTAGCGTGTATAACACTCCACGCTGCAACTCACGTGCCGACATCAACTCTGCTCCCCTCGGTTCACGATATGACTTCCATCAGTCAGCTTTATCTGTGAGTTAGACCGTCGCTTCTGCCAAATTGCAATTTCACGCCCAATGGGGTGAACCCTGCGCACCCTTACTCTGCACCGCTGAACCTACTCCATCAATTTATATACGGTAAATCGAGTAATCACTGCACACCCCCTCCACACACCCTGAACCTTGAAGCCAAAATTTTAATGGAATATTTTGTCAACCCAGATGGCCTATTCGAAACAGAACGAATGTACACCCTAAATTATCTTCTAAGTACCAACGAGACCTCTGACCCAATAGAACATCACGACACAAGGGACGTCTATAAAAATAATTTTAATATCATAAAAAGTATGAAAAATTACTTTTTTATAAAACATTCTCTCGAAAATTAAATAAATAATACACGGAATGTCTTTCGTGAAACTGTATCACGTGAGACCATTTTATACTTTTTAAATTAGTTATAAAAATTTTCTTATAAAATGTTATCACTTTCGTTATAAAATGTTATCACTTTTTATCTATATTATTGTTCAATAAATAGCATTATCACTTTTCGTTAATTGAGTATCATAACACATAAGCCCTCGCAGATCTCACATAAAAAAAGTTTAAACAAAAAAATCTATACCACACTGCACTTGTTGAATTATGTTCCTGGAGTATAAAAATTGAGCAGCCCTTCCCTGGTAATATTTAAGTCGTCGCTTGTCATCAATCCCCTCCGCCCACTTTAGAGATAACTTTCCCAGCACCCATCTTCTAGCCTCACATGACTGCCGTTTATCCAAAATGGCATCTCCGCGGAAGGTATTGACTACACCCGCAAAGACACCCAACAATACAACGCCCCCTAAACACCATTCGTCGCCTATTAACCAACTTCCAATAGGATCTAAAGTGCCGGCATCAGATTCAAAAGTACCATATAACCCAACCCACACACCATCACCATCTCATCCTACTTTGGATCCTTTCGCCTTCACGTCTTCTCTACACAAAACTCACGGCAAGTCACAATCTTCACAAGAGAACACCACTGACCCATCCAATCCCTCCAAAGGTAAGGCACATATTGCTTGTGGGTTGTCATTCATCCCCCTAATGTCGCAGGCATGGTGAACATCCAGGATGGGGATAAGAGCCAAGAATGGAGGTGGTCTCTGGTTGATTTTTTCTGGATATTTTCCGGGTGATAAAATAATGTCAGACATCACTAGAAAGTGAGGAGTAGAGGTCAAGATGTTTCACCATGATAGTGGGTGGATCGTATTTCGATTGAGATGTGAGGACGATATCCATTCTGTTCTGCGAAGTGTACCATATTCCTATTCTGAGAGATACCTAATGCTGAATAGAATATCCCCTCAATTTCAGTTTGACCATAAAGGAATGACGAAGGTCGCAGTTTGGGTGATATTTCCTTCGCTGCCTTTGGAATTCTGGAGTACAAAACTTATGAGTTGTCTGGCCTCCGCGGTGGGCTACCCCATTTATATGGACTACGTCACGGCAAAGAAACACAGACTCTCATATACGCAGATGTTGATTGAGGTTGATCCATTGCAGCGAGTGCTTGAAGAGATTTGGGTTAATACCTCATACGGTGGTTTCATGCAGAAGATTGTCTACGAATTTCTTCCAACATCCTGCCACAGATGTGCTTATTTATGCCACTGTCCGCACGATTGCCCGTTGATATAGTCAGCAGACATGGAGCCACGATGGAAATTCAACGTGAGGTTCAAAACGTGCAAGGAAAGATGGGAAGGCCGTCGTGGACGGCTTAAGAATGTCTTAAAGACAAGACTTCACCATCTGCCCTGCAGTTTAGCCAATGAATCACCCAACTGAAATGTGGGTCCAGTCACAAAATGTATTTCATACTACGAACGTGACACGATCTGCGAGTACTACCCATAAACATGTGACAATCGGGATCCTGCGTGGAATGTATTCTGCAATGTCGAGTGGGAACATATGTGGAAAGAGGTGTGCGATAGGGGAGAACCCCCTCCACTGCATAGTAATTTAAGTCGTAACACAACATGTCTGGGATGTGTGTTTTCCAGAAAATGACACGGGCTACGTTGGACAGAAGGATGCTCATCTTCAGAAGAAAGTTCCTGATATTGGTATTGTTGTGTTAAATGAATGTAGCAATTGGCACACGCCAGCTTAGAAAATCAGGATAAAAGTTGCTTTTAGTCGAACATCCAATCAGGAACATGTAGCTAATCTTCCATTCCAATTATTTTTTGTCGCTGTGTTTGGCCATATGCTAGAATCTATTGTATGTTTTCTTTGATTTCTCCTGTTAAAATTTATTATTGTATTTCTAGCCAGAGCTGGCATGGCAATCCAAGTTTTTAACCCTATGTGTGTGCGAAGTAACGGAGATGACCTCTTAGTGAATTTATAATTTATAAAAGGGTTCGCTTACAATATACTCATGGAGGAAGCACCCAATAATAAAATTTACTAGCTTACTGGGTGATTCAGAGGTTTTAATCTTATAAGTTGGCTGGCCTACTCTGGTGATCACTCTTACACTGTACACTACTATATGATTTTTCTTTTTCTGGATTTCAATTGAAACAAGGACGTAAATAAATAATAATAATATACTATTTAGAATAATTTCATTATTTAAAGGGTTAATAAGTAAGTAATAACGTATTTAAGAATTAAATTCGCATCAAAAAATTACCGACAAATAAAAGTTATATTTTGTATTTTTCCATAATGCATATACCTATCCGCACATTAGTGTGCATTGTTAAAATGAAAACAAAACTACATTATTTATACGAATGTACATTAATGTACATTTTATTGAGAAAGAAACTTAAAATACGCGATTATATTGAATAATCCTACAAATATAAATTAGTGTGCATTCTTGAGAGATAAACATAAAATACGTTATTAAATAGAAAACCACTACGGATACATCATTGTGCATCTTAAAATAAATACGTGATTACATTAAAAAAACCTGACTAATGTACATCACTGTGTATCTTTGAGAGAGAAACATTAAATATATAATTAATTAATTGAAATAACTGTTGTTATAATCTCTAAATCTCTCCTTAAATCTGACACCTAATGTTTTTATTTGATTTATTATATATTTGTGTAAAATGAAATATAAACGTTGAATATTCAACGTTGTAAATAAGGGGGAAATGATTTAAGAAATAGACATTATGTATTTATCAGTAATTATAGTGCATTACCGTAATAATTAGTATTTACTTTATATACACACGTACCTATCAGTAATAATTCATAATTTAAATTATACTCCCTTCATCAGAAAGCAAAAACTCGGGTGAGAACGTCGCATGGAATGATTCTTCGTGTTCGATCATCACCCAAAAGTAAAAATAAAAAAGTTCACATCAATTTACATCCTTATACATACATGTTAATTACAAATTTAACCCTATCATCTAACACCCATAACATATTTTATAATTTATGACGTTACATAAAAATACTATGTTATCCTCCAAAAGTCATTAAAGTTGGTCAATAAATTACTATTCTTATCCTCCACATCTATCTTAATGGTGAAAATTTAAGTTGGGATGGAGGGCGAGTAATATCTAAATGTGTCATAAAACTCTTATTTATTCTGTACTTCTCCGTCGGCCTGAATGTATACATTCTATTATGTTGGGCATACGCACAAAAGTTATACATGACCATTTTACTACAAATAGGACCCAACGACATCACTTAAACAGTTAATATATGGGTCCAACACACCTATCCAATACAACTAACTACTACACATTCCATAATAATACTCCTTAATTCCTATGCAAAAAACAAACGTATACCTTTGGAGCGGATGGAGGGAGTACTTTATAATTTTACTATGAATCGATGAGAATTTGACTTATATTGTAAAAGTTTTAGGGGTATTCATTCTTAGATACTGGACTACACTTGTTAAAAGAAAAAATATAACCTTTTAAATGAGACGTCCAAACATGTTACTACTATGTTTAAACATTATTGTAAGATGGAAAAATATAACACTAAATACTACCCTCTCCATCTAAAGTTAAATTTCTTATTTTACACTTTTTTCCGCTTACATTAACCTTCGTTACTCATGATAGAAAAATTGACATCAATCCCCTAATGTTAAAAGTTTATCTTAATTATAAATTTATCACTTTCACATAAGACACATAACATACATTATCATTTAGGGTGATTCTTCAGTGACAACGGGTCACGAGTTTCCCTTGTACATGATGGGTACGCACCCCCTCAGGTGAGGGGGTCACCCGTGACCCGTGGTCATGAGTGACCCTCCCAAGATCTTAATGTCTTTAAAAAAAATTATTCCTATGTTTGCAATAATGGTGTAGAATACAGTAAAATGGAGAAAGTATAAATCAAATTATAAATTTTTTTAAAATATTTTGCTATTAAGATTTAATTAAGAGCTTTATTTATTTGATGACTAAAATCTAAAAATTGTTTATGAGTAAAGACAATGTCGGTATACTCGAGTAAATCACGCATACCATTCAACAATCACACAAAATGCCCTTCGCACTCAGTTAACATGTAGTCAATAAGCTCTACAAGTTATCGAATTCACCCAAGAAAAACTATTAATGCTAGACTATCTGCATGGAAAAGGGGTTACGCATTGTTATTTGGTGTACTCTAATACATTTCCCCATTATATTCGATTGGATGGTGTCTTTCAGAAATGAAAGCGGAGAAGGACTAATTATTATAATTAAGAAGAGATGGTATACATGATGAAAATACATTCTACGGCCATAATTTCTCTATTTTAAGGAGGCGGTTTGATCTGCCAATTATCCATAACGAATAAAGGTGCTGCTATCAGGGACAATACTGGAAATTACTATTCATATAGATGCCTCACGATGTGTACGCACGGGACACCATCTATTCTTTTCTCAATGAGATGCACGGCTAGTATGATTGGTAGGAACAGCGTTCACTTCTTCACAGGCGATGTTTGTGATTGCAAGCAACAATTCCTGTACACAGTCAGATTGACGCTTTGTAATCATTTCATAAAACTACAACAAGCGCTTGTTACTCGACTCCACATTCTGTACACGTCGTAGCGTCTCATCCATAACAAAGCATAATGCTTCTACTTGCGATAGGACAACCTTGTCCGAGGGTGCCGGTGTTGACTGTTGACCCAGACAGGGATATGGAACCATACTATTCTCCCTGCATAGGGCGGGGATTCGCAATCTGTTTGTGCATAGTTGACGCCGGTGTCAATTTCTTTCGCCACTTTTGGGGAGCACAGTTGTCTGTCAAGTTGGCTAGGTTCGTTAATCGAGCTTTTAGTCTCAACTTCGT
This sequence comes from Pogostemon cablin, assembly GCA_023678885.1. Taxonomy (NCBI): domain Eukaryota; kingdom Viridiplantae; phylum Streptophyta; class Magnoliopsida; order Lamiales; family Lamiaceae; genus Pogostemon; species Pogostemon cablin. Next base: position 15,142,752 of record CM042953.1, on the reverse strand, counting down.
TACCTGAATTGTCTACCACTAATATGTGAACCTTCGGCCCAACAGTCCAGGGTGGCCCTGTTCGCTCCAAAATGGTAGCCTCCTGCTGTAAACCTATCGTGGGGTCAGATGTGTACCCTTTTAATTGCGTACTATCGAACATCGGTCTTTTTGGGGTGGCCTTCTAAAGTTCCATCATGGAAGGAAACTGTGTCTTGTGGAGAATATCTCCAAGGATCAAGACTGTCTGCTGCACACCCTTATCACCGGGAACTACCATCTAGCACGACGTAAAAGCTGCACCCTTTGCCACATCAGCAACTGCGTCTTGGCTATTTTCCTCGGTACCCTCAACATCTTTGAACAAACCCAATGACCTTCAATTCATACTCCTAAGGAAGAATAAGTGGCACCATGCTATCGACATCACTATTTAATGTCCATAGCAACAACAATTGAGTAATTCACTATCTCTGTCTGACGCTGCCATTATACGCAGTCTTCATCCAACTCAATTGTTGAATCAGTACCACCCCCTTTAACACATTGAAATTATGTCTCAGAACATTCAGATTGAATCCGCAGCTTAATAGGAAAACCAGGTCGTTGCATTCGGTGGCATTCTGCACCCAAATATCCTCCACATCGGTTGGCCACCAGTGGCAAATATCCTCTACAATCGAATGAAATCGGGATGACTTCCATTAATTGAATCGGGAAAAGACATCCTCTTCTACACCCTTACTGCTAACTGGCGAAATATGGTACTGTGGGTCACTAAAGTCCACCCCTATTTTTCTCTTCGACATAGTCCATCTCTCCTAATGTATGTCCACCTTCGGAATAAACTTTGGAAGCGACAAGTTCAAGCCATTGGATCAATTTCTTGGACATCATGAACATTGTGGCCGTCTTGGGTGATTTGAATCACTCGTCGGGGTTCTCTACCTTTTGTTGGGACATGTAATCTCCCGTTTGGCAACACCCTTTCGCTTACCTAAAGCTGGAGACAGAGGGATTTGTGTGACCCTATTAGAAGTCATTGGATAAACCCTTGATTTCTTGAGATTAGAATCTCCCATTCTCCTAGATCTAGTGAGGGAGACCCCATTCTGCAGAGACATTCCCAATTTCTCAATGAACACGTTTATTATTATATCGTAACCCTTGTTCTGAGAACACTTCCTTACCTCCTCCAATAGCCACTCAAACAAGAATTGGCTCCAATTAATGTCGATCCCCTTATTATGGCCATCATGAGGTTCCACCGGTATCTGCTACCCTTGTCGTGGCCCCTAACCCTACCGTCGACTGTCTTCGTCAGAATGTCGCATAGGGTGGCAAACTCATCATTTAGATCCATGTTTTACCACTTTGAAAATCTTGAAAATTCAAGTGGAGCGGTACACGACCTTACAATAGCCCAGTCCTCTGTAACGGATGATTTGAAATTTAGGGATATATGATGTGCACCTCTGTCCGACAACTGTAGATGTGTCGCCAATGTTTCCAGTGAAACAGCGACTTCATTCCCCTGTACCGTCACAGTGAACTCTGTTGCCGTTGTAGGAATTTTGGTGCACGCTCCATCATAGAATTCTTGAGCAAGTATCTCGTCGTATTTAGTGGGTTCCTTTGAAATGAGTTCCCCCATTGATGTGAGCTAGATTTTATCAAGCACTTTGCGCATCTTAGGCATTTTCCTTCTCCACCAAATCTTGGAATACTATGACCAATCCGGACTTCACATTTGTTATTTTGGATAAGCGAGGTGGTGAAGGCGCTCCTTCATCTGTGGCGGCCATGAACCGGGTTAGAAACTGTAGTGTGGATAAAGACTAAAGGTTGTTAATTTCACAAGGTTTATGGATAGGGGAAACTATGTGAAAGAAGTCCCTAATTGTCAAACGAATTAAAATTAATAAATGGATGAATGTTGGATAAGTGGTTACAATAGGCTTTTGGTGCGGCACTAATTTGTCCGAATTGGGATTGACATTGTCATTCTAGAGCGCCCTACCTTAAATTAGAGAGCCTCATTAATTTTTCGAACCCAGGGGGAAATAAGAAAACTACCAACAAGTCATTGAACTAATTAATCATATCGATTATGAGCCTGAAATTGAGTACAATATTATCATGTTAAGTCATGAATTCATGACCTGAATTGATAAAATAGGAGAAAACATGTGGCAAATTCAGGACCTGATTTATTAATTTCTTATATAACTCATGGTTGTAATCGATATTAGAAATATTTCAGGACTCGCATTTGTAGTTTCACTATTGTTCAATTCTCATATTGAAAGAATTAAATATTCTTATATCTCATAGGACAAATCATCTTTACTTAGATAATCTGAAAAATATACTCCCTCGATGCACACATAAATGTTTGCACCTCATTGTCCGGCTTTGAGGTGAATAACGTAATAATATTATGATATTTCTTAATAATATATAAATGATAAAGTATGTTAAGTGTGTTAGGTAGTTGTAATATTTTTGAAAAAAATGTACTGTGAATGGTGTTTGTATGTATGTAATGACTTATTTATACATGAGTAAAAATCTGTAGAACTACCCAAAATGTAAATTGTGTCATCTCTTATGAAACGGTGGGAAGACTATATTCAAAGAATTTAAACTTGATAAAATTAATAATAACAATAGAAAAACATATTTTTGTAATTATTTAATTGCTGATAACATACATATCCCAAATAAAGTAACATAAAATATAAAAAACAAAATCATCATGTCCTAGATAGCAATTACGTAAAATTTGATCGGGAAAAGTTGAAATCACTTATTCAACGACATTTAATTATCTTTTATAAGAATCACCCGTAATTGTATCCGCAGTTAAAATAATTCAAGAACGATGCATGAGTGGATCTTTTTATATTTTTGGTGCTACGGGTCACATAAGTGGTCCTTTAGAGTTATTAATTACTTTGCTATGTTTCGTAAATATGGAGGTTTCTAATAGCCGCCTCCATTAAAAATGAGGTAGCTTTTGTTCCTTCTATTTCGTCGATCCCAACTCTCCTTACCTATCTTCTTTACACTCTACATGGGGAAAAAGGGTAAAAACCAGACCCACGTAGGTTTGTTATGCTTGTCTTGTTAGATTGAACCTCCACCGTTGGGTCAGGGACATCTCCAACTGATAAGGCATGACACAATGCATATACCCAAAAAAGCATGTACATCGGTGCCACGTCAGAGCCACCCATGCAGCACAAAAATATCTATGTACAAAATAAAAATAGGAAAATTTCTAACAATGCCACTTTCAATACATTTTTTTTAAAAATGTCACCCACAATAATATTTTTTTAAAAATGCCACTTATTAATTATTTTGACCCAATGCCCTTCACTCAAATAAATGAATGAAACTGGATTATCTTAGGGCTACCTATTCTCCTACTTGATATATTTTCGTATTTTTCGAGTGATATTTTATTTTATTTGTTATTTTAATTAATTGTTTATTAGTTATTAGATTAAAATCCCAACCTTTATTGTTTTTTGTCTTAATTAATTTAGATAATAATTAAATTGATAATACGCCGTCCTTTGGGTTCGATATTCACTTGGTCGCTTGTTTAAGCTGCAATTGATATCCTTAATACTTGGAGATTAATTTTGCGTGCAAAGAAAACGTACATCAAGTTCTTGGCGCCATTGCCGGAGATGGTTGTTATTATTAGTTTATTATTTCTAGTTTGATTAAGACTTTTGTTTGTGATTATTTATATCTGTCTAACCTTAAATTTTTCTGAGGTACTTGTGCACTAGGAAAAGGAGAGGAAGGAAAGAAGGAATAACACATTGAGCTAAACATGACCAGAGCAAGGCAGAATCCAGATAATATTATCATACGTGAAATTTTCACAAACTATGGGATTGGCAACATGGGGTTGATTGGAGCAAAGGGATACATCCCGCTCTTATTAAAATGGTGGAAAAGAATCCCTTTTCTGGAGGTTATTTTGAAGATCCATATCAGCATCTCAAAAGATTTCTTGGTTATGCAAACACTCAGAAGGGTGATGGAGCTAAAGATCATGGTAGGCGGATCGCCCTATTCAAGTTCTCTTTAATTGATAAGGCAGAAGCTTGGTATGAGACTCTTGATGCCACAGACTGCACTACATGGGACTAACTGCAGCAGAAGTTTTTAGAGAGATACATGCCACCCTCAAGGATCTTAAGAATAAGGCAAGAGATCACCCAATTTGTTATAAATCAGGGTGAGAAATTTTATGAGGCGTGGGATAGGTTCAAAGATATCCTCAGGAGGTGTCCACAACATGGGATGTTTAAGGCTCAATACATAAGTATCTTCTACTATGGATTGGATTGTGAGTCTCATGTTCTTATTGATGCATCATCAAGAGGAGCGTTGTTATCTAAGACAACACTTAAAGCAAAAAAGTTGTTTGAAAACATCTCTATGAATTCACGCGACTGGCCTGTACAGAGAGATAGAGGATTATATATATTTGGTAAGGTGGCGAGGTTGAACATCAAGTAAAGCCGAATAGGGATGATGATATCGTCTCTAGTCTAGCTAACATCAACAAACTACTAGAGTCCCAGCAGAAGCAGATTACAGAGTTAACACTAAGGGGGCCTAGTATGAAGCAGCACGAAGTTAAGAGTGTTGAAGATACCTTCAATCGATACATGGCTAAGAATGATGCAAGGGTTGATCGTCTTGAAGTTAGTGTGAATGCTAATCGTGCAGATTTATCTAAGCAGTTGAATGACCTTACTTTGATGATGGGGCAGATGACCGGGAATATGAATCAATTGACACAAACGTTGGAGAAAGGAATGTTCCCGTCTTAAGGCATAGTGAACCCGAAAGAGTGCGAAGCCATCACGTTAAGGTCTGCAACACAGTATGAGGGACCGATGATGTCGAAAATAATTTTGAAAGCTCCAGGAGCATGATTCAACCTCAATTCGACCAAGCCAACAAGTACAATCACGTCATGGATGTCGAACCAAGCACCTGGGGAACCTTCGGAGCATCCAGACATCCGGTTCGACCACAACAATCATGGTTGGACCAACCCAGTTGGTCGAACCGTGGTCGAACCAGCCTATTCGTGACCCCCTATTTTATCTGAAGTACGATTCGACCACGTCACTGTTGGTCGAACCACCCTGTGAGGAGCACTCTATTTTATCTTAAGCACAATTCGACCATGATCACCATGGTTCGACTAACCCTATTGGTCGAACCATGGTTGAATGACCTATCCAGTAGAAAATGTACTTTCTAAAGCTCGGTTCGACCACTACACACCTGGTTCGACCAGTACTCATGGTCGAACCATAGTTGAACCATCTCATCCCGTACCATTTTTCATGCAGAACACTATATCTGATGTTTGGGATACTCCAGTGCCATCACCTGAGCAGAATACTAAGCTTATAATGGAAAAAAAGTGGGAAAGAGCAAAGAGGTTGAGAGCCTAGTAGCTTAGACTGCAGATGGATAATGAAGATGTGGTTTTCTCTCTTGATCAAGCAATGAAGATGCCTATGGAGACTCAATCATGCAAGAGCATAGATGTGGTTTCTAATTTGTTTAATCTTGATTTTAATAGGACAGATGACTCTAAATTTAAGTGGAAGATTGAAAAGGAGGTGTCTAGACAGCCATGGGAGGAAGGAAATTTCAAGGATCATATACTTGATACCAAGAAAGGTGAAGTGCTGAGTGTAGACAAGAAGAGGAAAAGAAAATATTTGAAGGTGAGAATGCGAGAAGACCGCTATCTGATCCAGTAGTTCAAAAGTGGTAAACCATCGTGACCTCCGACGTTAAACATGAGTGCTTGTTGGGGGCCTGTCCCTTCCGTTTTATTGCTTTATTTCTTTCGTGTGAGTGAGGAGTTATTATATTTGAAGTGCTCACGTTTTGGCAATTACATTTCTTTTCAAACTTAGTTTCGACTTACGTTTTTACTAAGTTTGGGGGGATGTGATGTACTTACCTCGTCTTATGAGCACCAAGGGTATAATTTTTCCTTTCATTAGTTGTTTGTTTGGTAGGGGATTGATTTTTTGCGGTGTATTAATATTTTAATCAGTTTTGGTATGTTAATTTTTTGCAACTTACCTAATGTTTATTGTGTTGTGTTGGCGTGTCTAGTGTCTGTAGTTAATTAGATAGTTAATTGAGTTTTTCTTATAGTTCTCATAATTTATTATTAATGAATCATGTGATGATGAGGTATGTTGAGTGCTGATGATAGAAACGGGTAAACTGAGGCTTTGACCTGACCGAGTTGAACAACCCATGCATATGTTGAAGAAAAATTAAGTGCCCTCTTTTTCTTATTCTAATTTTTATATGTGCTTTTAATTAGTATGGGTGGAAGGATTGAGTTTATGTTTTGGTGATCCATGTTAGCATATATTGTTTTAAATTGTTCCTGAAATTCATAAGCTCTTGAAATTGATGAAGGAAGTGTACTTGAGTTATAATGTGATATGAAGTTCTAAGTGTACTTGTGGGATATTACTTACCATGAAAGGTGCTCTGTTACTTGTTAAAAACCCATGTGAGATTTTGAGCCTCGTTGATCATGTTATATAATCACATGATTTTTACTTTCTGGTGAGTATCGTTCTTGTGTATGTATTCTAGAACTTGCCTCTTGTCTTACTTGAAACTACATGTGTGTTAGATAATAGAAGATGATTTAAGGTCATCCTTGAATTTATGAGTCACTTAGCCAAATAATTCCCTACCGAATGATGTTTATTCTTATTTAGCCCTTTTGAGCTTGAAAGCCTTATTTCTTTGGCAACTTACGAAGACAGCCACTTTGATATCCTATTTGAGCCTTAAATTCCTATATTTAGTGGAGAATTAAATGTTGTCAAAGTGTGTGAATTGATTTTCATGGAGTTTGGAAGGAATAAAAATGGAGCTGATGAGCTAAAAAATATGAGCTGAAAAATAAGTAGCTTAGGGGTATTGCCCGAAACTGGTACCCCAAGATGTTAGAGGTAGTGCCCGAAACTGATACCTCGAGAAAAAAGAGAGAAGGAAAAAAAAAGAAAAAGGAATAAATGTTGTGCTTGAAAGAAAGAAAAAAAAGTTGAAAGAGTTGAGGAGGATGAAAGGTGCTTGCCAACATGGGTATTGAACCGAAAGGTGCTTACCAACATGATTTGAAATTTCAAGTTACAAGTGTAAGAATTTCAGTTTCACTCGTAGTAGTGTTTGAATGATAAATAGTGCTTAATTTATTTCACTGACCTGTGGATTTGCTCACCCCTCCAATTACCCCCTTTTCAGGTTAGCGTGGCGGCGTGTGTACAAGTGGAGGGTGTAATGGCAAGAGGAGACAAATTAAAATCTTAATAAAGTTTTGAATTGAGATTTATTGTTTTACACTAAATTTTCGAGGCACTTACTTATGATTACTTAAGATAAGTTGAAATTTATTTTTAATTGTTTGCTGACTTAGGGATTGGCATGCAGAACGTATGTTGTCAACTTCTCTAGAGTACACGTTTAAGAAAATTTTTAAAAAAAAATTCTATTTAGCCATCAAAAGTGATATGGTGGATTCTAAAATTTCAAACGCATAAGACTGCATCTATTTATGTTTATTTTGTCTATTTATTCAAGTATTTTGATCATACCCCATTCTTTAAGGATTTATATTAAAGAATTTTACATTTAAAGTCTATTTATAAATTTGGGGTGTGACAGGAAGGGAGAGAAAGAGGTGAGAGAATGATAAGGTCAGTGGATATTCAGCAAGAAAATGAGGGGAGAGAAAGGAAAAGGAATAGAAAGAAGAGAGAAGGAAGGGAGAGAAAGAGGAGAGAGAAGGATAAGGTGTCATTAATAAAGAGGAGAGAGAATGGTAGGGAAGAGAGAGAAATAGGAGAGAGAAGGATAAGTTGTCATTAATAAAGAGGAGAGAGAATGGTGGGGCATGACCCATTTGACGTGTCATTAATAAAACGTTCGATTCCACAAATTTAAAAAATAAGTCTGTCTCGTCTTAGTGTTTGTCATATATATTTTAGGTTATTAAATTTAAACATATACTCTTTGTTCGCTTTCAAATTGCACATTTTCTATTTTAAATTGCACATTTTCTATTTTTTGATGTCAACCAAAATTATGCAGGTCCCTAACAAAAATATACAAAGTTTAAATAATTCAATTTTCTCCGTAAAATTTATTTACAAATTTATCACTTCTACCTAATACATGTAACATATTTTATAATTTTTTTATTAAAAAAATATAATAATTCTAAAGTTATCACTTTTAGTCACAATTAATAAATGCTAATATTATTCAACCCATCTCCAATAATGGTATTTTAATACTCCATCCCTCCGCTTCTAAGGTGTTCATTTTATTATTTTTGGCGACTAATTCAAAGGAATTCATTTCCCATATTTAGTAAAAAAATACACAATATGGTCCACCACTTCCCACTAATACAACTACTCACTTTATATATAATAATAATAGTACTCTTTAATACACGTGCAAAAAATAAACAGACAACTTATAACCGGATGGAGGGGGTATTATTTATGATTGAACAAATCAGTTGCAAATTACTAGCATTTTTTTTTTGCCATATTCTACTCAATTGTTTCCCAAAAAATTAATTGTTTTCCAAATACTTGAATACTATAAATATATTAAGGCAGTATTTTTTTTATTGACTTTCTTTTCTTTCCTACTCAAATCATACATGTAAAAAGAGTAATGGATATAAATAAAAAAGATGATGAACAATCCCGCATGAAAATGAGAGATATATTGAATCAAAAGAAAAACAAAAAATCAACAGGTACATATTTTGGATATAAAGTTTGTAAATTATACTTTTATCTTTGTATTTCTTAATATAATCATGAATATATTGTCTTGTGTTATTTTTCCTTGCCCTGAAAAGAACAAAATTTACTTGATTTAGTTATCTTTGTAATTAATTAATCATATATAATTTAAAGGGGTGATTACTATTAAACACATAAAATAATTCATTATTACTCTAAGGTACAAGCATAAAATATTATTACTATCAACTACATAATTATAATGTAATACTCCCTCCGCCCACTATGCCAAAACTGTGGAAAGACAACGGGGAATTCCCGTTGTCGTAGCTCCTCCACCTCCATTGTTAACCCGGCAGTTGTTAAAGCCCCAGGACTTTTAACAATGGAATTTGAACCATTGTCGTAGCACATCTCTCCTCTATCGAAAATCCTGATTGTGAAATATAGAAAAACAACAATGCAATACTCTGGCCTTCAAGCAAAAAATTTTTTACACTGTACATTAAAAAGAAAATATCAATTAATGAGTGGGCTACACCCACTGGAGCCTTGGGTGGAACTAAAACTGACTGAATCAGTTCAGGCACACTTGTAGAGAAATTTGGACTAAATCAGAAAATCTAAACTAATCAAGCAGACTACAACTTAAATTTGGAGAAATTTTCTTTATCAAAGTCACTATTACTACTACTACGAATAAATACATAACTAAAGTAACAATTGATCTAAAAAGTGGGGAAATAACACTAAAAACAAAAATTAAGGATTGATAAAGTAGCAGAAGAAAGGAGTTTGAGTTCCTGCTTTAGCCCTAGTGCAGAACAAAATAAGAAATAAGCATCTGGGAGAAGTAAGAAAACAAGTGCAGAACAAGAAAAGCCCTGAGCCCTATGAAGGACCCAAATTGAAATAGAGGCCAAGCAAAAGAAGCATGACATTGGAGCAGTAAAATATTGAAAGAAATTCCCCAAGAACCAGAAGAGGAAAAAGCTGAAAATAAGACTTACACAGAACAACCCAGGTGCCGAATATCAAAATCAAAGTGCGATGAAATGAAGCGGGGTGTCCTTCTCGTTCCCTAGCGAAGCATTTCCGATGGCCGTCGGTCAATTCTTAGGTACCGTGGGTCGTCTTTGGTGAGGGAAGGAAGAGGGGTTTTCAACGGATTTCAGCACGGTAAGCAATCCAGGTAGAGTTTTGCTTCGTTAGTCGTTTCTTCGATGGGTATCAGCACGGGTCGTCGGCTTCTCCGTCGGCAGCAATAATTTCCTCGTCGGGCGTCGGGTGGGGCAACTTTAAGAGAGGGGAGAATGAAAAATTCTGAAGTCCAGAAAAAAATTTCCAAGTCCTGTTTTTATATCCAAGACAATATTTAATTTAAAAATAAGAAAAAAAGATAGGAAATTCCATTAACAACGCACTTACAACAAGGGAAGAAATTCCCCGTTGTTAATGCACGTGTTTTTCAACTTATAACTACGGGATTCATTTTTAGTCCTTTTTGGCCCTTTTAACAACGGTTTTTCATTAATCCGTCGTCATTCCACCATTGTTAATCCACAATTTTGGTATAGTGGTCCCACATTAAGGTTTACACTTTCTATTTCGGGTTGTCCCAAGTTAAAGTTTACATTTTTTTTTTATCAATTTGGACCCACACAAAATAATTAATTATTCCATGTATGACCCACACACAACACTAATACAACTACCAACTTTACATTAAATATTATTTCTCTCACCTCACTACATATTAAAATATTATATCTCTTAATCTCTGTGCAAAAAACAAACGTCAACGTTAACGCTGGATGGAGGGAGTATACCATAATTACCCTTATGTGTTTGCACATTTTGTTTTGCACAATTTCTTTTGCACATATTGTTTTGCAATTTTTTTTGCACATTTTATTTTGCACATTTTTTTCTACGCATTTTGTTTTTGCAATTTTTTTTGTGCACTTTTTTTTTCTTTGCACATGTATCTTACACAATAATTCAGCATATTTTATTTTCACATTTTAGCTTTATGCACATTTTACTTGCACAATATTTTAGCACATTTTAACCTTATACACATTTTTTCTTCATATTTTAACTTTATATCCATATTTTTCTAATACACATTTAGCTTCGTGTACTTTTTTTTCTCATTTAACTTTGCGCACATTTTTAGGCAGCCTAACACTTCTAATTCAACCCTTAATGTTATGTCTATCAATCGCCCACATTGAGATATAGCAAGCCAATATGCAAAACAAGGCGGCGTGTAATAACCGTAATTTTTCAAAAATAAATAAATATATACATATATTTTTCATTATTTATAAAATATTTATATCAACGTATTTTATAATAATACTTTCATTATTAACGAAATAAATGTGTATATATATACACACTTGTATATATAACATTATTTGCAATTTGTGTTTAGAATTATATTTATATTTATATGATAGACATATCCTTTCTATGATATTTTTGGTAGATATTATTATTATTATTAATGATATGATCTTTGATATTATTATAATAAAATATTATGTAATTATATTTTTATCTCAAATTTATTATTAGTCTTCTAATTTATCCATTATCTCACCCTTTAAACGGGGATTATCCATTATCTCAGCCTTTAAACGAGGATTCAGTTCAATGCAAGCATATATAATACTCATATAAGTTTATTCTCCTATCACATAGTTCAACGCACACGCATAAATAGTCCACTCCTGAATATTAGCTTGCAACTCTCCTAATTCTTTTCCTGAGTTTTCCACTCAGAAATAAAAATCAAACACCAAACTTTTCCATCTTGTTCGTTGCTAAGAGAACGTGAAGTAGAGAGATAAACTACGTTGATATTTTTTATTATGGTCAGATCAGAGTTATTTGAGGTGAGGGATTTCTTACTTATTTTTACTGAGTATCTTATGACGGAGGAGGTCTAATGAACCTAATTAAGGAGGAGGTCTTATGGACCTTAATAAAGGAGGGAGGGGTCTTATGACCTATATGAAGAGGAACATATTTATAAAAGAGGATATGATAAGGAAAATATTATAATGCGGTTGAGGTAATTACGTGCCTTTATTATTGCACGTGATGTTTGGTTTGATAAGTAGTGATTTCTGGTTTTGCTCACCCCATATCTCTCCCCTTTTCAGATGAAAGGGTGGTGAGATTGGAGGATGCCTAGCACCATTAAGTTTAATTTTATATTTAAGTTGCATTTATTTCAATATTTTACTGTTGAATTATTATTTCATGGAAGTTCAATTTTTCTTAAATATTTAATTCCTTCAAACTTCCGCTCAATTTTTTTAAATAAAATAATTTTTAATTAAGAAAAATCAGGATGTGACACGGTGGATCAAAAATAAAAGGCATGTTAGATCATGTTTTTCCTGCCATATTAGATAGGCAACTAAAGAATTAAAAAATGGGTAAAATGGAATAAAGACGTATCTGCACACACCCAGATCCTAGAAGGCTGAATCGATGACATCTTTGGTTGGGACAATCTTCCATTTTGGTATAACGTCTTCCACTTTGGTTAACAGACTGACAATTACAGGGTGTGGCTTCACCTTCTCAGATATCTAATGGTATAAAAACAAAATGAAGGTAAGAGCAACATAACACCTATGCTGTATACAAGTTGGAGAAACGAGCAGAGCTTACACATAGGCGCGACTAGAACAGGACCATCCCAAAAAGCTAGGATCTTTCTTATGTGTGAGCAGAGCAACTACCCCTCCCACTGATTCCCCGTATAAGAATTTTTTCTTCTCCACATACTCTTCATGTGCTGGAATTCAAGAAAATCACTCAGCCATTTCATTCTTATGTGAATTATTGATATGCTGTCGCAGGCGTACCAAAATATAATTTATTTCCAACTCACACTATTACGTAGTATAGTAGCAGGTAGGGTCGAACCCAAGAGAGTATTATGAATTCTAATTAAATTAAAATGTTACTAACATATGAAATAAATAAAAGGGGGTTTTGTTTGTGAAAATTTGATAAATACTCAAATAATAAAGCAACTCAATATTTAAATAACCAAGTAGATGAAAATTAATATAAAATTAACCAAGTAATAAAAGCCTAGTTTAGGATGTCGATCCCCTCCCGTTTACTAAATTAATTAATCATACGAATTAAACATCTAGCCTAGTGCGCAAACTCAAATCCCTAGATTGACGGTACGACCAATCAACCCGAATGTTCTTACGTTCATTAACTAGGGTACGACCGCTAAATTGAACTATCTATGAGTGACCCTATGGATTCGAACTCATAAACGCATTAAAACTCTAAACATATGATTACTAGGCTACGAAATCCGGCTAGGTATCATACAACCTAGATTTTATTACACCTAGAGGGAATTATCTCTATTTGTTACTTAATCCAATTCCTACAACAATTACGGATTGTAGTTCATAGAATAACAGTAAGCAATTAAATAATTAATCTAGTTGATCAGGCCAAAATAATTATCAAATTACTATAGGAACATCAACGCATGTAATAAAATAAACTTGCACACAAGATTCAATGTAAAAATCATAAATAATTAAATTAATTATTCTACAGGAGGTTCACGAATCCTAAACTAGAAAAGGGGATTAGCCCCGCATGTTCATATGAATTACAGAATTAAAATATAAAATTAAAGAACCGATTGATGTCTTGATTATTCTTCAGCTTCACGCCAAAAATCTGCCTTGGAATTGTTCACGTTAATCTCCCTCCGTTCTTCACGTTAATCTGCTTCTGTATATCGTGTATGATGCTCTTCCCAAAAATACCGTGTATCTCCTCCCAAAAATAATTAATAATATCCCATAAATATCTATGTCTTGATCCTTAAGTAATCTTGATCTCTTTCCTTACTTATCTCTTCCTAAAATATCTCAAGGATCTTTTCTTTTCTTGTTGACTAATCTATCGTGCCTTCTCCACAATATGGGCCTGACTCGGGCTGATCTCTTCGCTGGAATCGTGTGAGAAAATATATGAAAATATTCCAGCTGCACTTTCCTTATTTATGCTGAATTTTCGCAGGTCCCTTCTGACCCTGAGGGGGTCAGTGTCAGTCAATTTGGCAGCACGAATTTCCTGCACAAAACAGCCCGTTTCTCATCAATTTTACAACATAAAGGCCTCAAATAACCATAGACAAGATAAGTCAATTTAGCACCCTAATAAGCACATAAGTTAATCAAATAAACATGAATTTCAACCAAATAATTATGCTAGAATATGACTTATCAAATCTCCCCACACCTAAACTTTGCTTGTCCTCAAACAAACCAAAATCATAGAGAATAGAAAACCAAGGAACATCTATCAAGACAAATGAAAGTTACACACTTCAAGAGACAAGCAACCAATGAGCATTCGGAACTAAATGAAACATGACTCTTCACTCAAAGTTTGCAACTTTCATGGCTTCAAATGTTTCAAAATTCCATGGCCTCACCAAGATTCACTCAATATCACTCAAAAATATGATCTAGGTAGTAAGTCACTCAAAAATAGAAAAGAAAAGCCATTACCATAAGCTTGCTCCCAAATCAATTCTCCACCAATTTTGGACGAATCATGTGCAATAATCAAAGGGTCTTTGATTGGGTTGTAATGGGGCTTAAGGTCGAGGTGAGATAAAAAGAGAGATAAAAATGGCTAAATGCATCACTTTACACCATGTGATCTTTGCAAATCAAAATATCCATGATTACCCCTTCTTTACATTTTCACAACACCATTTTTCTTGCACTAATAATCTCCCCACACCTGCTCCTTTCATAGACTAGGAACAGCAGGTGTCACACTTACAAGAATCACTGTTTCTTAGATAATTAACAATTCAACACAAACAATTTCAGCAACTCCTTTTTCCTTCTCTTTTTTTTCAAGAATTTTCCTTTCTTTTTTTTTTAAATTCCTTCCTTCCTTTTCTTTCTTTTTTTTTCTCTTTTTTTTTCTTTTCTCCAACTATTTCAAATTTTTTTTCAGCTTTCTCCCCCCACCATCATCAATTCGACCTCAAAGTACTTTCACAAGACTCACATATAGCAAAGTGATGAAGGGTTCAAATGGAGAAGTTTAAGAAATAAATGGGAATTTAAGGTTCATTTATGTGCTCATAATCCAAAGAAAAGGCTTAGGCTCAACACGGCTTCCCTAAAGTTTATCATAATCAGGTGGGTCAATTTAAGCCAAGAGAGTTAAACCTAAGTGCCCTTATCATTTTATCACACACAACCAATCACATGATCTCGAAATGCATTCAAAAGAGCAAGTTCTAGAATGAACAATTCAAATTCAATGCACTCAAGAAAGAAGTTCAAATAAGCTTATAGATGATAGCTCGTTAAGGCTCAAAAGCTCACAATAATTGGGTATATTTGCCATGAAATTCGAATAAAAATCAACCACTACAATCACAAAAATTTTGCAAAGAAAATCAGATTTCAACAGCTCCTAAACATCACTGCTACCCTCTCAATCATGCGTCGCCTCTTTACCTATGAAGATTATATTCCTCAAATTTCAGACTTCATATCCACACACAATTCAGAAGACAACAAAACTAAACAAGACACAAGACATTTAGCAACTTAATACCACTTTTCTACCCCAATTATCATATAAAATCCCTCCCCACACCTGAACGTTTGCTTGTCCCCAAGCAAAACACAGTATAAGAAAGACTAAACATGTAATTGGGTAGAGTACACCTGATTCAATTTTGGGTAGAGCTTTGACCACGATCAACCCTTGCAATTCGTATCACAGCTGTTAATCACAACAGAAAATTAAGATTGAACAATCAGACAATTTATTAAAAATAAAATAAATAAAAATAAAAATAAAGCGAGAAAATTGGGTTGCCTCCCAATCAGCGCCTTTGTTTATTGTCGTTGGCTCGACTTAGGTAAGGTATATCTTTCAAGTATGTGAAATTTCATTCCACTCCATCCTATCAACCTCAACAGTGCGAAACCCCTTATGATATTCCTTGAGTTCATGGTTCGGCCTCAAGAACGATGACTTCAAGTGTTCGGGGAACACTTTCAACTCTAGCTTAGGCACTTCACCAAGCTTTTCTTTCTTCAATTTATTTTCATGCACTATCATGCCTCCATTTGCAATGATGGTGCCAAAGTTATTCCTGCGAGTTAGTTCAAAACAATCCTGCACCAAAGACTCAACAACATTCATAGCAAAAACTGAATCAATGTCTGTAGGAGACTTCACAGACAATTTAACAGAAGCTACATCTAATGTGCTTGGTCTCTGAGAAGAACCATGCAAAGCATTGACGTAGTGATTCAACTCTTCATGATCACATCTTTCAGCACCCTCCTTCATTTTTCCCTGATCAATTACTGTGTCTAATGCATCCCTACTAGTGAGTTCAAAGTGTTCCTGGACAATAGGGTCAATAGTACTCACAACAGAAAGCAGGTTAGCATCATCAGGATATTTCATAGTATCATATATGTTAAATTTGATGATCTGCCCATCAAATTCCATCGTTAGAGTACCTTCACTCACATCTATCTTAGTGCAAGACGTGTTGAGGAATGGTCTCCCTAACAAAATAGGAGTGGAATTTGATGGGTGGTCATTCATTTCTAACACATAAAAATCAGCAGGGAATATGAGTTTATCTACCTGAACAAGAACATCCTCAATGACTCCATCTGGGTATGCCTGGCTTTGATCTGCAAGTTGGATGACAACTCCAGTCTTCTTCAACTCTCCCACACCCAGCTTTTCAAACACTGATCGAGGCATCACATTGATGGATGCTCCAAGGTCCAACATGGCTCTTTCCACTTTACAACTCCCAATCTGACAAGGAATTACAAACATGCCAGGATCCTTGCACTTCTGAGGTAACATTTGCTGGAAGACAGCTGAAACGTTTTCTCCCATCACCACTTTTTCATCTACTTTCAAATTCTTCTTATTGGTGCACAAATTCTTCAAGAACTTGGCGTATCTCGGAATCTGCTTAATTGCCTCAAGGAGAGGTAAATTAATCTGCACTTTCTGAAACACTTCAAGTAGCTGCATATCCTTCTCAGTGGTGTCCGGCTTCCTTATCCTGCTTGGAAAAGGTAAACGGTTAATATCAAAAGGAATAGGGTCAGAATTTTTATCCTGATTTTTTTTCGACCTTCTGACACTGATAGGGTCAGTGTCAGTGTTACGTTTTTGAACATCAGATTTTTCAGCCCCAAACTGATCAGTCTGATCCTCCACTGTTCCAGCAGGTTTTTCATCATCTTCTTGCATGTTTTGGTCAGGCTTTTTAGGCAGTGCAACCTCCTCCAACTGTTTCCCACTCCGCAGTGTAATAGCACTCACATTCTTAAGATTAACCTCCGTTTGTGAGGGCAACTTTCCACTGTTTTGAGCTTGCATTTGGCCTACAGTTGTAGCCAATTGGGTTACTTGATTTTCCAAGTTCCGGATTGACGATTGAGTTGTCATCTTCAAGTCCTGAAAAGATGACTGTGTCATCTCTTGAAATTTAAGATTGCTGGCAGCCAACTCTTTCATTATTTGCTCAAATGAAGCTCCGGAACTTGAACCACCTTGTTGGCGATTTCCACCATCTTGCGGGTAATTTTGTGGCCTATTCACAACTCTCTGCTCTTGAAACTGTTGTGGCCCCCTATTTCCTCCTTGTCCATTTCCATACCTCAGATTGGGGTGATCTCTCCAACCTTGATTGTAGGTTTGAGAAAAGGGATCATATCGTCGCCCCATGGCGTTTACTTGTTCATCACTAGGTGTAACCCTGCAATCAAGAGTAGAGTGGTCGTTAGTTAAACAGTATTGACAGGATGGTGGGTTTACCTCTTTTCCTTTAGCAAGATTCTCCACAGCAAGTGTTAACTTGTTCAAAGTTTCTTCCAACTTAGAGTCATGGACCTCCTTCACTTCTCTAATCGATGGATCTCGTGTGCCAAACTGTTGAGTGTTGGCAGCCATGCTAGCAATCAAGTCTCTAGCAGCAGTAGGTGTTTTCATCATGAAAGCTCCACTGCTAGCCGCATCAAGCATGTTTCGATTCATGATCGACAACCCTTCATAGAAGTACTGCAACAGCAACTGATCGCTTATTTGATGCTGGGGGCATGCTGATGTGAGGCGTTTAAACCTCTCCCAATACTCATGTAAACTCTCTCCCTGCATCTGACGAGCTCCAGATATCTCCTTACGCAATACAACAACTCTAGTGGCTGGGAAGTACGTTTGGAGAAAAAGCTTCTCCATTTCGGCCCATGTATTAATCGATCCGGGAGGAAGGTAATACAACTAATCCTTCGCCATGTCCTTCACTGCAAAGGGGAATGCCCTAAGCTTGACCATTTCCTCCGTCACTCCGGTTGGTTTCATGCTCATGCATACAACCGAGAACTCTTTCAAGAACTTGTGAGGATTTTCACCTGAAAGACCATGGAAAGCAGGAAGTAAGTGAATCAATCCTGATTTCAATTCAAATACCGTATTATCAGTGATCGCTGGAAAGTTAATGCATAACGGCTGATGGACTATGTCCGGATTTGCCAATTCATTCAAGGTTTTTTCCTCATTATTTCCAGCCATATTTTCCTCTCCTGACTCAGATCCTACAGTATCCTCCTCCTCTAAATCAGAAAAATCAGAATTCTCCTCTTCAAGATGAAGTGGACCAGCTGCAAGTTCGGACTCGGTAAGGTTTTCTGCGGTTTCGCCAATGGACGAACTTGTTTCCTTCTTCTTCCGGGACTCCTTTCTCAACCTCCGGGCAGTTCTCTCAATTTCAGATATGTATTCAAGTTGTTTTTGACATGAAGATCGAGTAATCATCCACAGAAAAGAAATTTCGAAAACAGGGCCTTCTGACACTGATGGGGTCAGTGTCAGTGTAACTGAAAATTTCGAAAATTTCAGAAAAATTCGAAAAAATTCCAGCACCTGTAACAATGCAAAATAATGTCAGAAACACAAAAAATTTAATAAAATTCAATTTTACTCCCCGGCAACGGCGCCAAATTTGATATGCTGTCGCAGGCGTACCAAAATATAATTTATTTCCAACTCACACTATTACGTAGTATAGTAGCAGGTAGGGTCGAACCCAAGAGAGTATTATGAATTCTAATTAAATTAAAATGTTACTAACATATGAAATAAATAAAAGGGGGTTTTGTTTGTGAAAATTTGATAAATACTCAAATAATAAAGCAACTCAATATTTAAATAACCAAGTAGATGAAAATTAATATAAAATTAACCAAGTAATAAAAGCCTAGTTTAGGATGTCGATCCCCTCCCGTTTACTAAATTAATTAATCATACGAATTAAACATCTAGCCTAGTGCGCAAACTCAAATCCCTAGATTGACGGTACGACCAATCAACCCGAATGTTCTTACGTTCATCAACTAGGGTACGACCGCTAAATTGAACTATCTATGAGTGACCCTATGGATTCGAACTCATAAACGCATTAAAACTCTAAACATATGATTACTAGGCTACGAAATCCGGCTAGGTATCATACAACCTAGATTTTATTACACCTAGAGGGAATTATCTCTATTTGTTACTTAATCCAATTCCTACAACAATTACGGATTGTAGTTCATAGAATAACAGTAAGCAATTAAATAATTAATCTAGTTGATCAGGCCAAAATAATTATCAAATTACTATAGGAACATCAACGCATGTAATAAAATAAACTTGCACACAAGATTCAATGTAAAAATCATAAATAATTAAATTAATTATTCTACAGGAGGTTCACGAATCCTAAACTAGAAAAGGGGATTAGCCCCGCATGTTCATATGAATTACAGAATTAAAATATAAAATTAAAGAACCGATTGATGTCTTGATTATTCTTCAGCTTCACGCCAAAAATCTGCCTTGGAATTGTTCACGTTAATCTCCCTCCGTTCTTCACGTTAATCTGCTTCTGTATATCGTGTATGATGCTCTTCCCAAAAATACCGTGTATCTCCTCCCAAAAATAATTAATAATATCCCATAAATATCTATGTCTTGATCCTTAAGTAATCTTGATCTCTTTCCTTACTTATCTCTTCCTAAAATATCTCAAGGATCTTTTCTTTTCTTGTTGACTAATCTATCGTGCCTTCTCCACAATATGGGCCTGACTCGGGCTGATCTCTTCGCTGGAATCGTGTGAGAAAATATATGAAAATATTCCAGCTGCACTTTCCTTATTTATGCTGAATTTTCGCAGGTCCCTTCTGACCCTGAGGGGGTCAGTGTCAGTCAATTTGGCAGCACGAATTTCCTGCACAAAACAGCCCGTTTCTCATCAATTTTACAACATAAAGGCCTCAAATAACCATAGACAAGATAAGTCAATTTAGCACCCTAATAAGCACATAAGTTAATCAAATAAACATGAATTTCAACCAAATAATTATGCTAGAATATGACTTATCAATTATGATCATGTAGGAACAAGTCATCAACTAGTCTAGAGATGACTTACCACAGATTGATTTGTAAAACTCACTGCAGTCATTGAAAAATATTGCTAAACCTTTTGACGTATCAACGAGCGCCAGGGGACAGTCTGTGGCCTTCGTAATCAAGTCCAAATACAGCATAGTCATGACTTGCAAGTTTAATTCCAACACCTAATCAAATGGGATTTCATTTTAAATAAATCAATATGGTGTCAATATACAGGAAACATGTAGTGTGTATTTTGTAGTTATTGTTCTTACGCAACAAGAAAGACAATACGTTAAAAGTGGGTAAATAAATATTTTTAATTTGAAGTAGGTGGACAAAATAAATTTTTTATACTCCCCGTCCATCACTAACATATTCATTTTGTCATTTTTAATCGTCCACTCTTAAAGTATTCATTTTCACTTTTTAGCAAAAAAAACTCTCACATGGCCCACCATTCCCTACTAATATAACTACTTACTTTATATAAAATAATAATACTCTTTAATCCACGTATAAAAATCAAACGAATATGGAAAAAGTATATAAGAGTGGGTAAAATGATATATTTTCACTTAATAAAATATAGTTGCTTACTTTCTGTACATTCTTTTAGACAGACATGTAAAGTAAAGACCATCAAGGAAACACTTGGCACACATCAACTGTTCTTGTTTCTACCCGGAAACTTTTTTTGTCTTTCCATAGTATAATATTTTATTCTGTTGCTGTTTTTTTTTTATTATTATTATTTTTTTATCGGACAATGTTAATTGTTAGTAAAGTTAGTGGTTAGTTCACCAAACACAATACTCTCTTCTATTTTCAAGCCTTCTTATAACTCCTCTCTTATGCGTTCCCAAAGAAAATCAAACATGGATCACTCACCTTAGTAAGAAGCCTAGTTAACATGATATTATAATAGTACTTATAATACTTTGTACTTGAGTCCGAATCGGATCAAATCTGAATGAGGCCGGATCATGTCGCACGAATGTACATATGTGTAACTAGCTAGTGTGAACAAGTTTTTGCAGTATTTAATATCAAATGCTACTTTAAAATTTAACTTCACACTTTTCGTTTTAATACATTTCATCATTAATTTCACAATTCCATAAATGAAAATTACATTTAACTAATATCATTCCATTTCACTATTCCTAAAAGTAAATAAAATAATTGAGTTTATTGATATTAATGAAACAGAGGGAATAATTTCCTATGAAATGATTTTGGGTCTTTTTCTAATGCTCTACTTTTGTTCCGTAAAATAATTTGTGCACAATAATTACACGATTTTAGAATCCGTATGATTGGATTCGGCCCATTAAGGTTTTATTTGAACTTGGACTCGAATATAAAGTATTAATCGTACGACTATATGTATAAAGTATTAACACTCTTATATATATATAAGATAAAAGTCATGATGTCATGCAAAGGCAAAATTTATTTTTGTCGAATTAAGAACCAATTGCACATATACTAGATTTGTATAATTGTATGAGTTCACCCCTAATTAAATAATCACATTACAATAATCTTTTATTAACTAAACGAGGGTTTTAGCTAACGAACGTGTCACTCTCTCCTTAATTCAAGCATGACGTGGCAGCTTCGCCTATTTTCATTCTTTCTTTCTCCTCATCTAATATTTTCTCATTTTGAAAATGAGGGTTTTAATTTCACAGGTGTGATTCCACAAGATTTAACGCTGATTCCTCCTCTTTAATGAATGGAGTTATGGTAGGTCACACTATCACTCGGTCTCTCCCTCTCCATCTCTCGCCGCTAGCCGCACTCTGCCGTTTCCATTAGGGTTTGTCATCCACCTTGACACATATTCATTTAAGATTAAGGTTTGGATTAGTGTTCATGTTCCTATTTTCTTCAACACCGTAATTCATAATTCATGCGGACATTTTCACACAGAGTTATTCAAATTAAAGGATTAACGAGGAAGAAGAGTACTAAGAATTCACCCATCTTCCTTGACCGACAACTATTCTAAGAACTGATCATGGTAAATTATTTACTTTTTTAATTGGATTTATTTTTTGCTACTTTTAATTTTTTCGATTATTAGCGTCTAATTGGCACAAATAGCTTTTCAAATTGATTTCGATAGATGCCCGATTATTCTCATATTTGATGAAGATGTAATTAAAAGTTTTCATGGTCCAACAAATAATTGGTGAGTTCAATTTTACTTTGATAATTATGTTTATTTCAGATATGATCGACGCCTCATTACTTGAAGATTGAATATGGATTAATTGTAATTCATTACTTTGAAATATACTCCCTCCCCCTCAGTCCCAATTCAGATAACATACTTTTCATTTTGGGTTGTCCCATAAAAGTTTGCACATTCCTAAAAAAGCAAAAAGTCAAACACAATCACAATTCCTCATACACTTTATTTACAAAAAAAAATCACACTTACCTAATACACCTAACATACTTTATCATTTATTTATTACCAAAAAATACCATAATACCTCTAAAAGTTATCACTTTCTTAATCTTCATGCAGGGAAGGGGTGCAGACTTTCCTGGGATGGAGGGAGTATTTTGTTTGTGCTCTGAAGTTTCCCGAGATCGTCTGCCGTTTGCCACCGCTTAAGCGGAGGAGAATATGTCTCGTGGTGGCGAATAGTTGAAAGTCATAACTGACTTGAGTTCTACTCGGACGTAATTTCCGATGGGCATAATTGCAAACATTCCTAGAGTTTTAGGTAAAATGCACTTCAATTCCTATTCTTTTGGGATTTCTTTGAATCTTAAACTTTTGAATTATTTAAATGACTTTTCCATCTCAATGAACATCGCATGGTCAGAGAGAAAGAGATGCACAATGCCCCAGGGCATAGCTCAAGTGGTAGAGGGGAGGGTGGAAAGGCTTTCCAACTGAGCTTGGTTGCTGCAGGGTGGGGGTTCGAATCCTGCCTTTGGCATGAATTTGGCCCCTTGCAAGCACACCAGTGAGCCCTCTCTATAAGCCACTTGAGGCACATCCTGTGATTTACCTCCTCCACCAATCCCCAGGGCAAGGGCGGTGGGGGCCCCTAATGGTGGGGTACACAATTTTTGATAAAGAGATGCACATCAACATTGTCTCTTTCCTTTCCAACTACAATAGAATGTGAAGAAGTAGCAGCGAATTTGCACTTTTTGATTCAGTAGCACCAACTCCTTATTCTTACCCCTATAAGATGAAGCCATTCGGAAGCTCTACGAACCCAAAGATTTAAGCTCTCTCTTTTCCAAGGTGACAAAAAAAAGATGTCAATAATATATTTTGCATATTACATGCTTTGAAGGTGTTTGAGAATATTCCTGCTTTAAATTTCTTGCATATATAAGGTGCATTAAGTTTATGATTAATATTACCAGTGATGAACTTTATACATTTTTTTTATTGCAAAGCATGATGTATGTCATAATTTCAGGGAATTGAATAATCAATGGTGATTGAGCATCATTGGATCTTGGTGATTTTTCTTTAATGAATATTATCAAACAGCTGGTGCCCGGGGGAAGAGTTGCTAAAATTTAAGGTAAAGATGATTTCATTGTAAAAGGGAAGCGGGTAACACAGCAATGTTTGTGTTCAGGGGTTAACAACAGTTTTCTATTTTGTGCTGTAATACAAAGTGTGGATTACATGATTGAGCTAATATTTGGAATTATTTTTAGCTAATGGCAATATTGAAACTTAGAAAATTCTTACTAAAATGGCCTCAACTTTTGTGAATGTGAGTTTTCTAATATGATTATCCTCAGAGCATGCATCCCTACTGATTATGTGACAACGAAGTAGGATGTTCATTCTGTGCCAAAGATGTTGAATTATAATAAGTATAATGACTAAGGTGATGATGTCTTTGTTTTAGTGTTTTATTTGTTTTTAGAAGCAATTGGCCACCAGTTGTTCGATGAAATTTTTTTAAGTATTCTTTTATGTTCAGCATTTGTGATCTTGCGATCTCATGAATTTGTGATACCGGGATTTTAGAGAAGTAGGAGGCAACACAAGCATACACTCGGATACAATTCCTCACCTATGGAATCCACCACAAGTTTGGAATAAACTCATCGTCATAAGGAATCCACCGAAAGACTAAGAGGTGCACTCACCACTCTAGGAATCCACCAAAAGAGTTTAGAGTAAGATACAAGAAGATAACATCTTCTAAACAAGCTTAAAAGCTCAAGATAAGTTTAATTTCCAAATTGGCTGCTTAAGAGCATACATAGGATAGCCATTATATAGGCATGAATTGGAACAACCCTCCAAGTGAGTCAAAGGAAATAAATGAGATTTATACATTCTCAAAGCATTGAAAATACTAACTTGGACTAATAAATATAAAACATAATGAAATATAGATAAATACTAAGAATATGTAGATAGGAAGGTCCATAATGAGTAGACGAACCATCAAAAATCAGCAAAGTCGAATTGGTCCAGTAACTTTCATATGATGCACCAGCCTGCCATACTTCAGTCAAATGATCATAACTTCATGTAGAAATATTATTTTTGAGATCTGTAAATTTTGTTGAAAACTAGACTTCAAGAGCTTTCCAACCATATAAAGTTTGCACCATAACTCCTTCCCAGTCAAATCAGATAATTATCAAAGTTGACTGACTGTTTGATACCTCCTGCTGAGTTAATGCTGCCAAATCTTCGATTCCCACTTCAGCCCCTGCGTCAATTTGACTATTTGGATATCCATCCAATGTTTGAATATTGGAAATTTGATAATTCATTTGAGAATGCTGGTTATATATAAGCATGATTGTTTTGATTGAATAAGCTGTTTTCTTAAGAAGAAACAATTGTCCCTGGATTAAAACATGTCACTTTACTTGGTAACAATAGATGTGCCTATTTCCATGATAGAATTCCATTGATTTGCATTTCTGGAGACTTGCCTTATTCTTCATGTTGTAGTTTTAATATAGAAGTCAAAATTTGACAAGTTGCAAGGTGGAGCCAAGCTTAGATAGTTTCTTGCATACTAAATTATCAATGATTTAAAAATCAGACACTTGTGCTTGGATAGTTATCATAGGGTAGATAAGATGGTATGTGTACACTTTGGCATCTGCCATTTGTGGATGGGAATGGGGATAAGGCAGGGCGGCACAATAAGGAAATCTGATCCTATGAGCAAAGACAGAATTAACATTTCTTAAATCAATTCATATTAACATGATAGATTAGTGATATGAAGAAATCAGAAACCGCAGAGGCCTTTTTGTTGCATAAAGGAAAGCTTACTCAATTTTTTGTATTATTTGTCAAGCATGTTAATACATTTATTAATTTATTTGATTTTTCCAGTAATATGTAGACTTCTTATACACATCATCGATTTATTTTATTTTATTTTCAACTAGGAACATTTGTCTATAATAATTTCTATCAATCCGGCTGAATATGGAGAGCCTATCACTCCGATTAAAAGAGTGTACACAATATTAATCAGAGGATGCAAGACAAATGAGGAGGATGAAATTGCTGTCAATCAACTCTCAAGAACTAAACTAAATAAAATTAGAGTTAAAGTTAAAAAAAGAAGAAATTGAAATAAAGTTGTACTATCTTATTTTGCAATAACTTCGTACCGTTGTTTAGATTTGAAACTATTGCAGTTTAATTTTATTTATATGACATATGCACTTTAGACATTTGAGAAAAATATGAATATAATAAATCTATATTAATTCCATATCTTCTCCTCATCATTTATTTTCTTGAAAATAATTTTGAGCAATATTTCGGTTCCTTTACGTTTACTGTTTCAAAATATTGTTTAAAAAATCTTATTATTTTTTACTATTTTTATTGACTTTAGAGGTTATTATAGTATTTTAGGTAAAATACAGTAATGGTATGTATGTTAGGTGAGAGTGACAATGATATATGTATTAAGTAAGAGTACCAATTGAAATTTAAGTAACTTTTGATATTAAAAATATAGGATTTTTTTTATATTTGGTATGAAAGTGTCTTATCAGATGGACAAATGTAAGAAGTGTGGATTATTTTTCGTGATGGAAGGAGTATATTTTCTTAAAATAATTATATTAGTCATTATTATAATATATAATATGAACTCCTAATTCAATTTTAAGGTATCCAATCTATTTTTCAAATTAAAGATGATGGATAAAGACTAAAGAAGATTAATGTTTAGGAAAATTGATTTTTTCGTCCTTTAACTTTCCCTTATTTAGAAATTGGTCCATTCTTTTTTTTCAATTTTGAAAATAGTCCATTAACTTTACAAACCTCAACCTTTTGGTCATTTGACCTGCTATAGCAAGTGACCAACATGTCATTGAAAATAATATTTTCTTAATTTTGAAATCAATCCACTAACTTTTCATAATTCATCTTTTTAGTCCTTCAATAGGTCTCTTAAGGATTTTCAGCCATAAATCACTTATATCATATTATTTTTTCGCCAAATTTTTATCACTTTCAATTTTTCAAAATAGACAGAGTCCATTACGACCATATCAGGCCCATCATGCTTCCATAAACAACATTAATCTCGTAATTAACCAACTTGTAACAGTAACAGTACCTTTTTTGATCGTCGATCCACCGGGTATCCAGAAAGTTTTACAGCTGCTACTCACAGCCAACCATGCGTCCCGCAGTACGATGGTTCAATCCCGTTCCTTCAGCGGACCTCAACACAACCCTGGTTCGTTTCCTACACCGGGTGTACATGATGATGCTACTGTTTTTCGCCGGAAAATATGGAGATCAAAGTTGTAGATAAATGGAAGGCTACATTCGGGCAGAAGCCCAAGATTATTTATTTATTGAATAGAGAATTTATTACACACTCATCCTCACAGAATAAGAGGAGATAACTCCTTTAGCTACCTATTGTAGCTACACTCAGAACACTCAATACAAAGAAAAGAGATACAATGTTTATTTAGAAAGAGAAAACAGAGGGGAATGGTCGATGCCTTCTACTTTCTCAAACTTCTAATTTATAGAGGCTCTCGGACCCAAAATTTGGATTTCAAAGCCTCTTTAATCTTCTAAGACATCACCGCTTACATCATTATTCTTATGTCAGCGCTTATGTCATTCCCATTGGATTCCAACTTTAGCAGCTGGCTTGTCCCTTTTCTTTATTGGATGCCTTCTAATGGGCCGTCCTACTTTATTGATCACATGTCTCTTACCCTTTCAAAAAAGTCATCTGGCTCTTGCTCTTTGAAGAGTCACTTGTCTTCGTTGGTGCTTGATGATTCTCCCGGCTCTTGGGTGTTCTGAAGAGGTTTCACCCTCTTCTTTCCACGTCTCTCCTTTGCAGGAGGGGGTTCAGCACTCCTGATCATTCCTATGCTAAATCCTATTCCTTTCCCAAACTCTGGTTCTGTTTGAGTGGAACAGCTCGTGCATACTTTGTTCGTCCATTGCCCAAAATAGGCCATGTTACAATATCTCCAATGGTTTGTTTACTCACCGGAATCTTGTTTTTCCAAAGAAGTTTTTGTTTCTTCCCTGTTAAAGTATTTAACAGAAAAGACCCATTCAAAGACTTATGCTAGAACTTGAATGGGAACTTCACCTCCACCATTGCTTTGATGCAGGCGTACATACCTCTCGCTCTTCGCGTAGAGATCTGCTCTTTAGAAAATGTAGAAACCAAGACTGGTTCCTTTCCAGAAGACTCTTTTATCTTATTTGATGCTGAAACATCAGGTCTCCTTAGCTTGATGAAATGGAAGGCCTCGTGGTTGCCTTTCCCGACTAGTTCTGGGGCCGCACTGGTGAAGTAAAGTTGCGGTACATCACCTCTGGATAGAGTCGAGTTGTTTTCCCATGCCTTGAAAACCTTTTCTCCCAGCCAATCTAGAAGTTTTGCAAGTTCTGGGAAGCATGGTGCAACAGTATAAATTAAGGCTAGTGCCCCAAAATCGTACCACTGTTTTACATCATTTGGATTTGAGCCTTCTTGCATCCAAACTCGGGGGTATTCCCCAGATATATCCACCGATATTTCTCCAGTCGGATTCCTTGTCTAGTGTTAAATTTCTCCCAGCTGGCCTGATATTCCTGCCAATAAGATAAATTAGCTAAGTTAATACCAACCTTAGCAGTGCCCATCATAAGCCTAAGGTTGATCTCTCCCTCTTTAACCCCAGAGGTGCTGGGTTGACTTATCGACTCTAGATGTGACTCAAGGTCTTCAATTTTTCCTTGGACCGGTTCTACTTTTGGAGGTTCCAATCTAGGACTCGTGCTAAGGGTACTTGAATCCCTTGCTCTGGGTTTAGAGCCCATTCTCGACTACTCTCCTTTTGTCGATTGCTATTGCTATCAACAGCTCGGAGGAGTGGCTCTCGTAATGACTCGAATTGTTTCGAATGTAATCTCATATGCGATTAGACACTTTGGTCTGATCACTTTCTTGTATTCTTCCAGCACGCTTTGCATTGAGTGCCAGATTCTCGAATTCCCTTTGCAGCATATCAAGGTTGTCCATCAGGTGCTTTGAACCAGTCAGGATGGAGTCTATTTCAGCTCCCTCCATCTCTCGTCAGGAAATCTGCCAAAACATTATCAACAGAATTATTAATAACAATATTAAAATCATAATATTGGCATTCTGCTTGCCATCTTAATAGTATAGCCTTTTCTGGTTTAGATTCAATTTTGTTTTACAAAAAGGCTTTGACGCCTGTGTTATCAATTTTAAGGATAAATTTCTTCACGAGAAGAAATAGAGGCCATTTTTTGAACGCCTTTCGAACTGCAAAGCACTCCTTTTCATTGATGTGCCATCTCCTAGCTTCATTTTCAGCAAAGAGCCCGCTACAGTATCTGCATGGCACCTCTCCTTCAGGTGTGGATTTTGTTAGAACTGCTGCCCACCAATAGTCACTGGCATCTGTGTATAGTACCAGATCATCCTCGTCGTTAGGAATAGCTAACTTTGGGAGCCTTTTGCAAACCTGCTTCAGTTGCTTAGCCATCTCTCGGTGTGATTCCTCCCATTTAAACTCAACATCCTTTTTCAATAGAGGACTGAACATCTTCCTGTATTGTGCTAGATTGTTGATGAACATTCCAGCAAAGTTGACAATTCCTAAGAAGCTCTGGAGTTGTTTCTTGCCTTTGAGATCTTCGGGAAATCCCTGAACCTTTTCTACAATATGAGGTTGTAGAATAATTCCGGACTCATCAATCTCGATTCCAAGAAACTCGATCTGTCTCGTTGCTATTACTGCTTTCTTTTCAGAAAGCACCAATCCTTCCTTGTGGTATACCTCTGAAAATACTTCCAAATGCGCCAAATACTCTTTCATGTTCTTTGAGGCTATAAGGATGTCATCCACATAAACAAACATGAATGAGAAATAATCTTTGAACAGATTATCCATCTTCCTTTGGTATATTTGGGGTGCGTTCGCCAAGCCCATAGGCATGACATTCCAGATATAATGACCTTGTGGTGTGGAGAAGGCTGTGAGCTTCTTGCTTCCTTCTTCCATCATAATCTGGTAGAACCCAGATTTGCAATCGAACTTTGAGAATACCTTGGCATTCTTGATACGGTTGACCAAGTGTTCCCTGCTTGGTATGTAGTATCTATCGAACTCCAAGATATTGTTAATCCCTTTGTAAATGATCACAAGTCTCGGCTTTCCCCGCTTGACTTCTCCACGATTTCGAACCAAAAATCCTGGACTGGTGTATGGAGATACTCCTGGGGATATCAACTTAAGGTCTAGATGTTCCTTAAGTATTTGTTGCATATCCTTCCGATCTTCTTGATTCATCAGGATAGGCTTGTATCTCACGAATTCATGCTCCTTTCCTACTTTCACTTTGAGAGAGGCTTTGAGCTTGTTTTTACCCCACTAGGCTAGAGGATCATTATTGAAGTTCCTCTTGTTGGATTGTATACTAAAAGTCTAGCTTTTTGTATGAACAATGTTATAACAATTAATTTGAAATGAGAATCATATGATCAAATGATTGCATCTTATAATTTATTTATATGTTCGATGCAATAGTCCACTTACTTTATGCTGTAGATAATATGTTGTGCGACAACACGCGGAAGATCATATTATCGGTTTCCTTATAAAGTATAAACAGATGCTCACAACCGAGATAGACGGGGACTCTCTATCGGGATGGTTGTAGTGTGTTTTGGTATTAGCTTGTCTTGGCTATAGAATCACACTAGTGCACTTGTGTGTATTGAGCAGGACCGCTTGAGATCGTTTGACTTATACTGACTTATAGGAGAACTTGATCTCAGTTATTATGGAAGTTCGTGCTCTTAAGTTTGGGCCTCCATTGGGCTTAAGTATCCAAGCTTAGCCCAAAGCTTATACTTAAGTTCAATAATAATAATATATTCTACTAAAATATTATTATTGCACTACCGTACCAATCCCAAAATTACGTTTTGGGCTCCTTCTTATTATGAGCCCGTTAGTCTCCCCATGTTTAAGATATACAATGTCCATTAATTAATTTAAGTTACTGACAACTCAATTAATTAATATCTCATCCAAGAGTAGTACCACTCAACCTCATTATCATGTCGGAATAAATTCCACCTGCAGGGTTTACATGATAATCCTTATGAGCTCCTCAAGGGGACATCATCAACCTATGACAGACACGGATTCCTTCTACAATCAACAGCACACCATAGAGACAACACTATTTCCCAACTCATCGAGTTTGTTGATTTAATTACATGTAAATCTCACCCATTGATGAATCAAAGAAATACATACTGCCCTACGTGTCGAGGTTATTGTATAGGGATTAATAGAACAAACTTCCATAATAACTGAGATCAAGTTCTCCTATAAGTCAGTATAAGTCAAACGATCTCAAGCGGTCCTGCTCAATACACACAAGTGCACTAGTGTGATTCTATAGCCAAGACAAGCTAATACCAAAACACACTACAACCATCCCCATAGAGAGTCCCCGTCTATCTCGATTGTGAGCATCTGTTTATACTTTATAAGGAAACCGATAATATGATCTTCCGCGTGTTGTCGCACAACATATTATCTACAGTATAAAGTAAGTGGACTATTGCATCGAACATATAAATAAATTATAAGATGCAATCATTTGATCATATGATTCTCATTTCAAATTAATTGTTATAACATTGTTCATACAAAAAGCTAGACTTTTAGTATACAATCCAACAATCTCCCACTTATACTAAAAGACTATGCTGTCATGTCTTCCGCCATACATCTGGTTTCCACTCCCACTACACGACCATCAAAAGCTCTCGCCTTAAGGTCTTTGTAAATGGATTTACTAGGTTATCATCCGATGCAATCTAGGTGACAACAACCTTCCCCTCATCATACAATTTCTCGTAACAGGTGGTACTCGCGCTTCATGTGTTTAATTTCCTTATGGGCTCGTGATTCCTTCAAGTATGCAACTGCACCAATATCATCAATATAAATTGTGATATCCTTGGGCAAACTTAGAAACACTTCGAAGTCCATCTTGATGTTTCTAGAGTCATACAGATACTTTGGCTGCCTCATAGGCTCCAATTTATCATCTTTCCATGATGGAGTCCGGAGTCTGAAATATATTTCTATATAACACTCCTCCACATTATGACTCAACTTTCTAAAATTAAACGCATAACCTTTGAGGTGGATTTACTGTCGTCCCTATCTGATTTGAAAAATCTGAATCTATGTAACCCATAAGAATCAGTGAATCTGTTCGGTAAGCCCACATATAGTTTCTAGTCCTTTTCAGGTACATAAGTATATGTCTTACCACAGTTCAACATTCTTATTTTGGGTTACCTTGATAACCATTGTTCATGCCATCGGCAAAACAGATATCCAATCTCGTGCATAGCATTCCTTAGATTAAGCTTCCTCATTTGCCGAAGCATAAGGAACCACTTTCATCTTCTTTATCTACTTTTGTGTCACAAGACACATTCACTTAGATAAATTCACATGCTAAACGAGTAAGGATCGTATCATTATATGAAACTTGAGATAAGCATAACATCATTTCTTGTGATCCGTATTACCGTGATCAAAAGGATATTTTTGCTCTTCTTAAGTCCTTCATCTCATACCGCTTTATCAACCATACCCATACGCCCAACAATACTCTTTCATTGTCTCCAATGAGCAAGATACTATCTACGTATAGTACAAGAAATACCACCACGTTTCCATCACTCTTTTCAATACACAAGACCCATCCGATCATTGATTAGATCCATGTCACTGGATTACCTCATCAAAACTGATGTTTCAAGATCTTGAAGCTTGTTTTTGTTAGATTTGTATACTAAAAGCCTTGCTTTTTGTATTGAACAATGTAATAACAATTTTATTTGAAATGAGAATCATATGATCAAACGTTTTTGCATTTTATAAATTGTTTATTTATATGTTTGTGCAAAAGTCCATTTACTTTATACTGTAGATAATATATTGTGCGACAACACGCGGAAGATCATATTATCGATTTTCTTATAAAGTATAAACAGATGCTCACAACCGAGATAGACGGGGACTATCTATCGGTATGGTTGTAGTGTGATTTGGAATTAGTTTGTCATGACTATAGAATCACATTAGTGCACTTAGCGTGTATTGAGTAGGACCGCTTGAGATCGTTCGACTTGTACTGTCTATATAGAAGAACTTGATCTCTGTTATTATGGATGTCCATGCTCTTAATCCCTATACAATAACTTCGACACGTAGGGCAGTATGTATTTCTTTGATTCATCATTGGGTGAGATTTAAATGAATTAAATCAACAAACTCGGTGAGTTGGGAAGTAGTGCTGTCTCTATGGTGTGCTGTTGATTGTAGAAGGAATCCATGTCCGATTTAGGTTGATGATGTCCCCTTGAGGAGCTCATAAGGTTTATCATGTAAATCTTGCAAGTGGATTAATTTCCGGCATGATAAAAAGGTTGAGTGGTACTACTCTCGGATGAGATATTAATTAATTTCGTTGTCAGTAACTTAATTAATTAATGGGCATTGAATATCTTAAACATGGGGAGATTATTGGGCTCATAATAAGAAGGAGCCCAGAACATAA
Source organism: Pogostemon cablin (assembly GCA_023678885.1). Taxonomy (NCBI): domain Eukaryota; kingdom Viridiplantae; phylum Streptophyta; class Magnoliopsida; order Lamiales; family Lamiaceae; genus Pogostemon; species Pogostemon cablin. The sequence goes on along the minus strand of CM042953.1, from coordinate 15,109,269 downwards.
TTTGGGATTGGATGGGTAGTGCAGTAATAATATTTTAGTGGACTATATTATTATTATTGGATTTAATTAAAAGCTTTGGGCTAAGCTTGGTTAATTAAATCTGATTGAGGCCCAACCCAATTTCTCCTCCTGGTCCCTACTGTAGCCCTTTATAATAGTCTGCTCAGCTCCTGGATGCCCTAAGAATTGAGAACGCCGTTCTTTTGTCTAGAAAGTGGTTAGGAGCAGATTGAGTGATCCTACAGACTGTTGACCACACAACAGTAGGATTGACTAGGGTAATACAGTAGAAGAACAAGAGGTAGTTCTTCTCAAACATTCATCCTCTACTCCAATCTAGAAGACAGGTATTGATTATGCTTCCGTTGTTTTTTTTATTGCTTGTTTTCTTTTTGAATCGTGTTCACCATAAGATCCAATTGCCAACAATTGGTATCAGAGCCAGGTTTCTTGGTGAAACTGATTTGTAAAGAATTATGTGATTAATTGATTATTTGTTTTAATCTGAATTTTTCACATGGAGAAGACAGACAGGCATGTTTGTTTGTATGGTGTGTAATATTAATTGATTAATTGTTAATTATGTGGCACACACTTCGAGAGACAGCCCTGCTCTTCCACACACACGCACAACACCCTTTCCCCCCCTTTCCTCTCTCTCTCTCTCTCGTCACGTCTGGGGGCGGCGACTGCTTCTGATGGCGGCTGGCGGCGGCGACCGAGACGGACGGCCTTTAGACAGTCGCCGGCAATGGCACGACGGCTGGGTTTCTCGGCGATTCGAGGCAAACCGGCGGCGATGGCGGCAGAGGGAAAATCGAAGAAGGTGGGGTGACAGGGAGACTGTCCCAATAGGACCGGCGATGGAGATAACACGCCGCTATCCGGGTGAGTCACTGGCGACGACACCAGATCGGACGAAAGCGGCAGTGGCAGTCATGGAGGCGCGAAGTCGGGGCGGAGACTTCAACCGACGGCGCTCGTTCACTGGTGCCCTGCGGTCACCGGTGCAAAGAGCTGGAAGACGAAGGCGCTGCGGTAACGGGGGCGTCGTCTTCACGGCGAGGCGCGTCTGGACTGTGCGATCGGGACAGATCCATCAGCGACGTGGTCGAGGCTGTTCAGATCAGAGGCGGCGGCACTGGTGCGGGCATCGACCACGGTGGCGTCGGCTCGGTGGAGGCAGTTCTTGGCGAAGCGGTTGCGGCGACTATCGACTGCCGACGGGATTGGCAAGGCGAAGCTTTCACTGCAGTGGTCGGATGATGCTTTTTCGGGCATACTGACGGCGCGACTGCGCAAGGTTGTGGGTGTCGTCGGCGGCGGCGGCGTTGGCGGCAGCGGCGGCTGGTAGCTCCGGTACTGGCTCTGTCGTTACTGTCGTGGAAGTCGGGCGCTGATGGTTTATATGCGGTGCGGAGCTAGGTCGCTGGTGGGGAAACGGCGAGTTTCCGGTGGACTGTTGGCGGCACCGCCGGCAGCGGCGGCAGCTGGTGGCGCCGGTGGCTTCTGGAGGCTGACGGCAGTGGCGGCTGGACATGGGCTAGGGTTTCTCTAGAATGGGCTGGGCTTGTTTTTTTTAATTAATTGCTGTTGGGCCTGTTTTTTTTGTAATGGGCTTACTGGGTTGTAATTAATTATTTAGAGCAGCTGGGCCTGTATGTGTTTATTTATTAATTGTTTGTGTGGTTGGGCCTAGTTTAACTTTGGGTTTGTTCCAAGGAAATAAATTGGCTGGCTTAATGGGCTTTAATTTTTTTTTATGGCTGCTCATTAATTGCTAATTTTATTTGGAATAGGTAGGCCCAATTTTTGATCCAATTTTGTTTTGCAATTAATTGATTTATATAATTGATTTAATTGTTTAACATGACGATTAATTGTTATATATGTGTAAAGCATGTTTTATGTGATTTATTTAATTTTAAATTACTTGGATTTAAAGCATGCTTTATTGTATATTTTATTTGTTAATATTATATGCATGACAAAAACCCTCGGTATTAAATAACTAAGTGGGAGAGAGGATTGGTAAATAAATTCCCATGGCCTCCATTATTGGTTTGTAAGTGATGTGAGTAAACCTGCGTGTTGGCAACAGGCCTTCCTCCACAATGGATGGGTTTTATTCACGGATCACTAGTACAAACTTCTTTATGATGATCGTAGGAAGTTACCCAAGCGCGTGTGTACTTCTCCAACTGTAAGGCACACAAGCTTGCGCAATGGACTTGGGATCAAATAATGGTACACACTTAGATGTGAATAATCAGTATCCTCCCCAACGGAGTCACTGCTGATATTTGCATGGCTAAAAAGAAACCGACTATTAATTATTTTATCATAAAGTTAGGTTGATAAATGAAATTAATGGGTAAAACCTTCTCTTGTAAATGTTCGGGTTTGTATACGTCCACACTAACGTGGCATGCAAATCCACGGTGCTTGAGATGTTGGTGAATTTTGTTTTATATTGTTTTGAGGGATTCAATATAAATTGGTAAATTCGAAGTGTTTGATCTGTTTATTATTTATGATTCTCAGGTTTTTCAAATGGCTTTAAACTCACTTTCTGTCATACTTAAAGAACACAAACTTACTGGCACTAATTATGTCGACTGGAAGCGTAACCTGGATATTGTTTTAACTGCTGAAGATTACACCTTTGTACTTTCTGAGGAATGCCCTCCGGCACCTACTGATGCCTCTACAGAAGAGCAAAGAAATGCTTATAATAGGTGGGTCAAAGCTGATAAGATGGCTAAGTGCTATATTTTGGCTTCAATGTCAAATGTGCTTCAGACTCAGCATCAAGCTATGGACACCGCCTATGATATGATGCATAATCTTAGGGAACTCTTCGGTCATCAGAGTCGTCCTGCTAGGTCGAAGGGCATGTCGGTCTTGATGAACACAAAAATGGCTGAGGGCACTTCCGTAAGGGAGCATGTCCTTAGGATGATGGGCCAACTCAATGAGTTGGAAGTTCTTGGAGCAGAAATCGATGGGGAAACCCAGGTCGATATTATACTCCAAAGCTTGCCTAGGAGTTTTGAGCAGTTTCGCCTGAACTATGGTATGAACAAATATTTGTACTCGTTGGCGGAACTGATGACAGAACTCGTGGCGGCGGAAGAACTATTTCGTAGACCACCTCAGGTTCATGTTGCTGAACAAGCTTCTCATCCTAGGCCGAAAGGCGGTAGGAAGAAGAAGAAGCAAGGGAATCCAGCACCGGTGAACCAAGTGAAGGCAAAGACGGGTGCGGTCAAGAAACCTAGAGGCAAGTGCTTCAAATGTAAGCAGCCGGGACACTACAAGGTTGACTGCCCTCTTCTGAAGGGGAACAGGAATGGTAAGTCTTACATACTAGTTGTTGAATCGTGTTTAGCGGCTGTATCTGCTGACACTTGGTGTGTAGATACGGGAGCCACTGATCATGTCTGCAATTCTATGCAGGGGTTCCACCAAACCCGGCAGCTTAGTGATGGGGAGATTACCATACTCATGGGGAATGCTACAAGTGTAGCAGCTGTTGCAGTGGGAGACGTGCATTTATTTTTCAATAAGAATAAAACTCTTGTTTTGAGGAATTGTCTTTATGTACCTCATTTTAGAAAGAATTTAATTTCAGTTTCTAAATTGTTTATGGATGGATATTCTGTTTCTTTTAATGACAAGGTTGTTATAAGAAAAAATAGAATTGTTATCTGTAATGGTGCATTGATAGATAATTTGTACACTCTTAATCCAATTTCTCCCACGGTGCAACAAATTGAAACGAATGATACATCTACTAATAAGAGAAAAGAACCTTCGAAAATGAACCAAACATATCTTTGGCATCTAAGACTTGGTCATATTAACTTAAGTAGGATTCAAAGGTTGATAGCTGATGGACCTTTGAGTTCATTAGAAGTGGAATATTATCCAACTTGCGAATCCTGCTTGGAAGGAAAAATGACCAAAAGGCCTTTCAAGGCAAAGGGGTATAGAGCCAAGGATTTGTTGGAATTGGTTCATTCCGATTTATGTGGTCCTATGTCTGTCCAGGCAAGAGGGGGTTTTGAATATTTCGTCACTTTCATTGACGATTATTCAAGATATGGATATATTTATTTGATGCGCCGCAAGTCTGAGTGCTTTGATAAATTCAAAGAGTACAAGGCTGATGTGGAAATACATCTTGGAAAATATATCAAGACACTACGATCTGATCGTGGTGGCGAATACCTCTTGGGAGAGTTTAGGAATTATTTATCGGAAAATGGGATAGAATCCCAATTGTCTGCACCAGGCACACCCCAGCAGAATGGTGTAGCGGAAAGAAGGAATAGGACTCTTATGGAAATGGTAAGATCAATGATGAGTTATTCGGAACTACCAAATTCGTTTTGGGGATATGCCTTAGAAACAGCGGCTTACATTCTAAACTTAGTACCCTCTAAATCAGTAGCTTCCATACCCATTGAATTGTGGACTGGGCGAAAGCCTAGTTTGAAACACTTTCGGATTTGGGGTGCTCCGGCACATGTGTTAAAGACGGATACTGATAAGTTAGAGTCACGTACGGAAGTTTGTCTGTTTGTAGGATATCCAAAAGGAACGAAGGGTGGTTTATTCTATAATCCAAAGGACCAAAAGGTGATCGTTAGCACGAATGCTAGATTTTTGGAAGAAGATTATATAATGAATCACAAACCCATGAGTAAAATTGTTCTAGAAGAAGTAAGAGGGGAAACACCAAACATAATACCAACTGTACAAGAGGATATACCACAGGACACTGCACCGCGTGTCACACCTGATACACAATTACCTGCGGAGCCTCGTCGTAGTGGGAGGGTTGTGAGACAACCGGATAGATTCATGGGATTGGGAGAGTCTTCTGACTTGGTCCCTGGTGAACATGAAATTGACCCATGGAATTACAACGAGGCACTGCAAGATAAAGATGCTCAATTATGGCAAAATGCAATGAAATCTGAAATAGAATCCATGTATTCTAATCAAGTCTGGGAGCTTGTAGAACCACCCAATGGTGTAAAAGCTATTGGATGCAAGTGGATCTATAAAAGAAAAAGAGGATCTGATGGTAAGGTGGAAACCTTTAAAGCAAGGCTTGTGGCTAAAGGATATACTCAGAAAGAAGGAATCGATTATGAGGAAACCTTCTCCCCTGTGGTCATGCTTAAGTCAATCCGGATTCTTTTGTCTATTGCTGCTCATATGGATTATGAGGTATGGCAAATGGATGTCAAGACAGCTTTCCTAAATGGAAGTCTTGAGGAAAACATCTATATGAAGCAACCAGAAGGATTCATTGCTAAGGGCGAAGAGCATCTAGTGTGCAAGCTTAAAAAGTCCATTTATGGATTGAAACAAGCTTCTAGATCATGGAACATCCGTTTTGATAAAGTAATCCAGTCATATGGATTTATTCAATGTCTGGATGAATCATGTGTGTACAAGAAGTGTGACGGAAACGTAGTGGTATTTCTTGTACTCTACGTGGATGATATTCTACTCATTGGAAACAATGTAAAGGTATTATCGGGCGTAAGGGTATGGCTGTCCAAGCAGTTTGAAATGAAGGACTTAGGAGAAGCCGGACACATTCTTGGGATCAAATTGATAAGGGATCGCAAGAAAAGAATGTTGTGCTTATCCCAAGCTTCATACATTGATACAATCCTAGCTCGTTTTAGCATGCAAGATTCCAAGAAAGGTTTTCTACCTTTCAGACATGGAATACCTCTATCTAAGAAAATATCTCCTAAGACACAACATGAAATAGAGGCAATGAAGCTGGTCCCTTATGCTTCGGCAGTGGGAAGCCTCATGTATGCTATGCTATGTACGAGACCGGATATCTGTTATGCCGTGGGCATGGTCAGTAGGTATCAAAGTAATCCAGGACAAGGGCATTGGACTGCGGTAAAGCACATTTTAAAGTACCTGAAAAGGACTAAGAATTATGTGCTGGTTTACCGGGCAGATACTTTGTTACCTTTGGGTTATACTGATTTGGATTTCCAGTCAGATAGGGATGCTAGTAAATCCACCTCGGGTTATGTGTATACTCTTGGAGGAGGAGCCATAATATGGAGGAGTGTAAAGCAGAAATGCGTTGCGGACTCCACCATGGAAGCTGAATATGTGGCAGCCTCTGAGGCAGCTAAGGAAGCAGTATGGCTCAGGAACTTCTTAATGGACTTGGATGTGATTCCTGGTTTGCCCAAAAAAATCACAATTTATTGTGATAATAGTGGTGCAGTAGCAAACTCGAAGGAACCACGAGCCCATAAGGCGAGTAAACACATTGAGCGCAAGTACCACCTGATACGAGACATCGTTAAAAGAGGGGAAGTCGTTGTCGCTAAGATAGCATCTGAGGATAACCTTGCTGATCCTTTTACTAAGAGCCTTCCAGCGAAAGCGTTCGATGGGCATGTAGAAGGAATGGGGATTAGATGCTTGTCAGCAGATATGGCAGCGTAGTCTTTTAGTATAGTGGGAGATTGTTAGATTTGTATACTAAAAGCCTAGCTTTTTGTATTGAACAATGTAATAAAAATTTTATTTGAAATGAGAATCATATGATCAAACGTTTTTGCATTTTATAAATTGTTTATTTATATGTTTGTGCAAAAGTCCATTTACTTTATACTGTAGATAATATGTTGTGCGACAACACGCGGAAGATCATATTATCGGTTTCCTTATAAAGTATAAACAGATGCTCACAACCGAGATAGACGGGGACTATCTATCGGTATGGTTGTAGTGTGATTTGGAATTAGTTTGTCTTGACTATAGAATCACATTAGTGCACTTAGCGTGTATTGAGTAGGACCGCTTGAGATCGTTCGACTTGTACTGTCTATATAGAAGAACTTGATCTCTGTTATTATGGATGTCCATGCTCTTAATCCCTATACAATAACTTCGACACGTAGGGCAGTATGTATTTCTTTGATTCATCATTGGGTGAGATTTAAATGAATTAAATCAACAAACTCGGTGAGTTGGGAAGTAGTGCTGTCTCTATGGTGTGCTGTTGATTGTAGAAGGAATCCATGTCCGATTTAGGTTGATGATGTCCCCTTGAGGAGCTCATAAGGTTTATCATGTAAATCTTGCAAGTGGATTAATTTCCGGCATGATAAAAAGGTTGAGTGGTACTACTCTCGGATGAGATATTAATTAATTTGAGTTGTCAGTAACTTAATTAATTAATGGGCATTGAATATCTTAAACATGGGGAGATTATTGGGCTCATAATAAGAAGGAGCCCAGAACATAATTTGGGATTGGATGGGTAGTGCAGTAATAATATTTTAGTGGACTATATTATTATTATTGGATTTAATTAAAAGCTTTGGGCTAAGCTTGGTTAATTAAATCTGATTGAGGCCCAACCCAATTTCTCCTCCTGGTCCCTACTGTAGCCCTTTATAATAGTCTGCTCAGCTCCTGGATGCCCTAAGAATTGAGAACGCCGTTCTTTTGTCTAGAAAGTGGTTAGGAGCAGATTGAGTGATCCTACAGACTGTTGACCACACAACAGTAGGATTGACTAGGGTAATACAGTAGAAGAACAAGAGGTAGTTCTTCTCAAACATTCATCCTCTACTCCAATCTAGAAGACATGTATTGATTATGCTTCCGTTGTTTTTTTTATTGCTTGTTTTCTTTTCGAATCGTGTTCACCATAAGATCCAATTACCAACAGTTTTAGTCCATGAATGGACACTTTTAAGCTCACTATCACAATGCTCTTAGCTCTTTGCAATGAATCACTCTGGTTGCTTCACATAGATGTTTCCCTTAAGACTTCCAATCAGAAAAGCGGTCTCGACATCTATTTACTATCCCTCATATTTCATATGAGTAGCAACAAATAAAAGAGTCCGGATCAACTTAGGCATAACTATCGGCGAACAGGTTTTCTCATAATCTAACCCTTTCTTTCTGAGTATACCTTTTCGCAACAAGCTTGCTTCCAAGGTTTTCACCTTATTCTATGATCCTCTTTTATTCTTGCATGCCCGCTTCCAATGGCTTTTACGCCATTTAGCGGTTCAATAACCATCCAGACCTAATTTAAAATCCATCGATTCTATTTTAATATTCATTGCACTTACTAAGATTCCACATTTTAATTTTGTAGTGCAACGTCGTATCCCTGGGATAATACCATGTTTACTACGGATCAAGTCTTACGACTTTCCCAAAACATGTATCTCACGGGTTGTCGAATAATCCTCCCACTGCGACAAGGCACTACATGTAATTGTGTATCAGACGTGACACGCATTGCAGTTTACCTTGTGGTATATCCTCTTGTACACTTGGTACTTATACTTTGTGTTTTCTTCTCACTACCTTTAGAACAACTCATACATGGGTTTGTGATTTATTACATAGTCCCTTTCCAAAAATCTAGTGTTTGTGTTAACAATCACCCTTTGATCTTTTAGACTAAATAAATCACCTTCATTTTTATATCTTATCCCACAAACAGACAAACATTCAAATGAATTACTGTTTCTAGGGCTTATCCATAAAATGAATTAAGTAATTCCAAATAATTCATCATCTATCTAATCATTACCATAAGAGTCTTATTCCTTCTATCCACCACACCATTCAGCTGGGGCATGCCCGGTGTAGACCACTTGAGATTTAATCTCAACCTCTGATTAATAGTTCCTAATTATCCTAAGAGGTACTCGTAATGACGATTAAATCGTCATTACTTGATATATTTTCCATGATGCTTTACTGTACCAACCTTGTAATTCTTGAATAAATCAAAGAATTTAGATATGCAGTGCATCAAATAAATATATCGGTATCTAGAATAATCTTCGATTATTCATAACCACCTCTCGCCTAGATAATATTAGGCCCGCTTGAATCAGAATGAACCAATTCCAACATATATATCTTTGGCTCTACACCCCTTTACCTTGAAAAGGTAATTAATCATTTTTACTTCCAAGTAAGACTCGCAAGTCCGATAGTTTCCACTTCAGATAAACCTTACGGTCCATCTGCTATCAACTTTTGAGTCCTACTCAAGTAAAATGATCTAGTCTTAGACGCCAAATGCATGTTTAGTTCATCTCCTAAGGTTACTTTCTCTTACTAAGATCAGAATATACATTATTAATTACTATTTGTTGCATCTGTGGAATATACATGATTTAAGAGTATACAAATTGTCCATCAACGTACCATAACAGATTACAACTCTATCCTTCATTATAATGACCATGTCATTTAAATGAAATGGAGTATCCATCTATTAATGCATAGAAACCGAAATCAAATTCTTTCTATGAAAACGTACGTAAAGACAATTTTACAAAATCAAACGTTTATTCATATCGTAAGATAAATAAACAACTCCCACCGCAATAGCCACTAGTCTTGTAGTTTTACCCATGTCATAACAATCTTATCCTCACTTAGTAATGAACATTCAGTGATTCCAGTATCTACACACTTCGTGTCAGTAGATGCCATCACTAATCATGTTTAAACAACTAGCAAGTAAGATTTTATCCTTGTTCACTCCTTTTATGAAATTGAATTTCCTTTACCACATGTTTTGTCAGAAGTTTTCCACCATATACAACCTCTTGTAATTCATGAGAAACTTACTCAAAACATCTAGGCAATTATGAAGAATAAAATTGACTTAGGTTTCCCCTTCAACTTCTATTCCATGTATTTCCAATTCATTCATCAAATTCAATCATGACCTACCGCCTTTTAAATTACTCAAGTATCCGAAGAGTTACATGAGACCATCATATTTCTATGAACCTCTCATCTCTTCACTAGAGACTTTAATAGGCATCATGAGACGTCCTTTGTGAGAACACACATGTATTTTCTTAAGCAGTAAAATTCAAAACCAAGATTCTTTTCTAATCATCTAATTTGGACAAGTAAATATAATTTCTTTTAGTTAATAATAAGTGAGATAAAACCATTTGAAAATCAGAGAATCACAAATAAATATACCGATCAAAACTTGGAATTTTATCCTTTTATATTGATTCCCTCAAAACAATATAAAAATAAAATTCACCGACATCTCAAGCACCGTGAGTCTGCAAGCCACGATAGTGTGGATGTTTACAAACCCGAACATTTACAAGAGAAGGTTTTACCCATTAATTTCATTTGTCAACCTAACTTTATGACAAAATAATTAATAGTCGGTTCCTCTTTATCCATGCAAATAAAAGCAGTGACTCCGATGGGGAGGATACTTATTATTTACACCTAAGTGTACACCATTATTTGACTCCAAGTCCGCGGCCCAAGCTTATGTGCCTTACAGATGGAGAAGTACACACGCGCTCGGATAACTTCCTACAGTCATCAATTATAAGTCTGTACAGTGATCCGCACATGAACTCATCCGATAGGGAGGAAGGTCTATGCCAACGCGCAAGTTCATATGCATCACATTACAAACATAATTATTTAAAGAAGTCTATCCCAGCAATCCATGAATAAACTCATCCGATGGGGAGGAAGGCTCTAATGCCAACGCGCAAGTTTATTCACATTGCTAACAAACCAATAATGGAGGCCGCGGGAATTTTTACCAATCCCCTGTCCCACTTAGTTATTTAACACCGAGGGTTTTTACATGCATATAATATTTAAAAATAAAATACGCAACCTAGCATGCTCATACTTCCAAATATATAACAATAATTGACCAATAAAACAATTATAGCAGTTATATATAAGGAAATAAATTACCAAAAATAAGTTGACTTGATCAACACTCCAACATACATGCATATAATATACCAAATATAATACGCAATCTAGCATGCTTCTATTTAAGCCAATAAATCATAGAGAATCATGCATACATATATAACAATAATCAATTAATAAATCAATTATAACAGTTATATAACAGCGAATTCGATTGTTCGCCACCAATCACGAATGCGGACAACTGCGATGGGGATCGACCTCCCTGCAGCCTGCTGCACCACTCTGGCACCCTGCCCGATCATATTGTGAAGACTCACGCGGAACCTGATGCAGACTGATGAGAGTGAAAATAAGCGTGTTTTAATATCCAATTTAACACCTTTTTGATTGATATTGTAGTCTTATATGAGCACAATGGTCTTATATTCATTATATGTGAGAAAAAGGTGCACTTGAGGTGTTTTGTTGTGTTTTAGGTGGAAAAATGATGAAAAGAGCCAAGTTTGAGAAAAGGTGCAATTTGTGCAAGAATGGTGATAAACACACATCAAACTTGTGTAATTATTCTGTATTGATGTGGAGCTCTGAACGGGAAGTGTGATATATGGTTGGAAAGCCACTGAAGAGAGGGTCGTTTTGGCGTAAAGAACATCCCATTCGGAGTCCGAACGTGGAAGTTATGAGCAAAGTGGTGACACTGCGTGAGCTGTGCCGAACAGAATTGCAGTGCTAATTTTCATGGCCTGTTACATATCCAATTCTTGGAGTTTTTGTGATTTCTTTATATGGATAGAAAGCCAAGGAAGAGAGGATCGCGTGAGCGCAAAAATCACTCAATTCGGAGGTCGGATGTGAAAGTTATACGCGAAACGGAGAGACTGCGCAAATCCAGTAGCAGGGTTAGACCTGTGGTTCGACCTGTGACAAGTGGTTCGACCTGTTTGACGAGGTCGAACCTACATGCGGGAACTTACGTATTTTCGAGGCCAAAACGCGTGGGATCACTTGAAAAACCCATTCCAAGCCCTAGAGACGTGATTACAAGTATAAAAGGAGGCTCATGCAGTCAAGAAAAACGTCACCAATCACCGAGGAGAGGCCACAACCATACAACACCCCACAAGGGGGGATCACCCCCCATCCATCATCCACTTCCTTTCTTCCATCTATCCATCACTTTGAAGATTCGTTTGTGGAATCAAGAGGAGAACCAAGAGGAGGATTCAAGATGGAGAAGGGCATGAAGACGCCATATCAAGGGTTTATTCGTTTCCTAATTTATCTTGTATTTTCCGGACATCCGGGTAAGATCTATCCAACACCCATGATTGTTCTTCGAAACACCATGGGCTAGAGCCTTTTTGGTAGAACTAGGGTTGTGAAGGTTTTATCTAGTTAATTGAACTTCCGTGTGTATACTCCGTACAACACTACTTGTAGATTTATTTTATATATGATTGTACTTTCTTAATCCATATTCACGGTCGTTTTGTGCATCTTCAATTGGTATATAGAGTCTGAATATATATCTTGGTTGTAGATTGAGTGCGTTCACCGCTGAACAGGATTCCATGTTATGATTCTAAGTGAGGGGACTCCAAAGCTTCATTAGAACTATCATATATGAATACTTATTAATTGAATTGAATTCGGGTTAGTAAGTAGGATAAAGAGGATAATTTCATAGTACCTATAAAGGGAGATCATATCGGGTTAGAGTACCAATCCTAGGGGGAAATAATTGATACTGATAGTACCTAGAAAGGGGGTGAAATTATATCTCTTGCTCCGAGGTTATTCACACGTGTTACATGCATGTTTACTTGTGTCTATAGAGTAGATATGCATGGTTTAGTGATGCGTCCATATTCCACAAGGCAGAGTTGGACATTGACACATGGAAGAGAAGTTAAGTAGTGAAACTGGATTATCCTAGAGCTACCTATTCTCCTACTTGATCCACTTTCGTATTTTTCAAGTGATATTTATTTGTTATTTTAATTATTTGTTTATTAGTTTAATCATCCTAAACCTCCAACTTAATTGTCAATTTGTCTTAATTAATTTAGTAAATAATTAAATTGATAATACGCCATCCCTTGGGTTCGATAATCACTTGGTCACCTTTCGAAACTACAATTGATATCCTTCATACTTGGGGATTAATTGTGTGTTGAGAAAACGCTCATCAAGTTCTTGGCGCCGTTGCCGGGGACGGCTGTTATTATTGATTTTATTATTTCTAGTTGATTAAGATTTTTTTCTTTTTCTTTTATTTGTGATTATTTATTTCTATCTAACCTTGAATTTTTCCGAGTTACTTGTGTGCTTGAAAAAGGAGGGGAAGGAAAGGAACGAATATCGCATTGAGCTAAACATAGCCGGAGCAAGGCAGAATCCGGATAATGTTTCCATACGTGAAATTTTCACGAACTTTGGGAACGTCAACATGGGGTTGATAGGAGCAAGGGGGGAAGATGATGATTTTGAGATACATCCCGCTCTTATTAACATGGTAGAGAAGAATCCCTTTTCTGGAGGTTGTTTGGAAGATCCATATCAACATCTCCGAAGATTTCTTGGTTATGCAAACACTCAAAAAGGAGCTGGAGCTCATGATAATGCTAGACGGATCGCCTTATTCAAGTTCTCTTTGATTGATGGAGCAGAAGCTTGGTATGACACTCTTGATGCAGCAGAATGCACTACATGGGACCAACTGCAGCAGAAGTTCTTGGAAAGATACATGCCACCCTCAAGGATCTTAAGAATGAAGCAAGAGATCACCCGATTTGTTATGAATCGGGGTGAGAAATTTTATGAGGCGTGGGATAGGTTTAAAGACATGCTCAGGAGGTGCCCACAGCATGGAATGTCTAAGGCTGACTACATAAGTATCTTCTACTATAGATTGGATTGTGAGTCGCGTATTTTTATTGATGCATCATCAGGAGGAGCGCTGTTATCAAAGACAGCACTTGAAGTAGAAAAGTTGTTTGAAGACATCTCTATGAATTCACGTGACTGGCTAATAGAGAGAGATAGAGGATCATATGTACTTGGCGAGGTAGCGCAGGTTGAACATCAAGTGGTGAAGCCAAATAGGGATGATGAGATCGTCTCTAGTCTAGCTAACATCAACAAGCTACTAGAGTCCCAGCAGAGGCAGATTACAGAGTTGACACTAAGGGGGCCTAGTATGAAGCAGCAAAAAGTGAAGAGTGTTGAAGATACCTTCCATCGATACATGGCTGAGAATGATGCAAGGATTGATCATCTTGAGGATACCATGAATGTTGATCGTGCAGATTTATCTAAGCAGTTGATGGAGCTTACCTTGATTATGGGGCAGATGACCGTAAATGTGAATCAATTGACACAAACATTGGAGAATAAAGCCATCACATTGAGGTATGAAACACAGTACGAAGGATCGACGGAGCCGGAATCGAAATCTGAAGCAAAAGGAGCCCGATTCGACCAGGATCAAGAGGGTTCGACCAAATCTGTTGGTCGAACCAAGGTCGAACTAACCTGTTCGCGACCCTCTGTTTTGATGGAAGTGAGGTTCGACCACGACTCTCCTGGTTCGACCAAATCACCAGGTCGAACCACACATCCTGGAGCACCCTGTTTTGTCGCAGCAACGGTTCGACCACGACCGTAATGGTTCGACCAACCTAGTAGGTCGAACCCAGGTCGAACCGGAGGATATAAACTATACAGTGAGGCAGTTCGACCTAGGGGGCAGTGGTTCGACCTCTAACACTGGTCGAACCCTAGTCGAACCTCAAGAGCAGAAAGAGAGCAGTCTTCCAGGAGATAGGTTCGACCATTACATACCTGGTTCGACCTCTCAAACAGGTCGAACCCAGGTCGAACCTCAAATTCAAAAAAAGAGCCGTTGTCCAGAAGGTAGGTTCGACCAGTACGTGCTTGGTTCGACCTGTTCCACAGGTCGAACCCTGGTCGAACCCATCCAGAAGTTGCCCATTTCTGCACCAAATGTTCCGCATGATGTTGATGTTACTCCAGTACCATTACATGAGCAGAATACTGAGCTTACAATGGAGAAGAAGTGGGAAGAAGCAAAGAGATTGAGAGCCAAGAAGGATAAAGCGAAGGAGGTTGAACGTGATGAATGGGGAAGACCAAAAACCAAGATACGTCCTCCGTTTCCTTCGAGATTAGCCGAGAAGGGATTGGAAGAAAAGTTCAAGAGGTTTCACGATGTCATGAGCAAAGTAAGCTTGAACATTCCTTTCTCTGAAGCAATCATGGAGATGCCATACTATGCCCGATTCCTCAAGAATATTATATCAAAGAAGAGAAGCTTGAACGGAGTGGAGACGGTGAACCTATCAGAGAATTGCAGCTCGATCCTTCAAAGGAAGCTGCCTGCAAAGTTAAAGGATCCGGGAAGCTTCACCATTCTTTGTGACATTGGAAAAGGGTCGGCACATAAAGCCTTGTGTGATTTGGGGGCAAGCGTTAACTTGATGCCTTTGTCCATATTTAAAAGGCTTGGTTTGGGGAGTTAACTCCCACGAATTTTGCTCTTCAATTGGCGGATAGATCCATGACTTGTCCAAAGGGTTTAATTGAAGATGTTTTAGTGAGAGTGGATAAGTTAGTTTTTCCCGTGGATTTTCTTGTACTTGACATGGAAGATGATAAGGGTGATATTCCCCTTATTTTGGGACGACCGTTCCTTGCCACAGCTGGAGCTATGATAGATGTTAAGGAAGGAAAGCTTAGACTGCGAATGGATAATGAAGATGTGGTTTTCTCTCTTGATCATGCAATGAAGATGCCCATGGAGACTCAATCGTGCAAGAGCATTGATATGGTTTCTAACTTGTTTAATCTTGATTTTTCTAAGACAGGTGATTCTGAATTTAAGTGGAAGATTGACAAAGGGGTGTCTAGACAGCTATGGGAGGAAGGAAATTTCAATGAGCATATACTTGTGACCAAGAAAGGTGAGGTGTTGAGTGTAGACAAGAAGAGGGAAAGAAAATACTTGAAGGTGAGGATGCGACAAGACCGTCCTGTGATCCTGTAGTTCAAAGTGGTAATCCGTCGTAACTCTCCGACGTTAAACATGAGCGCCTGTTGGGGGCTTGCCCTTCCGTTTTATTGCTTTATTTCTTTCGTGTGAGTAAGAAATTTTTATATTTAAGGTGCTTACTAATCGGCAATTACATCTCTTTTCAAACTTAGTTTCGACTTACGTTTTTACTAAGTTTGGGGGGGTGTGATGTACTTACCTCATTGAAGCACCAAGAGTATAATCTTTTCTTTGTAATGTTTGCTAGGGGAGTTGATTTTTTGCGGTATATTGAAACTTTAATCGGTTTTGATGTGTCGATTTTTTGCAATTTGCCTAGTGTTCAGTGGTGTTTTTAGTGTGTGTGGAGTCGATTACATAGTCAATTAATTCTTTCTTATAGTTCTCCTATTTTATTATTGATGAATCTTGTGATGATGAGTTTGTTTGAGCTTTAATGATAGAAAAGGTAAAAGAGTGGCAAGACGAGTTCTATATTGAAGCTTTGACTCGAGGAGCTCGTGCATTCGTTGAAGAAAAATCAGGTGCCCTCGTTCCCTTTTTCTAATTTTTATATGTGCTTTTAATTCGTGGAGTGGAAGGATTAAGTTTAAGGTGGTGATCCATGTGAGCTTATATGTTTAAAATTGTCTTTGAAATTCATATGCCTTTGAAATTGATGAAGGAAGTGTACTTGAGTTATATTGTGGTATGAAGTTCTATGTGTACTTGTGGGATATTGCTTACCATGAAAAGTGCTTTGTTACTTGTTAAAAACCCATGTGAGATTTTGAGCCTTGTTTATCATGATACATAATCACATGATATTTCTTTTCTGGTGAGTATCGTTCTTGTGTGTGTATTCTAGAACTTGCCTCTTGTCTTACTTGAGACTACATGTTATGTTAGATAGTGGGAGATGATTTTAGGCCATCTTTGAATTTATAAGTCACTTAGCCAAATAATTCCCTATACCATATGATTGTTTATCCGTAGTTAGCCCCGTTGAGCCTAAAAACCTCATTCTTTGGCAGCCTACGTGAAATAACCACTTTGAGCATCTTAATTTTTTGAGCCTTGATTGTCTTATGGAGAATTAGTGGCTTTTCAAAGTGTGTTGATAGAGCTTGATAACGAACAACTTGGGAAGGAATGAAATTGGTATTGAATTAGTGATGGATTTTGATAATGCATTTAAGGAGAAGCATGGAGTAGTGCTTAAATCTAGTACTCCATTGAATCAAATACCCTAGGGTAGTGCTTAAATCTAGTACCCTATGGAGGATGCGTGAGGTAGTGCCCGAAACTGGTACCTCAAGAGAAAAAGCAGAAAAAGAGAAGGAAAAAACGGATGAGCTTGAGAAAAGAAAAATAATTGTGCTTGAAGGTGAAGAAGGAATGAAAATCGTCTGCATTGAAAAGGAAGAGAGGATGAAAGTTGAAGTGATCAATCAGCTTTAGTTCTCCACTATTTGAGTCACATTGTCCATATATTTCCTACCTTAACCAAAGAGCCAATATTACATCCAAAAGAAAAGTCCTTTTTGATCCCATTGTCGAATCATAATTTTAGTGGTAGAAAGTTTGAGACGTTTGGCAAGCTTATGGTTACGCATGCACTTGAATTGAATCTGAGCGTAAACACCTTAACCCATAAGTGTACATCTTTTACACTTGAGTGAGAGATCATATATATACTTCCCGTGAGAACATTTTGATGGAGCATTTGAATTGGTGGTGATTGTCTTAACTTGTATGCTATGAATTGATTATTACACGTGATGAGAGTTGCATGACCTAAGTTGAGGACAATGGTATTTTGAATGGGGTATTGATCATAGTCCTTGTTTCCCCGCTAATTTTCTTACTCTCTCTTTTTATTTTTATTTTGTTGCCCCGGGACGAGCAACGGGTAAGTTTGGGGGTTTGATGAGAGTGAAAATAAGCGTGTTTTAATATCCAATTTAACACCTTTTTGATTGATATTGTAGTCTTATATGAGAACAATGGTCTTATATTCATTATATGTGAGAAAAAGGTGCACTTGAGGTGTTCTGTTGTGTTTTAGGTGGAAAAAGGATGAAAAGAGCCAAGTTTGAGAAAATGTGCAATTTGTGCAAGAATGCTGATAAACACACATAGAACTTGTGTAATTATTCTGTATTGATGTGGAGCTCTGAACGGGAAGTGTGATACATGGTTGGAAATCCACTGAAGAGAGGGTCGTTTTGGCTTAAAGAACATCCCATTCGGAGTCCGAACGAGGAAGTTATGAGCAAAGTGGTGACGCCGCGCGAGCTGTGCCGAACAGAATTGCAGTGCTACTTTCCATGGCCTGTTACATATACAATTCTTGGAGTTTTTTTTTATTTCTTTATATGGATAGAAAGCTAAGGAAGAGAGGATCGCGTGAGCGCAAAAATCACTCAATTCGGATGTCGGATGTGAAAGTTATACGCGAAACGGAGAGACTGCGCAAATCCAGTAGCAGGTTCGACCTGTGGTTCGACCTGTGGCAAGTGGTTCGACCTGTTTGACGAGGTCGAACCTACATGCGGGAACTTACGTATTTTCGAGGCCAAAATGCGTGGGATCACTTGAAAAGCCCATTCCAAGCCCTAGAGACGTGATTACAAGTATAAAAGGAGGCTCATGCAGTCAAGAAAAACGTCACCAATCACCGAGGAGAGGCCACAACCATACAACACCCCACAAGGGGGGATCACCCCCCATCCATCATCCACTTCCTTTCCTCCATCTATCCATCACTTTGAAGATTCGTTTGTGGAATCAAGAGGAGAACCAAGAGGAGGATTCAAGATGGAGAAGGGCATGAAGACGCCATATCAAGGGTTTATTCGTTTCCTAATTTATCTTGTATTTTTCGGACATCCGGGTAAGATCTATCCAACACCCATGATTGTTCTTCGAAACACCATGGGCTAGAGCCTTTTTGGTAGAACTAGGGTTGTGAAGGTTTTATCTAGTTAATTGAACTTCCGTGTGTATACTCCGTACAACACTACTTGTGGATTTATTTTATATATGATTGTACTTTCTTAATCCATATTCACGGTCGTTTTGTGCATCTTTAATTGGTATATAGAGTCTGAATATATATCTTGGTTGTAGATTGAGTGCGTTCACCGGTGAACAGGATTCCATGTTATGATTCTAAGTGAGGGGACTCCGAAGCTTCATTAGAACTATCATATATGAATACTTATTAATTGAATTGAATTCGGGTTAGTAAGTAGGATAAAGAGGATAATTTCATAGTACCTATAAAGGGAGATCATATCGGGTTAGAGTACCAATCCTAGGGGGAAATAATTGATACTGATAGTACCTAGAAAGGGGGTGAAATTATATATCTTGCTCCGAGGTTATTCACACGTGTTACACACATGTTTACTTGTGTCTATAGAGTAGATATGCATGGTTTAGTGATGCGTCCATATTCCACAAGGTAGAGTCGGACATTGACACATGGAAGAGAAGTTAAGTAGTGAAACTGGATTATCCTAGAGCTACATATTCTCCTACTTGATCCACTTTTGTATTCTTCAAGTGATATTTATTTGTTATTTTAATTACTTGTTTATTAGTTTAATCATCCTAAACCTCCAACTTAATTGTCAATTTATCTTAATTAATTTAGTAAATAATTAAATTGATAATACGCCGTCCCTTGGGTTCGATAATCACTTGGTCACCTTTCGAAACTACAATTGATATCCTTCATACTTGGGGATTAATTGTGTGTTGAGAAAACGCTCATCACAGACCAGTCGAACTTGATGCAAACCCGCTCGAACCTAGTGCAGAGTCGATCGAACCTGATGCAGACCAATCGAACCTGATGTGAATCCGCTCGAACCTGGTGCAGCATTGATCGAACCTGATGCAGACCAATCGAACCTAATGCAGACCCGCTCGAACCTGGTGCAGCATCGATCGAACCTGATGCAGACCAATCGAACCTGATGCAAATCCGCTCGAACCTGGTGCAACATCGATCGAACCTGATGCAGACCAATCGAACCTGATGCAAATCCGTTCGAACCTTGTGTAACATTGATCGAACCTGATACAGACCAATCGAACCTGATGCAGACCCGCTCGAACCTGGTGCAGCATCGATCGAACCTGATGCAGATCCGCTCGTCCAAGGGCCTACTTGCACGGAACCAAGTTCAGCCCAACGCGCAACATCAAACTACACCAACTGTCGTTCAGGGTTCGCAACTTTAGGAACCTTGGAATCCAATCTCCATCGTCCAGAATCTACGCCTGTGAGTTTTGAACATGCTGTCCAAATTACAGGTCGATCCAACGGTTAGATTGTGAGAACAGCTCTTTTCCCTCGACTGCGCAGAACAGAATCGCCCAAAAAATTACTTCTGTTTTCGGCGTATTCCCGACAACGCATAGCTCCAAATACGATCTTCACCGTTCAGAATGTACATCCACAAAATCTGAACGTGCTGACCAAAATTCAGCCTGATCCGACGGTTGAAACTCTGATTATTGCCTCTGCAATATCACTGCGCTGGATTTTCTCTCAATTTCTTCCTTCCATGTGAAATTGACGAACAGTTTTCGTCGAATCCTCTCACACACAACCATCAACGAACAGATATGATATAGAGTATATTTCACATAGGGATATTCATGGTTTGCGCAGTAAAACCAAAACCCTAAACATGCGATCCTAATTTCGAAAAATTAATCACATAAACCCTAGCCTAACGTGTCACGCTTCACCATGAAACCGAAGCTCTGATACCAATTGTTGGATTTATCCTGGCCCACTCAATCCACTAGCATGATATTGTCCGCTTTGGGCCTGCCCACTGGCCCGCACGATTTTTACCACTCTGAGATTCACACCCAAAAGACCTCATGCTAAGGAGAGTCCATCCCTCAATTATAAACCCCTCGCCATCCCCATTTCTAACCGATGTGGGACTTTGGTTGACACCCAACCAACATTTTCCCCCTCAAACAAAGTCCCGCAGTTAGACCATCCAGTTTGAGGTCCGAACATCCCACCAACCCCTGGCTGGGCCAGTTAAGTCTGGGGCCTGGCTCTGATACCACTTGTTGGGTTTATCCGCCCAGGGAGCCGGGCCCACTCAATCCACTAGCATGATATTGTCCGCTTTGGGCCGCCCACTGGCCCGCACGATTTTACCACTCTGGCATCCACACCCAAAAGGCCTCATGCTAGGGAGAGTACATCCCTCAATTATAAACCCCTCGCCATCCCCATTTCTAACCGATGTGGGACTTTGGTTGACACCCAACCAACACCTCTGTATCTTCCTTTGACGTCCTCCAAAGATGTTTGCTCTTCGATTGTGGCGTCTTTCTGTAAGCTTTCTCTCAAACTTGCCTTGAGAAGGTGGATTGTGTTTTCTTTTAGTTTCTCTCTTCCATCCTCCTCTAGTCTCGGTTCTCATTTGAAGGACCGCTTCGCTATATTTCCTTTGATCATTCATCTTTGGATGGCTAAATTTTCCTTCATCACCACGCTTGCTGCAAATCTGATTTGCATTTTTCTCCGAAATGCATTACGCAGTCTTGGTGCAATGATCTTATGTTCACAAAGGGTTGTGAAGATAAGTCTTCTTGTTGCGTTTCTTGGGTAAAATGCTTGAATGTCTGTAGGAAGTTATTTTCTAACAGAATATCCGCTCTGGTGTCGTAAAAATATATCGGTGGAGTTTTCACCTTATACCATGGGGTACGATCTGCTCCCCCGATTATGATTTCCATCTGCTTGATTCCTCTATTAAGGATCAGCACCCTTTGAGAGAAATCTTTTCCTAGTACCATTGGCAAATCTTCGCTGAGTCTTTAAGAAAGATTCCTTCCTTTGTTGTGCAGATGCCGGCTCCTGAATCTATGTATGCCGCAAAATACTCTGCATGGTGCTCCTTATATATCATCCTGATAATGATATATATTGAGAATGGACTTGTGACCATGGGTGGATCAGAGCTTATAAGCCCGAGCCTCTACTAGTAAACCTTATATCTTTTTCCCTTGACTGTAAACTCTATTCCATCTTGTAGTCGTTCCCAAGGTTTGTGATCCTCGAGAAACTCCAATCCCAGCACTAGTTGTTCTGGGAATCTTCCTGCAACTCCAATTGCCCCTTCGGTCACCTTATATATGATGTTATGCTTTCTCTTTTTGAAGCTGAGAAACCTCTCTAGTCGTCCCACAGTAAATCCATCGTATAGATTGAGTCTTGGATCCTCCTTCATGATTCTCATAAGGGTCCTATGAGAAATGGATGACTGGGAAAAGAATCCAGGCATGCCCTCTTGCATCTCCTATCTGAAGTTTTCTTCTTCACTCCGACTCATCTTTAGAAGATTCGTCCTGACTGAAGAATTCTTCTTCATAGATGCTTTCGTCTGAGGGTACTATATCTTTGAACTGATATACCTGTACTAGATCTTGGAAGTAAACAGCTTCCTCTATTTTTGGAGTTGTCTCGAACTGTTGTACTCCCCGCTTCTGGTTTTCTGGGCAATCTGGTAAGATATGTCCACTTGCTCCACACGTGTAGCAGTTGCAATCCTTGAATTTTTCATTGACTCGTGTGGTCGCTCTTCAAAATGGCTTTCTTGTGGGAGTTCTTTCTATACTCCTCTGGTTATACCCTGAGTATGATGCTTGACTTTTTGAACTCCATCTTGATGGTCCAGATCTCTGCCCTGATTTATAGCTTCGGGCCTTCTGTTTAGACTAAAAGGATCTTGCTCTTCTGGACCTCCATCCTCTGCTCCTTTGTGTGTAAGGATGACTTTTCTTCTTCCTTTTCTGCTTTCTTGGACTTCTTCCAACGATAGTTGGAAGATCATTACTTTCGCAGCATAAGGTGATTGTCTTGTTGATCCCCCTTAATCTCTTGTAGTTCTTGTGTAGCGATGCTTGATGACACCCCTCCGCAATCTTGGCTTTGAGGAAGGACATTCTCCTTGTTATTGTATCCAGCTCGCATGGTTCATATTCTTTTATCAGCATTTCTCTCCATGGGCTTTGGATCTTGGCAAAGAATATGTGGAGTACTTCCTCCTCCTTGATCTTTGACTTCCATCTATACTCTGTGAAGAGTTTGATGTATTCGTCTACATGACAGATGTCAAGTAGTTCTAGGCTGTATATGGCATTCCTATACTTCTTTTTCTTTTCTTCCTCCATTCATTCGAAGTAACCTACTCCGATGAAGTGGATTTTGAAAATCTTAGCCATGCGATCAACGATATTGCCTAGGTTCTCGACCTTCATGGCCTCCTTCTTGACTTTGTCTGTGAGCACCTCCCAGGTGCACTTTACTGATCCTTCTAGGCTCATAGTCAGGAATCTTATGAACCCTTCTTTATTCAGATCTAGTGCACCTCCTGCAATTTTTATTGCATTTGTCCACTCGTCGATCAAGGCCTCTCTGTTCTTGAAGTCTAGAGTGTCGAGATTTAGGATCAATCCGTATGGATTTATCGATTCTAGATGAGACCGACCATATAAGGTGTTGTGCAGACTAGATCCTCGAACCCGGCTTGCTCCTGTTGACATTCCCAACGCCTTCATCCTGAAGTTTCCTTGTTGTTGGGTTGTCTCTTCTTGTCTTATTCCCTGGCTTCCATGTAGTCTAAAGATTCCTTCATTTTGGCTTGGATCTCGTTGTGTCGGAGCCTGCGATTGTTGTTGTGAGCTTGATGTCTCTCCAACATTCATCTTTAGATCTATAATTGATAGTCCTTGGAAGGACTCATATAGATATTGTAGATCTTCAAGATTTGCTCTTTCAATCCGGGGATGTGATTCTCCTCGAAGGATAGTGATCATCTTCTCGCTTTTGGACTTCGGCCTTGTGACCTCCGTCGTCTTCCCCTTTTGATGTAAAAAGGGTTCTATTTCGAAGGTTGGTGGTAACCTTCCTCCTGGCCTTCTTCCTGTCACCTTGGTTTCCAAGGACTTTACTTGCTCTATCAACTTCTTGATGAAATCGAGTTTTTTGTTCTGCAACGTCTCCACCTTATCCATCTTGAGGCTGATCTCAAACATCGTCTTGGATATGCTCTAGCAATATTCTCCAAAGAATCTCACTGTATTATGTAATTCTCTAAGATCGTGGTTCATCTTAGAGTTATCTGCCTCGATCTCCTTCCACTCTGTCATTCCATCCAGTGTGAAAAGTAGTAAGACTTGCATATCTCTCTTGGACCATGGTTGGGTCGTCTCCTCCATTGTTCGTATTTGGGGACACGTCCATGGATCTCGGTGAAACTTCGGATTTCCACGATGTTTCTTGATACTTCCTTGGAGTATCTTATCTGCATCTGGCGTAGTTTCTCCAGATGTTCTTCCTTGGTGTGGTTGGCGCGAATACTTGCCAATTCCCTCTTTTGGTTTACACCGTCCCAATATCTGTCGGCGTCCTCGTATTCCTTTTCTGCATATTAT
The DNA here is from genome assembly GCA_023678885.1 of Pogostemon cablin. Lineage (NCBI taxonomy): Eukaryota > Viridiplantae > Streptophyta > Magnoliopsida > Lamiales > Lamiaceae > Pogostemon > Pogostemon cablin. The sequence continues at coordinate 15,084,983 of CM042953.1, read as the reverse complement.
CGATACAATACACAATAGTATTGTTGTATAGAGCTGCTTGTTTCGTCATAATTAACAAGTCATAATTCCCTGTTACTCCAACTTTGAACAGGGCTAATGGACCTGTTACTCTCGAATGTTGAATTTACGTTCAGATCCATATATACTTAAAACTCTCCTCTCGTTAAGTTATAAATAAGTTTATAATAAAATTTTCCATTCATAAATAAATAAACCTAGGGCTCTGATATCATTTTGAAGCGTGTAGAAAGTAGAAGAAAATCTGGCTTAAAGTGAATATAAGGTGAGTATGATATAAGTTTTTGATTTATAGATTTTTGATTTGGGGCTGTTTTAAGAAAATATTAAATAATTTCCAATTTTTTTTTTCGGAATTACCTGCAAGTGACCTGCTGTGACCTGTAATAGTACTGTTTTGTTGAACTAATTAAACATAATGGATGGATTTCAAAATTTTCCAAACATAATGGATGATTTTCAAAAAATGGAAAACCTATGAACTAAAATCAAAATTGGACAAAGTTAATGGGCAAATAAATATATTATCCCTTAATGTTTATTTCTTCATGAATGTTAAAGTGTGTATAAGTAATTCATATTTCTTCATGAATGTTAAAGTGTGTATAAGTAATTCATATTTATTTCATCATTATATGTCACAAAATTTATTAACCTATCATTTTCGTAAAATATTGTGGGTATCAAGTAATAAGTTGTGTTTCCTTTTTATTTTTTATGTAATTAAATAAAAATTTTAAGTTTATTGGTTATAAACATTTCATAATTAATTAGCATTAATTAAAAACGAATTTAATATTGTATTACAAATATGTTCTTTTTATATTAAAATTACAAAATAGTGGTTACATCATTAATTTACTCCACAGTAACATATTTGGTCAACTTCATTGTAAGGTTTAATAATCATTTATACTTTTTCTTACCTTTCTATTTTATTGTATGTGAATTTTAATTTTTATTAGACATCTAAAGCAAATAGAATAATTATATCAATAATATATGAATTTATTAATTTTAAATCATAATTATACCATAAAAAATAAATACTCAATGATCCCGCGTAGTAAACGAGTTTCATGTTAGTTCATAATATAAATAAGAAGTGTATAACATTGAATAACTTCCTTAAAAATAAGTGATTGCTGAAAACTTAAAAACGACCTCTAGATGATGCTGAATAATTAAATTATCACGTCACATACATAACGCTATTGCTACAGTTGCCAGCATCGTCCACCCGCAACTGCTTCGCCATTTCTTTCCTTCAATTAATCTCTAGATTGTTGTGAAGTAACCAAAAAGTAAATAATTATGTGACAGAATCAGAGAGAAGAGATAGAAAAGGCAAGGAAAGTGCATTTTATTATATTCTGTAAATTATTCATCTTCCACATATAAACGACTCCACACTCTACATGAAATGAGAGTAGGCAGTTACTTAAGTAATGGCCATGTCAGCATTATAATATTACAACACTCTCCTTGGACATTACGTTGTTGTATTCATGCCTCGTTAAAAATCTCACTAAAAAACCCTGTGGGAAAAAACTAGTCGAGTAAAATAGTACATATCTAATGATTTCCGTGTTATAATAGCTACCTCGTTAAAAACCTTCAACTAAGAAAATCCTGTGGGAAAAACTTAGTTACGGAAAAAAGAGTATAGCTTGATCTTCAAGACTCAATCTTCAAGATTGTTTAGAAGTTAAAATTCTTCTTGAATACAATAATCTAGCATGTCTCATTAAAAACCTTTAACTAAGAAAATCTCATGGGAAAAAACTTAGTTAAGGAAAAAATAGTGCAACATCGATTTTCAGGATTCAATCTTCAGGATTGTTTAGAAGTTGTTGCTCCCCCTAAAACAATAATTTAATCTGCCTCATTAAAAACCTTTTTAACTAAGAAAACTTCGTGGAAAAACTTAGTTAAGAAAAAAAAAAGTGCATCATTTGTCTTCAAGACCCAATCTTCAAGATTATTTAGAAGTCGTCGCTTCCTTAAACACAATAACGTAATCTGTTTCATTTAAAACCTTCAACTAAGAAAACCTCATGGGAAAAACTTAGTTAAGGAAAGAAAAAAGAGGGTAGAATTGGTCTTCAAGACTAAATCTTCTATTAGAAATTGTTGCTCCCCCTGATCATAATAATCTAGCCTTCCTTATATAAAAACCTTCAACTGAGAAAACCTCGTGAGAAAAAATTTAGTTAAGAAAAAAAGAGTACAGATCTTATTTGATGTGTTAGCATCAGTTGCCTCGTTAAAAACTTTAAAGCTAAGAAAACTCAGTGGAAAAAAATTTAGTTAAGGAAAAAGAGTACAACCATTGGTCTTTAGGACCTAATCTTCTAGATTGTTTGAAATTGCTATTCCCCCTGAAAACAATGATATTTTGAAACAACATACTGATCTTCAGGACCTAAATTTATGAATTTATTTGAACTTATCACTCACCCTAAAGACATCAGTCTTATGGGTCTACATAATATAATACTTTAAGTAAAATTTTCAAACATACAAGTTGGGGATAAGTAAGTGAAGAATAAATCATCTGGATTGTTACATGAGTAAACTCTTTATGTAATATTTCATCACTCTTCAGGAGCTCATATAAGTGAAATAAATATATTGTTTTTTCCATATATAAATTGCTCATGTCTTATATAGCGCATAATTTATTATCTCATAAAAGATTACAAAGGGGGTATATACAAATCATTATGCCGTATATGCTACAAATTCTTTAAATCATCCTTCATAACAATACGCCAGTCTAAATTTTAACGTAATGAGGATTGAATCATAATTAATATTCGATTAATATGTATGTCAATGTCTCATTGGTTTCTTATAATTAAACCAATATATATTTTGTATCAATGTGATACATGAGGATATATTTAAGTTTAACTAAATGTCTCATTATTAGAGAATCATAAAAATCTTGCTAGCATGATCATCATAAATGCATATCAGGCCTGATACAATTATGAAGAAAACAAGTCATTTAAAAAGCACTAAAAGTGAAACTTCTGGTCCAAAATATCCTCATAATATACTTCAAGTATATAAACGTTTATTTTCCACTCCAGGGGATTAAACAATAATTGACTTACAAAATTGAATGAGATTAATAAATATTATATATTAAATCATATCATAGGTGGATTAACTGGTGTTTAACAATCAATATTCTTTAGAATAATTCTCAATCTACAGGTTGAGATGATTCTTTGGTTAATCAATATCTTTTATTCTAAAAAGTCCGTCATTTGACATGATTAAACTTTTATTTCTACAAATTTCTTGTGGGTTGCAATTTTAAACCACACATATAAATACAGATAATGTTCCTTCTTCAAGAGGTAACCATCCAATTAAAATGTAATACATTCACATAGTTTGTATTAGGTTCATAATGATTTATATCCATCAGTGATTTTCATATATCCATCACGAGTTTATACCCATAAAAAATTCTGATATAAGTTTAACGTCTTGTTACGTGTATTAACTAAATATCTAAATTTATTGTAACTGTCATATAATTAAGTAGTGAAACATTATATAATGACTTTATAATGGGAGGATGTTCATCATCAATTAATTTTGAGTCCTTGCAAGAACTCTTTCACTTTAATCTCGCTTTATTTTCACCACTTCACTCTTTACACGTCCTTCTGGGACAAATATTTATATTCATTGGCATAATATTTATAAATTTCTTAGCGAGTAAAACTCTATTTCAATTGTCTCTTTCTATCGTACACATTTTGAGTGCTTCTGGCACTTTGTTATCTAATACAGACACTGGATCCAGATTTTTAAGACAGTATTAACAATTAAATAGATAAATGTGTTGTCGACAACTTCGATAATACAATTTAAATATTTCTCCCAATGATTATACTAATTCTATATTTATTTAACTAGATCCTCGTCATTTCCCAAACGTTTGGATCTAGCCATTTCGCATGCCCAGTATTTTGATTATTTAATGCACGTGCAATTTATTGTGTGTTTGTCTTCTGGACAATTTCATTTGAGAGTGTTTTTGTTTTCATAAAAGAACTCTCCAACTAATTATGGAAGTGACTATTTATAAATTTAATTTTACGCAGACTTTTGATATTAATAAATATTAAACCTTTCACGCTTCTGGCGTTGATAATTATTAGTAAAATGATGTCCCTAGGGAACTCCACTTCTAATGGTAAATTAATAATAAATATTTGGGACTTAGTCACTTTTTATAATAATTTGACAGTTTATTTGCTATTGCAAATTAATTATCAACTGAACTTGTGGTTCAATTTGTCTAGTGCAAAATAATGAAGATACTTTTGAACATTAAAATTTCTCGGTATTTTTTTAAAACTTTTGGGCTATTATCTCCCCCTAATGCCGTGAAGAGTAGTTATTTAATGCAATTATCATACTTAAATATATATTGATCCCCTATTTGAGCTTTATTATGTATTTAAAGGATAGACGGATTTATCACTAAATGCCCATGCCCATTAAGGTACGCTGTTGTGGTGATATATTTACAAAATATAAAATGCACACTTTAATAGCTGCAGATGGGAAATGTGAAGGCTTCTGGCCTTGATTAAGCACTAGTTATAAGGGGGTATTTTGTATTAATGATATGCAGGAGCCAGATTTAAATTAAATAATTTTTTGGAGCTTGGCATAAGGATCGGCTGATGGCTATGGAACAGAGTTCGAATCTCGGCTGCCATATTTTTCTTCATTTATATTCAACGCCCAGACTTACGCGCGGTTTGAGTATATTTTCAGAGTGAACTGGATAACATAACCGCGTGCAGCCCAGCGGTTTGCTGATCGTCTCAAAGACCTTCGCCAACCGGATGTCGCAGTTATCAAGCAATTAATAGTAATTTTCATGAAAATCATCCCTAATTATTGAATTAAAGCCAAATAAATCCAAGTAAATTCAAGAAATTAAGCCCAAAAATTTAGGTGAATTTCACACTGATCACCCTACCTTCGCTGAAACTGAGAAAGCAAACTGAATGGGAATGGTGCAATCCTTTCCCCTTCTTTCCGTTTCCTAACAACATTCTCACCATCATCTTGAAGATGCACATCTAACAAACAAACCACTATTTTTTGTTTAAATAAGAATTCAGAATTAGATATGGACACAACTTGAGTTTCTTTGAATCCTCCCAACTGGAAGCAAACCGAATGGGAATAGTGCAATCCTTTCCCCTTCTTTCTGTTTCCTTGCAATGTTCTCACCATCATCTTCAAAATATATATCTAACAAACAAACCCAACCATTTTTTCTCTAAACAAGAATTTAGAATGAGATATGGACATGACTCAAGTTTCTTTGAATACTCCCAATTGTGTAACCTCCGTCGAGCCATCGCGGAGGGATTTCTCTAGCCCAAAAACCCCAGTGAAGCCAAGAAAAAAAGAGATTTATGCGAGAATGAGATTTATGAAGATATGGGTGTCGTTGAAGCTCTTCGCCGGGTCTCTCTAAAATCTGCAGATATTTTTCTCCCTCACACACAATATGGACTATATATTGTGAAATTTCAGAAAGATTATTTGAGATAATAAATGATATTAGATAATATATTAAGATTATATTGTTATTTGAATTTTAAATTAAGATTATAATAGTCATATCATTATATTTTTTTTGTATCAGTTAATAATAATTTAGGTTGAACGTATTTAATAATAATAATCTTAACTAATGTGTAGTATATACTCCCTCCGTCCAGTTCTAAGGTGTCCGTTTATTTTTTGCACGTGGTTAAGAAATATTATTATTATATGTAAAGTGGGTAATTGTATTAGAGGAAAGTGGTGGGCCATATTGCGTACTTTTTTACTAAATAGAGAAAATTGATACCTTTGAACCGGACGTAAAAAATAGTAAAATATGCACCTTAGAAGCGGACGGAGGGAGTAATAATTATTACTATATTTTATTTATTTTAAAAAAACAAATTACCCCAAAATTAAAAGTGTATTTTTTTTTAATTTACATGTATTAAACAAGGGTTTACAGTTAACTTTTAGAGGACGGAAGGTCGAATATTTATTAAAATTTTAAAAGGACTTGGAGACCGTCTCACGGTGAGGTCATTTTTTGCTTTCATAATTAATTTTCACTTTCTTTATAAAATGTTACTACCTCTGTCCCATTGAAACATACGCGTTTCCTTTGTAAATTACAAAGGAAGCGCGTACGTTTCAATGGGACGGAGAAAATATTACTTTCGCTATAAAATGTTATCACTTTTTATTTATATTATAAATTGTGCAATAAATAGTATTATCACTTTTCATTTCATTAATTGAGTATCATTTTTTATTCATCTCATGTAAGCCTTTACGTGAGACACTTTTACACAATTTTTTACCATTTTAAAAATAAGCGAGTCTCATGTAAACCGGGTTTACATGTAAACCCTATTTATGAAAAATACTTTTTAGTATATAAAAAATTACTCTTTGAAGAGTAAGAATTTTTATACGGAAGAGTAATAATTCATGTATGTAAAGAGTAATTTTTTATGTACTAAAAAATAATCGATAAATCAGGATTTATAAGAATTTGAAGAGTAATTTTTTAATTTAGAAGAGTAACAATTTATGTGCTAAAAAGTAAGTTTTTATATACTAAAGAGTAAAAGGGTTACATATTAATGTATGTAAATCCGATTTACATAATTGTTTGTATTTAAAAATACACTTTGAATTGCACTCGCAGATAGCTTATGTTCCTCTAAATTGAATATTGTAAAAAGAATTCCAGTATAAGATAGAAAAATCTTTATTTAGGTGTATTTAAATATGACAAAGTCTCTTGTGAGACGCTACCTTCATGAGACGGTTTGTGAGACGTGTTAAAGTATATCGATTATTTAAATAAAGTATGTTAAATGGTTGTTAATGTATGTTTTTTAAAGTATGTTGGATTATGTATTAAAGTATGATGTTAGTGTGTTATAATTTGATTTATTATCGACATACTTTAACCACAAATAAGCACACTTTAACCACAAATAAGCATACTTTAGTGACGGGTTGACCCGTTTCACATCCGTCTCACCAATAACCCGTCTCACAAGAGACTAACTCTTTAAATATAGCCCAAAACTAAAAGGGAAAAAAATATTAATTGTGAGATATATAACTTCACACAAATTTTGCATTTACAGTAGACTCATATCTATCCTGAATGAGAGTCATGCATAAAAGAAAAATAACTTAAAATAAGGCTAGTTTGGATACTTAAAATAAGGCTGTATTTGGATGGATGGATTTGAGGAAGGATTTATAAATCCCTCCCTTAAATCCATCCATTGGATGCTACTTGAAATCAACGGATTTATAAATCCAAGATTTTAAATCAATGGATTTTAAATTATGGATTTGATTTTGAATTTTTTTTAGTTGTTTTTGAATGGATTTCAAATCCTTACTCAAACTGTGTCATTTGAAATCCTTCCGTTGTTGTGTAATTGATAATATTAATATATAAATAGTATAAAAAATTAATAAATTAATATATTACCCCTACCCACCCCAGCCCCCACCCCAAAAAAAATTTTTTTTATAAAATTTTAAATTTTTAATATTTGAATAATAAAAATATTACCACTCAGCCCTACTCCTACCCACCCACCCCACCCCCACCCACCCCTCAAGCCAAAATTTTTTTTTATAAAATTTTAGATTTAAATATTTAAATAATAAAAATATTACCACCCAACCTACCCCTACCCACCCCCATCCACCCCCCACCCCCCAAAAAAATTTTTTTTTATAAAATTTTAGATTTTAATATTTAAATAATAAAATTATTACCACCCAAACCTAACCCACCCAACCTACCCCTCCACACCACACACCCCATCCCTCCCCAAAAAAATTTAAAAATAAAATTTTAGAATTTATTTTTTAAATATTAAAATCAAATTTTTTTAAAAAAAAAATTGGTGGGTGGGTGTGGGTGTGGGTGGATTGATAGAGTGGTAGGATTGAGCGGTAATATTTTTATTATTTAAATATTAAAAAGTAAAGTTTTATATAATTTTTTTTTTGGTGGGGGGTGGTGGTGGGTGAGGGGTGGGTAGGGGGTAGGGTTGGGTGGTAATATTTTTATTATTCAAATATTAAAAATCTAAAATTTTATATAAAAAAATTTTTGGGTTGAGGGGTGGGTAGGGGTTATAGAGCTGTCAAAACGGGCCAGCGGGGCGGGTTGCGGGCTAGAAATGTTCAGCCCAACCCATTCAAAGGTGGATCGCGGGCTATGGCGGGCCAACCCGCGAATTTTTTTCTTTTTTTCTTTTTAATTAGGGATGATAGTATTAAAATGAAATACCAAAATAATGGTACAAAATACTATAATATCAACATAAAAATGATACATATAGAATCTGCATTCTTACCAACTACTCTCCTCACAAAAAAAATTCCAAACATTTGAAAATTCTGTCTACTTATATTTACCACTTGAGTTCGTATTTCTAATATCATATATATTAGCATTACTTTAATTCAAATCGACAAACTCCATAATTTTTTTCTTCTAATCTGCAAGAATATAAATACAAACATAAATATTAATTACCCCAAAACAAAATAATTACCTAAACATATCAACATTTTTTTAAAAGAACATGTTTTAAGCAGTAAACTTTTGTAAAACATAATACACGAAAGATAAACTTTAGGCATTTCTCTCAAGTTTGACATGTAGCGGGCTTAGGCGGGGCGGGGCGGGCTAAACCCGCCTCAACCCGCGCATTTGACGGGCTTAAGCGGGCGGGCCTAGGCAGGTTGCGGGCTAGAAATATTCGACCCAACCCACCAATTATATAGGCGGGTACGGTTCGACCCGACGGGCCCAACCCATTTTGACGGCTCTAAGGGGGTAGGTTGGGTGGTAGAGTTCTTTCCCAAAAAATTCATTTTTAATAAAATTTTAGATTTTAATATTTAATATAATAAAATTTTATTATTTTTATTTATCATATATAAAATTCTAATTTAAAAATAATTTTTGAATCATGAATTTTAAATCCTTCCAAAGATTCATAATTTATCTAAATAGTGGAATTCAAATGAATTGATCTAAAATCCAAGAAATTTAAAATCCACTCATTTTCAAATCTATTGGATTTGAAATGACTCAATCCAAAAGATAATTGACACAAAAGAATATAGATAAATATACTCCATTGATGACTAAACTCTCGGCATATTTCCTTTCAGCCCAAAAGAAAATACAGTCATGCTCCTCCAAGACTCCTAAAGTATTAAAGACGATCCAGTAGCCTCCATGAGATGACATTCGATCCGTAACATCCGTTTAGCCTCATATATCAATTAGCAACGTAACGAATCTCACAAGCCATTTGGGCCTTCTATATCGAACGATGAACTGACCAATAATCACACCAAATGCAAATCCACATCCATATCCCATAACTACAGCTTGCCATGTAAACCCATCCATAAAATCCGACTCATCATCTTCTTGATCATGTGGTGTCAAACTCTGTCCATTGTCCGTCACATTTTCACATTTTCGGGTCAAAGGGAACCCGCACAGTCCTTGGTTTCCGATGTACGAATCATTCTCAAATGTATGGAACTGGTTAGATTCAGGTATCCTCCCAACAAGATTGTTCATTGACAGATTTAATTTGGCAAGAAATGTGAGGCTTGTCATTTGCCTTGGAATCTTACCATCCAGTTGGTTTGATGACAGATCCAATGATTCAAGAAGGATCATATCTCCAAGAGATGAAGGCATATGTCCAGTAAGATTATTATGAGATAAATTCAAGTACCTTAGAGAATCAAGCTTTCCAATGGATTCCGGAATACTACCTGAAAACCAACTTGGAGAAAATTAGAACCAAATCATTTTCTCTACTCGTTATAATAACTGTTAAATTCCTACTCATTTTTAGTTTGGTGTGGGTAACAACCCAGAATGTGCTGTAATTAATTAGTTTAATTGTTATTGGTGTATGTTGTTAATATGAAGATAATGTTTGACTAAGTCAATTCAAACTATAATCCTTTCAACCCTCTCCCAACTTTATTCATTTTTTATTTGCAGTTCTCAATTTAGCTCATTTTTTTATTCGACTTTGTTCATTTTGTCTAGATTTAGTCGTTTATATATGTCAGTATGTATCCAATTTTGGTCCAAAATTTTGATAAAAAAGGACTAAATTTGGAATAAAGGACCAAAATTGTACAAAAGAACCAAACTCGTACAAAAAATATCAAATTTGAGAATTGCAAATATAAAGGAATTAAAGTTGGAATTGATCAGGACGAATATTTTCCAAAAGAAGAAACTGGAATTGATCCAGGACGAATATTTTCCAAAAGAAGAAACTACGTACCTGAAAAATTGTTCTCTGACATGTCGATGGTTGTGAAGGTAGTGAGGATCCTCTCCAGTGGTTGCTCCAAACCTTTGAAAACAAAGGTCATAGACTCCTCATATCTTTTGAACCAATCCTTGTTTGTCATATCCTCTGTAGCATTGATCATGGCTCTAAAATTGTTCAAATATCTCTCTGGCAAAGTGCCAGTGAATGCATTCTGTGCTATATCCAACACTTGCAACTTGGGAAACGAAGCATTGATCTCTGAAGAGGGTGAAATGGTGCTATTGAATCTGTTGGACCTCAAGACAAGGACTCGAAGCTCAAGAAATGAATCCATCCAAAAGGGAAACGAGTCTTGTATTTCGTTGTTTCCAACATCAAGAACCTGAAGTTTTTGACAATGCACAAGGGATCGCGGCAATTCTCCAACAAACCGATTGCCGTTTAGGTTAAGAGAATCGAGGGCGCAACCCTCGACGAATGTGGAAGGAATGAGACCATGCAAGCGATTGTCCTTGAAGTGCAACACCTGCAAAGATTTGCTGAAGTTCCCCAAACAGTGTGGAAGTGTTCCTTGGAAGCTGTTATTTGAGAGATGAAGAAATTCAAGTAAAGTCAACTTGCAAATGGAGGAAGAAACGGGTCCATTAAATTTGTTGGAGTGGAGTATTATGGTTTTTAAACGTGAAAGATTTCCAAGAGTGGAAGGTAATACTCCAGAAAGATGGTTGTTGGCAAGATTAAGGTAAGTCAAGCTTTGGGATCTTTCAATGTCTAATGGTATGGAACCTTCCAAAAGATTATCAGAAAATTGAATTGTTATCATGTTGGTTGTGAACAATTCCACAGGAATGTTACCTGAAAGACATATATGGCAAATAATTTAGTCTAACAGGATCATTAATAATTATTTAAGTCAGCTAAATAGGGACATACATTTTTTATTGTTACATTTTTATGTGTTGGATGAATGACACGTACACGAGAAAATCTAAACCTTATCTTTTAGTTTTATATTTTTCTTTTAGAGGTTGTTTGGTAGCAAGTATTAGGGTGATATTGATGCATTATCCATTGTAATACCACATTTATCTCGATATATTTATAATACATATGACCTTATATTATTTCGACCCAATATTAATAATATCTTCTCCTTGGTATTGTGTAGGTATTGTGTGTATCACATCTCAACAGAAGAGATACACAATACCACAATTTAGTACCTAGATGTATTAAATGTAATTTACAATTATACCATTATCCAATAATAATAATAATAATAATAATAATAATCTTAAAAAATAATTAATAAATAATAATAAAATTTAATTAATAATTAATAATAATAATAATAATATGAATAATAAATAATAATTAACAATAATTATAATTAATAATAATATTAATAATAATAATAATTAATAATAATATCAACAATAATAATAATAATAATATCAACAACAACAACAACAACAACAATAATAATAATAATAATAATCAATAACAAACATAAAATAACTAATACTTACTCAACAATCTCATTTTTTCCATAATACCAAATAATAATACAATTAATCACAAGTCAAACAAATCTCATTATATACCAATCCCTTTAAATCCCATATTCACTAACAAATGAGCACTTAAGATATAAATTTAATCCGGTGTCATTCATCTAATAATTTACAATATAATGTATGACCAAAATATAACAGTAGATTATCAGAATATATATATATATATATATATATATATATATATATATATATATATATATATATATTAAAAATTAATCCAAAAAAAAAACTATTTAAGTCAATTTAGTTCTATATATTATTTGCTTAATTTTGGCCAATTTTCACCGTAGTCTTCAAATTCGCCTGCAAATGAGCGTGTGCTGCCCGTGACACAGTATATTAATCGATTAAATTAGTTACAGACTAAATTGAGAAAAATAACTATTTTGAATCTAATAAGAAAGGGCTTTTTAGTTAAGGGACCAAAAACGTGTTTATTAGTAGTTTTTATATATTTTCTTTTTCATTCATAGACTTGATATTCCATATGTATTATGTTGTTATATGCTCTTCTTTATTTGTTCCTACGAATGAATGGAGATCTGTTTATCCAAACACCATGCACCTAAATTAAATTTTGAATGAATAAATTATAGAAATTCTGAGAAGATAATGTATTGAATCAACAATGTGATTGAAGCCTGCCCATTCAAAATTTCAGGAATCGAGCACTTGCAAAATAAAATGATTAATGTTTATTCTTGAACAAATACAATGATAACATTTCTTGGTTGTATTTTTTAACGTTTTCGTTAATTGCATGAGAGTTGGTAAATGAGTTGGGACTAATAGACCGAATAGAACGCTTAATACTCCATTATCATAATATAGCTGCACTTAGTCTCACACATATTTATAATGACATTGTAAATTAATTACCGCTTGTGGAGCTTCAATTGTCTTAAATGAAAATGATCTTAAATTAATTAATAATAGTTAGAACTCATATAATCATATTTATAATATATTTTTTTTGTATAATTTTTACCTATCTATATATATAAAAAAAAAAAAAATTGTTCACTCATATACTATATTACTTTTTTTATTTTGTGGTTAAAGGCCTATACATTATTCTCCATTTAGGTTCTCATAATTTTTATAGAGCTTATCGATTTACTAAAAAAATGATCGATTAAGAAAGAGACGTGATTAAATGACATAAATAACTTTTCAGGCACTGATTTTAAAGTTGGGCCGGGATTAGTTATCTGACCAAACACATTCTTAACTCTCTAATTAGTTAAAAATAAAAATAGTCCCACAAAACTCACCCTCATAGTTGTTGGGCTTGCCTCAAAATAGTAGGCCTAGAATGAATAAATAAAAGAAGCCCATGAAGACTAATATATTAGTGATATCAACATAGCCCATGTGATTAATTAACTAGGCCCACAAATTCGTGACCTGATGGGTTAGTCAATATTGGATTTCTCCTTTAGTGGAGATGGATAGTCCAGGTCGTGAGTGAGGGAACCAGAAGCAAGAAAAGAACAGAATAGAGTGAAAGAAAACAGGGGAGAAAAAGAGAGAGGAGTGCGTGAGAAGTAACTGGATTTGGGGTCCGTTTCTTCACCGTTTCTTATAGAGTAAAGATGCTGATGTTATTAATGAGGAAGGATAGAAGAACAATAGGAACCTAAAAAATACGATTCCCCCGGGATGACTCCTTTTAGCCAAAGGCTGCCCAATAGACACAAGAATAATTCTGGACAATCCTCCCTCTCTTTTCTACCCATTATTTATAATTCTAGACCTAATTTATTAATATGGAAAGAACATAATTATTAGCAAATGATTCTCCCTTAAATAAGCACTTGCTAATCCACCAAATTGGTGATTAGCATGATTGCAACTAATTTGGCTCTATCAATTTCTCCCATGCTGAAAACAACATTGTCCTCAATGCTGGAGTCAGGAAATTAGAATTTTCCGACTGACGAAGAGAATTTTTTTGGAAAAGCAGCATTGGAAGAACTTTGTTGCCCTCTTGTAAACTCACCTTTTTTGAAGTTGATTTGCTGCCCGTATGCGGTGTTGAGGCCTTGTCAAAATTTCTTTGATTATATGTAATTTCTCATCATGTTGGAGTAATACTCCCACTACTTCTTTCACACGAATCTCTCTAAGTAAGGATTCATGCAATGTTGGTGGAGAAGCAAAACACCGCCATAGAATGACGAAGCAGTTGACCAAAAACTGGAGCGTTCCTAAATCCGAAATTGGTAATTTAACTCGTTTGGTCGTGAGTTGAACATCATTCTTGGTTATGGCCCGGTCGAGGGTACTTTCTTGGAGAGGGCTATGAGTGATTGTTTCTCCAAGGTCACTAGGTTGCAAATCCCCACCACTTATGTTGTCTCCTTCTTTCCACTCAGGGTTACATTCTTTGGGGGGGCTTTGAATGCTCATTTCTCCGAGGTCACTGGGTTGCAATTCCCCACAACCTATTTTGCCTCTTTCTCTTTTTAGGAGTAAGTAGAGCATCTCCTCTATCTTGTCCAATTTGTTGAGCCTATTCTTGCTCCGAGAATATGTTATCAAGTGAACTGACTTTCTCAGAAAGTAAGCTGGCTTTTACAAAAAATAAGCTGATTTTTTCAGAAAGTGACTCAGCATTCTTCTCTATCGTCTCCACTCGATCTTCCATTCGAGTGTGTGACATCCAGCAGATCGAACCAATTTGATAGAGTAAAGATGCTGATGTTATTAATGAGGAAGGATAGAAGAACAATAGGAACGTAAAAAATACGACTCCCCCGGGATGACTCCCGTCAGTCAAAGGATGCCCAATAAGTACAAGAATAATTTTGGACAATCCTCCCCCTCTCCTCCACCCATTATTCATAATCCTAGACCTAATTTATTAATATGGAAAGAACATAATTATTGGCAAATGATTCTCCCTTAAATAAGCACTTGCTAATCTATCAAATTGGTGATTAGCATGATTGCAGCTAATTTGGCTCTATCAGTTTCACTCCAAATTTCGGGGGGAATTCATGGCGACATCCTCGAAATATTGATCGGAGTAGATTTTAGTGAAATATCTCCGAGGGGTGCAACGAGAAACGGGTGATTCGTATTCTCTTTATACTATTTTATTGTCTCTTCTCCCATTGTTATTATGTATTCCAAGAGTGATTCTCTTGAGGCTATTACTTTTTTTTTTTTGATTATGTTGTATTACTCTATTTGTAATAGAGAGATAAAACTGTGTACTCATGCTTGATTAGTAGATTATTTCCTGGACCGGTCCCGTGGTTTTTACCCTTAACTTGAGGGGTTTTCCACGTTAAAATTATTGGTGTTGATTTCGTATATTTCTGCATATTTATTTGGTTTGTAGTTTTCTTACCTATTGCTATATTTAAGTGGAAGGATTAGTAAATTGATATTATTGGAATTTATTGTGTTTCTCCTGTGGGAATATATCATTGCGTATTAATTATCTATCCTAGTTTTGAAAGGATCCCCTTCCACAACAATAGTGTGTAAGGGAGTTGATAAACTCAATGTGCATTAACGTGCAAGTGGTGAACAGAGTTATAAAAGAAAAAACAGAAACAAAGATTCACATTTTTTTTACTTTATTCAAGTCAAAAAATTATTTCATAGTTCCATAAGTTTTCAGGTGTAATTACGTCGGAATCTGTAATTTTCGCCAGACTCACACACTCGTGCGATTCCGACAAAAAAATATAATTTGCATGATTGCATCAAAAATTTGAACAAAATTAACTCAATTTTAAAACCTGTAAGGAACTTTATTGAATCTTTTAACACTTTGATGATTCGTTAAAAGTTTGGGACTATTTTTGATTTTTTGCAGCAGCAAACAAGAAGCCTAGTGGCCTTGAGAGAGAGAGAGAGAGCAGCAACTCTTAAAAGTATATATCATAGGGAGGAGAGTCATACCACTTAAAAAATTGTTGCTAAGGTATAATGTTTGAAGCGCAGTCATGTTCCCAATTTCTCTGGGCAAATTTCCAGTGAGCATGTTGTCTGAAAGAATCATCATAGTCAAGGTGGAAATGTTAAAAATCGATAATGGCAAAGCCCCTGTCAACTTGTTAACCATTATTTCCAACTTTTCCAAACGATTCAGATTGCCAATCTCTTCTGGAATAACACCTGCAAAATCCAAAACATCTCACAAAGTAAGTTCAATTTATTTATTATTATTAAAAATATACATGCTATTATTATAGAGATTAAAACATACTTTCTATGTCCCGTTAAAACATTTAAACTTGTTTTTTTGCATGAGAATTAAGAAATATAATATTTTAATGTGTATTTATATGAGAGAAATAATATTTTAATATATAGCGAGTAGTTGTATTAATATAGTATTGTCGGCCCCATGAAGATATTTAAATATTTTGTGTAGGTCTCATTTACTATACAGGGAAATGTAAACCTTTTCATGGGATGCCCTAAATGGAAATGTGTAAACGTTATTGTGGGATGGAGGGAGTGAACCGTTTCTTATCTTTTTACTTTATCCGAAAAGGTTCCAAAATAATTAGCACATTCATTTTCTTCCAAAACCTTTTATTTTTACTTCGATTTCATTCTAAAACAATAAATTTTTTTTATTAATTTTATTCCATAACCTTATAAAAGCACCAATTAATTGAGTCTCATCCCACATATGGAATTAGAAAATTTGAACATTTTTAAGTATAAATGACCATTTTTGTGAGAATTTAAAAGCTGTAAGATTGTTATGGAGAAATTAAGTTTTTCGGAACTATTTATAATAAAGTAAATTTGTATGAGATGATTTTGATTTAAAACTCGAATATGCATATGCTGTGATGAACTTAAACAGCCATGATATAACTCATGATTATGTATAACTTACCACTTAAGTCATTGTTCCAGAGATATAAGGTGGAGATGATAGTCATGTTTCCGATTTCAATTGGCAATGATCCATTAAGTTGATTGCCACCCATGTCCAATTCCACTACATTATTAAGACCACCAATTTCTTTTGGAATATTCCCTGTCAAAATATAAATTTATAAGAACTCTTTAATTAGTAATAATATCCATAGATTCAAGTACAAATGTGCTGTTGGTTAAAAATATGTGAATAAAATATCTCAAATCTCCTACTATATATATACTTTTGTTTATATCTCATATTAGAAAATTTTTAATTTTGGTCCAAAATTTGGAATAAAAAATTGACTTTATTTGATAAAATGATTAAATTTGAAAAGAATAAATAAAATCAAAATCGAACAAAAAACGACCAGAAAATAACAAATAAAAATAACAAAAATTAAAATAAATCATACTTAAAGGACTAGTTTTTTAAATTTTCCGATTAATTAATATTGGGGATACAGCAAATGAATCAAGGAGACATTACGTACCACTTAAATCATTCCTCCACAAATATAGGAATTGAACTGCTGTGATGTTCCCAATTTCTCTTGGCACTGAACCACTAAACTTGTTGCTTCCCAAGTGCAATACCTCTAAAATTTTCAACTCACCAATCTCTTTTGGAATATTTCCTGTTTAGTAATAGGTTCAAGAAAAAAAAACCAATCAACTTAATTAATTATCAATTTAAAATTATTACTATTTTATTTAAAGTATTCCAAGATGCAACCAATTTAAATTGAAAAACAAAAAAAAATATTAATGTAGCATAACATAATTAAAGTACGTAATTAATCCTTTTAAATTCAATTAATTAATTATAATAATTAAGAGAATGTCTTTCGTAAAATTACCCCAAAATTTTAGCATATATATAACTCTTTAATACGATGAAATTTCACTAAAAAAAAACCTCACGTTAGAAACGGATTACCAATGTAATAGAAATTTAGTTGCTAAAAATTAACCAACCATCACTTTATCAACAGAAAATTATCAATTGATTTCATTGTTGATTCGTTGATAAACTAATTTAGTAATGAAATTAAGATTTTCACCGACATAATATTATTTTCTGTTGGTAAAATAATATTTTTTATTCATTAACTTTACCTATTTTTTAAATAGTTCATGTTTTTCGAGTTTTTAAAATTAATCCATTAACTTTTCATTTCAATATTCAATATTTAGATCATTTACTAATTGCAATAGGTCACCTAACTAGTAATTCCACATAACACTTTTGATGTGGCAAGAAAAAAAAATTAGTTCTTTATGTTCTCCTCTTTTAAATTATAGAAAAATCACTAATAGATACACACTTTTAACCTAAATTATTATGAGATACAAGGAATTCAAATAATTACTCTTACATACAAAATATTAAAGTAAAATACCAAATATAACGTTATAATCCCATACACTTTTAAACCACCAACCCTACCCCTCACCCACCCACCCGCCGGATCGGTGTTGACCGGCGTTGACTGCCGACCGGACAGCCGTTGACCGGCGCTGACCACTGCCGCCTGCTGCCGGAATTTAATATGTGCAAAAATAAAATTGTGCAAAACCAAATTGTGCATAATCAAATTGTGCAAATACATAGGGGTATTTATGGTATCACAATCATAATTGTGTAGTTATGAGTAATAGTACTTTGAGTCATGTAGTTTACAAGAATTATGCATTATTTTATGTATCCAATAGTAAGTGATCCTTAAATTATTCCATAATATTGCAATTTTTTAAATCGATCTGTTAACTTTTAAAATTCAACAAATTAGCGAGTACAAAAAATGTTGCGAGCTAACCCGTATAACCTATAAAAATTCACGACCAACATACCCTATGAATGGCTCTCCTAGCAAATGATCCACTTTAGAAATAACTTGCATTATTATTACTCGCGTATAACTTGCCACACGCATGATCTGTAGCTCAAATACTCCACCCTACTAATAACCCATCACATATAAAACTGAAAGAAAAAAAAATGATAATTTTAAATTGAAAAATTATAAATTTAAAAATATCAAAACGAGTTTGACACGGGAGTTGCTATGACCAATCAAAAATGCCCATTAATTTAATAAAAACTAAAATAAAGCTGGCAGAACTTACCACTGAAAGAATTGGTCATGAGGTGTAATTCCCGAAGAGACGTGAGGTTTCCAATTTCTTTCGGCAACGATCCATCAAATTTGTTGTCTCCCAATTCTAATATCTCTAAATTCATAAGATGGCCAATTTCTTTTGGAATAGTACCTGTAAAATTTATAATATTAGGAAGTTGATCATCATTACAATATCCCGAAATTTTTAACATAATTTTAAGTCATAAAAATATTCTTCTCTCTTTATTTTAAAGTCCATTAAAATCCTTAGCTCATTCTTACGTGAATTTATTAATTTTAAATCCTATTTAAGTTTAATATTGATCTTAATTTTACTTAAATAAAATAATCAAGTCTAAACTAGTTAATCTCAAGCCCCATATATATATATATATATATATATATATATATATATATATATATAATGCAGACGATCTTTAAAATCATTCTTTGAATCACCGATGTAATTAGGGTTTGAAAAGGAAAAATGGGAGAACCATTTCTCCATTCTCTTTCCTTTGGAAAAGCAACCAAAAAAAAAAAAGAGGCATTCACTCAAAGATCGTTTATGTGCATCAAAGTATATTTCCAAGCATCAGGATCCATGTTTTTAATTGGATTTATTACTTGAAAATACATCTTAATTACATTTATATAATGAAAAAAAAAACTATCAACTACATAAATCATAAATTTGGAACAAATAGACAAAATTACTCCTATACAATTGCATATTTTTTTATCTCCAAATTTTCTTCACATTGCATTGTTGCATTTTCTTTCTACCAATTTAATGTGAGAAAAAATATGAGAAAAAAAATATACAACAATCCAATGGGGTAAATATCAAAATTAGTCCTATAACGATTTTCAACTTTAGACCTTTTTTTTGCAATTCTCAATTTTGGTCCTTTTTTATCCACTTTTAGTCCTTTTGGACCAATTTTTGTCATTTTTTCAAAATTTGGTAATTTTTTTGTCCACTTTTAGTCCTTTATGTATACACTTTCGGACTATTTTTGGACTTTTTTTAACATAAATGACTAAATTTGGACAAAAAGGATTAAATTTGGATTAAAAGGACTAAAAGTGGACAAAAAAAGACCAAAATTAAGAATTGCAAAAGAAAATGACTAAAGTTGGAAAACATCATACTTACAGGACCAATTTTGATATTACCCCAATCCAATGTGTAGAAAAATTATGCAGAACTGAAAAATGTACCAAAAATGTGCTGATTATTAAAGTATAATATTTTATAATAAGTAAAGTGTGATTATTAATAGTTAAAGTATAATATATTAAAGTAAGATATTTATGCATTAAAATATTATTTTAATATGTATGTAATAATTATAGTATAATTCAATGAATTATACTTTAACTACCACTAATAACCAAAATTCACATTTGAGATGATCGGTCTAATATTGGTTGAATATCAAAATTGACGAATATAAATTAAAAAAAAAAAAAAGACAACTCAAAATTGACATTATTATATTAATATATAAAAAGAGCTAATAAATAGTAAAATACAGAGTGAGCATACCATTTAGAGAGTTGGCCACAAGGTTTACTACACGGAGGGTGGTGATGGCCCCAATTTGTGGTGGTAATGATCCGGTGAACTCATTGCCACCCATCCATAGCTCTTTTAAATTCTTAAGATTACTCATTTCTGCTGGAATATGTCCTGTAAACTTGTCATGTCAAGAAATTTCATTTATAGTTTTGACTATGATTATATACTATACTATTTAAACAAAATATACCTTTCCTACCAACTTCGACTTTAGATTTTTTATTTTTATCCATCCCAAATTCTAACACATATTTTCATAAAATAAAATGACACTCAACTAATATTCACATAATATTCTTCCATTTCAATTTTTCTCTCTTCTTAACATATTTACATACAATACAATTGTTATTACTAGAGATATTAAAAAAATAATTTTAATTAATATTCTTGTAAACTGTATATATTAACTTAGGGATATTATGATTTTAACTATTTAATTACATAAATATATTAAAACATATTCTTTCCGTTCCACTAAACCTTTCACATTTACTATTCTATGTTATTTAAGAAAAAAAATTAAGGTAAATTATCAATTCCCCATCGAGATTTGTTCAAATTACCAAACAAATCCCATAGTTTGAAAAATTACCACTTACCCCCTTTTATTTGTATTTAATTTGAACATTAATGTCATTTTCATCACTCTTTATTTTAAAAAATGGTATAAAATCCGTGCATTGCTCAAAATAAAATTTCATTATATTTAAATTATAAACTTTAAAAGTTTTTATTATTACAATATATATGTATATATACTAATTATTTATTATTAAATTTAATTTATTTTGGTACGAAAAAAATAAATATTTTTAATATATATTTGATGCTGTTTTCATAATTAAAAATATATATTTGATTATGTTTTCATAATTATATATATATATATATATATATAATATTGACTTTCATAAATATATAGAATAAGATTAGTTTTTACATTTAAAAATAATAATTAAATGTGCAACTCATTTATTTATTCATTGATTTATTTATTTATTTTATTTATATTTCTAATTTAACTATATAATTATATTTCATATTAAATGAATTATTAATAATAAATATAAATTTTTTTATCAAATCAAGATTGATGAAGTAAAATCTTATTATTTTGAGTTATTTATTAATATTGTGTTATATATGAAATGACAAATGATAACGTAAATCGGAGAACTATTAAGGTGGGTATTTATAGCGGAGAAATTAACTGAATTATATATTAAAAATAATTTAATTCAAAAAATATATAAATATATTTTTTTTTAATAAATTTATATTTTAATATTTAAATCAAGAGAAAACCACTAATGGGTACACACTTTTACCCTAAATTACTATGAGATACAATGAATTCAAATAATTACTCACATACAAAATATTAAAGTAAAATACCAAATATAACCTTATAATCTTATACACTTTTAAACCACAAACCCTACTCTTCACCCACCCACCCACACGCCGGACCACCGCCGGTAGGTCGCCGGACCTCCGCCGGAACACCGCCGCCGGTTGCCAGACCTCCGCCGGAGCTTACAATGTGCAAACAAAATGTGCAAAAACGAAATTGTGCAAAACAAATTGTGCAAAACAAAATTGTACAAACCAAATTGTGCAAAATAAATTTGTGCAAACAAATTGTGCAAATACATAGGGGTATTTATGGTATCACAATCATAATTGTGTAGTTATGAGTATTAGTGCTTTAAGTCATGTAGTTTATAGCAATTATGCATTATTTTATGTATCCAATAGTAAGTGACCCTTAAATCAAATACAAATCAAAATGAGGTAATTAATAGTTTTTCAAATCATGGAGTTTATCTGGTAGTTAGGACAAACCTTGCGGGGAGTATTGGTAATTTATCTATTTTTTTATTAATTTTATTAACTTTTGGGGAATTTTAATATTTTTAGGTAATAAATAAATTGTAATGTAATGGGTATTAGAAAGTAATGACAAATTTGACAATAAAATAAGTTTTGAAGTTATTGACTAAAATATAATTTTCTATTTTAAGGTGTGATGGGTTTTATGGAACAAATAAATAATTAAGAAAATTGTTTAGGATTCTATAAGAGAAAATAATTAATTTAATATGGTTGCACAATAAAAATTACTTTTTCGCTATTGCTGATTTCCTATGCTATTTTAATATGTAACATTAATTTTTTGTGTTGCATCTTGAATGATAGAAAAAAGTTGTATACTAAAAGAAAATAAAACCCACATAGCGGCAATTGTAAATTTAATTCTGCTAATTTTTAGGTGTTAATTATATAATTAGTAGTATATAAGATGATAGATGAAAATGATACCGTAAATCTTGATTTTTACCCTCTTTAGAGGGTAATTGTGTATGAGTTTTATTTGCATGTGATCTAAATAATATAAATGAGATCAAATTAATTATTAGTGGGAAATGAAGCACTAGAAAATCCTCTATATATAAGTAACTTCATGCAAGCTAAAAGAGACATCATACCGCTTAAATGATTGTCCCACAAATACAAGTATTGGAGCGCTGTTATGTTCCCAATTTCTCTTGGCAGTGAACCAGTAAGCTTGTTGTCTCCCATGTGCAATAACTCTAAAATTTTCAATTGACCAATCTCTTTTGGAATATAACCTGATGAAATTTTCGAGCAATTTACTTATAAATAATGATCAATACAACTAGATAATAATTGTTGCGCATGCATGACGGATTGAATTCTCTATTCCACATTTGATGTTTATTGGTGTTTCACGATATAAAAAAATTAAACCCTACAAATGACCATTAAATCCTTGGGCCATGTGGTGAATTTTGGGTATTAATTATGACACATGATCAGAATTTAATTAATGAAATAGGAGATGAAATATGAAAAAGGAATAGGTGATCCCATTTGTGCATGACAATTCTACAACGTTAGTTTTTTTTATTTTAAAATCAGTTTTTTGTTTTCACAATTTACACCGAAGCTGTTGAAATCACACGTATATGCACCTACATACTCTATTAACCTTTAAGTTACCCAATTTTTCTTTATATATTTTCTCTCCTCAATTAATACTCATTATATACATGTCTCTCCTCTTTCATCTCTTTTCGCACATCAATTAATACACTTTTACACATATCACCGCACATCTCTCATACATTGATTTGACATAAACTTAAAATATACGCCCTCCGTCCACCGAATAGATACACATTTATTTCTTACACGTGAATTAAGAAGTTTTATTATTTAATGTGCAGTGGATAATTGTATTAATGGAGTGTGTGAGTTCCATATATTAATTGTACTAGTGATGTGTGAGGGTTCCATGTATTTAAAAAGAAAATTGTATACCTTTGGTGCGGATGCCCAAAATGACAAAATGTATACCTTGCTGTCGGACGGAGAAAGTGTCCTACTAAAACCCAAAAGAGTTGATATCCAATATACCCGGGTGCACGCTTGCACTCATATGTGTATAATTTTTTTTATTCAATATTGTATACACATTTCTTAATAATTGTATAGTTTTTATTTTTACATTTAATTTTTCATTAAAAAAACTTATAGAAAATTCGTTGGCAAGATATATAAATTTTTATTCATTATAAGTGTATAAGTTTTTTAAAGTGGATGCACGGTGCACCCAGGTGCATGGGATAATTTGTTAACCCCAAAACATATTACTCCCTTCGTTTTATAAATATTGTTACATTTGTCGTTTATATTGAGATATTTTAATGTATATTGGATTGAGAGATATAATATTTTAATTAATAATGTGTAGTTGTATTAGGGTTGTTTATGACCTCATAAAAATATATAAATTTATAACAGTTAGAATGGACAATTAATAATAATAATAATAACAATAATAATATAATAATAATTATAAATGGAGTATTAATTATGATTATTATGACCAAAATTTTGAATTCTGCATAGCAAACGCTCCATAAAAAAACATCCGCGCGCCAGCCGCCACCTCCTTCAGTGCACTTCTTACGCCTTTTCAATGGCAAAACACAAAAAGTAGGTGTGTTTTGATGACAAAACAGAGCCACCTCAAAACAAAAACACTTAACTCCAAAATAAAACTTCTCTCCAACAATAAAATAAAAAAGTAGGTTTTTCGTGGGACCCATCTCAATTTTATTTTATTCTCATTTAATTTATCAATTATATCTATCTAATTTCCAAATAAATTATAAATAATTATATATTCCAATTACTTAAATTTTATAAAATAAAAAAAATTGGAAAAAAATATTATTCATTTTTATGAATTCATAAATATAAAAATACAAATTAAAAAGACACATATTAGATGTGTAGATAATTATTTTCACAACGGATAGTTTCACAACTATAAATACTTTCATTTTCAAAATTTGAGTAACAAAAGGAATAAAATTTAATTCAACTTCTACACACTACACACACTTTCTCTCTTCTCCATTTTTATTTTTATTTCCATCGCTCTACAAACCCATATTCTTCTTTTCAATCACCCATCTATCCATGGGTTTTGAGAATTATTTGGAATTAAGAGCAAGAGGAGGAATTTCAAGAAGCAATTGAAGATCTCCAATAAGTTAAATTGAAGGGGAGTTTTAATTCTTTTTGTAATTTATTTTGAATTAGACTCCATGGATTATTGTAATGGATCATTTATTTATTTTATTACTTTAATTATACTAGACTAATCCCCCTCTTGTGGGGTTAGAGACATGATTAGTGCTTAATATTTACTTTATTATGCAAATTAAATATGGTTTGAACATGATTGAATATTTGATTTCTTCTCATATATGATGCATAAATTATATGTTGGCATGGTTTTTTAATTATGAGTAACATGTTAATTTTAGTGTCATTATATTAATTCATGTGGATATTGCTTGGGGGGTGAGATGGAGACGACCCTCCAAAGTATTAGAAATAGCATGAGAGGACATCGGGTTAGGTTTGACCAAGAGGATATTTGAACCCAATGAGAGGAACCAATCCATCGTTGGCCTTAGTACACACAAAAGGGAGAATTATATCTAAATAGTATCTTATAAGGGAGATTTAGGGAATAATTAGTACCTAGAAGGAAGGGGCTAGTGTTGGGCATCGATCCTAGGTGCGTTTGGGAGTTTCTAGGAGATTTTCAACCTTAGTAATACGAGAAGGAGCTTTGGATACATTCGTGATTGCCTCTAATCCAATTTCTATCTTATCAATTCCTTTTGAATGATAAAATGAATTCTAGGACACTTTAATTATTTTTAGTCCTATATCTTAATACTTGTCCTTTAACACCATTTCTTAATTTTTATTTTTATTTTCTCCTATGTCATCTTGATTTCTTTTATTGGAGTTCTTGATTATCATCTCATTGGTTCGTTTTTATAAAAACGATAAAAACACAAGCTAATGTGTTCTTATAGTCTAAACTTAAATTCCCTAGAATTCGATATTTTTATTACTTGGGTATTTCTCTATGACAATCGGGTACACTTGCTCGTAAGTTGAAAAATACGCAATCAGATTCTAACACATAGCAGAAGGGAGACCACATCAAGTTGTGGTAGGTCATCGTCAAGTGTCACCTTCTTGTCAATTGGGTCAAATCATGGCATGCCTTCCCATCTCCTTATTTACAAACTACAAGTTTACAGTATTAGAAGTGTATAAGCTACAAACCTAGGACATTAAATGCGAAACTAGTAGGTCTAAGTCCCAACTCACCTTTATAAATAGGGGACTCTCCTTAATATAAGGGACATCTCATACTTTCACTACCCATTGTAAATAGAGGATTTTATCTCTTTTAATAGAGGAAATACACATCATATATCTATCTTCCTTTATGTCATATCCTCTCTCTTCATAATAGAGGTCTCCTCTTCTTTCTCACTGATATCTCCTAATTCACATACAAGTAACTTCATGATCTATACAAGAAAGAGCTCTCCAGCCTTAAAAATAACTCTCTCTTATTACACTCATATATCCTGTTTAATTAGTCCGGTTTACAAAAAAATATCAACATTAATCACTCACTCCATCTACCAAAAATCGACCATCGACAACTAGATTATAACTTATGAGATTTTCAATCGTATGGATCAAACTTGTGCTCATTGCAGCTTCATCTCACAGAATAGATTCGTAATTTCTTGTATAAAATAAAAAAATGATTTCAATGTATCTGGTTAGTCTTGTTTCATGAGAGGGTATGCCATAAAATTTTGCTTAAAATTAAACGACATTTATAACGTATCAAGTTAAAGAGTACGTACAGTGAGATAAAAATACAACTACTTACCAATCAAACTGTTGTTGCCAAGATACAACTGCTGAAGCTCTACAAGTTTTCCGATTTCTTTAGGCAATAATCCATTGAGTTTATTGCTTTCCATGTCCAATGCCTTTAAATTAGTAAGATCACCAATCTCTATTGGAATTGTACCTGCGCTTGATTGTAAATTTTCCGACAATATTATTAAACAATACATTTCTCTGCCCGCTTAAACTTTTAAATAAGGTTGTACAGTAAGCCTCAAATAAAATACGAGAAAATACTTTTTAAAATTGTCTCACGGTGAGACTGTTTTATTTTTCTTAGAGTTAGTCTCCTGTGAACCAGGTTTAAGTACGGTGTCAACCCTGTGATCCATTTAATTTAAACCCTAGCAATACATATATAGGGTATAATAGGATTGGAATGGGAACCACAGGATTTACATTATGAACCTGGTTTACACAAGTATTAGTCTTTCCTTAAATAGTTATCACATTTTAAAGAATATATAACTATTACAAATTGATTATGAAATATTCCCTCCGTGCAACATCAATTTATTCGTTTGCTTTTTGCGCGTAGATTAAGGAGTATTATTATTTTATGTGTAGTGGGTAGTTAGATTAGTGTGTGGGTCCCATATTTTAATTGTATTAGTGTGTGGATGGGTCCCATGTGTCTAATATAGATTAAGAGTGGACGGCCCAAAATGGTAAAATGGATAGATTGACAGTGGACGGGAGAGTAGTTCATTGGACAATTATTACTTTCCATCAATCAGGTATCACTCTTTATAAAAAAATTATAACTTCTTGTCTGTTTTACGAAACTCCTTCTGTGGGACGGTCTCACACAAGTATTTATCTTAAAATACGAGTATAGAAATATTTTTCTACTTGATATGTCTTTGGTGTAAAATAAAATATCCATGATGATGAATGTAGAGATGATATGTACCATTTAAGTTGTTGTCGCTTAGATAGAGTTGCTGAAGTCCAGTTAAGTTCCCGATTTGTCTTGGCACTTGTCCGTCAAAGTTGTTGGACGCCAAGGAAATGTATTCAAGTTGCGAGCACCGGCTCAAGCTCCACGGAACTTCTCCGTACAAGTTATTGTACGATAGACGAAGCCATTTAAGGCTACTGCGCTCACACATGTTGAGAGGTAACGTGCTCGACAGGCTGTTGTTGCGCAGGACTAAAACTTGTAGGGACGAGATGTTGAAAATGGAGGGAGGGATGGGACCATGAAAAGAGTTTTCGCTCATGTCGAGAGACGTAAGAAAAGAGAGGTTTCCTAAGTGTGGTGGGAGAGTGCCCTCAAGACCTAAATTTGATATGTTCAATCCACTCACTCTGTTGTAACGAGAGTCGCAACTCACTCCATACCAACTACAAACGGAGGTTTCATTGGTCCAGTTATTTATCAGCATGTTAAAAGGGTCTGAAGTGATGTGGAATTTTAATGCTGTGAGTGAAGATTGATCTATGACAATATTGCTACTTGTTTTGGCAGCTAAACAACCATGTAGGGAAAACAGAAGAAATAAGAGTAGATGCAGGATAAACTCGAAAAGTCTCTCCATGATAGTGCTTGATTTCTATGGTAGGTAGAGTGTTTGGCAAACACAAGTTACACCATATTTATAACACGACAAACCATGGTGATAGAGGAAGGACATTGCAGGGAAATTAGTAATTATTGTTTCAAGTCAAGCCTAAAGTCAATGCGCTTAACTCGATCTTCCAACTAAAAACATTTATTACCTTAAAGTTTCCGTCCCAAACACGTACGCGAAACTCATCGGGTATCCTTTTATTGGCTAACGTATATAAATTGCTTTTATATTTTGGTCTTACATCCTCTTCCATCATCTCCTTTTATATTTCACAAACACTTGCGTAAAGTTTATGATGTAAATCCTTGGTTCTCATTCCAATCATATATACCCTATGTATTTATAGGGTGCTTAAATTAAGGGGAACCACATATTTTACAAGGGTTTACGATATAAACTCGGTTTATAAGAGATTAACTCTTTATATTTTGGTCTTACATCACCTACTGTGAACTAATGAATGAATGACACATATAGATAAATCTGTTGGGATAAGGCAGATACCCATTCATTCCTAAGGGACAAATAAAGAAGAACATAAAAAGCACAACACAAGAATTTACGTGGAAAACTCCAAAACCGGAGAAAAACCACGGACCGAGAAAATACCACTATGTGAAAATTTTTTACAATCACACAGAATTTCTCTCTCCCGACCCCAATCCCTACACCCTTACAAATATTTGACTAATTCTCACCTTTCTTCCCATTCTCACAACCGAGAATCACAGAAAGGAATTTTAACTAGAATCAAATACAAAGATTAAAGTGTACTTGATTGGTGCACTTAATATTGAGACTAGGGGCCTCCTTATATAGCCTAAGGAGCCCCTCCCCCTTTCTCTCCCACCCGATGTGGGATAGAAAAACACCACTTTTATTTTGACAAAAACCAACAATCTCCACCTTGTCAAAATAAAAGAAGATTCATTGTCTTCACCGACAATGATTCTCAATCCCGAGAATCCTACTCCACCATATGAGTAGACACTTAGAATAAACCATTCTAAGAATTTCCTGCGGCACATGTCGAAAATACCTGCTGATATTTATGGTGCTACTTCCAGCTCTTGGCTACCCCTGGAAGTCCATCAGCCATCGATATACATCCACCACACACCCTACATCACCTGCCAAGTCAATGTCCGTGTGCAAACTTGTGGACCAGCTAATATTATTACACCTTTTCTATGACAACTGAGCATGTCATAAGGATCCCCAATAATATTAACTCAACATTCAGAACTGTTGCCGCAACAGCTACTCCTTGACCAGAAACGTCACCATTGCTCCACCGTAAGCAATTACCGTGCCATTGCTCCACCGCAATTACCGCACCATTGCTCCACCTTGAGCAAAACCCGTCTGTACCGACATGACATCGCTGTCTTTTACCGCCAGCTACACCAGGTTTGTCCGAACCCTTTTCCTACTGAAAGTGTTGTCACTTGAAGCCGATTCCAACCTTCCGGAATTCACGATGCTTTCCCCACTTATCGGTTGACCCCACGCCATTCTTTATCTATCTAGCGCCACCCGATACCAAGTACCACATCGCCATCTTCTCCGTTGAATCGTCGCTTCCCCACGCCACCAATCATTACCGAAAACATGTTCCTTTCAAACCTCCTTGAGCCGACATCCATGGAAAACCCCATGCCGCTGTTAAGCCAACTCCACCACCAGGAGTCCCAGCAATTCACATTGCTGCAGGTCCAAAAACTCCGCCACTGCTGACCTATAAATCCTACCCCTTGCCACGCCACTGTCGCCACAGTCCGGCGCATTTCACCGCAAGAAAGGAGATGCCACCGCATCCGGTTGTTCTTCTGACCTCCTTGTGCCACCAGCTTTTCCAACTTCTTTCATGCCACCCTTAGCCTAATGAATAACCCTCTTCCTCTTATAAAGTCTTTTCTGATGTGGAAGGTCAGACTATGCTGCAACCACAGAGCATACTAAGAACTTTATAAGCACCCGAACCGGACTCTGATACCACTTGTTGGGATAAGGCAGATCCCCATTCATTCCTAAGGGACAAACAAAGAAGAACATAAAAAGCACAACACAAGAATTTACGTGGAAAACTCCAAAACCGGAGAAAAACCACGGACCGAGAAAATACCACTATGTGAAAATTTTTTACAATCACACAGAATTTCTCTCTCCCGACCCCAATCCCTACACCCTTACAAATCTTTGACTAATTCTCACCTTTCTTCCCATTCTCACAACCGAGAATCACAGAAATGAATTTTAACTAGAATCAAATACAAAGATTAAAGTGTACTTGATTGGTGCACTTAATATTGAGACTAGGGGCCTCCTTATATAGCCTAAGGAGCCCCTCCCCCTTTCTCTCCCACCCGATGTGGGATAAAAAAACACCACTTTTATTTTGACAAAAACCAACAAAATCTATACAATAAAAGGGAAAAAAATCAACCTGAAAGATATAAAGAGAAAGCATATTAATTTTGGTAAGAAAATAGATGAAAGAGGATAGATATAAAGAGAAAGTGTATTAATTGAAAAGAGATATATATGGAATGTTGGTGTGTTTTAGGGTGATAAAGTATTAAGGTGTTAAAAGGGAAGATTTTTAAAATCTAAGTGTATGTTTAAAAAATCAAACTTGGTTTTCAAAATTGAAAACAAACATCACATAAACGATCTATTGTTATATTTTTGTATTACATCTCCTGTTACATTTTGTTAATGTGTATTTATCACAATTTTTTCTGTTTTGCCTTTTTTCTTTTTCGTGTTTTTATTTTACAGAATAATCCTGCGACAAATTAGGTTCATGTCTTAATAATGATCAGGAAGCGATATTCATGGTGGATAAGTCTACACCATTATGTCGGATATCTTCATACAGGAATTGGCGGCGATTTCAAATCTCAAACAAGGAAAACCGCCACAATTCCCATTCAACTCTATCCATTAAAAGATGTCTATAAATAAAGATTGAAGGATTAGAGTTAGGTAAAGATTGGAGAGCACGTTCTTAAACAGTTTGATTTTATTAGAGAATTAGTTCTATCATTTTCGCACTGTGAGAGTAGAAAGTCGAGAGATTTGTCTCTTCAATTGGATACTGCTTATGACAATCGAAATGATTGTTATTGTTTAGATTTTTCTCTGATTTTTGTAACACGTCTTTCACGTTGTGTAATTGTTTTATTAAACACATTAATTAAGGATGGTGTGTCCTTTGCCTTGAAGGCGATACTAGTGAAAACCCCAGTTGAAAGTTTTGAAAATGCTCTATTAATCTCTCCTGTAAATTTTCGATGTGCTTTATTATTGTGCTTGTTGTAACATCTCTCATAACAATTTATTCGTTTGTTTGACTTTCATTATGTGCACACACTAGGTTCTGACACATTTGTTACACAAATAAGTGACACGTAAAAGAGAAAAAAATCTAAATCATCTTTTATGTTTATGCTTTCCTTTTTAGTATATTTGTAATGTGATGTAATAAAAAATTGTATGTTCATTTCTAATTTACAAAGACGAAGAGATAAGAGAAGATGTGAAATAATTAAATTAAAGAAAATAAGTAAATAAAAATAATACTCCAGAAATTCAGATAGAAAAATAAAATAATGAGTTGTCTCATATACACAAATTCAAATAAAACAACAATTAACACAAATTGATAATCTATCAATTTAACATATAATCAATTGAATTCATAAATATAATTCAAGAATTAAAGCCATAAATAGAAATAAAATTTCTAATAAATTTTAATTTGCATAAATAAAATTGAAACTTTTGCAACACGTAAAAGTAAGAAAATAAAAATATATATTAAAAAATATACATGAATAGAATAAAAGTACAAGATAAATTGATTCTTCAAATTTTCTTCAATCTTCAATCCTTTTAAGCTAGCTCGTATCTTCTAAAGGTGAAAATGATACGTTTATGTATAGGGGAAAAGACGTGGAAGTATGAAATTCGGATGTGGGCTCAAATAGACTATATGTGTGGGCTCCGCTCAAATGGACTATCTTGTATTGTTATCCTTTTAAATCTCTTGTTACTCATTAAATGAGTGATATATATGTGAAGGAAAAATTCAATCTTCCCTGTTAAGGTAGATACTTTTCTTTCAGTATATATATTTTTATTATATTATGCATATAAATCATTCAATGATGAATAATAGAAGACCTAATACTAAAATGTATTAGGAGAACATACCGCTTATATGTCAAGTGGCCCAGCGGTCTGAAAAGAAACCAACGACTTGAAGGTTGTCATTGACTTGACTCTAAGAAATCTACTTAACACACATTTTTCCATTTATTTCTAGCCACACCATCTGAAAAGAAATTATTAAATCCACATTAATTGAACATAACAGCATAAGTGACACGCATATTTTCTACGTGTGCACGCATACAATCATATATGTATTAATTTTTATTTAATAATATATATATATATATATATATATATATATTACTTAATAAATTTATAATTTTTTATATTTATTTTTTATTGAAAAATTAATAGAAAATTCAATTAAAATACGCTAATAAAGCATATAAGTTCGCATTTATTAATGCATATATTTTTATTTATTAGTATATAAATTCTAAATGTAGATGTACACATTTGAATTAATGCACCTCTATGGTGCACATGAGAAATTATCTTTTAGTTAGTTATGTTATGTTATCATGGAAATTAATCGACTTAATAGATTTAACCTTAAAACATAACTAATCTTCGTGCTCCATGGTCTAGAATGGAGAGAAGAGTTATATTACATAGGTTTAATCCAACCAAATCACACGTAGGCCTCAAAATTATAACTATTAAACCCGTATTAGAAAAGTGATCTCACACACATACATTATCATTTATTACTGAAATATCAAATTATATAAAAAGAAAATCAACAAAATTAAAAAAAAAAATCTTTTTTCTAAACTAAGCTGAAAGTAAGCACACATCGTTCTTCAGGACGGAGTATAAAAAGTTTCACATATGCTCCCTCCATTCTGGGTATTCTTACACACATGCACGTACGTGGGATTGCGGATTAAGAAGAGTTGCTTTTTATGTACTCCATCCGTCCCGATCAAACTGCATCGTTTGACTGCATAAAGCTCTCACAAAAGTTACAGTAAACGAAGACGTCTCATAATAAATAAAGTTATTAAGATTTATAAATAAATTGAGTTACTTTTATTATTAATGGAACATGCAAAAATATGAAGACGTCTCAAAATAAAAGAGTATGCAAAAATACCCCGGACGGAAGGAGTATATATTAATTGAGACACTTAGTTGTGAGACATGTTATACATAGAGAGTCAAGCAGGTCAAATTTGTATATTAATTTCATTCATCAAATACTCCCACATCCGCTATTAACGTATCCATTTGCTTTTTTGCACGTGGATTAATGCGTATTATTATTTTATATAAAGTGAGTAGTTGTATGGGCCCTTTTACTAATAATAGAAAATGCATACCTTTATAATGGACGACCAAAATGACAAAATGAGTACCTTATCAGTGGACGGAGGGAATAGTAATCTATTCATTGATCTACACTAGTCAACTCCATAATTATAGGAACTTACTTTTTTTCAGTTTGTTGATGCTAACATATATGAACAAACATGAATTCTTACGGTTGTGAATAAAGTTCACCACATAAATAAATATAGGGTCACTAGTTAGCAGGAATAAAATATATTTCAATATTATTATATGACGTCAAAAATTTATTTTTGGATAAAAAATTATTTTTCTATTGCCCAACCTACCCATATTAACACTAATGTACAAAATATACTTTAAAGGCATATTATAATTATCCTTACAATCTCTACTTAAATCTATCACCAATTTTGACATGATCAGCTTGTAGTTTTTGTAAATTTCTCCCACCGAATCCATTCATAAATTTCTTCAAAAATAGATCTGATTATGGGCCTCTCTTCAGAATTAATTTTCAAAATTGCCAGTAAAAATTGCTTTACGCTATCATATGCCTAAATGATCACACATCTCTTATACTTGTTCTTGATGGTGATCGGATCTTATGGGCTACGTAATCCGTTCGGGTTCCATGCAAATCTGACACAGCGAAATGAATAGAAAGTATTACCTTTCATGTAAATCTTTTTGAACAGCTGCAGAAACGACCTTACAATCTTTTGTTGTATTCCTATGCCTTACGATTTAGTAGGCGACGATCCTCCAGGCAATCTCAATCCGCAGTCTCTCTCTACCTCACGATTTTAGGCGTGTAATTAGGGTTTTGAAACTATTGAGATGACTTATATATAGGCTACAATAGGGATCAGGAGGAGAAATTAGGGTTGAGCCTCCCATTGGACTTAAACATCCAAGTTTAGCCCAAAACTTATAATTAAACCCAATAATAATAATTCAGTCTACTAAAGAATTATTATTTCACAGTTCCTAATCCCAAATTATGTTATGTGCTCCTTATTATGAGTCTGTTTATCTCCCTGTATTTAAGATATACAATACACATTAATAAAATGAGTTACTGACAACTCAATTAATTAATCTCTAATCCAAAAATAGTACCACTCAATCTTATTATCATTACGGAACAAATCCAATTATAAGGTTTATATGATAATTCTTATGAGCTTCTCAAGGGGGCATCATTAGCCTAAATAATTAGGACACTGATGAGACTAGAAATTCACGGCTTTTAAGTCTCACAACACATCATTTTTGTTAGAATATGGCCAGAATTTCGTGTAAGATTGCGTAATTTTTATTCTTGCATGATTAAGGTGCTACTAATGTGTTTTGTTGAGTTTTGAAGGTTAAAATAGGTCAAAATAAAGTAGAATCGAAGACAAGTGAGAAACAAGTCGGAGAAGGGCCAACACGAGTTGCAAAACACAACACGATTTTGATAACACGAATCATGTTGAGGTCCGGAAAAGGCCAAGTTTCGGATTAGTCCAATAAGACTTGACAGACCATGACAAAACTTGCCAACACTAGTCGTGTTAGGTTTGTACCAAGTCGTGTTGAAGGTCATGTTGGGCAGAGTAGGCTAGAAGGTTTAGAACGGACCTTACACGAGTTGACAGGCGGTGACTCAACGTGTCAACACGAGTCGTGTTGGGATCCATAAGTAATTTAGTTTTAGAGCATCGCAACTCGACTAGACAGGCGGCAACACAGTTTATCAACACGACTTGTGTTGGGTTTACACGAGTTACACTTTAGAAAATACGAGTCGTGTTGCCAACTCATGTTGGGTATGATCAAGTCGGGTTGCGTCTTTTTGGGCCAGAAATTGGGATTTACACCTTCCAGTGCATGAAAACGTGTTTTAAAACCAGTTGAGTCAGATTCAAGGGCCAAGGTATAAAAGAGGATCAAGACACATAAGTTGAAGAGGATTGATCATTCACCAAGAGAACCCATCGTGAATCACTTCACGCGACATCATCCATACCCACACACATCAGATCTTCCATTCCATTCATCCATCCCATCTTCCGTCGGTCCTGAAGGAGATTCAAGTGCAGTTGAGAGAGATCAAACAATCGAAGAGACGGAGAAGGAACGTAAATCTACGGTGACGCTAGGGTTTAGTGTCTTTCTTCTTTACTCTTCCTTTTTCGTGACTTTTAGTATGAACTCTATAGCCATGAGTCTTGCTTGTAACCTCATGGACTAATTCCTTTTACAGTTATAGGGTTTGAAGGATATATTAATTATTTTGTGTGGGTCCTATTTAATAAAAAGGGAATGCAATTCTTGTATTGGGACGGATAAAAATGACAAAATGTTGTGGGTCGACGAATGAAGTATTTTTTTATTTGCAATTATAAATTAATTTTCAATTCTATTTTTAAAGTAATGTTATAATAATTTATTATTTTATTTAATATAAATTTTTTAATGCGTTAACTTAAAAATTATTTACGCCAGGTTGCTAAAGTTGTGTTAACGTTATACTATATTTTTTTAGTTTAAACATTAATAAAAATTTATCTAATTAACAAATATAATGATATTGTTTATATTATTCATGTTTACTTTTTTAATGTTTATTTAATTAGTGATATTTATAATCATGGTAAATTTTAAAAAATATTTAGATATATGAATTAATTAAAAAAAAATTATTTATGTTAGTTAAATTAGCTATTCTTATTTTTTTATTTATTAAATAATATATATAATATTTTATTAAATATTATCCTTTTGGGCTTGTCACGAAATGACAGGGGTGGGTAGGAAAAAAAAAAGTGGATTTATGAAAATTGGGAAAAGTAAACACTTATGGGACATGTGGCGACTTGGAGGTCGTGATTTTTATTATCCTACCAACATTTCCTTTGATTTCTAGCGACATCTGAAAAGATAATTCTACAATTATAAAATCAAACATTGCTAACTGCAGTGAACTTGGCCCAGAGGTATGCCGTATGCAGAAAGAAACCGGGGCGGCTTGAGATTGTGGGGCTTTGGGCGAAACAATAAAAGAGACCTAATTAAAAAAAAAAAAGTTAATAAATCAAACATGAACTCAACCAATTGTGACGCCTTAAAATAA
Source organism: Pogostemon cablin (assembly GCA_023678885.1). NCBI lineage: Eukaryota > Viridiplantae > Streptophyta > Magnoliopsida > Lamiales > Lamiaceae > Pogostemon > Pogostemon cablin. The sequence goes on along the minus strand of CM042953.1, from coordinate 15,047,872 downwards.
TAAAATTTTACTTATAACTCTTACTCCCCATTCCATATCAAGTTTGATCTTTACTATTCCAAGTTGTTTAAAAAATGTATATTTTTGAGCTTTTCAACTCTTCTTTTTTGAGAGTAAAATTATACATTTAGATAATTAATCATTTGAGATTAACTTTGGGTTTCAAGTCAATCTCAAATATGTTGAACAAAACAATTTTTTTTTTTCAAAATAATAGAAAAATACTAACCATCCATCGTAAAGGTATTCGTTTGTTTTTTGTACGTAGATTAAGGAGTATTATTATTTTATATAAAGTGAGTAGTTGTATTGGTGAATAGTGGGCCATGTATGTACCTTTTTAATAAAAAAAAAATGGATACTTTAAGATTGAGCGGACCAAAATAGCAAAATAAATACCTTTATGATGGACGGAGGTAGTACATAATAAAAAAATTAACATAAATACATACATATAGAAATTTGTTGGCAACATAATATAAACATGAGTTAGATTCATTTTATACCTGTAACTAAGAGAAAGTTCGATTTTTGCCTAAAAAAGATAAATAGTTTAATTTTATTCAATAACTAACGAATTTTTTCAGTTTTATCTAATTTTTGCCGAAAAACGCGAATTTCGCCAAAAAGGGGCTTTCCAGCAAAATTGGTCGAAATTTGAACAAATCCATGAGTTGTGGGATAAAATTGAACCATTTATCTTTTTTGGATATAAATCAAATTTTGTTTTAGTTACGGGGCAAAAAGTGAATTTAACTCAATTTTTGTAGATTATTGTATTTTCATATTTCTAAGCATTTATATAATGTGAAAACATGCTACCCATATATATTTCAATTTTTCATTGCTATGTTGACCATTATAATGACATAAAAATACTACTATTTTTAGGTTGTTTTTAGATTTCGTAGAAAAATCCTTAAGCCTTTACAATTATATAGATTTTCGTATTTTCATATTTCTAAGCATTTATATAATGTGAAAAAATTCTACCCACCTACATTTCCATTTTTATTACTATTTTGGCCATTATAATGATATAAAAATAATTTTTTTTGGCAGTTTTTGGATTTTATAGAAAAATCCTTATGCCATTATAATTTTGTAGATTCTCGTATTTTCATGATTACAAGCATTTATATAACAAGGACTTACCCACCGTGCGTTACACGGGTAGAAAATTTTGCAATATTGCATACTTACATAAATTAATAATATAATTATTTTATTTCTTATTGTGAAAATCTATATAATTGTAAAGGCTTACGGATTTTTCTATGAAATCCAAAAATAACCTAAAAAGAGTAGTACTTTTATGTTATTATAATGGTCAAAATAGCATTAAAAAATTGAAATATATATGGGTAGCATGTTTTCAGATTATATAAATGTTAAGAAACATGAAAATACAAGAATTCAAAAAAATTTAGTTAAATTCACTTTTTGCCCCGTAACTAAGACAAAATTCTATTTCTATTCCAAAAAAGATAAATAGTTCATTTTTGTTCCATAACTCACGGATTTATTCAATTTTGACCAATTTTGCCGGAAAGCTTCAAAGTGAAGCCTCGCGTGCGCACCACGTGGGGCTTTCCGGCGAAATTCACATTTTCCGGCGAAAATTAGGAGAAATTGAAAAAAATCGTTAGTTACAGGACAAAATTGAACCGTTTATCTTTTTTGGGGTAAAAATCGAAATTTCTCTTAATTATAGGGCATAAAATGAATTTAACTCATACAAACATACATACAGGAATTTATATCCGGGATATTAAAAAAATTAATTACAGAAATTCCTTCAATTTTTTTTTCTTGAACCAGCAACCTCAAATTTCTTCATTATCATTGGTCAATTCCCTTCAAAATAAGTTGTCTCATCATCCAAAATCCCCTCCAAAAAAGTTGAATGTTTCCCTCTAATTGCATCTCACTTACCCATTTTCAAAATTTTGTAATTCCCTCACATTAAACACAATAAATATAGTGTTAGTAATTAAAATCAAACATTAATGTACCTGCAACAAATCCAACTCAATCTTTTCATACCCACGAGAAACTCCATTGGGCAGTTTCTTATGTGCAACAATACTGATGGTAAAATTAATCATGGGAAGGCAAATGAGGCAACAAAAAAGTATGGAGATACAAAAAGAACCATCTTCAGCATATGGATAGGTGTATAGAAATAGTTGGCTCTACGTTAGTGATGAGCGAAAAAATTGCGAGAAAATATGATTTATTTTTAGCTAATCTTTATAGAATTAAGATTGCTTTTAGTGCACGTGATTAATTTCTTTAATTCCATGTTTTTATGGAGGAGGATTCTCTTTTTGGAATTAGCAGAATTTATACTTGAAATGAGCTTCTTTAATCAATTACGAAGACATGAGAAAATACGGAGCTTGATTCGAAGTTGAAATGAGCAAAAACAGGTAAAAACGGAAAGGGCGTGCAATCTGAAATTTCAACTTAAATTTTCGTGACCCATTGTGCATTTTCATTTATTAGTCAGCCCAATTGCTATAATGTGAGCCCATTGCATTATTGGGCTGAGAGCATGAAGTGAGGTGGAAGCATTTTCAATTTCCATTGGCTGCCATTACATTATTTGATTAATTTCTTGGTGGAAGTAATTGGTTCTCCAAGAAGCAGGTGTGAAAAATGTTCCACCCACCAGATTTCCAATCTGGCTTGCGCATGATTCAGGCCCATATTGAAATAAATCAACCCATGAAATTTATATGTCTAGAAAAGCCCATCAAATAAAAGGAGAAGGGGGCTTGTGATAACAGTAGCCAAGAATTGGAGGACATTGCCCAATCATCATTCCAGCTGATTTCATTACACCATTCCTCATTTTCCCTTTTTTCTAAATTCACCCATCCATCTATTGCCACCAACTTAATTCATTAAAAGTAAGAGCTCGTACCCTCGAAGACACACCGTGCCCCTATGTGAATACAACCCTCCCCCTTCATATTTTATTTAAACCTATGTATTGCTAGGGGGAAAAAATTACATTTGGTCCTATAAGAATTCATTCAGTTCAATTATAGTCCCGTAGGAATACACTGGTCCCATAGCTAGCGGTTTTGGTCTCATAAGAATATTATAATCATAATTTTTGAAAATTTTCATCCCAAATTAACTTATATTATTATAAACTATCAGATTTATATTATTTTCTATCTTTCAAAATAGACTTAGTCCATTTTGGTCTTGTTAATGGTTCGAAATATTTCGTCAACTATTAACAGATTTTGATGAAAAATTCCTATGAGACTAAATCTGCCAGTTTTGAAACCTTTTTGGCATTGAGAAATTCTTACGGGACTAAATCTAAAATTATCTGTGACACCCGAGCTTCTCACTACTCATGTGCCAATATAATTTAATTTGTGTTATGTGCATTTTATAATTATATGATAATTATGTGGCAATTATGTGACAATTGTTTCTACATTTTATTTATCTTTACATTTTATTTGAGACATCTGTGATAAAAATGGTGACAATATGTGAATATATGTGTGCATAAATATTTATGTGCATTAATTTGGATACATATAATTAATATTTTATATGTATAAATATATTATTTAATTATTAAGTATCACACGTGATCTCGTAATAATAATAGTGGTAAGAAAGTGTACATGTATGTGTATTAATTTGTAAATGTATCATATCTTAGTTATTAAGTATTGTACGTAAATCAAGAATGAATAATAATAATAATAGTATTTACTATTAATAGTAATTAATAATAATAATAAATTTATGTCACTTATGTGGTAATTAGGGAGGCACGAGTCACTTGATTAATATGTACACGTTAATAATTAATTTTGATTAAAAAAATAATAAAAAATAAGGGAGATAAATATGGTATTGGAGTTAACCGACTCCAACCCCTAACTTCTATCTATATATATTTGAACCCTTTTTGAGAAATAGGGAATATGGTGATAACCCCATTTGGAAAGAACAGTGTGCGAAGAAAAAAGAGAGAGAGAGAGAGAGAGGGGGAGAAGGCGTGCCGGAACGGGAAGGAAGAGGAGATTAGTTATAGTTCTACACGAGGTCTATACTATTATCACTATTTGGAGTCCAGGTAAGTAGAAGTCTAACTACAATGCATAAACATATTGTATGTGAATTATTTGTGATTAATATGTGATAATTATATCATGAATTATTTGTGATTAGTTTAATTACGTTATGAATTATTTGAGGTTAATTGGTGATACAACTTGTGGATCCATGTGATTTGAAATAATATCATTGTCCTATGTAGATCTATGTGATAAGAAACTGTTGAAAATATATTTGTATGATTTGAAAAGATATTGGTTATAAGGATCTGTGTGATCTGAGATGAACTTGTTATTCCAAAAAGGGATCCGTGTGATCCAAGGTGAAGTGGTTATTCTATAATTGGATTTATGTGATTGAGGTGAAGTTGTTATTCCAGAAGTGGAGTTGTGTGATTTGAAGTTAAGTTGTTACTTTATTGTGATTAAATGTTGACATTGATGTCGTAAATGGTTTATGATGCATATTTAATTGCCCTGGTTGCATACCATGCATAATCATAAAAAGTATTTTCCTCAAAATTAATAAGATATTAATGGTGTGTGCGGCCACTGTATATGCATTTCTGTCAAGGTTCGAAAAAATTATTCCCGACACTTTATTCTGAATTCGGAAAAATCTTTCCCATTACTTTATTCGGGGGTTCGGAAAAATCGCCCCCAACACTCTGCTAGAGTTTGGAAAAATCGTTCTCGGTGATGAATATTTTCTCATCACACAAAATTAATCCTCAAGTATAAGGATATCAATTGTAGTCTCGATAGACGACCAAGTAATTATCGAACCCTAGGGACGGATTATTATCAATTCAATTATATTCTAGTCAACTAAGATTATGTTGGTAAATTTGAGTTGGTTTGATTATGAAACTAAATAACATAAATTGAAATAGCAAAGTAATTAAGCAAGTAATAGAAAAATTTCGGTGGTGATCAAGTAAGTAAGACAGTAGTTCTTCAGGTAATCCAGTTTTATTTATTAATTTCTTTTCCATATGTTGATGTCCGACTCTACCTTGTGGTTCATGGACGCATCAGTAAACCATGCAAGCGTACTCTATAGACTCAAGTAAGCAAGCATATGACACGTGTGAATATCCCCAGAGCAAGTCATATACTTCACCCCCCTTTCTAGGTAATATCATAATCAATTATTTCCCGTACACTTAGTACTCTAACCCGATTTGATCTCCATTTTTAGGTACTATAAGGTTATACTCTTTATCCTACTTATTAACCCGAATATGATTCAATTAACAAGTATCTATATATGACAGTTCTAATAAGACTTCGAAATCACTTCACTTAGAATTATAACATACAATCCTGCTCAGCGGTGAACGCACTCAATCAATTACCAAGAGATGTATTCAGACTCTACAAAACAGTTAATGATGCACAAAATGACCGTGAGTATGAATTGAAAACGCACAATCTTATATAAAATAAACCACAAGTAGTGTTGTACGGAGTTAACACATGGAAATTCGATTAACTCATAAAATTTCATAACCCTAGAACTACCAAGGTGAGGTAATTCTAGCCCATGATTGATCTAGGAACAATCATGGCTAGTTGGTATGATCTTACTTGACTCGCCAGACGAACCTCTCTCACGACCCCTTCGGATGATGGTAAGGTATGGTGGATGAAGGAGAATGTATGTTGTCTTGTGTTGTGCCTCTCTTCCTGCGAAAGCTCTTCTTTTATACACATAGGACCTCCTTATGGGCTTAGAATTAGCCTTTGCTTGAAGGACACGTCAAATTTGGTAAAAGACATCCGGAATAACCATAAATAGCATTAGCGACACGTCGTTTGACCAAGGCATACTGGTCGAACAAGGCCTCCAACTCGAGCAAGATCTCTGGACGATTTTGGCATTCTGCTCGACCAAACCGCTCTTGCTCGACCACATTGATGCTTGGTCGAGCAAGCCCTTCAAGTCGAACGAGCTCACTGTAAGTTTTGTCCACTTTGTTCGACTTCTTCTCATTTGCTCGACCAAGCCGATGCTGGTCGAGCAACACTTTCAAGTCGAGCTACTTCTCTGGACGAGTTTCGGCAATCTGCTCGACTTGTCACCCTCTGTTCGACCAAACTGATGTTGGTCGAATAGGCTATCTTGGTCGAACAACACTCTAATCTCGCATCCAAAATCATGTCTTCCAATTCTGAGCCTTTTTCACTTATTTTCCTATACAAATATGCTCAAATAGCCCTTGTATCCTCTGATTCGTGACTTTCCCTATAAACGTACCGATTCATCTCAATAAAAGACTAAATTGTACTCTATTTCCATGCAAATCAGAGCCCAAAACATGTGAATTTACACTCTCATCACTCGGCACTATATTTGGGATTCGAAAAAATTATCCCCATTGAGCTCATTTGGGTGCTTATCATAAGTGTGTCGTGGGAATCCGGCAACGTGAACAGTTTTCAAAATAAAAGAGACCAACTAGAAAGACAAGAAAATAGGCGATAGAAAACTAAATGCATTTTCATGCACTGACATGCATGATTTCTACTTACTGAGATTTTGTTTCACTAGTTTATGCATTGTAGGTGAGCCTGTTGATGATTGAGTTTTGTGATGTGACTGGGCAAGCTGTGAAGCTCCTTCAGGGTTTTGAGCGGATGTACATAGATGACGACCTGTTGGGCTAGGCCGTGAATTTATTTTGTTTCTGCTGATATTTTGTTATATCATGTAATAAGTATTATCATGAGTTTGTCTGGATTGATGTGGTGTTAGAAACTGATTATGTATGTTTAAACTATGGTTTTATATATATTATGAGGAAAAAAATATATGCAGTTTTTATAATGATGATGTTTATGTTAATTAGTATTTGAATTATAAGTTATGTAAGTTGGGTCGTGTCAGAGTGGTATCAGAGTACGGTTTGGGTCCTGCAGACTGTCTATGTACATAAGCTCATTCCTTGGGAGTGTAGCCTTGCGTGTAAGTGTTATTTTCATTCTATGTTGTTATATGTTTTATAAATTATATTGGTCATTTGGTGTAGGACTTGTAGTTAGTAGACAAAATGGTAAGGACTACAGGTGAAAGTTCTGAAGGTGATAGGGCTGCTGAGCAAGCAGCACCTACTGAAGGAAACAATCGGGATGCAATGATTAATCGACTGATGGAACTTGTAGAGCGCCAGTCCCAACAGATACAATAATTGATTCAGCAGAGAGATGTGGGTGGACAACCAGAGGGTAATGCTAATCAAGATAGACGTCAAGTAGAACGTGTGGAAATGGTTTGTGAGAGGTTTCGAAAGTTGAGCCCTCTGATATTTGAGGATGCAGCAGACCCCACAGAGGCGGAGGATTGGTTACGCACGATGGAAAATATATTTCAATACAGTAGAATTTCAGATGGGGACAGAGTGTTGTGTGCTTCTTTCATGTTACGAGGAAGTGCAGGCCACTGGTGGGATACAATTAAAAGTATCGAGGATGTCACGACTATGACTTGGGAAAGGTTTAAGGAGCTTTTTAGAAATAAGTATTTTACAGCACCAGCGAGAGCAATGAAGATGAATGAATTCATACAGTTGAAGTAGGGTGGTATGTCAGTCACATATTACCTTCGTAAGTTTGAGCAATTGTCGAGGTTTGCAGAATATATGGTGAGTACGGAGGCACTAAAAGTGGAGAGGTTCGTGGAAGGCTTAAGGCCTGAGCTTTTCAGAATGTGAGTATGGAGGGACTGCATGGAGCAACATATTCACAAGTCGCAGAAAGGGCCCAGATTGCTGAACAAGCGAAGATGAGGATCAGACAATCGAACACTATCAGACGTCAATTTCAGTAGAAACCAGTGCAGCAGTTTGGGAGAGATGATAGGAGGCCGATGCCATTTCAGAGGCCGAAATCAAATGTCCAAGTGGAGCAAGGACAGGGACATGGAGAACCAAACAAGCATCCCAAATTCGATCAGGGTAAAGTGCCACCAGCGCCGCCTGCTTGTTCACGTTTTTACGTGTCCCCAAGTATAGAAAATTTATTGTAACTCAGCGTGTGACCAAGTAAAAATATCAAACCCAAGGGATTAGAATTAAACAAGATACACACTAACTAACTGTTACCACTAATAATTAAGACATAAAAACTTTTTGTAAATTGGAATTAATACCTAATATTGCAGAAAATAAATACTAAATAAAATAAATAAATAGAAGCCACACTCAATCACAGGTGTTTTAAGAGACAAGAACACGATAGCTTTAGGAAAATTCAATTTATCATGTGAAATAAGATAAATAGACAAGTGAATCAAATCATGCAGAATTTTATATGAATGATCACTTAAGCATGCTAAACCACTCATAGATAAGTGAGATTTAACAATTTTAAAGAAAATAAATTCCTAAGACCAAATTAATAAGATAATTCCCTATTCCCTTTATTTACTAAGGAACGTAAATACCCACAACCCCTTGTTCGCTCTCTAGGCGATTCACATGCAAAATTCCATATAGGCTAGTGCAAGAGATCTATCCTGTATAGATACTAAAGGAATTGGATTAAGGCTTCCTTACCATATTTCTCTTTAACAATAGTCATACAAAGATAATAAGGTATCCTATATTGATGGTCAAACAATTAAAGGCTATTTATTGGTCAATCCCCTTCAATTGTCACGAAATAACAAATATAATCATGGAACACATTCAAACTCAATCATACATCAATCAATAATAATATCATAAAAATTAAGAAACATGATTATACAAGTCTAAAATAAAATGTCAATAAGGAATAAATATTTTGCAAAAATTATCATCATAGATGTCTAAAATCTCAAATCAACATGATAAACTTTCAAACCCTAAAACTATAAAGAGGAAACTAGCCCATGGTATTACAAGCAACAACCATGTCTATGAAAAGAAACTTAACCATGAGTCTATAAATCAATAATAAGAAATTAAAGAAGGAAGAAAAACTCTTGTCTGGAATAATTCTCCGTCTTCTTTTTCCATCTTGATGATCCTCCTCCGTTCTCCTTCTCAAGTAGCAAACACTGTGACTGAGTGTGTGGGATGATGGATGAAAGGTGGGTGAAGGGTAGAAGGTGAAAGGCGGATATGGTGGATTAGGGTTTAAAACCCTAGGTGATGTGGTGTAGATTATGCGGTTTCTCCACCCTTTATGTGGTGATGAGAATGGGTATATGTAGGTGTGAGAATTAAATAAAATAAGGAGTAGACCTTGAAAAATCATAAAAAATATAATTATGGAAGATATGGAGGGATATTAAATTAGAAAATAACTTAGCCATCAAGAAAATAGGAAATAGAGGGTAATTTTCGTGAATTTTCAGAATTCTCGGCGGTAGCTGCGCGACCTCACGGTTTTGAGCATAACTTCTTCATTCAAGCTTTGATTGAAGTGATTTTTTTACGCTCACGTGACCCTCTCTTCCGTAGCTTTCTAACCATGTATCACGTGACTAGTTTGGACTTCTACAGAAATACAGAAAAATTATAGAATATAGTCCTCTGTTTCCTTGACATCTTGCACAAATTCACGCTCCATTCCAACTTTGCACTTTTAATTCGTTTTTCACCTAAAAACACAAAATAACACTTCAAATGCACCAATATCTTAAATATATGAAAATGAACCATTTAGTGCTAAATATGAACATTAATCCCACAAAACGGTGTTAAATCGGACCCTAAAACATGCAGATTTTCACACTAAACAAACCTCCCAAACTTAAGATGTTGTTCGTCCCCGAACAACGAAATCGAACAAAGAAGAAAGAGTGTGTAAATAAAATGGAAAACAAAGGATATGAGTACTAGGCCATTCAACATATAATTGTCATTAACTCCAGTCATACAACTTTCATTACATGCAATAATTCATTCATAGCATACAAGTTAAGACAATTACTACCACTTACAATACTCCATCAACTTATTCTCACGGGAAGTATATCACTCGCACTCAAGTGTAGAAGATGTACACTTATAGGGTATGGTATTTACGCTCAAATTCAATTCAAGCGAATACGTAACCATAAGCTTGCCAAACGTCTCAAACTCTCCACCACTTAAAGTATGATTCGACAATGGGATCAAAAATGACTTTTATTTGGATGTAATGTTGGCTCTTTGGTAAAGGTAGGAAACGTATGGATAAAGTAACTCAATTAGTAGAGAATTAAAATGGAGATCTTTTGTATTGCAGATTTTTACACTTCAAGGCTATCCAGCTTCATGCTCTTCTAATTTTCTTTTTCTCTCATTTCCTTCAAGCTCCACATTCTTTTTTTTTTCCTTTCTTTTCTTTTTCTTTTCTCGAGGTACCAGTTTCGGGCACTACTCTAATATCTCGGGGTACCAATTTCGGGCACTACCCCTAAGCAATTTATTTTTCAGCTCATACTTTTCAACTCATTATCACTTGTACAGCTCCAAATATTTTATTCCTTCCAAACTCCATGAAAATAAATAACACACTTTGACATCATTTAATTCTCCACTAAATATAAGAATTTAAGGCTCAAATAAGATATTAAAGTGGCTATCTTCGTAGGTTACCAAAGATATAAGGCTTTTAGGCTCACAAGGGCTAACTACGGATATATAATTATTTGGTAGGAAATTATTTGGCAAAGTGACTCATAAAAATTAAAGATGGCCTAAAATCATCTCCCATTATCAAACATAACACGCGGTCTCAAGTAAGACAAGAGACAAGTTCTAGAATACACGCACAAGAACGATACTCACCAGAAAGAAATATCATGTGTTTATGTGCATGATCTAAAGGCTCAAAATCTCACATGGGTTTTTAACAAGTAACAGAGTACTCTTCATGGTAAGCAATATCTCACAAGTACACATAGAACTTAATACTACAATATAACTTAAGTACACTTCCTTCATCAATTTTAAGAGCATATGAATTCTAGTAGAAATCTAACAAATAAAATTAAACTACGCACATAACCAGAAACTCAAACCATAAGTACCTCAACTACTCAAGAATCAACACAATATCCCATAATAATTAAAATAAGGAATCGAATGCACCTGGTGTTTCTCCTCCACCTCTTGCAAGCTCCTCGAGTTATCCAACTCGGTCAGGCGTAGGCCTCAGATAGAACTCACTTCTCTTTCATCACCACTCAAACACAATTCATCAGTAAAATCATAGGAGAACTTAAAAAATTCAACCAAAAATAAAATCAAACTAAATCTAGGAAAAATAAACAAGACAAGCACAAGACCCTTGGAAAGTAAAAAAAAATTCGAAATATTGAAATAAATTCCGAAAATTCTAAAAAAATCAATCTCCAAGCATCACACACAAGTGAAGAAAACTTACCTCGGTACTTCAAGACATTGGGATGCACGTCCACCCCCCAAACTTAGTTCAAACTAAGTGAGAAACTAAGTTTGTAAAAAGTGAATACCATAGACGAAGAAGCACCTAATAAAATTTCCTACACCAAACAAACACATAAAAGCAATAAAAAAATTCCTAACTAAAAGTAATAACAAATAATTTAGTGGTCTCCTATTTAAACAATCTAATCCCCGGCAACGGCGCCATTTGCTTGTTCAGCTTTTTGCGTGTCCCTAAGTGTCGGGAATCAATTATAGCTCAGCGTGTGATCAAGTAAAAATATCGAACCAAAGGAATTAGAATTAAACAAGATACACACTAACTAACTGTTACCACTAATAATTAAGACATAAAAACATTTTGTGAATTGGAAATAATAACTAATATTGCAGAAAACAAATACTAAATAAAATAAATAAATAGAAGCCACACTCAATCACAGGTGTTTCAAGAGACAAGAACACGATAGTTTTAGAAAAATCCAATTTATCATGTGAAATAAGACAAATAGACAAGTGAATCAAATCATGCAGAATTTTATAGGAATTATCACTTAAGCATGCTAAACCACTCATAGACAAGTGAGATTTAATAATTTTAAAGAACATAAATTCCTAGGACCAAATTAATAAGATAATTCCCTATCCCCTTTAGGTACTAAGGAACTTAAATACCGACAACCCCTTGTTTGCTTTCTAGGCGATTCACATGCAAAATTCCATATAGACTAGTGCAAGAGATCTATCCTGTATAGGTACTAAAGGAATTGGATTAAGTCTTCCTTATCATATTTCTCTTTAACAATAGTCATACAAAGATAATAAGGTATCCTATATTGATGGTCAAACAATCAAAGGCTATATATTGGTCAATTCCCTTCAATTGTCACGAAATAACAAATATAATCATGAAACACATTCAAAGTACTCAATCATACATCATTCAATGATAATATCATAAAAATTAAGAAACATGATTATATAAGTCTAAAATAAAATGTCAATAAGGAATAAATATTTTCCAAAAATTATCATCATAGATGTCTAAAATCTCAAATCAACATGATAAACTTTCAAACCCTAAAACTATAAAGAGGAAACTAGCCCATGGTATTACAAGCAACAACCATGTCTATGAAAAGAAAATTACCCATGAGTCTATAAATCAACAATAAGAAATTAAAGAAGGAAGAAAAACTCTTGTCCGGAATAATTCTCCGTCTCCTTTTTCGGTCTTGATGATCCTCCTCCGTTCTCCTTCTCAAGTAGCAAACACCGTGACTGAGTGTGTGGGATAATGGATGAAAGGTGGGTGAAGGGTAGAAGGTGAAAGGTGGATATGGTGGATTAGGGTTTAAAACCCTAGGTGATGTAGTGGTGGTAGATTATGTGGTTTCTCCACCCTTTATGTGGTGATGAGAATGAGTATATGTAGGTGTGAGAATTGAATAAAATAAGGAGTAGACCTTGAAAAATCATAAAAAATATAATTATGGAAGATATGGAGGGATATTAAATTAGGAAATAACTTAGCCACCAAGAAAATAGGAAATAGAGGGTAATTTTCGTGAATTTTTGAAATTCTCGCCGGTAGCTGCGCGACCTCATGGTTTTTAGGATAACTTCTTCATCCGAGCTTTGATTGAAGTAATTTTTATGCTCACGTGACCCTCTCTTCCGTAGATTTTTTACCATATATCACACAACTAGTTTGGACTTCTACAGAAATATAGAAAAATTATAGAATGTAGTCCTCTGTTTCCTTGACATCTTGCACAAATTCACGCTCCATTCCAACTTTGCAATTTTAATCCATTTTTCACCTAAAAATATGAAATAATACTTCAAATGCACCAATATCTTAAATATATAAAAATGAACCATTTAGTGATAAAATATGAATATTAATCCTACAAAATGGTGCTAAATCGGACCCTAAAACATGTAGATTTTCACACTAAACACCACCACTGCCCATATGTCCTAATTGTCTTAGATCACATGGTGGGAAATGTCACATTCTTCCGAAAACATGTTTCACATACAGGGAGAAAGGACATGTGACTACTACTTGTCCTAAGAAAGGGAAGCAAGGACAGCAGGGGAAAGTTCCAGCAAGAGTTTACACTTTGACGCGGGAGGAAGCAGATGCGAATCCTTCAGTTGTCACGGGTAAGTTTTCTATTTTTGGCACTTCTACATATTTGCTATTTGATTTTGGAGTAACACATTCATTTGTATCCACTGAGTATGTGATCAAGTTGGGTGGTGCATCTAACTTGATAGAAGCTAATTATGAGGTGATGATACCTTCTGGTGAGTAAAAGCAAACCAATCAACTTCTTCGAGGTTGTGTTATTCCTATTGAAGGAAGACAACTCCTCGCTGATTTGATTGTGTTAAGTATGAATGATTATGATATCATATTTGGCATGGATTGGCTATCAAAGTACGATGCTACAATAGATTGTCAGAAGAAGAGTATCACTTTTCAGCCATTGGGGGGAGAATCATTCACTTTTTTTGGGATCAAGAAGAACTTCAAATTTCCTATTATATCAGCAGCAAAAGCACAGCGGTTGTTGGAAAGTGGTTGTGAGGGTTATTTGGTGAGTGTGATGAATATTGAGGGACAATAGTGTCCAGTTCTCGGTGATATACCAGTAGTTTGGGAATACCCGGAGGTGTTTCCAGAGGATATTCCAGGGTTGCCACCAGACCGGGAAATTAAGTTTGTTATTGAGCTGCAACCAGGAACTGCTCCTATATCTAAAGCACCATATAGAATGACACCAGCTGAACTGAAGGAATTGAAGATACAGTTGCAAGAGTTGCTAGACAAAGGATTCATCCAACCTAGTTTCTCACCTTGGGAAGCACCAGTTCTTTTCGTTCGTAAGAAGGATGACACATTGAGAATGTGCATCGATTATCGGGAGATCAACAAAGTTACCTTTAAAAATAAGTATATATTGCCTCGCATTGATGATCTGTTCGATCAACTACAGGGTGCAACTATCTTTTCGAAGATTGATTTAAGATAGGGGTATCATCAGTTGAAAATAAAGGAGGAGGATATTCTGAAGACCGCATTCAGTACAAGGTACAAGCACTATGAATTCTTAGTGATGTCGTTTGGTTTGACGAATGCTCCAGCAGCATTTATAGATTTGATGAATAGAGTATTTCAGGAATTCCTTAATAAGTTTGTGATTGTGTTTATCGATGACATTCTGATTTACTCTAAGAATAAGGAGGATCATGTGGTGCACTTAAGAAATGTGTTGCAAATTCTGAAAGAGAAGCAGTTGTATGCAAATTTCAAGAAGTGTGAATTCTGGTTAGACCAAGTTGTTTTCTTGGGATACATGGTATTAGGAGAAGGAATTTCGGTGGACCCAAGCAAAGTTAACGCAATCCATGATTGGCCACAACCCTCAAATGTCACTGAGGTTCGTAGCTTTCTTGGATTGGCGGGATATTATCAAAGGTTTGTTGAAGGATTTTCTAAGATCGCTTCACCATTAACACAATTGACCAGGTAGAATGTGAGGTTCACATGGATGGAGGCATATGAACAAAGTTTTCAAGAATTGAAGAGACGATTAATATCAGCACCTATCTTAATTATTCCTATGGAGACAGGAAGCTTTAAGGTTTACAGTGATGCATCAAAGAATGGTCTTGGATGTGTACTGATGCAGAATGGAAAAGTGATAGCGTATGCATCCAGACAGTTAAGGGAGTACGAGAAGAACTACCCTACCCATGATTTGGAGTTAGCCGCAGTGGAGTTTGCACTCAAGATTTGGAGGCATTATCTATATGGGGAACGTTGTGAAATCTATACTGATCATAAGAGTTTAAGTACTTCTTCACTCAGAAAGAGTTGAACATGAGGCAGAGAAGATGTTTGGAGCTTGTGAAAGACTACGACTGTGTTATAAATTATCATCCGTATAATGTCTTGCCTCAACTTTTAAAAGCCCAAAATAATTTATTTATCTTTGGCCCAAACCTTATAATATATCAGCCCCAAACTAGAATTTGTTTTTAGAGCCCAAAATCTATTTAATTATTATTAGCCCAACTAGAATTTGCTTTTAGAGCCCAAAATCTATATATTTATTTTTGGCCCAAAGTCTAACTCACTTAAATGGGTTAATCTATTAATAAGCCCAGCCCATCAATAGCCCCAACAATATATGTCAAAAATAGAATAAAAAGGAGAAAGGAATATAAGAAATAAGAAAGGGCTTCTAGAACATCCAAGAGGGGGAAAGAAGAGAAAGGAAGAGGAGAAACCCTTGTGATCAAATTCTCCCATACAACTCTCATTTTAGTTGGTGTATAAGTGTGTTAAGGTAAGTAATATGTCAATTAAGCTTCCTTTCTCCATGATTTTGTGATTTTGTTGGGTTTCTTCCTAGTAAAGGGAAATTCGTATGCTTCTGTTCGACCTACTTTCGACATAGCTATTGATCTTAGAAAGTTGCAAACTTAATTTCTATACGTAGCTGGATTCGTTAGTTTCCGTAGCCACTTGAAACACCTCAATCCGATTTTTCTACAATTAGTTATGAATTTTTTCGTAAACTGCCTCTAGGTGATTCGCAGCCACTGTCCGAACTGATTTTGGAATATCTATTGCCCTCAGAAATTTGCAAACTCAATTTCTGTATGTAGCTGAGTTTGTTAGCTTTCCGTAGCCACTTGAAACGCCTCAATCTGAGTTATATACAATTAGTTATGATTTTTTTCGTGAACTGCCGCAGGCTGGAAAATTCAGAATTTGTTATGTCAAATTCAAATTTATTTCCTATCATTTCGTTTGAGAAATGATATGAACCGGGTTATGTGAGACTCGGAGTTGGTGTTGAGGAGTTACGAGCTGCCCTTTATTTTATATCAACTCCTATGTATATTGATTTGTATTCATTTGCTTATCTACTTTTTAGGTAAAGATCAATCGTCGAAGGGCAAGGGTATAACTTCAGATTTCGGAGAGAGTTAATCATTTCCTTGTGAGTTGATAATTTGGGAATGCCTTCTCTTGTGGGAAGTGTGGACCCTTGACAAGTTTGCATTCATTTTCTTTACTTATTTGATAAGAAAATTACTTGGTGATGTGTTATGTGGTAAAGAGGCTGATTGGCTCAATTGCTCTAGGTTGAGCCTGATTGGCATGATATGGTCCATTGATTATCTTATATTATTTCATATAGAGTCTTGTCAGCCATGTATTACGGGTATTGTTCGTTTTAATTTATAGAGCCTTGCTGGCTCGATATATGATATCATTTGTTGTGAAGTATTTGAGGATTAATCTATTGATAATCTTGTGACTTGAGTTGTTATGCATTTGATGATTTATATGCATACCTGGTACCAAGGTTAAGTAGCCCGAATTGGTCACGGTTCGGGTGAGTTGGAGCGACATTGATTAAGTAGCCCGAATAGTCGCGGTTCGGGTGAGTTAGAGTGACAAACTAATCGCCCGTGGCTTGGCAAACCTGGGTGAGTTAGATCTAACGAGGCACCTGTCCATTTGCCAAATATTGATACTCTGGAAGGTGATCGTTAGATAGATCAGCCTATTATAGGCTCAGTCAACGTCACCGGTGTGGGACACGCATGTTATATATGTTTACATGTTTTATCATTTCAAGGATCTCATTAATATTAAATTGTGGTACTTGGTATATGTTGAGAAAGAGCATTAACCTTCATTTTGTCTAGAGTAACGGTGACGGGCTCGGACTGACTCTCGACGGAGAGCTCAGTTCGAGGAGAATATTGGCTACCCACGCGTCTTTTATGTGTTAACATGTTATTTGAACTAAATGTGTTATTTTTTAAATGCGTATAGAGGTTTTATTTTCATTAATTTGTATATTGTGTAAGAAATACTTGATGTGGAACGCAAATGTTGGATTTTAAGTTTTAAGTCTTGAACGTGAGTACATACTTCGTATAAGGGTTGGCGTGATCGGCTTATCACCTCACTGAGCTAGTGGTTTTGCTCACCCCCCACCATTCCTTTCCTTTTCAGGAGGTTGATATCTTTTGGTTGGAGGTTTGCCTATCTTTTGCTCGTCATCTGATCAGTGCTTGGGTACTCTTCTTTTTGTGTATAAATTGGCGGATCCATTGGCGAAATTGTATAGTTCATATCTGGTACTCCTTGATATTTTTTTTACTTTCGCGATGTTATATCGCTTGTGTATATTTTCTTCAGACCGAGTTACATCATTGTATTTTGTTCCTTTGTAAATCTTTGGTGGTATGTTATGAAAATAATGTCCTCGGGTAGTACTCGTTATCATCAGTTGTTCTGTCCAATAGGTATTTGATAGCAAGCCTTACATTTTCTATAAATTTTCGGAGTGGAGTGCACCCATTCCGTGAAATTTATGGTTAACGTGGCGGTTGTCGCGTTCTGTCTACGATCGGGGCATGACAATCCGGGTAAAGTCAATGCGGTTGCTGATGCATTGAGCCAAAAGGCAATACAGAGTGTAGCTACTACGAGCTTAAAACAGAAACCAGAGTTGCTTGATTTGCAAAGGATGGGTATGGAGATTATTCAGAAAGGATCATTGGAAGCAAAGATGGCAGCTCTGACACTTCGACCAACTTTGATGGATAAGATTCAACAAAGACAAGAGGTGGATAAGTCCTTTGACTAGATAAGAAATGATATCAGCTCTGGAAAGTCTTCTGACTTCCAATTAAGAGATGATGGCGTGATTTGTTATAGAGGTCGATTATGTCTTCCTGAAGTGGATGACATTCGGAAGGAAGTGATGACAAAAGCTCATTCAACACCGTACTATGTACATCCAGTAGCTACTAAGATGTATAGAGATTTGAAGTCATATTATTGGTGGCCAGGGATGAAGAGAGATGTCGCTCAATATGTGGAGCAATGTTTGACTTGTCAGCAAGTCAAAGCCGAGCATCAGAGACCAGCAGGAACTTTACAGCCTTTATTTATTCCATAGTGGAAGTGGGAGAATATCACTATGGATTTTGTTATCGGGCTACCGAGGACAGTGAAAGGTCACGATGCCATTTGGGTTATTGTGGATCGATTGACTAAGTCTGCTCATTTTCTTCCTATCTGTTCTACGTGTTCTATGGATTGCTATGCACAACTATATATTCAATAGATCGTCAGACTCCATGGAGTACCACTTATCATTGTGTTAGATAGAGATACGAGATTCCTGTCTGCTTTCTGGAAGAGTTTGCATAAGGCGTTGGGGACACAGTTAACTTTCAACACTGCATTCCATCCACAAACAGATGGTCAGTCAGAGCGTACAATACAGATTTTGGAAAATATGCTTAGAGAATATGTGTTGGACTTTCAAGGTCAGTGGAGTAAATTTTTGCCTTTAATAGAGTTCTCGTAGAATAACAGTTATCAGTCTACTATCGGGATGGCTCCATATGAAGCACTATATGGGAGAAAGTGTAGGTCTCCAGTACATTGGGATGAAGTTAGAGAGAGAAAACTTTTGGGTCCAGACTTGATTCGTGAAATGTCAGAAGTTGTTACCCGTATTCGAGAGAAGATGAAAATTGCTCAGGATCGAAAGAAAAGTTATGCAGACAAACGGAGAAGGAAAATGAAATTTAAAGTGGGTGATCGAGTATTCTTGAAAGTATCTCCAATGAAGGGAATAATGCGGTTTGAAAAGAAAGGGAAACTCAGTCCAAGATATATTGGTCCATTCACTATTATTGAGAGAGTTGGAAGTGTTGCTTATAAGTTGGAGTTACCAGCATCGATGTCTAGAGTACATGACGTATTTCATGTGTCTGTGTTAAGGAAGTATGTTCCGAATCCATCTCACATTCTCAGGCAGAAACCAGTTGAGTTGAAAGAAGATTTAATCTATGAGGAAATACCAGTTGAGATCTTACAGCGAGAAGTGAATAAGCTCAGAAATAAAGAGATACAACTAGTTAAGGTGTTATAGAGAAGCAATCAGTTGAAGAGGCAACTTGGGAAAGAGAGGTTGAAATGATGGCTAAGTATCCAGAACTCTTCAGGTAATTAAATTTCGAGGTCAAAATTTTTATAAGGTGGGGAGGATGTGATACCCGAGCTTCTCACCACTCATGTGTCAATATAATTTAATTTGTGTTATGTGCATTTTATAATTATATGATAATTATGTAGCAATTATATGATAATAATGTGGCAATTATGTGATAATTGTTTCTATATTTTATTTATCTTTATATTTTATTTGAGACATCCGTGATAAAAATGGTGACAATATGTGAATTTATGTGTGCATAAATATTTACGTACATTAATTTGGATATATATAATTAAATATTTTATATGTATAAATATATTATTTAATTATTAAGTATCACACGTGTTCTCGTAATAATAATAGTGCTAAGAAAGTGTACATGTATGTGTATTAATTTGTAATTGTATCATATCTTAGTTATTAAGTATTGCACGTAAATCAAGAATAAATAATAATAATAATATTATTTACTATTAATAGTAAGTAGTAATAATAAATTTACGTCACTTATGTGGTAATTAGGGAGGCACGAGTCACTTGATTAATATGTACACGTTAATACTTAATTTTGATTTAAAAAATAATAAAAAAATAAGGGAGATAAATATAGTATTGGAGTTAACCGACTCCAACCCTTAACTTATATCTATATATATTTGAACCTTTTTTGAGAAATAGGGAATAGGGTGATAACCCTATTTGGAAAGAACAGTGTGCGAAGAAAAAAAAAGAGAGAGAGAGAGAGAGGAGGCTTGCCGGAACGGGAAGGAAGAGGAGATTAGTTATAGTTCTACACGAGGTCTATACTATTATAACTATTTGGAGTCCAGGTAAGTAGAAGTCCAAATACAATGCATAAACATGTTGTGTGAATATTTGTGATTAATATGTGATAATTATGTCATGAATTATTTGTGATTAGTTTAATTACGTTATGAATTATTTGGGGTTAATTGGTGATACAAGTTGTGGATTCATGTGATTTGAAATAATATCATTGTCTTATGTAGATTTATGTGATTGGAAACTGTTGAAAATATATTTGTATGATTTGAGAAGGTATTGGTTATAAGGATCTGTGTGATCTGAGATGAACTTGTTATTCCAAAAAGGGATCCGTGTGATCCAAGGTGAAGTGGTTATTCTATAAATGGATTTATGTGATTGAGTTGATGTTGTTATTTCAGAAGTGGATCTGTGTGAATTAAAGTTAAGTTGTTGCTTATTGTGATTAAATATTGATATTGATATCGTAAATGGTTTATGATGCATATTTAATTGCCCTGGTTGCATACCATGCATAATCATGAAAAGTATTTTTTCCAAAATTAATAAAATACTAATGGTGTGTGCGGCCATTATATATGCATCTCTGTCAGGGTTCGGAAAAATCGTTCCCAACACTTTATTCTAGGTTTGAAAAATCGTTCCCACTACTTTATTCGGGGTTCGAAAAAATAGTCCCCAACACTCTGCTAGAGTTCGGAAAAATCATTCTCGGCATTATATTCGGGGTTCGAAAAAATTATCCCCATTGAGCACATTTGGGGTGCATATCATAAGTGTGTCGTGGGGATTCCGCAACGTGAACAGTTTTCAAAATAAAAGAGACCAACTAAAAAGACTAGGAAATAGGCGATAGAAAACTAAATGCATTTTCATGCACTGACTTGCATGATTTCTACTTACTGCGATTTTTGTCTTACTAGTTTATGCATTGTAGGTGAGCCTGTTGATGATTGAATTTTGTGATGTGACTGGGCAAGCTTTGGAGCTCCTTCAGGGTTTTGAGCGGATGTACATAGATGACGACCTGTTGGGCTAGGCCGTGGGTTTATTTTGTTTCCGCTGATGTTTTGTTATGTCATGTAATAAGTATTGTCATGAGTTTGTCTGGATTGATGTGGTGTCAGAAACTGATGATGTATGTTTAAACTATGTTTTAAATATATTATGAGGAAAAAAATATATGCAGTTTTTATAATGATGATGTTTATGTTAATTAGTATTTGAATTATAAGTCATGTAAGGTGGGTCGTGTCATTATCCCATTGCTAGGGGTTTAAATTGCAAAGGGACACAATGTCCCCGGGGGCACAAGAGCCTCACTCTTTATTAAATTTCTCCATCATCTACTCAATAAAGAGATGTGTGATGATAAGAAAGGAAAAAATTATTTGTTGGGACAAAAGATTCTCATTCATTCCTAAGGAACAAATAAAGAAGAGCATAAAAAGTACAACACAAGAATTTACATGGAAAACTTCAAAATCGGAGAAAATCATGGACCGAGAAAATACCACTATGTGAAATTTTTTTACAATCACACAGAATTTCTCTCTTCCGACCCCAATCCCTACACTCTTACAAATCTATGACTAATCCACACATTTTTCCCATTCTCACAACCAAGAATACATGAAAGGAATTTAAAAAGAATAAAACACAAAGATTAAAGTGTACTTGATTGGTGCAACTGGCATCAGGTTCAAGGGCCTCCTTATATAGCATCAAGGACAGTATCCCTCCCCCTTTACTCTCTATTCCGATATGGGACAGTACGAAAGCGAAGGAAAGTCCTTCCTTTTATTCTTCATAAAACCAACATTATTCTCCTGTGAACTTTATGATGTCTTTTTAATTTAAATCACAGCAATATATAGGGTATAATATGATTGAAAAGTGTTTGGCGAGAGAAAAAGATGATAACATTATGGAGTGTCGCAATAATGATGGATCAGGCCTGCTCTGAGGGGAGTCGGCTTGCACTTGAAGGGAGGGTCGGCGGGGCAGCAGTCGGTATCCACGGAGCAGGCGTTGCCCAACTTGGCCCAGCATTTCATCTCAGCCCCACATTTTCCGCCAGGCAAAAGCTCCTGCGCCCCAGGGGACACACCGTGTCCCCATGGGAATACAACCCTCCCCCTCCATATTCTATTTAAACCTATGTATTGCTAGGAGTTTAAATTGTAAAGGGGCACAGAAATTGTAAAGGGCACGGTGTCTCCAGAGGCACAAGAGCCTCACTCTTCCGCCAGAGTCAACATTTCGGTTATACCCCCATGCGATAAGGTTGGGATAGTAGTCGTCATCCTTGGTGCATTGCGTGCCTATCTTGCCACAACAGTGGCCTCCTTGAATTAGAGTTATACTTATCTCCGACCCCTTCGATGAGGCATTAACGCCCACAACATATCCAACTTTTTCACACATTGATGCTTCAGTACTGCCACAGCACTCGCTTCCGAGCTGCAGGTACCTCCCACTCCAACGCATCCTTCTTGCACACTTCGTCGTCCCACCCCCATTTTAACTGCGGATCCGCCTAATGATAAAGCCAAAAACAAACATTGATTAATCAAATGAAATGAGTTAGTTTCCCGTGAACCGAGTTTATGATGTAAACCCTGTGGTCCCCTTTAATTTAAACCCCTAACAATACATACATAGGGTATAATAAGATTGAAACCGAGGACGGCAAGATTTAGGGTACAAAAGATGTGGATTCTGTAAACTGAGTTTATAAGAATGTTTGTGCAAATGAAATCATGACTTACATAAAGCTACTGCTACAGTGGCCATCATCATCCACCCATACAACTGCTTATTCCCTTGCATCATCTCTATCAACTTCTACTTCTTCTTTGTCTTGCTTACCCACCCCACCACTCTATATATATATATATATATATATATATATATATATATATATATATATATATATATATATATATATATATATATATATATATATATAACATCCACTTGCTTCTCTTTTCTTTTCTTACTATTTTAATGTATTAGTCAACGCCCTCACATTTCGCTCATCAACCAATATCATCTCATATGATTACACTTTGAGTTACATAAAAGCTTTTATAGTCTTAATTAATTTCACACACAACATGATTTTCATATGAAACCTTGTATAGAGTTCATAAACAACAAGAATTTTAATCCTGTTAGCAATTTATTGTTTCGTTCTTATGATTTAGAAAGGTAGTATTGCTTTTTTTTAATCCTATTAGCAATTTATTTATTATATGATCTACTCGTTTTCACAGAATAAATGTTGCAGTTGAGAGCGGACAATCCTCCTGAAAAGATGTCAGATAAGCAAATCTTAGAAATGATTCTCAGGCGAGAATCAGTTCAATTGATTGGTTGGGGACGAGATCCTATTATGAATGAGGACACCTATAGCAAGGAAGGATCAAAGAGTCAGTCTTATAGTGCATTGCGTGAGGAGTTGGAGTTGCAGAAGTCTCTTTATAAATCAGTTGAAAGTGAACTCCAAATGATGAGAAATGTGATGATTGAAAATGGTATGTTGCCTCCATCATGTTCAGGCGTGCCATCAGATTTAGGTACTGCTCCATCTCGTGTTGGTAATGATCAAGAATCAGACAGTGAAGATTTATGTTGAATTAATTTAACTACGAGGTCTGTTATGAATTGTTTGATAAGCACCATCTTCTTTTAATTTCATTTACTGAATTAGACATGTTCATATTTTTCTTTATATTTTAAATAAGAACCGTTTTATTATAATAAGTTTTTCACATGTTTCTTTAGATACAATATTATAATTTTGCCTTACAATTAAATTAGATTTTTAGCTACATTTATTATTAAAATTCAACCGCATATAGATTTAATTTTTAACCACACTGAGAGATGATTTTTACCCACATTTACATTTAATGGTAACCCACACTTTAACTTATTTTTTTCCACACATAATATTAATATTTTGCCATACTTATACATATTTTTTGCCCACACAAAAAATTGAATTTTAGCCACACTTAGTTGGCATGACACGTCATCTTCCAAGTCAGCAATTATGTTACACGTCAGCGTGCAAATCAACATCCACGTCAATGCCACGTCAGCATCGACATTCGAATTCTGGATAATGAAAACTATTTACCATCACATTTTTAATCTTTTCCCACGCACGCATGTGTGGCTAAAACTTAGACATTTACCAGCACATACTTTTAAGTATGTCAAAAGAGTATTAGCTACATTTAAATGGCCACACTTGTTTAACACTTAATTATATGTGGGTAAAAAGCATTACCCACATTTACTAGATCATTACCCACACTTACTATGTGGGGCTGAAAATTGAATTTCTTGTAGTGTCATGTTCAATAATATCCCGACATTCTAATTTTAACCTTTATATCTTTTCGGTTCATATTGTGCTGAGTTGGTCCTTGTGTCTCTCGTTAAGTTATAATATTTTGTTTTGAAGAACGAATAAAATTTAATAATAAAGTTATAATTTTTCATTGAAAAAATTCTCTGAAATATAAATAGTATTAATATTTGATCATGTAAGGGTTGGAGTACCTCTTGTATTCCACTTTTTATATGAAATGTTTTTGTCTGATAAAAAAAAATAGTATAAATATTTGATTAAAGTTTTTTTAGGAAATAAAGAAAACATATTCTTATATTAAAGAGTATACTATTTAATACTAATGGCACAACTTTCAAAAAATGTAGAATTTAAAGTCACGGTGTCCATGCAAGTTTTAGCCTTACTAAAAATATGGTATATTACACACTCGTATTCTTTCAACTCCTTAATTAAAATCGACATTCACATCTCCTTTGGAAATATATATATATATAATGGGTGCAAAGTCCTAACATCCACTCATTTGGATGCACGAAGTAAATTGACTCTCTCTCTCTTTTTAATTAATAGAATATATTTGAAATAATTAAATCCATACAAGGCACGCTCAATTATTAGTTCCCTCAAATTGAAAAATGTTGTCATTTTGGAGAACAGATCATCACAATAATCATAAATAATTCGGTATTAACCTTGAAGACTTAATTTGTTGTTCCATTCATCGACTAATAATCTAATGACAAGCTCTGGGAACACATGAATCTTCCCCCCCTTTTTTTTACGGAGAAAGAAAAATTCTTAAATGAAAAAGTTATGGATCTAGCATCATCTATGCTCGTCATGAAAAAAATTAATATTGTAGTAAATTACATGCGAGTAATTTACAAATCAATACTGCCACAACAGTTGCATGCAGTGACGGAGCTAGAAAAATAGTTTAGGGGAGCCAAATTAATATAAGTAAATTTAATAATTGGTATTCGATCTAGATCGACTATACACTGTAGTAAAATAAACACTAATTGTTAGAATTTATTACAATTTAAATAGAAACATAACATGTTTATAAACTAAATAATACATATGGAATATAATTTTAAAGCAAAGTTTAAAGAATAAATAATATTACCACATATGTTAGAAGTTTAAAACGGAAATGGAATAAAAAATAATAATATAAATAATTAAAATAGAGTTAAATTGAAAATAAAAATGTATTAAATATTAACAAATAAAAATAAAAAGGAAGCAACGTTGCCTGGTTTCGAACCTACGTGGGGTAAATGGGTTTGGGGATCTTAACCACCATGCTAACCTACAGTACTAAAACATTTCTACATAATATTTACTCTAATTATTAATTTTCCAGGGGAGCCAACGCTCCCCTGGTCCTACACTCGGTCCGTCACTGGTTGCATGTGTGAGTTTGTTCCACGAGAGACCATTTTAGTTGTCTAAAACAATTATCATTTTCTTTAATCAAATATCACTTTTCATTAAAAATGTTATAATTTTTTATTTATTTTTTAATGAAAATATGGCACTGCACAATTATCATTTTTCATAAATTTAAGTGTCGAACTGCAATGCACCGAGTGCACCGGTGCACCTGAATAACCTAAGCCATTAGATCATATTTATATTTAATCCTAACCACTAAATAAAATAAAATAATTAAAAATAAAAACACTAACTACCCACTACATCACTACATTTACCCTATAAAAACATAGGTGCACCGGTGTACTAGGTACACCACATAATAACCCTAAATTTAAATATCACTTTATATTAAAATGTTATATTTTTTTATCTATTTCATGAAAATCTTCTCATAAGATGGTATCACACAATTACCACAGCTATATAATATACCAGATTCTCTTAATTATTAGTATCTTGCATATCTATAACATGGGAAAGTCTTGTGTGAAACTGTTAAGAGTGAAAATAAGCGTATTTTAGTGTTCAATTTAACACCTTTTTGATGAGTATTATTGTTATATATTAGCACAAGTGTCTTATATTTGATATATGTGAAAAAAAGGTGCACTTGAGGTATTTTAGGTGGAAAAAGGGATCAAAAGTGCCAAGTTGGAGAAAAGGTGCAATTTGTGCAACGATGCTGAAAAACTCACATCCAATTTGTGTAATTTTTCTGTATTTATGTGGAGCTCTGAATTGAAATTGTTATACATGGTTATAAAGCCACAGAAGAGAGGGTCGTTTTGGCATAAAGAACACCCCAATCGGAATCCAAACAAGAAAGTTATGATCAAAGTGGTGATGTCACACAAGCTGTGCTGAACAGAACAATTGTTCCACTTTGCATGACTTGTTATACATTCATATGTTAGAGTTTCTATGATTTTCTTGTATGGATCGAAATCCAAGGAAGAGAGGATCATGTGAGCCCAAGAATTACTCAAATCGGAGGTCGGATGGGAAAGTTATGTGCGAAACGTGAGACTGCGCAAGCTTGCTCGACCAAAGGAGATTCGTTCGACCAGCAGAAATCAAGTTGAACGGAAGAAGTCTGGTTGAACAAAATGTGTAAAAACTTACAGTAAGGTCATTCGACTAGCGTTTAACAAAGAGGAGTTGCTCGACCAAGGAAGGTTTGGTCGAACAAAATTGCGCTGGTGATATTTTTGATAATTCCGGGTTTCCTTAGCCAAATTTGATGTATGTCTCAAGTAAAAGCCCATCCTAGGTGAATAAGGAGAGCTTATAAGTATAAAAGGGGATGTAAATCACATCATTATTGATCATGGGAGATTAGATCGGATTGGAGAACAACAACACAATCATCCTACACCCCACAATGGGGGATCACCCCCCAACCATCATCCATATCCTTTCCTCCATCCATCCATCATTTTGAAGATTCGTTTGTGGAATCAAGAAGAGAACCAAGAGAAGGATTTGTTGGATTTGCCAAATATAAAATGAGAATTATTGAATTATTCTTGTCCCACATCGGATGAGAGATCTGAATGGAGGATTCTTAATTGCTATTTAAGGAGACCTTGGGTTCTAATATTAGACGCACTAAAAAGATACTATAATCTTTATACATGATTCTTTTATTCCTATCTTGTATTCTCTATTTGAGAATTGGGAAAAAAGTTGGGAATTAATTAAAGATTTGTAATAGTGTGATAGTTTTGGGGTTGGGAGAGAGAAGCTTCTGTGTGATTGTAATATTTTTCATATAGTAAGTATTTTCTCAGGTTCGTGATTTTTTCTCTGATTTTTGAGTTTCCACGTAAATTCCTTGTGTTGTTCTGATTCTTTTCCTTTCTCGTTCATATTTTGTCCCTCTCCTTTAAGAATGAATGCTTTTTCCCAACAGGATTCAAGACGGAGAAGGACGCGATGATGCCAACATGTAGGGTTTCCTTCGTTTCTTAATTTATCTTGTATTTTTCAGATATATGGGTAAGATCTATCCAACCCCCATGATTATTTTTCGCAACATAAGGGGCTAGAACCGTTTTGGTAAATCTTGGGATTATGAAGGTTTTATTAATTAATTAAACTCTCTTGTGTGTCCTCTGTACAACACTACTTGTGAATTTATTTTATATATGATTATACTTTCTTAATCCATATTCACGGTCATTTTATGCATCTTCAATTGGTATAAAGAGTCTGAATATATATCTTGGTTGTAGATTGAGTGCGTTCACCGCTGAACATGATTTCATGTTATGATTCTAAGTGAGGGGACTCTGAAGCTTCATTAGAACTATCATAAATGAATGTTTATTAATTGAATTGAATTCGGATTAGTAAGCAGGATAAAGAGGGTAATTTTACAGTACCTATAAAAGGAGATCATATCGGGTTAGATTCCAGACGTGGAAAATAATTGATGCTGATAGTACCTAGAAAGAGGGTGAAATTACGTCTCTTACTCCGAGGTTATTCACACGTATTACACATATATTTACTTATGTCTATAGAGTAGATTTGCATAGTTTAGTGATGCGTCCATAGTCCATAAGGCAGAGTCGGCCTGCACTTGAGAGGAAAGTTAAATAGTAAAATTGGATTACCTTAGAGCTACCTATTCTCCATTCTTAAAACACTTTCGTATTCTTCTAGCGTTTTATTTATTTTATTTATTATTTTAATTAATTGTTAGTAGATTAATAATTAAATCTTCAACTTTTATTGCCTTTCGTCTTAATTAATTTAGATAATAATTAAATTGATAATACGCTGTCCTTTGGGTTCGATATTTAATTTGGTCACTTGCTTAAGCTGCAACTGATATCCTTCATACTTGGGGATTAATTTTGCGTGCAAAAAAAATGCGCATCAAGTTTTTAGCGCCGTTGCCGGGGATGGCTGTTATTATTAGTTTATTATTTCTAGTTGATTAAGACTTTTATTTGTGATTATTTAATTCTATCTAACCTTGAATTTTTCTGAGGTACTTGTACACTAGGAAAAGGAAAGGAAGGAAAGAAAAGAATAATACACAGTGCTAAACATGGCCGGAGCAAGGCAGAATCCAGATAATATTGCTATATGTGAAAATTTCACGAACTATGGGATTAGCAACATGGGGTTGATAGGAGCAAGGGGGAAGATGATGATTTTGAGATACATCTCGCTCTTATTAACATGGTAGAGAAGAATCCCTTTTCTGGAGATTATTTTGATGATCCATATCAACATCTCAGAAGATTCCTTGATTATGCAAACACTCATAAGGGTGCTGGAGTTAATGATAATGCTAGACAGATCGCCCTATTCAAGTTCTCTTTGATTGATAGGGCAGAAGCTTGGTATGAGACCCTTGATGCCACATATTGTACTACATGGGACCAACTGCAGCAGAAGTTTTTGGAGAGATACATACCACCCTCAAGGATCTTAAGAATGAGGCAAGAGGTCACTCAATTTGTTATGAATCAGGGTGAGAAATTTCATGAGGCGTGGGATGGATTTAAAGATATGTTCAGGTGGTGCCTACAGCATGGGATGTCTAAGGCTCAATACATAAGTATCTTCTACTATGGATTGGATTATGAGTCGCGTGTTTTTATTGATGCATCATCAGGAGGAGCAGTGTTATCTAAGACAGCACTTGAAGTAGAAAAGTTGTTTGAAGACATCTCTATGAATTCACGTGATTGGCCTGTAGAGAGAGATAGAGGATCATAGGTACTTGGTAAGGTAGCGCAGGTTGAACATCAAGTGGTGAAGCCGAATAAGGATGATTAGATCGTTTCTAGTCTAGCTAATATCAACAAGCTACTAGAATCCCAGCAGAAGCAGATTACAGAGTTGACACAAATAGAACCTAGTATGCAGCAACACGAAGTAAAGAGTGTTTAAGATACCTTCAATCGATACATAGCTGAGAATGATGCAAGGGTTGATCAACTTGAGGATATCACGAATACTGATCATGCAGATTTGTCTAAGCAGCTGAAGGACCTTACCTTAATTATAGGGAAGATGGCCGCGAATGTGAATCAATTGACACAAATATTGGAGGATAATGCCATCACATTGAGGTCTGGTATGCAGTATGAAGGTCCGATGAAGCCGGCGAGCAAAAACGAAGGGGGCAGGAGCCTTGTTCGACCAACACTACCCTGTTTGACCAGACCAAATGGTCGAACTGAGGTCGAACAAGTTTTGGAAAAATAGAATTTCGATGCTCTGTTTTCTATTCCACCATTCGACCAGAGCACTTCCGTTCAACCAGACCATCGAGGTCGAACACTGGTCGAACAATAATTGGAGAATTTGAACTCAAAATCAGAGACATTGTTCGACCAACCACGGTCTGTTTGACCAGACCAATTTGGTCGAACAAAGGTCGAACAACTTCGTTCAATACTTATTTCGATACCGAATACTACACTTGTTGTTCAGAACACTCCAGAGCCATCCCAAGAGCAGAATAATGAGCTTATAGTTGAGAAGTGAGAAAGAACAGAGAAGTTGAGAGTCGAGAAGCTTAGACTGCAGATGGATAATGAAGATGTAATTTTCTTTCTTGATCAAGCAATAAAGATGCCCATGGAGACTCAATCGTGCAAGAGCATAGATGTGGTTTCTAACTTGTTTAATCTTGATTTTAATAGGACAGATGATTTTGAATTTAAGTGGAAGATTGACAAGGAGATGTCTAGACAGCCATGGGAGGAAGGTAATTCCAAGGATCATATACTTATGACCAAGAAAGGTGAGGTGTTGAGTGTATACAAGAAAAGGAAAAGAAAGTACTTGAAGGTGAGGATGCGAGAAGACCGTCCTCTAATCCAGTAGTTTAAAAGGATACATCCATCGTGACTCTTCGACGTGAGACATGAGTGCCTGTTGGAGGCTTGCTCTTCTGTTTTATTGCTTTATTTCTTTCATATGAGTAAGAAATTTTTATATTTAAGGTGCTTACTAATCGACAATTACATCTCTTTGCAAACTTAGTTTCAACTTACGTTTTTACTAAGTTTGGGGGGTGTAATGTTATTACCTCATTGAAGCACCAAGAGTATAATCTTTTCTTTGTAATATTTGTTAGGAGGTTGATTTTTTGTGGCATATTAATATTTTAACTGGTGTTGATATGTCGATTTTTTGCAACTTACCTAATGTTTAGTGTTTTGTGTTGGTGTGTCTAGTATGTGGAGTCAATTAGATAGTCAATTGAGTCTTTTTTATAGTTCTCCTATTTTATTATTGATGAATCTGTGATGATGAGGTGTGATTGAGTTTTGATGATAGAAAAGATAAAAGAGTGGAAAGACGAGTTCTACACTGAAGCTTTGACCTGACCGAGTTGAACAACTCGAGGAACTCGTGCATACGTTGAAGAAAAATCAGGTGCCCTCGTTTCCTTATTCTAATTTTTATGTGTGATTTTAAATTCATGGAGTGGAAGGATTGGGTTTATATTTTTGGTGATCTATGTGAGCTTATATTGTTTAAATTGTGCTTAAAATTCATATGCTTTTGAAATTGATGAAGGAAGAGTACTTGAATTATATTGTAGTATGAAGTTCTATGTGTATTTGTGAGATATTGCTTACCATGAAAAGTGCTCTGTTACTTGTTAAAAACCCATGTGAGATTTTGAGCCTCGTTGATCATGATACATAATCGCATGATATTTTCTTTTCTGGTGAGTATTGTTCTTGTGCGTGTATTCTAGAACTTGCCTTGAGTCTCCTTGAATATTCAAGATTAGTCTAGCGGATTATGGAAATGATATTAGGCCATCTTTGAATAGTCCATCTTTTCCCATATACTTTACCTGAATTCATTAAATTCCTTGTCAGCCCATTTGAGCCTTTTTAAATCCATTCTTTTGATAGCTAATAAAGCTTAATTGAAAAGAGTGGTGATTTGAGGATGATAAGGATGATGAAGGAAGAATCTTAAGGATCAAAAGGAAAATTCTTGGAGTAGTGCTTAAATCTAGTACTCCATGGAAACAAACACCCTAAGGTAGTCCTTAAATCTATTACCCTAGGTAGTGCCCGAAACTGGTAACTCAAAAGAAACGAAAAAAAGAGAAAAAATGTTAAGAAAAGGAGAATGATGGAGTTGAAGAGTTAGAAAAATTTGAAAAAATATGTTGTACTTGAAGGAGAAAGATGGGAGAGTTTGAAAAGGATGTTGTGCTTTATTGAAGTGATGAGGAAGAATTAAAGATCGAGAGAGACTGCAGCTTGACTGATCCGAGTTTTGAGTCACTAAGCCAGATGTTTCCTACCTTTTCCAAAGAGCCCATATTACAACTAAATAAAAGACCTTTTTGATCCATGATTTACTAGCTACAAGTAAAAGGAGAGTTGAGACTTTTGGCAAGTTTATGATTACGCATGCATTTAAATTAAATTTAAGCGTAAACACCTTAACTCATAAGTGTACATCTTTTACATTTGAGTGTAAGTGATATATACTTCCCGTGAGAATATGTCAATGGAGCATTTGAATTGGTGGTGATTATCTTAAATTGTATGCTATGAATTGATTATTACATGTAATGAGAGTTACATGACCTAAGTTGAGGACAATTGTATTTTGAATATGGTATGAGTCATAGTCCTTGTTTCCCTACTAATTTTCTTACTCTCTCTCTATCTCTTTATTTTTATTTTGTTGCCTAAGGACGAGTAACGGATAAGTTTGGGGATTTGTTGAGAGTGAAAATAAGCATGTTTTAGTGTCCAATTTAACACCTTATGATGAGTATTGTTGTTATATATTAGCACAAGTATCTTATATTCGATATATGTGAGAAAAAGGTGTATTTGAGGTGTTTTATTGTGTTTTTTGTGAAAAAGGGATCAAAAGTGCAGAGTTGGAGAAAATGTGCAATTTGTGCAACGATGCTGAAAAATTCACGTCCAATTTGTATAATTTTTCTATGTTTGTGTGGAGCTCTGAATTGGAATTGTATTATATAGTTGAAATCCAAAGAAGAGAGGGTCGTTTTGGCATAAAGAACACCCCAATCGGATTCCAAACAAGAAAGTTATGATCAAAGTGGTGATGTCACGCAAGCTGTGCTGAACAGAACAACTGTTCCACTTTGCATGACTTGTTATATATTTAAATTTTGGAGTTTCTATGATTTCCTTATAAGGATAGAAAGCCAAGGAAGAGAGTGTTGGATTGTATACTAAAAGTCTAGCTTTAGTATGGACAATGTCATAACAATTTTTTGAAATGAGAATCATTGATCAAATGATTGCATCTTATAATTTATTTTATATGCATGATGCAATAGTCCATTTACTTTATACTGTAGATAATATATTGTTCGACAACATGCAGAAGATCATATTATCGGTTTCCTCATAAAGTATAAACAGATGCTCACAACTGAAATAGACGGGGACTCTCTATCGGTATGGTTGTACTGTGGTTTGGTATTAGCTTGTCTTGGCTATAGAATCACATTAGTGCACTTGTGTGTATTGAGCAGGACCGCCTGAGATCGTTCTTCTTATACTGACTATATAGTAGAACTTGATCTCTGTTATTATGGAAGTTCGTGCTCTTAATCCCTATACAACAACCTCGACACGCAGGGCAGTATGTATTTCTTTGATTCATCAATGGGTGAGATTTATAAGTATTAAATCAACAAACTCGGTGAGTTGGGAAGTAGTGCTGTATCTATGGTGTGCTGTTGATTGTAGAAGGAATCCATGTCCGCTATAGGTTGATGATGTCCCCTTGAGGAGCTCATAAGGTTTATCATGTAAATCTTGCAAGTGGATTAATTTTCGGCATGATAAAAAGATTGAGTGGTACTACTCTCGGACGAGATATTAATTAATTAGAGTTGTCAGTAACTTAATTAATTAATGGACATTGAATATCTTAAACATGGGGAGACTATCGGGCTTATAATAAGAAGGAGCCCAGAACATAATTTGGGATTGGATGGGTAGTGCAATAATAATATTTTAGTGGACTATATTATTATTATTGGTTTTAATTAAAAGCTTTGGGCTAAGCTTGGTTAATTAAATTCAATTGAGGCCCAGCCCAATTTCTCCTCCTGGTCCCTGCAGTAGCCCTTATAAATAAGTTATCTCAGTTCCTGTTAACCCTAAGTCTGTACCTCTTACGTAGAAAAGGGAAACAGAAGCAGATTGAGAGAATCCTGCAGATTATTGCCCACACAACAGCAGGATTCAACTTGGGACATACTGCAGAAGATTGAGAGGTGGTTCTCTGCAGCGATTCATCCTCTACACCAACCCAGAAGTACGGTAAACATATTAATTTTGCTTCCGCTATTTGTTTGCCTGTTATTCCTAACGATCACGTTTGAACCACAAGATCCAATTGCCAACAATTGGTATCAGAGCGTTGGTTTCGTGGTGAAACGTGAGACGTTAGGTATGGTTTGATCATGCGTGTGTTAATTGTCGATAGAAAGCATGAAATTAGGGTTTAATATTTGTGAATTATCCTATGTGCTTTATTCGATATATATAACGCATGTGATTGCTGAGATAATACTTGTTGATCACACGCACACACACGTTTGCACCATGAGCGTGGAGTGTAAGTTTTGAGTTGCGATCATCGTCTGATGGGCTGTGAGAAGTAACGGGCTGTTGATGGCGTGACTGGACACTTGCGTCTGTGGTACGATGGAGAATGAATCTCCCGTGGAACACATGATACACCCTAACAATTAAAGAAAGGCCTCTTCTACTGCTTCCTGATCGGAGAAAGCATCTAATGTGATACTTAGTCACGATCAAGGGAGAAAGAAAGAAGGATGCGGTTGGTTCAAGGAATTCATGTCCGAGAGCAGCGGCAGTTGGCGAGAATGGCAGCGGCGACCATCGTGGCTGCTTAGTTGTCGCTGGGCTGCGGTGGACTCTGAGGACTGTCGATCTGGTCCCGAGCGAAGCTTCAGGCGGTTCCGAGCGTGGCAGGAGGTGTTTCCGAGCAAATCATAGGCATGCTGGGATGGGTCTGAGGGGCTTCCGGTCGAACCAGAGATGGGTACCTTCAGTCGATCGGGGAGGAGTGGCGATGGATTTTGGTGTCCTCGTAGTATCTCTCTTCCAGTCGATCGGGACTTTCGGGGTGTTGAAGGCTGGAGTTGCTGGACGCGGTGGGTAGCCTGGCACTCAATTCCGGTGGACTGTGTGCATGGTCGCGTCGGTGATTGCTGGCGGGTGCGAGCTGTTGCCGGCGAATGTGTAAGGAGGCAAGGCTGCGGAGCATATCGATTGCTGGTCGCTGTCGGCGGAGATGGCAGTCGTAGGCGGGCGCAACTGGTGGCTATGGGCGCGGTGCGCTGAAGATAAAACGCCGGTAGCAGTGGTCGCCGGCAGCGCTGATGGGCAGGAGGCGGTGAATGCTCGGCGCCGGTGATAGCTTCGCAATGTCTTCTTGACTGCACCAGGCGAGAAATAGGGCAGCAAGGGATTGATGTTGGGCTGATGGGCTCAATTTTTTTTGAGTTGTCTTTGGGCCCAATTTTTCTAATAGCTATAGGGCTGTCTACCTGTTGGTCCCATTTTTTATTAAAATGGATGTTGGGCCCAATTCAGTAATGGTTTATAAGCTGCTCATTTTTTTTAATTTGGTTTTGGGCTGTTAGGCCCAATTTTTAATTAAAATGGTAATGGGCTGCTGGGCTATTTTAATAGCTAGTTTTTAATTAATTGTGAGTAATGGGCCAAGCATAATAAATTAATTTTAATTAATGGACTAATTTTGTGCTAGTGGGCTTGGTGGGATTAATTTAGTTTTGGGCTAAGATTATGGGCCATAGATAATGAGCATGATTAATTAATTAATCCGCTGCTCATTTTGTGCTTATTTGATGCTCTAGGGCCCATTTAATTGATCCAACATATTATACAATTAATTATGACATATAACTGAGTTAATTGTTTTAACTTGACAATTAATTGTTATATATGTAAGGCATGTTCTATGTGATTTACTTATTTAAATTGCTGTTAATAGAAGCATGTCTTAGTTGTATATTTTATTATGGAATATTATATGCATATTTAAAAACCCTCGGTATTAAATAACTAAGTGGGAGAGGGGATTGGTAATAAATTCCCGCGGCCTCCATTATTGGTTTGTTAGCGATGTGAATAAACTTGCGCGTCGGCATTAGAGCCTTCCTCCCCATCGGATGAGTTTATTCATGGATTGCTGGAACAGACTTCATTAAATAATTACGTTTGTAATGTGATGCATATGAACTTGCGCATTGGCTTAGACCTTCCTCCCTATCGGATGAGTTTATATGCGGTTCACTGGTACAAACTTGAAATTAATGACTGTAGGAAGTTATCCGAGCGCGTGTGCACTTCTCTATCTGTAAGGCACATAGCTTGGGCCGCGAACTTGGGGTCAAATAATGGTGTACACTTAGATGTAAATAATAAGTATCATCCCCATCGGAGTCACTGCTTTTATTTGCATGGCTAAAGAGGAACCGACTATTAATTATTTTTTCATAAAGTTAGGTTGACAAATGAAATTAATGGGTAAAACCTTCTCTTGTAAATGTTCGGGTTTGTAAACGTCCACACTATCGTGGCTTGCAGACTCACGGTGCTTGAGATGTCGGTGAATTTTATTTTATATTGTTTTGAGGGAATCGATATAAAATAATAAAATTCAAAGATTTGATCGGTAAATTTATTTGTGATTCTCTGAATTTTGAATGGTTTTATTTCACTAATTGTTAACTAAAAGACATTATATTTACTTGTCCAAATTAGATGATTAGAAAAGAATCTTGGTTTTGAAAATTACTGCTTAAGAAAATACATGTGTATTCTCACAAAGGACGTCTCATGATGCCTATTAAAGTCTCTAGTGAAGAGATGAGAGGTTCATAGAAATATGATGATCTCATGTAACTCTTTGGATACTTGAGTAAATTAAAAAGGCAGAAGATCATGGTTGAATTGATGAATGAATTGGAAGAGCTTGGAATAGAAATTGAAAGGGAAACCTAAATCAATTTATTCTTCATAATTTGCCTAGATGTTTTGAGCAAGTTCTACCTGAAATACGAGAGGTTGTATTTGGTGGGAAACTTCTAACAAAACATGTGGCAAAAGAAAGCCATTTTTCATCATGATCTGAACAAGGTTAATATCTTATTTACTAATGGTTTAAACATGATTAGTGATGGCATCTACTGATACGAAGTATGTAGATACTGGAATCACTAAATGTTTATCACTGAGTAAGGATAAGATTGTTAATAATATGGGTAAAACTACAAAGGTAGTGGCTATTGCAGTGAGAGTTGTTTATTTATCTCATGATAAGAATAAACGATTGATTATGAGAAATTGTCTTTACGTACATTTCATAGAAAGAATTTAATTTCGGTTTCTATGCATTAACGGATGGATACTTCATTTCATTTAAATGACATGGTCATAGTAATGAGGAATGAGGCTATAATCCGTTAAAGTATACTGGTGGATAAAAAGTATACTCTTGAATCATGTTCATCCCACAGATGCAATAAATAGTAATTAAATAATGAATCTTCTAATATTTGTAAGAGAAAGGAACCTTCGGAAATGAACTAAATATACATTTGGCGTCTATGACTAATTCATTTTACTTAAGTAGGATTCAAAAGTTGATAGCTGATAGACCGTAAGGTTTATCTGAAGTGGAAACTATCGGACTTGCGAGTCTTGCTTGGAAGTAAAAATGATTAACTGCCTTTTCAAGGCTGTGGGGTGTAGAGCCAAAGATATATATATTGGAATTAGTTCATTCTGATTCAAGCGAACCTAATATTATCCAGGCGAGAGGTGGTTATGAATATTCAAAAATTACTCTGGAAACCAATATATTTATATGATGCACTGCATGTCTAAGTTCTTTGATTAATTCAAGAATTGTAAGGCTGGTACAGTGAAGCGTCATGGAAAATATATTAAGTCATTACGATTCAATCATGATGGCGAATAACTCTTGGGATAGTTAGGAGCTATTGATCAGAAGTTGAGATTAAATCTCAAGTTGACTACACCGGGTATGCCCCAGCTGAATGGTGTGGTGGGTAGAAGGTATTAGGCTCTTATGGTTATGATTAGATAGATGATGAATTATTTGGAATAATTAAATTCATTTTATGGATATGCCCTAGATACAGTAATTCGTGAAATGCTTGTCTGTATATGGGATATCCTAGAAAAATTAAGGGTGATTTATTTAGTCCAAAAGATCGAAGGGTAATTGTTAACACAATAACTAGATTTTTGGAAAAGGACTATGTAATAAATCACAAGCCCATGTATAAATTATTCTAAAGGAAATGAGAGGAAAACACAAAGTGTAAGTACCAAGTGTATAAGAGGATATACCACAAGGTAAACTGCAACGCGTGTCACGTCTGATACACAATTACATGTAGTGCCTTGTCGTAGTGGGAGGGTTGTATGACAACCCATAAATATATGTTTTGGGAGAGTCGTGAGACTTGATCCCTAGTGAACATGGTATTGTCCCACGGATACGACGTAGCACTACAAGATGAAAATGCGGAATCTTAGTAAGTTGCAATGAATGTTGAAATAGAATCTACGAATTCTATATTAAGTCTGGAAACTTGTATGACCACTAAATGGTGTAAAAGCCATTGCAAGTGGTCAAAGGAAATAAAAGAGGATCATGCGGAAAGGTGAAAACCTTGGAAGCAAAGCTTGTTGCGAAAAAGTGTACTCAGAAAGAAATGGTTCGATTATGAGGAAACATGTTCGCTGGTAGCTATGCTTATGTTGATCTGGATTCTTTTATTACTGCTATGAGGAACAGCAAATAGATGTCAAAGACAGCTTTCCTGATTGGAAGTTTTGAGGAAAACATCTATGTGAAGCAACCAGAGTGATTCATTGTAAAGTACTAATAGCATTTTGATAGTAAGCTTAAAATTGTCCAGCGATGGACTAAAGCAAGCTTTGAGATAGTGAAGCATCTGTTTTGATTAGGTAATCCAGTGGCACGGATTTAAATCAATCAGCGGATGTATCTTGTGTATTATAAAGAGTGACGGAAACGTGGTGGTGTTTTTTGTACTATACGTAGATAGTATCTTGCTCATTGGAGACAATGAAAGAGTATTATCGGGCGTATGGGTACGGTTAATAAAGCGGTAGAGATG
The DNA here is from genome assembly GCA_023678885.1 of Pogostemon cablin. Taxonomy (NCBI): domain Eukaryota; kingdom Viridiplantae; phylum Streptophyta; class Magnoliopsida; order Lamiales; family Lamiaceae; genus Pogostemon; species Pogostemon cablin. The sequence goes on along the minus strand of CM042953.1, from coordinate 15,008,531 downwards.
AAGGACTTAAGAAAGACAAAATATATCCTTTTGATCACGGTAATACGGATCACAAGAAAGGATATTATGCTTATCTCAAGTTTCATAAAATGATACAATCTATACTCGTTTAGCATGTAAATTTATCTAAGTGAATGTGTCTTTGAGACACAAGAAGAAGATAAAGAGGATGAAAGCGGTTCCTTATGCTTCGACGAATAAGGAAGCTTAATCTAAGGAATGCTATGAACGATGTTGGATATCTATTTTGCTGAATGCATGAACAGTGGGTATCAACGTAACCCGGAACAAGAATGATGAACTGTGGTAAGACATTTATAAAGTGCCTGAGAAGGACTGGAAATTATATGTGGACTTACTGGACAGATTCACTGCTTCTTGTGGATTACGTAGATTCGGATTTTTTAGTCAAATTGGACGGTAGTAAATTCTCCTCAAAGGTTATGTGTTTAATTTTAGGAAGTAGAGTCATAATGTGGAGGAGTGTTATATAGAATATATATTTCAAACTCCGGACTCCATCATGGAAAGATGATAAATTGGAGCCTATGAGGCAGCCAAAGTATCTATATGACTCTAGAGACTTCATGATGGACTTTGAAGTGTTTCTAAGTTTGCCCAAGATAATCACAATTTACATTGATGATATTGGTGCAGTTGCAAACTTGAAGAAATCACAAGTTCATAAGGTAATTAAACACATGGAGCGCGAGTACCACCTGTTACGAGAAATCGTATGATGAGGGGAAGGTTGTTGTCGCCTAGATTACATCGGATGATGACCTAGTAAACCATTTACAACGACCTTAAGGCGAGAGCTTTTAATGATCGTGTATTGGGAGTAGGAATCAGATGTATGGCAGAAGACATGACAGCATAGTCTTTTAGTATAAGTGGGAGATTGTTGGATTGTATACTAAAAGTCTAGCTTTAGTATGGACAATGTCATAACAATTTTTTGAAATGAGAATCATTGATCAAATGATTGCATCTTATAATTTATTTTATATGCATGATGCAATAGTCCATTTACTTTATACTATAGATAATAAGTTGTGCGACAATACGCAGAAGATCATATTATCGGTTTCCTCATAAAGTATAAACAGATGCTCACAACTGAGATAGACGGGGACTCTCTATCGGTATGGTTGTAGTGTGGTTTGGTATTAGCTTGTCTTGGCTATAGAATCACATTAGTGCACTTGTGTGTATTGAGCAGGACCGCCTGAGATCGTTCTTCTTATACTGACTATATAGTAGAACTTGATCTCTGTTATTATGGAAGTTCGTGCTCTTAATCCCTATACAATAACCTCGACACGTAGGGCAGTATGTATTTCTTTGATTCATCAATGGGTGAGATTTATAAGTATTAAATCAACAAACTCGGTGAGTTGGGAAGTAGTGCTGTATCTATGGTGTGCTGTTGATTGTAGAAGGAATCCATGTCCGCTATAGGTTGATGATGTCCCCTTGAGGAGCTCATAAGGTTTATCATGTAAATTTTGCAAGTGGATTAATTTCCGGCATGATAAAAAGGTTGAGTGGTACTACTCTCGGACGAGATATTAATTAATTAGAGTTGTCAGTAACTTAATTAATTAATGGACATTGAATATCTTAAACATGGGGAGACTATCGGGCTTATAATAAGAAGGAGCCCAGAACATAATTTGGGATTGGATGGGTAGTGCAGTAATAATATTTTAGTGGACTATATTATTATTATTGGATTTAATTAAAAGCTTTGGGCTAAGCTTGGTTAATTAAATTCAATTGAGGCCCAGCCCAATTTCTCCTCTTGGTCCCTGCAGTAGCCCTTATAAATAAGTTATCTCAGTTCCTGTTAACCCTAAGTCTGTGCCTCTTACGTAGAAAAGGGAAACAAGAGCAGATTGAGAGAATCCTGCAGATTGTTGCCCACACAACAGCAGGATTCAACTTGGGACATACTGCAGAAGATTGAGAGGTGGTTCTCTGCAGCGATTCATCCTCTACACCAACCCAAAAGTACGGTAAACATATTAATTTTGCTTCCGCTGTTTGTTTGCCTGTTATTCCTAACGATAACGTTTGAACCACAAGATCCAATTACCAATAGAGAGAATCGCGTAAGCATAAGAATTACTCAAATTGGAGGTCGGATGTGGAAGTTATGTGCGAAACGGTGAGACTGTGCAAGCTTGCTCGACTAAAGAAGATCCGTTCGACCAGCAGAAATCAAGTCGAACGGAAGAAGTCTGGTCGAACAAATTGTGTGAAAACTTACAGTAAGATTTTTTGACCAGCGTTCGACCAAGAGGAGTTGCTCGACTAAGGAAGGTTTGGTCGAACAGAATTGCACTGGTGATATTTTTGGTAATTCCGGGTTTCCTAGCCAAATTTAACATATGTCTCAAATAAAAGCCCATCCTAGGTCAATAAGGAGAGCTTACAAGTATAAAAGGGGATGTAGATCATATCATTATTGATCGTGGGAGATTAGATCGGATAGGAGAACAACAATGCAATCATCCTACACCCTACAAGGGGGGATCACCCCCCAACCATCATCCACATCCTTTCCTCCATCCATCCATCACTTTGAAGATTCGTTTGTGGAATCAAGAGGAGAACCAAAGGAGGATTCAAGACGAAGAAGGACGCGACGACGTTCACATCTAGGGTTTCCTTCGTTTCTTAATTTATCTTGTATTTTTCCAGACATATGGGTAAGATCTATCCAACCCCCATGATTGTTCTTCGCAACATCATGGGCTAGAACCGTTTTGGTAAATCTAGGGATTATGAAGGTTTTATTAATTAATTTAACTCTCTTGTGTGTCCTCCATACAACACTACTTGTGGATTTATTTTATATATGATTATACTTTCTTAATTCATATTCACGGTCGTTTTGTGCATCTTCAATTGGTATATTGAGTCTGAATATATATCTTGGTTGTAGATTGAGTGTGTTCATCGCTGAATAGGATTTCATGTTATGATTCTAAGTGAGGGGACTCCGAAGCTTCATTAGAACTATCATATATGAATGTTTATTAATCGAATTGAATTCGGGTTAGTAAGCAGGATAAAGAGGGTAATTTTATAGTACATATAAAGGGATAACATATCGGGTTAGATTCCAAACGTGGGAAATAAATGATGCTGATAGTACCTAGAAAGGGGGTGAAATTACGTCTCTTGCTCCGAGATTATTCACACGTATTACACGCATATTTACTTGTGTCTATAGAGAAGATTAACATGGTTTAGTGATGCGTCCATAGTCCACAAGGCAGAGTCGGCCTGCACTTGAGAGGGAAGTTAAGTAGTAAAACTGGATTACCTTAGAGCTACCTATTCTCCATTCTTGAAACACTTTCGTATTCTTCTAGTATTTTATTTATTTATTTGTTATTTTAATTAATTGTTAGTAGATTAATAATTAAATCTTCAACTCTTATTGCCTTTCGTCTTAATTAATTTAGAAAATAATTAAATTGATAATATGCCGTCCTTTGGGTTCGATATTTAGCTTGGTTGCTTGCTTAAGCTGCAACTGATATCCTTCATACTTGGGGATTAATTTTGTGTGCAAAGAAAACGCGTATCAGAAACCGTATCACGGATTTCATTATGTGAAACGAATAATCCATCAATTAATTAGTATAGTATAAAAATAGAAAAATAAAGAAATATGCGCGGCTGTGGCTGGTCACTCATGGAGCAAACTTCTCGTCTACATATTCTTGAACATGACTGCAATTAATTAACATAAATACTTGTGTAAATCGAGTTCACGGTATAAACCATTTGATCCTCTTTCAATCCTATATACCTTATGTATTGCTAGAGTGTTTAAATTAAGAGGGACTGCTTGTTCACCTTTTTGCATGTCCCCAAGTGTAGGGAATCAATTGCAGATAAGCGTGTGACCAAGTCTATTATCGAACCCAAGGATAATTCTAGACTTACTGTTTAATCTATTTATGACAACTCTAACCTAGCTAAGTCAAATCTGGGTATGAAAAGTGAATTAATTAAGCCTAAAGGGTCACTTATCTAAAAGGAAAAATAAATAATAATACGAATAGAAGCAAAGAAAATATGCAAGTGTTCAAGAGATAAGACAAGACAGCTCTAGGCAATCTAGTTTAAATTGGTCAAATTAAATCATTAGACAATCAGTTAAAATTTCTGCAGATTTTATGAAAGTAATCACATAATTATGTTAAATCCCTTTGGTGAAGTAAACTTAACACATAAATCTGGTTCGAACTCTTAGATGTAGAAGAATAATTCCTACTCCCTTCTAAGTGGTTAAGAAATAAACTTCAAACCCCACTTAACAATCTAAAAAATCAAATCCTCTAGAATGGTAATTAATAGATATATTAAGCGTCCAATATTAATTATTCTAATGAATATAGGTTATATGGTTAAGTCCCCTTTACCCATAACAGACAACCAGATATAATTACTTTATGACACAAGAAATAATCATAAACATGCAAAGGTAATTGGCATCTTCATTAATAAGGACATATCATATAAGATAAAAATATCAATCTCAATTCAAAACATTAATTTTGAAATAAGAATACTGCAGAAATCCATAACCTAGTCTAAGTCATCAATCCAATCCAATTCAAACCTTAAAAACCTAAAACTATCTAAAGAAGTACCACCCCATGGTGTTACTGTTGGTACTTGGATCATTTGGTTAACGTGACCCATTAGGGATTCATACATTTCTATCACAGCGGAAGCAATAAATCATAGAAACGATTACCGTTCACCAGGGTATGTTAATGAAGATTGATTCTCGTAGGCAGACTGTGTAGTCGCACGAGAATGGCCATAACTTCCTCGTCTGATGTTGGAATTGAATGATCTTTATGCTCAGACGATCCTCTCTTCAACAGCTTTCCGTCAGTATATTGATCATTAAATTATGAGCACTGTACAATTTTATATAAATTTCGGAAGGTGGCGGACAGCAGCAGCAAACTACCTTCTAATCTCTGCCGTATGTCCCAAGTCCGATCTCGACGTCGTGTGGGCGACGATCTACGAGACCTCCTCAATCTGCTCTCAACCCTCATCACACGTGAATAATAAATTAGATTAGGGTTCCAGATAAGCTGAGGTGACTTATATACATGGGCTACAGCAGGGACCAGGAGGAGAAATTGAGTTGGGCCTCCATTGGGCTTAAGTATCCAAGCTTAGCCCAAAGCTTATACTTAAGTCCAATAATAATAATATATTCCACTAAAATATTATTACTGCACTGCCTTTCCAATCCCAAAATTACGTTTTGGGCTCCTTCTTATTATGAGCCCGTTAGTCTCCCCATGTTTAAGATATACAATGTCCATTAATTAATTTAAGTTACTGACAACTCAATTAATTAATATCTCATCCAAGAGTAGTACCACTCAACCTCATTATCATGCTGGAATAAATTCCACCTGCAGGATTTACATGATAATCCTTATGAGCTCCTCAAGGGGACATCATCAACCTATGACGGACACGGATTCCTTCTACAATCAACAGCACACCATAGAGACAGCACTACTTCCCAACTCATCGAGTTTGTTGATTTGATAACATGTAAAGCTCACCCATTGATGAATCAAAGAAATACATACTTCCCTACGTGTCGAGGTTATTGTATAGGGATTAAGAGCACAAACTTCCAAAATAACTGAGATCAAGTTCTCCTATAAGTCAGTATAAGTCGAACGATCTCCGACGGTCCTGCTCAATACACACAAGTGTACTAATGTGATTCTATAGCCAAGACAAGCTAATATCAAACCATACTACAACCATCCCGATAGAGAGTCCCCGTCTATCTCGGTTGTGAGCATCTGTTTATACTTTATAAGGAAACTAATAATATGATCTTCCGCGTGTTGTCGCACAACATATTATCTACAGTATAAAGTAAGTGGACTATTGCATCGAACATATAAATAAATTATAAGATGCAATCATTTGATCATATGATTCTCATTTCAAATTAATTATTATAACATTGTTCATACAAAAAGCTAGACTTTTAGTATACAATCCAACAATCTCCCACTTACACTAAAAGACTATGCTGTCATGTCTTCTGCCATACATCTGATTTCCACTCCCACTACACGACCATCAAAAGCTCTCGCCTTAAGGTCCTTGTAAATGGATTTACTAGGTTATCATCCGATGCAATCTAGGTGACAACAACCTTCCCCTCATCATACGATTTCTCGTAACAGGTGGTACTCGCGCTCCATGTGTTTAATTTCCTTATGGACTTGTGATTCCTTCAAGTTTGCAACTGCACCTAATATCATCAATATAAATTGTGATAATCTTGGGCAAACATAGAATCACACCAAAGTCCATCATGAAGTTTCTAGAGTCATACAGATACTTTGGCTGCCTCATGGCTCCAATTTATCATCTTTCCATGATGGAATCCGGAGTCTGAAATATATTTCTATATAACACTCCTCCACATTATGACTCTACTTTCTAAAATTAAACGCATAATCTTTGAGGTGGATTTACTGCCGTCCCTATCTGATTTGAAAAATTTGAATCTATGTAACCCATAAGAATCAGTGAATCTGTTCGGTAAGCCCACATATAGTTTCTAGTCCTTTTCAGGTACATAAGTATATGTTTTACCACAGTTCAACATTCTTATTTTGGGTTACCTTGATACCCACTGTTCATGCCATCGGCAAAACAGATATCCAATCTCATGCATAGCATTCTTTAGATTAAGCTTCCTCATTTGCCGAAGCATAAGAAACCGTTTTCATCTTCTTTATCTACTTTTGTGTCACAAGACACATTCACTTAGATAAATTCGCATGCTAAACGAGTAAGGATCGTATCATTATATGAAACTTGAGATAAGCATAACATCCTTTCTTGTGATCCGTATTACCGTGAACAAAAGGATATTTTTGCTCTTCTTAAGTCCTTCATCTCATACCGCTTTATCAACCATACCCATACGCCCGACAATACTCTTTCATTGTCTCCAATGAGCAAGATACTATCTACGTATAGTACAAGAAATACCACCACGTTTCCATCACTCTTTTCAATACACAAGACCCATTCGATCATTGATTAGATCCATGTCACTGGATTACCTCATCAAAACGGATGTTTCATGGTCTTGAAGCTTGCTTTAGTCCATGAATGGACACTTTTAAGCTTACATCACAATGCTCTTAGCTTTTTGCAATGAATCACTCTGGTTGCTTCACATAGATGTTTCCCTTAAGACTTCCATTCAGGAAAGATGTCTCGACATCTATTTGCTATCCCTCATATTTCATATGAGTAGCAACAAATAAAAGAGTCTGGATCAACTTAGGCATAACTACCGGCGAACAGGCTTTCTTATAATCGAACTCTTTCTTTCTGAGTATACCTTTTCGCAACAAGCTTGCTTCCAAGGTTTTCACCTTATTCTATGATCCTCTTTTATTCTTGCATGGCCGCTTCCAATGGCTTTTACGCCATTTAGCGGTTCAACAAGCATCCAGACCTAATTTAAAATCCATCAATTCTATTTTAATATTCATTGCACTTTGCTAGGATTTGACATTTCTAACTTGTAGTGATTCGTCGTATCCGTGGGTCCATTTCATGTTTGCTAGGGACCAAGTCTCACGACTTTCCCAAAACATGTATCTTACAGGTTGTCGAAGAATCCTCCCACTACGACAAGGCACTACATGCAATTGTGTATCAGACGTGACACGTGTTGCAGTTTACCTTGTGGTATATCCTCTTACACACTTGGTACTTATACTTTGTGTTTTTCCCTCTCACTTTCTTTAGAATAATTTGTACATGGGTTTATGATTTAATACATAGTCTCTTTCCAAAAATCTAGTGTTTGTGTTAACAATCACCCTTCGATCTTTTAGACTAAATAAATCACCTTCATTTTTATAACATATCCCACAAACAGACAAACATTCAAATGAATTACTGTTTCTAGGGCTTATCCATAAAATGAATTAAGTAATTCCAAATAATTCATCATCTATCTAATCATTACTATAAGAGTCTTATTCCTTCTATCCACCACACCATTCAGCTTGGGCATGCCCAGTGTAGACCACTTGAGATTTAATCTCAACCTCTGATTAATAGCTCCTAACTATCCTAAGAGGTACTCGTAATGATGATTAAATCGTCATTACTTGATATATTTTCCATGATGCTTCACTGTACCAGCCTTGCAATTCTTGAATTAATCAAGGAACTTAGACATGCAGTGTATCAAACAAATATATCCATTTCAAGAATAATTCATCGATTGACGAATATTCATATCCACCTCTCATCCGGACAATCTTAGGACCACAAAAATCATAATGAACTAATTACAACATATATATCTTTGGTTCTGCACCACTTTGCCTTGAAAAAGTAATTAGTCATTTTTACTCCCAAGCAAGACACGAAAGTCAGATAGTTTTCACTTCAGATAAACCTAAGGGTCTATCGGCTATCAACTTTTGAATCCTACTCAAGTAAAATAATATAGTCTTAGATGCCAAATATATGTTTAGTTCATATCCGAAGGTATCTTTCTCTTACTAAGATTAGAAGATTCATTATTAATTACTATTTGTTGCATCTGTGGAATATACATGATTTAAGAGTATACAAATTGTTCACCAACGTACAATAACAGATTACAACTCTATCCTTCATTATAATGACCATGTCATTAAAATGAAATGGAGTATCCATCTATTAATGCATAGAAACCGAAATCAAATTCTTTCTATGAAAACGTATGTAAAACAATTTCTCATAATCAAACGTCAACTCATATCATTAGATAAATAGACAACTCCCACTGCAATAGCCACTACTCTTGTAGTTTTACCCATGTCATAACAATCTTATTCTCAATTAGTAATAAACATTTAGTGATTCCAGTATCTACACACTTCGTGTCAGTAAATGCCATCACTAATCATGTTTTAAACAACTAGTGAATAAGATATAAAACTTGTTCACATTATGATGAAAATGGCTTTCCTTTGCCACATGTTTTGCCAGAAGTTTTCCACCATATACATCCTATTGTAATTCAGGTGGAACTTACTCAAAAATATCTAGGCAATTCACGGAGAATTAAATTGATCTAGGTTTTCCTTCAATTTATACACCATGCTTTCCCAATTCATTCATCAAATTAAATCATGATCTTCTGCCTTTTAACTTATTCAAGTATCCGAAGAGTTAAATGAGACCATCATATTTCTATGAACCTCTCATCTCTTCACTAGAGACTTTAATAGGCATCATGAGACGTCCTTTGTGAGAACACACATGTATTTTCTTAAGCAGTAAAATTCAAAACCAAGATTCTTTTCTAATCATCTAATTTGGACAAGTAAATATAATTTCTTTTAGTTAATAATAAGTGAGATAAAATCATTTGAAAATCAGAGGATCACAAATAAATATACCGATCAAATCTTTGAATTTATCCATTTATATTGATTCCCTCAAAATAATATAAAATAAAATTCACCGACATCTCAAGCACCGTGAGTCTGCAAGCCACGTTAGTATGGACGTTTACAAGAGAAGGTTTTACCCATTAATTTCATTTGTCAACCTAACTTTATGACAAAATAATTAATAGTCGGTTCCTCTTTAGCTATGCAAATAATAGCAGTGACTCCGTTGGGGAGGATACTAATTATTTACACCTAAGTGTACACCATTATTTGATCCCAAGTCCGCTGCCCAAGCTTATATGCCTTACTGTTGGAGAAGTACACACGCGCTCAGATAACTTCCTATAACCATCAATTATATGAGTTTGTACTAGTGAACCGCATATAAACTCATCCGTTAGGGAGGAAGGCACTATAGCCAACGCGCAAGTCCATATGCATCACATTACAAATAATAATTATTTAAAGAAGTCTGTACTAGTGATCCGTGAATAAACTCATCCGTTAGGGAGGAAGGCTCTATTGCCAACGCGCAAGTTTACCCACATCACTTACAAACCAATAATGGAGGCCGCGGGAATTAATGACCAATCCCCTCTCCCACTTAATTATTTAAGACCGAGGGTTTTTACATGCATATAATATTTAAAAATAAAATACGCAACCTAGCATGCTCATACTTCCAAATATATAACAATAATTGACCAATAAAACAATTATAACAGTTATATATAAGGAAATAAATAGCCAAAAATAAGTTGACTTGATCAACACTCCAACATACATGCATATAATATACCAAATATAATACACAATCTAGCATGCTTCTATTTAAGGCAATAAATCATAGATAATCATGCATACATATATAATAATAATCAATTAATAAATCAATTATAACAGTTATATAACAGTGAATTCGATTGTTCGCCACCAATCACGAATGCGGACAACTGCGACGGGGATCGACCTTCCCGCAGCCTGCTCCACCACTCTGGCACCCTGCCCGATCATATTGTGAAGACTCACGCGGAATCTGATGCAGACCAGTCGAACTTGATGCAAACCCGCTCGAACTTAGTGCAGAGTCGATCGAACCTGATGCAGACCAATCGAACCTGATGTAAATCCGCTCGAACCTGGTGCATCATTGATCGAACCTGATGCTGACCAATCGAACCTGATGCAAATTCGCTCGAACCTGGTGCAGCATCGATCGAACCTGATGCAGACCAATCGAACCTGATGCAAACTTGCTCGAACCTGGTGCAACATCGATCGAACCTGATGCAGACCAATCGAACCTGATGCAAATCCGCTCGAACCTGGTGCAACATCGATCGAACCTGATGCAAATCCGCTCGAACCTGGTGCAGCATCGATCGAACTTGATGTAGACCAATCGAAACTGATGCAAATTCGCTCGAACCTGGTGTAGAATCAATCGAACCTGATGCAGACCAATCGAACCTGATGCAAATTCGCTCGAACCTGGTGCAGCATCGATCGAAGCTGATGTAGACCAATCGAACTTGATGCAAATTCGCTCGAACCTGGTGTAGCATCAATCGAACCTGATGCAGACCAATCGAACCTGATGCAAATCTGCTCGAACTGTCACTCGTCCAAGGGCCTACTTGTACGGAACCAAGTTCAGCCCAACGCGCAACATCAAACTACACCAACTGTCGTTCAGGGTTCGCAACTGTAAGAACCTGAGAATCCAATCTCCACCGTCCAGAATCTACTACTGTGAGTTTTGAACATGCTGTCCAAATTACAGGTCTATCCAACGGTTATTTTCTTAGAAATGGCTCTATTCCCTCGACTGCGCAGAATAGAATCGCCCAAAAACTGCTTCTGTTTTCGGCATATTCCTGACAACACAAAGCTCCAAATACGATCTTGACCGTTCAGAATGTACATCTACAAAATTCGAACGTGCTGACAAAAAATCAGGCTGATCCGACGGTTGAAACTCCGGTTATTGCCTCTGCAATATCACTGCGCTGGATTTTCTCTCAATTTCTTCCTTCCATGTGAAATTGACAAACAGTTTTCGTCGAATCCTCTCACACACAACCATCGACGAAAAGATATGATATAGGGTATATTTCACATAGGGATATTCATGGTTTGCATAGTAAAATCAAAACCCTAAACATGCGATCCTAATTTCGAAAAATTAATCACATAAACCCTAGCCTAACGTGTCACGCTTCACCACGAAACCGAAGCTCTGATACCAATTGTTGGTGCTTGGATCATTTGGTTAATGTGACCCGTTAGGGATTCATACGTTTCTATCACAGCGGAAGCAATAAATCATAGAAACGATTACCGTTCACTAGGGTATGTTAATGAAGATTGATTCTCGCAGGCAGACTGTGCAGTCGCACGAGAATGGCCATAACTTCCTCGTCTGATGTCTGAATTAAATGATCTTTATGCTCAGACGATCCTCTCTTCAACAGATTTCCATTAGGGACCAGGAGGAGAAATTGGGTTGGGCCTCCATTGGGCTTAAGTATCCAAGCTTAGCCCAAAGCTTATACTTAAGTCCAATAATAATAATATATTCCACTAAAATATTATTACTGTTTCCAATCCCAAAATTACGTTTTGGGCTCCTTCTTATTATGAGCCCGTTAGTCTCCCCATGTTTAAGATATACAATGTCCATTAATTAATTTAAGTTACTGACAACTCAATTAATTAATATCTCATCCAAGAGTAGTATCACTCAACCTCATTAACATGCCGGAATAAATTTCACCTGCATGATTTACATGATAATCCTTATGAGCTCCTCAAGGGGACATCATCAACCTATGACGGACACGAATTCCTTCTACAATCAACAGTACACCATAGAGACAGCACTACTTCCCAACTCATCGAGTTTGTTGATTTAATAACATGTAAAGCTCACCCATTGATGAATCAAAGAAATACATAATGCCCTACGTGTCGAGGTTATTGTATAGGGATTAAGAGCACGAACTTCCATAATAACTGAGATCAAGTTCTCCTATAAGTCAATATAAGTCGAACGATCTCAGACGGTCCTGCTCAATACACACAAGTGTACTAATGTGATTCTATAGCCAAGACAAGCTAATACCAAACCACACTACAACCATCCCGATAGAGAGTCCCCGTCTATCTCGGTTGTGAGCATCTGTTTATACTTTATAAGGAAACCAATAATATGATCTTCCGCGTGTTATCGCACAATATATTATCTACAGTATAAAGTAAGTGGACTATTGCATCGAACATATAAATAAATTATAAGATGCAATCATTTGATCATATGATTCTTATTTCAAATTAATTATTATAACATTGTTCATACAAAAAGCTAGACTTTTAGTATACAATCCAACAGTTACAAGCAACACCTATGGCTATGGATGAAAGCAAACCCATGAGTCTATAATTCAAAAACAAGAAAGATAGAAAAAAAAAACCCTAGATAAATTAATTTTTTTACTTAAACTTTAATACTCTTTATATTTCATTGACTTTTTTATTGAAAAAATAATACTCCGTCTCAACTTCAACTTCACACTTTTCATTTTAGTCCGTCCCAAATTCAACTTCACACTTTTATAAAAGGAAAAAACAACAAACTAATATCCTTCTAACATACTTTAATTTCAAATTTATCATCACTTTTTAATACACATAACATACTTTATCATTATTTATTACCTAAAAATACCATAGTATTCTCAAAAGTAAGTCAAAAGTGACTTTTCTTAAACACCGTATCTACAGTAAATGTAAACTTGAATTTGGGATGAAGAGAGTAATTGTATTAATTAAAGTGTATATTCTTTAAAACAAAATAATATACCTTTAAGCATTTATTATACAATGTGCACTAAAGACCAACTCAATTTTGGAAGTTGTGGGATTCATGAAATAAAACAAAACCAAATTCTCCTGTGCATTCGGGTGCACCATGCACCCATATCTAAAACTTGTATATTAACGAATAAATAAATAAATAAATATATATATATATATATATATAAATATACTGATAAATAAAAATTTATACATTTTGTTAGTAAATTTTTTTAATTTTTTTTATCAAAAATAAATATAAAAAAATTATATATTTATTAAAATTCACATATACACTATTAAAAAAAATTAAGTGTGCCCCCAATTGCACAGAGTGTCAATTCAAAACAAAAATGAATGTACTAGCGTCAAGTTATGATGTTGAGTATGCAGTAGGCCATTTTAGCACTTTGAAAAATCGTCTAAAATTTATACTAAAACGCAAATGAAACGATAAACTAATAATACAATATGAATATGATGAGGTATCGTTTTGTGGATGTGTGACACATATTGTTGACTTTCTATCACTAAGTTTTTTTTATGTACACCTTAAATAGTAGTGATAATGACTACATTCCTTGAAAACCTTAATTCATAACTAAACCAAAATTGACAATTAAGACCATCTATTATCTATTATTTCTTAAATATCAAAATTGACAATAGAAAAAGAGATAATCTATAATGTGACTTTGTTTCAGTATCATGCATGTATCATAATTTTACAAAATCACTCTTTAATATATGAAAAATTACTCTTTAAATTAAAGATATAAATTTATTGGTTTTGTCAAAATAAAAGGAGGGTTTTTTGTCTAATATCAAGTAGAGATCAAAAGGAGAGAGTTTCTTATTGCTATTGAAGGAGATCCTTCGTTTTGATGTAGGTGAATCAATCAATATAATATAATCTTCGATTCTCCTGCCTTTCTTTTCTTGTATTACCTGTATTAATAGTGTAGTGGAGTTGGGGACGGAAGAAAGACATGTTTGTGTGAGTGTTAAAATTTTCATATAGTAGTATTTTCTCGATCCGTAGTTTCTCTCCGATTTTTGGAGTTTCTACGTAAATTCTTGTGTTGTTCTTTTTCTACTCTTTTTCTCGATTATATTTTATTTGTCTCTTTGAATGAATGGGGATCTATTTATCCTAGCCAAATTATTATTCTTCTAAATGAAAAATATTACTCATCTCAACAAGAATATAAAAAATATTGAGGAGTTATATTTTTCATTGAGAAAAATAATAATCTATCTCTTTGAAGAATAATTTTTTATGTACTAAAGAGTAATTTTGATAAAATCCGAATGCAAGATAAACTCAATTTTGCACAAGTGTTTGCCAAATAAAAATATAAAAATAGAGATTATATAGAATGCTTCGGATTTCCTATGCTACTATATATTTAGTGTATCAATCTCCACCGTATTATTGGATGAGCAATGCGCAAGAGTGAAAATGAAACTAAACTGTAAAAATAAAGCACAAACTAGGGGGAAGAGTTAGATTTTCTTCCTCTTATGAATGCACGCAAGTTTGAGCTATACATTAAACAAACTTACACACTCTATCTTACTCATTTTCTCTCTCACGTATTGAATCAACTGAAAATGAAATAAAAAACGAAGATAATGATGTATAGTGGTTCGATCTTAAAGATCTACATCCACTTCTTAAGGAGAGAGATCACTAATATGATGGAATACAGGTTACAACTTCGTGGAGAAGATGATGAATTAAACTTCTAAGAAAATCCTAAACTTCTGAACTTAACTAATGAAGATGATGATCATTCTGATGTGTGTGTGTTTCCCTCTTATACCACACCGGCGTGTTTCAGAATACATCAGCAAACTTCAACGTGATCTGTTGCATTCAGTTACAACTGATAATTTAATCACTTAAGAATCTTGCCATGTCATCAATCCATCAGCTCAGCACTACTTTTGATCATACGACTCTTCCTTATGCAGTAGCACCCTTCAATCTTGCTGCTTATATTGAGCATCATCTCCAATCTTACTTCTCACATGTTAAAGCCAGCTGGATCAGTTGTTATGCAACTATTAACTAACTCAACAAACTTAGATTCTTTTCTTAGAACCACCATCCAGCTGCATGCATCAAGTCTTCATCCAATGGTTCCCACTTACTGTAAATAGCATGATCACAACCGTTGATCATGCTGATTACTTTCTTAATCATCACCCTAAACATGTATGTTGCTGATCTACACCATTCATACGTATGCATGCATAATCTATACACAACAAATCTCTACCTTAGTCCATGCATCATCATAAGTGATCAAACCTCTCCACCTTGCTGCAATTATAGGCTGCAACACACATTCTTTTCCTCCTTTTATTGAAGACCAATAAGATTCTTACACAATTCATATTTTTGAACTGGTAGAGCCTTAGTGAATGCGTCAGCTGGATTGTCTGCTGTTTTAATCTTCTTGACAGCCACTAACTTCTCTTCTATCAAGTCTCTTATGAAGTAAAGTCTTACATCAATATGTTTAGTCCTCTCATGATACCCTTGGTGTTTTGAGAGATGTACAACACTTTGGTTGTCACAATATACTTCAATAGCATCTTGCTGAACACCAAACTCTCCCAAAATTCCAATCAACCAAACACCTTCTTTGATTGCTTCTGTGAGAGCAACAAACTCAGTCTCAGTGGTTGAGAGTGCTACTATGTGTTGATGTGTAGCCTTGCAACTTATTGTTGTTCCAAAAAAATTGAACACATAGCCTGTTATTGACTTCCTTGTATCAAGATTAGCTGCATAATCAGCATCCACATAACCAACAACAGCTTTATCCCAAGTACCTTGTTTCTGAAATTTCAATCCAACTGATAAAATTCCTTTGACGTATCTCAGTGCCCACTTCACTGCATCCCAATGTACAAGACCAGGATTGCTCATAAACCTACTGATCATACTTATAACATAAGTCAAGTCTGGCCTACAACACACCATTGCATACATCAAACTACCAACTGCACTTGCATATGGTATATTGCTCATTTTTGTCTTTTCCTTATCTGTTTGAGGACCTTGAAGTGATGACAGATTTAAACCTTGCTTAACTGGTATTGAAACATCCTTACAGAGATTCATATTATACATCTTAAGAACCTTATCCAAGTATGACTCTTGAAATAATTTTAGCTGACCAGCTGGTCTGTCCCTTTCAATTTGCATACTAAGTATCATTCTTGCTTCACCCAGATCTTTCATGTCAAACTCCTTCCTCAAAGTATCTTTTACTGTATTAATTCCTATCATATCCTTGCATGCTATCAATATATCATCTACATAAAGTAATATATCATCTTCATAAAGTAGTAGATAAGTGTAGCATCCTTCCTTACATCTTATGTACACACAACTATCATACATGCTTCTGACAAAACCATTTGATGTAATGTAATCATCAAACCTGAGATACCACTGTCTTGGGCTTTGCTTCAGTCCATACAGTGATTTAAGTAACAGACAAGCCTTTGAGTCTGCACCTTTCAAACTAACACCTTCAGGAATCTTCATGTAAATCTTTTCCTCTAAATTTCCATGTAAGAAAGCTGTTGTTACATCCATCTGATGCAATTCCAAATTTAATTGAGTAAGTAATACAACAAGATCCTTATTGAGCAGTGTTTGACTACTGGTGAGAAGATTTCATTATAATCAACACCTTCTTGCTGTGAACAATCTCTTGCTACAAGCCTTGACTTATATCTGATTCATCCTTCCTTACTTGTCACTGGTTTCTTCTTATATGTCCACTTACAACCTACAAGCTTTTGATTAGCAGGCTTGTCAATAATCATCCAAGTGTTATTTCTTTTTAATGATTGCAGCTCTTCTTCCATAGCATCTAACCACTGCATACTCTCCTTACCTGATATTGCATCTGAATATGTTCTTGGCTCATAGATATCAATGTCTGATGCTACTGATGAGTGTGTAAATTCACAAGTTTGGCGCTATGTTTTAGGCTAGTTTTGGAGAGTTTTGATGTGGAAATAGGTGGAAAACCTATATATATTGTGAATTAACATGAATCAGGTGTTAGTGGAGCTATTTGAGTGTTTTCTTAGCAAAAACGGAGTGAAAGAGCCAAGAATCGAAGAGACGGAGTCGAAGCCACGCGAACCGCCTAAGAAGTAGGTGGGTTCGACCTGGCTGGAGGAGGGTTCGACCTCTCCAGCAGGTCGAACCAACGTTGCTGGACGTACAGAGATTGATTCGACCACGACTCGACTGGTTTGACCTGGCCATCAGGTCGAACCATGATCGAACCAATTTGTAAGAAGGAGGATTCGACCACGACGTTTGGGTTCGACTTGCCAGTTGGTCGAATCGGGAGAGTTGTCCAGTGCTGAGGTTCGACCTGGGGTTCGACCAAGGCCTAAGTGGTTCGACCTGTCTAGAAGGTCGAACCTATGCAGAATTCTTCCAGTAGCAGGGTTCGACCTGGGGTTCGACCTGTGGCTAGGGGTTCGACCTGCTTGACGTGGTCGAACCTGTGTGCGAGAACTTACCTTATCCGGATTTTCGAGGCCGAAACGCGTGAGATCACTTAGAAAGCCCATTCCAAGCCCTAGAGACGTGATTACAAGTATAAAAGGAGGCTCATACAGAGAATAAAGAGAGCTTTTGATCGTCAATCGTAGGAGAGACAAGAGTAGAGGTGGTGATCCATCCGGAGGGCTGTAACAGAGGTTCGCTGAAGGTTCAAGTAAGAATGATCAATCTAACCATGATTGTTCCTAGATCAATCATGGGCTAGAACCACCTTGGTAGTTCTAGGGTTATGAAAGTTTCATGATGTAATTCGTGTTTCGTGTGTAAAACTCCGTACAACACTACCTGTGGTTTGTTTTATATAAGATTGCATATTTAATCCATACTCATAGTCATTTTTTGCATCAATGATCGTTGTGTAGAGTCTGAATACATAACATGGTTATTGATTGAGTGCATTCACTACTGAGCAGGGTTTATTGTTATAATTCTAAGTGAAGGGATTCCGAAGTATTATTAGAACTGTCTTATATGAATATTCATGAATTGAATTGAATTCGGGTTGATGAATTGGATGAAGAGTATAACTTTATAGTACCTAAAAAGGGAGATCAAATCGGGTTAGATTCTAGACGTAGAAGATAATTGATTATGATAGTACCTAGAAAAGGGGGTGAAGCATATCTCTTGCTCCAATGTTATTCACACGTGTCAAGCGCATATTTACTTGTGTCTATAGAGTAAACTTGCATGGTCTAGTGATGCGTCCACAAACCACAGGGCAGAGTCGGACACCATCACATGAAAATACGAATTGCTAGTGAAACTGGATGACCCGACGAACTACCTATCATTCTTATTGATCACAACTCACTTTTCTCTACTCTTGCTATTTCTTTTGTTATTTCGATTAGAAGTTATTATCCATTAAACCTTTACAATTACCAATATAGTCTAAAATATACTAGAAGATAACAAAATTGATATTTATCCGTCCCGTGGGTTCGATATTGTAACTTGGTCATCTTTGCGACTACAATTGATATCCTTATACTTGAGGATTAATTTGTGTGTTGAGAAAACCCTTAACAAGTTCTTGGCGCCGTTGTCGGGGACGGCGTAAACTATCTTTTTTGTATTATTTCTAGTTTATTAGGACTATTTACCTTATTTTGTTGTTTTCTTTCTTATTCGTTTTAGGTGTATGCTCACAAGATCAAAGAAAGGTAATCTTAAACCGTATAATCCTGAGATTGGAGCATCATCAAGAAAGAAGAAGAAGAAGAAGAGCAAGGCAAAGACAATAGACCCAACTGAAGCTCTGAATTTTGGAGTTGAGGTTGACGAGCAGATTTCACAAGCGATTGAGGCTACAACTGAAGTTAATTTGGAGGTAGAAACAGTCAACATGGCAGCGAATCCGGATAATCTAGCCATCCGAGAGGTTTTCAGAAATAATGGGGCTGGAAATTATAAGCTTTTAGGAGCAAGGGGAACTAACACAGCGTTCGATCTTCATCCCGCTCTTATTAGCATGATAGAAAGAAACTCCTTTTCAGGAGGGTCTTTCGAGGATCCGCAGCAGCATCTGAACAAGTTCTTGGGCTATGCAAGTACTCAAAAAGACGTAGGAGAACATGAAGATGCTAGGAAGATCCTTTTGTTCAAATTCTCGCTTACTGAAAAGGCGAGGGATTGGTACGATACTATTAATGCAGCTGAGTGCACCACGTGGGAGCAATTGAAGTTAAGGTTCTTGGAGAGGTATATGCTACCTTCGAAGGTGTTTAAGATGAAGCAAGATATTAACCAATTTGCTATCAGTGGAGGTGAGAAATTTCATGAAGCATGGGATAAATTCAAGGACATGCTCAGGAAGTGTCCTCAACATGGGTTATCTAAAGCCCAATATATCAGTATATTCTATAACGGATTGGACTGTGAATCAAGAGTGCTACTTGATGCTTCTTCTAATGGAGCATTGCTTACAAAGTCATCCGTTGAGGCCGAGAGATTGTTTGAAGACATATCGATGAATTCGAGGGATTGGCATACTGATAGAGTTAGAGGTACGTATGTTCTTGGAAAGGTAGCTCAGGTTGAACAAGCAATGGTGAAAACTAAGAGAGAGGATGAAATCGTTTCGAGCTTGTCCAATATCAACAAGCTACTTGAGTCTCAACAGAAGCAGATCAGCGAGATATCCCAACGAGTGCCAATCATGCAGCAAGAGATGATGAATAATGGAACCATCCAAGACGAATTGGAGAAAGCAAATTATGCCATGGGTCAAAGTATTCAAGGAACGAGGTACCCAAATCAAGAAAATCGGAACTACCAAGGGAACTATCGAGGGAACTTTAATAATCGTGGTCCATCTGGTAGTTATCAACAGCAACCAAGGAGGCCTGAATTTTCATGGAGCAATACGAACAATGCCGTGCAACTTCCGATGGGTGTTGATCCGAGAGAAAAGGTGGAAGAAGGGAAGCCTGGTTTCGAGGATACTGTGAACCGGTACATGGTAAAGAATGATGAAAGAGTGAACCGCCTTGAGGCAAAGCTTGAGAAAAAGATTGATGATCACCACAGAGATTTGTCCACTCAAGGGAAAGATCTCACATTGTTGATGGGTACAATTGCAGAGAATGTAAACACATTGACTCAAACTGTAGGAAAAGGGAAGTTTCCGTCTCAGAGTATAGAGAATCCAAAGTCGTGTAATGCCATCACACTGAGGTCGGGAACGCAGTACGAGGGACCGATGAGGCCGGAATCAAAGTTGGAATTTTCTAAGCCTCGGTTCGACCAACACGCAGAGGGTTCGACCAACTTTTCAGGCCGAACCCAGGTCGAACCTCATCGGCCAGAGCACTCTGTTTCGACACAGGAGCGGTTCGACCAACACGCAGAGGGTTCGACCAACTTTTCAGGTCGAACCCAGGTCGAACCTCATCGGCCAGAACACTCTGTTTTGATACAGGAATGGTTCGACCACGATCAAAAAGGTTCGACCAACTCTTCAGGTCGAACCCAGGTCGAACCGAAGGATGGAGATTATACAGTGAAGCGGTTCGACCAAAGGGGCAGTGGTTCGACCTCCAATGCTGGTCGAACCCAAGTCGAACCTCCGGAGCGGAATGAGATCAGTCTTCCAGGAGAGAGGTTCGACCAATACAGTCCTGGTTCGACCTCTCAGCCTGGTCGAACCCCAGTCGAACCTCGCCGAGATGTTTTTTTTGATGCACCTGTTGTTCCTTTTGATATTGATGCAACTCCAGTGGTACAGAATGAGCAAAGTACAGACATAATAGCTGAGAAAAAATGGGAAAGAGCTAAGCGATTAAGAGCTGAAAAGGAGAAAGCGGAGAAGGTTGATCGTGATGAATGGGGGATTCCCAAAACAAAGATACCTCCACCGTTTCCCTACAAGCTAGTGAAGAAGGGGTTGGAAGAAAAGTTCAAGAAATTTTCAGAGATAATGAACAAGATAAGCTTGAACATCCCTTTTTCAGAGGCAATCATGGAGATGCCATATTATTCTCGATTCCTTAAAGACATATTGATGAAGAAGCGAAGCTTAACCGGAGTGGAAACGGTAAACTTATCTGAGAATTGTAGCTCAATTATTCAAAAGAAGTTGTCACCAAAGATGAAAGATCCGGGGAGCTTTACTATTCTATGTGAGATCGGGAAGGGGCCAGTACGGCGAGCTTTGTGCGATCTAGGGGCAAGCATCAATTTGATGCCGTTGTCCATCTTTCAGAAGCTTGGTTTAGGGGAGATGACCCCGACAACTGTTGCTCTCCAATTGGCAGATAGATCCATGACGTTTCCGAAAGGTATAGTTGAAGATGTTCTAGTAAAGGTGGAGAAGCTAGTCTTTCCTGTGGATTTCCTTGTATTAGAAATGGATGATGACAAGGATAATGTTCCTTTAATCTTGGGGAGGCCATTCCTTGCTACAGCAGGAGCTATGATAGATGTTCGGAAGGGAGAACTGAAGTTGAGAATGGACAAAGAAGAAGTACTTTTCAACTTGGACAAAGCAATGAAGATGCCAATGGAGTCCCAATGTTATAGTATTGACGTGGTGGAGGAGATTGTGAAGGAGGATATGTCTCTGATCTTGTCAAAGGATCCTCTTGAGACATGTTTGATGGAGTCTCTTACTTATCCCACTACGGATCTTGACGGACTTTCTAACGAGGTATGTATTGAATTTCTTGAAAACTTACTTGCTTTGGGTGATGACAGGTTTGCTTTGGAAAGAAATAAAGTGGAAGAAGTCAAATGGACCAGGAAGTACTTGCCTTTGGATAACGAAAACACTCCAGTGGAGAAAAGAAAAGAGGAGTTGAAACCATTGCCGGACCACTTAAAGTATGCTTTTCTTGGAGATAATGCACAATATCCGGTAATTGTATCTTCTTCCCTTAATGATGATCAACTTGAGGAGTTATTAGATGTCTTGAGGAAGTACAAGTCTGCAATAGGGTGGTCACTTGATGATTTGAAAGGTATTAGTCCTTCGTATTGTATGCATCGGATTAGGTTGTTGGATGAAGCCAAGGCTAGTGTTCAGAATCAGCGTAGGGTGAATCCCGCAATTCAAGAGGTGATAAGGAAGCAAATTCTTACGTGGTTGGATGCTGAAATTATATATCCTATTAGTGATAGTCCACATGTGAGTCCATTGCATGTAGTTGCTAATAAGGGGGGCATGACTGTAGTGAAAGCTGAGGATGGAGAAGCTATAGCCACGAGAATTCCTACGGGATGGCGTACATGTGTGGATTACAGGAAATTAAATGAGAACACGTGTAAGGACCATTTTCCTCTTCCGTTTATGGATCAAATGTTGGATCGTCTTGCAGGGTATGAGTTTTATTGTTTCTTGGATGGATATTCGGGGTATAATCAAATCATGATTGCTCCTGAGGATCAAGAAAAGACCACTTTTACTTGCCCCTACGGGACTTTTGCTTTTAGGAAGATGCCGTTTGGATTGTGTAATGCACCTGCTACTTTTCAGAGATGCATGATGGCGATTTTTGATGGTTTGATAGAGAAGATCATGGAAGTATTCATGGATGATTTTTTAGTCTTTGGTTCTTCTTTTGATATGTGTTTGTCTAACCTTGCTGTTGTTTTGAAGAGGTGTCAAGAAACTAATCTTGTCTTGAATTGGGAGAAGTGCCATTTCATGGTGAAGGATGGGATTGTTCTTGGGCATCATGTTTCCGCCAAGGGATTACAGGTAGACCGTGCTAAAGTGGTGGCAATTGAGAAGCTTCCACCACCGACCAATGAAAGAGGAGTGCGGTCCTTCCTTGGACACGCCGGTTTTTACAGGAGATTCATTAAAGACTTCTCAAAATACTCTAAGCCCTTATCTCATTTACTTGAAAAGGATATTCTTTTTGTGTTTAATGATGAGTGTCTAACAGCTTTTCAAGTTTTGAAGGAGGCGCTTATTACTGCCCCTATCTTGATCACACCGGACTGGACTCAACCGTTTGTACTTATGTGTGATGCAAGTGATGTAGCATTGGGTGTGGTGCTTGGGCAGCTAAGGGAGAAGAAGTTCTGCGCCATTTACTATGCGAGTAAGACTTTCGATGCGGCACAGAAGAATTACACGGTGACTGAAAAGGAGTTTTTGGCTGTTGTGTATGCATTCGATAAGTTTCATCAGTATTTGGTTGGCATGAAGACGATTGTGTATACGGATCACTCAGCGATTCGTTATTTGATGGAGAAGAAGGAGACGAAGCCTAGGATCATAAGATGGATTCTACTACTGCAGGAGTTTGACTTGGAGATTCGGGATAAGAAAGGAACAGAAAATGTGTTGGCAGATCACTTGTCAAGGTTGGAGACTAGGGAGCATTGTGATAATTCTTTCGAGTATATTGAAGAGATGTTCCCTGATGAGAAGATCATAGCTGTGGCTGTTGAAGGTACTGAGCGAGCATGTGTGGTTGCAGCGCAAGGTATGGATCCATGGTACGCGGATTATGTAAATTACATTGTCATTGGTGAAATTCCAAGGGATCTCAACGATATCAACTTGCGAAATTTCGTAGGGAAGTTGAGACATTTATATGGTATGATCCTTTTGTTTATAAGATTTGTACAGATTCTATTGTCCGAAGATGTGTACCCGAGATGGAAATGGAAAGTGTGCTGGAGTTCTGCCATGCACAACCGAATGGGGGGCATTTCGGAGCGCAAAAGATTGCAGCTAAGGTACTTCAATCCGCTCTTTATTGGCCTACTTTGTTTAAAGATAGTGAGAGCTATGTGGCGTCTTGCGATAGATGTCAGCGCATGGGTAATATAGGTAGGAGAGATGAGATGCCATTGCAGCCTAGCATAGTCGTGGAGATATTTGATGTATGGGGGATCGATTTTATGGGGCCTTTTCCCCCGTCGAATGGGTTTCTCTACATTCTTCTTGCGGTGGATTATGTTTCGAAGTGGGTGGAAGTAATTCCTACTCGTGTTAATGATTCGAAAGTTTTTTTATCTTTCCTAAAGAAACATATTTTTGCCCGTTATGGAGTTCCGAGAGCATTAGTTAGTGATGGAGGTTCCCACTTCGTCAATAAATTTCTGGAGAAGGTGCTTAAGGATTATGGTGTTAAGCATAGGGTTACTACACCCTATCATCCACAAGCGAATGGGCAGGCAGAGGTCTCCAACCGTCAAGTAAAGAAGATTCTGGAGAAAGTGGTAGGAACTAATAGAAAGAATTGGGCTATGACGCTTGATGATGTGTTATGGGGGTTCCGGACCGCTTATAAGACGGTGTTAGATTGTCACCGTATCAAATTGTCTATGGGAAGCCATGCCACTTACCTGTAGAAATTCAACACAAAGCGTTTTGGGCTTTGCGTTGCTTGAACTTGACCCTTAAGGATGTAAAGGAGTTGAGGATAACTCACATGAATCAATTGGATGAGTTTAGGAGTCGTGCTTTCTAGAATTCGGAGATTTATAAGGATAGAATGAAGAGGTGGCATGATTCTAAAATTTCATACAAGGAGTTCAAGCAAGGAGATGAGGTACTACTTTTTAACTCTCGTTTGAAGCTTTTTGCAGGCAAGTTGAAGTCTAAGTGGACGGGACCGTTCATGATTCATCGAGCCTTAGGAGGGGGGAGTTATGAGCTTATTGACAAAGATGGAGACGTTATCATGGCGAATGGGCATCGATTGAAGCATTATAGGTCGCCGGATGATGCGTGTGTCATTTTTGATGATACCTTGTTCTGATTTGGTACCGTCGTGACTCTACGACGTTAAACATGAGCGCTTGTTAAGAGCTTACTCTTCCATTTTATTGCTTTATTTCTTTTGTGTGAGTAAGAAATTTTTATATTTAAGATGCTTACTAATCGGCAATTACATCTCTTTTCAAACTTAGTTTCGACTTACGTTTTTACTAAGTTTGGGGGGGTGTGATGTTATCACCTCATTGAAGCATTAAGAGTATAATCTTTTCTTTGTATTGTTTGTTAGGGGAGTTGGTTTTTGCGGCCATATTGAAATTTTAATCGATTTTGATGTGATGATTTTTTACAACTTGCCTAATGTTCAGTGGTTTTTGGTTGTGTTTTCTTTTACGGAGATACTCATGAATGATATTATGTGGAACAATTTCTGAAGTATGGCTCTAGATTGTACCTAATGAAGTTGTGTTGAAGCTTGAAGTATGTAGTGCATGAAGAACACTCAGTTTTGGAAATCAGGAGGAAGGTTCGACCAAGTCTAGGAGTGGTTCGACCAGAGCCAGAGGTCGAACAAAAGCAGAGGAAGTCGAACCGGCGTTGAAAGTTGTCCAGAGAGGAGGTTCGACCAATTCAAGAAAGGTTTGACCTGATCAGGTGGTCGAACCTATGGTCGAACCTGTCAGTCGGAAGCACTCTGTTTTCCAGAAGAGGGGTTCAACCAATTCAAGAAAGGTTCGACCTGTTTAGCAAGTCGAACCCCTGGTCGAACCAAGAAGATCGTTTGTCCAGAAGAGAGGTTCGACCTCGCCATCCATGGTTCGACCAGTTCAGGTGGTCGAACCCGAGGTCGAACCAAGCCAGGTACGCGATTTAAGTTCAATTTTTCAGAGGGATTCGATCACTTTTTCGAAACACCAAACCTCGAACCCTCTTCGAACCTCTACACCCTTGCACAAATTCTTCAATTACACTTGATTTCACACCGATTACACAACATTACACCTTGAATTATCGATTCGGTCGCGAATTTGGGCGGATTTCGTCGCGAGTTAGGGCTGAAATTGCATTTTTTGGTTGTTTTGTGTTCTCGATTGGTTGTTCACCATGGGCAAGTCACAAGGTATGTTTTTTCCAACTCAATTACTCTAGGATTGAAGGTTTAGGTAAGAAATTTGATGTGAATGAGAGGATTGATGTTGAGTATGGTTGAATTTCATGGTGAATGTTGATATTTTGATTGGTTTCATATGAATTCTTGTTTTTTGGTTTGTGGTTGATTGATTATTGATAGAACTTGGATTTTTTATGTGGATTAATCAAGGGTATAGAACATACCATAGAATGAGCATGTTGATTTGGTTTGAAATTGATGAAATTGAAGTAGTTCATTGAGGGAAACATGTTGAATTTTTGATTGAATTGCTTGAATTGCTTAATGCATGCTTGTTGGTTATATTTTGATGATTAAAGAAGGTGTAATTGAAGATGTTTTGAGAATGTTGAATAAGCAAGTGGTGTTGAGATGATAGTTTGTATGAATATGCATTGATGCTTGAAGTCTTGAGTAGAGTATGTGATGTGCTAGTACAATACTTGTTTTATTGTCTTGTTGGTTGGATTGAAGTATTTGTTTTCAGGAAAGGGACAAGTATCAAGTAAAGGAAAAGGAAAAGCAGAGGAGGAGAGATCAAAGAAGAGGCATGATAGGCCTTCAAACTTGGACAAAGTGACAAGGAAACTGAGGCTACAAGACCGTTTACCTGATAACTTCAAGATTAGGATGCAAGGTTGGGATGAGATTAAAGAGAAGTGGGAAGAAGTTTCAGACAAGATAGCTCGCACTCGATACCAAGATGATGAAGCGATGAGGATAATGAGAATAGGGGATGAT
This sequence comes from Pogostemon cablin, assembly GCA_023678885.1. Taxonomy (NCBI): domain Eukaryota; kingdom Viridiplantae; phylum Streptophyta; class Magnoliopsida; order Lamiales; family Lamiaceae; genus Pogostemon; species Pogostemon cablin. The sequence goes on along the minus strand of CM042953.1, from coordinate 14,981,508 downwards.
ATATTTTGGATGTTTGATCAAGTAGGGATCCGAAGATTCATGGAGTTGAAGAGGCCGACGTACTTCCATGTTACAACGGAAGTGGTTTGTTCGTTTGAGATGGAGAAGGACCCGCTTGGATACCCCTATCGGTGTACGTTTCAGCTTGGTGGAGTGAGTAGAAGATGGACGTCTGAGGATTTTAACGAGCTATTTGAGACACCTTTGGAGATCCCTCGTTTAGAAAGTGCTGCATTCAGTGTAAAGCGATTTTGGAGGGAGATCACTGGGGAGATTCGTGATTACAAGACCAGACAGGCTCGTGCTTCTGCAATAAAGAACCCTGTCTTGAGGTACATGGACCGCATCCTGAGCAACACATTGTTCGCCCGCTCGGAGGGGAGTGTTGTGTCTAGAGGAGAGTTATATGCCTTGTGGTGTATGTTGAATGGAGTGAAGTTCAACGTTGGAGCTTATTTTATTGCGCAGCTGAATCGATTCAAGACCATTGGTTTTCAAAAGGTGAATATTGGAGGGTTATTGACGATTTTGGCTGAGCATTACAACTTGGACCTCACCGGCATTACACCAGTAGAAGGAGAACCCGATTTGATTATGAGCAGGTGCGCGAAGGGAGGGTTTGCCCATTTTAGAAATGGAGATTGGTTTTTCACGAGAGGTCTCAAGCCTTTCGAATTTATGTTCCCCTTCGACGTGAGCAACTTGACAACTATTCGGGAAGCAAGGAATAAGCTAATGAATTCTCTTGGACACACCGCTTTATCCGTGGCAGCGAAGTCGGGTGGTGATTGGAGAGCGGTAGCACAGATGTGTGCTGAGGGGAGGATGGCTGAGTTACAGCAGATCGTTGATCGAGGAGAGTTCCGTCCACCTCAGCCACAGCAGTCTGAAGAGGAGGATCAGGTAGATGAGCAGCCGGAGATGGAGATTCCGGAAGGAGAGCAGCATGATGCGCCTCAGCATGCTCCGGGACCGCAGCAGCGGCGAGCAGTTCCAGGTACTCGGGAGCAGCTTCGCTTGATTCATGAGCAGCTGATCGCGGTGGTAGCTGCACAGCAAGAGACGAACAGGCAACTCGTGCTCGCTAACGCCAACTACGCCACGTTGAATGAAAGGTACTCTGCCTTGGATGAGCGTGTTGGTAGAGTGAGTAGTCGAGTGGATATGATGGATAAGCACATTACCAGTCTGTGCCGAGCTGTGGAAAATAGAATGGATGAGGATGACGATGATGATGAGGATGATGATGCTCCTAGGGAGTAGTTTCAGGTTTTCTTTTGGCTTCTCCGATTCATCTTATCTCCCATTCTTCTTTTTATTTTTACAGATTGGGGTGTGATTCATGTGTGAGTGGCATGTACTTGATATAGTTGATCTTGTATCATTGCTCTGTATATGGGTTATTGATTCTGTGCATTCATATGTTTACGTGTTTATTTTCATTTGGAAAGAGCATGAATAATTTGTTAAGTATATGGAATTCATGAGGAATTGATTTTGATTATGTGCTATGAGGAGTATTAGGAATTGATTACCTATGTGAGGATTTGAGCCTTTATCATGATTAATCATGATAGTTTATTCTTGAGAGAATCATTCGTATGAACGTATTCTAGAACTTGGCTTGGAGTCTTGTGTGAAACATACAATTGATGAAATATTAGGATATGATCTTAGGCCATTTTTGATTAATTGAGTCACTTAGCCAAATTTTACCTTTCCTAATGATTTTATAAATCTTTGGTAGCCCTGTTTGAGCCTTTTAAAAGCTTTTTCTTTGGCAAGCCAAATATAAGAGCCTTAATTACCTTATTTGAGCTTTGAAAATACCCTATTCATTGTAGAGAGAATAAGGTGAATAAGTGTGGAAGAAACAAAGGGAAGATGGAATGAGATTCAGTAAGAAAAGTGCATGGTTAAATCTTGTTAGGGATAGTGCCTGAAATTGGTACCCCGAATTGCTAATACATGGGACTTGAAGTTTTTAAGAAACAGCCGAACGATGTTCGAGAAGGGCAGTGCCTATAACTGGTACCCGAGCAATTAAAAGAAGAATGATGTTGATGCAAGGAAGAGAAGGAAAATTGATAATTGCAAGTGCAAGAGAAGAATTGGAGGAGAATATGAAGCCGAATGAGAAATCAAGAACCTCCAAGGTAACTCTCTACTAGTGTATTAAGTTACTATGACCAAATTTTCCTACCCTTTCCAAAGAGCCAACATTACAACCTAGAAACAAGTCCTTTGTGATCCTAGTATTAATCTAATGTGAGTTGATTTTTGAGACCTTTGCCAAGTTTATGGTTACGCGTGAATATGAATTGATATGAGTGTTTATACTAGCCTATAGTGCCTCACGCACGAGCGAAAGAGAGTAAAGACTTATCTTATCAGTGAGATTACTTAATACTCCGAATGGTGTGTGATTGGATTGATTTTACATGAGTGACATATTTGATGCAAGTAATTCTTGTTTGATTCAATGAAGTGGCATGTGTAATATGTGTTGTACTTGATCTTGTTGAATTATACATGACTCATGTGGTTTAAATTGGTTGCCTCGGGACGAGCAACATGTAAGTTTGGGGGTTTGATGAGTGTGTAAATTCACAAGTTTGGCGCTATGTTTTGTACTAGTTTTGGAGAGTTTTGATGTGAAAATAGGTGGAAAACCTATATATATTGTGAATTAGCATGAATCAGGTGTTAGTGGAGCTATTTGAGTGTTTTCTTAGCAAAAACGGAGTGAAAGAGCCAAGAATCGAAGAGACAGAGTCGAAGCCACGCGAACCGCCCAAGAAGTAGGTGGGTTCGACCTGGCTGGAGGAGGGTTCAACCTCTCCAGCAGGTCGAACCAACGTTGCTGGACGTACAGAGATTGATTCGACCACGACTCGGCTGGTTCGACCTGGCCATCAGGTCAAACCATGGTCGAACCAATTTGTAAGAAGGAGGATTCGACCACGACATTTGGGTTCGACTTGCCAGTTGATCGAATCGGGAGAGTTGTCCAGTGCTGAGGTTCGACCTGGGGTTCGACCAAGGCCTAAGTGGTTCGACCTGTCTAGAAGGTTGAACCTGTGCAGAATTCTTCCAGTAGCGGGGTTCGACCTGGGGTTCGACCTGTGGCTAGGGGTTCGACCTGCTTGACGTCGTCAAACCTGTGTGCGAGAACTTACCTTATCCGGATTTTCGAGGCCGAAACACGTGAGATCACTTAGAAAGCCCATTCCAAGCCCTAGAGACGTGATTACAAGTATAAAAGGAGGCTCATACAGAGAATAAAGAGAGCTTTTGATCGTCAATCGTAGGAGAGACAAGAGTAGAGGTGGTGATCCATCCGGAGGGCTGTAACAGAGGTTCGCTGAAGGTTCAAGTAAGAATGATCAATCTAACCATGATTGTTCCTAGATCAATCATGGGCTAGAACCACCTTGGTAGTTCTAGGGTTATGAAAGTTTCATGATGTAATTCGTGTTTCGTGTGTAAAACTCCGTACAACACTACCTGTGGTTTGTTTTATATAAGATTGCATATTTAATCCATACTCATAGTCGTTTTGTGCATGAATGATCGTTGTGTAGAGTCTGAATACATAACATGGTTATTGATTGAGTGCGTTCACTACTGAGCAGGGTTTATTGTTATAATTCTAAGTGAAGGGATTCCGAAGTATTATTAGAACTGTCTTATATGAATATTCATGAATTGAATTGAATTTGGGTTGATGAATAGGATGAAGAGTATAACTTTATAGTACCTAAAAAGGGAGATCAAATCGAGTTAGATTCTAGACGTAGAAGATAATTGATTATGATAGTACCTAGAAAGGGGGGTGAAGCATATCTCTTGCTCCGATTTTATTCACACGTGTCAAGCGCATATTTACTTGTGTCTATAGAGTAAACTTGCATGGTCTAGTGATGCGTCCACAAACCACAGGGCAGAGTCGGACACCATCACATGAAAATACGAATTGCTAGTGAAACTGGATGACCCGATGAACTACCTATCATTCTTATTGATCACAACTCACTTTTCTCTACTCTTGCTATTTCTTTTGTTATTTCGATTAGAAGTTATTATCCATTAAACCTTTACAATTACCAATATAGTCTAAAATATACTAGAAGATAACAAAATTGATATTTATCCATCCCGTGGGTTATATTGTAACTTGGTCATCTTCACGACTACAATTGATATCCTTATACTTGAGAATTAATTTGTGTGTTGAGAAAACCCTTAACAGCTACATAGAGAGCATATGACACATTGTCAGCCTCTATATATCTAATAGGTGTTCTGATTTCATTCTCAACCTATCCCTAACTAATTGATAGCTACTAAGAGTCCTTCTTTCATTTGAACCAGATGATTCAGCTCTCTCCTCTGCAGCATCTTCCTCATGTACATCATCATTACTCTGATCCTGAATATGATGTACTACTGTTTTACCATCATGCTCCACCTCAAACTACACTTATCTGTAGCAATGACCTTGTCAGCACCTCTCTCTAATAAAGGCATCTTGTCTTCATTAAATGTTACATCCCTACTAACAATGAACTTGTTAGTCTCATAACACCATAGTCTGTACCCTTTTACTTCTTTAGGATAACCTACAAGCACACACTTAACAGCTCTAGGATCTAACTTGTCTTGCTTTTTATGTGAATATACCTGGCAACCTATCACCCTTAAATGACTATAATCTGATCTCATAATAATACTTAACTTTTTCCTTCCAAAAAAAATGACTATAATCTGGTATCCTTCCAGTCCATACTTGTTCAGGTGATTTAAATTTAAGTGCTGTGCATGGAGATAAGTTGATAAAATAAGCTGCAGTTGATACTAACTCACCTCAGAAACCTTCTGAGAAGCCTCCACTACTCATCATGCATCTAACTCTGGCAAGAAGTGTCTGATTCATTCTTTCAGCCACTCCATTCTGCTGTGGTGTACCTGGTACCGTTTTGTGCCTCTTAATACCCTTTTCTTGACAAAACTTGTTGAATTCATATGATACAAACTCAAGCCCATTATCTGTCCTTAAACACTTAACCTTGTTTCCAGTCTGCAGTTCTGTTTCTGTCAACCAAACTTTAAAAACTGATAATGCTTCATCCTTTGTCTTTAAAATTCTTATCCATACCTTTCTTGAATAATCATCAATGAATGATATGAAGTATTTTCCACCCCCTATTGTTGAGGTCTTAGAAGGTCCCCAAAGATCAGAATGGATATACTCCAACCTAGCTTTGGTATTATGCTCAGCTGTACCAAATTTCAACCTCTTTGACTTGCCTAATATACAAGCTTCACACTGATCTAACTTGCAAGTTGAACTGATCTCAAGCAGCTTCTGTCTTGCAAGTTCTTGCAAGCCTCTTTCACTTATATGACCAAGTCTTCCATGCCAAATATTAACACTACTATCATCCTTAGTTGCATTAATCTGTCCAGTCACAACAAAACCATCTAAGAAGTACAGATCAGACCTCTTAAAACCTTTAACAACTACTGATTTTTCTTTTATGATAGTAAGTGTTTCACCCTTCAAAAGACACTCATAACCTTGAGAAACCAACATTTCAAGAGATATTAGATTTCTTCTCAAACTTGGTACATATCTGACATTTGTCAACAACCTGACTTTCCCATCAAATATTTTAAGTTTGACAGAACCTATTCCTACAATCTTACAGGTGTGATCATCACCTAGCATGACTGATCCTTCATCTTGTGATCTTAATTCAGTAAACCAATCTTTTCTAGAAGTCATATGAAATGTACATCCTGAATCCATAACCCATTCTTCTGATACTGAACTAGAACAAACTGTCATTGCTTCAATGAAATTAGAATCCGAACCAACTTGATTAGTTGTTACCTGATTTGCATGAGACCTCTTATTTCCTCCCTTTTCAGCTATCTTCTTTGCACCATTGCTTTCCATTTGAAACATTGTTTCTTGAAATGTCTAGGCTTATTGTAGTGAAAGCAGTTCTTGTTTTCTTCTTCATCTGATGGAGTACTAAAATTCTTTTCTGGCTTCCTCTTATCAATATTTCTACTCTTATTATTCTTATTATTCTTGCTCCACTGATTCTGTTTCTTTGCTACTAAACCTTCTGCAGTTGTTTGTTGTTCTGGATTCTTATGAAGCACCATTGCCTTAACTGCTATCAAGACTTGCTCAAGAGAGATTGATTCAGCATTAGCAAACAAAAGTGTATCTCTTAAACCTTCAAAGGACTTTGGAAGGGCTGACATGAGGATGACAACTTTGTCTTCAGTTGACAGAGCCACATCAATATTTTCTAGATCATCAATGATCTTATTAAACTCATCTAATTGACCAATTATTGACTTATCTTCTGATACCTTGAATGAGTATAGTTTCTGCTTCATGTATAAACGGTTGGCCAAGCTTTTAACTATGTACATCTCCTCCAATTTCTTCCAAACTCCTCTTGCTGTAGCTTCCTTTGAAATTTCCCTCAGGGCTTTATCTCCAAGACACAGGATAAGTGCACTTCTAGCCTTGATTTGTTCTTCTTGATCTGCTGTAAGAGCAACAACATCAACTGCTGCGGCTTGATTTTCAGGAAGTGGTTTGATTGCTTCTGATAATCCTTGTTGAACCAAGATGACCTCCACCTTCATCCTCCACAGACTGAAGTCTGCCTTCTCTGAAAACTTTTCAATATCAAACTTAGTAGTAACCATTTGATCTTCTTCTCCACTGAATCTTCTTCTTCTTCTTGGCTTCCCACAGACGACGCCAATTCTTATGAATGCACGCAAGTTTGAGCTATACCTTGAACAAACTTACACACTCTATCTTACTCACTTTCTCTCTCACATATTGAATCAACTGAAAATGAAATCAAAAACGAAGAAATAAGACAAGGATGTATAGTGGTTCGATCTTAAAGATCTACATCCACTTCTTAAGGAGAGAGATCACTAATATGATGGAATACAGGTTACAACTTCGTGGAGAAGATGATGAATTAAACTTCTAAGAAAACCTAAACTTCTGAACCTAACTGATGAAGATGATGATCATTATGATGTGTGTGTGTTTCCCTCTTATACCACATCGGCGTGTTTCAGAATACATCAGCAAACTTCCATGTGATCTGTTGCATTCAGTTACAACTGATCATTTAACCACTTAAGAATCTTGACATGTCTTCAATCCATCAGCTCAGCACTACTTTTTATCCTACGACTCTTTCTTATGCAGCAGCACCCTTCAATCCATCTTGCTGCTTATATTGAGCATCATCTCCAATCTTACTTCTCACAAGTTAAAGCCAGCTGGATCAGTTGTTATGCAACTACTAACTAACTCAATAAACTTAGATTCTTTTCTTAGAACCACCATCCAACTGCATGCATCAAGTCTTCATCCAATGGTTCCCACTTACTGTAAATAACATGATCACAACCGTTGATCATGCTGATTACTTTCTTAATCATCACCCTAAACATGTATGTTGCTGATCTACACCATTTGTACGTATGCATGCATGATCTATACACAACACTCCCCTCTCTTATCTTTCGTTCATGTAATTACAAATATAGTAGGACACGATATAATACACTCAAAAAATGACTAGAAATATTATATGATATAATAAGAGCTAGCTCATAAAGAAAGAGGTTTTACGTACCGATTAAAAGAGTTGGCAACAAAGTTTAATTCCCGAAGGGTTGTGATGTTCCCAATTTGTGGTGGTAATAATCCCGTAATTAATTCATTACCACCATTCCATAACTCTCTTAAATTCTTAAGATTACCTATCTCCGCTGGAATGTTACCTGTTTAATTGTAAAGTAATGAAAATTTAAGTTAATTATTACATAGTTATGTAGTTTTACTTTCAAAATTCATGATACGTGTATTAATGTATATACACGATATGAGATACAATATATGTCTGAAATTTCTATTACGTTCGTTTTTACATCTCATATTTCTGGATGAGTGACACATAGTAGAAAGATCTGATTTCAACATGATTAATGGAAATAATTTAATTTTAAATGAAAATAAAAGTGCCTCATGGATTTCTTAAAAAAAAAAAAGTGCCTCATGCATTTATTCTAGGAAAAAATAATGGTAACACTGTCACATTGAAGTAATAACATTTTCAACTTTTTTTTTTTTGAAACGTGATAAACCGTTCAATCAAACTATTTTGGAAACATATTTCATAGGATATATCAAAACAATAATATCTTTAGTAAAAAAAAAAATGATTATCTAATAAAAAAAATGACATGGTCTACCGTAAAACTTGGTCTTAGCTAGTTTTATACACACAGCAACGTAAGGCGTTGTGTCCTATATGTGATGGAAGTTGTGAAACATGCCAATATGATACCTTCTAAATTATTCTCCCAGAGATATATATAATGAGAGAAGAGATGTGAGATTTCCTATTTCTTTGGGCAAAGATCCATTGAGTTTGCTCGATCCCATGTGCAATATCTCTAACTTGTTAAGATGACCAATCTCTTTTGGAATATTTCCTGTAAAAATGCATTATGAAAACCATGAAACTCATGAGTTCAATTAGCTAAATGCACCCATATCATGTACTAAAACAACCAATTATCATATATATATATATATATATATATATATATATATATATATATATATATATATAGTAAGATCAAGTTAGAATTTAATATATACCAGTTAAACTGTTGTTGGCAAGCAACAAAAACTTGAGCCCAATTAGGTTTCCAATTTGTGTGCGCAAGTGTCCACCAAAGTTGTTGAATGACAAGGAAATATATTCAAGTTGTGAGCATCCACCCAAACTGGATGGAATATCCCCATACAAGTTATTTAATGGCATGCGAAGCCGTTTAAGACGACTGCGCTCACACACAGTGGCGGACGCAGGATTTTCGTCGAGGGGGGCCCAATTTTTCTCATACAATAGCTCGTGTTTTTTGTTCTATAAATTTTAAGAAGAATTATTTTATTTACCAACTTTTATTAATATTTTTCTAAAGATGTTTTAGTATTTTTAATTGTATGCATGAATCGAACACGGGACCTTTAAAACTAAAACATCCCCACTTCACCACTTGGACACAAAGGTATTTCAAGAAAATTTTTATATCTATACTAGTAATTTTTAGAAGTTCAGGGGGGCCCAGTGCCCCCCCCCCACCTTCGTACGTCCGCCCCTGCTCACACATGTCGACTGGTAGACGGCTGGTTAGGCTGTTGTTCTTCAAGTCCAAGATTTCCAAGGAAGAGATGTTGAAAATGGATGGAGGAATAGAGCCATGGAAAGAGTTTTCACTCAAGTCCAAAGAAACAATAAAAGAAAGATTGCCAATTTCTTGTGGTATGGAGCCTTCAACTCCTATATTGGATATGTTCAATCCACTCACTCTATTTGTGCTAGAGTTGCAACTAACTCCATACCAACTGCAAATGGGGCTTTGGGTGGTCCAGTTGTTTGCCAATATATTGAAGGGATCTGAAGTGATGTGGGATTTTAAAGCAAGGAGTGAAAATTGATCTGCAATGATATTACCACTTGCCAAACCTAGTACAAATGGTAGGTGTAGGAAAAGCATGGAAATTGTGTCCATGATGCTTGATTTGTGTGATGGCCAAGAAGAGTTGAATCTGTTTATAGTGGCATAAAATTCTAAGAAAATTGATAATTAAAGTCAATGGGGTGAGGACATTTGAGGAAATTTAGGATTAGTGGAACTCAAGTCCATGGTAGGTTTGATTAAAGTCTTCCACCTCATAAAAGGACATTTGGAACAATTTCAATAGAATAAGTTGATGTTTAATTAGTCATTCTTCATAAATAAATATATAAAGTTTAATATCTCATGTCCTTAAAATTATCATCATGATAAAGAAATATTGATACCGTTTTTATTTTTTTAATATGAAATGACATGTACAGTTATTTTTCTATTCTTAATTATCAATCTCACAAATCAATCTTGTTTGTCTTTTATATATATATATATATATATATATATAGGGACGGAGCCAGAAAAATCATCGAGGGGGCCCGATTTCCTTTGTTCGATAAAAATTTTTTACTTTTATTTGTATACATGAATTAAAAAAGTGTTACTCTTAGATAATTTAATTTAATATTTTTAAAAAATATTTAAAGATTAAAATTTGTTATGTATTTTAAGTAACTTGATTTTTTTCAAGTAAAATGTATATGAATTTAATTATGTTATCTTTATACTATTAATATGTATAAGGTGAAAATTGTTGGAGAAGAAATTTTATATGGGAGGGAAGAAGGGATAGAAAAGGCATACTAATATATAATTATTAATTAAAATTATAATATAATCATGTAATAATATTATATGATATATATAACATATTTTTATATGTAATATTATTATTAACACATATATTATCACAATTTATTCTTAGGATTTAAATGAATTAATAGAAATAAAAGAAATTAAGTATAAAAAGAAATGACAACAATAAAGAAAAATCAATTAACTAAATTTTATTTAAATTGAAATATGGAATGAGGAAAATAAATAATTTACATAAAAATGATAATGAATAAAGAAAACATGAGACACTACAAAAAAATTATTTTTTAACAACGGAATATTCCATTGGTAAAAACCTTAATTCCATTGTTAAATTGACTTACCAACGGATTAGCAACGGAATCCGTTGGTAAAATTCCGTTGGTAAAGTGGTGGTTGGTAAATTTTTAGCAACGAAAAATCAATTCCGTTGCTAAATAATTTTGTTGGTAATCCGTTGCTAATAATTCCGTTGGTAATTTATATAATGATTCCCTTGCTATTCTGTTGGTAATTAGCAACGGATTGAATTCCGTTGCTAAAATAGAGAATAATTTCGTTGGCATTCTGTTGCTAAAATAAAAATATCATTTTTGTTGCTAATCCGTTGCTAATTACCAACGGAAAGAATTCCGTTGCTAATTTCGGTTGCTAAAAAATACTTTTTTTGTAGTGAGAAGAATGTTCACAATAATATAAAGTTGGAATAAAATAACAGGAAAAGGAAAAGGAAAATGAAAAAAAAAACAGGAAAAGGAAAAGGAAAAAAGAAAAAAATTTGAGAAAAGGGAATGATATTCACGAAGCACCTTCCTGTGAAGGGAAGGCACGACTACCACTGAACTATAATACAAAAATGTAAATAATTCTTACATATATATTAATTATTTTTAAAAGTTCAGGGGGGCCCAGTGCCCCCCGATCCCAACGTGGCTTCGTCCTTGTATATATATATATATATATATATATATATCACAATTCCATATTATTTAAGAAAATATTTTTTTTACCAAATTTGTTGATTATAGAGGGTAATGTAATATTTTTAAATAATAAAAATAAATAAAATAATAGTATGTTCGTTAGGTGAGAGTGACAAATTTGAAATTTAGATAACTTTTGAGGTGATGGATAAAGGAGTTATTGTTATTTTCTTTTTTTAGGCATGCAGTGTGTTATGAAATGGAAAAATAAGAAAATGTGAAGGGTTTTTCAGGACAAAGACAGTATACAATATGGGTAGATTACAAACACTACATTACCTCCTAAAAATTAAAAAAGTTAATAAAAATTAATGCAATTTTTTTTAATTAACTCTGTGTCTATATTAACAGTGAATTGTTGCAGTAGGAAGGAAGTACTATAATGCGTCAACTGTCTGTACGACGTGGTCGGAGAAGGGAGGTGCTCTCATGTTTTTAGCTCTCGATATATCACAATGGTGTGACAGAAGAGCAAAGCCACAAAGGTGCTTTTTATACCACAATCGACTCTCCCTCCACCTGAAAGGAAAAGTTGAGCAAGTAAAAAGAGATTAAGGACTTGGGTCGTACGAGATTTGTTAATAAGTGGGCTATAAAGGGAACCTGCATTGGGCTGAACACATGAGCCTAAAAGCCCAACGAATCTGTACATTGGCCCAACCCATCACTTTGTGCATTTTTAATGTAGGATGTTAAAACAATGTCACATAGTCCACAGGAAATGGCACATATGCAAGGCCACTAATTAAGGAAGGATAACTACAAAAAGTGTATTTATAGATAATAATTACAAGGAAAATATGATGATAATTTAAGATGGATCAAATTAAAAAAAATTAAAATAAATCTCTATTTATCCTCTTATTCTTCTATTGCATTGACTTTGACTTTATTTAACTTTTGAAGTCGGATTTTCTGATGAAGCTTGTCCGAATTTGGGTTTGAGGCCTTATAAAGTTAATTGGAGGTGTCAAGCCTTTGTTCAGATCAAATATTGATTTTGTGAACTTTCCACGAATAATGTTGTTGAATTTGGTAGAACACCGTTAACTTCACGAAAAATGTTTGATTAATCTAATTTGAAAAACACTGGATTGGAGGGGCTAATCACCTTGATTTCAAATCAATAGTCGTTCCTTGAAATGATTCCCTTGAGGAATGGCTCAGACATGTCTGATGTCAAATATCTTTGGAGAGGATTTTTTTGGTGTCTACAGTGTATCAAATTATTTATGAGGGTCCTTATTTACATGTAGATAAATGAATATGTTATAAGAATTTTTTCTTAGATAAGATTTGATTTGATTAATTTGAATTTTATCCAACCTAATGTTTTAATATTATAGTATAATAATGTTGTTATGGAAAAACACTTATAAAACTTTGCGAGCCTTTAAAGTTGATCAATTCGTATAAGTTTAGTAATATCTTTGGCAAGAGGCTAAAATGCAGAATTTTAGCAATTTAAAATGCAATAATAAAATTTTCTTTTTTAAAATTATAATATCAGATTCTATATTACTAATTTATAAACATCAATCAATTAATGAAATGTTTTATTGTTAATTAACTCAACTAAACTTCCATTGCAAATAATTTCAAAAACTCATCTAATATTTCGTGTAAACAATCATTTAATTATTTTAATAGGTGGTTGTGATTTGTTTGAAAATTTTAATATATTCAAATAATATATTTAATATTATTCAGTTTTTAATAAATATTATCTTATTTTTTGATTTGAAAAATTTTTAATTATAATTATTTAATTATTTTAATGGGTGGTTGAGATTTGATTGAAATTTTAGAATATATTCAAATAATATATTTAATATTATTTAAATTTTAATAAATAATATCTTATTTCCTGATTTGAAAAAGTCATAACTATAATTATTTAATTAATTTAATGTGTGGCTGAGACTTGTTTGAGAAATAGATGATAAGGATTTGTACTAAATTATTTTCTGATTTGAAAATTACATAATTACAATTATTTAATTATTATAATGGGTGACTGAGATTTGTTTTAGAAATAGATGTTTAGGATTTGACCCTTTGGAAACATTATGCCATAAACCCTAAACCCTAAAACCTAAATCCTAAACCCTTTGATGGTTAGTATTTGATTTATATATAATATTATTAATTTTTAATAACTAATATTTTATTTTCTAATTTAAAAAAGTCATAATTATAATTATTTAACTATTTTTATGGATGGCTAAAATTTGTTTAAGAAATAGATAGTGATGATTGGATTTATAATAATATTTTATTTCCTAATTTGAAAAAGTCATAATTATAATTATTTAATTATTTTAATGGGTGACTGAGATTTGTTTAAGAAATTGATGGTCAAGATTTTGCCCTCTAGAAATATTATGCCTTAAACCCTGAAACCCTAATCCCTAAACCCTAAACCCTTTGATGGTTAGAATTGGATTTATATTTAATATCATTAATTTTTTAATAAATAATATTTTATTTTCTAATTTGAAAAAGTCATAATTATAATTATTTAATTATTTTAATGGGTGACTGAGATTTATTTAAAAAATAGACGGTCATGATTGGATTTATAATAATATCCTAATTTGAAAAAGTCATTAATAATTATTTAATTATTTTAATATGTGGTTGAGATTTGTTTACGAAATAGATGGTCAGGATTTATACTAAATTATTTCTTAATTTGAAATGAAACATATTTTCTTAAAAAATTTCAGAATTATGAAATAAACTGCAATATAAATATTACGTTAATGATTTGGGTATAAAATAATGAGATTATTAACAATATTTTACAAAATTGCATATATTTATTTTTTTAATTTTTTTGGTGTTTATTGTTGGTAAAGATTTAATAAGATTATTGAAGTTTTAAATTAAATATCTCAATTTACTATAATTTCAAGGAAAGAATGAGTATATATTCTTTCCATATAAAATTATTAAAAATTTGGCATATATTTATTTTTTGATTTTTCATTTTGTTTATTGTTGCTATATTAGTAAAAGATTTAATAAGATTATTAAAATTTTAAATTAAATATCTCAATATAATGTAATTTCACAAAAAAAGTATTCATTTATTTATAGGCCATAAAGTTGTAATATATTTATTTTTAAATTTTTAAATCCGAGCAGTTTAGCACCTGAATCCCAGATTATAGGCCGTTCACTGAAGAACTTTTTTAAGGACGCTTAAATTCGAAAGGTTTAGAACCTGAATCACAGATTATAGGCCATTCTTGGAAGAACTTTGACTTAAGCAAGCTTAAATCCGAGCGATTTAGCACCTGAATCCCAGATTCATTCCAAGATTATAGGCCATTCACGGAGACTTAAGAATGCTTAAATTCGGACGGTTTAGCACCTGAATCCCAGATTATAGGCAATTCACCGAATAACTTGACTGTAGAACGCTTAATCTGGGCGGTTTAGAACCTGAATCCTAGACGTATTCCGTTCTTGAGTTGATTCTCGTTGAAGAATTCGAAGACTATTCAGACAACTCTGAAGTCTTTAATCTTCGTAGAGAATCACCCTCGGTGTGTTTAGAATGAATAGAGGAGGGCTCCTTATAGAGGTGAAGGGTCTGGAAGCCCTATATATAACTCGCAATTTGATTGGTCAATAGTTGATTTGACCTAATTCTGCGGGCTTAGGCCATTTCATCCCTACAATTTGATTGGTCAATATTTGATTGACCTTTATTTCGCAACCTTGGACCTTTCCAAGCTTTATTTGACTTGAGTCAGACCATATTTGAATTGAGCTTATTTGACTCGTGTCCGACCTCATTTAATGTAAGCATCATTTAAATTAAAAATAAAATACATCATAAATTAAAATTGATATTTTAATCATGAAAATTCACGTGTTGCCATTTAATTGGACTGTGAATTTTATTTGCTTACAAATATATTTAATATTATTCATTTTTAATAAATAATATCTTATTTCCTGATTTGAAAATGTAAAAATTATAATTATTTAATTATTTTAATGGATGATTTAGATTTATTTGAAAATTTGAATATATTCAAATAATATATTTAATTTAATATTATTAAAATTTTAATAAATAATATCTTATTTCCTAATTTGTAAAGGTCATAATTATAATTATTTAATTTTTTTAATGGGTGGATGAGATTTGTTTGAGAAATAAATGGTCAAAATTTTGACTAAATTATTTTCTAATTTGAAAATGTAATAATTATAATTATTTAATTATTTTAATGGGTGTCTTAGATTTATTTGAAAATTTTGAATATATTCAAAATATTATATTTAATTTAGTATTATTTAAGGTTTAATAAATAATATCATATTTCCTAATTGAAAATGTCATTATTATAATTATTTAATTATTTTAATGGGTGGCTGAGATTTTTTTTATAAATAAATGGTCAAAATTATGACTAAATTATTTCCTAATTTGAAAATGTTATAATTATAATTATTTAATTATTTTAATGGGTAGTTGAGATTTATTTTAGAAATAGATGATCAGGATTGAATTTATTCTGCTTATATATATATATATATATATATATATATATATATATATATATATATATATATATATATATATATATATATATATATATATTAAGATTCGAAAATGTCTAAAAATAATTAGGATATTCATTTTTATCCCAACCCTTTCAGTTTTGTTCTGATTTCTTTCCAATACAATATTTTTTTACAAATTTCATCCCAAAACTTTATAAAAGCACTGTTTCAGTGTAATCCCATGAAATTAGAAAATTGAACATTTTTAAGTAAAATTAATTATTTTAAAGAAAATTTAAAAGTTGTGGGACTATTTCTAAGAAATTAAGTTTGTTGGGATTATTTTGAATAAAGTAAATTTGTATAGTACAATTTGACGTTAAATTCTATATATCTTTAATAAGAAGTAATATATACTTTCATCCTTTTATTTTAATCTTCACATTTACTGTATGAAGATTAGTAAAAGTTACTTTTTTTATTTTTTTGGAGATAGTTTTATGTTTTTGTACTATTAATAAATAATAAATGATAAAAAGCTGATAACAATTTTGAAATTAAAATATGTTAGAATGATAATAATTAAGTGTCTTTATTTTATAAAAGTATAAAGTTGAAAATTGAACGAATTAAAATGAAAAGAGTAAAGTTGAAGTTAAAAGACGTGATTAAGAAAAACTAAAATAGATCACACTACACATGCTCTAATAAAATTTATGCGAGTACTTAATCAAATACTTTGTCAAATATTCTTCAGCATGGGTTAATAAATTAATTAAGTCGATAATGAATAAATAATTTTGTTGGAGTGGTGGGTCAATGGTGGAAGCTGTCGTTCACGTTGTAATGAAATAATAATAATAATTAAGAAATAGATAAGTGAGATATACATGGAGGGGTTCGAGTGGGCAAGAAAAAGTAGAAGTTGGAAATTAATCCAAGGAAGGATATGGCGAAGCAGTTGTTGGGGTGGATGATGACTGCAACAATGGGGCTAGCATTATGTAAGCAATGAGCATACATTTCAGTGTATCATCTTTGATTTTTTTTTTCTTTTCAAATTTTAACAATTTCAAAATTAAAATCGTCTTATACATATTTATTTTATTTAAAATGTGTTGATATTCTATGCAATCGGGTGCATAGAATATAGGTGCACAGGTACACCTATATGTATATTAATTTTTATTCAATAGTGTATACGTGTTTTTCTTAATAAATGTATAACTTTATTATATTCAGTTTTCATTAAAAAAATATCTAACAAAAAATTCGCTAACAAAGTGTATAAATTTTTATTCATTAACGTATATATTTTCATTCATTAGTGTATTCATTTCTAAAAGTGAGTACACAAGATAATTTGCCATTTAAAATATTTCTAAGAAACTTAATTTCTCTAAAATAATCTCATAACTTTTAAAGCCTCACCAAAATTGTTATTTTAACTAAAAATGTCAAAAATTTCTAATTCCATGGGATGAGAATGAATCGATGTTTACAAAATTATGTGATCAATTTGGTAAAAAAAAATAATATTATTTTGGAACGAAATCAGAACAAAATTGAAAAGTTTGGGACGAAAATGAATGTCCTAACTATTTTGGAATCTTTTCGACCAAAGTAAAAAGATACAGGACTGTTTACGTTTTAAACTTAATTTGAACTGGTGTGTGTATATTGATGGATAAAAGTAACAGACGGTATTGTGATGGGTGTGCAGTTGAGATGGCAGAGGGAGGATGCATTGGAAGTGGAGGTTTATGTAAGTCGAGCAGTGAGTGTTGTGGCGCAGGAGCAGATTGTCGAGTGCCTCTAGCAGCTGCTGTAGCTAAAGCCCTGGCTCGCGCAGCCGGCAGGGGCCGCCCGTCTCCCAAGAGGCATTGCTGTATCACGCTAGGCACTCAATGCACTGCCGATGACCAATGCTGCCAGAATCATATCACGCTGGCGGGTTCCCGAATTACTACTATTATCGGGAATTGCAGAGAGTACGATCAAGGAGAGGGAAAGAAGGAGAAGAAATGTTGCGCCGGCTTTGGCAACGCCTGCTCGTCCGATGCCGACTGCTGCCCCAGACCCGGTGCCTCTCTCATGATATGCAGGCAGACTAACAGTGGCACCAAACACTGTGGCACCCCATAATGAATATCATATCATCAATTATGAACTAATTCATTTTCTGTCCATCACGTCTTGTATTCTCTTCTGTTTGTCATGTTGTGTGTTTTCTTTGTAATCTCTTTTCTAATTTCAATACATTCATCTTTATTCTTTTGTGATTTATCATTTGAATTTCTCTAAGATCTGTTTCTTGTTCAAGGGGATCCAGGAGTCCTACTATCATTTATTTAGGTTTTGATTTATTATTATTATTATTTTATTTTTTTTATAATTATCATTATTGCGTTAGATTTTGTTATCACCTATAAATAGGTGGTCATATTATTATAATATAGAGTGGAATTTGATTATTGAAATTGAGAGTTTTCTCATAATCTCTTTTTACGGTATTCTTATGAATAACATATTTGAGAATTTTATTTTTCGATATTTGTAGGAATCAACGAATTATAGAGTATAATCTACATATTTAATACACTTTTGCATCATCATTAGTCACGTGAAAAATCATTTGTATTGAGCTTGGTATACAGATGTACTGGATTAATTTGGTATGATAATATTTTTTTTAAAAAGAAAATCTTTATCAAACTTTTGATGAAGGCATTTTAAAATATACATATTCTTGTGTGTGCCCTGCGAACGAAGTTAGTTCCGTGAGTCCAAATTCAATTTTATGTATTGAATGTTATACTCTCTAATATCAAAATTTTTATCCTTGATTTTTCAAGAATTTTTTTTATTTATCAAACTTTAACACTTTCATATTTCAATGACTTTTTCATTAGAAAAAATAATACACTTATTAACCAAAATATACTTCATATCATTTAAAAACAAAATGCTATATCCCTTAAACACGTTGTGCACCTTAGTGCTAAGAGAGGATTAATACCAATTTAGTCCCATATCTTTAGCCATAGTCCTTTTTGGTCCCTTATCTTTTGAAATTTACCAATTTGGTTCCATAACTTAGTTTTGGGCCGATATCGTCATGTATCTTGTGGAAATGCTATGTTTTAGTCTCAAATTTTGAGAAATGTTCGCAAACAGTCCCAAATTTTAGAAGCTTCGAAAATTTTTGCTAAGAAGCCACCTCACCTTTTGCTATTTCCAGATTTTCGAAAATAAAATCAATTTTAAGCCTCTATATACTCAATTTTACCCCAAACTTTCATTATTCTTTTCATTTTCAAAATAGACCTAGTCAATTATGACCATATCAGGCCCAACAAGCTTCCGTACATATATTAAATAATATTAATCTCGTAATTAACCGACTTAGAATAGTAACAGTATCTTTTTTTACTGTCAATCCACCGGGTATCCGGGAGATTGTACAGCTGCTCCTCACAGCCAACCACTTGCCCCGCAGTATGATGGTTCAATTTCGTTCCTTCAGCGGACCTCAGCACAACCCTTATTTGTTTCCTACATCGGGTATATAGGATGCTGCTACTGTTTTGCCGGAAAGTATGGAGATTAAGGTTGCCGAAAAATTGGAATGCTACATGCGGGCAGAAGCCCAAGATTATTTATTTATTGAATGGAGAATTTATTACACACTCATCCTCACAAAACAAGAGGAGATAACTCCTTTAGCTACCTATTGTAGCTGCATTCAGAACACTCATACAAAGAAAGAAATACAATATTTTATTTAGAGAGAGAAAATAGAGGGGAATGGTCGATGTCTTCTGCTTTCTCAGCCTTGCTATTTATAGAGGCTTTCAGATTTGAAATCCGGATTTCAAAGCCTCTTAATTCTCTGTGACGTCACTGCTTACGTTACCATATTTGCGTTAACACTTACGTCACCTGTATTGGATTCCAGTTTTAGTGGCTGGCTGGTCTATTTTCTTTATTGGATGTCTTCTTGTGGGCCATCCTTCTTGTAGGTCACATGTCCCTTACCCTTTCAAAAAAGTCACTTGGCTCTTGCTTTTTTGAAGAGTCATTTGTCCTCTTTGGTGCTTGATGATTCTCCTGACTCTTGGGTAATCTGAAGAGATTTTACCCTCTTCTTTCCACGTGTCTCTTTTGCTGGGGGTGGTTCAGCAACTCTGATCATCCCTATGCCCAACCTTATTCCTTTTTCAAACTCTGGTTCGGTTTGGCTGGATCAGCTTGTGCATATTTTGTTTGTCCATTGCCCAAAATGGGCCATGTTACAATATCTCAGATGAGTTTGTTTGCTCACCGGAATCTTGTTTCTCCAAAGAAGGTCCTATTTTTCTTGGAAGGCCTTCTCAGCAAATACTGTCTTCTTCCCTATTAAAGTGTTTAACAGAAAAGATCCATTTAAAGACTTGTGTTCAAACTTGAATCAAAATTTCACCTCGACCATTGCCTTAATACAGGCATACAAACCCCTCGCTCTGCGGGTAGAGATTTGTTCTTCAGAAAACATAGAAACCAGGACTGGTTCATTTTCAGAAGACTCATTGACTTTGTTTGACGCTGAAATATCGGGTCTTCTTAGCTTGATGAAATGAAATGCTTCGTGGTTGCCTTTCCCAACTGGTTCTGGAGTAGCGCTTGTGTAGTAAAGCTCCAGTAAATCTCCTCTGGATAGAGTCGAGTTGTTTTCCTATGCTTTAAAAATTATTTTCTCTAACCAATCTGGTAGTTTTGAAAGCTCTGGGAAGCTTGGTGCAATAGTATAAATTGAGGCTAGTGCCCCAAAATCATACCACTTTTTAACATCATTTGGATTTGATCCTTCTCGCATCCAAACTCAAGGATATTCCCCAGATATGTCCACCCGCCATTTCTCCGGTCGGATCCCTTGTCTGGTGTTTAATTTCTCCCAGCTGGCCTGATATTCCTGCCAATAAGAGAAATCAGCTAAGTTAATACCAACCTTAGCAGTGCCCACATTGGCCTAAGATTGATCTCTCCCTCTTTGACCCCAAAGGTGTTGGGTTGACTCGTCGACTTTAGATGTGACTCTAAGTTTTCAATTTTTCCTTGGATCGGTTTCTTTTTTAGAGGTTCCAATCTAGGACTTATGCTAAGGGTACTTGAATCCCTTGCTCTGGGTTTAGAGCCCTGTTCTCGACTTCTCTCCTTTTGTTGATGGCTATTGCTATCAACAGCTCGGAGGAGTGGCTCTCGTAATAACTCGAATAGACTCGCATTATTGCAAATACAATCTCGTATGCGATTAGACACTTTGGTCTGATCGCCTTCTTGTATTCTTCCTGCACGCTTTGCATTGAGTGCTAGATTCTCGAATTCCCTTTGAAGTAACTCAATGTTGTCCATCAGGTGCCTTGAAACAGTCAAGATGGAGTCTATTTAAGCTCCCTCCATCTCTCGTCAGGAAATCTGCCAAAACATTATCAACAGATTTAATAATGATAATATTAAAATCATAATATTGACATTCTGCTTGTCATCTTAAAAGTCTAGCCTTTTCTGGTTTAGATTCAATTTTATTTTTCAAAAAGGCTTTGACGCTCGTGTTATCAATTTTAAGGATAAATTTCTTCGCAAGAAGAAATAACGGCCATTTTTTGAACGCCTTCCGAACCGCAAAGAACTCCTTTTTATTGATGTGCCATCTCTTAATTTAATTTTCTGCAAAGAGTCCGCTACAGTATCTGCATGGTATCTCTCCTTCTGGTGTGGACTTAGTTAGAACCGCCGCGCATGTTGGATTGTATACTAAAAGTCTAGCTTTTTGTATGAACAATGTTATAACAATTAATTTAAAATGAGAATCATATGATCAAATGATTGCATCTTATAATTTATTTATATGTTCGATGCAATAGTCCACTTACTTTATACTGTAGATAATATGTTGTGCGACAACACGCGAAAGATCATATTAACGGTTTTCTTATAAAGTATAAATAGATGCTCACAATCGAGATAGACGGGGACTCTCTATCGGGATGGTTGTAGTGTGGTTTGGTATTAGCTTGTCTTGGCTATAGAATCACATTAGTGCACTTGTGTGTATTGAGCAGGACCGCTTGAGATCGTTCGACTTATACTGACTTATAGGAGAACTTGATCTCAGTTATTATGGAAGTTCGTGCTCTTAATCCCTATACAATAACCTCGACACGTAGGACAGTATGTATTTCTTTGATTCATCAATGGGTGAGATTTACATGTTATTAAATCAACAAACTCGATGAGTTGGGAAATAATGCTGTCTCTATGGTGTGCTGTTGATTGTAGAAGGAATCTGTGTCCGTCATAGGTTGATGATATCCCCTTGATGAGCTCATAAGGATTATCATGTAAATCCTGCAGGTGGAATTTATTCCGGTATGATAATGAGGTTGAGTGGTACTACTCTTGGATGAGATATTAATAAATTGAGTTGTCAGTAACTTAAATTAATTAATGGACATTGTATATCTTAAACATGGGGAGACTAACGGGCTCATAATAAGAAGGAGCCCAAAACGTAATTTTGGGATTGGAAAGACAGTGCAGTAATAATATTTTAGTGGAATATATTATTATTATTGGACTTAAGTATAAGCTTTGGGCTAAGCTTGGATACTTAAGCCCAATGGAGGCCCAACCCAATTTCTCCTCCTGGTCCCTGCTGTAGCCCATGTATATAAGTCACCTCAGCTTATCTGGAACCCTAATCTAATTCATTATTCACGTGTGATGAGGGTAGAGAGCAGATTGAGGAGGTCTCGTAGATCGTTGCCCACACGACGTCGAGATCGGACTTGGGACATACGGCAGAAGATCAGAAGGTAGTTTGCTGCTGCTGTCGGCCACCTTACGAGATTTATATAAAATCGTAAAGTCCTCAGAATTTGATGATCAATATATTGATGGAAACCCGTCGAAGATAGGATCGTTTGAACACAAAGATCACTCAATTCTGACATCAGACGAGGAAGTTATGGCCATTCTCGTGGGACTGCGCAGGCTGCCTGCGAGAATCAATCTTCATCAACATACCCTGGTGAACGGTAATCGTTTCTATGATTTATTGCTTCCGCTGTGATAGAAACGCATGGTATCCTAACAGGTCACGTTAACCAAATGATCGAACGCCAAAAATTGAAGCTTCGGTTTCGTGGTGAAGCGTGACACGTTAGGCTAGGGTTTATGTGATTAATTTTTTGAAATTAGGATCGCATGTTTAGGGTTTTGGTTTTACTGCGCAAACCATGAATAGCCCTATGTGAAATATACCCTATATCATATATGTTCGTCGATGGTTGTGTGTGAGAGGATTCGACGAAAACTGTTCGTCAATTTCACATGGAAGGAAAAAATTGAGAGAAAATCCAGTGCAGTGATATTGCAGAGGAAATAACTGGAGTTTCAACCGTCGGATAAGGTTGAACTTTGGTCAGCATATTCGGATTTTGTGGATGTACATTCTGAATGGTGAAGATCGTATTTGGAGCTTTGTGTTGGTGGGAATACGCCGAAAACAGAAGCAGTTTTTGGGCAATTCTGTTCTGCGCAGTCGAGGGAATAGAGCCGTTTCTCAGAAAATAACCGTTGGATCGATGCTGCACCAGAAGTAGATTCTGGACGGTGGAGATTGGATTCCCAGGTTCCTACAGTTGCGAACCCTGAAAGAGAGTTGGTGTAGTTTGATGTTGCGCATTGGGCTGAACTTGGTTCCGTGCAAGTAGGCCCTTGGACGAGCGACAGTTCGAGCGGATTTGCATCACGTTCGATTGGTCTGCATCAGGTTCGATCGATGCTGCACCAGGTTCAAGCGGATTTACATCAGGTTCGATTGGTATGCATCAGGTTCGATCGATGCTGCACCAGGTTCGAGCGGATTTGCATCAGGTTTGATTGGTCTGCATCAGGTTCGATCAATGCTGCACCAGGTTCGAGCGGATTCACATCAGGTTCAATTGGTATGCATCAGGTTTGATCGACTCTGCACCAGGTCCGAGCGGGTTTGAATCAAGTTCGACTGGTCTGCATCAGGTTTGATCGACTCTGCACCAGGTTCGAGCGGGTTTGCATCAAGTTCGACTGGTCTGCGTCAGGTTCCGCGTGAGTCTTCACAATATGATCAGGAAGGGTGCCAGAGTGGTGGAGCAGGCTGCGGGGAGGTCGATCCCCATCGCAGTTGTCCGCATTCGTGATTGGTGGTGAACAATCGAATTCGCTGTTATATAACCGTAATAATTGATTTATTAATTGATTATTGTTATATATGTATGCA
The DNA here is from genome assembly GCA_023678885.1 of Pogostemon cablin. NCBI lineage: Eukaryota > Viridiplantae > Streptophyta > Magnoliopsida > Lamiales > Lamiaceae > Pogostemon > Pogostemon cablin. Next base: position 14,957,343 of record CM042953.1, on the reverse strand, counting down.
TGATTCTCTATGATTTATTGCCTTAAATAGAAGCATGGTAGATTGCGTATTATATTTGGTATATTATAAGCATGTATGTTGGAGTGTTGATCAAGTCAACTTATTTTTGGCAATTTATTTCCTTATATATAACTGCTATAATTGTTTTATTGGTCAATTATTGTTATATATTTGGAAGTATGAGCATGCTAGGTTGCGTATTTTATTTTTAAATATTATATGCATGTAAAAACCCTCGGTGTTGAATAACTAAGTGGGAGAGGGGATTGGTAAAAATTCCCGCGGCCTCCATTATTGGTTTGTTAGCGATGTGAATAAACATGCGCGTCGGCATTAGAGCCTTCCTCCCCATCGGATGAGTTTATTCATGGATTTCTGGGACAGACTTCTTTAAATAATAATGTTTGTAATGTGATGCATATGAACTTGCGCGTTGGCATAGACCTTCCTCCCTATCGGATGAGTTCATGTGCGGATCACTGTACAAACTTATAATTGATGACTGTAGGAAGTTATCCGAGCGCGTGTGTACTTCTCCATCTGTAAGGCACATAAGCTCGCGCAATGGGCTTGGGGTCAAATAATGGTGTACACTTAGGTGTAAATAATAAGTATCCTCCCCATCGGAGTCACTGCTTTTATTTGCATGGCTAAAGAGGAACCGACTATTAATTATTTTGTCATAAAGTTAGGTTGACAAATGAAATTAATGGGTAAAACCTTCTCTTGTAAATATTCGAATTTGTAAACGTCCACACTATCGTGGCTTGCAAACTCACGGTGCTTGAGATGTCGGTGAATTTATATTTTATATTGTTTTAAGGGAATCAATATAAATAGATAAATTCGAAGATTTGATCGGTATATTTATTTGTGATTATCTGATTTTCAAATGGTTTTATCTCACTTATTATTAACTAAAAGAAATTATGTCCAAATTAGATGATTAGAAAAGAATCTTGGTTTTGAATTTTACTGCTTAAGAAAATACATGTGTGTTCTCACAAAGGACGTCTCATGATACCTATTAAAGTCTCTAGTGAAGAGATGAGAGGTTCATAGAAATATGATGGTCTCATGTAACTCTTCGGATACTTGAGTAATTTAAAAGGCAGTAGGTCATGATTGAATTTGATGAATGAATTGGAACTACATGGAATAGAAGTTGAAGGGGAAACCTAAGTCAATTTTATTCTTCATAATTGCCTAGATGTTTTGAGTAAGTTTCTCCTGAATTACAAGAGGTTGTATATGGTGGGAAACTTCTGACAAAACATGTGGTAAAGGAAATCCAATTTCATAAAAGGAGTGAACAAGGATAGAATCTTACTTGTTAGTTGTTTAAACATGATTAGTGATGGCATCTACTAACACGAAGTGTGTAGATACTGGAATCACTGAATGTTCATTACTAAGTGAGGATAAGATTGTTATGACATGGGTAAAACTACAAGACTAGTGGCTATTGCAGTGGGAGTTATTTATTTATCTTACGATATGAATAAATGTTTGATTTTGTGAAATTGTCTTTACGTACGTTTTCATATAAAGAATTTGATTTCGGTTTCTATGCATTAATAGATGGATACTCCATTTCATTTAAATGACATGGTCATTATAATGAAGGATAGAGTTGTAATCTGTTATGGTACGTTGATGGACAATTTGTATACTCTTATATCATGTATATTCCACAGATGCAACAAATAGTAATTAATAATGCATCTTCTGATCTTAGTAAGAGAAAGTAACCTTCGGAGATGAACTAAACATGCATTTGGCGTCTAAGACTAGATCATTTTACTTGAGTAGGACTCAAAAGTTGATAGCAGATGGACCGTAAGGTTTATCTGAAGTGGAAACTATCGGACTTGTGAGTCTTACTTGGAAGTAAAAATAATTAATTACCTTTTCAAGGTAAAGGGGTGTAGAGCTAAAGATATATATGTTGGAATTGGTTCATTCTGATTCAAGCGGGCCTAATATTATCTAGGCGAGAGGTGGTTATGAATAATCGAAGATTATTTTAGATACCGATATATTTATTTGATGCACTGCATGTCTAAGTTCTTTGATTTATTCAAGAATTGCAAGGTTGGTACAGTAAAGCATCATAGAAAATATATCAAGTAATGACAATTTAATCGTCATTACGAGTACCTCTTAGGATAATTAAGAGCTATTAATCAGAGGTTGAGATTAAATCTCAAGTGGTCTACACCGGGCATGCCCCAGCTGAATGGTGTGGTGGATAGAAGGAATAAGACTCTTATGGTAATGATTAGATAGATGATGAATTATTTGGAATTACTTAATTCATTTTATGGATAAGCCCTAGAAACAGTAATTCATTTGAATGTTTGTCTGTTTGTGGGATATGCTATAAAAATGAAGGTGATTTATTTAGTCTAAAAGATTGAAGGGTGATTGTTAACACAAACACTAGATTTTTGGAAAGAGACTATGTATTAAATCATAAACCCATGTATAAATTGTTCTAAAGGAAGTGAGAGGGAAAAACACAAAGTATAAGTACCAAGTGTACAAGAGGATATACCACAAGGTAAACTGCAACGCGTGTCATGTCTGATACACAATTGCGTGTAGTGCCTTGTCGTAGTGGGAGGGTTCTTCGACAACCTGTAAGATACATGTTTTGGGAAAGTCGTGAGACTTTGTCCCTAGCAAACATGAAATGGACCCACAGATACGACGAAGCACTACAAGTTAGAAATGCTAAATCCTAGCAAAGTGCAATGAATATTAAAATAGAATCGATGGATTTTAAATTAGGTCTGGATGCTTGTTGAACCGCTAAATGGCGTAAAAGCCATTGGAAGCGGGCATGCAAGAATAAAAGAGGATCATAGAATAAGGTGAAAACCTTAGAAGCAAGCTTGTTGCGAAAAGGTATACTCTGAAAGAAAGGGTTCGATTATGAGAAAACCTGTTTGCCGATAGTTATGCCTAAGTTGTTCCGGACTCTTTTATTTGTTGCTACTCATATGAAATATGAGGGATAGCAAATAGATGTCGAGACAGCTTTCCTGATTGGAAGACTTAAGGGAAACATCTGTGTGAAGCAACCAGAGTGATTCATTGCAAAAAGCTAAGAGCATTGTGATAGTAAGCTTAAAAGTGTCCATTTATGGACTAAAGCAAGCTTCAAGATCATGAAACATCCGTTTTGATGAGGTAATCTAGTGACATAGATCTAATCAATGATCGGATGGGTCTTATGTATTGAAAAGAGTGATGGAAACGTGGTGGTATTTCTTGCACTATACGTAGATAGTATCTTGCTCATTGGAGATAATGAAAGAGTATTGTCGGGCGTATGGGTATGGTTGATAAAGTGGTATGAGATGAAGGACTTAAGAAGAGCAAAAATATCCTTTTGATCACGGTAATACGGATCACAAGAAAGGATGTTATGCTTATCTCAAGTTTCATATAATGATACGATCCTTACTCGTTTAGCATGTGAATTTATCTAAGTGAATGTGTCTTGTGACACAAAAGTAGATAAAGAAGATGAAAGCGGTTCCTTATGCTTCGGCAAATGAGGAAGCTTAATCTAAGGAATACTATGCATGAGATTGGATATCTGTTTTGCCGATGGCATGAACAGTAGGTATCAAGGTAACCCAAAATAAGAATGTTGAACTGTGGTAAGACATATACTTATGTACCTGAAAAGGACTAGAAACTATATGTGGGCTTACCGAATAGATTCACTGATTCTTATGGGTTACATAGATTCAGATTTTTCAAATCAGATAGGGACGGCAGTAAATCCACCTCAGAGGTTATGCATTTAATTTTAGGAAGTAGAGTCATAATGTGGATGAGTGTTATATAGAAATATATTTCAGACTCTGGATTCCATCATGGAAAGATGATAAATTGGAGCCATGAGGCAGCCAAAGTATCTGTATGACTCTAGAAACTTCATGATGGACTTTGGTGTGATTCTAAGTTTACCCAAGATTATCACAATTTATATTGATGATATTGGTGCAGTTGCAAACTTGAAGGAATCACAAGTCCATAAGGAAATTAAACACATGGAGCGCGAGTACCACCTGTTACTAGAAATCGTATAATGAGGCGAACGTTGTTGTCACCTAGATTGCATCGGATGATAACCTAGTAAATCCATTTACAAGGACCTTAAGGCGAGAGCTTTTGATGGTCGTGTAGTGGGAGTGGAAATCAGATGTATGGCAGAAGACATGACAGCATAGTCTTTTAGTATAAGTGGGAGATTGTTGGATTGTATACTAAAAGTCTAGCTTTTTGTATGAACAATGTTATAACAATTAATTTAAAATGAGAATCATATGATCAAATGATTGCATCTTATAATTTATTTATATGTTCGATGCAATAGTCCACTTACTTTATACTGTAGATAATATGTTGTGCGACAACACGCGAAAGATCATATTATCGGTTTTCTTATAAAGTATAAACAGATGCTCACAACCGAGATAGACGGGGACTCTCTATCGGGATGGTTGTAGTGTGGTTTGGTATTAGCTTGTCTTGGCTATAGAATCACATTAGTGCACTTGTGTGTATTGAGCAGGACCGCTTGAGATCGTTCGACTTATACTGACTTATAGGAGAACTTGATCTCAGTTATTATGGAAGTTCGTGCTCTTAATCCCTATATAATAACCTCAACACGTAGGGCAGTATGTATTTCTTTGATTCATCAATGGGTGAGATTTACATGTTATTAAATCAACAAACTCGATGAGTTGGGAAGTAGTGCTGTTTCTATGGTGTGATGTTGATTGTAGAAGGAATCTGTGTCCGTCATAGGTTGATGATGTCCCCTTGATGAGCTCATAAGGATTATCATGTAAATCCTGCAGGTGAAATTTATTCCGGTATGATAATGAGGTTGAGTGGTACTACTCTTGGATGAGATATTAATTAATTGAGTTGTCAGTAACTTAAATTAATTAATGGACATTGTATATCTTAAACATGGGGAGACTAACGGGCTCATAATAAGAAGGAGCCCAAAACGTAATTTTGGGATTGGAAAGGCAGTGCAGTAATAATATTTTAGTGGAATATATTATTATTATTGGACTTAAGTATAAGCTTTGGGCTAAGCTTGGATACTTAAGCCCAATGGAGGCCCAACCCAATTTCTCATCCTGGTCCCTGCTGTAGCCCATGTATATAAGTCACCTCAACTTATCTGGAACTCTAATCTAATTCATTATTCACGTGTGATGAGGGTAGAGAGCAGATTGAGGAGGTCTCGTAGATCGTCGCCCACACGACGTCGAGATCGGACTTGGGACATACGGCAGAAGATCAGAAGGTAGTTTGCTGCTGCTGTCCGCCGCCTTCCAAAATTTATATAAAATCTTAAAGTACTCAGAATTTAATGATCAATATACTGATAGAAATCCGTCGAAGAGAGGATCGTCTGAATGCAAAGATCACTCAATTCCGACATCAAACGAGGAAGTTATGGCCATTCTCGTGGGACTGCGCAGGCTACCTGCGAGAATCAATCTTCATCAACATACCCTGGTGAACGGTAATCGTTTCTATGATTTATTGCTTCCGCTGTGATCGAAACACATGGTATCCTAACGGGTCATGTTAACCAAACGATCAAACGCCAATAGCCCACAATAGTCACTGGCATCTGTATATAGTACCAGATCATCCTCATCGTTTGGAATGGCTAGCTTTTGGAGTTTTTTTGCAAACCTCCTTTAATTGCTTAACCATCTCTCGGTGTGATTCCTCCTATTTGAATACTGCATCTTTCTTTAATAGAGGACTGAACACCTTCCTGTATTGTGCTAGATTGTTGATGAACATCCCAGCAAAGTTGACCACTCCTAGAAAGCTTTGGAGTTGCTTCTTGTCTTTGAGATCTTTAGGAAATCCTTGAACCTTTTCTACAATATGTGGTTGTAGAATAATTTCAGACTCATCAATCTCTACTCCACGAAACTCGATCTGTCTCGTTGCAATTACTGCCTTCTTTTTAGAAAGCACCAATCCTTCCTTGTGACATACTTCTGAAAAGACTTCCAGGTGCGCCAAATGTTCCTTCATGTTTTTTGAGGCTATGAGGATATCATCCACATAGACAAACATGAATGAGAAATAACCTTTGAAAAGATTATCCATCTTCCTTTGGTATATCTGAGGCGCATTTGCCAAGCCCATAGGCATGACATTCCAGATATAATGGCCTTGTGGTATGGAGAAGGCTGTGAACTTCTTGCTTCCTTCTTCCATCCTAATCTGGTAGAACCCAGATTTGCAATCGAACTTTGAAAAAACCTTGGCATTCTTGATACAGTTGACCAAGTGTTCCCTACTTGGTATGTAGTATCCATCGAACTCCAAGATGTTGTTGATTCCTTTGTAGTTGATCACAAGTCTTGGCTTCCCTCGCTTGACTTCTCCATGATTTCGAACCAGAAATCCTGGACTGCTGTATGGAGATACTCCTGGTGATATCAACTTAAGGTCCAGATGTTCCCTAAGTATTAGTTGCATATCCTTTCGATCCTCTTAATTCATCAGGATAGGCTTGTATCTTACGAACTAATGCTCATTGCCTTCTTTTACCTTGAGTGAAGCTTTGAGCTTATTTTTATCCCACCAGGCTAGAGGATCCTTATTGAAGTTCTTCTGTATCTTCTTCTTGACATCTTCCAAAGATGTTTATTCTTCAATTGTGACGTCTCTCTGTAGGCTTTCTCCCAAGCCTGCTTTAAGGAGGTGGATCGTATATTCCTTTAGTTTCTCCATCTTCTATCCTCCTCTACTCTCAATTCTCATTTGCAGGACTGCTTCGCAATATCTCCTTCGATCATTCATCTTCCGATGGCTAAGTTTTCCTTTATCACCACGCTTGCTGCGAAATTTGATTGGCATTTTTCTTTGAAATGCATTACGCAGTCTTGGTGCGATTATCTTATGTTCACAAAGAGTTGTGAAAATAAGTCTCATTGTTGCGTTTTCTTGGGTAAAACATTTGAATGTCTCTAGAAAATTATTTCTTAACAGAATATCTGCCCCGGTGTCATGAAAATATATTGGTGGAGTTTTCACCTTGTACCATGGGGTACGATCCGCTCCTCCAATCATAATCTCCACTTGTTTGATTCCTCTGTTAAGGATTAGCACCCTCTGAGAGAAATATTTTCCTAGTACTATTGGCAATTCTTCGTCTGAGTCTTTAGGAAAGACTCCTTCTTTTGCTATGCAGATTCTGGCTCCTGAATCAATGTATGCCATAAAATACTCTACACGATGCTCCTTATATATCATCCCTATGGTGATATATATCGAGAATGGACTTGTGGTCATGGGTTGATCAGAGCTTGTAAGCCCAAACCTCTACTAGTAAACCTTGTATCTTTTTCCTTTGATAGTGAATTTCATTCCATCTTGTAATCTTTCTCAAGGTTTGTGATCCTCGAGAAATTCAAGTCCCAGCACCAGTTGCTCTGGGAATCTTCCTGCTACTCCTTCAATCACCAGCTCAAGTTCTCTGAGTTTGAGCTGTCCTTGATATCTCCCAGTTATTGGCTGTTGAAGATAATATAGGACATCAAAAGGAATAGAGTTTTCCCTTTTAGTATTGTTGAATATTACTTCGACTCCTCTCCATCCTTCTAGGCATTTAAGTTCACCTTTAGTTGTGAACTTTTTTAGTTCTTGGACTACCTCCACGATTGGCTTCTTTCCCCATTTTTCACTGATCATTCTATCTTCTTGGAAAGAAATCCTTTTCTGGTCAAATCTGAGGCTATCTTGTTTACTCTACACTGGTTTGTCTCTGATCCACAAATCCATGTCGTGGATTGGTGGTAACTCCATTATTTCTGGTCTAGTTGCACAGGCAACCCTCTCGAACACCTCTGGTATCTCAATATATCTTTTATTTGGAATAGATCCGAATGATGGCATTGGACAAAGCATAAGAGATACTGTAGGTGATAGAGTAAGGCCTATTCCCTTCTTTCATCAGATCTTTTTTTCTTGAAATCTTGATGAAGGGTGAGTGCCCTACTGAAGTCTTTATCTACCAGATTATAGGTAATCCTTGGGTATATGTAGGACACCACCTTGCCTGTGTATAGGTTTCCTGAGATTCCTCCCAAGCAAGCCTCTCTTGTATTCTTGATCCTCTTATCAAAGATTACAATATCGATTAGTATATCGATACCTTCTTTGAAAGTTGCTTTGATGAGGATCCGAATTGCTCCGATATGGTTCCAAGACATAGTCTTAGCCATTCCTTCCTTGAGTTTACTTAGCTCCCTTTTGATTTCATCAATAGGGACTAGTTGCATTTCCATCACATTACTCGTCAGCTCTATTAGGATGGCAATCTCCCCTTTGGTCACCTTATATATGATGTTATGCTTTCTCTTTTTGAAGCTGAGGAACTACTCTAGTCGTCCCACGGTAAATCCGTCATATAGATTGAGTCTTGGATCCTCTTTCATGATTCTCATTAGAGTCCTATGAGAAATGGATGTCTGGGAAAAGAATCTAGACGTGTCCTCTTGCATCACCTGTCTAAAGTTTTCTTCTTCACTCCGACTCATCTTCAGAGGATTCGTCCTGACTGAAGATCTCTTCTTCATAGATGCTCTTTTCTGAGGGTATATCTTCGAACTGATATACCTGTACTAGATCTTGGAAGTAAACAGCTTCCTCCATTTCTGGAGTTGTCTCGAACAGTCGCACTCCCCGCTTCTGGTTCTCTGGGCAATCGGGTGAGATATGCCCTCTGGCTCCACATGTGTAGTAGTTGCAATCCTTGAATCTTTCATTGGCTCGTGTGGCTGCTCTCCGGAACGTCTTTCTTATGGGAGTTCTTCCTGTACTTTTCTGGTTTGACCCATATGATGAGGCTTGAATCCTTGAACTCCATCTTGATGGTCCAGATCTTTACCCTGATTTATAGCTTCGGGCTTTCTGTTTAGACCAAAAGGATCTTGGTCTTCTGGACCTCCATCCTCCACTCCTATGGGTGTAAGGATGATGTTTCTTTATCCTTTTCTATTTTCTTGGGTTTTTCCAATGATAGTTGGAAGATCATTGCTTTCGCAGCATAAGAGGACTGTCTTGTTGATTCCCTTTAATCTCTTGTAGTTCTTATGTAGTGATGCTTGATGGCACCACTCCGCAATCTTGGCTTTGAGAAAGGACATCCTCCTTGCTATTGAATCCAGCTCGCATAGTTCATACTCTCTGATCAGCATTTCTCTTCATGGGCTTAGAATTTCAGCAAAGAATAAGTGGAATACTTCCTCATCCTTCACCTTTGGCTTCCATCTATACTCGGTGAAGAGTTTGATGTACTCATCTACGTGACAGATGTCAATTAGTTCCAGGCTACATAGGATATTCCTATACTTCTTCTTCTTTTCTTCTTCCATTCCCTCGAAGTAGCCTATTCCGATGAAGTAGATCTTGAAGATCTTGGCCATGCAATCAACAATATTGCTGAGGTCTTCACCTTCCATGACCTCCTTCTTGACTTCGTCTGAGAGCTCCTCCCAGGCGCACTTTATTGACCCTTCTAGGCTCATAGTTAAGAATCTTATGAACCCTTTTTTATCCAACTCTAATGCTCCTCCTGCAATCTTCATGGAATTTATCCATTCGTAAATCAGGGTTTCTCTATTCTTGAAGTCTAGATTGTCGAGGTTTAGGATCAATCCTTATGTAATTATTGGTTCGAGGTGAGACCGACCATATAGAGTGTTGTGTAGATTAGATCCTTGAACTCGACTTGCTCCAGTTGACAATCCCATCGCCTTCATTTTGAAGTGTCCTTGGTTTTGGGATGTGATCGGTGTCATTTTCTCCTAGATTTTAGTGTCATTATTATGTGTTTTTGTGTGTTTTTATTCATCTTGTATAATATATGAAGATATGGAGATGTGTGCTTCGAAATGATAAATGTGTGATTTTCATGATTAAATGCCTTAAATTGTGCTATATTTGTGAATATTTAGAGAATTGGAAAATTAGTGTAATTTGTGTGATTTTTAGGTAAAAATGGATTCTAGACACGATAAGAAAGATGTGGGAATAAACAGAGCTCAATCCGGAGTTGAAACGAGGGAGAATGAGCCAAAAAAAAGCTGAAAAATACATGTCCAACTTGTGTAATTTTTCTGTAATCGTGTGGAAATCAAAACTAAACTTGTGATATATGGTTGGAGAGCCACGGAAGAGAGGGTTGCGTGAGCGTAAGAATCACTCGAATCAGAGATCGGATGTAGAAGTTATGCGCAAAACAGTGAGACTGTACTGCACGTGCTGCACCTACATGACCAGTGTTCCGAACACGCCCCTGTACGCCTTGGCCGTGCGCGAGCGTCCGAAATGCCTACACGCCCACCCCCATGGCCGTATTCCGAACACGACCCGTGTTCTGACAAAAGTCAATTTTGTGATTTGCATGTGTTCTAGAAGCTTCCATGGGGTATAAATACATGTTTAGACCATAAATTACAGGAGGAATCATTTCTTTCATCATATTTGTATATGTTTTATCTTTAATTGCTTTTTTAGCTGTTAGTTTTAGTTAAACAAACCCCCTCTTTATTTGATTAGTCCTTCTAGAGTCAAACATCTCTCAAATACGGCTATCCACTTTCGTCCTTGGGTTCGATATTATATAATTTTTGCACTTGATCTCTTACATGCTACACACGATAGACTACACTTGCTCTAATCAATTTAACCAAAATTGAAACCAAGTTCAGGATGTCTCTTCTTGTCTTGCTTCATGGACTCCATGTGATCCAGATGTTCCTTCATTTTAGCTTAGATCACGTTGTGTCGGAGCCTGAGATTGTTGTTGTGAGCTTGATGTTTCTCTAACATTCATCTTTAGATCTACAACTGATAGTCCTTGGAAGTACTCATGTAGATCTTGTAGATCTTCAAGATTGGCTCTTTCCATCTGGGGATGTGGATTCTCCTCGAAGGATAGTGATCATCTTCTCACTTTGCGACTATGGCCTTGTGACCTCCGTCGTCTTCCCCTTTTGGTGTAAAAGGGGTTCTATTCCGAAGGTTGGTGGCAACCTTCCTCCTTGCTTTCTTCCCGTTAACTTGGTTTCCATGAACTCTACTTTTTTTATCAGCTCCTTGATGAGGTTGAGTTATTTTCTTTGCAATGTCTCCACATTTTCCATCTTAAGGCTGATTTCGAATATTGTTCTGGACATATTTTGGCAATATTCTCCAAAGAATTTCACCGACTTCTGTAATTCTCTAAGATCTTTGTTTATTTTAGAGCTATCTGCCTCGATCTCCTTCCACTCTATCATTCTGTCTAATGTGAAAAGTGATAGGGCTTGCAGATCTCAGTGAAACCTCGGAGTTCCACTATATTTCATACTTCCTTGGAGTATCTTATCTCCATCTGGCGGCCTTCCTCCAGATGTTCCTCTTTGGTATGGTTAGCACATGCATCTGCCAGTTTTCATCTTCGGTCGAGACTATCCCAGAAACGATCTGCGTCCTCGTATTTCTTTTTCAGCATATTGTCTATACAGAAGATTATAATATTTCTGTTTAGAGCTACTTATTTCATCATATCCAACAGGCCAGAAGTCCCTGTTGCTCCAGCTTTGAACAGGGCTAATAGTCCTGTCATTCTCGGATGTCGAACTTTCGTTCGGATCCATATTTCTTGAAATTTTCCTCTCGTTAAGTGATATAAGTATATAATAAATTTTCTATTCATAATTAAATAATCTTTGCTCTGATACCATTTTGAAGCGTGAAAATATAATGAAAATTGAAAGAAAATTGAAGTATAGAGCCTGTGTTGTAAAAGATGCGTTGTTAAAAGGGATGTTGTTAAAGCTTGGCTTGGATCTAGCAATTCTATTTTTTTCTAGCAAAAAGGACCATTTCGGCGCAAATTATTAGAGTTATGGGACTATTTTGGCAACTTTAACTTTTCTGGCACTAAAAGAGACCATGGGCGAAGTTGCGGGACTAAATCAGTTTTTATCCCGTGCTAAAAGATAAACTCTATAAAATATAAGTACTGTACCATTCTGTTTGCGCATGAATTTCAGAACTTGTTCCTCCAACCTTGAAATTAATAAAAGTTAATTGCGAGAAAAATCCCTAACTTTATTTTTATTAATCTCCATTTTTTAAAAATTGCCAAAAAAAAAACTCATTTTTAAGAATTGTTGCAAAACACACTCAACATGTTATATATTTCTCAAATGTGAGATTAAAGATGGTGTTCTTTTTTAGAAATTGGTGAGTTTTGCAACAATGCTTAAAAAGTGAAGGTGAGGTTCTTTTTTATAATTTCTCAAAAGTGGGAAGTAGAACCCAACTTTTATAACATATATTTCACAAATATGAGGATTAAAGGTGGTGTTCTTTTTTAAATTTTGTGCGTTTTATAAAAATATTTAAATGTAAAGTTATTTTTACAATTTCTTAAAAATAAGATTAATATAAAATAAGAGTAAAGTTTGTGTTTTTCAATGTAATTAATCCAGTTAATAATATACTCTTAGTCTTATATATTTCATTATTCAGTACTATTGATGCACCAAGTAAAATCAATAATAACTCATTCACTTTTTGTAAATAAGCTATAGTTGAGAAAACAGCACAAAAAGGTTATGTTAGGATTGAACGAGCCTCTCAACATGGATTATTTTTCGTCTAATTAATTTTGATCCTATTCAATACTCCTTCCGTCCCATAAACAAATTCACACTTTCTATTTTTATCTATTTCATAAACAAATTCACACTCCAAAATAAAGAAATACACACAAATCAATAACCCCACAACACACTTTAATTTCAAAATTGTCATCCCTTTACAACTCACATAACTTACTTTATCCATTTATTTATTACCTAAGAATACTAAACTATCCCTAAAAGTAGAGCAAAATGCAACTTTTTCCTAAATCCGTATCTACACTAACCGTGAACTTCTCTTTGGGACGAAGGTAGTAGTATATTTTTAATTGAAGAAAAAAATTATTGACATACTCTTAAACATGGATCATTTTTCTTCATATACAAAGGGCAATCATGACACGTGAGATTGTTTTTCTTCACCGGTGATCACGGGTCACCTAAGTAATCCCCAATATTTTATTAAATATATTAATATCTTTTTTATTAAAATATTATATTATTTTTTAGAGTGAGTTTGATATGAATCGGGTTCACATAAACTCTATATATATTTTTATAAAATTACTCTTTATTATATATAAAATTACTCTTCAAAGAGTGATATTTTTTATTGAAAAGAGTAATAGTTTATCTCTGTAAAAAAAATCATATACTAAAGAGTAATACATAAATCAGCATGTGTAAGTATTTGAAACCTAATTTTTTCATTTCGAAGAGTAATATTCTATCTCTCTAAAGAGTAATAGATATTATACTACTAAAACAGAGTTTACGTGTGAATCCGGTTCACATAAGTGTTTGCCTATTTCTTATTCATCCCTCAAATTTTATTAATCTCACCGTAAAACGATTTCATACGAACACGCCACAGTTGAAAATATGCAGTGGCATCTAAACGGAGCATGTGAAAATATGCAGATCATTTCATTCATTCACAAACAATGAGTCACATGTTTGCGCTGGTTTTCTGGGAGTTCAAAATTATTAAAAGTTATTATATTGGCTCATTTTAAATGAATATTCTCGGGTACTTGAGCAGTTGACATTATCATGTGATCATGAAACACGTCTAATTTATTATCAAATGCAAATATTAATAATTATTTGTAAGATATGAACGTGATATAGATGCTCTGGATGTACCAAATTTGGTCATTTTAAATCAATTACGGGATATTGATGTTTTAAATTGAGAGATGAATATTTAAAATTTACAATAGATTTAATCTCTTTGAGTGTAGATAGTGTTTATTATATTATTATAGCTGTAATTAATGATTAATATTATTTATTTAATATTAATTTCACATATGATTTGTGGATAAGTGAGAGACAGGAGTTAAGATTGGTTACTTAACTCCCATCTATTAGGAATAAAGATATGGCGCCATGCAGTTATCTAACACGGTGTGTGCGTATTCAGAAAAGAGAACGCAGAACACACAAGAAAGCAGGCTACGTTTTCTATCTCGATGTTTTCTCTCCTGAAATCACAACGTAAACAAAAGTTCTTCATATTCTCCAGAATAATACTATATCGTGAAAACATAATCTTTCAACCATGTGTTGAAGGATTGATTCAGAGATCACGATTTATCACCGTGTGTACCAATAGGTTCGTACGTATTCTTCCGCTGCTTCATAATCCTACGGTGAGAGGTATGTGTTTTCTTTCTATGTATGAATAGGGATTATGTTTTAGGAACGTGAGTTTTCCAACATTGGTATCAGAGCCAATGGTTGGTACTCCGTATATTTCTAAATTAATTTTCATGATTTTAGTTTTCTACTTTTTACAGTATAATTGCTCATACGTGATTTATGATGAAAATGGTATAACTGTTGATTTGTGTAATGTTGATTGATCATACGTATGAGTTAAAGGCATAATTTTAATGTGTAGTGACTATTCCATGTGTATGACAATTTTATGCTTTAAAACTCTTCACGGGTGTTATTTTCGTCAATTTTTTCGAGCATAGAAAGCATGTTTTGGTTATACCACTGGATAAGCCTCGTCGAGAGGAGTCTGTTAGTATTTTTTGTGCATTTTTGACCTTCTAAAACTCAAGTTATTATTTTTTTTGAAGTTTTTTTTCAAGATTGGGGCTAAACTGCAGAGTTTCAAAAAATTGGGGAGTCATTTTTTAAAAATTAGAGAAAGTTCAGGGATGTTTCCATAATTAAATATAACTATCTCTGAATTGGGTCAGGCCCTGAACCGGGGCAAACCAGCGGGTCAGCCCGCAACCTCAGCCACCGGAGGGCAGACGGATGGCGGTGGCGCGTGAAGGTCACGCTCTGGCAAATGACAGTTCCGACAGCGGCGCACCCGGGTGCGTGGGTGGCACGTGGAGGCATCAATCGGCACCTGGTGGCGAGTGACGGCGCGTGCAGGCGCGTGGGAAGCTCATAGTGGCGCGTTCAGGTGCGTGGAGGCTTTTTCTGGCGACTGGATGATGTTTTTTGACATGTTTCGACACGTGGAGTCTAATGGTGATGTTTTCAAGAGCGTATGACGTCGTCTTTAGTGTGTATTTGTAGTTTTACTTTATTTTGTGACATATTTGTTGAATAAAAACCTATGGTGTGTTTATTTGGTTGCAATTTTTGAAGAATATGCACTTTAATATGTCATTTAATTCTAAATTCACGGTGTTGAGTGATGTTAGAATTGTTTAAACTCATGTATCCATTGAAAGTGGGAACCAAAATGAGTTGGACTGATACACTTGTAAATATGCCTATTGCATCTTGGAAAGTTGTTTCCATATGCATTATATGGAGAGGAAATTCATGTGATATGGTTTGACTAACACTGGTGTGTTTGATATTTGGTTGCTCATTTTTCTCAGAGACATGTCACGATCGGGAATAATTACAGAGGAAGACATTAGGACTAAAGATGAGGTCCTCCATGAATTCTAAATTATAAAATGAAGCATACACACAACATAAGAGACCACGCAATTATTTTGATTGAACTCTATGACCAGATGATGCATTTGATTTATAGCAAAATAATTCCAAGTCATGTGTTTTTTCAAATGACTAGTCCTCAGACCTGGGCGAACAATTTGCCTCTCTACCTTAAAAAGGTTTTTTGGGCTAAGTGGGAGTCTTACCAAGTGAAACCTAATGGTCATTTCATTATGCTTGATTTGGTCGATGTTTTTGTAGCAGAAGATAGGACACAGACACTGAGATCAGCCTGCTTGAGGATAAAAGGGATTCGACGTTCTGATTTTTTAAGATTGAGTGGTCGAGACAAACGTCAGATTAAGAATCCTCATATAGATCCTCTAGGACGAGCTGTCTTTAGTGTGAGGACTAAAGAATTTGATTGGGATTATTTTAAATCTACTGATAAATTAAGAGATATAATCAGTATTTATCGCTAGTTTATTTCCATTGTATTTCTAATTAGAAACTCAGGGAGTTCATTAGAATTTTATGTTCATGACTTGTATGACTTGGTGTTTTTGCTATTGTGGATGGTTGTTTTAGTTCGATTTATAAGTGGATGTTCAATGCTATTTGATTAATTACTTGAACAATGTTGTTTTTACGTTTAAAGCAAGAATCTAGTATTATAACACATGATGAGATTGATGATTAGTAGTCTCTGAGCTATTTTTCGAGATCAAGTCTTGTGTTATTTATTGAGATGTCTCTGTTTGGCTTAACGTAAAACTTAATAAAATGTTATTAGCATACTAAATCACTTTTAATCTCTATCAAAGATCATGGTATCGAAATCTATTGTCGCTGAGTTGAACGATGGTGAGAAACTCAATGGTGATAATTATGACACATGGCATCATAAAATATGATACGTTTTGGATAAACAAGATACATTGGATGCTATAAATCAAGTGATGGCCGATCCAGGCGCGGGAATTAGAAATCAAGGGAGGCGTGACCAGGAAGTGTTCCAAGCATGGAAAAAAAATTCCATTGCATGTGGTATCCTTGTAAACTCAGTAATCGATCCGATGATCCATGAATGTGAGCAATATCCCACCGCACATGATATCTGGGTGTATCTGCGTGAGAGGTATGGTGGTACATCGGTTACAAGGCTTAGGCAGTTGACTATTAAGTTTGACATAACATTAGACAATATCTTAGGGAGATATCTAATATGATTATCGAACTTAAGACTGTCAGTTTATTGTCGTTATTTTCACCTAGATTTTAGTGCATTTTTATGTGTTTTTGATATTATTTTATCCATATTTATGTGTATTTTGGTGGTGTTATGTGTTTTCATGGAATTGTGTGAGAATGAACTTATAAATATTAAAACAGGTGAAAAATAGAGCGAAAACGGAGTCGAGAGAAAGAAAGAAGCAAAGCAGCATAAACACGGCTAACCGTGTTTGGTACATGAGGCGTGTAACGCGCACGGCCCGTGTACTATGCACGGGCCTATCCAGGAAGGCCGTGCATATGCATCAAAATGCACAACATGGCCACCCATGTGGCCATGTACCGTGCACGAGCCTTGCGCTGTCCGGAGTTCATCGTTGACCAGAAAACCTAAACACGACTCGGGCCGTGTACTGAACTCGAGCCGTGTAGGTGCTAAAATTCAGAAAAATTCCAGATTCCTTCTAGAAGATCTCTAAGGGTATAAATACCACTCCATTCAACATTTGAGGAGATTGGATCCGAAATTTACAGCTGCATACACACATCACACACAAATTCCTTCATTTTACACCACAATCATCATCCATTGATCACCCATTCTTTCATCAGATTACCATCAATTTCATCATCCAAGTGAGAGAAAAGAAGCAAGGAAGAGAGGAAAGTACAAAGAAGAGGAGGAGATATCCATTGAAGCAACATCAAGGGAGTTTCCATTCAATATTTGTATTAAACCTCATAGTTTTATCATAATTTGTAAGGATTTAATTGACTTTGTTAATTTCTTAATGAATTTGATAGGTTAATCTCCCTTGTGAGATTAGCAACATGAAAGTTGTAGGATAATTTTGGAAATTTGTGTATTTTAATTCCTATGTTGATTGGATTTATGATTTTCTATCATTGATAGTTAATTGCTTGGTTTGTATTGTTGATTTGTGTGGTTAATTGTCATAGGCATTTGATTAGATTGAGAAATCAATTATATATTTATGATAGTTCATTGAATCAATTCATCATACACTTCATGCGCATTATAAATTGTGAAGAGATTGAGAAGCCTTTGGAATTTAGAACCCTATGATAGAACATCTGATTGATTAGATCGAGAGGTCGATTGATTGTGTGAAGGGACTCTTAGTTTAAGCTTAGTACCTAGTTGGAATTATTTAAGTAAGAACCAACTCATTGAGCTATATTGGGACCCTTAGTTGGATTCATATTCTAATCATTTCGAGAGGAAGTTTAGAAAGATTTAGTGTTGGCCCTTAATCTTATATCCATGATGCATATGAATTAGATACATAGTTTCTAGAATCACCACCTCTTAATTATTTTTAATCTCACTTTTGTTTAACTTGAAAAACCAATCGTCATAATTGAATCTGTGTTTGATTAATAAACTCTCAAGAATTAAATAATATCATGCATAAGAATGTTCATGATTTTCAAAGGCTCAAAAGCTCACACTAGGTATAAAATATTCCAATAACCAAGGCTATCTAGCAATTCATAATTTATATAACAACACAATTTCATCCACTCAATTAATAAGAATTTTCAAGTTAAAGCATAAAATATTTTCATCATAAACCAAATCATGTCATATACCTATATTCTATCAGAAGTGTTTAAGTTCATGGAGCAATTAACAAAAAATTACGGTTCTCATATCACAGTAATATCTCACCCACGAATAAACTCAACTCATAGCTCACTCAAAAATTTTAGCTTACTTACCTCGGCTGGCAATCTCCTTCGACAGTCTCTTCCACTCTCCACATTAAAAGAATAATTTCAAGAAACCACCTCCTCTTCCCCAAACTTATTTTCGATAGAATATCAAAATAAGTTTAAGAAAGAGTGTAGAGGTCTTGAAATATAAAAATATAAAGCAAAGAATAATGAGAGAGGAGAAAATAAATTCTTACTTCGAATGGATCTTTCTCGCTCCTTTGCTCGCCATGTCAAAAGAAAATTTTCAAAGAACCCAACGCACCTCCCCAAACTTATTTTCGATAAAGTATCGAAATAAGTTTAAGAAGGGATTGTAGGATTTTTGAAACATAAAAAATATAAAATAGAACACATGAAGAGAAAGAGGGGATTCACTTACCTTACATGCAGCCAACCCATCATTTCTAAAGTAGAAGCTCACTATCGACGGAGGCTGATTTGAGTAGCGACCATTAATCCAGCTCACACTTCTTGCCATTCCAAACAGCTTACGATCAAGCTTGCCAATTTACTCAGTTTGCATCTCATAATTAGTAGGAGTGGTGTTGGTATCACAATTTAGTAAATACTCATCACGAACCCCACCAATTTCAATAGCATCATTTTTTGGCAGATGCCATGTAATGCATTTAACTCCTAATTCTAATTTAGCAACAATCACGCGGGCACCTCATAACATGATTTCTCTTCCAACAATTTATTTTAATCCTATGCAATTCTCCACAAAGTTGGGTCCCACCAATTTAACATGTCAAATTTGATTTCTGCACTGCATGATATTTCAACTTTCTCCAGTAATTCAGAATATCCTTTTGCATGCCATGGGTTTAGGAAATAAATTCATAAATTCTAATACGTAAGACCCTAGCATGATAAACTGAGATCAAACCGTAATGCGAAAGCGTATCTTAATCCACTGAGATGTCTAGACGGAACACGAACTTGGAGATCCATAGGTATTACGGTCTTCCTCAACTAAGCCTCCTTATTCCTATGGGGACCATCGTAGTTCCTCCCGATGGGGAGAAAGGAAGACTATGCGCGGCTTAGTGTATTGGGAATCATAACTTGTGAGCCTTTATATATTATACAACTGGGCCACCCATAATCACCCAGTCATATAGTATTGGGTATCTACTCAATTGGCCCATATCAATATTATTATAGCCCATGGACTTTTAACCTTAATTGGATCACTTAATTAAGTCCATAAAATAATTGAATAGCTAATATAATTGCATAATAATATATTGCCCACAGTTAGATTATGTAGGAAATTAAAAATTTCCTAACAATCTCCCACTTGGGCTATATATATTTCTCAAAGCAATTATATCAAGAGTCCTTAGTTGCGCATCTTTATGCTATTCCTCTTCAAGCTATACTTAACAATCTGGTCCATCTCATATATTAATAATGGAACTACCGCGGCATTCACCACATTATAAATCATGGTTAAACCCCGACAATTACCAATATTAATATATTCAATGATATAGATCAAATATGGTGAGTAGCATGGAAATTACATGTAAAATGTGATCAACATCATGACTATTTCCAACTGGTCCTACTTTAATCTTTAGTGAGATTAATCCAAAATGTAAAATATTGCAAAATAAAATTTTACTTTAGTGAATTCAAAACCATCAACTTTATTCTGCAGAAAATTGAATTGTCCAAATCAAAGTGTCTTGAAACTTTAAAGAACAATAAATGTAGATTCTCACTGAACCAATGTACTCTAAAACCATATAACACCCACATGAGTAGCTAGCTCATAAAATTACAGGGTGTTGAATACATAATTTGTGGATCCATATTTAGAGTCTATCATAATATGCTCTACTAAAATTTTATCCATACAAAACACTTTCTTTAACAACCAAGAATTCTCTATCAATATGATTGACTTATAAGAACTCATGTTGCTTCTAAATACTTCATTGCGAACTAACTGTCACAATAAACTTTATGTGACAAAGCTTCGCAACCTTTATTTCATGTTTAAATGCCCCTTAGTGTGCTACTAATTCAGTTGTCATGGTTAAGGAGCTACAAGTGTTTGTTTAACACTTTTATTCGTATAGCTCTCCATACCAACAGAAGATGTAGCCTAAAGTGGATCTTATACTACATTGGCATCCAATAAACTCAGAATCAGAATTCTTTTTGATCTCTAAAAAATCTGATCCCTGATGTGCAAGCATGTTATCCTTAGTTCTCTATAAATACTTTATAAAGATCCATACTAGAGTTACTTAAATATCTACTTAATGCACCAACAACAGAAGCCAAATCAGGTCTTGTACAGATCTCATCATACAACAACTTTGAACAATCAAAACATATAGAATATTTCTACATTTCTTAAATCTTTATTTTAACTTTAGGGCACCTGATTGAGACTGCACTTGTCTCCCTTAATTTAACTTAAACATTCTCCCACTGAATCAAATAATCGTCTATATTTGTATCAAAACCAAATGAGACAAAAAGCTATATGATGATGATTGTGATTCCTTTAAGGGAAAGTTTTCTTGAATGCATAGATGGATTTTATTTTAGTTCTTAAATCATTGAAATCATTTCATCAATGTTACCATCATGAAACTTTATTTTTACATCCATCAAATGTGATTCAAGACCAAATATGCTACCAATGTCACGATTATCTTAAAAGAATATTTTTCAGTAACCGGATAGAAAGTCCCTTAAAGCAATGCCTTCTTTTCCTTTTGAGTATAATCCTTTACCAAAATGCGGACCTAATCACTTTGTATTGATTTAAACTCATAACTTATAGCATTAACCCACTTTAAACTATATAAACCTTGCATGGCTTGATGAACATTGTTTGAATGTTTTACCATTAATTCCATAGTGTCCTCATTATTTAGGAGAAAACTACATAATCATTCGAATTGTTTTTTCTCCCAACTCTAGTGGTTTACTTAGTAACATTAATTCTTAGTGACATTAATTCTTGAAGTTGTTGATTTTATTATGCCTTAAATATTATTGACATTGTCCTGTCGATATTCTAAATTTGGACATTCTTAAAAGCATAAGTAGGGGTCTAATAGACTCCTCTTCAAAGACAATGTCTCTAATATTATTCTTCCCCCCAAATCAACATCCTCAAAGAATATCGTATTACCCGTCTCAAATATCATCCGATTAATTAGATTATAAACTTTTATCTTTATTCATAACCAGTAAAGTAGCTTGTATTTATTTGAGTCCAATTTTCTTTAGTAGATCCCAATGATCTAGCCTTAGTTGGACATCACCATATGTGAAACTCAAAGAGTTCTCACAACTACTTTGGATGGAACTTTATTGAGACCATAAGCTGCAATCTTTAGTATTTCTCCCATTAGTAATCATATGTTGTGGAGTTCAATCGTATCTTTTAACTACACTACAATACCATTCATGCTAAGTAATCTTAATGTGGTGTATTGTAAAACAATTTTACAAACATTTAGGAGTAAACAAAATGTTGTACTTTAGTTGTCTTTAGCAGCTTTCTTAATGAGTTTTTTTGTATTACCCTTATACTTTATTGAGACTAAGTTTGTTAGAAACCTACTAGTCTCATCTTTAATATTGAAGTTATCATCATGTATGATTTTATTGTTGATATAGATTAAACTTAATTAGCAGACTTCTTAATTGTATAGAGAATTATTGTAAAATAATTTATCGTGATCGCATTAAACTTTATAATCTTTCAAATTTTAAATAGTTTAGAATCATCTTGAGGAATCGAGCACATCATTAGTATCAAGTCCAATGATAATAATACTAACTTGTAAGTGACATCCTCTACGTAGTAGTCAAATACTGACAATAAAACTATCAAGCAATAGCCTTCCTTTGGGCCGACTTATTACTCAAATGTTAAACAAATAATTATCACGTATTCACCACCACAGGTGCTTGTGTATTTCGGTCAAATATTAATCTACCTTTGGGCCGATCAATACCCGCATGAAGATACACTTGCAAAACATCATTAATTAGGGACCATCACAAGACACCTTGCGCAACATTAACCCCGTCTATGGATAAAAATTAACTGCAAGGGTAATTTTGGTGTAATAATCAAATACTGATAATAAGTTCTGTTAAACAAAAGTCTATCTATGGACCGACTAATGTTCACATGAACAATTTAAATAATTATCACACACTTATTATCACATGTGCGTTATTATTCTGCCAAACTGTGCCTACCTATGGGCCGAACACAGAATGCATAAATAATTACACACTCATCTATGTAATTTTAATAAAGTCACACTCCACAGACAGAGGCTGCTATGGCAATATAAGGCTTTGATTGACTAGATTTAAAAATTACTAGACCAATTAAATAAATACTTAAAATAAATATTTATGTTTAATTGACGACATTAAAAAAATGTCTCCCCAAATTTAAATTTAATTAAATTCCACTACGAAATGGGAATATTAGATGATTCACCAAAATTTAAAATTAATGAAAATTTTCTTAATTTAATCAAGAATTCCATATCCTAATTTAAAATAATTTAAATTAGGCAAATATTCTTAATAAAACTATCATATATATACCATACGAATAATAAGAATATTTGTTGACAACCAATTAAATGCTCCATAATATCAACTTGATTGACGTTAATTAAATAATTAAATAATGAGCATTAGTTAACAAAATATAACAGCAACCACGCTGCCCAGCCTTAATCCTTTTATTTACATAATTATTATTAATATAGAACATAAATCACACCCTAAAAGAAATTAATGATTTTAAAACTTAATTACCCACAGGATTTTGAGTTTATACACATATATGATTCCAATCCAGAGGAATTCACATGTACACCAAATTTGAAAACCGATTCAATGCTCTAGATTTTTTTTATTAAAGAACTGTAAACATACTTTAATGACTTAGAATTGGCGTCAACTTATTCTCAAAATGAATAATCTCAATCAATTGAAATATATTCTGGCCATAAAATCTTAATTGATTATGATACCGTGAATGAGGGTCCCAAATTAATAATCATGCTAACTTTATGTATGAATTACTAAATTGCCGTCAACAAGTCAAGTAGGAAGCAATTGTAATTTAATTATTAGCATCATAGCAAAATTGAACCCAATTAACAACTATTTCCATAAAACAACAATTAGCCCCAAAATAAATTCCCGTGACTATCATTAATCGAGATGATTCGATTTATCAATCATAATCCAAGAGATGGAATTTATAACAATTACAATATCACCAAGGATAGTTCTCGATTATTAAATATGACCGTAAATATTAATCTATTTAATATATTATAAGAATGAAAATGTATGTCAATATACACTTGCATGCATATTAGTGATACTGGATGGCACACTATTTTCAACTATTTAACTGATAAATATATTATTAGGAATAATAAGAATCATGAATCCGGTTTATCTTTCCACAAAATGAGTCAATGATAGGTCACAAAGACTCAATTACCATAGTCGCTATAGAACAATGTTTTAAGCAGAAATATAATTAAAATAAACAGTTGTTAATATATGCCCATCTCTCATTATGGAAATAGACACAAAAACCAAATTGTGAATAATTCCGATCCTATAATACATATTCATAAAACATTTTAGTAAGTAGAATGATATGCTTTAACGATTACAGGGAATAATCATAATTAAACTTGATCAAATGAACTATAATTATTCATAGTTAATCCATATTAATTATGAATATACTCAATGCATAAAGCTAGCCATATTCCAAATGAATTTACTCTAAATGTGACAACTATCCAGAAGGTTCACAAAATAAATAATAATGAAAGCATTTGACTGATACTTGAAAGCGTAATCACAACCATCATGATTATCACTATGCAGCCCTTCTAAAATTAATACTCAAATTTTCACTATTAGAATGTGAACCAGTAACATATGTGCTTGATTAAGTATATGCTAGTAACTATAATCCATGATTTGCAATACTCAATAGTGAAACCATGGTCGATAAAAAATTCGAGTGCCTTATAGCATCAATTAATTAAATAAGCAAATTGATAATAAACAAATTCTAATATTGATTCAAACACATATAATTGAATCTAAATATAATATTTTTAGATCTCAGAGAATCATAAATAGGTGGCTCTGATACCACTTGTAGGAAAGACTATGTGCGGCTTAGTGTATTGGAGACCATAACCTGTGAGCCTTTATATATTATATAACTGGGTCACCCATAATCACTCAGTCATATAGTATTGAGTATCTACTCAATTGGCCCATATCAATATTATTATAGCCCATGAACTTTTAACTTTAATTGAATCACTTAATTAAGTCCATAAAATAATTGAATAACTAATATAATTGCATAATAATATATTGCCCACATTTAAATTATATAGAAAATTAAAAATTTCCTAACAATGGGTCCATAACTACTTGCAAATTGGTTTCCAAATTTCTGCATTGTTTCAACAAAGCTACGGGTCCCACCATTTAACACCCATCTTATGAATCTGTGTACCCATTACTTTCTCTATCAAGATGATAACAATTCATAGTACATGAGCCACCAACAACTTCTCTTCCACGTCATGCAGCAATCTCCTCAAATATTTTTCCACGACTAACCATCATGGCTTCAGCTGGCCACCATGAGTTTGAAATTAGCAGTTGCTAGGTTCCTTTTCATGCGACATAACAACCAGCACGACGGTGGCTTTCACGCATTCTTCCTTGCGAGTAACGAGCCACAGGTGGCTGTAGATAACAAGCTCTTTGCCTAGTAACAACTCATAACTCTCTCTTTTGCAGCTCACGGTTTCCTTCGAATTCATAGCAGCCCACGTGTTCCACCATTCTAGCTAACGATCAGTGTGCTTTCTCTGACGGGCGATAGAGCATCTGTAACAGTCGTCACTCCCTTTCCAGCTGCAGCTACGATTGAGAAGATGGGCCTAATGAACGATGTGGAGAGGATTTATAATCATCATCTATGCTTTACTCTCCTTCTCGACATTGGATTGGGGTGCTCGGCGGCGAGCTTCCTCTCTGGATAAGTCGGAATCAGTGCTCGACCTCGAGCGTGCTTTCTGGACAATCCACTGGTGCTGCTTCTGTGAGTGGGAGCCTTTTTCAATGCAACTCTCTATTTTCTGGAAGAATATATCATATGGCACAACTTTGCCTATCCTCTGCTCAATCCCCTGTCCATTCTCCAACTACTCGACTTTTCTCAAAGAGTCTTCTAGCCGAAATCACACAATTGACACATTCAATCACTGTTCTGCATATAAAACAATTTCAAAAATTGAGAACGCTATGGGTAAAAATCAAAGACAACTATTCTAATAAAATAAAATTTGGAAAACAGTAAAGATAGTGTTGGGATGACTCCCAACAAGCGCGTCTTTAAGCCAGACGAAAATCCTTAGGCTCATCGGAATGGCCATGTATATCTTTCATCCTTGCCATCGTACTCTAATCGCTTAGCTTCTTCATCAATTATGTACTTGTGACAAGGTACACTCTCATTGGCATTCTTAAAATTTGTCTTTAAATTGCCAACCAAGTTTTTATTCCAACTCATCAACTTCTCAATACTACTCCACTTATCCTCTTTTCCATCGAAAATTCTCAACTCTTCCAACTCCTTCTTCTCCAAATTTTCGTTCACTTCTCGTATAATGGTAACGAAACGTTGCTTCAACTTGGATTCCTCTACTATTGTTGCTTCTCCCTTTAACTCTCTGCACTCATTTAATTCATGCAAGCATTCAAGGAATTCAAGAGAAAGTTCATTAGAAAAATCATTAGTAATAGAAGTAGGAAGAGTAAGAAAATCGCTTAAGCATAACTGAAGTGGCTCCTTAGTGTAGTCTTGATGAGATTCGAACGTGTTTCCATCATATCTGACTTCCATATTATGTACCTCGAAAAAAATTCAGAGTCAGAATATGCTTAAACAAATGAAATAAAAATAAAGCAGTAAAAATTCAAACTAAAAGTGATAACAAATAATTTAGGGATATCCTATTTAAACAGTCTAATCCCAAGCAACGGCACCATTTTCTTGATCGTAATTTTTCTTACGTGTTTA
This sequence comes from Pogostemon cablin, assembly GCA_023678885.1. Lineage (NCBI taxonomy): Eukaryota > Viridiplantae > Streptophyta > Magnoliopsida > Lamiales > Lamiaceae > Pogostemon > Pogostemon cablin. The sequence goes on along the minus strand of CM042953.1, from coordinate 14,930,601 downwards.
TAGAGCAAGAATAATCTACCGTTGTGTACAACGAGTAACCAAGAAATAAAATATCGAACCAAGGGATTAGAGTTAAACAAGATACACATTAAATAATTATTACCACTAATAATTAAGTCATAAAACCTTTGATTTTGAGAATTAATTAACTAATATTGCAAAAAATAAATATTAAATAAAATAAGTAAAATGAAAGCCACACTCAATCACAGGTGTTTCAAGAGACAAGAACAATATAGTTCTAGGAAAATCCAATTTATCATGTGAAATAAGACAAATAAACAAGTGATCGAATCATGCAAATTTTATAGGAATGATCACTTAAGCATACTAAACCACTCATGGACAAGAAAGATTTAACAATTTTACGGAACATAAATTCCTAGGACCAAATTAATAAGATAACCCCTATTCCCTTTCTAGGTACTAAGGAAATTAAATACCCACAATCCCTTATTCGCTTTATAGGCGATACACGTGTAAAATTCCATATAGGCTAGTGCAAAAGATCTATCCTTTCTATGTACTAAAGGAAATAGATTAGGGCTTCCTTACCATATTTCTCTTTAATAAAGGTCATGCAAAGATAATAAGGTATCCTATATTGATGGTCAAACAATCAAATGCTATATATTGGTCAATTCCCTTCAATTGTCACGAAATAACAAATATAATCATGAAACACATCCAAATATCAATCATACACCAATCAATGATCATATCATGAATATATAATTGACAAGAAAATTAAAAAAAATGATCATAAAAGTCTAAAATAAAACTTCAATAAGAAATAAATATTCCGCAAAAATTATCATCACATATGTCTAAAATCTCAAATCAACATGATAAACTTTCAAACCCTAAAATTATCAAGAGGAAACTAGTCCATGGTGTTACAAGCAACAACCTTGGTAAAATTGTTCTTACCCATGAGTCTATGAATCAAAAATAGGAAATTAAAGAAAGAAGAAAAACCCTTCGTCCGGCATAATTCCCCGTATTCTCTTTCTGTCTTGATGATCCTCCTCCGTTCTCCTTTTCAAGTAGAAAACACCGTGACTGAGTGTGTATGGATGATGGATGAAAGACGGGTGAAGGGTAGAAGGTGGATGGTGGAAGTGGTGTGAGGATTCTATGTTCACGGCATTATGTGATCTTATCGTGTGTGGAGTTATCACTGGAACAGGGCGTGAGGTGGTAAATATAAATCACACATGGGCTTGGGCCTTCTCGAATAAAAGAATTTCCACATAACAATTTCTCAATTTGATCAACATGGCACACCACACTCTAATGACATTGGCATTTTGTTCATGCACCCATGAAATTCAACTGGGCCCTACCACTTTAAGGATTTTCTAACCATCCACAAGCCTTAAAATTTCAATTAAGCAGCAACAACATTCACGGTAAGAAGTAGGTATGTGGCATTTCAGTTGCAATTGTTGGATTCAATAACTTAATATCTAACTTAGGCCACCACCAATTATTTCTCAACTCCTCTCACTTCTGAAAACTATCAATTTCATTGTAAAATATGCTTAAAATCTGCAAAATCTCAATAATACCCGTGAAGTTATAGAAATTATAAAAATAAGTAATAAACTTCACAAATAATATTAAAACAATGCAATAATCATGTGGAAACAACTTGTGAAAAGTTTGATTTTTCGTGCTGAACAAACTCCCCAAACTTAAATTGTTGCTCGTCCCAAGGCAACAAAAAGAATAAAAGAAAAATAGGACGTGACATATGATTATTTTATTTTCAAAAAATTTTAGAAAAATAAATTCAAATCAATCAAGCAAATAAGCATGTGATACATCACAAAAAATCATTACTAACTAGAGTATTGTCTTGGTATATGGAAACTCTCACTAGGATAAGTATATCGCTCAACACTCCAGTATAAAGGTTTTAAAACACTCAACATGAATTAACTGCGGTGTTTAACAATAGGCTTGCCCATTGTCTCAACTCTCATTTTACTTGTAGCTAGCAAAATTATGAATCAAAAAGGACTTTGTATATCACACGAAGAATTCTGACTTCTGTACGATTTTATAAAAATCATGAAAGATGGTGGACAGCAGCAGCAAACAATCTTCTGGTCTTCTGCTGTATTCCTAAGACCAATCTCGACGTCGTGTGGGCGACGATCTTTGAGATCTTCTCAATCTGTTGTTCCCTAACCCCCTTCACAGTGTTAAGCGTGAATTATCAATTGATTATGGTTTTCGGACAGGTAAGATGACTTATATATGGGCTACAGCAGGGACAATGATGTGAAATTAGAGTTGGGCCTCCATTGGGCTTAAGTATCCAAGCTTAGCCCAAAGCTTATACTTAAGTCCAATAATAATAATATATACCTTAGCAATTAACTGTTCCTTATACACCTCAGCAAATTGGTGTTACTGAAAGAAGGAATATAACTTTGTTGGAGATGGTTAGAACCATGATGGCACAAGCTAATCTACCGATCTCTTTTTAGGAGATGCGTTACTTACGACAGCTAATGTGCTTAATCGTGTGCCTTCTAAGTCAGTTACTTCGACTCTATATGAACTTTGGAAGGGTAGAAAACCTGACTTAAATAACCTTAGAGCTTGAGGATCAGCAGCTTACGTACATGATTCATCGAGTCAGCATGGAAAGTTAGGTCCTAAAGGCAAAATGTGTATCTTCATAAGATACTGTGAACATTCCAAGGGTCACATGTTCATAGGAGATCTCGATGGAAGCTTAAATAAGACAGAATTACGTAATGCTCATTTTCTGAAAACTAAATTTCCTAGTAAATGGGGCATCAGGGATGCTGAATCTATTTTCAAGGTAGTAGAAAATCAATACCTACAAGATCCAAGTAGGAGTAGTTTAATTGATGGTATGGATCTTGATAGATATTTGCCTATTGAGGATCAGACGATTCCCAATAAGAGCATTTTGTCTACAGAAGACCATCAACAGCTATCTCGGAAAAGTTCTAGGAAACATGTGCCCAAAAGGCATTATGATATTGAAGGACATGCCTTCTTTGTTTCACCAGAAAATGGAGATGTTTCTCCTGTTCATGAGGAAGAGACCAAAAATATTAGAGAAGCTCTGACTTGTCCGACAAAGGAAAAATGGATGAAAGCGATGAAAGAGGAGATGGTGTCTATGAGGTTAAATCAAGTCTAGGAACTTGTAGATCTTCCGAAGGGACGAAAGGTAATTGGGAATAAATGAATTCTCAAAATCAAGTGAAAGGCTCAATAGAGAGGTATAAAGCTCATATGATGGAAAAAAGGTTATACTCAACAAGAGGGTATTGACTATGAAGAAACTTTTTCACCTGTGGTGAGGTTTACCTCGATTCGTCTAATGTTGACTATAGTGGCTAGTATGGATTTAGAGTTACATCAAATGGATATTAAGACTTCGTTTTTCAACGGAGAATTAGAAAAAGAAATCTACATGCAACAGCCTGTAGGATTTTTTCTTCAAGGTCAAGAGGATAAATGATTGCTATTTTCTTTCACCCTCAAGAGTAAGAGATCGATTGTAGTGCGCGTGACCAAGTGAAATATCATTCCCACGAGATAGTTATAAATTTAATAAATAATTCTATATCATAATTCAAATGCAAGATAAATCAGGGAATTTTTAAAGGAATGATTAATTAAACTAATTAACTGAATTTAAATAATTAATCTAATGCAGATAAAAATAAATCACACAAGAGAAAATGATTTAGGAATTTAAAAATAAAGAATTGGTAATGCTCGGGCAAACAGCTTAACTATGTGACTAATTTATCTAGACCCAAATTAATTACCTGCAGACGTTTATAAGAGGATCACTAAACTTAGTTAAATCACCTTGATCGGGTAGGATCTAACACTTATAATGAGCTGAAAATCCTATAATGAATAAGATCCTAGAATGAATAAGGAATTAACTCTCTCTCCCTCTATAGGTACTTCATGCTAAATTCCGTTAAAGGTTAGAGCATTAGACTTCCCTTTCTAGGTACGCGATTATTAACAACTTTTGTCTCCTTACCAATTACTTAATAATGATGTTTAACCAAGTAATTAATATTCCAAATTGATTGTCTAACACTCTTAGGTATTATAGGACAATCCCCTAAGACTGTCATAGGAAACAACAATTATTATGCAGAACTAAAGAATCCTACTAACTATCAATCAGTGATACCGTCAAGAATAATTAAAGGAATCAAAACCCAAAAACACAATAATGTGAAGTCTCAAAATATCCTCTTCAACAAGAAAATAAACAATTTGCAGAGTAATAAATCCAAGTTTAGAGCAATCAAATAACATAGTCAAAACTGTCTTAAAGCCCTAACATTACCAACAAAGAAGTTTAGCCCATGGATTTACGAGGGCAAATCACAAAGATGTAATAAGCCTCAACCATTGTGCTAAAATAATAAAGATAAATAATTAAAAATAAAGAATCCTTTTGGAGGACTCCGTCTCTTCAATTACGATCTCCGTCGAGATCTCCGTCTCTGATTTATGGTGGGAGGAAGATGAGTGATGGGTGGAATTAGGGTAGTGGTAGTCTCCGCTCCTCCAATCTCGTGGTTATATTTTCTGAATAATGAAGTGTGTGTACAGGACGGCGTACTGTTAACGCATCAGGTATGATGGGCTGCAACATTGGGCTTATGGATGAATAAGTAATCAAGGCCCTTTTCTCTCAATTAAAATATGCATATGTGGCCCAAATTAACAAGTTGCCATGATTTGGGTGCGGGTTGAGGGCACGCACGTGTGATGTCCTTAGCAATTCCTTCTCCATTACAATGTTTTTGACTACATGGGCCCTCCCACTTCAAATGAGTTTCTCACCCATTTATGTTGACTAGCAGATGATATAGGTGTAACATGGGATCCACTTGTCACTTGCTTAGTACACATGGCATGAAAGTGTTGTTGATGAGTGATATTTTCACCTAGATTTTAGTGTCTTTTTATATGTGTTTTCGTACATTTTTATCCGTATTTTATGTGTTATTTGGTTGTGTTTTGTGTTTTCATGGAAATGTGTGTGAATGAGCTTAAACCTACTATTTTCACTTTTTATTTGATGCTAAATAGGATAAGGAAGATGTAGGAAAAAGCGGAACTCAATTTGGAGTTGAAACGAGTGAGAACGAGCCAAAACAGTGAAGGAATCAGGGCAGCAGCAACACGACTGGCCGTGTCGGTGGCACGAGCCGTGTCGCAGTACACGACTCGTGTAGCTAACACGGGCCTGTCCAGAATGGTCGTGCGGCAACATCTATTCATCCAACACGACCAACACTTGGCCGTGTTGCGGAACTCGACTCGTGTTACAGCACACGACCCGTGTAGCCAACACGGGCCTGTAAGCGATGGCCGTGCGGGAGCATCAGTTCACGCAACACGGGCACCTCATGGCCGTGTTGCGCCACACGACTCGTGTCGTGTCTGTATCAGAAAAAATCAGAATCCTTCTAGAAGGCCCAAAAGGGTATAAATACCCCTCCATTCAGATTTTATAAAAAGATCCGATTTCCACCCCTTCCACACACCTTTTCCTCTATTTTTCACCTTCACCTTCATCCATTCTTCATCCTTTGGATCTACCTTCATCCACCCATCTACACTTGATCCCCTCCATCAAATTCACCATCCAAGTGATCAAGGAAGCAAGGGAGAGTGAGATCACAAGAAGAAGAAGGAGATCTCCATTGAAGCACTTCAAAGGGGGAATCTAATTCTAATTTTTGTGCATTTCTTTATAGATTGATCATGTTTTGTAAGGATCTTAATGTCTATGTTAATTTTCTTATGGATATGAGAGGCTAATCTCCTTTGTGAGATTAGCTCCATGATTGGTGTTGGATAATTTAGTTTTTTTATGCAAATTGATTTTAATCTTGAATGGGCTTTGTGTTATTTCTATCATTGATTATTGATTGCTTGATGTATATGATGATTTGTGTGATTAATTGTCATGGGCATGTGATTAGATTGAGAAATCAATTATGTGTTTAGGATAGTTCATTGAATCATTTCATCATACACTTCATGTGCATTAATTTAGAATGAGATAGAGATATCCTTCTAGATTTAGAACCCTTTGATAGAACATTTGATTAGCTTAATCGAGAGGTTGGTTGATTAAATGAGGAGATCCAAACAATTAGTGAATTCATAGTACCTTAAAAGGGAATATTGCTTATGATTTAGTACCTAATTAGGGAACTCATAGAGTAATTAGTACCTAGTGGGAGATGTTTGCTATTGTCTCGATCCTATGTGCGTTTGGGAGCCTTGTTGAGGGCCTACATCCTATCCATCTCGAGAGAGAGTTTAGGTGGAATTAGTGATCGCTTCTATACCTTGTCCATGAGATATTAGAATTAATTGCATGATTACTTAATTATCTATGCCATGATTGTTGTTAATCTCATCCTTGCATCATTTGGAACCATTTTATCTTTGCATTCATTTTATCTTTATTTCTTGCTTTAGCATAATTGCATTCATTTGCTCCTATCCTCTCTTCCGTCGTCCTTATAAAATCACGATAAGCTTGAGATCGCTTAAATTCTAGCACGTTCCTCCCTGTGGTTCGATAATTTCTTTAATTGGTCATACCACTATATTATGGCTAATCAGTTGTCATGGGCAAAGTTTCGAAAATCTCGACTGCCGCAACCTCACCATTTTGAGTATAATTTTTTCATCCGGACTCCAATTTAAGTGATTCTTGCGCCCACGTGAACCTCTCTTCCATGACTTTCCAACCATATGTCACATGTCCCATTTGAACTCACTCACTAACACAGAAAAATTTTAGAAAGTAGACGTGTTTTCTTGAATGTTGCATAAATTCACCTTTCACCACAACTTGCATTTTTGATACTTTTTCCTATCAAAACACAACAAAATACCTCTTATGCACCTTTTAGTCAATAATAATTCAAAGTATTAATATTTGTGCAAATAATAGCAATTAAACACTCAAAGAGGTATCAAATTGAACCAAAAAATACATGAATTTTCACTCTCATCAATAAAGTTTATAGATTGAAGAAGTCGATCTACGGACTCAAACAACCTCTAAACAGTGGTATTTGAGGTTTCACACTACGATCATCTCATATAATTTCGTTATGATAAACGAAGACCACTGTGTTCACTTTAAACGGTCCAATGGTTGTTTTGTGATTCTATCCTTGTATGTGGATGACATACTACTAGCGGGTAATAGCAAAGAGTATCTTGAAACCAAAAAAAGATGGTTTGTCACGACCCACTTTTCATAACTTATAATTCTTTATTTAACATAAACATCATCATCATAAAATCTGCACATATTTTTTTTTTCACATAATATATATTATCCAAACGGTCACACCAGTTCAACATACGTAATTGGTTTCTGACACCACATCAATCCACACAAACTGATGACAATACTCATTACATTACATAATAAAATATCAGCGGTAACAAAATAAACACACGGTCTAGCCCAACAGGTCGTCACCTATGTACATCTTGCTCAAACCCTATAGGAGCTCCACAGCTTGCACAGTACATCACATACTCAAATATCATCCGGCTCACCTACAATGCATAAACTAGTGAGACAAAATCTCAGTAAGTAAAAATCATGCATGATAGTGCATGAAAATGCATTTATTTTCTAATCTTCTAGTTGGTCTCTTTTATTTTGAAAATTGTTCACGTTGCGGGATCCCCACGACACACTTATAATATGCACCTCCAATGAGCTCAATAGGGACAATTTTTCCGAACCCCGAAAATAGTGCTGAGAACGATTTTTTCGAACTCTGACAAAGTGATGGGGACGATTTTTCCGAACCCCTAATAAAAATGTCGAGAACGATTTTTCTGAACCCTGACAGAGATGCATATATAGTGGCCGCACACACCATTAGTATCTTATTAATTTTGGGGAAAATATTTTTCATGATTATGCATGGTATGCAACCAGTGCAATTAAATATACATCATAAATCATTTATGACATCAATATCAATATTTAATCATAAATAAAATAACAACTTAATTTAATTCACACAAATCCACTTCACCTTGGATCACACGGATCTCTTATAATAACAACTTCATCTTGGATCACACATATCCTTATAACCAACATCTTCTCAAGTCATACAGATATATTTTTAACAGTTCCCAATCACACAGATCTATATAATACAATAATATTATTTCAAATTACATAAATCCACAACTTGTATAATCAATTAATTCCAAATAATTCATAACATAATTAAACTAATCACAAATAATTCACAACATAATTATCACATATTAATCATAAATAATTTACACAAAACATATTTATGCATTGTAGTTGGACTTCTACTTACTTGAACTCCGACAATAGTAATACTATAGACTCAAAACGAACCGTAGCTAATTCCTTCCTGTTCCGGCACGAACCTTCCCTCTTTTTTTTTCTCTGAACTCAGTTTTGGGGCGTGAGGTAATCACCTCCACACACCCATTTATATAGGCAAAAAGGAAAGAGTTGGCCGACAACTCAATTAATAAATAAATAAAAAATTTTTTATTAAAAATCAAAATTACGGCTGTGCAGCCATTCTGAATTCTAAATTTCTAATTTGGCTGCTAGCATCCACTTTTGACTTTTCTTTTATTTATTTTTTTATTTTTTTATTTTTATATATATATTATATTATTATTATTATAATAAAAATACGTGTGATACTTAATAATTAAGAAAAGTGTATTTATACACATAAAATAATTTACTCATATATCCAAATTAATACATGTAAATATTTATACACACATATATTCACATATTGTCACCATTATTATCACAGATGTCTCAAATAAAATGTAAAGATAAATAAAATTGAGAAACAATTGTCACATAATTATAAAATACACATAATACAAATTAAATTATATTGACACACTAGTAGTGAGAAACTTGGGTATTACATTCTTCCCTTTTTATAAAAATTTTGTTCTCGAAATTTACTTACCTGAAGAGGTCTGGATATTTAGCCATCATCTCATCCTCCCTTTCCCAAGTAGCCTCCTCAACTAGTTGGTTCCTCCATAATACTTTTACTAATGGTATTTCTTTATTTCTGAGCTTCTTCACGTTTCGCCACAAGATCTCAACTGGTACTTCCTCATAACTCAAATCTTCTTTCAACTCAACTGGTTCCTGCCTGAGAACATGAGATGGATTTGGAACATACTTCCTCAACACAGACACATGAAACACGTCATGCACTCTAGACATTGATGCTGGTAACTCCAACTTATAGGCAACACTGCCAACTCTCTCAATGATAGTGAACGGACCAACATATCTTGGACTGAGTTTCCCTTTCATTCAAAATCGCATTATCCCCTTCATTGGAGATACTTTCAGAAATACCTGATCACCCACTTCAAATTCCAATTTTCTTCTCTGTTTGTCTACATAACTCTTTTGCCGATCTTGAGCAATTTTCATCTTCTCTCGTATACGGGTAAAGCTTCTGACATTTCACGAATCAAGTTTGGACCCAAAAGTTTCCTCTCTCCAACTTCATCCCAATATACTGGAGATCTACACTTTCTCCCATACAATGCTTTATATGGAGCCATCCCGATGGTAGACTGATAACTGTTATTGTACGAGAACTCTATCAAAGGCAAAAATTTACTCCACTGACCTTGAAAATCCAACACACATGCTCTGAGCATATCTCCAAAATCTGTATCGTACGCTCTGATTGACCATCTGTCTGTGGATGGAATGCTGTGCTGAAAGATAATTGTGTCCCCAACGCCTTATGTAAACTCTTCCAGAAAGCAGACAAGAATCTCGTATCTCTGTCTGACACAATGGTAAGTGGTACTCCATGGAGTCTGACAATCTCTTGTATATATAGTTGGGCATAACGATCCATGGAATACGTAGAGTTAATAGAAAGAAAATGAGCTGACTTAGTCAATCGATCTACAATAACCCAAATAGCATTGTGATCTTTCACCGTTTTCGGTAGTCCGATGACAAAATCCATAGTAATATTCTCCCACTTCCATTCTGGAATAAATAGAGGCTGCAAAGTTCCTGCTGGTCTCTGATGCTCGGCTTTGATTTGCTGACAAGTCAGACATTGCTCTACATATCGAGCAACATCTCTCTTCATCCCTGGCCACCAATAATATAACTTCAAATCTCTATACATCTTAGTAGCTCCTAGATGTACAGAGTACTTCCGCCATCACTTCTTTCCGAATGTCATCCACTTCAGGTAGACATAATCGACCTCCATAACGAATAACGCCATCATCTCCTAATTGGAAGTCAGAAGACTTTTCAGAGCTGATATCATTCTTTATCTTGTCAAATAACTTATCCTCCTGTTGGCTCTGTCGAATCTTATCCATCAAAGTTGGTCGAAGTGTCAGAGCTGCCATCCTTGCTTCCAACGATCCTTCCTGAATGATCTCCACACCCATCTTTTGCAAATCAAGCAACTCTGGTTTCTGATTTATGGTCATAGCAGCTACACTCTGTATTGCCTTTCGGCTCAATGCATCAGCAACCACATTGGCTTTTCCTGGATGATAATTGATAACACAGTCGTAATCCTTCACAAATTCCAACCATCTTCTTTGCCTCATATTCAACTCTTTCTGAGTGAAAAAGTACTTCAAACTCTTATGATCAGTATAGATTTCACAACGTTCCCCATACAGATAATGCCTCCAAATCTTGAGTGCAAACACCACTGCGGCTAACTCTCAATCATGAGTTGGGTAATTCTTTTCATACTCTCTTAACTGTCTGGATGCATAAGCTATCACTTTCCCATTCTGCATTAATACACACCCAAGACCATTCTTTGAAGCATCACTGTAAACCTTGAAGTTTCCTGTCTCCGTAGGAATAGTTAAAATAGGTGCTGATGTCAATCGTCTCTTCAATTCTTGGAAACTTTCTTCACATTCCTCCTTCCATGTGAACTTCACATTCTTCCTGGTCAACTGTGTTAATGGTGAAGCAATCTTAGAAAATCCTTCAACAAACCTTCGATAATATCCCGCCAATCCAAGAAAGCTACGAACCTCAGTGGGATTTGAAGGTTGTGGCCAATCATGGATTGCTTTAACTTTACTTGGATCTACCGAAATTCCTTCTCCCGATACCACGTGACCCAAGAAAACAACTCGATCTAACCAAAATTCACACTTTTTAAACTTCGCATACAATTGCTTCTCCTTCAAAATCTCTAACACCTTTCTTAAGTGTAGAGCATGATCCTCCTTATTCTTAGAGTAAATTAGAATATCATCGATAAACACAATCACAAATTTATCGAGAAATTCCTGAAGTACTCTATTCATCAAATCCATAAATGCTGCAGGAGCATTTGTTAAACCAAACGACATCACCAAAAATTCATAATGCCCATACCTTGTACTAAATGCAGTCTTCGGAATGTCCTCCTCCCTAATCTTCAACTGATGATGCCCCGACCGCAAATCAATCTTAGAAAAGATAGCTGCACCCTGTAACTGATCAAACAGATCATCAATGCGAAGCAATGGATATTTATTCTTCACCGTACCTTTGTTGAGATCCTGATAATCAATGCACATCCTCAATGTGCCATCCTTCTTTCGAACAAACAGAACTGGTGCTCCCCAAGGGGAGAAACTAGGTTGGATGAATCCTTTGTCTAGCAACTCTTGTAACTGTATCTTTAATTCCTTCAGTTCAGCTGGTGTCATTCTGTATGGCACTTTAGATATAGGAGCAGTTCCTGGTTGTAACTCAATAACAAACTCTATTTCCCGGTCTGGTGGCAAACCTGGAAGATTATCTGGAAATACCTCCAAATATTCCCGAACTACTGGTACATTATCAAGATCTGGACATTGCTGCCCCTCAACATTCATTACACTCACCAGATACCCCTCACAACCACTTTCCAACAACCGTTGTGCTTTTGTTGTTGATATCATAGGAAATCTGAAAATTTTCTTGATCCCAACAAAAGTGAACGGTTCTCCTTTCACTGGTTGAAAAGTGATACTCTTCTTCTGACAATCTATTGTAGCACCGTATTTTGACAGCCAATCCATGCCCAATATGATATCATAATCATTCATACTTAAGACAATCAAATTAGCGAGGAGTTGTCTTCCTTCAATAGGAATAACACAACCTCGAAGAAGTTGATTAGTTTGCTTTGATTCACCAGAAGGTATCATCACCTCATAATTAGCTTCTATTAAGTTAGATGTTCCACCCAGCTTCCTCACATACTCAGTGGATACAAATGAATGTGTTGCTCCAGAATCAAATAGCACATAAGTAGAAATGCCAAAAATAGAAAACTTACCAGCGACAACTGAGGGGTTCGCATCTGCCTCCTCCCGCGTCAAAGTGTATACTCTTGCTGAAACTCTCACCTGTTGCCCTTGTTTCCCTTTCTTAGGACAAGTAATAGTCATATGTCCTTTCTCTCCACATGTGTAACATGTTCTCGGAGGCATGTGACACTCTCCACCATGTGGTCTAAAACAATTTGGACACATCGGTAGTGGCGGCGCCGGTAGCACTTTCCCTTGATCGAACTTGGGACGCTTGTTTGGTTCTCCTTGTCCTTGTCCTTGCTCCACTTGAAAATTTGATTTCGGCCTCTGAAATGGCATCGGTCTCTTATCAACTCTCCCAAACTGCTGCATTGATTTCTGCTGAAATTGATGTCTGACAGCTTGCGCTTGTCTGATCCTCATCTCTGCTTGTTCAGCAATCTGGGCCCTTTCTGCCACTTGTGAGTATGTTGCTCCATGCAGTCCCGCCATACTCACATCTCTGAAAAGCTCAGGCCTTAAGCCTTCCACGAATCTCTCCACTTTTAATGCCTCCGTACTCACCATATGTTCTGCAAATCTTGACAACAGTTCAAACTTACGAAGATAATCGGTGACTGACATCCCACCCTGCTTCAACTGTATGAATTCATTCATTTTCATCATCCTCACTGGTGTCGTAAAGTACTTATTTCTGAAAAGTTCTTTAAACTTTTCCCATGTCATAGTCGTGACATTCTCGATACTTTTAATGGTATCCCACCAGTGGCCTGCACTTCCTCGTAACATGAAAGAAGCACACAGCACTCTGTCCCCCTCTGGAATTATACTGTATTGAAACATGTTTTTCACCGTGCGTAACCAATCCTCTGCATCTGTGGGGTCTGCTGCGTCCTCAAATATTGGAGGGCTCAGCTTTCGAAACCTTTCACAAACCATTTCCACACGTTCTACTTGACGTTGATTGTGATTAATATTAACCTCTGGCTGTCCACCCATATCTCTCTGCTGAATCAGTTGTTGTATCTGTTGGGACTGGTGCTCTACCAGTTCCATCAGGCGAGTAATCATCGCATCACTATTATTTCCTTCAGTAGGTGTTATTTGCTCAGCAGCTCTAACACTTTCAGAACTTTCACCCATAATTCTTTCCATTTTGTCTACCAACTACAAGTCCTACACCACATGGCCAATATAATTTATAAAACATATAACAACACAGAAGGAAAATAACACTTACACGCAAAGCTGCTCTCCCAAGGAATGAGTTCATGTACATAGATAGTCTGCAGGACCCAAACCGTGCTCTGATACCACTCTGTCATGACCCACTTTTCATAACTTATAATTCTTTAATTAATATAAACATCATCATCATAAAATCTGCACATTTTTTTTTCACATAATATATATTATCCAAACGGTCACACCAGTTCAACATACGTAACTGGTTTCTGACACCACATCAATCCACACAAACTGATGACAATACTCATTACATTACATAATAAAATATCAGCAGAAACAAAATAAACACACGGTCTAGCCCAACAGGTCGTCATCTATGTACATCTTGCTCAAACCCTGTAGGAGCTCCACAGCTTACACAGTACATCACATACTCAAATATCATCCGGCTCACCTACAATGCATAAACTAGTGAGACAAAATCTCAGTAAGTAAAAATCATGCATGATAGTGCATGAAAATGCATTTATTTTCTAATCTTCTAGTTGGTCTCTTTTATTTTGAAAATTGTTCACGTTGCGGGATCCCTACGACACACTTATAATATGCACCCCAAATGAGCTCAATGGGGACGATTTTTTCGAACCCCGAAAATAGTGCTGAGAACGATTTTTCCGAACTCTGACAAAGTGGTGGGGATGATTTTTCCGAACCCCTAATAAAATGTCGGGAACGATTTTTCTGAACCCTGACAGAGATGCATATATAGTGGCCGCACACACCATTAGTATCTTATTAATTTTGGGGAAAACACTTTTCATGATTATGCATGGTATGCAACCAGTGCAATTAAATATACATCATAAATCATTTATGACATCAATATCAACATTTAATCATAAATAAAATAACAACTTAATTTAATTCACACAAATCCACTTCACCTTGGATCACACGGATCTCTTATAATAACAACTCCATCTTGGATCACACAGATCCTTATAACCAACATCTTCTCAAGTCATACAGATATATTTTTAACAGTTCCCAATCACACAGATTTATATAATACAATAATATTATTTCAAATTACATAAATCCACAACTTGTATAATCAATTAATCCCAAATAATTCATAACATAATTAAACTAATCACAAATAATTCACAACATAATTATCACATATTAATCACAAATAATTTACACACAACATATTTATGCATTGTAGTTGGACTTCTACTTACTTGAACTCCGACAATAGTAACACTATAGACTCAAAACGAACCGTAGCTAATTCCTTCCTGTTCCGGCACGAACCTTCCCTCTCTCTTTTTTTTTCTCTGAACTCAGTTTTGGGGTGTGAGGTAATCACCTCCCCACACCCATTTATATAGGCAAAAAGGAAAGAGTTGGCCGACAACTCAATTAATAAATAAATAATTTTTTTTATTAAAAATCAAAATTACGGCTGTGCAGCCATTCTGAATTCTAAATTTCTAATTTGGCTGCTAGCAGCCACTTTTGACTTTTCTTTTATTTTTTTATTTTTTATTTTTTTTATATATATATTATATTATTATTATTATAATAAAAATACGTGTGATACTTAATAATTAAGAAAAGTGTATTTATACACATAAAATAATTTACTCATATATCCAAATTAATACACGTAAATATTTATACACACATATATTCACATATTGTCACCATTATTATCACAGATGTCTCAAATAAAATGTAAAGATAAATAAAATTGAGAAACAATTGTCACATAATTATAAAATACACATAATACAAATTAAATTATATTGACACACTAGTAGTGAGAAACTTGGGTATTACATGGTTATCCTTGAATTTCGAAATGAAATATATGGGTGAAGCAGAGTACATACTTGGTGTGAAAATCCATAGGGATCGTTCAAAGAAATTATTGAGTTTGTCTCAAGAGACTTACATCAAGAAACTTTTAGAACGATTCAAGATGGATACCTGCAAACCTATAGATACTCCTATTATGAAAGGCGAATCATTGAGTCAGCAAATGTGTCCCAAGACTCAAGATGAAAAGAATGAAATGGCCAGAGTACCATATGTTAATGTGATTGACTGCAGACTATTCTCTCTGTTATCAACAAAATAACAGTACACTGAATGGGTATTCAGACGCAGACTGGAGAGGTGATTTAGATGAACGTAAATCAACTTCCGGTTATGTCTTCTTGCTCAATAATGGAGCAATCTCATAGTATAACAAGAAACAGACATGAATAGCACTATCCACTATGGAAGCTGAATTTGTGGCATGTGCGTCTGCAATTCAAGAGGCTATTTGGTTGAGAAGATTTATAAAATATTTGCAGTTCTCAAACACTCCAGTGGGAGCTGTTTTTATAATTGTGATAATCAAGCAGCTATTGCTTACAGAAAAGACCTCAAATATCATGGAAAGACCAAACACATTGACACGGAGTTCAACTTTGTTAGAGATATTGTAGACAAGAAGAAAGTGATTCTTTGTTACATTTCTACTCATTTGATGTTAGCAGATTCTTTTTACCAAATCAATTCCTAGAGATGTATACATAGTACATGTAAGGGATTGGGTTTGCAAAGGATTTAAAACAATGTATTGAATATGTTTGTGTATGTTAATGGAATAGTTAATGGCTTAACTATATATATATATATTTTATAAATTATATATGATGGTTCATATATAATAGTATGTCGGCAAATTATGATCAGCTCTCTCATACGAGCAATCGTCTCTGGCTAAGTGGGAGCACAGAGTTGAGATTACGATAATCAATGTAATCGGGATAGATTTCGCCACGAATTTGATCCAACTTGTTGTAAAACTAAATTGAAAGAGATCCTATACGTTGGAGGAAGGATATCTGGGTTAAGTGCATGGGACACACTTGAACTCTGATTTACACGATGTCTAAATTATATAAAATACGACATGCGCTTTCATGAAAGGAAGTTAAAGACATTGTGACATGTCTTTTAGGAAACAACATGTGCTAAGTTGACCCCAACAGGATTGAGAAAATTATCCCTATTTTCTCAAAAGTATGAGTCTTTATCTATTGGTTACCCTTATGACTTTCTACTATATTCAAAGTCTTCACTTTGGTGTTGCTACTTTAGCATGTTACCAAAAGAGCTATGGTTAATAACGGTGATGCGGTACATGTCTAGGAAATCAGCTACAATGGGATACTGTAGATACATAGTAAGATGGGAATAACATCTTAATTTAATAAATACTATTGTGATTTATTGACTAGTCAATCAAGCAGGGTCTTGATTATGAATACATAGTTTTTTGCAAAAGAGTTAAATATGCTCTGACAAATTCAGGGATTGAAAAGAGATATGTCAACTTATGTTAAATGTTCAAGAGTTCTGGGGTATAGCGAGCTTGTTGAGTTTCATTGATAAACTGGTTGAGTTGTTATATATCTCTAACAAGTGTATAGCGATTAAAACGTATATCTCGTGGAGCACAATATATATTAATCTGTGTGAGAATATGATTCATGAAGAAAATGAGTCAGGTGACTTTTGACTTCATATGTGAGTGGGAGATGTAAATAATGATTAATATTATTTATTTAATATTAATTCCACATATGATTTGTGGATAAGTGAGAGACAGGAGTTAAGATTGGTTACTTAACTCCCATCTTTTGGGAATAAAGACACGGTGCCATGCAGTTATCTGACAAAGTGTGTGCGTATTCGGAAAACAGAACACACAAGAAAGCAGACTATGTTTTCTCTCTCGATGTTTTCTCTCCTGAAATCACAACGTAAACAAAAGTTCTTCATATTCTCCAGAATAATACTATATCGTGAAAACATAATTTTTCAACCCCGTGTTGAAGGATTGATCCAGAGATCACGATTTATCAACGTGAGTACCAATAGGTTCGTACGTATTCTTCCGCTATTTCATAATCCTACGGTGAGAGGTATGTGTTTTCTTTCTGTGTATGAATAGGGGTTATATTTTAGGAACGTGAGTTTTCCAACAATAGCATAACGATTCATGAACCATCCATGTGAAACATGGTACGAAGACTTCGGCTTACAGATTAATTAATTAATAATACATATTTATTTACGTTAAGATTCGAAAATATCATCACATTAGCGGTCTAAATTTAACACATTTAAATAATGATTAAATATCATATGCATTCAGTGCTCAAATGCAACTATATCTTTATTAATTTTTATTTAATTATGTATATATTTTTTTTAATAAATTAAATTTTATCTTGATTGTTCGTTCTACGCAAGAAAATTATATTACCACTATTTAACTTTTTTTATTTAAATTGTTGTTTTATACTGATAATTAATTACATACTCCATAATAAATAAATATAATTTTTTTTAATCTAACGTAGTTTTATATTTATCAATTGAAGAATATGATAGGTATGCTTATTTTTTAATATATAACATCAATTTTTACTTGTAACTATTTTAGCCTATAGAACCCTATCTCTTAGTCTCCTATTTAACAATCAAACGTGTGCCGTTGCATAAACTTTTACATGATGACAAACACTTATGTGAAAGCGTCTCATAAGAAAATTTTATTAAGTACAGATAAGAAGTAATAATAATTTTATAAAAAAATGATACTTGGATTAATGAAAAATAATAGTGGTGCAGTAAATTATTGGATTTATTACTACCTAATGCAAATATACCTTAATATAAAACTTAATATTACTAATAGATACACTAACGTAAAATTATTACTAACATATACAACATATTAATGGGAAATTTTTAATATAACCTTCCCAATTAATCTTCCACGTAATAATATCCTATGTTTATGCATTAATATAGTTATCTTCCACCAAATAATAGGCTGAACACCACAAAAATAATTCTCTCTCTACTCTCTCTCTCTCTCAAAACCCTTATCTTAATTTCGATCAATAATATTGCAGTCGGTGGTGAGAAGCCACACCATTAACGAGGAATTTATTTGCTTCCACGGAAATTGGAGTAGCATTTTTCAATATTAATCGGCCTTATTTTTTCCAATTCATTCTTGCGGTAACAATTTTCAACTAATTTTATTTAATCCATTTGAACATGTTATTTTAAGATCAGCAGAAGTACAATATGGCCTCTTTGTAGTGATCTAGTTACTGGATAAGAGAGAGAAGAAATTGCTGGAGAAAAGCATAAGGCTGTCACCGAGTTTTCATCAATGATTTTGGGCGCTCAATATGAATTCAATTACTCTATTTTATGTTTTTCATATATTTTAATTTTTGTTTACTGTGATATGTGTTCAGAAATGTGATATGTATTCATAAACGTAAATATATGTGTTTCGTGAATTTTATGTAGAAATAGCTTCATTACACTTTCAATATTTAGGGGCGGGGATTCCTATCTTATGCATCAAATAAATTTCTGAGATTAGCACTATGTATTCTGAATTTTCTGTAATGTATTCAAATACATACAAACAAGTTTATGAGATTAGAACTATGCATTTAAAATTTTTCAGAATGTATCCAGAAATTTTTAATAATATGAATTCAGAATACATATAAATAAGTTAATGAGATTTGCATTATGTATTCAAAAATTTTCAGAATATATTCAGAAATTTTTAATAATATATTCATAATACATATAAACAAGTTTATGAGTTTTGCACTGTGTATTCAAAAAATTTCAATAATGTATTCAGAAATTTTCAATAACATTTACACCACACTATCAAAAAATATTCTAAAGTTGGAGATTGGAGTGATCTTCCACCTATTTTTGTGGAGAAATTAGTGGAAGTCTTTATCTTTTTATATTACATTACACATCATAACTTTTAAATTAATTTTTGAACACAATTAAAAGAGGGATATGAGTGGTATTTCATGTTTTTATTTTGCAGTGATCAGTAATTTATATTATTTTATGTATCTAGAAGTAATATTGATACATAAATTTTACCTAATATTAATGAAACCTAAATTATTTTATTAATAATTTTTAGTATGAATATAACGTGATAATATTTTTAATGAGAAATGATAATATCTTTCATAAAAAGTAATAGCTATATAAGAAAACATAAAAACGGTTTTATAAGAGACAGTCTCACGCAACTGTTCCTCTTCAATGATATATATTCTCTCATATCTTCTAATCCTATCCGTACCCATCCTATTTAAAAGATTCATCAGGATATATTTCAAACTCGTTTATTAATACTCGCAGGTCAATGTTAATAATGTTTATTTATTTATTTTCTTTTTTAGCGTAATGTAGTTTAAATTTATCAATTAAACCATATGGTACGTATACTTATTTTTTAATAACATCAATTTATATTTGTACCAAATATGTTTTCCAATATTATTATTACAGCTTGTGTGTTCTATTAAGCACATTTCTAAAAATAGTAATACTATACAATACGAACACTCTCACAATACATACTACCTCTATCCCATAATAAAATTTACATTTTTCATCTCGTCCATCCCTTTCTAAATTTTACCACCTTAAAATTAACGTATCATACAATCCTATAACCTCATAAATCCAAATTGTCACTCTCACCTAATACAATAATATACTTTATAATTTATTATTCATAAAGTCTACATTACCTCCAAAATTTTTTTTTAAAATCCGTATCTACGGTTTCTATGCAGCTTAATCCAAGACAGAAGGAATACAGTACTGCAAAATGCCACATTCTTTTTATGTTTTATTCACCAAACCTAGTATTGTATTCACATTTTCTTAATAAATTATCCTTACCCTTACTTTATCTTACATCATACATGATTAAAAAATAAACTTTCTTAATCTATGTCCACTCTTATACATGAAGAAAATATTGTATTCATAATTAAACGAGCCTTCAAAATAAGTGAACCTTCTTTGTCAAACATGGAAATTTCTTCAGTCGAAAAGTTCATTGTTTAACCCTTTTCTAAAAGTTGGCCAATGCTCAGGTTGCTCTTCTAGGTACTTACGTAGAAAACATCAAAGATGAAGTTATGGTCTTCATTATTTAATTTAATAAGAATATTTCATTTTCCCATAATTGAAATCTGTCATCTACAAATTTCATAATGGTTTTAACGGATTCATCAAGATTAGAAAATAATTCTCTCTTGCCACACATTCATGTCATTCGTGCATCCAATGTCAAGAAGATAACCAAGGGCTTCATTGGGTGTTGTAACTATCATGAAACTATGACTTCCATCATCATCACCTTCATGAGTAAACTAGCCCTTTTGATCAATTAATTAAAAATGAGTTCAATAATATATAGATCGAACATTAAAAATATTTGGTTGGCACGCAAGCTCATAATTTATTATTCCCTCTGTCCCAGAGATATTGACACATTTTTTTGGACACGGAGATTAAGGAGTATAATAATTTATTGTAAAGTAAAGTAAGAGAAATAATATTTAATGTGTAGTGGGTAGTTGTATTAGTGGTGAGTGTGATGTCTATGCGGGCCCATGTAAATAAATAAATTGTATTTATGTGGGTCCCATATTCTTAAAAATAAAATATGTCAAATACAACTCAAAAAGGAAAGTGTGTAAATATATTTGAGACGGAGGGAGTAGAAATTACTAAAAACATATAATTAATTAAAAATTCAGTCAAGTAAAACATAGAAAACAGAAGGAAAAAAAAAAAAAAAGAGGAAAGAATAATGCATTTAAGGGACCAATCTTATTACATATCAAAGTACTAATACCTATAATAATTTTTCAAAACCCCAATGCAACTTGATTAATATTATATCACCTCACATATATCATCAGTTTATTTTTTACTTTATTCTCTATTCATTAATATTAAGAGATGATGGGTTGTATTTAATAAACTGAATAATGAACCAAATCACAAGCCGTTGGCATCATCATGTGAATTAAGCACGTTGTCTAATTATCAAATGTGAAATCGATAATTTGTTGGAAGATAGCAACTTGGTGAAATTAGTACCACCAATCAATGGGGGGAACCTTGATTCCTACTCTCCCCTAATTAATTAATATGGGTCCCCTTTAATTAATTTGTCCTCTCTTCAATTAATATATTTTTTAAAAATAATATATTTTTTAAAAATTTATTATTTTTAAAAGACCATTATACTCTAAAGTCTAGTGGTTAAATATATTCTAAACTATGAGGATAAAATTACATTTATACCTTAAACTTTAGGGGGTGATATATACCTTAAAACATAAGAGTGAAATTACAATTATACCCTAAACTATAAGGAGTGAAATATATACCTTAAAACACAATGGTAAAATTATAATTATACCCTAAATCATAGAGGAGAGATATACCATAAATTAAAAGGGTAAAATTATAACTATACCCTTAGATTTTAACCATAAACCTTAGGGTTAAAATATGTCCTAAACTTCTAGGATAAAGTATACCCTTTGTGCAATTACAATTATACTCTAAACTCTAAATTAGGGATGAAATATACTCTAAACCACAAGAGTAAATTACAATTATACCCTTATATTAACTTTAAACACTAAGGATAAATAATAAACTTTAGGAATAAAATATATCTTAAATCACTAGGATAAAATATACTTTAAATCACAAATGTATAATTATAATTATACCTCTAAAATGAAATTAAAAAGAAAACAAAAGCAAAACAAAAAAAACAAAAACAAAATCAAAAATACGAAAAAAAAAACTTATAATTAGCTAATCCGGTTCTAAAAATTTGAAATTGTGGAACTTACGGAAGTTATGCTCTTGTTGGAAACATATGTACGTAATATACTCTGTACAAGATTTTATTAACCAAAATTTCTTGCATATCAAGAGTTCGTGCCCCAAATTCAATTAATATGCATTTGTTAATAAATACGTATTAATTTAGTAAATTTAATAAATGTAGTACAATTTATTAAGTAAATTTTTTGTACATTACTCATTGGTACATTTTATGTATCTATACATATTACTACTAGATACACAAGATAAATAATATTAGTGATCAATACAAATTGATTGAATGCATGAAATACCATTTTATCCCTATTTTAGTTGTATTAAAAGATTAAATTCAAAAATTAATTAATCTAAAAATTATGATGTATAAGAAATAATAGAAAGATAAATATCTCATTAATTTTTCCACAAAAATAGGCATGATCAATACAAATTAAATGCATGAAATATCACTTTTATCCCTATTTTAGTTGTATTAGAAATTAATCTAAAAATTATGATGTATATTAATAATAGAAAGATAAATATACCATTAATTTTTCCACAAAAATAGGTGAAGATCACTCAATCTTTTAAAAATCTGTCAAATATATATATATATATATATATATATATGTATATATATATATATATATATATATATATATATATATATATATATATATATAGGGTTAATTGCAATAAAATATATGATCTTTTCTTCCCTTTTTAATTTAATCACGAACTATTTTTTTTTATCAAAAAAATACATGACTTTATCCTTTTATTTCGATTTAATCACAATCTTTCTTTTTACCAATTAAATACACAACCTTTTTGTATTCTTTCAATTTAATCACTAACTTTTCTTTATTCAATTAAATACATGATTATTTATATTTTACAATTTTATTCGATTTTTATATTAATAAAATATATGATTAATTTAATTAATAAAAAATAATTCACATTTTTATTTTTGATTTTTTATATTTTAATCACAAACTTTTTCTAGTTATTTTCAATTAAATGAATGACTTTTTTTTTATATATTTATGTTTTACAATTTTAATCGGAATTCTTTATTAATAAAAAAAATGTATGACTAACTTGACTAATACAAATTTAAGATTTAAAATATAATAAATAAATTATGAAACAACTCATATATAAATATGATTTATTCACGCATTTTTAATAATTAATACATGTAATACAAATATATAAATTTTAAAAAATAATATATTAAATATATGATTGGTTTACGTACGTCTTTTTTTGAAAAAACTTAAATAATTCATCTATAAATATTATTTAACCATGTTGTTTTATAAAAAATATATTTACTATAATTATATGCTATAAATTAATGAATATATGTCAATTTATAAATATTATTTAATCATGAATTTTTGTATATATGTAATTATGAATTTTTTACATAATAAAATTAAAAAAATCGTCCATAAGTATTATTTAATCCCATATTATTTTGTAATAATATATAATATACGAATTGTTTTATATATTTTAATATTTAATAGGCAATTTATTTATTAATATATTACAAATATTTAATGTGAATTGATTTTTATTAATTAAATTAATCATATATTTTATTAATATAAAAAATCGAATGAGACGAGTATGAGACGGGTCGACCCATCACCAAAGTATGCTTATTATATAAATAAAGTATGCTTATTTGTAGTTAAAGTAAGTCAATAATAAATCAAATTATAACATACTAAAATCATACTTTAATGCATAATTCAGCATACTTTATAAAACATACTTTTTCTAAATAATAGACATACTTTAACACGTCTCACAAACCGTCTCACATAAGTAATGTCTCACAAGAGAATTTATCATATATATATATATATATATATATATATATATATATATATATATATTTATTTATTTATTTATTTATTTATTTGTGTTCAGAAATTATATACCTATATTCAAAAATTGATTTAAAAACATTCGTGTTTTTTTTTCTTCATATTATTATTATCTCCCATGATTTTCACTCAAGTTAGTTGGGGAATAGGTGGGGGAGGAATAATTATATTCTATGATTTCCGTTTTTTATCATGATTAAGTAAAATTGAGATTATTTGTTACTATTCAAAATTTTCTGTACATTGGTAAGAGTCTCATTTGCTTTTGGATACATGGATTAAGGAGTATTATTATTTAATGTGTAGTGAGTAGTTGTATTAGTGGGTGTATGTGCCCCATGTTTTAATTGTATTAGTAGGTGTGGGTGGGTCCCATGTGTCCAAAAAAGGAAATGGGATCCTTTGGGTGGAACAATAAAAAAAGGTAAAATGGGACTCTTACCTAAGGACAGAGGGAATATGTATTATCTTAATAATGTTAATAGATACTCCCTCCGTCCGCTTTCAAGGGTATCATTTTTTCATTTTGGGTGTCCGCTCCAAGGGTCTCATTTTCTTTTTTACACACACCCACTGATACAACTAAAAAATGGGACACACACCTCCATTAATATAACTACCCACTACACATTAAATAACAATACTCTTTAATCTCCGTGCCCAAAAGCAAATGACATCCTTGAATCCGGACGGAGAGAGTACATCTTAATTACATTAATAAATTGTACATCAGATATTTGTATTCAGAAATCATACACTTGGTGTTCAGATAGTTGTGTTCATATATAATTCAGGATTAATTAACTTCAGGTATTCAGATGCTAAGTTTTCATAATTCATAAAGTTGGATGTTGTGCTTTCAAAAGTACGTATTTCCAATTTGGACGTCTCATTTCAATCTTTACATTTTCATTATTAGTAAATGGGACCCACACAAATTAATTATATTTCTCTCTCCATGGGTCCACACATCACACTAATATACCTACCCACTTTACATTAAATACTACATTCCTTAATTTACATGCAAAAGACAAACGTAAAGTTTGAAACGAGACAGAGGAAGTATTGAATAAATTTAACTTATATTAAGATGTTACGTATTCAACTAGTTATGTAGAAAAGGGTAGTCGAGACCTTTTATTATATATTTTTGTACCTGATAGTAATATAATGAGTTAAATTCATTTTTAGTCTCACAACTAATGCAAACTTCGATTTCAGTCCCAAATTAGTTAATCATTTCAATTTAGTCACATAACTTCTTAATTTGGTCGATTTTTATCCAATTTTCGCAGAAAATTTAATTTTCTACCGGAAAAGGCCACGTCAGCGCATGTAATCTTCAAATTTGGGGGAATCCGAATTACAGGGCAAACATGACATACAAAATTGAATTTTAACCAACAAAATTGACATGTCAGATTTAATTAAATAATTAAATCATTTTCCACATCATATATACTTCATATTTTTTTTACAGAACATCATTTATGTTTTATGTAGAATAGAACTATGCAGGAATAATATATACTCCATATTAATAGTAAAAACGTATTAAAAATCAAAACAAAAATACGATATTAATTAATTGTAAAACCTAATAAAATCTAAGAATCCTAATTTTATCCCCTTAACCAAACAAGATGTATGATAGTTAGTTTTATTTGAATATTCTTTTTCTTTTCCATTAATCTGGTAAATTTATTTTCTCTGTCTTAATCTGAATTTTTCATCTTCTTAAACAATAGATGGTATTTAGAGGTGCAGATTCGATGGCCTTGCTGAAGGAGTGGGTAATGGGGGAGAGCTTGCTCCCCTTGTCGGACTTCTACCTTAGCAACAGTTTGGTTGTTTCCTCTAGCACCACTGCCATGGTTAACATTCAACAATTTGGGGAAATACTCTAGAATTTTGTCTAGAAAATTGCTGGCGGCAGTGGACGACGCGGTAAGAAATTGAGGATGGGGATTGTGGTGTTGTGGGTGGTGAAGCAAGCTGGT
The DNA here is from genome assembly GCA_023678885.1 of Pogostemon cablin. NCBI lineage: Eukaryota > Viridiplantae > Streptophyta > Magnoliopsida > Lamiales > Lamiaceae > Pogostemon > Pogostemon cablin. Next base: position 14,904,329 of record CM042953.1, on the reverse strand, counting down.
GCGGCACTTCAAATGAGCACGACGATGGATTTCGGCGTGAAGTTGAAGCTGTCGTTCCAGACTCGATAAAGAGGATAAAATTTAGGGTTCTAAAATTTTGCTGTTTTTATTTTATTTTATTTTTTAAAATAAATGTATAATTATTCTAGTATAAGGATATGATGTGTAAAATGATTCATTTATTTACTTAATTAATTATGCTGATGTGGCAATATCATTTGTCAAAATTCAATTTCTTAAGTTTTAAAGTCCGATTCCCCTAAATGTAAAAGATCACGTGGGCTGCACATGGCATTTTCCGATACAAAATTCACTTTCCGGTGAAAATGGGATATAAATCGACCAAATTAAGAATTATAGGACTAAATTGAAACGATTAACTAATTTGGGACTGAAATCGAAGTTTGCACTAGTTGTGGGACTAAAAATAAATTTAACTCGTAATATAATATATTGTACTATGTAACTACTAGTAATATTTGTCTATATTTTGTATTAGATAGTAATAATTCCTAAATTGTAAAGTACGGTATACCGATACCCTACCAAAATATCAAAAATTTACTGATGAGTGATATTTTCACCTAGATTTTAGTGTCTTTTTATATGTGTTTTCGTATATTTTTATCCGTATTTTATGTGTTATTTGGTTGTGTTTTGTGTTTTCATGGAAATGTGTGAGAATGATCTTAAACATACATATAACAGGTGAAAATGGAGTACAAATGAAGAAGGAAGATCAAACAAAGAAGAAGAAACAAAGGTGCAAGAACACGGCCGACCGTGCTGGCAACACGGCTCGTGTTGCAGCAAAACGGCCCGTGTGCCAGACACGGGCCTGTCCAGAATGGTCGTGCGGAGGCATCTATTTATCCAACACGACCACCATTTGGTCGTGTTGTGGAGCACGACCTGTGTTCAGAGCACGACCCGTGTACAAGACACGGGCCTGTAAGCGGAGGCCGTGCGGCGACGTCTAGGCATTCAACACGGCCACCATTTGGCCGTGCGACGCAGAACGACTCGTGTGCCGCATGCCCTGACACGACACGACCCGTGCTACGTGACACGACTCGTGTCGGCACCAGAACAGGATATTTTTTACAATTCTTCTAGAAGGTCTCCATGGGGTATAAATACCAATCCATTCAACATTTTAGGGGGAGATCCGAAATTCTACTGTTCACACACACCTCACACACCATTCCTTTGATTTCACACCACATTCTCCATCCCATTCATCCATTTTTGAGATCTACATCATCTCTCCATAATTTCCTCCATCCAAATCAAGTGAAGAAGCAAGGAAGCTTGGGTGATCACCAAAGGAAGAAGGGAGATTCAATTGGATCCATTTCCAAGGGAGTTTTCATTCCAATTTTGTGTTAATCCTTTAGTTTATCATGATTTGTAAGAATTATAATGTCTATGTTATGGATCTTATGAAGATTGTAGGCTAATCTCCCTTGTGAGATTAGCAACATGAAGGTTGTTGGTTAATTTGTGGATCTATGTAATTAAATTCATATGTTGATGGGGATATTTGATTTTCTATCATTGGTGCTTATATATCTTGAGATCTATGATGTTTTGTGTGTTTGATTGTTCTAATTATATGATTAGATTGAGAAATCAATGATGTACTTAGGATAGTCAAGTGAATCATTTCATCAAACACCTCATGTGCATTATAGATGGTAAAGTGATTGAGAAGTCCTTTATTATTTAGAACCCTTTGATGGAACATGTGATTAGTTAGATTGAGAAGTCAATTGATTATATGAAGGGATTCTATAATTGAACTTAGTACCTAGTTGGAATAGTTTAATTTAGAACCAACCTTTGAGCTATTTTGAGATTGTGCAAATGATCTACATCCTATTCATTTCGAGAGGAAGTTTAGGTGGTATAAGTGTTGGCCCTTAGTCTTAACCCTTGATACATATGAGTTTAATGCATGAATCCATAAGTTGCCACTTCATTAGTGTTGTTAATCTCACTTCTACTTAATTTGGAAAACCACTCATTCATCATTTTTATCTTGTCATTGGATTATTGTTTGTCTACTTTCATTTAATTACTTGTTACCCAAACAATCCATCTATGATTCGTCTCTATAAAATCGTGATAAACGTGATATCGCTTAAGTGCTAGCATCGACCTCCCTGTGGTTCGATAAATTCTTGAATTGGTCAACCCGACTACAAGTTATGGCTAATCAAATGGCGCCGTTGCCGGGGAGGTAACGGTTGCTAGTAGCTTAAAGAAGGAACGTTTAAAGCGATCTTACTAGAGACATTTATTTTCTTGTATTTATTACTTGTATTTGCTTTGTGAAAATTTGTTCTAATTTTTCTTGTCTTGAAGGTGTATGCAAACGAGGTCAAAAGGGAAGCAAGTCGAACCAATTGATCTAGAGCTTGAAAACACTTTGAGGAGAAAGAGAAGAGAGAACAAAACCAAAAATAGTAATTCAATGGAGAATTATCAAGGTGACAATCGTGTTGGGATAGAGCATGATGGGGAAGGAGGACACAATATGAACGTGCAAGACAACGCACATCAATTCAATGAGAATCCTCCTCAACAAGCCTATCAAAATCATGGAGCTATAAACAATCAAGCTTATATTCAACAACTGGTGCAACAAGCGATGATTCAACAAGGTTTTCAACAACCTTATCCTCCTCAACAACAAGCTTATGTGCCACCACCTCCACCTCCGGTTCAACATGGAGTTCAAAATGATCAAAGAGTGATACGGGACTTCTTCATGCCAAGGGCAATTCCACAAATGATGGGACCACCAATTCATGCTAACAATTTTGAGTTTAAAATGGGCTTGATTTCATTGGTGAGAGAGCAACAGTTTGGTGGAGCTCCGAATGAAGATCCTAACGCTCATCTAGCTCAGTTTGTGGAGATTGCCAACACAGTAAAGATGAACGGAGTGAGCGAGGATTGCATAAAGATGAGGTTATTCCCATTTTCTTTGAGGGATAGAGCAAGAACATGGCTCTCCACTCTTACTCCCGGTACGTGCAACACTTGGGATGAGCTAGCGCAAATGTTTTTGAACAAATACTTTCCACCTTCTAAGACGCTTCAAATGAAGAGCTTGATCACACAATTCAAGCAAATGCCTCAAGAGAGTTTTTATGAAGCGTGGGAAAGGTTCAAAGAAATGCTACGCAAGTGTCCACAACATGGCTTCCCGGAGAATCAACAAGTTGGATTTTTCTATCAAGGACTTGTGAACGGACAAAGAGTGCTTGTTGATGCCTCGGCAGGAGGATCCGTACTAGGTGTAACTCCGGAAAGGGCTATTCGAATTTTTGATGAGATTGCTACAAATGTCTATCAATGGCCATCGGAGAGAGTTAGTGGAAGCTATGGTTTTGAAAGCTATGATAAAGGACAACAGTTTATTGTGAAGAGTGTAAGTGTTGAACCAAGTATGCTAAGCATGGAAAAGATAGTGGCGGAAGTTGTTAAACAAATGAGCTTGAATCAAAGTATGAACAATCAAGGAGCAAATATGGTTGAGGGGCTACAAGTCGAGCAAGGTGTGCTACCTCCGAATGCTGTGAATGGTGAACAATGGACCAACTCTATGCCCCGTGTTGAGGATGTGTCTTATATGCAAGGAAGAAATTATCAAGGTAATTATCAAAACAATTACCAAGGTAATTTCAATCAAAATCAAGGAAGTTATCCACAAAGGCAAGGGGGATTCAACGCTCAAAGTAGTGGAAGTTCACATTCACAACATCAACCAAGGCAAGGAGAGTTCACTAGCCAAGGAAGCGGAAGTTCTTATCCACAACAACCAAGGAGGCAAGATAATTTTTCTTATGCAAACCCAAGTAATGCGATTGCTTATCCTCCGGGGTATCATCCGGGAGCTAAAGCGCCAAATAATGAAGGGAAGGCGACTACCGAAGAACTTCTTGAGAAATTGATTGCTTCCAACAAAAATCAAGAGGAAGTAATTGAAAGAAAATTCAAGGCTTTTGAGGAAGTAAATGAAAGACGATTCAAAGCCATTGAGGAAAACAGTGATAGAAAACTCAAAGCCTTGGAGTATTCATTTAGTCAAATGGCGAGCTCAATGAATGCTAATGAGAAAGGGAAGTTTCCAGCCACAACCGAGGTTAATCCGAAAGCTCAATGTTTATTTGTTGAAACGGAAGAGGAAAGAAAGGTTGAAGAAGGGTTGGTGGAAAGCAAGGTTGTTGAAGAAATGAAAGAAGAGCAAAAGCCTAAATGGATACCTAAGTGGAAAAGGGTGCAAGAGGAAAAGAAAGTTGAAGAAAAGGGTAAAGAAGAGGAGTACAAACGTGATTATTGGGGTATTCCGATCACTCCATTCCCTATTCCCTATCCACAAATGTTTGTAAAAGAGGAGAAGAAAAAGGAGTTTGAGGAGTATGTGAAAGAGCTCAAGAAAAAGTATGAGAAAAAAAGAAAAGAAGAGCAACCTGAAGCAAGTGGGTCAATGCAAAAAGGGGGGCCTACAAAAGTTGGTGATCCGGGGAAGTTCATTATCCCTTGTGATTTTGAAAAGAAAGGTACCCTTGATGCATTGTGTGACTTGGGGGCAAGCGTTAACGTGATGTCTCATGCCACGTTCAAAGACCTTGCAATTGGAAAGCTAAAGCCTACTACTATCCGTCTTGAAGTTGTCAACGGTGAGGTTGTAAAGCCACTAGGAATTGTTGAAGACGTGGAGGTAAAGGTGAAGGGGCTAGCTTTCTCGGTCGACTTCATGATTTTGGAAGTGAAGGCGGACCCCAAAGTTCCACTCATTTTGGGAAGGCCATTTCTAGCTACGGGAAGAGCAAGAATTGATGTTGGTAGAGAAGAGTTATCCGTGAGCTCAAAAGGAAAGAGTGTCACGTTCATGTGCAAGAAGGAAAAAGGAGCCAAGTCTCACTTAAAGCCTCCGGATGATTTTGATGATCATGATTCTCTTCTCTTTGACAATTTAAATTCATTTCTTCATGATTATATGAAATTATCAAATGCTAACTTGTCTTCTTGTGATGTTGATAGAAAGAAAGCTCCGAACCTCGATTGGAAAATTGACAAAGGAGAAAGAGGAAATCCACTAGAATCACTTCTTGATGACGATTTGATGCTAGTGAGCAAGAATGGAGAGGTTGAGCTAGTGGACAAGAAGAAGGCTAAGCTAATGTTTAAAGTGAGGATGCGAGGAGAAAGTGGGATGGACCATCCTTTGGTCCAATGATCGTAAAATTTCGTCCGGCTTGAAGACGTTAAACTTAGCGCTAAATGGGAGGCAACCCATTCTTTTGTTATTTTGATGCTTTTTGTTGATTTTGGTCTTGTAGGTGGATTGTGCTTGTGAGAAAAAGCATGTTGAAGAAAGGAGAAGAGCTTCATGGATTTGAGTAAAAATGTCTCCATTTGTTGCAAACTTAATTCTCGACTCTTGTCTCGAGTCAAGTTTGGGGGAAAAGTGCATGGTGAACATAGCTTGAGTCGTGTGGATGCGTTTACTTCTCCACAAGATGATCATCAATGGAAATTACAAGGGTAAGTCCCACCACTTTTTGCAAACTTAATTCTCACTTCTAAGTTCGATTTAAGTTTGGGGGGAGAGTGCGTGGTGTGACTTACCACTTGAGTGTGCTTGATATGATAATATTGATGATGATAGGTCTTCTTGTAAAATTCACTCAATTTTAAAATTTTCTCATGAATTTGGTTGGATTTTGGTATGATTGGTTGTGTTGAAGTGCATGTGAATCCATATTTTTAATGCAATTGTGGAGCTAATGGTGTTGTATGAGTTTTGAGTATGAATGAAGGGTATTGGAAGCACGAATGGAGCTTGGAGCGAACACTTTCCTTACCAAATGCTTATTGAGGGAGTACTCTACACCTTATCACTTTTAATTGATTTTGATTTGAATTGAATGGATTAGCATGTTACTTCATGTGTTATGTTTTTGGGATGTTATTTTCGTAATTTAGGATTTCCTTTTTCAATAAGGTTGGGATGATTGTGAGCTTACATTGTTAGGGATGATTTGAATGTGTGCTTTTTTGTTAATGATGGTGATTTTTGTTTTTGCATGTTATGTGTTTTTGTTTTGTTTCTTGTTTGTTGAGTCTTTATTTTATGTTTTGTGTGTTTTCTTATTTTTGTCTTGGTATGTTTGGTGGTTTGTTTTTGGAATGTCGTGAGTCATTTTTGAATATGAGTGATGATATGTTGTGGTAGTAAGTGATGACAAGTTATGATTAAGAATCTCTACACTTTCGAATTATGACATGTTTTACTTAACTTGTTCAATTTTGAGATGGATGTGGTGTAATAAGTTTCTTAAGGTCCGAGCACAAGCTTGTGAGCGTTTGAGCCTCAACCGTGCATACATGGTATTTTTCTTCATGAGAGGATTGGTTGTGTTTGATAAGCTAGAATTTGCTCAAGGACTATAGGAACGAGCCCAATTTGTGGAGATTAGTGACATGATCTAAGGACATCCTTGTTATTATAGTCATTACCATATATTTCCCTACCATGAACATCATCCCTAGTCAACCACTTTGAGCTTTAAAGCCTATTTATTGTGATACAAGCACATTACAAGCCATGATTACCCACTTAAGCCTTACATATATACCATTTGTGTGGGTGATTGAGGAGATGGTAACTAGAAAGGTTTGATAACGAAGAAAAAGAAAAAAGGAAATGGTAAACAAGCAAGAAAAAGGATGAAAAAGAGCACAAGAAAGAATGGACATGCAACCCCAAAACAAGAAAATGAGCAAAGCAATAACAATATGCTCAAGTACTTAAAAGTTCAAAGAAGGAAGCATGCATTAAAATAAGATAAAAATCTAAGGAAAGTTGATGATTAGTGCTTGTGATTACCAAAGTTGAGAAAGGAAGAAAGAAAAGTGGAGAAGTTGGAGAAATTGGCCGTCTCTTCGATTACTTACACTTGCTTAGTCACTATTATCCATATCTTCCATACCCTACCAAAGAGCCTATCATTACATCCTTAATGAAAGACCTTTTTGATCATTAATGGAAACCTTGGCGGTTTGTGAATATAGTCCACGAGCAAGCTTATAGCGAGTCGAGCCAATCGATTAATGAGTGTGATTTACCCTATTTCAAAAGAGTGTTGAGAGACATCAATATCCATTGTGAGGCTTGGACGTAAAAGGGTCTATATTACACTTTATTCTCTTTTAATTGAACTTGTTAATTTCTCATGTTATGATTTTATTGATGTAGGATGCCTTAGCATAGTTTGTAATTCTTATTGCTATTGACGTGTTATTACTTATGTTCGTTTAGTCTTTTCCTAGGTGAAAATCACTCTCATTGGTTTATCATTTTCGTTGTGCGGGGACGCACAACACTTTAAGTTTGGGGGTGTGATGAGTGATATTTTCACCTAGATTTTAGTGTCTTTTTATATGTGTTTTCGTATATTTTTATCCGTATTTTATGTGTTATTTGGTTGTGTTTTGTGTTTTCATGGAAATGTGTGAGAATGATCTTAAACATACATATAACAGGTGAAAATGGAGTACAAATGAAGAAGGAAGATCAAACAAAGAAGAAGAAACAAAGGTGCAAGAACACGGCCGACCGTGCTGGCAACACGGCTCGTGTTGCAGCAAAACGGCCCGTGTGCCAGACACGGGCCTGTCCAGAATGGTCGTGCGGAGGCATCTATTTATCCAACACGACCACCATTTGGTCGTGTTGTGGAGCACGACCCGTGTTCAGAGCACGACCCGTGTACAAGACACGGGCCTGTAAGCGGAGGTCGTGCGGCGACGTCTAGGCATTCAACACGGCCACCATTTGGCCGTGCGACGCAGAACGACTCGTGTGCCGCATGCCCTGACACGACACGACCCGTGCTACGTGACACGACTCGTGTCGGCACCAGAACAGGATATTTTTTACAATTCTTCTAGAAGGTCTCCATGGGGTATAAATACCAATCCATTCAACATTTTAGGGGGAGATCCGAAATTCTACTGTTCACACACACCTCACACACCATTCCTTTGATTTCACACCACATTCTCCATCCCATTCATCCATTTTTGAGATCTACATCATCTCTCCATAATTTCCTCCATCCAAATCAAGTGAAGAAGCAAGGAAGCTTGGGTGATCACCAAAGGAAGAAGGGAGATTCAATTGGATCCATTTCCAAGGGAGTTTTCATTCCAATTTTGTGTTAATCCTTTAGTTTATCATGATTTGTAAGAATTATAATGTCCATGTTATGGATCTTATGAAGATTGTAGGCTAATCTCCCTTGTGAGATTAGCAACATGAAGGTTGTTGGTTAATTTGTGGATCTATGTAATTAAATTCATATGTTGATGGGGATATTTGATTTTCTATCATTGGTGCTTATATATCTTGAGATCTATGATGTTTTGTGTGTTTGATTGTTCTAATTATATGATTAGATTGAGAAATCAATGATGTACTTAGGATAGTCAAGTGAATCATTTCATCAAACACCTCATGTGCATTATAGATGGTAAAGTGATTGAGAAGTCCTTTATTATTTAGAACCCTTTGATGGAACATGTGATTAGTTAGATTGAGAAGTCAATTGATTATATGAAGGGATTCTATAATTGAACTTAGTACCTAGTTGGAATAGTTTAATTTAGAACCAACCTTTGAGCTATTTTGAGATTGTGCAAATGATCTACATCCTATTCATTTCGAGAGGAAGTTTAGGTGGTATAAGTGTTGGCCCTTAGTCTTAACCCTTGATACATATGAGTTTAATGCATGAATCCATAAGTTGCCACTTCATTAGTGTTGTTAATCTCACTTCTACTTAATTTGGAAAATCACTCATTCATCATTTTTATCTTGTCATTGGATTATTGTTTGTCTACTTTCATTTAATTACTTGTTACCCAAACAATCCATCTATGATTCGTCTCTATAAAATCGTGATAAACGTGATATCGCTTAAGTGCTAGCATCGACCTCCCTGTGGTTCGATAAATTCTTGAATTGGTCAACCCGACTACAAGTTATGGCTAATCATTTACCCTACCAAAATATCAAAAATTTTGAAACATATTATCGATACTGTACCGAAATTTTCGTTACGACAACCATACAGTCAGGGCCTGCCCTGAGTATAGGCAAGAAGAGCGACCGCCCAGGGCCCCAATTCTTATATGTGTAATATAGTTTATTGTAATAAAAAAATCTTTTTTATTGTGATTTCTTTTCTTTTTTTTATTTCTTTATATTTTGATTGTAGTAATATTTCACTAATTATCTCTCATTTAATTAAACTTTAATAATTTGATTTCTTTCTTTTTTTCCATTGTTTTTTATTCAATTCTGACGGTATTTGATCTCTTTATTTTTTTTAAATTATTTTTTATTCAATTATTATCTCTTTCTTTTATAATTCTTTCTTTGATCGTAGTAATCTCTCACTATTCTATCTCTTATACTCCCTCCGTCCCGTTTCAGTGTATATATTTGCTTTTTGCACGTTGATTAAGAAGTATAATATTTTAATAGATAGTGGGTGAAAAAATATAATATTTAATATAAAGTGGGTATGTGTATTAGTGTTGGATGATATATTAATTGTTTTAGCTGGGTCCCATATTTCAAAAAGGAAAACCTAAACATTGAAATGAGACGCTTAAAATAGAAACGTAAACATTGAAACGGGACAGATGGAGTATTTAATTAAACTTGATAGTTGATGTCGTTCTTATTTCAAAGTCTATGTGGTTCTTTTTTTTAATTATTTTTTTTGTTCAATTCTAACATGATATTTTTTTTCTTTTTTAATTCTTTTTATTGTAATTTCTTTTTTTTATAATTCTATCCTTATATTTTGATCAATACATTTCTACTAATCTACCTCTTAATTCTAATTCTAACATGCTTATTCCATCAACCTCTTAACTAATCTACCTCTAATTCTTTTTAATGATATATATTTAAAGAATAGAGATCCTACAATAATATACGATCTTAGAGTTTGAGATAACATTTATAATAAAACATTAAAACAAGAGATATATAGATGGAGAACTATACTAAAAAGTATCTCAAATTTTCAAAAAATAAATTTTCTAGAAAATTTTTATTAAATATATGATATTAGAAAATTACAAAAAAACTTATTAATAATGTTTTTTAAATAGGGCCCCTCTGTAAAAATTTTGGCCCAGGCCCCCAAAATCTCAGGGCCGGTCCTGCATACAGTACCAAAAATATCGATATACCTAAAATTTGATATTTTTCGATAATTTTCTATATGATAATCTCAATATATTTAGTTTTCGGTATTTTTCCTCATCCCTAACAGCTTATGTAATCTGAGATGAGTACTCATAGTCTTGTAAGGAATGAATACCCTTTGTACTCACTTTAGCTGTTTTCGAAAAAAACATAATAATAAGAGAAATGCAACATTGGACTACAGCAATACAAGCATTAATTACTCGGAACAAGTGGAGGAAGTTCTCGGCAACCAGAAGAATAACACAATCCAGAAAAACAATGAAGAAGTCAGGAGGCGGAGGAGGAGGCGATAGCTGTATCCCTAAAAAAATAATATCTTATACTCCCTTCGTTCGGTTCTAAAATGTCCTTTTATTTTTTGCACGTGGATTAAGGAGTATTATTATTATATGTAAATTGTAGTTGTATTAGAGGAAAGTGGTGGACCATATTGTGTACTTTTTTACTAAATATGGGAAATAAATACTTTTGAACCGAACGTCAAAAATAGTAAATGGACACCTTAGAAGCGGACGGATGGAGTATATACTAATTACGAATATACTACTACAAATAACTTTTTAAAAGTATGATGTGTCGCGACATGGTTAATTGTAGTATATTTTTTATTTTTGTTTTTAGATCATATACTCTTCCATCCGGTTCTAAGGTGTTCATTTGCTTTTTGCACGTAGATTAAGGAGTATTATTATTATATATAAAGTTGGTAGTTGTATTAGAGGGAAGTGGTGGGCCATATTGTGTAATTTTTACTAAATAGGGGAATTGGATACCTTTGAAACAGACGCCAAAAATAGTAAAATGGACACCTTAGAAGCGGACGGTGGGAGTATATAATCTTTTTATTTTTATTTATTTATTTATTTATTTTTATTATTATTATTATTATTATTATTATTATTATTCATGTGTATATCTTTATATATCATGTATATCTATAAATTAAATATCACCTTAAATTATACTCCCTCCTGCCACTTGAAAGGTAACCGTTTGCTGTTTGCACGTGGACAATTCTAAGGTCTTTATTTACTTTTTCCACGTGGATTAAGGAGTATTATTATTATAGGTAAAATGATAGTTGTATTAGAGGGAAGTGGTGGCTCATATTGCGTACTTTCTTTACTAAATAGAGGAAATTAATACCTTTGAAACGGACGTCAGGAATAGTAAAATTGATACCTTGTAAGTGGCCGGAGGGAGTATTTTTTTATTGATTAGGAATACTACTTTTATTTATTTATTTATTTATTTATTATTATTGTTGTTATTATTATTATTATTCATGTACATTTTTAAATCATGTATATCTATAAATTAAATATCACCTTTAATTATGTTTTTATTGGTTATAATAATTCATCCGCGTATTAGGCGGGAATCTGTACTCATATTTATACAAATATATGATATTTCCTCTATCCTATACTTATATTCACACTTTCCGTTTATGTCCATCCCACGCCTATCTTCACAAAAAAAAAAGGAAATTTCACATTAATCAACAACCTTAAAAGTTAACTTAATTTCAAAAATATAATTCTCACCTAATTAACACACATAACATACTTTATAATTTATTTAGTACCTAAAAATATCACAATATCCCTAAAAAGTCAATAATGTTGATCAAAAAATAACTTTTCTTAAACTCAGTATCATATCGATGAATATAAGTCCGGAACCGAAGGTGTACGTTAAAAATGTTTAGTTGTAGTTTGGTGGTCAGGGAGAGTCGTTGATCCATACTGAAAGGATCAGGGTTCAAATATTGGATTTTCCATTTCTTTCCTATTCTTTTTTTATATTTATATATAATTTTTATACTTTAGTTTATATTTTTCCATCTTTCTTTCCCTTTCTTTTTATTTTTTTTTATAGTTATATATTTTTTATACTTTAATTTACATTTTCGTTCTTCTTTTTATTTATACTAGTATTTCTCATTCGTGCATTGCACGAAAATCATTTTATTATAAAATTGTTGGTTAATTTTATTATTATTATTATTATTATTATTTTAATAGTATTATGTATCTGTATGAATATGTTTGAACTTCTCTTAGCCGGTTTTCGTCTGGTTTGAATTTTATTGTACTATTTTTTTATTTATATTTATAATTATCTCATATGTATTTTGCACGAAATTAATTATATTTTGTGAATAATTTTTAAGCATTTTATTATAGGATTATTGTTAATTATATTTTAGTTTTAATAGTTTTATCTCTACAAATATGTTTGAACTTGTCTCGTCTGATTTTGGTCTAGTTAGAATTTTGTTGTAGTATTATTTATTTATTAATGTTTATAATGATCCCATATGTGTTTTGCACAAAAATAATTATAAACATTTTTATCTAAAATTGGTTTTCTTTTTTATACTTCCTATGTCCTCCCGGCCTTATATTACATATTTCCAATTTGGGGTCAGTTCCTAATGGTTTCATTACCCTTTTTGGTATATGAGACCCACACAAAACGATTAAACCATCTACATATGACCCACCTACCATTTTAATACAATTATCCACTATACATTAAAATACTATATTCCTTAATCACCATGCAAGAAGCAAATGTAACCATTAGAACGTGACAGAGGGAGCATTATTATTTTTTGTGTATTGTGTAGTTGTAGTAATATAATTTAATGGGGCATGAACAAAATTTTTTAGATTTGCCAAAAAAAAATTGACTGCCCATCATTCTATCAGTTGGAGATCTGTTTGACATTTAACATTAGAACTAAAACAGTAGTTTCAGTAGATGTTCACCATTTTGGTCAGTTTCCATTGTTCATTCTATAAATCTAATAGTTAATAATAGTTATAAATTACATACAGGTGGCAGTGTTCAAGTCATTTCTTATAAAAAAAATCTCTAACATAACCATTTAGTAACTGCTTTTTTTTTGCTTGCAAATGATTTATACGAATCATTCCATTAACTTCAATTGTTAAAATATTATTGAAAAAAATTGTAGTTAATCTTTGAAACATAATATATTTAATATATCATGTTTTAATGATTAACTGCAATTTTTTTCAACAATATTATATATATATATATATATATATATATATATATATATATATATTAACAAAAAAATTCAAAGATATTGAACTATATTATAGGATTAATAATTGTTAAATATTTCAAAACTTCGGCATAAATCTTAAAAATATTTAGACTGTGATTTGGAAAAACTTAGTGTATGTAACAATACACAAATATGATCTTCGAAAAATAAAAATTTCTATTATAAACACTTTATCTCCTAAATATCTCAAACTTTTTCCCTTACACCAATATAAGGTTCATTCTCAATATATATGGTATGTTGTGAAGAAGGGATGAAAAAAGTTTTGACTTAACAATCCCACATATTGATGAGAATAATACAATTTCCACAACATTACCAAAATTCTATTAAGAAACAAGTTTTAAATGCATCAGATAAAATTAGCTACATTCAAACTTAGGTGAAAGACGTACCAGATCCTGCATCTAGAAGATGAGAAGTTGATTACTGTACAAATTACGGATAAAATTATCTATGCGTTATACCTTCTAGAGCTTTGCAGCTATTACTTTCTAGATATTTCTGAACACCTCCTTGAACACAACGTTCTTACACATACTTGTGGCCCTATCATTAGTATTACAGAGTATTATTTTTAAGTCTTTCTTTGTTGTAACTCTAGATATAGCAACGTAGAGTTGACCATGGCTAAATATTGGCCTTTTCAAGTACAATCCAACAATCTTTAAAGATTGTTCTTAACTTTTGTTTATGGTCATGTCATATGATACTATCAATGGGAACTGTCTCTGTTGAAGTTTGAATGAAATCATAACATCAGAAGGTGTTAAAGTAAGTCTCGAAATTAAAACATAATCTCCGATATCGTTACCTATCATCACCTTAGCTTGTACTACTCTATCCCCGAGCCTTGTAATGAGTAAACGTAGACTGTTGCATAAACTTCTTGCGTGGTCTAGATTTCTCAATAGCATAACTGGTGTATCAACCTTCAAAATGAGCTCATGATTTGGTATTCCCAAACACTTTATTGAATTTAGAAACTCTGGAGTATGAACATCTGCCAAGATGTCTACATTGGTATCCGATTTACATGCGGTGTCCGAACTGAGATATATCCTGGATACGTTTTTATTCTATGTTATCATGTATTCATTTATTGAATTCATAGAATCCAGCGTGAGTACAAGTATAGCACGCTCCTCAAGATAACCTGGATCATCCATCGTGTTCAAGAAGTTAGGATATATAGCGTCCACAATACTCTTCATAGGGTCATCACCACATTCAAGAAGTATGTCTTCTAGAGTCTATGAAACATAAAGAAAACACAAAAAAAAAGAAGAAGAAAAACATAAATCATAAGATAAACAGAAAAAAATGAAGAAGAAGAAAAGAATGATGCCTCAAATAATAATGTTTGAGCCTAAAAATAAGATTTAAAAGAAGAACAAAAGATAGAATTTTAAAATATAAAAATAGGGTTCATAGAATTATTATAAAGCAAACACAAATATTGTAGAAAAAAAAAGATAGACAAAAAATAAAAGAAAAGAAAGAATGATACCTCAAATGAGAATGATTGAACTACAAATAAGATCAAATATGATAATGATTGAACCTAAAAATAATATCAAATAAAAGTATAAAATAAATTAAATTATAAAATTAGGATTTATAGAATTATAAAAAAGAAATGCAAAAATCGAAAAGAAAAAAATAGGATAAATGAAAATAAAAGAAAAAATTGTAACACCCGAACTTCTTACTACTCATGTGTCAATATTATTTAATTTGTGATAATTATGTGACAATTATGTGGTAATTATTTCTACATTTTATCTATCTTTGTATTTTCATTTGTGACATATATGATAAAATGGTGACAATGTGTGAATATATATATATATATATATATATATATACATATATATATATATATATATATATATATATATGCGCGCATAAATAATCACTTACATTAATTAAGATATATTTATATAACTAAATTATTTTACGTGTATAAATACATTATTTCGTAATAATTAAGTATCACAAATGTTCTCGTAATAATAATAGTGGTAAGAAAATATACACATATGTATATTAATTTATAATATATTATATCTTAGTTATTAAGTATATTGGATAATAATAATAATAATTTATATTTAAAAAAAAAGGGATAAGAAGAAAAGGATTTTAAATTTTGCTGACATGTTATAATTCACCCATTTTGGGTAAGATTAATTAGGAAGAAGCAAGCAAAATACGTCAACGAAATTATTACTACGTAGCTGAAATTTTCACCATGTATTGGTTCTCACTCATCTCAACTTTCCTCTATATATATGGGTTAACCCTCACTTTGGGATTATTTCTCAAACAACAACATTAACGATAGAAATAAATAAATAAATAAATAAAAGAAAGAAAGAAAAAGAAAGAGATAGAGGACGAGCAGGAAGTAAGGAAGAAGCAGGAGAAGAGAGGGTCTACTGCCAAGGTAAGTTCGTCGTTAACTATCAACTTTTATCACATTATATGTCAAAATGATCCTCTCGTCACGTAGACTCCAAATGTTAAAGCCATTTATTGTTCCGATATTTTATTAGTTAGATATATCTCCCTATAAGCTCGTACGTTCCGACATTCCGCCAACGAGAATAAAACCTTATAGTGCTATATCATAAAATGTTATTCTCATAGCGTAGATACCAAACACCAAAGTCGTTTGTTGTTTCGATGTTTTAAATGTTAGATATTTTCTGTTAAAGTTTTAAATGCATTAATATCAACTTTTATCTCGGTGAACATGGTACTTTGAATTATATACTATTTTGAAGCACTCCACACGAGGGTCACAACCATATAATTAGTTTTGTGTTTGGCCGTCGAAATATTAGACAACAAATAAGCCTATTTATGTGAAAATTTCATGACTTTTGCATGTTAATTTTCTTATGAAAAGTTGATAGGTTTGAAACCCTCGTCTCACTAGGAATCCAACAGTACTTCCAGATTTTCAATAGGAGTTATATAAATCTAGTTGGGACAATTTGCAATTTGGTTAAAGTTTAGGGAATGTAAAATGAGAATTTGATAAATAGTAAGGACTAAAGAGTAAATATAATAAAAGTATATTATTAATAGCTGGCACAGTAACTTGTTTGCGTTAACTCACGTTGACAAACATTTCTGCAATTAAAAAAATTACAGTATTAATGTTATTATATTTTATTTATTTTATTCAATAATTTGATAAAGGATTAAATAAAAGTATAAAAAACAAAACAAATTAGAGTAGATTATAAATAATATGAAAGTAGAATTTGTAAAAGAGAAGAAAAAGAAAAGGCATTAGAGAGAGAGAAAAAGAGGGAGAAAGTAAGAATTTGATTAGGTAATAAAAAGATTTATATAGAATGATTTTATTGAATGAACGACCATGATAGAAAATAAATATTTATAGAGACGATTGATAGGGGTTTTCTCAACACACAAATTAATCCTCAAGTATAAGGATATCAATTGTAGTCGCGAAGATGACCAAGTTATAATATCGAACCCAAGGGATGGTTAAATATCAATTTCGTTATCTTCTAGTATATTTTAGACTATGTTTGGTAATTGTAAAGGTTTAATGGATAATAACTTCTAATCGAAATAGCAAAAAGAAATAGTAAGAGTAGAGAAAAGTGAGTTGTGATCAATAAGAATAATAGGTAGTTCGTCGGGTCATCCAGTTTCACTAGCAATTAGTATTTTCATGTGATGGTGTCCGACTCTGCCCTGTGGTTTGTGGACGCATCACTAGACCATGCAAGTTTACTCTATAGACACAAGTAAATATGCGCTTGACACGTGTGAATAACATCGGAGCAAGAGATATGCTTCACCCCCCTTTCTAGGTACTATCATAATCAATTATTTTCTACGTCTAGAATCTAACCCGATTTGATCTCCCTTTTTAGGTACTATAAAGTTATACTCTTCATCCTATTCATCAACCCGAATTTAATTCAATTCATGAATATTCATATAAGACGGTTCTAATAAGACTTCGGAATCCCTTCACTTAGAATTATAACAATAAACCCTGCTCAGTAGTAAACGCACTCAATCAATAACCATGTTATGTATTCAGACTCTACACAATGATCATTGATGCACAAAACGACTATGAGTATGTATTAAATATGCAATCTTATATAAAACAACCACAGGTAGTGTTGTACGGAGTTTTACACACGAAATACGAATTACATCATGAAACTTTCATAACCCTAGAACTACCAAGGTGGTTCTAGCCCATGATTGATCTAGGAACAATCATGGTTAGATTGATCATTCTTACTTGAACCTTCAGCGAACCTCTGTCACAGCCCTCTGGATGTATCACCACCTCTACTCTTGTCTCTCTTATGATTGATGATCAAAAAGCTCCCTTCATTCTCTGTATGAGCCTCCTTTTATACTTGTAATCATATCTCTAGGGCTTGGAATGAGCTTTCTAAGTGATCTCACGCGTTTCGGCCTCGAAAATCCGGATAAGGTAAGTTCTCGCACATAGGTTCGACAACATCAAACAGGTCGAACAACTGGCCACAGGTCGAACCCCACTACTGGAAGAATTCTGCACAGGTTCGACCTTCTGAACAGGTCGAACCACTTAGGCCTTGGTCGAACCCCAGGTCGAACCTCATCACTGGACAACTCCCGCTCCCGATTCGACCAACTGGCAAGTCGAACTCAAACGTCGTGGTCGAATCCTCTTTCCTGCAAACTGGTTCGACCATGGTTCGACCTGATGGACAGGTCGAACCACTCGAGTCGTGGTCGAATCCTCTTCTGTAAATTCAGCAATGTTGGTTCGACCTGCTGGAGAGGTCGAACCCTCCTCCAACCAGGTCGAACCCACCTAATTCTTGGGCGGTTCGCATGGCTTCGACTCCGTCTCTTCGATTCTTGGCTCTTTCACTCTGTTTTTGCTAAGAAAACACTCGAATAGCTCCACTAACACCTGATTCATGCTAATTCACAATATATATAGGTTTTCCACCTATTTCCACATCAAAACTCTCCAAAACTAGCACAAAACATAGCGTCAAACTTGTGAATTCACACACTCATCAAACCCCCAAACTTGGATGTTGCTCGTCCCGAGGCAACCAATTTAAACCACAGGAGTCGTGTATAATTCAACAAGATCTAGTACAACACATATTACACATGCCACTTCATTGAATCAAATAAGAATTACTTGCATCATATAATTCACTCATGTAAAATCAATCCAATCACACACCATTCGGAGTACTAAGTAATCTCGCTGACAAGATAAATCTTTACTCTCTTTCGCTCATGCATGAGGCACTATAGGCTAGTATAAACACTCATATCAATTCATATTCACGCGTAACCATAAGTTTGACAAAGGTCTCAAAAATCAACTTACATTAGATTAATACTAGGATCACAAAGGACTTGTTTCTAGGTTGTAATGTTGGCTCTTTGGAAAGGGTAGGAAAATTTGGTCATAGTGACTTAAGACACTAGTAGAGAGTTACCTTGGAGGTTCTTGATTTCTCATTCGGCTTCATATTCTCCTCCAATTCTTCTCTTGCACTTGCAATTTTCAATTTTCCTTCTCTTCCTTGCATCAACATCATTCTTCTTTTGATCGCTCGGGTACCAGTTGTAGGCACTACCCTTCTCGAACATCGTTCGGCTGCTTCTTAAAAACTTCAAGCCCTATGTATAAGCAATTCGGGGTACCAATTTCAGGCACTACCCCTAACAAGATTTAACCATGCACTTTTCTTACTAAACCTCACTCCATCTTCCTTTTCTTCTTCCACACTTATTCACCTTACTCTCTCTACCAATGAATATGGTATTTTCAAAGCTTAAATAAGGTAATTAAGGCTCTTATATTTGGCTTGCCAAAGAAAAAAACTTTTAAAAGGCTCAAACAGGGCTACCAAAGATTTATAAAATCATTAGGAAAGGTAAAATTTGGCTAAGTGACTCAATTAATAAAAAATGGCCTAAGATCATATCCTAATATTTCATTAATTGTAAGTTTCACACAAGACTCCAAGCCAAGTTCTAGAATACGTTCATACGAATGATTCTCTCAAAAATAAACTATCATGATTAATCATGATAAAGGCTCAAATCCTCACATAGGTAATCAATTCCTAATACTCCTCATAGCACATAATCAAAATCAATTCCTCATGAATTCCATATACTTAACAAATTATTCATGCTCTTTCCAATGAAAATAAACACGTAAACACATGAATGCACAGAATCAATAACCCATATACAAAACAATGATACAAGATCAACTACATCAAGTACATGCCACTCACACCTGAATCACACCCCAATCTGTAAAAATAAAAAGAAGAATAGGAGATAAGATGAATCGGAGAAGCCAAAAGAAAACCTGAACCTACTCCATATGAGCATCATCATCCTCATCATCATCGTCATCCTCATCCATCCTATTTTCCACAGCTCGGCACAGACTGGTAATGTGCATATCCATCATATCCACTCGACTACTCACTCTACCAACACGCTCATCCAAGGCAGAGTACCTTTCGTTCAGCGTGGCGTAGTTGGCGTTAGCGAGCGCGAGCTGCTTGTTCGTCTCCTGCTGTGCAGCTACCACCACGATCAGCTGCTCATGAATCAGGCGAAGCTGCTCCCGAGTACCTGGAACTGCTCGCCGCTGCTGCGGTACCGGAGCATGCTGAGGCGCATCATGCTGCTCTTCTTCCGGAATCTCCATCTCCGGCTGCTCATCTACCTGATCCTCCTCTTCAGGCTGCTGTGGCTGAGGTGGACGGAACTCTCCTTGATCAACGATGTGCTGTAACTCAGCCATCCTCCCCTCAGC
Source organism: Pogostemon cablin (assembly GCA_023678885.1). Lineage (NCBI taxonomy): Eukaryota > Viridiplantae > Streptophyta > Magnoliopsida > Lamiales > Lamiaceae > Pogostemon > Pogostemon cablin. The sequence goes on along the minus strand of CM042953.1, from coordinate 14,884,067 downwards.
ACACATCTGTGCTACCGCTCTCCAATCACCACCCGACTTCACTGCCACGGATAAGGCGGTATGTCCAAGAGAATTCATTAACTTATTCCTTGCTTCCCGAATAGTTGTCAAGTTGCTCACGTCGAAGGGGAACATAAATTTGAAAGGCTTAAGACCCCTCGTGAAAAACCAATCTCCATTTCTAAAATGGGCAAATCCTCCCTTCACGCACATGCTCAGCATCAAATCGGGTTCTCCTTCTACTGGTGTAAAGCCGGTGAGATCCAAGTTGTAATGCTCATCCACGATCGTTAATAACCCTCCTATATTCACCTTTTGAAATCCAATGGTCTTGAATCGATTCAGCTGCACAATAAAATAAGCTCCAACATTGAACTTCACCCCATTTAGCATACACCACAGGCGTAAAGCTCTCCTCTAGACACAACACTCCCCTCCGAGCGGGCGAATAACGTGTTGCTCAGGACGCGGTCCATGTACCTCAAGACTGGGTTCTTTATTGCGGAAGCACGAGCCTGTCTAGTCTTATAATCACGAATCTCCCCGGTGATCTCCCTCCAAAACCGTTTTGCACTGAATGCAGCATTTTCTAAACGAGGGATCTATAAAGGCGTCTCAAATAGCTCATTGAAATCCTCAGACGTCCATCTCCTACTCACTCCGCCAAGCTGAAACGTACACTGATATGGGTACCCAAGCGGGTCCTTCTCCATCTCAAATGAGCAAACTACTTCCGCTGTAACATGGAAGTACGTCGGCCTCTTCAACTCCATGAATCCTCGGATCCCTACTTGATCAAACATCCAAAATATATCATCCCCTATTCTCATTATCCTCATCGCTTCATCATCTTGGTATCGAGTGCGAGCTATCTTGTCTGAAACTTCTTCCCACTTCTCTTTAATCTCATCCCAATCTTGCATCTGAATCTTGAAGTTATCGGGTAAACGATCTTGTAGCCTCAGTTTTCTTGTCACTTTGTCCAAATTCGAAGGCCTGTCATGCCTCTTCTTCGATCTTTCCTCCTCTGCCTTTCCTTTTTCTTTACTTGATCCTTGTCCCTTTCCTGAAAACAAATACTTCAATCCAACCAACAAGACAAGAAAGCAAGTATTTTACTAGCACATCACATACTCTACTCAAGACTTCAAGCATCAATGCATATTCACACAAACTATCATCTCAACACCACTTGCTTATTCAACATTCTCAAAACATCTTCAATCACACCTTCTTTAATCATCAAAACATAACCAACAAGCATGCATTAAGCAATTCAAGCAATTCAATCAAAAATTCAACATGTTTCTCTCAATGAACTACTTCAATTTCATCAATTTCAAACCAAATCAACATGCTCATTATATGATATGTTCCATCCTTGATCAATCCTCATAAAAATTCAAGTTCTATCAATAATCAAACAACCAAAAACCAAGAAACAAGAATTCATATGAAACAAGTCACAATATCAACATTCACTATGAAATTCAACCATACTCAACATCAATCCTCTTATTCACATCGAATTTCTTACCTAAACCTTCAATCCTAGAGTAATTGAGTTGGAAAAACATACCTTTTGACTTGCCCATGGTGAACAACCGATCGAGAACACACAACAACCAAAAATCGCGATTTCAGCCCTAACTCGCGATGAAATCCGCCCAAATCCGTGACCGAATCGAAAATTCAAGGTGAAGTGTTGTGTAATCGGTGTAAAATCAAGTGTAATTGAAGAATTTGTGCAAGGGTTTAGAGGTTCGAAAGGGTTCGAGGTTTGGTGTTTCGAAAAAAATGATCGAACCCCTCTGAAAAATCGAACTTAAATCGCGTACCTGGCTTGGTTCGACCTCAGGTTCGACCTCCTGAATAGGTCGAACCATGGATGACGAGGTCGAATCTCTCTTATGGATAAATGATCTTCTCGGTTCGACCTGGGTTCGACTTGCTGATCAGGTCGAACCATCCTTGAATTGGTCGAACCCCTCTTCTGGAAAACAGAGTGCTTTGAACTGACTGGTTCAACCTTAGGTTCGACCTTCTAATCAGGTCGAACAACTATGGCTTAGGTCGAACCTCCTCTCTGGACAACTTTTGACGCCGGTTCGACTTCCTCTGCTTTTGTTCGACCTCTAGCACTGGTCGAACCACTCCTAGTGTTGGTCGAACCATCCTCCTGATTTTCAAAACTGAGTGTTCTTCATTCACTACACACTTCAAGCTTCAACACAACTTCATTAGGTACAATCTAGAGCACAACTTCAAAAATTGTTCCACAAAACATCATTCATGAGTAACTCCGTAAAAGAAAACACAACCAAAAACCACTGAACATTAGGCAAGTTGTAAAAAATCGTCACATCAAAATCGATTAAAATTCAATATGGCCGCAAAAACCAACTCCCCTAACAAACAATACAAAGAAAAGATTATACTCTTAATACTTCAATGAGGTAATAACATCACACCCCCCCAAACTTAGTAAAAACGTAAGTCGAAACTAAGTGTGAAAAGAGATGTAATTGCCGATTAGTAAGCATCTTAAATATAAAAATTTCTTACTCACACAAAAGAAATAAAGCAATAAAACGGAAGAGTAAGCTCTCAACAAGCGCTCATGTTTAACATCGGAGAGTCACGACGGTACCAAATCAGACCAAGGTATCATAAAAAATGACACACGCATCATCCGGCGACCTATAATGCTTCAACCGATGCCCATTCGCCGCGATAACGTCTCCATCTTTGTCAATAAGCTCAAAACTCCCCCCTCCTAAGGCTCGATGAATCATGAACGGTCCCGTCCACTTAGATTTCAACTTGCCTGCAAAAAGCTTCAAACGAGAGTTAAAAAGTAGTACCTCATCTCCTTGCTTGAACTCCTTGTATGAGATCTTAGAATCATGCCACCTTTTCATTCTTTCCTTATAAATCTCTGAATTCTTGTAAGCACGACTCCTAAACTCATCCAATTGATTCATGTGAGTTATCCTCAACTCCTTCACATCCTTAAGGGTCAAGTTCAAGCGTCGCAAAGCCCAAAACGCTTTGTGTTGAATCTCTACAGATAAGTGGCACGGCTTCCCATAGACAATTTGATACGGTGACATATCTAACACCGTCTTGTAAGCGGTCCGGAACCCCCATAACACATCATCAAGCTTCATAGCCCAATCCTTTCTATTAGTTCCTACCACTTTCTCCAGAATCTGTTTAACTTGACGGTTGGAGACCTCTGCTTGCCCATTCGCTTGCGGATGATAGGGTGTAGTAACCCTATGCTTAACACCATAATCCTTAAGCACCTTCTCAAGAAATTTATTGACGAAGTGGGAACCTCCATCACTAACTAGTGCTCTAGGAACTCCATAACGGGCAAAAATATGCTTCTTCAAGAAAGATAAAACAATTTTCGAGTCATTTACACGAGTAGGAATCGCTTCCACCCACTTTGAAACATAATCCACCGCAAGAAGAATGTAAAGAAACCCATTCGACGGGGGAAAAGGCCCCATAAAATCGATCCCCCATACATCAAATATCTCCACAACTATGCTAGGCTGCATTGGCATCTCATCTCTCCTACCTATATTTCCCATGCGCTGACATCTATCGCAAGACGCCACATAGCTCTCACTACTCTAAATAATATAGGCCAATAAAGAGCTGATTGAAGTACCTTAGCTGCAGTCTTTTGCGCTCCGAAATGCCCCCCATTTGGTTGTGCATGGCAGAACTCAAGCACACTCTCCATTTCCATCTCGGGTACACATCTTCGGATAATAGAATCTGTACAAATCTTGTAAACAAACGGATCATACCATATAAATATCTCAACTTCCCTACGAAATTTCGCAAGTTGATATCGGTTGAGATCCCTTGGAATTTCTCCAATAACAATGTAATTAACATAATCCGCGTACCATGGATCCATACCTTGCGCTGCGACCACACATGCTCGCTCAGTCCCTTCAACAGCCACAGCCATGATCTTCTCATCAGGAAACATCTCTTCAATATACTCAAAAGAATTATCACAATGCTCTCTAGTCTCCAACCTTGACAAGTGATCTGCCAACACATTTTCTGTTCCTTTCTTATCCCGAATCTCCATGTCAAACTCCTGAAGTAGTAGAATCCACCTTATAATCCTAGGCTTCGTCTCCTTCTTCTCCATCAAATACCGAATCGCTGAATGATCCGTATACACAATCGTCTTCATGCCAACCAAATACTGACGAAACTTATCGAATGCATACACAACAGCCAAAAACTCCTTTTCAGTCACCGTGTAATTCTTCTGTGCCGCATCGAAAGTCTTACTCGCGTAGTAAATGGCGCAGAACTTCTTCTCCCTTAGCTGCCCGAGCACCACACCCAATGCTACATCACTTGCATCACACATAAGTACAAACGGTTGAGTCCAGTCCGGTGTGATCAAGATAGGGGCAGTAATAAGCGCCTCCTTCAAAACTTGAAAAGCTGTTAGACACTCATCATTAAACACAAAAGGAATATCCTTTTCAAGTAAATGAGATAAGGGCTTAGAGTATTTTGAGAAGTCTTTTATGAATCTCCTGTAAAAACCGGCGTGTCCAAGGAAGGACCGCACTCCTCTTTCATTTGTCGGTGGTGGAAGCTTCTCAATTGCCACCACTTTAGCACGATCTACTTGTAATCCCTTGGCGGAAACATGATGCCCAAGAACAATCCCATCCTTCACCATGAAGTGACACTTCTCCCAATTCAAGACAAGATTAGTTTCTTGACACCTCTTCAAAACAATAGCAAGGTTAGACAAACAAATATCAAAAGAAGAACCAAAAACTGAAAAATCGTCCATGAATACTTCCATGATCTTCTCTATCAAACCATCAAAAATCGCCATCATGCATCTCTGAAAAGTAGCAGGCGCATTACACAATCCAAACGACATCTTCCTAAAAGCAAAGGTCCCGTAGGGGCAAGTAAAAGTGGTATTTTCTTTATCCTCGGGAGCAATCATGATTTGATTGTACCCCGAGTATCCATCCAATAAACAATAAAACTCATACCCTGCAAGACGATCCAACATTTGATCCAAAAAAAGAAGAGGAAAATGGTCCTTACACGTGTTCTCATTTAGTTTCCTATAATCCACACATGTACGCCATCCCGTAGGAATCCTCGTGGCTATAGCTTATCCATCCTCAGCATTCACTACAGTCATGCCCCCCTTTTTAGCAACTACATGCAATGGACTCACATTGGGACTATCACTAATAGGATATATAATTCCAGCATCCAACCACGTAAGGATTTGCTTCCTTATCACCTCTTGAATTGCGGGATTCACCCTACGCTGATTTTGAACACTCGCCTTGGCTTCATCCAACAACCTAATCCGATGCATACAATACGAAGGACTAATACCTTTCAAATCATCAAGTGACCACCCTATTGCAGACTTGTACTTCCTTAAGACATCTAATAACTCCTCAAGTTGATCCTCATTAAGGGAAGAAGATACAATTACCGGATATTGTGCATTATCACTAAGAAAAGTGTACTTCAAGTGTTCCGGCAATGGTTTCAACACCTCCTTTCTTTCGTCCACTGGAGTGCTTTCGTTATCCAAAGGCAAGTACTTCCTGGTCCATTTGACTTCTTCCACCTTATTTCTTTCCAATGCAAACCTGTCATCACCCAAAGCAAGTAAGTTTTTAAGAAATTCAATACATACCTCGTTAGAAAGTCCGTCAAGCTCCGTAGTGGGATAAGTAAGAGACTCCATCAAACATGTCTCAAGAGGATCCTTTGACAAGATCAGAGACATATCCTCCTTCACAATCTCCTCCACCACGTCAATACTATAACACTGGGACTCCATTGGCATCTTCATTGCTTTGTCCAAGTTGAAAAGTATTTCTTCTTTGTCCATTCGCAACTTCAATTCTCCCTTCCGAACATCTATCATAGCTCCAGCCGTAGCAAGGAATGGCCTCCCCAAGATTAAAGGAACATTATCCTTGTCATCATCCATTTCTAGTACAAGGAAATCCACGGGAAAGACTAGCTTCTCCACCTTTACAAGAACATCTTCAACAATACCTTTCGGAAACGTCATTGATCTATCTGCCAATTGGAGAGCAACAGTTGTCGGAGTCAGCTCCCCCAAACCAAGCTTCTGAAAGATGGACAATGGCATCAAATTGATGCTTGCCCCTAGATCGCACAAAGCTCGCCGTGCTGGCCCCTTCCCGATCTCACATAGAATAGTAAAGCTCCCCGGATCTTTCATCTTTGGTGGCAACTTCTTTTGAATAATTGAGCTACAATTCTCAGATAAATTTACCGTTTCAACTCCGGTTAAGCTTCGCTTCTTCATCAATATGTTTTTAAGGAATCGAGAATAATATGGCATCTCCATGATTGCCTCTGAAAAAGGGATGTTCAAGCTTATCTTGTTCATTATCTCTAAAAACTTCTTGAACTTCTCTTCCAACCCCTTCCTCACTAGCTTTTAGGGAAACGGTGGAGGTATCTTTGTTTTGGGAATCCCCCATTCATCACGATCAACCTTCTCCGCTTTCTCCTTTTCGACTCTTAATCGCTTAGCTCTTTCCCATTTTTTCTCAGCTATTATGTCTGTACTTTGCTCATTCCGTACCACTGGAGTTGCATCAACATCAAAAGGAACATCAGTGCATCAATCAAAACATCTTGGCGAGATTCGACTAGGGTTCGACCAGTTTGAGAGGTCGAACCAGGATTGTATTGGTCGAACCTCTCTCCTGAAAGACTGATCTCATTCTGCTCCGGAGGTTCGACCTGGGTTCAACCAGCATTGGAGGTCGAACAATTTCGATCGTGGTCGAACCGCTTCACTGTATAATCTCTATCCTCCGGTTTGACCTGGGTTCGACCTGAAGAGTTGGTCGAACAATTTCAATCGTGGTCGAACCGTTCCTGTATGCCAGGTCAAACCCTCTGAGTGTTGGTCGAACCGTTCCTGTGACAAAACAGAGTGCTTTTGTTGCTGAGGTTCGACCATGGTTCGACCTGTATGCCAGGTCGAACCCTCTGAATTTTGGTCGAACCTAGGCTTAGAAAATTCCAACTTTGATTCCGGCCTCATCGGTCCCTCGTACTGCATTTCCGACCTCAGTGTGATGGCATTACATGACTTTGGATTCTCTATACTCTGAGACGGAAACTTCCCTTTTCCTACAGTTTGAGTCAATGTGTTCACATTCTCTGCAATTGAACCCATCAACAACGTGAGATCTTTCACTTGAGTGGACAAATCTCTGTGGTGATCATCAATCTTTTTCTCAAGTTTTGCCTCAAGGCGGTTCACTCTTTCATCATTCTTTACCATGTACCGGTTCACAGTATCCTCAAAACCAGGCTTCCCTTCTTCCACCTTTTCTCCCGGATCAACACCCATCGAAAGTTGCACTGCATTGTTCATATTGTTCCATAAAAATTCAGGCCTCCTTGGTTGCTGTTGATAACTACCAGAGGGACCACGATTATTAAAGTTCCCTCGATAGTTCCCTTGGTAATTCCGGTTTCCTTGATTTGGGTACCTCGTTCCTTGAATACTTTGACCTATGGCATAATTTGCTTCCTCCAATTCTTCTTGGATGGTTCCATTATTCATCATCTCTTGCTGCATGATTGGCACTCGTTGAGATATCTCGCTGATCTGCTTCTGTTGAGACTCAAGTAGTTTGTTGATATTGGACAAGCTCGAAACGATCTCATCCTCTCTCTTTGTTTTCACCATTGCTTGTTCAACCTGAGCTACCTTTCCAAGAACATACGTACCTCTAACTCTATCAGTAGGCCAATCCCTCGAATTCATCGATATGTCTTCAAACAATCTCTCGGCCTCAACGGATGACTTTGTAAGCAATGCTCCATTAGAAGAAGCATCAAGTAGTACTCTTGATTCACAGTCCAATCCATTATAGAATATACTGATATATTGGGCTTTAGATAACCCATGTTGAGGACACTTCCTGAGCATGTCCTTGAATCTATCCCACGCCTCATGAAATTTCTCACCTCCACTGATAGCAAATTGGTTAATATCTTGCTTCATCTTAAATACCTTCGAAGGTGGCATATACCTTTCCAAGAACCTTAACTTCAATTGCTCCCACGTGGTGCACTCAGCTACGTTAATAGTATCATACCAATCCCTCGTCTTTTCAGTAAGCGAGAATTTGAACAAAAGGATCTTCCTAGCATCTTCATGTTCTCCTACGTCTTTTTGAGTACTTGCATAACCCAAGAACTTGTTCAGATGCTGTTGCGGATCCTCGAAAGACCCTCCTGAAAAGGAGTTTCTTTCTATCATGCTAATAAGAGCGGGATGAAGATCGAACGCTGTGTTAGTTCCCCTTGCTCCTAAAAGCTCATAATTTCCAGCCCCATTATTTCTGAAAACCTCTCGGATGGCTAGATTATCCGGATTCGCTGCCATGTTGACTGTTTCTACTTCCAAATTAACTTCAATTGTAGCCTCAATCATTTCCGAAATCTGCTCGTCAACCTCGACTCCAAAATTCAGAGCTTCAGTTGGGTCAATTGTCTTTGCCTTGCTCTTTTTCTTCTTCTTCTTTCTTGATGATGCTCCAATCTCAGGATTATACGGTTCAAGATTACCTTTCCTTGATCTTGTGAGCATACACCTAAAACGAATAAGAAAGAAAACAACAAAACAAGGTAAATAGTCCTAATAAACTAGAAATAATACAAAAAAGATATTTTACGCCGTCCCCGGCAACGGCGCCAAGAACTTGATAGGGGTTTTCTCAACACACAAATTAATCCTCAAGTATAAGGATATCAATTGTAGTCGCGAAGATGACCAAGTTACAATATCGAAACCAAGGGACGGTTAAATATCAATTTCATTATCTTCTAGTATATTTTAGACTATGTTTGGTAATTGTAAAGGGTTAATGGATAATAACTTTTAATCGAAATAGCAAAAAGAAATAGTAAGAGTAGAGAAAAGTGAGTTGTGATCAATAAGAATAATAGGTAGTTCGTCGGGTCATCCAGTTTCACTAGCAATTAGTATTTTCATGTGATGGTGTCCGACTCTGCCCTGTGGTTTGTGGACGCATCACTAGACCATGCAAGTTTACTCTATAGACACAAGTAAATATGCGCTTGACACGTGTGAATAACATCGGAGCAAGAGATATGCTTCACCCCCCTTTCTAGGTACTATCATAATCAATTATCTTTTACGTCTAGAATCTAACCCGATTTGATCTCCCTTTTTAGGTACTATAAAGTTATACTCTTCATCCTATTCATCAACCCGAATTTAATTCAATTCATGAATATTCATATAAGACGGTTCTAATAAGACTTCGGAATCCCTTCACTTAGAATTATAACAATAAACCCTGCTCAGTAGTGAACGCACTCAATCAATAACCATGTTATGTATTCAGACTCTACACAACGATCATTGATGCACAAAACGACTATAAGTATGGATTAAATATGCAATCTTATATAAAACAACCACAGGTAGTGTTGTACGGAGTTTTACACACGAAATACGAATTACATCATGAAACTTTCATAACCCTAGAACTACCAAGGTGGTTCTAGCCCATGATTGATCTAGGAACAATCATGGTTAGATTGATCATTCTTACTTGAACCTTCAGCGAACCTCTGTCACAGCCCTCTGGATAGATCACCACCTCTACTCTTGTCTCTCTTATGATTGATGATCAAAAAGCTCCCTTCATTCTCTGTATGAGCCTCCTTTTATACTTGTAATCACGTCTCTAGGGCTTGGAATGGGCTTTCTAAGTGATCTCACGTGTTTCGACCTTGAAAATCCGGATAAGGTAAGTTCTCGCACATAGGTTCGACCACGTCAAACAGGTCGAACAACTGGCCACGGGTCGAACCCCAGGTCGAACCCCGCTACTGGAAGAATTCTGCACAGGTTCGACCTTCTGGACAGGTCGAACCACTTAGGCCTTGGTCGAACCCCAGGTCGAACCTCATCACTGGACAACTCCCGCTCCCAATTCGACCAACTGGCAAGTCGAAATCAAACGTCGTGGTCGAATCCTCTTTCCTGCGAACTGGTTCGACCATGGTTCGATCTGATGGACAGGTCGAACCACTCGAGTCGTGGTCGAATCCTCTTCTGTAAATTCAGCAATGTTGGTTCGACCTGCTGGAGAGGTCGAACCCTCCTCCAACCAGGTCGAACCCACCTAATTCTTAGGCGGTTCGCGTGGCTTCGACTCCGTCTCTTCGATTCTTGGCTCTTTCACTCCATTTTTGCTAAGAAAACACTCGAATTGCTCCACTAACACCTGATTCATGCTAATTCACAATATATATAGGTTTTCCACATATTTCCACATCAAAACTCTCCAAAACTAGCACAAAACATAGCGCCAAACTTGTGAATTTACACACTCATCAACGATCCTAATGAAAATAAAATTGATATATTAATTGAAATTAAGCATATATTGATTAAAAATTAATCAAATTTATATTATTAAATTAAATCAATAAAAAAGTAAATTTTAAATAATAAAATCTATTATTAGTGTAATTAAATTGTATGATCGATTGAAATCAAAGGAAAATCATATGTTCTATGTATATTAAATTAAATTATAATATATGAATATTGATTGATATATTAATTTAAATTAAGCATTGATTAAAAATTAGTTAAATATGCCAAAAATATTTATCATATTTACCAAATTTATATTGTTAAATAAAAAATAAAATTTAAATTAATATTAGTATAATTAGATTAGATTTTATTATTGAAATAAAAAAAATTAATGGGAGAGACGATCCTAATAAAAATAAAATTGATATATTAATTGAAATAAAGCATATATTGATTAAAAATTAATCAAATTTATATTGTTAAATTAAACCAATAAAAAAGAAAATTTTAAATAATAAAATCCCTTATTAGTATAATTAAATGGCTAATTATATTGTGCATAGGTGCACCCATTTTAAAAAATATATACAAATATAAACAAAAACATATACAATTATAACAAAAATGTATACGATTTAATTGATAGTTTTTTAATGAAAAATTAAGTGTAAAAAAATATACAATTATTAAAAAACATGTACTCCCTCCGTCCAATTCAAAGAGGGTTTTTTTTCCCATTTTGGTCGTCCCATTCAAAGAGAGTCTTTTTTTTTTTCATTTTGGTCGTCCCACTCAAAGGGTCCCCTTTCATTTTTTACACACATGGGACCCACACACCCCCTCTAATACAATTGAAATATGGTGCCTACACTCCCACTAATACAACTACCCACTACACATTAAATAATAATACTCCTTAATCTACATGCAAAAAAGAAAAAGGGACTCTTACGCCGGGACGGAGGGAGTATAAACTACTGAATAAAAATTTATAAACATATGGATGCTAGTTTTTTTAATGAAAAACTTAGTGTGAGAAAATTATACAACTATTAAGAAATGCGAATACAAAATAGAATAGCATGTATACAAATAGAATAAAAAGTTAAACACGTATGAGTGTACCCTTGCACTCGGGTGCACCTAATATCAACTCTAATTAAATTTTATGATGGATTGAAATCGAGAAAATATCAATTTGTCTTGTATCTTTTACAAGATCCAATTTTAGTCCTGTAATTTTTAGTATTTTTAATTTTAGTCATTTTAGTTTTAGTTTTGGTCCTGTAACTTTTAAAATTTCAATTTTAGCCCTTTAAATTTTAAATTTAGTCCTATATCTTTTTTAGTTATCAAAATTAATCTTGTATCTTTTGAAATATGATATAATTTATAAAAGACTTAATAGTATCAAATAAATCAATCACAGATTTTATCCATTGATTTAGGGATTGTAAAATATTTGACTTTCCTTATATTGTCTTATTATACGTGTATATATTGTAATTGTAAATCTCATATATTCATTCAATATAATTACATTATCATGGTATCAGCCTAAAAACGCAAACAGAAACCCTATTTTTCCTCTATTCTCATCGTCTTCTTTTCTGCTTGCTTCTACTCGTTTTCTTTTCTGCTTTTATGGCTTTCGACACTCTTTCATTCACCACTTTGATTCATATGCTAACAATTAAACTTTCTTCAACCAATTATCTTTTGTGGCGTAGTCAAGTTTATCCACTACTTATTAGTTAAGGGCTGATTGGTCTTGTTGATGGCTCTCGCCTTCACCACCTGCCAAAATACAGAAAGATGGAAGCACGGTTCCAAATCCAGACTATGCCTCTTGGCTCATTGAAGATCAACATCTTGTAAGCCTTCTTTATTCGTCTCTAACTGAGGAATCCATGTCTGTGGTTGTTGGTTGTTCCACTGCTCCTGAAGTTTGGATTTCACTTGAAAACTCCTTCAGCCATCAATCTAAAATACGCGAGTTTCGTATCAAGGGTCAACTTCAATCTCTCAAAAAGGACGATAAAACTGTGGCAATCGGATGTCACGTAGATGACATAGATAAAATCCACCTATTTCTAAAAGGACTTGGTTCTGCTTTCTCAAGTTTCTCTGCAACACAAATGGCTTTGTCTCCTTTGCCTTCATTTGCAGATATACAAAATAATGCGGAGGCATGGGATATGTTCCAGCAAGCACTAGATCCACCTGTTCCTGCTCAAGCTGCCTTCATTGCTTCTACTTCCCCGCCTAGATCAACTCGTGGGTCTTCTACTTCTAATCGTGGCCAGCAAAAACAGTGGGGTCGTGGAAATGGACAGAAGCGTCCACCACACTGTCAGATTTGCAGAAATAATGGCCATTATGCTGGTGCCTATCCCGACCGCTTTAACCGCCATGTTGCAACACCATCCGCTAACATTGCAGAGGCGTTTCAAGCATCATGCTCTATTTCAGAACCACCTCCATCGGATTGGTACCTCGGCACGGGTACCTCAGCCCACATGATCCCAAACTCAAGTCATCTGGACTCCTTCAAGCCTTATACAGGTTCGGATTCTGTCGTCATCGGTAATAGTGCTATTTTATCCATATATCATGTTAGCTCTTTTTCTGTGAATAAGTTTATTTCTTTATCTGAGATTTTGGTTGTTCCTGGACTCACAAAGAATTTGCTTTCCGTAAGAAAATTAACATCAGATTTACCGGTTGATGTGATATTTAATGAATATGTTTTTTTATTCAGCATCGGGTAACTCAGGAAGTACTGGCCCAGGGAAAACGTACACATGGACTCTACATATTATGCAATAAGCAGTCAGCCTTTGTTGCAGCTCAAATGCCAAAGGCATTTTTCGAGCTATGGCACTCTAGGCTTGGACACGTTTCTTTTAACGTAATTTCTTTTTTGGATAAACTTGGGAGTATTGCTGTTACTTCTCTATTACCGAAATCTGTTATTTGTGGATCTTGCGAACAAGCCAAAAGTAAGCATTTGCCTTTTGTTTTGGATGATAAACCTGCAAATTCTATTTTGGAGATTATTCATTGTGATTTGTGGGGACCGACACCTATTATTTCTGATTCTGTATTTCGTTATTATGCAATTTTTGTGGATGATCATTCCAGGTTTACATGGTTTTATCCGTTGAGACAAAAATTGGACTTTCATGAGATTTTACTTCAGTTTAATGCACTTGTTGAAAATCAGTTCTCTTGTCGTATTAAAACTTTCCACAGTGATGGGGGCACTGAATTCACAAATAATAAGGTACAGAATTTTTTTCAAGATTTTGAAATACGTCATATTTTTTCATGTCCCTATACGCCAGCCCAAAATGGTCGTGTGGAAAGGAAACATAGACATGTCACTGAAACTGGCTTAGCTATGTTATTCCATTCTCACACACCAATGAAGTTCTGGATTGATGCTTTCAGTAGTGCTGTTTACATTATAAATCGCCTGCCCACAAAAGTCCTTGACGAAAAGTCACCATATGAGATACTATTTTCCACTTCTCCAAACTATGGAAATTTTCATCCGTTTGGCTATCGTGTTTATCCTTGTCTTCGGGATTATGCCACTCACAAATTTGAGCCTTGAAGCAAAGCTTGTATCTTTTTAGGTTATAGTAGCCTACACAAAGGGTTTCGTTGCTACGATCCTACATCATTACGCATCTATATTTCAAGACTTGCAAAGTTTGATGAGTTGTTTTTTCCGTTCTCTAAGCTTCTTGATAAGTCTAATTCATCGACTTTGCCATTGTCGGAGTTTTTTTAGCCTCTTAGGTTGCCAAATTCTGTTGTTGCTGCAAAATCTCCTATCATTGAGGTTTCACAAAGCTCTCCATGCTCATTATGTCTCTCAGATGGCCGAAGAAATCCTCCAGGTCCCCTTGACATAGAGCTTGATCAGGTTATAGAGGTGCCTACTCCAGTTGTTCCTGAGCCTTATAATGAAGCTGCCCCAGATGTTGTTCCAATCCCTCAGCCAACTCATTCTATGCAGACTCGATCTAAGTCAGGTATATTTAAACCCAAACATGTCACAAATTATGCTTGCACTACTTTGTTCAATGATCTTGTTACGGTAAGTGAGCCTCGTGGCATTATAACTACCTTGAAATGGCCTGAATGGGTAGCCGCTATGCATGAAGAGCTCACCGCCTTGGCTCAAAATCAGACATGGGATCTTGTACCACGACCACATGGTGTCAATATTGTGAGTTCTAAATGGGTTTTTCGTACTAAGTTCCTGGTCGATAGATCAATTGAACGACATAAAGCTCGCCTTGTCGCTCAAGGCTTCACTCAATTCCCAGGATTCGACTATTCTCACACCTTCAGTCTTATTGTACGAGCCTCGATAGTTCGTATTGTGCTATCTCTTGCAATTATGCACAACTGGCCTGTGCATCAATTAGATGTAAAAAATGCTTTTTTCAACGGTGTTCTTTCAAAGCCGATATTTATAGAAAAACCTCCTGCTTTTGTTGACTCTCAATACCCAAATCATGTTTGTCGTCTAAAAAAGGCCTTGTACGGTCTCAAGCAAGCACCACGTGCTTGGTTTCAACGGCTCAGTGAGTTTCTCTTAAATATTGGCTTTGTCTGCAGTCGTTCAGATTCTTCTCTGTTCATTCACATTCGTGGTGCTTCTATTATTTATCTCTTAGTATATGTTGACGACTTTATCTTGACAGGAAATTCTCTAGACAATTTGGAATCATTCATAGCTCGTCTACGTCAAGAGTTTGCTATAAAAGACTTGGGTAAACTAAATTATTTCTTGGGTCTTGAGGTAACTTACACTTCCACAGGCATATTCTTAAATAAGCCAAATACGCTCGCGATATTCTTCAACGAGCTGGTCTTGAGAATGTCAAGCCTGTTTCTACACCGTTGGTCACTGGCTATCAACTATCTGTAGATGGTCCATTGTTTGATAATCCTACACTTTATCGTTCGTTGGTAGGTGCTCTTCAATACCTCACAGTTACGCGACCAGATTTATCATTTGCTGTAAATTTAGTATGTCAGCATCTTCAGAAACCTACTGTTGCCCATTTTCAAGCTCTGAAGCGGATTCTTCGTTATGTCAAACATACTCCTTCTTTTGGTCTCACATTTTCAAGAAGTTCTTCACCAGCAATAGTTGCATACTCTGATGATGATTGGGCGCGCTGTGTGGAAACTCGTCGATCCACCTATGGTTACTCTATTTTCATTGGAGGAAATCTAGTCTCATGGAGCGCAAAGAAATAACCCACCGTCTCCCGATCAAGTTGTGAGTCTGAGTACCGTGCTTTGGTGAATGCAACTTCAGAATTGGTTTGTACTCTACATTTGCTTCGTGAGCTCCAGTTCAAGATTCCATCTTGTCCCACCCCTTACTCAGACAACAGTAGTGCTATTTTTCTCAGTCAAAATCCAAGTGCTCACAAAAGATCAAAGCACATAGATATTGACTATCACTTCATCCGTGAGCTTGTCATCTGGCAAACTTGACACACGTTTTATTTCTTCTGATCTTCAGATTGCAGATATTTTTACAAAGGCTCTACCCAGACCTTTATTTGAGCATTTCAGAAGCAAGCTACGTGTTGGACCTCATCCATCGTCTTGCTTGAGGGGGGATAATAGTATCAAATAAATCAATCACAGATTTTATCCATTAATTTAGGGATTGTAAAATATTTGACTTTCCTTACGTTGTCTTATTATACGTGTATATATTGTAATTGTAAATCTCATATATTCATTCAATAAAATTAAATTATCAGGACTAATTTTGATAATTCGAGTGACCACTTTTGAAAAATTACCAATCTTTAGGACTGAAATTGAATTTGGCCTATCCGATCAAAATTAATGTTTCATGGGGAACCGCAGTAGTTGAAGCCCTGGTTGTTACTTTGCTTGCATATCATGGGAGGGTCTCGGGGGCAGCAGTCGTTGTTAGAGTCGCACATCCGGCCAAATTGGGAGCAACATTTCAGCTCTTTCGTCCCTGCAGACCCTTTATCATAGGCCCTGCAACTATAGCCAAATTCGAAATTAGATGTGAAACCCGGTAGTGTGATTAAACTCTCACAGCATTGGTCATCCGCGGTGCACTTCGCGCCCAGAAAGCCGCAACATTTCCTATTGGAATATTGTACGACAAGTTGCTCCGGTGCAACGCCGTCTGTGTTGCAGTCTCCGTCTACTCCACTGCATCCACCTTGAAGAGCCGTCTCCCCACCCCGCCCACCGACATCCCAACTGCACACATATAACACAATATTCAAGCCATAAAAATACACCTTCAAGAATTTATTGAATCATCATGGAATATATATTTATAATATGATATATCGATCGCTTATATAATGCCATTGCTATTGTTGCCATCATCATCCACCCGTACATCTTCTTTGCCATGTCTACATATCTACTCTTTCTGCCCACCCCTTCAACCCATTTATAATGTCTCACTACCTTGTATTTCTTGTTTCTTAACAAATATTTAATCAATATGCCTGCTACCACCCACCACTCCAACTATATTTTTTATTTTTCACATCTCTCGAACGCACTTCATTCTCAAATGGGCTTCCAACGCATTTCACTCCAATTTGATGATAAATTTTTTTTTTCACCTTTGTCTTACAAACAAATTATCACAACTCGTCTTATAAATATGAACAATTTTTTCACTTGCAAGGCAGTCCCGGGATGGTACTGGAGTTGCTACCGCACAGGACCCAACCCCGATGAATTTTTATTTATTTATTTATTTATTTATTTATTTATTTATTTATTTATTTATTTATTATTATTATTATTATTATTATTATTATGTTTTTTTTTAATTGCAAATATGAATAGAAATATCTAGGGAAAGTTGTGAGACGGTCTCACACAAGTCTTTGTCAACTACGTAATATCTTAGTTGACATCAGTTTATTATCTTTTCTTCATTCACTTGAGTTCGAGTTTTGCCGGAGACACAAGTGTCACATGTCTCGTACTATTTCTTTATAGATTAACACGTGGCAGGGAGGAGAAATCTAATTTCTTGCCCTTTAAACGTTAAGCAATCTAATCCTTGCCCCATATACATTAGTTAAGGTAGAGTTTCTTTTATCTCTCGTACTTGTTACTCATCTAATAACGAGATAAAAAAATATCACATTAAAGTGTCTCGAGTCATCAAAGATATCTTTACACTTTTTTAAATACTTTTCTATTAAATTAGTTAAAAGAAACTGTAAATTTTCATTAGAAGTATTTAACTTTTTATTTTATTTTATTAATTTGGAGAGTTAATTAATCATATTTAATGGGACGCTTTTTATTATTATGCTATTTAATTAGTATAATTGCATTCATATATATTTCAATATTATTTATTGATAAAGTCTATTGGGAGACATGTTAAAGTATGCTTATTATATAGATAAAGTATGTTTAATAGTTGTTAAAGTATGTTTTTTTTAAGTATGATGAATGATGCATTAAAGTAAGATTTTAGGTTGTTATAATATGATTAAATATTGACATATTTTAACTATAAATAAGTATATTTTACATATATAATAAACATATTTTACTGATAGGTCGACCCGTCTCACAACCGGTCTCACAAAAACTCGTCTCACAGAGTGTCCCTTTCTAGAAAAATCAAAGGCCTCAAAAAATTTTGAAGCACAGATTCCCTGAAATTAAAGGAACGACCTGATTCTATGGTTGTAGAAATCTACTCTTTGATCTGTTCCTCCTTTCTGCTACCATTTCATTCATTCACAAACAATGAGTCACATGTGGAATTTCCTTGGTGTTTAGAATAATTAGAAGTTATTCTAATTGCTAATTTTGAATGAATATTCATGGTACTTGAGCAGTTGACATTTTCATGTGATCATGATACTCGTCTGATTAATTATCAAATGCAGATACTAATAATGATTGGTAATATATGGACGTAATATATACATATATATGCTCTAGCTGTACAAGGTTTATTTTGGGGAAAATATCAATTTTGGTACTTTAGGATAAGCCAAATCCATTTTTAGTCCTCAGGTTTGAAAAACTAATCCTTCAGTGTCCGAAATTAGTCTTTTTAGTCAACTTTTGGTCGTTTTGGTCCTTAAAGTTACCGGAAAAAGGGATCAAAAGTGGATAAAAAATACCAAAAGTGGACTAAAATGACAAATTTCGGACACCAGATAACCAATTTTGAGAAATTTCCAAACTTGAAGACTAAAAGTAGATTTGGCCTATCCTAAAGACCAAAATTGATATTTATCCTTTATTTTGAATCAATTACGAGATATAGTTCGAAATGCAGAGATGAATATTTATAATTTATAAAAGTTGTAATCACTTTGAGTGTAGATCGTGTTTATTAGTATATTATAGTATAATAATAATGATTTACGAACCATCATGTGAAACACGGTGGGAAGACTTCAGATTACAGATTTATTTAATGAAAATGAATATTAACAAACATATAAGGGTAGTTGACAATCTTGGGTAGGAAAAAATAATGGAAAGATCCTTAAGAGATCAAAATGAAGTACCCTTCATTCTATGTTGTATTCCATAGTACCCATGTTCAATTTTGGAGAACTATTTTAATATTTTAGCGTGCTTAGTGTGAAATTAATTTAACATTTTCAATAGGGTACTTGGGTGAGACCGTCTCACGGTTTTCATTCCGGGAGACGGGTAGGGTCTCAACCCAGATTGAGCCCGCGAATTTCAACAGATAACTTGATACCCATTGATACCCAATACGCCATCCTATCGATTCTCATGAATGAAGAAGAGCACGGTCCTTTTTCATATTTTTTTATTTTTTTCTATAATAATTTATATTAATTGTTTTATAATCAGTTTAAAATTATCAAAGATTATTATTATTATTATTAGAAATAATTACTGATAGGTACACACTTTGTACCCCTAATTACTACTAGATACATTGATTTAAAATAATTATTATTTAATACAAAATATTAAAGTAAAATACCAAATATACCCCTAAACCCATATACCTTTAAAACACTAACCCCAACCTCCACCCACCACAGGACCACCGCTGCCGCTGCCGGACCGCCGCCGCCGCCGGCGGAGCTCCGGCGGCCGGTCGCCGGAAAATCTATTCGTCAGAAAAAAATAAATAAATAAATAAAAATAAAAATAAAAAATGGTCGCCGGAAAGCTGCCGCGCCGCCGCCGCCGGAGCTCCAGCAGCCGGTCGCCGGAAAAACTGTTCGTCCAAAAAAAAAAAGAAAAAAAAAAAACTGGTCGCCGAAAAAACTGCCGCCGCCGGAAAAGCTGCCGGACCGCCGCCGCCGGACCACCACATTTTTTTGCTGCACACACTTTTTTTTTCCTGCACACACTTTTTTTGCTGCACACACTTTGCTGCACATGAACTTTTGCTGCACACAATATTTATGTGCAGCACATTAATAGGGGTAATATTGGAATATCACTATATATTTTTGTACCTAGTAGTAATACTTTTGTAAGTTTGTATCTCATACTAATTTAGGGTTTTTTTGTGTACCTTGTAGTAATCCTCCCTTATTATTATTGTTGTTATTGTTATTATTTATTTTAAAATTTTAAATTTCTAATAAACAATATTATATAAAGACAAATTCTCTTGTGAGACACTATTTACATGACACAGTTCATTAGACGTGTTAAAATATGTTTATTATTTAGATAAAGTATATTTAATGGTTGTCAAAGTATGTTTTCTAAAATATGCTGGATTATGCATTAAAGTATGATTTCAGCGTGTTATAATATAATTTATTATTGAGATACTTTAACTACAAATAATCATATTTTAATTCTACAATAAGCATACTTTAGTGATGGGTCGATCCGCCTAACACCCGTCTTCCAAATAACCCGTCTCACAAGAGAGTTTCTCTTATATAAATTTTGTTTATTTGTTTCTTCTTTTATATAATTAATACAACTTTAAATTATAGTAATTTTTATTTTTACCATTAGTATGTTATGTAAAAAGTGATAATATTTTTAATAATAAGTGACATGTGATCAAAGTAAAGTGATAACATGTTATGCAAAAATATTTTCTAAAACTAATAAAAAGTAATATCTAATTAATAAAAAGTAATATTTTTAATAAAAAGTGATAATATTTTTAATAAAAAGTTATACATATTACTCCCTCCGTCCCGGGTATTTTTACCCATTTATACGGGCACGGAGATTAAGACGTTTTATTTTTTTAATATATAATGTAAGAGAAAGTATGGATAAATTAGTAATTTAAAAAGAAAAAGTGAATAAAGTTATTGGGAATGATGAATAAAGTGTGAAAAAGTAATTAAAGTTATTGAGATTGTAAAAAGTAGGTAATAAAATATTATGTATTTTTGCCAAAAATGGATTGGGTAAAAATACGTGGGACACCCCAAAATGGAATGTGGGTAAAAATACGTGGGACTGAGGGAGTATTAAAAGTGATAATCATTAATTGAATGAAAAAAATATAGAGTGATAACAATTTTAATGAAAAGTGATACTATGATTATAAAAAAGTGATAAAAATCAATTAAACTATTTTATGCATGAATAATTTTAGGATGTATAAAAAGTAATATCTATTTTTTTTTTAAAATAAAAATCAATTATATATACTATTTTATTATAATAATATAGTATTAAATTTGATGAACTTTAATTTTTATTTAATTTTTTAATCTTATATTTTTATAAAGATATTGAAATAAAAAATTAATTAACGTACGTAAAAAAAATTAGCAAAATATAACGAAAGAAAAGATAAACAATAAAAAATAAATAAAGAAGCATTAGGTGCTGAATGGATTAATCGCTGAATATGGATTAGGCAGTTAATTTATAATGGGTTGGTGGAGGATTCGTCTCACACTAGGAGATCCGTAAGAC
Source organism: Pogostemon cablin (assembly GCA_023678885.1). NCBI lineage: Eukaryota > Viridiplantae > Streptophyta > Magnoliopsida > Lamiales > Lamiaceae > Pogostemon > Pogostemon cablin. Next base: position 14,862,655 of record CM042953.1, on the reverse strand, counting down.
GGTTTCATCTAAGATCTACCCTTCCATTAATTAATTTATATATTCTAGGTTAATAATAAAAAAAATTATCAAAATTTATCGAAACCATTCGTGATCATTACTTGTTTTAAATTAAAATATTTAATAAAAAAATCATCTAGAGACAGCTCAAGTCTATATAGATATATAATTTATTAAAGACAAACACATAAATCATTTCATGAATTTCTTTATATAAATAAAGAGTGATAATCTGTTTTTGGAGGCGTAGTCAGCGATATTTTAGATTTATGCTCGTCTTTGGATCGTGTTATATTTAGATGGGTTGCGCAGAAGAATAATGTTTTAGCTCATAATCTAGCTTCTTATACTTTCTTTACTTAGCATATTTTGTTTCATCGGATTTGTCCGATAATATTGTTAATCTCTTGATCATACCAATATTTCGGTGAGTTGATATCTATAATATCTTTTACTTTAAAAAAAAAGTGATAACCTCTAAATTAACTATTTCATGAACAATTTAGTATAAATGAAAAGTGATAATATTTAGAGGATCAATTGTGATATTTTTCCTCTTTCTCACAAAACTTAATCCGTAAGACAATCTCACTCAAGACGTGAACTTGGTTTCAATTTTGGTAAATTTAATTTAGAGCAAGTGTACTCTATCGTGTGTAGTACGTAAGCAACCAAGTGCAAAATTTATAAGATATTGAACCCAAGGGCGAAAGTGGGTAGCCGCATTTGAAAGATATTTCACTCTAGTAGGACTAATCAAAGAAGGAGGGTTGATTATACTACAAACTAACAACTAAGAAAACAATTAAAGATAGAACATGTACAAGTGTGATGGAAAATGGATGAAGGTGAGCAATCTAAGAAGTATGTAAGGCAAGCAACATTTATGGATAAGGTATATAGACTCACACACACATGCATTGATGGTTTTCATGTTATGATATTAAGGGCAATCACGTTTGTATCCCTAACCCCTGTGGCCAAGGTGATTAGGTTCTCAACTCTTTTACAAGTTTAAATCACATAAGATTGTTCTTACTCTCAATTCCCATGAAGGTACTATGATCATAAGTTGGGTTTCCCTCACTAGTTCATCACTAATGTCCTATCATGAGGTTCTAAGCACTTTAAGGGTATGACTTACCTTTCCTCATACTAACTAAGTCATCTCATGCAATCAATGATTCAATTAAACCACTAAGCATAATATTGGAATGACCATCCTAACACTATGAATAGAGAATTTAATCACACAAATCATATATAAAATGAAAATAAGCATTCATAATAGAAAATATTCATAACAATTATTTTATCAAACATGTGGTGTGCAAAATCTACATAATACCTGACCAATCATATTGCTAGCCTCACATGAGGACTAGCCACTACAAATCATGATAAAATCTATAAATCCATGGCTTGCTTTAATTTAGCTAAATAATGAAAAAAATCACAAATTAAAGGTAAGTTGACTTCCCTTGCAAAGTAGGCCTTCTCCTTCTTCAACATGCTCAAATCTTTATTTCTTGATGAATTCCTCTTCTTAGATTGGTGGATGGGTGGATTTATGGATGGATTTGAGGAGATCAAGTGATTTGAATGGATGAAGTGAAGGATGGAAGAGATGGAGATGAATGTGTGTGATTTAGGTATCTAGTGTGTGTGAAAACTGATCCAAAATGAGTCATCCCGTAATTTATGATCAAAACATGTATTTATACCCCCATGGAAGCTTCTAGAACAAGTGGATATCATAAAACTGTCTTTTGCACCTACACAGGTCGTGTAGGTGCACACGGGGTGTGTAGGTGCAGCGCGTGCAGTGCAGTCTCACCGTTTTGCGCATAACTTTCACATCCGAATCTCGATTCGAGTGATTCTTACACTCACGCTATCCTCTCTTCAGTGTCTTTCCAACCATACATCACGTGTCTAGTTTTGAGATCCACACTAAAACATAAAAATTACATAAGTTGAATGTGCGTTTTTCAGCATTTTACTTTGGCTCGTTCTCCCTCGTTTCAACTCCAAATTGAGCTCCATTTTTTTCCACATCTTTCGTATCATGTCTAGAATCCATTTTTATCTGAAAATCATACAAATTACACCAATTTACCAATTCTCTAAATATTCACAAATATAGCACAATTTAAGGTATTTAATCATGAAAATCACACATTTATCATTTCAAAGTACACATCTCCATATCTTCATATAATACCACCAAATGATATACAAAATGAATAAAAATACTCAAAAATATATAAGAAAAAACTAAAATTTAGGTGAAAATAACACTGATCAACCACCCAAACTTAAAGTGTTGCTCGTCCTCGAGCAACGAAAATGAAAAAATGAGAGGGGAAATTTTCACCTAGAAAAAGTCCTAAAGAATATAAGCAACAACACATTATAAGTAACAAGGACTACAAACCATATCAAGTAATCCTACAACATTAAAATCATGACATGAAAAATTAACAAGTTAAACTCTAAGAAAATTAAGAGTAATAAAGTCCTTTCTGGTCCAAGCCTCACAACGGGTATCAAAATGCACTCAACACTCTATGAAGGGTAATTTTCACTCATCAATCGATTGAACCCGATGCACCATAGGTTTTCTCACGGACTACATTCACAAGCCTCCAAGGCTTCAACTAATGATCAAAAAGGACTTTGGATGTAATGTTAGATTTTTTGGTAAGAGTAGGGAGATTATGGATAAGAGTGACTCATCAAGTGTAAGTAATCAAAGAGATGATCAGCTTCTTCAACTTTTTCACGTTTATATCTTCCTTTCTTTTCTTTTCTAATCACAAGCACTAATCATTATCATTCCTTGGATTTCTTGAGCTTCTTTTAATTTGTATGCTTCCTTTTATTCAACTTTTGAATTCCTTGAGCATATTTTTATTGATTTGTTCCTTTTTCTTATGTTGAGGTTGCATGTACATTTTGCTTGAGCTCTTTTCATCCTTTTCTTGTTTGTTTACCATTTTCTTCTTTCTTTTGCACAACTTCACCATAAAATCTTATAAACCATCATCTCCTCAATCACCCACACAAATATTATATATATGGCTTAAGTGGGTAATCATGGCTTGTAATGTGCTTATATCACAAAAATAGGCTTTAAGGCTCAAAGTGGTTAACCAGGGATGATGTATAAGGTAAGAAAATATATGGCAATGACTTTAAAGTAACAAGGATGGTCTAAGATCATATCACTAGCCTTCACCAATCGGGCTCATTCCCGTAGTCCATGAGCAAGTTCTAGTTTACCAAGGCTCAATCGATCCACTCATAAAAAACTAACCGTGGAGGCATGGTTGAGGCTCAAATGCTCACAAGCTTTTGCTCGGACCTTAAGGAACCTATTACACCTCAATTCATCTCAAAATTGAACAAGTTAAATAGACCATGTCACAATTTTAAAGATTAGAGATTATCAACATAGTTCACCATCACTTATCACAAACAACATGTCATTACTCACATTAAAAATGACACACAACAACCCGAAATAAACCACCAAATTGTTGGCAATTGGATCTTATGGTGAACGCGATTCAATAAGAAAAATAGATAATTAGATACAGCGGAAGCATAAAACAATTACCTGTCTTCTGGATTGGTGTAGAGGATGATGATCTGTGAAGAACACCTCTGACCTTCTACAGTATATCCCAAAGTTAACTCTCTGGTGTTGTGTGGTCAACAATCCCCAGAGAGTTCTCAATCTGCTCCTAATCTGTTCTCTACGTAAGTGGCGCAGACTTAGGTTATTAGGAACTGAGATAACTTATATACTTGGGCTACTGCAGGGACCAGGAGGAGAAATTGGGCTGGGCCTCAATCAGATTTAATTAACCAAGCTTAGCCCAAAGCTTTTAATTAAATCCAATAATAATAATATAGTCCACTAAAATATTATTATTGCACTACCCATCCAATCCCAAAATTACGTTCTGGGCTCCTTCTTATTATGAGCCCGATAGTCTCCCCATGTTTAAAATATACAATGCCCATTAATTAATTAAGTTACTGACAACTCAAATTAATTAATATCTCATCCGAGAGTAGTACCACTCAATCTTATTATCATGCCAAAAATTAATCCACTTGTAAGATTTACATGATAAATCTTAAGAGCTCCTCAAGGGGACATCATCAACCTATGACGGACATGGATTCCTTCTACAATCAACAGCACACCATAGAGACTGCATCATTTCCCAACTCATCGAGTTTGTCGATTTAATACATTTAAATCTCACCCATTGATGAATCAAAGAAATATATACTGCCTTACGTGTCGAGGTTATTGTATAGGGATTAAGAGCACGAACATCCATAATAACAGAGATCAAGTTCTTCTATATAGACAGTACAAGTCGAACGATCTCAGACGGTCCTACTCAATACACAAAGCAGTGTACTAATGTGGTTCTATAGTCAAGACAAACTAATACCAAACCACAATACAACCATACCGATAGATAGTCCCCGTCTATCTCGGTTGTGAGCATCTGTTTATACTTTATAAGGAAACTGATAATATGATCTTCCGCGTGTTGTCGCACAACATATTATCTACAGTATAAAGTAAATGGACTTTTGCACAAACATATAAATAAATAATTTATAATATGCAAAACAATTTGATCATATGATTCTCATTTCAAATAAAATCGTTATTACATTGTTCAATACAAAAGCAAGGCTTTTAGTATACAAATCTAACAATCTCCCACTTATACTAAAAGACTACGCTGCCTTATCTGCTGACACGCATCTAATCCACATTCCTTCTACATGCCCATCGAATGCTTTTGCTGGAAGGCTCTTAGTAAAAGGATCAGCTAGGTTATCCTCAGATGTTATCTTAGCAATAACGACTTCCCCTCTTTTAACGATGTCTCGTATCAGGTGGTACTTGCGCTCAATGTGTTTACTTGCCTTATGGGCTCGTGGTTCCTTCGAGTTTGCTACTGTACCACTGTTATCACAATAAATTGTGATTGCTTTGGGCAAACTAGGAATCACATCCAAGTCCATTAAGAAGTTTCTGAGCCATACTGCTTCTTTAGCTGCCTCAGAGGCTGCTACATATTCAGCTTCCATGGTAGAGTCCGCAACGCATTTCTGCTTTACACTCCTCCATATTACGGCTCCTCCTCCAAGAGTATACACATAACCCGAGGTGGATTTACTAGCATCCCTATCTGACTGGAAATCCGAATCAGTATAACCCAAAGGTAACAAAGTATCTGCCCGGTAAACCAGCACATAATCCCTAGTCCTTCGCAGGTACTTCAAAATATGCTTTATCGCAGTCCAATACCCTTGTCCTGGATTACTTTGATACCTACTGACCATGCCCACGGCATAACAGATATCTGGTCTCGTACTTAGCATAGCATACATGAGACTTCCCACTGCCGAAGCATAAGGGACCAGCTTCATTGCCTCTATTTCATGTTGTGTCTTTGGACACATTTCCTTAGATAGAGGTATTCCATGTCTGAAAGGTAGAAAACCTTTCTTGGAATCTTACATGCTAAAACGAGTCAGGATTGTATCAATATATGAAGCTTGGGATAAGCACAACATTCTTTTCTTGCGATCCCTTATTAATTTGATCCCAAGAATGTGTCCGGCCTCTCCCAAGTCCTTCATCTCAAACTGCTTGGACAGCCATACCCTTACGCCCGACAATACCTTTACATTGTTTCCAATGAGCAGAATATCATCCACGTAGAGTACAAGAAATACCACTACATTTTTGTCACACTTCTTGTATACACATGATTCATCCGGACATTGAATAAATCCATATGACTGGATTACTTCATCAAAACGGATGTTCCATGATCTTGAAGCTTGTTTCAATCCATAAATGGACTTTTTAAGCTTACACACAAGATGCTCTTCGCCCTTTGCAATGAAACCCTCTGGTTGCTTCATATAGATGTTTTCCTCAAGACTTCCATTCAGGAAAGCTGTCTTGACATCCATCTGCCATACCTCATAATACATATGAGCAGCAATAGACAAAAGAATCCGGATCGACTTAAGCATGGCCACGGGCGAGAAGGTTTCCTCATAATCGATTCCTTCTTTCTGAGTATATCCTTTAGCCACAAGCCTTGCTTTAAAGGTTTCCACCTTACCGTCAGATCCTCTTTTTCTCTTATAGATCCACTTGCATCCAATAGCTTTTACACCATTAGGTGGTTCTACAAGCTCCCAGACATGATTAGAATACATGGATTCTATCTCAGATTTCATTGCGTTTTGCCATAATAGAGTATCTTTATCTTGCAGTGCCATGTTGTAATTCCATGGGTCGATTTCATGTTCACCTGGGATTAAATCAGAAGACTCTTCCAATTCCATGAATCTATCTGGTTGTCTCGCAACCCTCCCACTACGACGAGGCTCCGCAGGCAATTGTGTATCAGGTATGACACGCGGTGCAGTGTCCTGTGGTATATCCTCTTGCACAGTTGGTATATTGTTTGGTGTTTCCCTTCTAACTTCTTCTAGAACAATTGTACTCTTGGGTTTGTGATACATTACATAATCCTCTTCCAAAAATCTGGCGTTCGTACTCACGATCACCTTTTGGTCATTAGGATCATAAAATAGACCACCCCTCGTTCCTTTAGGATATCCTATAAACAGACAAACATCCGTACGTGATTCTAACTTATCAGCATCTTACTTCAACACATGTGCCGGAGCACCCCAAATCCGAAAGTGTTTGAGACTAGGCTTTCGCTTTGTCCACAATTCGATGGGTGTTGAAGCTACTGATTTAGAAGGTACTAAATTCAGGATATAAGCCGCTGTATCCAAGGCATATCCCCAAAACGAGCTGGGTAATTCCGAATAACTCATCATAGATCTTACCATTTCCATAAGAGTCCTATTCCTTCTTTTCGCTACACCATTCTGTTGGGGTGTGCCCGGTGCAGACAATTGGGATTCAATCCCATTTTCTGATAAATAATTCCTAAACTCTCCCAAGAGGTATTCGCCACCACGATCAGATCGTAGTGTCTTGATATATTTTCCAAGATGCTTTTCCACATCAGCCTTGTACTCTTTGAATTTATCAAAGCACTCAGACTTGCGGCGCATCAAATAAACATACCCGTATCTAGAATAATCGTCAATAAAAGTGACGAAATATTCATAACCACCTCTTGCCTGGACAGACATAGGACCACATAAATCTGAATGAACCAATTCCAACAAATCCTTGGCTCTATGCCCCTTTGCCTTGAAAGGCCTCTTGGTCATTTTTCCTTCCAAGCAGGATTCGCAAGTTGGATAATTTTCCACTACTAATAAACTCAGAGGTCCATCAGCTATCAACCTTTGAATCCTACTTAAGTTAATATGACCTAGTCTTAGATGCCAAAGATATGTTTGGTTCATTTTAGAATGTTCTTTTCTCTTATTAGTAGATGTATCATTCGCTTCAATTTGTTGCACTGTGAGAGAAATTGGATTAAGAGTATACAAGTTATCTATCAATGCACCATCACAGATAAAAATTTCATTCTTTCTTAAAACAACCTTGTCATTAAAAGAAACAGAATAACCATCCATAAATAATTTAGAAACCGAAATTAAATTCTTTCTAAAATTAGGTACATAAAGACAATTCCTCAAAACAAGAGTTTTATTCTTATTAAAAAATAAATAGACGTCTCCCATTGCAATAGCTGGTACTCTCGTAGCATTCCCCATGAGTATGGTAATCTCACCATCACTAAGCTGTCGGGTTTGGTGGAACCCCTGCAAAGAATTGCAGACATGGTCAGTGGCTCCCGTATCTACACACCAAGTGTTAGCAGATACAGCAGCTAAACACGATTCAACAACTAGTATATAAGACTTACCATTCCTGTTCCCCTTCAGAAGAGGGCAGTCTGCCTTGTAGTGTCCCGGCTGGTTGCATTTGAAGCACTTGCCTTTAGGCTTCTTGACTGCACCAGTCTTTGCTTTCACTTTATTCACCGGTGCTGAATTTCCTTGCTTCTTCTTCTTCCTTCCCCCTATCGGCCTAGGATGAGGAGCATTTTCAGCAACATGAACCTGAGGAGGTCTACGAAACAGTTCTTCCGCCGCCACAAGTTCTGTCAGAAGTTCCGCCAACGTATACACGCATTTGTTCATACCATAGTTCAGGCGGAACTGCTGAAAACTCCTAGGCAAGCTTTGGAGTATGATATCGACTTGGGTTTCCCCATTGATTTTAGCTCCAAGAACTTCCAACTCGTTGAGTTGGCCCATCATCCTAAGAACATGTTCCCTTACGGGAGTGCCCTCAGCCATTTTGGTGTTCATTAAGACCGACATGTCCTTTGACCTAGCAGGACGACTCTGATGTCCGAAGAGTTCCCTAAGATTATGCATCATATCATAGGCGGTCTCCATAGCTTGATGCTGAGTCTGAAGCACATTTGACATTGAAGCCAAAATGTAACACTTAGCCATCCTATCAGCTTTGACCCACTTATTATAAGCAACTCTTTGCTCTTCGGTAGAGTCATCAGTAGGTGCCGGAGGACATTCCTCAGTGAGAACAAAGATATAGTCTTCAGCAGTTAAAACAATGTCCATGTTTCGCTTCCAGTCAACATAGTTTGTGCCAGTAAGTTTATGCTCTTTAAGTATTACAGAAAGTGAGTTGAGTGCCATTTGAAAATCCTGAGAATCATAAATTAAATAAACAGATCAAACTCTTCGAATTTATCAATTTATATTGAATCCCTCAAAACAATATAAAATAAAATTCACCAACATCTCAAGCACCGTGGATTTGCATGCCATGTTAGGGTGGATGTATACAAACCCGAACATTTACAAGAGTAGGTTTTACCCATTAATTTCATTCGTCAACCTGACTTTATGACAAAATAATTAATAGTCGGTTACTTTTTAGCCATGCAAATAACAGCAGTGACTCCGTTGGGGAGGATACTTATTATTTACACCTAAGTGTATACCATTATTTGATTCCAAGTCCGCTGCCCAAGCTTATGTGCCTTCAGTTGGTGAAATCCACACGTGCTCGGATAACTTTCTATAATCATCATGAAGAAGTTTGTACTAGTGAACCATGAATAAACTCATCCGTTAGGGAGGAAGGCTCTAATGCCAACGCGCAAGTTTACTCATATCACTTACAAACCAATAATGGAGGCCATGGAAATTTATTTATCAATCCCCTCTCCCACCTAGTTATTTAGCACAGAGGGTTTTTAACATGCATATAATATTTCATAATGAAATATACAACCTAGCATGCTTCTATTAAAGTAATTTAAATTAAATAAATCACATAGAACATGCCATTCACATATATAACAATTAATTGTCAAGCAAAATAATTAAATCAATTATATATAATAATTAATTGCTTAATAATGTAGGATCAATAATGGGCCCAGGTATCCAAACATAATTAGCATAAAATGAGCAGCTCCTTATTATTCAATTAATAATACCCATTTACCCAGCCAATTTTATTATCATGGAACAAGCCCAAAACATATCATGGCCCAACATCACAAACAATTAAACAAATCCAGCAATAATAAGTGGCCCAGCAGCCCATTACAATTTAATTAAAACTGATCCCAAAAAACAACTGAATTATTAAAAAAAACAACCCAGCAGGCCCAAAACCAAATTAAAAGGAATAGAGCCCATCAGCACAGCCCAATAACACTCCAATAAAATTTGGGCCATTAGCCCAAAACCAAATTAGAGAAATAGGGCCCAGGCAGCCCATTACCCAACTGATGCCCTAAAAAAACAGCCGCACAAGGCCTGCCAGCCGATTTTTGAACCGCTGCAACCACCGGTGCAAATCCTCTCCGTCAGCCGCCAGAAGTAACCGCTGTAGCCGCTGGTTCGCACAGCCAAGAGTGATGCCGCCAACCTTATCACGCCGTCCGACCCGATTGAAGCACAGCATCGTCGACTACCGAGGAGCCCGACTAAAGCACATACTCATCCTGCACCGGCGCTTCTGATCGCCGCGGCAGCCGGCGGCCGCGCCAGCATCCGCCGCCAACAGCGCCGCCGCTCGCTTAGTTGCCAACCTTATCACGCTTTCGTCAATCACCGGCAGAGCCACCACCTGCCGCCGTGCAAGTACCGCAGTCGCCCACTGGTGACGCTCCCACCGACCCACAGTCGCACATGCAGACTGACCGGATCGGTAATATGTTTTGCCTCCAGCGCCGCCCAGTCGCCGCGTAACCTCCAGCGCTGCCCAGCCTCTGCAGTTCCAGACCACCGCTGATTCCGCAGTGGAAACGTCGGAAAACATCAGACCCGATCATAGACGTGCCTTCATCTCCCTCTCTGATCATCGTGCATCGTCGATCTACTGGGCAGATCAACTCCGATCTGATCGGTAATGGGTTCGACTAGCCTTGGATTATCGCTGTCCAGATCTGCCGCCGTGGTGGCTGCCCACTTCAGCACCGCCACGTACAAGCCAGCGTCCACTCCGTTGACCCACGCCAGAAGCGGCCGAGAAGTCGCCTGGGATTATTGCCGCTCTATCTGACGCTGCCAGGAAGAACACCCATCGACAGGATGCGCGTGTGTGATGTGGACGAAAGAAAGACAGTTTGTTTTGTATGAAATATGTGTGTACAGTGTATACAGTCAACTAAAAAAAACACACACCATTCACAAGAATGAATGACACACATCCAATCCCAAACACACAGCCAATCTTTCTTGATAAGGAACACACGGAAGGATCAATTAACATGTGATTAAAGCCAGATTATAACAATTAATCAAATAATCACAAAAACATCCTTACAAATCACGTTTCACCAAGAAAGCATGCTCTGATACCATTTGTTGGCAATTGGATCTTATGGTGAACGCGATTCAATAAGAAAAACAGATAATTAGATACAGTGGAAGCATAAAACAATTACATGTCTTCTGGATTGGTGTAGAGGATGATGATCTGTGAAGAACACCTCTGACCTTCTACAGTATATCCCAAAGTTAACTCTCTGGTGTTGTGTGGTCAACAATCCCCAGAGAGTTCTCAATCTGCTCCTAATCTGTTCTCTACATTAGTGGCGCAGACTTAGGTTATTAGGAACTGAGATACTTATATACTTGGGCTACTGCAGGGACCAGGAGGAGAAATTGGGCTGGGCCTCAATCAGATTTAATTAACCAAGCTTAGCCCAAAGCTTTTAATTAAATCCAATAATAATAATATAGTCCACTAAAATATTATTATTGCACTACCCATCCAATCCCAAAATTACGTTCTGGGCTCCTTCTTATTATGAGCCCGATAGTCTCCCCATGTTTAAAATATACAATGCCCATTAATTAATTAAGTTACTGACAACTCAAATTAATTAATATCTCATCTGAGAGTAGTACCACTCAACCTTATTATCATGCCGGAAATTAATCTACTTGCAAGATTTACATGATAAACCTTATGAGCTCCTCAAGGGGACATCATCAACCTATGACGGACATGGATTCCTTCTACAATCAACAGCACACTATAGAGACAGCATCATTTTCCAACTCACTGAGTTTGTCGATTTAATACATTTAAATCTCACCCATTGATGAATCAAAGAAATATATACTGTCTTACGTGTCGAGGTTATTGTATAGGGATTAAGAGCACGAACATCCATAATAACAGAGATCAAGTTCTTCTATATAGACAGTACAAGTCGAACGATCTCAGATGGTCCTACTCAATACACAAAGCAGTGTACTAATATGGTTCTATAGTCAAGACAAACTAATACCAAACCACAATACAACCATACCGATAGATAGTCCCCGTCTATCTCGGTTGTGAGCATCTGTTTATACTTTATAAGGAAACTGATAATATGATCTTTCGCGTGTTGTCGCACAACATATTATCTACAGTATAAAGTAAATGGACTTTTGCACAAACATATAAATAAATAATTTATAATATGCAAAACAGTTTGATCATATGATTCTCATTTCAAATAAAATCGTTATTACATTGTTCAATACAAAAGCAAGGCTTTTAGTATACAAATCTAACACAAACAACCATATACAATAATAAAAATTAAAACAAAACACATAAGAAAAAGACTCACCAAGCAAGAAATAACACAAAAAACACATAACATGCAACAACAAAAATTCCATCCATTAAAAGAAAATAAAGCTTATATCCTCAATCATCCAATAACATGTAAGCTCAAGATTTTGCGACCTTATTCAAAATTGAGAACAATAAAGCAAGTAAACCTCCTAATTACATAATACATGAATTACCATGCCAAACCAAGCAAATTCAAATCTATGATAAGAAAATGGAAATGATGAGTAGAAAAGTGAACTCCCTGAACAGGCCTCTGGAGGTGGAAATGGGTAGCACGGACAAACGGGCTGCATACAAGACGAACTCGAATCTTGAGCACAACACGGCTCGTGTACTCGTCTTCTACACGGCCCGTGTTCTGTACATGGCCTCAGTCATGGCCGTGTAGGTATTTTTTATCACTGCGCATGGCCATCGCTTACAGGCTCATGCACGGTACACGGGGAGTGCTTCTGCACCCTACATGGGTCGTGTACTGAACTCGCCCTTGGCCTTGGGCGAGTAGCTGCTTCTGATGTGAGTATACGGCCACCTCTTACAGGGTCGTGTACTGAACACGGCTCATGTAGTTGCTTCTCTGTTTCTTCTAATTTCTACTTCACACCTTGTTTTGCCCTGTTTTTGTACTTCCAATACACCTCACATATAATCAAAATCTCATCAAAACCATTAGCACAATAATTACTATCAAATAATGAACTAGCATGCACTTCAACACAACCAAACTAACCAAAATCAAACCAATACTCTTGAGAAAAAATTTAAAATTTACTCCAATTTTACAAGAAAATCTCTCAATCAACTTAATAACCACACTTAAGTGGTGAGTCACACCACGCACTCTCCCCCCAAACTTAAACTCAAACAAGTTGAGAATTAAATTTGCAAAAAGTGGTGCGATTTACCCTTGTAGTTTCCACCAATGATTTCTTGCAGAGAAGCATATGCATCACAACACTCAAGGTACGACACACCACGCACTATCCACCCAAACTTAAAGTGAAACAAGAGTTGAACTTTGAGTTTGCAAGAAGTGGTTAGACGTCCCTTCACGCTTCAAATCAAGCGCTTCTCGTATTTCCAATATGCATTCTCCTCACGAGCATAATCAACCTTCATTCCAAAAATGCAAGAAAACTAAATCAAAGCATTTAAATGAAAGCATTAAAGTAAACAATGGATTGACTCCCATCCAACGCTAAGTTTAACGTCTTCAAGCCGGACGGATTATGGAGCTCATCGGAATGTCCAAGGATATCGTTCGTTCTTGCCATCAAATTTTAATCTTTGTGCTTCTTCCTCTATTAGGCATTTGTGGCAAGTAACGACCTCGGTAACATCCTTCAAGATTGGCTTTAACAATTCAACTCTCTTGAGCTTGCATTCCATTAACCTTTCCTTTCTCGACCACCACTTATTCCTCTTTATCAAGTATGTTCCCAATATTTCTTCAAGCTCTCTTTTGTACCTAAGGCATTGAGAAGAATCAATAGGTAAAACAAAGTCAATATATATAATATTTTGAAATTCAATGCAACTTGAAGAGTTAAAAGATATAGAAATGCTCATTTCACTCCCGAACTCATCATCAAGTGCTCTTAGACCTTGTTCCACTTCATCGAATTCATAATCCTCTCTTGATTCTTCATCTTCACTTAAATTTTTCTTATCAACAAGGGACACGAAATCATAGATAATCTCGTCCTCCTCTAAGCTTTCTTCTACCTTAGGCTCTTTATCCTTTTCACTATCATCTAAGTTCTCTTCTATCTTATCTTCCTTATCCTTAATAAACTCAATATCTCTTGAGTCTTCACTATCCCTCGAACACTCTTCTACCTCTAACTTTTCTTCAATATTTTCATCAAAATTTTCCATGTCGTGAAGAGTGTTCCGTTCACTTATCATTTGACTCATTTGATGTTCAAGGGCCTCAAATCTCTTATCTTTCACCTCTTTCTCTTGTTTCATAAATTCAAATCTCTTATAATTCACCTCTTTCTCTTGGTTCATAAAGTTAAACATCTTGGCAATTTGATCCTCTATTGTAGGCTTCCATTCACCATTTTGAGCTTTCTCCCCCGAATTAGTGCCCGGTGGAAGAGTAAGGGCATTCCCTTGATTCCCATATGTCAAATTCTCATACCTACGAGGTTGATTGAAATTTCCTTGAAAATTATCTTGCATGAAAGAAATATCCTCCACTTGAGGACTTGGCATCATCTACTCCTATTGCACCGTAGGATAAGTAGTTGGCATCCATTGAAGATTTTGAGCCCCATAACTAGGAAGACTAGGTTGAAAATTTTACCTTGTACCACTTCCATAAGCATATCTTCTAAGCAACTCCATCAAGGCATCATTTTCGGCTAAAGGAGTAACTGTAGGAACTTTATTGTTGTAAGAAGTTGGAACGGAATAAGTGTTTTCTTGATATGGTTGGGATGTATTGACATTGTAAGCTCATTGCCATTCCTCATAGCTCCCGTTGTTGCAGCTTTGAGAGCATGCTTGACTCATTTGACTACTATAGCCATAGTTGCTCTCATCCTTGTAGCCATTTGATTGTTGTGGTGGAACCAAACCAAGTAGATTTTCATAATTTCCTCCCAAGTATTGGTTCCACCCATCTATGTTCTTACTCTTCATTTCAAGGCTTGCTACAACTTTCCTTCACTTACTATTTTTGGCTTGCTCCTTCTCCCCTTCTTTCAAGGTTGTCGTACCTATCAAGAAGAACAAGTTAGAACAAGATTTTTCAAAATAAATATAGATGAAAAAATAAGAAAAATTTCCTCAGTAAAGCTAACAAATTCAAACACGTTACACCGAAGGCTTTCGCCCCAGCAACGGCGCCATGAACTTGGTTTTAATTTTGGTAAAATTAATTTAGAGCAAGTGTGCTCTATCGTGTTTAGCACGTAAGCGACCAAGTGAAAAATTTATAAGATATCGAACCCAAGGGCGAAAGTGGGTAGCCGTATTTGAAAGATGTTTCACTCTAGTAGGACTAATCAAAGAAGGAGGGTTGATTATACTACAAACTAAAAACTAGGAAAGTAATTAAAGATAGAACATGTACAAGTGTGATAGAAAATAGATGAAGGTGACCAATCTAAGAAGTATGTAAGGCAAGCAACATTCATGGATAAGGTATATATAGACTCACACACACACATGCATTGATGGTTTTCATGTTATGATATTAAGGGCAATCACGTTTGTACCCCTAGCCCATATGGCCAAGGTGATTAGGTTCTCAACTCTTTTACAAGTTTAAATCTCCTAGGATTGTTCTTATTCTCTATTCCCATGAAGGTACTCTGATCATAAGTTGGGTTTCCCTCACTAGTTCATCACTAATGTCCTATCATGAGGTTCTAAGCACTTGAAGGGTATGACTTACCTCTTCTCATACTAACTAAGTCATCTCATGCAATCAACGATTCAATTAAACCACTAAGCATAATATTGGAATGACCATTCTAACACTATGAATAGAGAATTTAATCACACAAATCATACATAAAATGAGAATAAGCATTCATGATAGAAAATATTCATAACAATTATTTCATCAAACATATGGTGTGAAAAATCTACATAATACCTAACCAATCATATTACTAGCCTCACATGAGGACTAGCCACTACAAATCATGATAAAATCTATACAATCCATGGCATGCTCTAATTTAGCTAAATAATGAAGAAAATCACAAATTAAAGGTAAGTTGGCTTCACTTGCAAAGTAGGTCTTCTCCTCCTTCAACATGCTCAAATCTTCACTCCTTGATGAATTCATCTTCTTAGATTGGTGGATGGATGGATTTATGGATGGATTTGAGGAGATCAAGTGGTTTGAATGGATGAAGTGAAGGATGGAAGGGATAGAGATGAATGTGTGTGATTTAGGTGTCTGTGTGTGTGGAAACTTACCCAAAATAATTCCTCCCGTAATTTGTGATCAAAGCATGTATTTATATCCCCATGAAAGCTTCTAGAACAAGTGAATATCATAAAACTGCCTTTGCACCTACACGGGTCGTGTAGGTGCACACGGGGCGTGTAGGTGCAGCGCATGCAGTGCAGTCTCACCGTTTCCCGCATAACTTTCACATCTGAACCCCGATTCGAGTGATTCTTGCGCTCACGCGATCATCTCTTTAGTGGCTTTCCAACTATATATTATATATCTAGTTTTGAGCTCCACACTAATACAGAAAAATTATGCAAGTCGAACATGCATTTTTTAGCATTTTGCTTTGGCTCGTTCTCTCTCGTTTCAACTTCAAATTGAGCTCTGTTTTTTCCACATCTTCCATATCGTGTCTTGAATTCATTTTTACCTGAAAATCATACAAATTATACTAATTTACCAATTCTCTAAATATTCACAAATATAGCACAATTTAAGTCATTCAATCATGAAAATCACACATTTATCATTTCAAAGCACACATCTCCATATCTTCATATAACACCATCAAATGATATAATTTTATAAAAACACACAAAAATATATAAGAAAAACACTGAAATCTAGGTGAAAATGACACTGATAAAGCCGTTTCTATTAATTAAATACGCAACAGTATATAATTAATCACATTAAAAAACTCATTTTACTATAGCAATGGAATTTACCAACGGAATTCAATCAGTTGGTAATTACGGATTGCCAACAAAAATTACATTTCTCTTTTATCAACAGAATACCAATAAATTATCTTATGTTTTTACTAACGGAATAAAATCCGTCGGTAATACCAACAGATTATGAACGAAATCATTATATAAATTACCAACGGAATTATTAACAACTAATGATTAACGAAATTATTTACCAATGGAATCAAAAATTAGTTTCTAAAAATTTAACAACCACCATTGAAAAATTACCAACGGATTCTGATGTTAATCCATTTGCTAAACTAAATTAGCAATGAAATTAAGCTTTTTACCAATGAAATATTCCGTTAGTAAAAAATATTTTTGTAGTGTCAATTAACCTGAGTTAATTTATGGAGAGAAGAGAATATATATACCGTGGAACCAGAGTTAGGTGGTAACTCTTAATAAATTATGGGTTAGATACCAATTATAGTCTTAACAACTAAAACTAAATTTCAAGGATATATTCACTGCGTTTTAAAATAAGTGGCACACTTACTGTAGATGTAATGCATATTGAGGTTATAGATTGATGTAATATTTCCATTTTTCGGTGTGATATTTATTGTGGGACGGATGAAAATGGGGAAAAATCAAAACTATGAGCCTCATGAATTATTATGAATAGTGTTTTTAAGGTTACAAATGATGTGAAAGCGGGCACGTTGACTAAACTAACGTGTTAAATGTTGGGATAAGCAGATCCTCATTTAATCCTAAGGGACAAATAAAGAAGAGTATAAAAGCACTACACAAGAAAACGTGAAAAACTCCAAAATCGGAGAAAACTCATGAACCGAGAAAATACCACTATGTGAAAATTTTTTACAATCACACAGAATTTCTCTCTCCCGTCCCCAATCCTACACTCTTGCAAATCTTTGACTAACTCACACCTTTCTCCCCATTCTCACAACTGAGAATTCAAGAAAGGAATTTTAACTAGAATCAAACATAAAGATTAAAGTGTACTTGATAGGTGCATTTAACATCAAAACTAGTGACCTCCTTAAATAGCAAAAGAATTCCTCTCCTTTTGATCTTCCATCCGATGTGGGACAGAAACCCCTTCTTTTAATTTGACAAAATATCAACAATCTCCACCTTGTCAAAATAAAAGAAGACCCATTGTCTTCACCGACAATCATTCTCAATCCCGAGAATCCCTTAGAATCGACCATTCTAAGAATCATTATCTTCACCGACAATCCATTCTCAACCCCGAGAATCCTACTCTACCATATGAGAAGACCACTTAGAATCAATCATCCTAAGAATTTCCTGCGGCACATATCGAATACACCTGCTAATATTTATGGTGCTACTTCAAGCTCTTGGCTCCCCTAAAAGTCCATCAGCCATCGATATACATCCACCACACACCCTACATCACCTGCCAATTCAATGTCCGTGTGCAAACTTGTGGACCAGCTAATATTATTACATCCTTTTCAATGACAACCGAACATGTCATAAGGATCCCCAATAATATTAACTCAACATTCGAAACTGTTGCCGCACCAGCTCCTCCTTGACCAGCAACGTCACCATTGCTCCACCGTAAGCAATTACCGTGCCATTACTCCACCGCAATTACCGCACCATTGCTACACATTGAGCAAAAACCATCATTGTACCGACATGACGTCGCTGCCTTTTACCGCCAAGCTACACCAGGTTTGTCGAACCCTTTTCCTACTGAAAGTGTCATCACTTGAAACCGATTTCAACCCTCCAAAATTCACGATGCTTTTCCCCAATTGTCAGTTGAATCCACGCTATTCTTTTCCGAACTAGCACCACCCGATACCAAGCCACCACATTGCCATCTTCCCCACGCCATCAATCATTACCAAAAAACTCGTTCCTTTAAAACCTCCTAGAGCTGACATCTATGGGAAACCCCATGCCGCTGTTAAGCCAACTCCACCATCGAGAGTCCCAACAATTCACATTGCTGCAGGTCCATGTTGGATTGTATACTAAAAGTCTAGCTTTTTGTATGAACAATGTTATAACAATTAATTTGAAATGAGAATCATATGATCAAATGATTGCATCTTATAATTTATTTATATGTTCGATGCAATAGTCCACTTACTTTATACTGTAGATAATATGTTGTGCGACAACACGCAGAAGATCATATTATCGGTTTCCTTATAAAGTATAAACAGATGCTCACAACCGAGATAGACGGGGACTCTCTATCGGGATGGTTGTAGTGTGGTTTGGTATTAGCTTATCTTGGCTATAGAATCACATTAGTGCACTTGTGTGTATTGAACAGGACCGCTTGAGATCGTTCGACTTATACTGACTTATAGGAGAACTTGATCTCAGTTATTATGGAAGTTCGTGCTCTTAATCCCTATACAATAACCTCGACACGTAGGGCAGTATGTATTTTTTTGATTCATCAATGGCTGAGATTTACATGCTATTAAATCAACAAACTCGATGAGTTGGGAAGTAGTGTTGTCTCTATGGTGTGCTGTTGATTGTAGAAGGAATCCGTGTCCGTCATAGGTTGATGATGTCCCCTTGAGGAGCTCATAAGGATTATCATGTAAATCCTGCAGGTGGAATTTATTCCGGCATGATAATAAGGTTGAGTAGTACTACTCTTGGATGAGATATTAATTAATTGAGTTGTCAGTAACTTAAATTAATTAATGGACATTGTATAACTTAAACATGGGGAGACTAACGGGCTCATAATAAGAAGGAGCCCAAAACGTAATTTTGGGATTGGAAAGGCAGTGCAGTAATAATATTTTAGTGGAATATATTATTATTATTGGACTTAAGTATAAGCTTTGGGCTAAGCTTGGATACTTAAGCCCAATGGAGGTCCAACCCAATTTCTTCTCCTGGTCCCTGCTGTAGTCCATGTATATAAGTCACCTCAACTTATTTGGAACCCTAATCTAATTTGTTATTCATGTGTGATGAGGGTTGAGAGCAGATTGAGGAGGTCTCGTAGATCGTCGCCCACACGACGTCGAGATCGGACTTGGGACATACGGCAGAAGATCAGAAGGTAGTTTGCTGCTGCTGTCCGCCACCTTACGAAATTTATATAAAATCGTATAATGCTCAGAATTTAATGATCAATATACTGACGGAAAGCCGTTGAAGAGTTGATCGTCTAAGCATAAAGATCATTCAATTCTAACATCAGACGAGGAAGATATGACCATTCTCGTGGGACTGCACAGTCTGACGGCGAGAATCAACCTTCTTCAACAAACCCTGGTGAACGGTAATCGTTTCTATGATTTCTTGCTTCCGCTGACATTAGAAACGTATGGAACCCTAACAGGTCACGTTAACCAAAAAATCCAAGCGCCAACAATTGGTATCAGAGCTTCGGTTTCGTGGTGAAGCGTGAAACGTTAGACTAGGGTTTATATGTGTACATGATTAGGGTTTAGAATTAAATTTCTTGTTGAATACTCTAATTGTACACGGTGGCACACGAGCACCACACGACGGGTCGGTTAAAGCAACGATGGCTCGGTGGGGTGACGGTGAAAGACGTGAAGGGCGATGCTAGTCGGGCTTGGCTAGGGTTTGTCAAAACCCACATGGCGATGCGACGATCAGCGACTATCGTGGATGGCAACAAACATGTGTTGGTGGTTCGACACCATGGCTGAACAATGAATCGCTGGTGTATGCCACTAGGAAGGCCACCACGCCCGTGGTTGGCTGCCAGCGGAGGCTGCTGGTCCTCAAATTGGCAGCGTCGGCAGCGGAATCAGGAGGCTGAATGTAGTGGCCGGGGCTCAAGCCATTCCAGCAGGCGTTTTCAATTGGGCTTGGCGTGATTTCGTGCGGGTTCATCACCTGTTTCAAGCGAGTCACAGGGGCTTCATCGATGGTTATTATTGCGTGGGTTCGATGAACAGTGGAGTTCAGCGGCATTTCTGGGCAGACAGTGTGGCTTCCGATCGAGTCTTCAAGTCATCTGATCAGATGGTGATTCCGATCGGGTCTGTGCTGGGTGCGGTGAGCCTTGCTGAGTTTCTGGCAGATCTTCTTGACATGCTGGGCAAGCATGGAAGGCGGTTGGTGCTGGATGACACAGAGGCAAGGGCGGCGCTGTATAGAACTATATGTTCATCGGCGGCGGGCGAGTCGTGAAAGGTGTCGGGCAAGTCCTGCATGATTCCACGTGGGTCTCTTGCCATCCTTCCTAGCGAGTCAACCGACAACAGTTTCAGGGCGCTCTCGGACAGCAGCACGACTGGGCAGGCCAATGCGAGCACACAGTTCTGGGCGGATCAGCGTCATTCCAAGTAGATCATAGTAGCTTGACAGCATGTGACGTGGCGATGAGGCTGGACAGGCGCCAAGAAGGGCTGGCTGCAGCTTGCACGACATGTAAGCAGGCAGTTTGGCGTGTGGATGAGCAGATGTTGGTGCCCGCTGGAACTCATGGAGCAAACCAGCACGAGTCGTGTGTTGCCAGGCTTGGAGTCGGGCATGACATGCACGTTTGGTGTGCTGGGCACGCGGTGTGAAGGCTGGTGGCGCGCTAGGATGGCTGCACGACTAGCAGCCTATGCGTGCGGCGAACGGGCATTGTCGAGCAAGGCACACGATGTCGGGCAGGCTGCTGGGCATGAATGCAAGACGTCGGGCGATATGCTCGGATGACATCGTGCGGTGTGCTCGGTGTTATGCATGGTGGATGGGCAGCAAAGTGGGAGATGATCGAGTGGATTGCATCTAACGGAGCTCAAGTTGAGTTTGGGATTTCTGCAGAGCGAGTCTGATTGTATCTGAGCGGGTAGGCATGGCCGAGAGCTCGAGTCGAGCTTCAGCTTGAGACTTGGCTCGAGTCGAGCTGCCCCAAGCCCCGCGACCTGACCAGGCAGGTCGATCCCCGTCGCAGTTGCCCGCATTCATGATTGGTGGCGAACAATCGAATTCGCTGTTATATAACTATTATAATTGATTTATTAATTGATTATTGTTATATATGTATGCATGCTTTCTGTGATTTACTACCTTATGTGCCGTAATAGGAGCATGCTAGGTTGCGTATTTAATTTTTGAATATTATATGCATGTAAAAACCCTCGATTTTAAATAACTAAGTGGGAGAGGGGATTGGTAATTAATTCTCGCGGCCTTCATTATTGGTTTGTTAGCAATGTGAATAAACTTGCGCGTCGGCATTAGAGCCTTCCTCCCCATCGGATGAGTTTATTCATGGATATTGCTGGAACAGGCTTCTTTAATAATTATGTTTGTAATATGATGCACATGAACTTGCGCGTTGGCATAGACCTTCCTCCCTATCGGATGAGTTCATGTGCAGATCACTGTACAGACTTATAATTGATGACTGTAGGAAGTTATCCGAGCGCGTGTGTACTTCTCCATCTGTAAGGCACATAAGCTCACGCAATGGACTTTGGGTCAAATAATAGTGTACACTTAGGTGTAAATAATAAGTATCCTCCCCATCGGAGTCACTGCTTTTATTTGCATGGCTAAAGAGGAACCGACTATTAATTATTTTGTCATAAAGTTAGGTTGACAAATAAAATTAATGGGTAAAACCTTCTCTTGTAAATGTTCGGGTTTGTAAACGTCCACACTATCGTGGCTTGCAAACTCACGGTGCTTGAGATGTCGGTGAATTTATATTTTATATTGTTTTGAGGGAATCAATATAAATGGATAAATTCGAAGATTTGATCGGTGTATTTTTTATGATTCTCTGAATTTCAAATAGTTTTATTTCACTTATGGTTGACTAAAAGAAATTATATTTACTGGTCTAAAATTAGATGATTAGAAAATAATCTTGGATTCTAATTTTACTGCTTAAGAAATACATGTGTGTTCTCACAAAAGACTTATCATGATGCATATTAAAGTCTCTAGTGAAGAGATAAGAGATTCATAGAAATATGATGGTCTCATGTAACTCTTCGGATACTTAGTAAGTTAAAAGGCGGTAGGTCATGATTGAATTTGATAAATGAATTGGAAATACATGGAATAGAAGTTGAAGGGGAAACCTAAGTCAATTTTATTCTTCATAATTGCCTAGATGTTTTGAGTAAGTTTCTCTTGAATTACAAGAGGTTGTATATGGTGGGGAATTTCTGACAAAACATGTGGCAAAGGAAATCCATTTTCATCGAGATGTGAACAAAGTTAGTATCTCATTCACTAGTTGTTGAAGCATGAATACTGATGGCATCTACTGACACATTGTGTGTAAATACCGGAATCACTAAAAGCGTGTAACTTAGTGATGATGAGATTATTATGGACATGGGTAATACTACGAGAGTAGTGGCTGTTGCAGTGGGAGTTGTTTATTTATCTTACGATATGAATAAACGTTTGATTATGAGAAATTGTCTTTACGTACATTTTCATAGAAAGAATTTTATTTCAGTTTCTATGCATTTACGGATCGATACTCCATTTCATTTAAATGACAGGTCATAGTAATGAAGGATGGAGCTATAATTTGTTAAGGTACGTTAGTGACAATTTGTAAACTCTTAAATCATGTTTATTCCACAGATGCAACAAATAGTAATTAATAATGCATCTTCTGATCTTAGTAAGAGAAAGTAACCTTCAGAGATGAACTAAACATGCATTTGGCGTCTAAGACTAGATCATTTTACTTGAGTAGGATTCAAAAGTTGATAGCAGATGGACCGCAAGGTTTATCTAAAGTGGAAACTATCGAACTTGCGAGTCTTACTTGGAAGTAAAAATGATTAATTATTTTTCAAGGCAATGGGGAGTAGAGCCAAAGACATATATGCTGGAATTAGTTCATTATGATTTAAGCGATCCTAAGATTATTCGGACGAGAGGTGGTTATGAATATTCGTCAATCGATGATTATTCTAGATACCGATATATTTATTTGATGCACTGCATGTCTAAGTTCTTTGATTAATTCAAGAATTGCAAGGCTGATACTGTGAAGCGTCATGGAAAATATATCAAGTCATTACGGATTAATCGTATGGCGAGAACCTCTTAGGATAATTAGGAGCTATTAATCAGAGGTTGAGATTAAATCTCAAATTGTTTACACCGGCATACCCCAGCTGAATGGTGTGGCGGATAGAAGGTGTAGCACTCTTATGGAAATTATTAGATGGATGATGAATTATTTGGAATTACTAAATTCATTTTATGGTATGCCCTAGAAACAGTAATCCGTATGAATGTTTGTCTGTTTGTGGGATATTCTAGAAAAATGAAGGGTGATTTATTTAGTCCAAAAGATCGAAGGGTGATTGTTAACACAAACACTAGATTTTTGGAAAAATACTATGTATTAAATCATAAACCCATGTATAAATTGTTCTAAAGGAAGTGAGAGGAAAAAACACAAAGTATTAGTACCAATTGTGCAAAAGGATATACCACAAGGTAAACTGCAACGCATGTCACGTCTGATACACAATTGCATGTAATGCCATGTCGTAGTGAGAGGGATGTTCGACAACCTGTTTAATACATGTTTTGGGAGAGTCGTGAGACATGGTCCCTAGCAAACATGAAATGGACCCACAGATACGACGAAGCACTACAAGTTAGAAATGCCAAATCCTAGCAAAGTGTAATGAATATTAAAATAGAATCGATGGATTTTAAATTAGGTCTGGATGCTTGTTGAACCGCTAAATGGCGTAAAAGCCATTGGAAGCGGGCATGCAAGAATAAAAGAGGATCATAGAATAAGGTGAAAACCTTGGAAGCAAGCTTGTTGCGAAAAGGTATACTCAGAAAGAAAGGGTTTGATTATGAGAAAACCTGTTCGCCGGTAGCTATGCCTAAGTTGATCCGAACTCTTTTATTAGTTGCTACTCATATGAAATATGAGGGATAGCAAATAGATGTCGAGACAGCTTTCCTGATTGGAAGTCTTAAGGGAAACATCTATGTGAAGCAACCAGAGTAATTCATTGCAAAGAGCTAAGAGCATTGTGATAGTAAGCTTAAAAGTGTCCATTCATGGACTAAAGCAAGCTTCAAGATCATGAAACATCCATTTTGATGAGGTAATCCAGTGACATGGATCTAATCAATGATCGGATGGGTCTTGTGTATTGAAAAGAGTGATGGAAACATGATGGTATTTCTTGTACTATACGTAGATAGTATCTTGCTCATTGGAGACAATAAAAGAGTATTGTCGGGCATATGGGTATGGTTGATAAAGCGGTATGAGATGAAGGACTTAAGAAGAGAAAAAATATCCTTTTGATCACGGTAATACGGATCACAAGAAAGGATGTTATACTTATCTCAAGTTTCATATAATGATACGATCCTTACTCGTTTAGCATATGAATTTATCTAAGTGAATGTGTCTTGTGACACAAAAGTAGATAAAGAAGATGAAAGGGGTTCCTTATGCTTCGGCAAATGAGGAAGCTTAATCTAAGGAATGCTATGCACGAGATTGGATATTTGTTTTGCCGATGGCATGAACAGTGGGTATCAACGTAACCCGGAACAAGAATGATGAACTATGGTAACACATATACTTATGTACCTGAAAAAGACTAGAAACTATATGTGGGCTTACCGAACAGATTCACTGATTCTTATGGGTTACATAGATTCAGATTTTTCAAATCAGATAGGGACGGCAGTAAATCCACCTCAAAGGTTATGCGTTTAATTTTAGGAAGTAGAGTCATAATATGGAGGAGTGTTATATAGAAATATATTTCAGACTCCGGATTCCATCATGAAAAGATGATAAATTGGAACCATGAGGCAGCCAAAGTATCTGTATGACTCTAGAAACTTCATGACGGACTTTGGTGTGATTCTAAGTTTGCCCAAGGTTATCACAATTTATATAGATGATATTGGTGCAGTTCTAACTTGAAGGAATCACAAGTCCATAAGGAAATTAAATACATGGAGCGCGAGTACCACCTGTTACGAGAAATCGTATGATGAGGGGAAGGTTGTTGTCACCTAGATTGCATCGGATGATAACCAAGTAAATCCATTTACAAGGACCTTAAGGCGATAGCTTTTGATGGTCGTGTAGTGGGAGTGGAAATCAGATGTATGGCAAAAGACATGACAGCATAGTCTTTTAGTATAAGTGGGAGATTGTTGGATTGTATACTAAAAGTCTAGCTTTTTGTATGATCAATGTTATAACAATTAATTTAAAATGAGAATCATATGATCAAATGATTGCATCTTATAATTTATTTATATGTTCGATGCAATAGTCCACTTACTTTATACTGTAGATAATATGTTATACGACAACACGCGGAAGATCATATTATCGGTTTCCTTATAAAGTATAAACAGATGCTCACAACCGAGATAGACGGGGACTCTCTATCGGGATGATTGTAGTGTGGTTTGGTATTAGCTTGTCTTGGCTACAGAATCACATTAGTGCACTTGTGTGTATTGAACAGGACCGCTTGACGACTTATACTGACTTATAGGAGAACTTGATCTCAGTTATTATGGAAGTTCGTGCTCTTAATCCTTATACAATAACCTCGACACGTAGGGCAGTATGTATTTCTTTGATTCATCAATGGCTAAGATTTACATGTTATTAAATCAACAAACTCGATGAGTTGGGAAGTAGTGCTGTCTCTATGGTGTGTTGTTGATTGTAGAAGGAATCCGTGTCCATCATAGGTTGATGATGTCCCCTTGAGGGCTCATAAGGATTATCATGTAAATCCTGCCGGTGGAATTTATTCCGGCATGATAATGAGGTTGAGTGGTACTACTCTTGGATGAGATATTAATTAATTGAGTTGTCAGTAACTTAAATTAGTTAATGGACATTGTATATCTTAAACATGGGGAGACTAACGGGCTCATAATAAGAAGGAGCCAAAAACGTAATTTTGGGATTGAAAAGGCAGTGCAGTAATAATATTTTAGTGGAATATATTATTATTATTGGACTTAAGTATAAGCTTTGGGCTAAGCTTGGATACTTAAGCCCAATGGAGGCCCAACCCAATTTCTCCTCCTGGTCCCTGCTGTAGCCCATGTATATAAGTCACCTCAACTTATTCGGAACCCTAATCTAATTGGTTATTCACGTGTGATGAGGGTTGAGAGCAGATTGAGGAGGTCTCGTAGATCGTCGCCCACACGACGTCGAGATCGGACTTGGGACATACGGCAGAAAATCAGAAGGTAGTTTGCTGCTGCTGTCCACCATCTTGCGAAATTTATATAAAATCGTACGGTGCTTAGAATTTGATTATCAATATACTGACGGAAAGCGTTGAAGAGAGGATCGTCTGAGCATAAAGATCATTCAATTCCAACATCAGACGAGGAAGATATGGCCATTCTCGTGGGACTGCACAGTCTGACAGCGAGAATCAACCTTCTTCAACAAACCCTGGTGAACGGTAATCGTTTCTATAATTTCAAGAAACAAGAACAAGATAGTTTTAGGAAAATCCAATTTATCATGCGAAATAAGACAAATAGACAAGTGAATCAAATCATGCAGAATTTTATAGGAATGATCACTTAAGCATGCTAAACTACTCATGGACAAGTGAGATTTAACAATTTTAAAGAACATAAATTCCTAAGACCAAATTAATAAGATAATTCCTTATTCCCTTTAGGTACTAAGGAAATTAAATACACACAACCCCTTATTCATTTTCTAGGCGATTCACATGCAAAATTCCATATAGGCTAGTGAAAGAGATCTATCATGTATAGGTACTAAAGGAATTGAATTAGGGCTTCCTTACCATATTTCTCTTTAACAATAGTCATGCAATGATAATAAGGTATCCTATATTGATGGTCAAATAATCAAAGTCTATATATTGGTCAATCCCCTTCAATTGTCACGAAAATCATGGAACACATTCAAACTCAATTATACATCAATCAATGATAATATCATAAAAATTAAGAAACATGATTATATAAGTCTAAAATAAAATGTCAATAAGGAATAAATATTTTGCAAAAATCATCATCATAGATGTCTAAAATCTCAAATCAACATGATAAACTTTCAAACCCTAAAACTATAAAGAGAAAACTAGTCCATGGTGTTACAAATAACAACCATGGTAAAAGATGAAAACTTACCCATGAGTCTATAAATCAACAATAAGAAATTAAATAAGGAAGAAAAACCATTGTCTGAAATAATTCTCCGTCTTGATGATCCTCCTCCGTTCTCCTTCTCAAGTAGCAAATACCGTGACTGAGTGCGTGGGATGATGGATGAAAGGCGGGTGAAGGGTAGAGATGGATGGCGGAAGGTGATTAGTTAGGGTTTAAAACCCTAGGTGATGTGGTGGTGGTAGATTATGCAGTTTCTCAACACTTTATGTGGTGATGAGAATGGGTATATATAGGTGTGATAATTGAATAAAATAAGGAGTAGATCTTGAAAAATTAGAAAAAATATAATTATGGAAGATATGGAGGGATAATAAATTAGGAAATAACTTAGCCACCAAAAAATAGGAAATAGAGGGTAATTTTCGTGAATTTTCGGAATTCTCGCTGGCAGTTGCGCGACCTCATGGTTTTGAGCATAACTTCTTCATCAGAGTTCCGATTGAAGTGATTTTTGCGCTCACATGACCCTCTCTTCCATAGCTTTCTAACATATATTACACATCCAGTTTTTACTTCTACAGAAATACAAAAAAATTATAGAATGTAGTCCTCTGTTTCCTTGATATCTTGCACAAATTCACGCTCCATTCCAACTTAGCATTTTTAATCTTTTTTCCACCTAAAAATACGAAATAACACCTCAAATATACTAATATCTTAAATATATGAAAATGAATCAATTAGTTCTAAAATATGAACATTAATCCCATAAAATGGTTCTAAATCGTACCCTAAAACATGCAGATTTTCACACTAAACAGGTGGGCAGAAAGAGTAGAAGTTGAAGAAGAAGCAAATAATCGAATGGAAGGTAGTATGGCGAAACAGTTATATAAGTAGATGGTGTTGGCAACCGTCGGCGTGGCATTAAGTAAGTGAAAGAGATATTATCGAATTCAGTGCTTTAACTTTGATTGAATCCATTTTTACACGTGTGGAAGCAATGGGGATGGCAGCGGATGGGGTGGGGAGACGGGGCATGCAAGGAGATGCAGCGGAGATGGAGGAAATTGCAATGCAAACAGTGAGTGTTGCACAGGAGCAATTTATCAAATAATTTCAGTCACTGATTTAATAGTCGACTTTGATGACTCGGTCAGTGCCACAGTGGATTCAACTCCGTGAGGGTAATGCTGCAGTGTGCTAGGCACTCAATGCACCGCGGATGACCAATGTTGCCGCAATGATTACACACTGGTGGGTGTCGTACCTTATGTTGTGTCCTGATGTTGAGGGGCCGGAAGGAAATGTTGCGTCGGGTTTGGCGGTCGCTGCTCCTCTACCGACGACTGCTGCCCCCGGAACCCTTCCATGATATGCAGGCAAACTAACTTTTGAGGCCCCAAGTACCGCGGATCACGATGATCATATCAATTATTACTTCTTTAATGTAATCCATCTCCCAATTTCCATGCATTTATCTTTCTACTTGTATTTGTTTGAATATGATCTTGAACTAAATCAAGTTGTTGGGTTGGAATATTGAACATCCTTTGACATCACTTGGTTTGTTTCATTGTAGTAAATCCTTTTGAATTTCTCTAAAATCTCTTGTTAAAGGAGGAGTACGTAATGGTTTATATCATGTTTATAAATATAACTGGCATGACACTAAAGGTTTCAGTGTTAGTTTCTGTTACTAAAATTTTTGCACAAAATCTGCAAAAATTTCAGCATCATCGTCCTTTTCATTTATTGCCTTCATCTCAAAATTTTCATCTTGGATGGATTCCACAGTTTATTCCCCATCATTTGCACTATTGTTGTGCTACCAAAGGATAAACCTTTAACTTTAATAGGCTACATTGAAGAACCAAACATTTAAAACTCATTTGAGTTGAACTTTCCAGACTCATTTGGGTTGCTTGTTGAAATGTCAATGCATATTAGTTGCAAGGCATTTCACCAAAGCCTACAATGAAGTCTTTGAGAGCTTTGTTCGACACCATTATACCACTATCATAAAAAAATAACTTTCACCATTATTGAAGAATTAAAGTCTTTGCTCATAGTAGTTATGACTTAGACACTTGTAGGGTTGATCGTGTGAGTAGACAACATGACAGGAATCATGAGGATTGTGCTACCCTAATTGTAAGTGTTGTGGGTATATGGATGACACCATCACTGCTGCAATTTTGCATTCCAATACCCATCTCTTTGTCTAATCGCTAAATCACCAATCAAGATATTGGCAATCAATGGAGAGTGGTTGCACATATCCGACATGGCTAAACTCTTTGACCATAATAACTACAAAATTGATCCATAAAAATTAAGCCTACGAGGAGAGAAAGTGATTATTTTCGAAAAACTCATAAAAACAAAAACAGAGCAGATCTGACACTAAAGGATTCAGTGTCAATATTATGTTGGGCAGAATTTGAAAAATTAAATTAAAAAGATAAAAAATTCAACAAAACTCAAAATTATTCCCGCCAACGATGTCAAAAGTTAGAGTGTTGTGCCTTCACTCAAAAATAATTTTTATACATTTTTTATAACAATAAAAATAATATACATTAAAGAACAATAAAAATAGAAAATAAAAAGAATGAATGATTAAAAAATAAAGGGTCCATTACTTATAGGTACATTTTATTAACCTATATTACTACTAGATACAATATCCAAATTATATTACTATGCACTACAAATTGAACCCATCAAATACCACTAATTTTAACCCTATTTAAGTTTAGTTGTATTCAGGAATTAATTAACCATTAATTTCTCCATGAAAATAGAAAATAGGTTGGGATTAGTCAATCATCGAAATTGGTCAAACATTAATGTTGGGCATTTTCTTAACACATAATTTAATCCTCAAGTAATAGGGATGTAACTGTAGCTAGGCAAGCGACCAAGTTTAATATCGAACCCAAGGGATGGAATATTATTAATTTAACTATAAACTAATAATTAAGATTAAAATTGGCAATAAAGATGATGGTATCAAATTATCAACTACTAAATAATTAATGTAAATAATAAAAAAAATAAATCAAGCAGTAGAATAATACGATTGTGAATCAGGTTTGAGAATATGTAGCTCTAGGGTAATCTAGTTTTACTAATTAATTTTCCTCTCAAGTGTACTGTCTGACTCTGCCTTGTGGACTATGGACGCATCACTAAACCATGCAAATATACTCTATAGACACAAGTAGATATATGTATAACACGTGTGAATCACCTTAGAGCAAGAGATGTAATTTCACCCCCCCTTTCAAGGTACTATCAATATCAATTATTTCCCATGCACTTGGTACTCTAACCAGATATGATCTCCCTTTATAGGTTCTATAAAATTAACCCCTTTAGATTGCTTATTAAACCGAATTCAATTCAATTAATAAACATTCATATATGATAGTTCTAATAAAGTTTCAGAGTCCTCTCACTTAGAATCATAACATAAAACCCTGTTCAGTGGTGAACGCACTCAATCAACAACCAGATATATATTCAGACTCTATATAACAGTTGAAAATACATAAAACGGCTGTGAATATGAGTTAAAAAGGATCAATTATATATAAAATAAATCAACAAGTAGTGTTGTTAGAGGATATACAAGAGAGTTCAATTAACTCGCAAAACCTTCATAATCCTAGAACTATCAAAACGGTTCTAGCCCATGATGTTGCGAAGAACAATCATGAGGGTTGGATAGATCTTACCCATAGGTCTGAAAAATTACAAGATAAATTAAGAAACGAGATAAACCCTAGATGCGGGAGTTGTCGCTTCCTTCTCCATCTTGAATCAACCTCTTAGTTCTCCTATTGATTCAACAGACGAATCTCCACAGCTCCGGCGGATGATGGTAGGGTATGGATCTGGTGTATGATGATAGCGGTAGCTTTCTGGATGTTAATTGTGTTCCTTTTATACTTCAGACTCCTCCAATGGACCTTTAATGAGCTTTTTAAGGCAAAACATGCACATACACGAACTGGAGGTGTAAAAGAGTGATTATGGACGTCATGTACATTGGTTCGACCACCTAGTCTTGGTCGAACAACCTCACATCTGGTTGAACGGACCTCGAACAAGTTCCCCACGGACTTACAAACTCGATCTTCACCATTCTACCAAGAGGTCTTGGTCGAACGGGCTTCCCCTTGGTTGAATGGCCTTTCGAAATACTCCCCTTCTGATTCTGAGCGCTTCTATCTTGTTTTCCTATCAAAAATAGATCAAACGGCCTCAATAGCACCTGATTCTCAACTTTTCATTAAACAACTTGATTCATCTCAACTTAAGAACAAATCATACACAATTATTATAGAAATCGGAGTTCAAATTACTTAAATTTTCACTCTCATCAATTAAAAAATAGGTTTAATTGTATTTTATTCAAAATTAATTAATTAAATATATTACTACGATGTATCAAACTATACTATGATAAGAAATTTTCATGATGTATTCAGAAATATATAGATATATTTTGGTATCCAAATTATGTTACGATAAAAATATCCTCACGATGTATTAAAAAATATTTAGATAAGTATTCAGAATATTTAGTTATATTTTGTTATCCAAATTATGTTACAATAAGAAATATGTATGATGTATTCATAATATTTAGTTAAGTATTCAAAATATTTATAATATTTGGTATTCAGATTAGATTACGATAAGAAATCTGTAGTATTCAAATATAATTAGAGTAGTATTCAAAATATTTAGACATAGTATCCAGTTTACTATAAGAAATTTGCATGATGTATTCAGAAATATTTAGATAAGTATTCAGAATATTTAGATATATTTGGTATCCAGATTAGATTACGATAAATAATCTGCAGTATTAAGAAATAATAATCAGTTAAGTATTCAAAATATTTAGATATATTTTGGTATACAAATTATATTACGATAAGAAATCTGTATGATGTATTCAG
The DNA here is from genome assembly GCA_023678885.1 of Pogostemon cablin. Lineage (NCBI taxonomy): Eukaryota > Viridiplantae > Streptophyta > Magnoliopsida > Lamiales > Lamiaceae > Pogostemon > Pogostemon cablin. The sequence continues at coordinate 14,829,724 of CM042953.1, read as the reverse complement.
AAATATATAGATAAGTATTCAAAATATTTACATATACTTTGGTATCCATATTATATTATGATAAGAAATCTACAAGATGTATTCATAAATATTTAAATAAGTATTCATAATTCATGAATTTAGATATTTTGATTTCAAAACAATTGATTTAATTTCATTTATACTTAGATGTTGAATTGTCAGAATTCATATGCGCTAAACATTGAGAATTCATATATTAAAAAATCATAATTTATTATTCAGTAAAATAGTTGAGAATTTATATATGAAAAAATAATAATTTATTATTCTGTAAAATAGTGTATTCAATACAGTTGTATTCAGCAATATTCATACAGGAGGTAGTTGAGACTTTTCATTATCTATTTTTGTATCAGATAATAATAACATATATATTCCCTCCGTCCCAGTGAAATGCGAACAATCACCTTAATAATATTAGGAGTAAAAGTTTTTTCGTCCCATAACTATTTAAAACTTTAAATTTTATCCCAAAAAATATATTTGTATCGATTTTGTTCCATAACTATGAGTTTTATTTCTATTTTGCCTAATTTTCGTCAGAACTCTCGATTTTCACAGGAAATTGGTCATGTGTGTTACACGTGATTGATGAATTTGGGGGTTCTGAAAAAAAATTGAGGGTTCCGGCAAAAAAATTAAGAAAAATTGAAATAAAACTCATAGTTATAGGATAAAATAGATACAAATATCTTTTTTGGGACCAAATTTAAAGTTTTAAAAAGTTATGGGACAAAATTTGGATTGTTTGACATGCACTTGTAAACAATTTGATATAGAAAAGTTTCTATGTGGACATGCAATTGCTGCCGTTAAGGAAATTTGAGGCGATGGGTATATTACTGTGACTGCATAGAGAAAGCCATGAAGATTGTATTCAATGTTTTTTTTCTTGTCCAAGTTGGCCGATGCACTATCTAATTTTCCTTTGAAATTTTTAATAGTGCCAGCAAATGATTCTTTCCCCCATGGATAATTGTTGAATATATCAACATCCGCAATAATTTCAAATAGCCATGGACCCCGAGTATTTTCTTCAGCTCCTAATAGGACCCATACTAAACAAACAAGAATGCCTAATTTGAATTTGTCTTCTGGGTTAGTCCATTCATTAAATGCTTTCAACAAAGATTTCCTGTTAATTCCTTTTTTGTTTGTTGGAAAATAAGTACCCAACAAATGGTTTTCTCCTTTTGTCACAAATTCTGTTTCTACATCACCAGCACCAAGATCTGTCACTAAAATGAACTCTTGTAGTCCAAAATCTTGCCAACTTTCCATTAAAATTGAACCAAACTTCGTTCATTTTGTTGGTCTTCACCTGTCTTATCATTAATTGATGAATAATCTGGCATCTGACATCTACACACCTTAAATGTAGCATTTTTTTAAACATGAGCTCTCAAACTTTTCTTGTGACAACTATCTAGATTTTCATAAACATGTTTAATAATTGATAATTTACTCTAACAACTAATCTTCGCTTGACCCACAACTTTTTTTTTATAAGCAAACTCCAAAGACATGATCATATAAATATTAACAAAAGTATAAGATAATAAATGCAATCAGAATTAAGTAAATAAATTAAATCCTTAAAAATAAATATTTCAACACATGAGGTGACTTGGAAAAAAACTGGTACTGCAACTACTCAAGAGTATACTTAGAGATTGCATAAAGTATTGTATGGCTGACGGGTTTTTATTTTTATTATTGTACATTTTACAGCAAAATAGATAAGATTATACTCATTTAACTTCTTCCTTTGCTTAAATTCTACTAGTTTTGATGAAGCCTTTATAATGAAGTGGTAGAGTAGGATTACATAATGTGTTGTTGCTTTATATGTGCACCAACCAATCACTTTACAATATTATGGATAGAAATGTAGAAGGGAGAATGTAATAAATATAGTACTAACAAGATTACAAATGAAATTAAAGGAGAAGAAGCAGAGGATCTTCTTACATCTTTTTACAGAATCTTCAAGAGAACAGCGTGTAGAAGCCGAGTCAAAGTAAAGCCTCTTCCCGCAAGAAGAAACACGCCTCGATAGTACTCCAGTCTTGGCGGATCTTCTCCAAAGGTAAAATGACTTTTTCTTTCTGGCGAGGCAGCACCGCAATCGCTGGAACTCCGACGAATGAAAGAAGATGGAGAACTGGATCGTTAACTGAGATGCAAATGCTTTGTGATGTAAATGCTTGTTGATTGTGGTGTGTTTGAATGAATGGTGAATGACCCTTTTTATAGGTGCACCATTTCACTCAGCCATAATGGTGATTGTGACGTATTAATTGCTGATTGCATGATTTCCTCTAATCAGCAATTATGACGGTTTGATTTGATTGCGTGATTTTCCCTAATCAGCAATTATAGAGGGTTATAGCGACCAGATTCAACGAACCTACTCCAATCATCATTTATGAAAAGATTCGTAATCTGACTTTTGAGGATTTTCCTCCTACATGGGACAATAATTTCGTATTAATTCTCATTACGCCTCACATAACCTCTCCAGTAGATGAGTCAAATTACACTCACCCACTATACTTATTTAATTGGTGATTAATTTAACAATCAACCATTACTAACCAATTAAATCTAATTAATTTAATTGATTAATTAAATTAATTCCTACAATCCCCCACATGAGTTGGATTTGGTGAACCCACATAAAATGCAGACACACAACCCAGTTCTCGTGAGACACTAATATATCCAGACAGGTAGCTTGGGACTTTGAACCCTCCGTATTCCAATACTATCGAGTATACCGGTGGCTTAGTAGACACAAGGTCTTTGAACTACTCCTCCTTAGCGTATACTTAGACAACAGTGTGAACGCATCAATGCCTCTCATCATCCTTGTTCTCACGTTTTGGTCTGTTTCGGCCATGGACCCCCTTTAGATTCATAAGTGTTTCACTTGAACCGATCACTCACTTCACACTTACATAGATGATCTCCTATCTTGAGTACCCCGTTATACTCAAGAAGCCTTCACTAGGCCTTTTAGAAATTATTAAAAGTCAGAGACTTAATCTCACCACAATACGGGTTCCCATACTTGGTAATATTGCTCTACTAAGGAATGGTAGGTACCAAGTTTCACTTGAACCTCCACAGTTTCATTTTCCCATTGAACCAAGTTCTTGGGATCTCCAGTCATCAAGGTTGGATTTTCACTGTTTCAGCTCTTTTCTTTGTGGATTTTAATCTCATTCCTTCTAGCAATTTAGTCATTTGATCTCGATTAATTGCTTTCGTGAGCGAATCCGCTATATTTTCTTTTGATCTCACGTAGTCAATTGACATTACACCACTCGAGATCAATTATCTCACCGTATTGTGTCGCCTATGGATATGTCTAGACTTTCCATTGTACATATCACTAAGAGCTCTTCCAATTATGGCTTGACTGTCACAATGTACCATCACCGTAGGGACTGGTTTGTTCCAACATGGAATGTCCTCTAGGAAGTTTCTAAGCCATTCATCTTCTTCCCTAGCTTTGTCTAAAGTTATGAACTTAGATTCCACTGTAGAACGGGCTATACAGGTCTGTTTCATAGACCTCCAAGATACTGCTCCACCTCTAATAGTGAATACGTATCCACTTGTGGAGAATAAGTCTTTTGTGTCAGATATCCAGTTTGCATCACTGTACCCTTCAAGTACTGCTGGATACTTAGAATAATGTAGCCCCACATCAAGAGTGCATTTCAAGTATCTCAACACTCTTCTTAATGTTTTCCAGTGCTCATTGCTTGGGTTACTTTTGTAGCTACTCAGTTTGTTAACTGCACACGCTATGTTAGGACGTGTATAATTTGTTATGTATATTATACTTCCTATAACCATTGCATACTCAAATCGAGCTACTGGTTCACCTTTATTTTTGCTAAGGTGTACATTTGGATCCATGGGTGTCTTAGTCGGTGGATCGTCGAATGCATTGAACTTCTTCAACACTTTCTCAATGTAATGAGATTGTGACAATGCAATTCCATCAGATGTCTTTTGGATTTTAATTCCAAGTATCACATCCGCTATACCCATGTCCTTCATGTCAAAATTTCGACTCAAAATCCTTTTAGTGTCAACAATTATGTCATGACTGCTTCCTATGATAAGCATATCATCTACATAGAGGCAGACAATGACAAATCCATTTGGTGTAGTTTTCACATACACGCACTTGTCACACTCGTTGATTTGAAAATCATTTGACATCATTGTGTTGTCAAACTTCACATGCCATTATTTTGGAGCTTGTTTAAGTCCATACAACGATCGCACGAGTTTGCACACATTTTTCTCATTTTCAGGTGCTATAAACCATTCTGGTTGGTCCATGTATATTTCTTCCTCCAACTCACCATTTAAGAAGGCTATCTTCACATCCATTTGATGGATCTCTAGATTGTGCAATGCAGCAATCGATATAAGTACACGAATAGACGTAATTCGTGTCACTAATGAGTAGGTATCAAAGAAATCATACCCTTCCTTTTATCTGAAGCCTTTAGCCACCAACCTGGCTTTATACTTACTATTGACCCATCAGCTTTATACTTTCTTTTAGTATCCATTTGCATCCTAAGGATTTACAACCTTTTGGTAAATCTACCAATTCCCACGTATGGTTTTGCATGATGGAGTCAAATTCACTGTTTATGGCTTCTTTCCAGAATGGTGCATCTGGACGAGATAGAACTTCAGTTACAGATTTGGGCTCATCTTCAACCACATAGGTGAAAAAATCTTGAGCAAAGTCCTTTTCTACTCTAGCTCTTTTACTAAGTCTTGGTTCTACACTTTCTTAGGTAGACTGAACCGTAGTACTATCTTCAAGTGATCTTTTGATAGAACTCACTTGTTTATTTCCTTTAATAGAAAATATGTTTTCAAAGAATATTGCATTCCTTAACTCTATCATAGTGACTTCAGTCATGCCAGGTATCTCTAATTTGTGAATCAGAAATCTTTAGGTACTACTATTAAGTGCATACCCAACAAATATGCAATCAACCGTTTTAGGTCCAATTCTAACTTGTTTAGGTAGTGGTGTTGGATTGTATACTAAAAGTCTAGCTTTGGTATGAACAATGTTATAACAATATTTGAAATGAGAATCATTGATCAAATGATTGCATCTTATAATTTATTTATATGAATGGTCCAATAGTCCATTTACTTTATACTGTAGATAATATGTTGTGCGACAACACGCGGAAGATCATATTATCGGTTTCCTTATAAAGTATAAACAGATGCTCACAGCCGAGATAGATGGGGACTATCTATTGGTATGGTTGTAGTGTGGTTTGGTATTAGTTTGTCTTGACTATAGAACCACATTAGTACACTGCTATGTGTATTGAGTAGGACCGCCTGAGATCGTTCGACTTGTACTGTCTATATAGAAGAACTTGATCTCTGTTATTATGGATGTCCATGCTCTTAATCCCTATACAATAACCTCGACACGTAAGGCAGTATATATTTCTTTGATTCATCAATGGGTGAGATTTAAATGAATTAAATCAACATACTCGGTGAGTTGGGAAATAATGCTGTCTCTATGGTGTGCTGTTGATTGTAGAAGGAATCCATGTCCGTCATAGGTTGATGATGTCCCCTTGAGGAGCTCATAAGGTTTATCATGTAAATCTTGCAAGTGGATTAATTTCCGGCATGATAAAAAGGTTGAGTGGTACTACTCTCGGATGAGATATTAATTAATTTGAGTTGTCAGTAACTTAATTAATTAATGGGCATTGTATATCTTAAACATGGGGAGATTATTGGGCTCATAATAAGGAGCCCAGAACATAATTTGGGATTGGACGGGTAGTGCAATAATAATATTTTAGTGGACTATATTATTATTATTGGATTTAATTAAAAGCTTTGGGCTAAGCTTGGTTAATTAAATCTAATTGAGGCCCAGCCCAATTTCTCCTCCTGGTCCCTGTTGTAGCCCTATATATAATGTCATCTCAGCTCCTGGAAACCTAATTTTTTCCTGCGCCTCTAACAGACGTGAAAGAGGTTAGGAGCAGATTGAGAGAATCCTGCAGATTGTTGCCCACACAACAGCAGGATTCGACTTGGGTCATACAGCAGAAGATCTAGAGGTGGTTCTTCTGCAACGATCAGACTCTACACCAACCCTGAAGTACGGTAAACATGTTTAATTGCTTCCGCTGAATTGTTTGCCTGTTTATCCTAACGATCACGTTGAACCGCACGATCCAATTGCCAACAATTGGTATCAGAGCGTTGGTTTCGTGGTGAAACGTGAGACGTATGGTTGGGGTTTTTGTGATTATTTGATTATATGGTATAATCTGGATTTAATCATGTAATTATGAAACTGATTTGTAAAGATTCATGTGATTAATTGATTATTTGTTTTAATCTGAATTTTTCACATGGTGTATGTGAACTGTCAGGCTTGATTGTTTGAATGGTGTGTAATATTATTTGATTATTTGTTAATTAATTGTGGCACACACTTCGAGACAACCAACCCTGCCCTTCCACACACGCGGTCGCCCCCTCTCTCTCTTTTCCCCCCCCCTTTCCCGTCTCTCTCTCTCTCGTTGCGGTGGCGGAGGCGACTGCTTCTGACGGCGGCTGGCGGCGGCGACCGAAACAGACAGCCTTCAGACAGTCGCCGGCTTTTTCTCGACAGGCCCAAATCACGGCGGATTCGAGGCAGACCGGCGGGTTTGGCGGCAGAGGGAATATCGTAGAAGGAGGGGTGACAGGGAGACTGTCCCAATGCGCTGCGATGACGGCGGCGTCGTCTTCACGGCGAGGCGAGTCGAGGCTATTCAGATCGGAGCAGTGCGCTGCAGGGCGGCGATGACTTCGAGGCGGGCGCGCGTGGCTGAGCGACTCGTCGGCGTAACCTGATGGATCACGATCTAGACGGCGGCGCTGGAGGAGATGCGGCACTGACCGGCGCCGACAATCGACGTCTGGTGGTGTCGGTGCGGATCCAGTGGGCTACTGTTGGCGATCGTCGGCGACGACGCTTGCGGAGGGAAGATCGTGCGGCGCTGGCCTGCGTCATGACTCACCGGTGTCGCGCTGGATGCATGCGCGACTGGACGGCGTGAGTGTTACCGGCGGTAGCAGGCGTGCGTGGCTGTGGAGCTCGGAAAACGGACTGGTCGACGATTTGCTGGGTCTGTCGGCGGCAGGCTGTGGACGGATCGTCGGCTGCGGTGGTGACGGTGTTTGCCTCCTGGCGGAGTTCGTCGCGCTGTCAGCGGCGTTTCGTGGCTGGAATCTTGTCGCCGGGGGGGTAACGGCAATTGTCGGCGGCGCCGCCGGAGGCGGCGTTAGCTGGGTGGCGCCGGTGGCTTTTGAAAGCTGACGGCAGTGACGGCTAGCAGAAGCTAGGGTTTCAGGAGATTAGGCTGGGCTGTTTTTTTTTTAATTAATTGCTGTTGGGCCTGTTTTTTTTTTGTATTGGGCTTACTGGTTGTAATTTAATTAATTTAGACAGCTGGGCTTATGATTATTAATTGTTTGTGGTGTTGGGCCATGAAATTTTGGGCTTGTTCCAAGGAAATAAATTGGCGGGTTAATGGGCTTTATTTTTTTTAAAATGGCTGCTCATTTTTTTGCTAATTTTATTTGGAATAGGTGGGCCCAATTTTGATCCAATTTCACTTAGCATTTAATTGTTTATATAATTGATTTAATTGTTTATCATGACGATTAATTGTTATATATATGTAAAGCATGTTTTATGTGATTTTAAATTACTTGAATTAAAAGCATGCTTTGTTGTATATTTTATTTGTTAATATTATATGCATGTTAAAAACCCTCGGTAATTAAATAACTAAGTGGGAGAGGGGATTGGTATAATTAATTCCCGCAGCCTCCATTATTGGTTTGTAAGTGATGTGAGTAAACTTGCGTGTTGGCATTGGCCTTCCTCCCTAACGGATGAGTTTATTCATGGATCACTGGTACAGACTTCATTAATAATTATTGTTTGTAATGTGGCACACAAACTTGCGTGTTGGCATTGGCCTTCCTCCCTAACGGATGAGTTTGTGTGCGGTTCACTGGTACAAACTAATAATTGATGATTGTAGGAAGCTACCCGAGCGCGTGTGTACTTCTCTAACTGTAAGGCACACAAGCTCGCGCAGTGGACTTGGGATCAAATAATGGTATACACTTAGGTGTAAATAATTAGTATCCTCCCCAACGGAGTCACTGCTATTATTTGCATGGCTAAAGAGGAACCGACTATTAATTATTTTGTCATAAAGTTAGGTTGACAAATGAAATTAATGGGTAAAACCTTCTCTTGTAAATGTTCGGGTTTGTAAACGTCCACACTAACGTGGCTTGCAGACTCACGGTGCTTGAGATGTCGGTGAATTTTATTTTTATATTGTTTTGAGGGAATCAATATAAAAGGATAAAATTCGAATATTTGATCTGAATATTTATTTGTGATTCTCTGAATTTCGAATGGTATTATCTCACTAATTGTTAACTAAAAGAAATTATATTTACTTGTCCATATTAACTGATTAGAAAAGAATCTTAATTTTAAAATTTACTGCTTAAGAAAATACATGTGTTCTCTCAAAGGACGGCTCATGATGCCTATTAAAGTCTTTAGTGAAGAGATGAGAGGATCATAGAAATATGATGAACTCATGTAACTCTTCAGATACTTGAGTAATTTAAAAGGCGCAAGATCATGATAGAATTTGATGAATGAATTGGAAAAGCTTGGAGTATAAATTGAAAGGGAAACCTAGATCAATTTTATTCTCCATGTTTAGCCTTGATGTTTTGAGAAAGTTCTACCTGAAATACTAGAGGATGTATATGGTGGGAGACTTCTGACAAAACATGTGGCAAAGAAAAACCATTTTCATCATAAAATGAACAAGTTTAATATTCACTAGTTGTTTAAACATGATTAGTGATGGTATCTATTGACACGAAGTGCGTAGATACTGGAATCACTGAATGTTTATCACTTGATGAGGATAAGATTATTAAGACATGGGTAAAACTACAAAGGTAGTGGCTATTGCAGTGGGAGTTATTTATCTATCTTATGATAGGAATAAACAATTTGATTATGAGAAATTGTCTTTACGTACGTTTTCATAGAAAGAATTTAATTTCGGTTTCTATGCATTAACGGATGGATACTTCATTTCATCTATATGACATGGTCATAATGATGAGGAATGGGGCTTTAATCCGTTAAAGTACGTTGGTGGATAATAAGTATACTCTTAAATCATGTTCATCCCACAGATGCAATAAATAATAATTAATAATGCATCTTCTAATATTAGTAAGAGAAATGAACCTTCGGAGATGAACTAAACATATATTTGGCGTCTAAAGTTATTTCATTTTACTTGAGTAGGATTCAAAAGTTGATAGCTGATAGACCGTAAGGTTTATCTGAAGTGGAAACTATCGGACTTGCGAATCTTACTTGGAAGTAAAAATGAATAACTGCCTTTTAAAGGCCGTGGGGTGTAGAGCCAAAGATACATATGTTGGAATTAGTTCATTCTGATTCAAGCGGACCTAATATTATCCAGGCGAGAGGTGGTTAAGAATATTCGAAGATTATTCTAGATACCGATATATTTATTTGATGCACTGCATGTCTAAATTCTTTGATTAATTCAAGAATTGCAAGATTGGTACAGTGAAGCGTCATGGAAAATATATTAAGTCATTACGATTAAATCGTGATGGCGAGTACCTCTTAGGATAGTTAGGAGCTGCTAATCAGAAGTTGAGATTAAATCTCAAGTAGTCTACACCGGGCGATCCCCAGCTGAATGGTGTGGTGGATAGAAGGAATAAGGCTCTTATGGTAATGATTAGATAGATGAAGAATTATTAAGAATAATTAAATTCATTTTATGGATATGCCCTAGAAACAGTAATTCGTAAAACGTTTTATCTGTTTGAGGGACAGCCTAGAAAAATGAAGGGTGATTTATTTAGTCCAAAAGATCGTAGGGTAATTGTTAACACAATAACTAGATTTTGGAAAAAGGACTATGTAATAAATCACAAACCCATGTATAAGTTGTTCTAAAGGAAGTGAGAGGAAAACACTAAGTAAAAGTACCAAGTGTACAAGAGGATATACCACAAAGTAAACTGCAACACGTGTCACGTCTGATACACAATTACATGTAGTGCCCAGTCGTAGTGGGAGGGTTGTTCGACAACCCGTTAGATATATGTTTTGGGAGAGTCGTGAGACTTGATCCCTAGTAAACATGGTATTGTCCCACGGATACGACGTAGCACTACAAGATGAAAATGCGGAATCTTAGTAAGTTGCATTGAATGTTTAAATAGAATCTACGGATTCTAAATTAAGTCTGGGAGCTTATAAGACCACTAAATGGTGTAAAAGCCATTGGAAGTGATCATAGGAAATAAAAGAGGATCATACAATAAGGTGAAAACCTTGGAAGCAAAGCTTGTTGCGAAAAAGTGCACTCAGAAAGAAATGGTTCGATTATGAGGAAACATATTCGCTGGTAGCTATGCTTAAATTGATCCGGATTCTTTTATGTATTGCTGCTCATATTGAATTATGAGGAACAGCAAATAGATGTCAAGACAGCTTTCCTGATTGGAAGTCTTGAAGAAAACATCTATGTGAAGCAACCAGAGTGATTCATTGCAAAGTACTAATAGCATTTTGATAATAAGCTTAAAAGTGTCCAGCGATGGACTAAAGCAAGCTTTGAAATCATGAAGCATCTGTTTTGATTAGGTAATCCAGTGGCATGGATTTAATTCAATGAGCAGATGAGTCTTGTGTGTGGTAAAGAGTGACGGAAACGTGGTGGTATTTCTTGTACTATATGTAGATAGTATCTTGCTCATTGGAGACAATGAAAGAGTATTATCGGGCGTATGGGTATGGTTAAAAAGGCAGTAGAGATGAAGGACTTAAGAAAGGCAAAATACATATTTTTGATCACGGTTATACGGATCACAAGAAAGGATGTTATGCTTATCTCAAGTTTCATAAATGATACAATCCATACTCGTTTAGCATGTGAATTTATCTAAGTAAATGTGTCTTTAAGATACAAAAAGAAGATAAAGGAGATGAAAGCGGTTCCTTATGCTTCGGCGAATAAGGAAGCTTAATCTAAGGAATGCTATGAACGAAGTTGGATATCTGTTTTGCTGGATACATGAACAGTGGGTATCAACGTAACCCAGAACAAGAATGATGAACTGTGGTAAGACACATATGAAGTGCCTGAGAAGGACTAGAAATCATATGTTGACTTACTGAGCAGATTCACTGCTTCTTGTGGATTACGTAGATTCAGATTTTTTAGTCAGATTGGACGGCAGTAAATTCACCTCAAAGGTTATGTGTTTAATTTGAGGAAGTAGAGTCATAATGTGGAGGAGTGTTATATAGAAATATATTTCAGACTCCGGACTCCATCATGGAAAGATGATAAATTGGAGCCTATAAGGCAGCCAAAGTATCTATATGACTCTAGAGACTTCATGATGGACTTTGAAGTGTTTCTAAGTTTGCCCAAGGTAATCACAATTTACATTGATGATATTGGTGCAGTTGCAAACTTGAAGGAATCACGAGTCCATAAGGCAATTAAACACATGGAGCGCGAGTACCACCTGCTACGAGAAATCGTATGATGAGGGGAAGGTTGTTGTCGCCTAGATTGCATCGGATCATGACCTAGTAAAACCATTTACAAGGACATTAAGGCGAGAGCTTTTAATGGTCGTGTAGTGGGAGTAGGAATCAGATGTATGGCAGAAAACAAGACAGCATAGTCTTTTAGTATAAGTGGGAGATTGTTGGATTGTATACTAAAAGTCTAGCTTTGGTATGAACAATGTTATAACAATATTTGAAATGAGAATCATTGATCAAATGATTGCATCTTATAATTTATTTATATGAATGGTCCAATAGTCCATTTACTTTATACTGTAGATAATATGTTGTGCGACAACACGCGGAAGATCATATTATCGGTTTCCTTATAAAGTATAAACAGATGCTCACAGCCGAGATAGATGGGGACTATCTATTGGTATGGTTGTAGTGTGGTTTGGTATTAGTTTGTCTTGACTATAGAACCACATTAGTACACTGCTATGTGTATTGAGTAGGACCGCCTGAGATCGTTCGACTTGTACTGTCTATATAGAAGAACTTGATCTCTGTTATTATGGATGTCCATGCTCTTAATCCCTATACAATAACCTCGACACGTAAGGCAGTATATATTTCTTTGATTCATCAATGGGTGAGATTTAAATGAATTAAATCAACATACTCGGTGAGTTGGGAAATAATGCTGTCTCTATGGTGTGCTGTTGATTGTAGAAGGAATCCATGTCCGTCATAGGTTGATGATGTCCCCTTGAGGAGCTCATAAGGTTTATCATGTAAATCTTGCAAGTGGATTAATTTCCGGCATGATAAAAAGGTTGAGTGGTACTACTCTCGGATGAGATATTAATTAATTTGAGTTGTCAGTAACTTAATTAATTAATGGGCATTGTATATCTTAAACATGGGGAGATTATTGGGCTCATAATAAGGAGCCCAGAACATAATTTGGGATTGGACGGGTAGTGCAATAATAATATTTTAGTGGACTATATTATTATTATTGGATTTAATTAAAAGCTTTGGGCTAAGCTTGGTTAATTAAATCTAATTGAGGCCCAGCCCAATTTCTCCTCCTGGTCCCTGTTGTAGCCCTATATATAATGTCATCTCAGCTCCTGGAAACCTAATTTTTTCCTGCGCCTCTAACAGACGTGAAAGAGGTTAGGAGCAGATTGAGAGAATCCTGCAGATTGTTGCCCACACAACAGCAGGATTCGACTTGGGTCATACAGCAGAAGATCTAGAGGTGGTTCTTCTGCAACGATCAGACTCTACACCAACCCTGAAGTACGGTAAACATGTTTAATTGCTTCCGCTGAATTGTTTGCCTGTTTATCCTAACGATCACGTTGAACCGCACGATCCAATTGCCAACAAGTGGCACTTCAACCTTGGCCAAACACCCCCATACTTTGAGGTATTTGTATGACGGTTTGCATCCCTTCCACATTTCATAAGGATTTTGATCCTTAGTTTGTGTGGAATCTTATTCAAAATGTGGTTAGCTGATAGGATAGCTTCCCCCCCACAAGTTCTGAAGCAACCCTGAACTGATTAACATTGCGTTCATCATTTCCTTCAGAGTTTTATTCTTGCGTTTAGCAATGCCATTTGATTGAGGTGAATATGGAGTCGTTGTTTGATGTATGATACCGAATTTGGCACATATTTGTTCAAACGGTGCTACGTATTCGCCACCTCTATCACTTCGAATTGTTTTAATCCGAGTATTAAGTTGATTTTCAACTTCATTCTTGTAGAGTCTGAATGCTTCTAAAGCTTCATCTTTACTCCTCATGAGATATACATAGCAAAACCTTGTGCAGTCATCAATAAAAATAATGAAATACTTTTCCCCCCTAGTTTGTACAAACTTTAAATCACACGTATCAGTGTGGATTAACTCTAGAGGTTTAGTGCTCCTTTTCGTTGTTGGAAATGGTTGTTTTGTCATTTTTGCTTCTACACACACTTCACATTTATTTGAAGTCTCAACATTTGCTACTTTAAGCAAATCAAGATTATTTAATCTTTTAATTGATTTAAGATTTACATGTCCCAATTTTAAATGCCATATTGAGCTGCTCTCAATGATATAAGCAGAAGTAGAAGCATTTTTATTCATAACTTTCTTGTCTTCATGGCTTACAACCATAACATTAAGCTTAAAAAGCCCATTATCAAGATAACCACGGCCCAAGAATTGGCCAAACTTGCTAAGCACTAGTTTATCAGACTCAAATACAAGCTTGAACTGATGACTAACTAGCAGGGAGCCTGAGATCATGTTCTTATGTATGTCTGGGACATGCAGCATATCCTTCAGCTTCAGTTCTTTTCCGGAGGTGAGCTTTAGAGTCACGCTCCCAACACCGGCTACATCAGAAGAGGCTTGATTCCCCGTATGCAGCTTCCTCTATTCAACAGGCGCATAAGTGGAGAAGGAACTTTTCTCCGAGCAGACATGGCAGGTGGCGTCAGTGTCCACGAACCACTTCTTTGGATTTGCCACCAAATTAGCTTCAAAGACCACAGCAGCCAAGTCATCATCAGTTAGAGCCCGTTCAACCACGTTGGCATTGTGGTTCTTGCCTTTGTTCTTCTTAGGCTGACGAAAATCTTTGGCTTTGTAGTTTGGCTTACCACAGTTGTAGCAATCCCCACTGAACTTGGGCTTTTGCACTGGCTTCTTGCCCTTGACGTCGGGCATCTTCCTCTTTTTGGAGGGTCCCGCACGATATTCAGTTAAGTTTGCCTTTGCCTCCATTGAGGATTGGTCAAACTTCCCATCCATCTTCCTGTTGTCCTCTTCGATTCTTAGTTTGGCAATTAAGTCATCTCGAGACATCTCCTCTCACTTGTGTTTGAGATAGCATTTGAAGTCCTTCCACAATGGAGGTAGCTTCTCAGTCACAGAGCTAACAACGAATGCTTCTGGAAGCAACATCCCCTCAGAGAGGATTTCATGCACAATCAGTTGGAACTGTTGCACTTGTTCAACCACAGATTTAGAGTCCACCATCATGAACTCCAAGTACTTGGCTATCACGTACTTCTTCGTACCGGCATCTTCCACCTTGTACTTCTTCTCCAAAGATTCCCACAACTCTTTGGATGTCTTCGTGTTTAGATACACGTTGTACAGTGCATCACTAAGTCCACTGAGGATATAGTTCTTGCACAATTAATCAACGGAGGTCCACTGATCAAGAGCTATACACTTTTGTGTATCAGGCTCATTCTCATCCACCACTGGTGCAGACTCCTTTAAGAAGTTCACCAGATTCAGCGTGGTGAGGTAGAACAGCATATTTTGCTACCACCTCTTGAAGTCAACACTCGTGAACTTCTTGGGCTTCTCCGCTGGAGCCGAAGCCACGAATAGTCTCGGCATCCCCATTGGAGGATACTTCCTTTGGGATTCAAACCAAACAGGATTTACAGTTACTCTTTGGGAATCAGTCCCAACAGAGTCCCTATTGACGTTGGAGGTTTCACCCACTTTTTGGATCAGTGCTCCGTCAATATCCATATCAGTTGTCATGGTGATTGATGGGTGTAGAGGCTACGTGTTTCTTCTTGCGATTGTTGGTTTATATATGCACCAACCAATCACTTTACAATATTATGGATAGAAATGTAGAAGGGAGAATGTACTAAATATAGTACTAACAAGATTACAAATGAAATTAAAGAAGAAGAAGCAGATGATCTTCTTACACCTTTTTACAGAATCTTCAAAAAAATAGTGTGTAGAAGCCAAGTCAAGGTAGAACCTCTTCCCACAAGAAGAAACACACCCCGGTAGTGCTCCGATCTTGGTGGATCTTCCCCAAATGTAAACGGCTTTTCTTTTCCAGCGAGGCAGTACCGTAATCGCTAGAACTCCGACGAACGAAAGAAGATGGAGAACTAGATCGTTAACTAAGATGCAAATGCTTTGTGATGCAATTGCTTGTTGATTGTGGTATGTTTGAATAAATGGTGAATGACCCTATTTATAGGTGCACTATTCCACTCAGCCATAATGGTGATTGTGACGTATTAATTGTTGATTGCGTGATTTCCTCTATTCAGCAATTATGACGATTTGATTTGATTGTGTAATTTCCTCTAATCAGTAATTATGGAGAGTTATAGCGACCAGATTCAACGAACCTACCCAATCATCATTTATGAAAAGATTCGTAATTTGATTTTTGAGGATTTCCCTCCTACATGGGACAATAATTTCGTATTAATTTCCATTACGCCTCACATAACCTCTCCAGTGGATGAGTCAAATTGCATTCACCCACTATGCTCATTTAATTGGTGATTAATTTAACAATCAATCCTTACTAATCAATTAAATCTAATTAATTTAGTTGATTAATTAAATTAATTCCTACATGTGTTTATGTGAGGAAAGGTGACATTGTTTTGACCCGTTAATCATGATGTTCCAGTATAACTCTCTCAATTAAAGGGAGTTTAACATGTTTACTTGAATGTTTGTATTAAGATGGGGCAGAAGGAATAACGACATAAAGTTTTCAAGGAGATAAGCAACCTTTTTCAGATATTTTGTTACAACTTGAATGATGAATTACACATACTTATTAACACTAGAGTGGAAAGAATGTTATAAGCTAATCAATATATAAGCATACATTCATCAGATGGCTAAATTACTGTAATGAAAATACAAAGAAAATAAATTCAGTTAAAAGAAGCATTGAAAATAATATTGAAATGAATTAAGTCATTGATTGTTGCATCTTTGAATGTAAGAAATCGAGAGGGTCATGAAGATGGTGTACGAAATAAAGAGAATGGTCTAATTATGCATATGTAACAACACTTTAAATTTTATAAAAATTTATAAAATAAAATTTTTGTCTCACATAATAGATCTGGCAATTGCTTAAGATAGTATAAAACAAGTTGGGATGACTATAACGAGGTATTTAGATACCAATAATTATTTCTCATTCAGTCCCCTAACTTTAAAAAAACTTATTTAATATCCTCAAAACAAACCTAAATTTAAGGAGATGAAATGAAAAAATATAAGGGACAAAGGGGTTTCCCCAAGTAGTTCTGCTATATATAGACAATACTACCAGCAGGGTTTTTTCTAGCTTCTTTTTTTTTCTAAGACTAATAAGTTTGAGGGAACCATGGGAGATCACTTAATTGCCTATTGAACTAATAAAAACTCCCAGCAACTGTCCAACTCATGTTTCCATTACTTGTGATAGCACAAGGAGCAAACGTAATTCAACTAAACAAATTCCATGGAAAAGAACTAACTTGCAAGAATAAGATATCCATAAGCTATGGCAGCATTGGTAGAACACATGGAGTCTAAAATACATAAAAAGAATGAGAGAATCAACCTGGTGCATAGGCTAAAATATGAGAGCAGCTGAAAAAACACAGGGAGTCTTGCACTCGCATGAGAGAGAGAGAGAGAGAGAGAGAGAGAGAGAGGAAAGGTGGAAGAAAAATTGTAAGTCCACAATCCACCGAGCCAGGTCACAAAAAGGTAATGCTTTCTTGTTCTTTACCACCAATACCATTTCTTTTTTTCTTTCTCCTATGCTTTAATTTATTTTTTAGATTGGGCCCTACCCATTTTTTTGCCTTCTAAATAACATGAATTAATATTTTAGATTTAGTAGAATACTAAAGTGTTTTTTTGCGGTTGATTTTATTTTTTATTTATCAATATATTCTCATAAAAATTTAATACAAAAAAAATTTTCCTAAAAAAGAAATAAGAGTGGCTATCTATAATCTATATGCATATGCATTTGATCTAAGATTACCATTTTAATATCATAACCATAGAACAATTAATTAATCCCATAAAAAATAGTAAAAAGTCGGATTCACCTGTAAAAATAACTCCTTGAGAAACAATGATCCTTATTTGGGCTTTGAATCATTAATGAGTTACAACTTCATTTACATGACATCTAGATGACTGAGATAGCAGTAGAATAAGAGAGAAACCAAAAGGAATTTGAAGCAATGAAGAACCAACACCCAAATTGTTAGTGTTCGGTCATTTGGTTAACGTGAATCATTAGGGTTCCACACATTTATAATTTAGCGGAAGCAAGAAAATAAAGAAACGTATTACCTTTCACCAGAGTATGTTGAAGAAGAAAAATTCTCACCAGCAGCCTGCACAACCTCATTGTTTTGGGCATAACTCTCTCGTCTGATCTCCGATTTGAGTGATATACTTGCCAAAACGATCCGCTCTTCAGTGGCTTTTCAACAATCTATCACATGTATAGTTTAGTGTTCCACACGATTTTAAAAAAATTGTGGAAGTTGACAAACAGCAGCAGCAAACAACCTTTCGATCTTCTGATGTATTCCCAAGTCCAATCTCGACGTCATGTGGGCGACGATCTTCTAGATCTTCTCAATCTACTATTCCCTCACCCTCCTCACAGTGTTAGGCGTGAATAATTCATTGGGATTTCCAGACAGGTGAGATAAGTTATATATGGGCTACAGCAGGGACCAGGAGGAGAAATTAGAGTTGAGCCTCCATTGGGCTTAAGTATCCAAGCTTAGCCCAAAGCTTATACTTAAGTCCAATAATAATAATATATACCACTAAAATATTATTACTGCACTACTGTTCTAATCCCATAATTACGTTATATGCTTCTTCTTATTATGAGCCCATTAGTCTTTCCATGTTTAAGATATACAATGTCCATTAATTAATTAAGTTACAGACAACTCCATTAATTAATATCTCATTCAAGAGTAGTACCACTCAACTCATTATCATGCTAGAATAAATCCACCTGTAGGGTTTACATGATAATCCTTATGAGCTCATCAAGGGGACATCATCAACCTATGTTGGATATGGATTCCCCTACAATCAACAGCACACCATAGAGACAGCACTATTTCCCAACTCACTGAGTTTATTGATTTAATTACATGTAAATCTCACTCATTGATGAATCAAAGAAATACATACTGCCTTACATGTCGAGGTTATTGTATAGGGATTAAGAGCACAAATATCCATAATAACTGAGATCAAGTTCTCTTATATAGTCAGTATAAGTCGAATGATCTCAAGCGGTCCTGCTCAATACACATAAAGTGCACCAATGTAATTCTATAATCAAGACAAACTAATACCAAATCACACTACAACCATCACGATAGAGAGTCCCCATCTATCTCGGTTGTGAGCATCTGTTTATACTTTATAAGAAAATCGATAATATGATCTTCCGTGTGTTCTCGCACAACATATTATCTACAGTATAAAGTAAGTGCACTATTGCATCGGACATATAAATAAATTATATGACGCAATCATTTGATCAATGATTCTCATTTCAAATATTATTAAAATATTGTTCATACTAAAGCTAGACTTTTAGTATACAATCCAACACAAATTTCTTTATCACAACAATTAGTTTATTGAAAATAGACAGAGAAGAATGTTTTATTCACAAAAAGCAGGCCAATGAAGCTTACTTACAGCTAGTTCAGATCAAGAAGCAAAGATAAAATAGTAAAGCACCCTCATGTCCATAGAGATCTAACATATATCTTTTGAATAGCTAATAAACCAAGTGCTGAATGTTAGTGCAATTGTTAGGCATGCCTAGTCTGGAGAAAGTTATCATTATTTTCTGAATGTCATATGGTAATTCTTCAGGGAATTAGCCTTTATTAAGTGCTCTAACGAATCGTTTAGTCCTTAATACTTTCTGGAACAGTCTGAACAATTGCATTGTAGTAAACTCGAAATCATAGTGGAATAATTACGTACATTCTGTTTTAATTTAACCCAAAATTTTCACTCAGGCATTTCATCGAATACCTTTAGGCAAAAAACTCAAAGCTTAATATTTTAACAGCATTTTTATCACTATTATGCCTGAAACGTCACGATGCTAAATAATAAAGTTTTATTTTCGAAAAATATCACCATTATGTCAAACAAAAGTTC
This sequence comes from Pogostemon cablin, assembly GCA_023678885.1. NCBI lineage: Eukaryota > Viridiplantae > Streptophyta > Magnoliopsida > Lamiales > Lamiaceae > Pogostemon > Pogostemon cablin. The sequence continues at coordinate 14,809,994 of CM042953.1, read as the reverse complement.
AATAACATATGCAACCCAAGAGCATAGAAAAAATAGGAGAATCGGAAGGGAGAAAAATCACATAAGATTCGAGCGTAAAGGGATTGCAAGTACACTACCTGAGAAGAGAAGAAGAATCAATCTATCTTGAGTTTGTCTTCACCAACGAATGGCTTCACCAACGATTCGAATGGGTTTGTCTTTAATTTGAAAGATTTGGCTTCACCAACGAACAATTGATGTTTTGAGTCTTCACTAGCCTTCTTGTTGGCTTCACCAACAAAATTTCTTGGGTCTTCACCAGCCTTCTTGATTTTGAAAGAGTTGGCTTCACAACGAAGATCGATGGATGTATGGGGTGTTCACCACTCTCTTAATTTTAAAAGATTTGGGCCAAATTTTAATTAAAGAAAAGTTTTAACACTCAATTGTAAATAATAATAATTTTTTCTTTTTTTTTGAAATAATACTAAAATACAATTTTTGTCAAAGGCCATTTAGACAAAGTTTTAAGTTGATTGACCCATTACAACTAATTTCCAAAAATTAAATTATGGTAAGTAAAACAAAATAATCAATTTACCCTATAGGCCACGTCAGTTGGATGATTCCATTAATTTTAGAAATGGAGATTTAAAAATAAAACACCAGGATGAAAAATGTTATAGAAAAGACTTAAAATAAAATAAAACTCTTCGTACGGGACCAAAAGTGTAATTTTCTCAAATAAAATAGTTCAATGAAGTTTGATGTTGAGAAATTTGATGGTAGAATCAAGTTTGGGTTGTTGCAAAAAGTACAAGTCATTGATGTACTGATACAATCCGGGTTACACAATCAATGATTTGAAAAGTCTGGTTCAAGCAATGTACTGGTACTCCAGTGGTAGAGTTGGCTTAACGGCAGCATGTGTTCTCCATGGAAGTCGGCTCAGTGAGGTTTGAAAGGAATGAATTTTTCCGGTAGTGACTAGTAGCGTGGGGAAGCAGTGGTTCATTAGGGAAGATGACGATTTGGTGGCCTGGTCTCGGTGGTGCTAGATCGATAAAAAATACTCCCTCCGTCCTACGAATACATTCATACTTTCCATTCTGATCTGTCCCAAGAATACTTTTACACTCTATATAAATAATCCACAATATCAATAACCTTACAATACTACAATATTACAAAGATGCCACATTCTTTCAACACACAATCTAGTCAAAATCAACTATATCATACACTTTATTCTATTCAATTACCCAAAATACCCTCTCTCTTTCTTACACAACTACAATAAAAAATTACTTTTCTTAAACTCTGTGCCACCAAATACATGAATGTATTCCTGGGATGGAGGGAGTAGCTTGGATTTAACCGACAAGTTATGGAAAATATCGTGAATTTTGGAGGGTTAAAATCGCCTCAAGCGACAACACTTTCAGTAGGAAAAGGGTTCAGACAATCATATTGTAACTTGGAGTAGAAAGTAGCGACATCAACGTCGGTACGGTGACGGTAATTGCTCAAGGTGGAGCAATAGACGTCGTTACGGACATAATTTCTTAAGGTGGAGCAATGGTGAAAGGTCACTGGTCAAGGTGGAGTTGGTACGGCAAATAGCTCTGATCTTGAGCTAATATTATTGAGGATCCTTATGACATGCTCAATTGTCATGAAAGAGGATGTAATAATGTTAGCTGGTCCACAAGTTTGTACACAGACATTGACTTGGCGGGGAATGTGAGGTGTGTGTGGATGTATATGATGGCTAATGGACTTCCACGGAAACCAAAAGCTGGAAGTAGCACCATAATTTCAGCAGATATATATTTTCAATATGTGCCACATAATATTCTTAGAATGGTTTATTCTAACTTCTCATATGATGGAGTATGGTGATTCTTTGGGTTGAGAATGGATTATCGGTAAAGACAATGAGTCTTCTTCTATTTTATCAAGGTGGAGATTGTTTTTTTTTTTGTCAAACAAAAGAAGGTGATTTTTGTCCCACATCAGATGTGAGATCAAAAGGGGAGGATTCCTTAATGTTGTTGAAGGAGACATTAGTTTTGATGTCAAATACACCAATCAAAGACACTATAATCTTTTTGTGTTTGATTCTTCTAAATTCCTTTTTTGTATTCTCTATATTGAGAGTTGAGAGAAAAGGTGTGAATTAGTCAAAGATTTGTGATAGTGTGATGATTGGGTCGGGAGTGAGAAATTTATGTGTGATTATAAAAGATTCACATGATGGTATTTTCTTGTTTCCATTGTTTTTTTTTTCTAATTTTGGAGTTTTCCACGTAAACTCTTATATTATTCTTTTTTTGCATATTTTTTTTCATTATATTTTGTTTATCTCTAAAAATAAATGGGGATCTACTTATCCCAACAGTGAACAGCTTCCCAAGTTGCGTGGAGGAAGGGAATATTATTTTTCCTATTAAATTACTGTATATAAAAAGTTTTAAGGGTCCCAAATGATCTCTTCTCAATTTAATTGATTAATTACTCATGCTTACATATGTTAACATACAGTTTTTTTCTTTTTATTACAATAATTCATGCATTATTAAAAGTAGAATTGAATTGAGGGTCAGTAACTACTAGGTACAAAAGTATCTTCTTATTTACTCTGTAGTACATTGACGTTACATAATTTCTCACACATACAAACTCTAATGCCGTATTTTCCATATTACCCATACTTAACACTAGTGTTAAAAATTATTTTAAAGGAATGTATAATGAATCTATGTATTTCTCCATAAATTTTGTAACAAAATTTCTCAATTACTTCTTCTCCGGTCTCCGCTCACGAAATGGTACAAGCAGTGGAGGAAGATCAGTTCTTGGCTTTATATTTTCTTCAAGCAGAGAAGCCTACAAGCAATCCACAATTTTTAACCGGTTAGTATAGCTCTGAGCTTATGATATATACAAAATATTCCTCAACTTGTTTGTGCAATCAGTTCTCTTCTCCTTTTGTCGAAATTTGGGATAAATTAGGGTGGTTCTGAACGATCGTGCGTGTATTGTAAAATATCAAAATTTGAGTGGTGAACGATTGCCTATTTTTTCTATTTGAAAATCGAACACTGTACGGTAGTGTACACTAAGTCAAAGAGTAAACGATTGAATAATTTTTTTTTATAATCGTACACTGTACAGTAGTGGGTTATAATTGTTTGTTAAATGTAATGGTTTGGGTGTTAAAGTTAAAGAATTTGATTCTTGGTGGATAAGTTGTCATTTCAATTTTTTTTTAAATCAGCGTACATAGGTGTACATTAAAGCAGGAAGATTGCATTTGTGTATTTGAAATGCTTCATCGGTGGGTAATCTGTGGGAAGTGCCAAACTTTGATTTGTTTTGAATATTGGTGTGGAAAACATTAGCGTGCATAGTACTTGTGAACATTGATTCGTTTTGAACACCAATGTTTCGCAAATGGTATATATTCTTTGAACATCGGTGCTGCATAGTTTAGTAGATGCATACTTCTACGGAGCTTCAAATATCACGACCTAATCTTACGCTAGGGACAGTAGCACCATAAGTTTCTCTTGTGTTGTTTGTTTAACCTAAAAGAGTTATTTTAATTTTTATTTTCGTGTAAGGGATCACTGAATCCTAGATTTTACAATCTCATCGCCTATCAGGTGTTTGCCGAATTGCCTAAAAAACTCTAATTTGTGGCTAAAGACCCATTTGGTTCACCTTCTCAAATCTATATATTGATCTTTCAGCAAATATAAAACAAAAACCAAGGCAGTTATTGTTATAGCAAACCTTTAGCTCTACGTATCTAAAACTTATGACGGTGGCCACATCATCGTAGACTAAGCAAAAATAAAGATTGAGTTGTATAGTTAACATTAGTGTGCATTGGTGAACATTAAATTATTTTGAACATTGGTGTTAATATATTTTTTTGAACATTGGTGTACATTGGTGTCATATTTCCGAAAAATTGTAATAGGTTTGTTTACTGTAATAATCACTATTGGCTCCACACTGATTTCGTGTTATTACATATTGAACAGTAGCGTACGTTCTTGAAGGAAGTAAGCAATTGGATGCATCCATCTGGACCAATACATCTGGAAGCGTTAGAATGAAGCAGTGAGCGTTAAGAGATAAGTGGAAACTATTAAGGGTAAACTTGGAAAAATAAAATATCAGAATGTATCTCTTAGTAATTCAATTTTATTTTATATCTCCTACTAATTAGGCTATTAAAACACGTACATATTAGTAATAAACCCTTGAATTTATATAATTAACCTTTAAATATATTTTATTTTAAAATTTCATTCCACCTGACAGTCATAAATACTTTTACGTTATGTATTATAAAAAACTAATTATCTTGTGCACCCACATTCAGAAATTTATACTTTTATAAATAAAGTTATATTCCTAATGAATAAAAATATATATATACATTATTTGTGAAATTTTGTTTTTTTTAAATAAAAATTGAATGTAAAAAACTATACAATTATTAAAAATCATATACTACAATATTAAATAATAAATTATACACATATAATTGCAAGCATGCACGGGGATGCAAAGGATTTAAACTCTTATTAGAAAATACACATATGTACTCCCTCTATCCCTCTTAAATAGGTGCATTTATTTTTTTTCACGTAAATTAAGGAATATAATATTTAATGTATAGATGAAGAAAGTTTTATAATATATATTTTAATGCATGGTGGATAGTTGTATTAGTATTGTGTGTAGACCCCATGAAAATATATTAATTGTTTTATGTATGTGACATTTATTGAAATGAGGAAATTAATGCTCCTCTTGTATAGGAATGATTTAAAATGACAAAATGCATCTCTTTTATAATAAGTTACGGATGAAGTAGTAAGTTATCTCGAAAAGTTTTTTTTTTTTTACTTTTCGTGAAAGATAAATATGTCAATTGCAAGAAGTAATTAATTATTTCTTCACCAATCATTCACATTAAAATGATTAGATTTATTAATTGTATACTATTTTATAGATACTTGGAGATAGGTAGGTAGGTTCAGTTACAGAATCGTGGAGATGGGGACAGTTGACTTGGCTTCGAAACACACTAGAGTTCCGATCCTTCTTCCCGTGTGCATTATGATTAGGAATCCTGCCATACATAATTAGCAATTATAATGATCATCATATTATTAATTAATCGGAGAAACCTACAAAAACACTAGTATAATTTAACTAAATCAAATTCATTATTTTTCTTCGATCGTATAAAAATTTGAATATGTGTATCAAAAAGTTAGCAACTAAACTTTCTTTCCGAAATTTTAGCGGGTTGACCACGTGAACTACGGTTCGAATCTCCTATTATATTTTGGTGTTACATCTTCTATTGCAAACCGTTGGATGATTGACACGTAGGATAAATTAATCTATACACTAACAATCAACCTTAAGAGGAAAGGTTGAGATTTTACTCTCCGCATGCGTGACACTCATCTAACGCATGTAATAGGAGATGTAACACCAAAATATATACGTCAATAAAAAAAATGAAATTTATATACTACTATATACCATTACTCTCTGATTCACTATAGATTTCACTCCATCTTTATAAAAAAATAAAAATAAAATAAAATGATAATTTTTAAAGCTATTGTTGTACTTTTTTGTACTCCCCCGTCCCAAATTCATCTTCACGTTTATCGTACATATGGAATTTAAAAAAAATTACTTTTTGACTTACTTTTAGGGGGTATTATGGTATTTTTTGGTAATAAATAAATTACATAATATGTTATGTTTGTTAAAAATGTGATGACAATTTTAAAATTAAAGTATGTTAGGGGGATATTTATTAGTTGTTTTTTCCTTTTATGGAAGTATGAAGTTGAATTTGGGACAGACAAAATAGAAAATGTGAAGTTAAAATTGGGAGGGGGAGTAATAAATAAATGATACTTGTTCCATCTTAGGTATTCATTTTTACTATAAATTCTGAGAATAAGATTTTTTTTTTTTTACCAACTTAATACTATTGAAGTTAAAGTTGTATTTTTAAACCATAATATAAATGATAAAATAAGTTATGTAGGTTAGATGATAGTGATATTTTTTAAAATATAATATATTGGGATGCTATTTTGAAATTTTATTAGTATTATTTTTTTTTATGGTGAAGAATATAATGGGACAAACAAGTAAAATACTTTAAGTGTTAGGTATGATTTTTTTTTTTTAATAAAGTGTAGGTAGTTGTTCTATTTTTTGCTTTTCAGAGAACTAAAATATTTTATGGGAAGATCCAAAATGAAAATAATGAAAATTAAAGAGAGTTGGATAAAGTAATTGATTTGAATTTTAGCATGATAAATTTTAACTTTATGTTAAGAAGTAATGATGATATAGCTTTACTAAATTTATGTGATGGATTATTCATAGATGTAATTAAAAAGTTTTAAAAGGCTTTGTTTGTTGCTATCAAATTAAAAAATTGAAAAATCAATTATGGAAAAAAATTTAATTAGTATATATATATATATATATATATATACGAGTACACATTCCCACATAATACGCGGATGAATTATTATAACCAATCAAAAAATATAATTAAAAATGATATTTAATTTATAGATATACATAATTTAAATATATATATAATAATAAAAATAAAAGTAGTATTACTAACCAATCAAAAAATATAATTAAAGGTTGTATCTAATTTGAAGATATACATAAATAATAATAATAATAATAATAATAAGTTGGATATATTTTGCTAATTATTTATTCTTAACTAATCAAAAAAATATGATTAAAGTAGTATTTAATTTATAGATATACATGATTTAAAGATATACATGAAGAATAATAATAATAATAATAATAATAATAAAATTAAAAGTAGAAAGATTATATATGTAATACTAAAACAAAAAATAAAAAATATAAGATAATTAATCACGTCGTGACACCTCATACTTCTAAAAAGTTATTTATAGCAGCGTATTCGTAATTAGTACAGTATATATATATATATATATTAAATTTAAAAAATATGATAAAAAATATTAAATTTTATTATTCATTTAATTTATTTTCATTTGTAAATATTATAAATTTAAATAATGTGATAATATGTGATAACATTTATAATAAAAAGTGATACTCCATTGATAAAAAGTGATAGTGGTGATGTGAACTATTTAATTAACAATTTATAGTATAAAAGAAAAGTGATAACATTTTTAATAAAAAGTGATGACTAATTACAAAAGTGTATGAACAATTTATAAAATGGATAAAATATGATAATATTTTTAATAAAAAATGAATATAAATTAAATAAAAGTGATAACCGTCTAATTGAATTATCTCACGAATAATTTACTAGAATAATAAAAAATGATAATCCCTCCATCCCAAGAAAAATTCGCGTATTTGGTGGCATTTTTGTAATATTATAGTAGTGTGATGTTATTGATATTGTGTATTATTTCCATATTTAGGGTGTGCAAGTATTCTTGGGACGGATCAAAATAGAAAGTGTGCAAATATTCTTGAGACGGAAGGAGTAATATTTTTAATAAAAAATTATACCCATAGAAAAAGTGATAATTGTTTAATTAATTAAATTATTTTATGAACAATTCTCTAGGATGAATATAAAATACTCCCTCCGTCCCGTTTCAATATTTACGTTTGTTTTTTGCACATTGATTAAAAAGTATAATATTTTAATAGATAGTGTGTGAAAAAATATAATATTTAATGTAAAGTGGTAGGTCTATTAGTGTTGGATGATATATTAATTGTTTTAGGTGGGTCTCATATTTCAAAAAGGAAAACGTAAACATTGAAATGAGACGCGCAAAATAGAAATGTAAATATTGAAACAGGACGGAGGGAGAAATAATATGTTTAAATAAAGGGATATTCAAAAAATAAAATAATAAAGAATAATTGAAATAATAATAATTATAATAGACAATATTTTTATAATTAAAAATAATTACTTAATGATAATGAAAATTATAATATATATTAATAAAAACAAAATTAATTTAAATTTAATTGTCAATCATTGCTAGACGGAACAATGTTGCCGACAAATTGAGTCATACGTTAACTTAAAGTTGTATAACTTATTGCCGACAAATGAGTATGATAACAACTTTACATATGGACAAGAATTGTGCCGACAAATTGAGTATGTTAGCAACTTAACATATGGTAAGAATGGTGTTGGATTCTCCTACTTAATCCCAAAAAGATAAAAAAAAATGATAATATTAGTATAAAATGTTACTATTAATTTTGCTATAAAATATTACACCTCTCTGTTCTATTAATGTACTCCCTCCGTCTCGATCAAAGTGCACCGTTTGATTGTATAAAACTCTCAAAAAAGCTACAGTAAACGGTGCAATATGAACGGAACGGAGAGAGTATTCATTTACGTCTTTTTGCACGTGATTAATGAATATCCATTTATATAATGAGAAGGTGGGCAAAAATAGATTGATACTTGAGAAGGGAAGTAGAATATAATGAGTATCCATTTATATAATGAGAAGGTGCGCATAAATAAATTGATTCTTGGGAGGAGAGAAGTAGAATATAGGAAATTAAATATACAAATAAACGTGAATTTTTACTTAATTAATTATAAATTATGTAACTGGTTATGAAAGGATAATTAAAATTTTACATTACATAATTTTATACCTGATAGTAATATAATTTTTATTTTGTATCTAATAATAATATTATCTTATATTTTGTAACTATAAGTAATAATTTCTATTTTATCAAATTAAAAATAATAACACTCTGTGTTAAATAAAAAATACTTATCTTTTCTTTAAAAAAATTATAAGACGAAATAAAGTAGGCAAAGATTTGTGTGAGACCGTTTCAGATAAGGGATTACGTGAGACGGACAGAAAGTGATAACTTTTATACAGAAAAATGATAATAAATTAATGAAAAGTGATGATGCTATTTCATGAACAATTTATAGTATAAATAAAAAGTGATAATATTTTATAGCGAAAGTGATAACGTTTTATAGCGAAAGTGATAACTATTTTAAAAAAGAAAAATGATCTCACGTGAAACGGTCTCACGCAAGACCTACCCAAAAAAGTAATAGTAATATTTTTTTAGAAAATAATATTACTTAATTAAGAAGAAAATGATAACTAATCTCCTAAAAAAATAAAAATTATAAGACGGATAAAAAGTTATAATATTTTTAATAAAAAATGATACTTAATCAAGAAAAAAGTATAAGTAATCTCACAAGAGAATTTCATGAGACGGATAAAAAGTGATAAAATTTTTAATAAAAAGTGATATTTAATTATAAAAAAAAGTGATACATGAATATTTTCTATATTAACTATCCATTTAGTTAATTATCTCACAAATAAGGCAAAAACTTATATAAGACCATCTCACGTAAGGTCTCATGTGAGACAGATAAAAAGTGATAACTTTTATAATGAAAAGTGATGTTCAATTAATGAAAAGTGATAATGTTATTTCATGAACAATTTATAGTATAAATGAAAAGTGATAACATTTTATAGCGAAAGTGATAACATTTTACAGCAAAAGTAATAACTAATTTAAAAAGTATAAAATGGTGTCACGTAAGACGGTCTCACACAAGACTTACCCCACAATTAATTTGTAGAACAGATAAAACGTGATAATGTTTTAAGTAGTAAGTGATATCAAATCGTAGAAAAGTGATAACTATTCAATTAAACTAGTACTAATTACAAACAATTTGTATGATTGATTAAAAAAATAATAATATTTTTAATAAAAATGATACGTGAAAAGTGATATTTAATTAATTAAACTATTTATTAATTTCATATGAAATAATCATAACTAGGGATGTAAGCAAACCAAACCATTCGCGAACTATTTGAGTCTTGGTTCGATAAAATGTTCGTTTGAACTCGTTCGTTAACCTTAACGAGCCAAACCAAGCTTGAATTTTGAGCTCAAATAGTTTATCAAACTCAACTCAAGCCTAAGGATGTTCGGCTCGAAAGCTCGCGAACATATTCGTTTATGGGCTCGTTAATGGCTCGCAAGCACGTTCGTAAATTTTATAATTATTTTTTAGTATTATATATTATTATTTATTATTTATATTCAATAATTAAATATTTTGTATTAAACCACAAAAATATGATAATAACTTAAGTGATTATTTAAATATTTAAATATTTTTTTACCATTTATTATTATATTTTGTTATTTTGTTTATTTAATATTATGAATGACATTAAATGTTTATAAATGAAACATTATTTTAATATCCACGTACAAAATTATTTAAATGTTCATGAAAAAATGTTCATGAATAAGTTACTTTATGTGTTCGTGAACACGTTCGTGGGTCTTAACAAACCGTTTGAGTTCGAGCTCGAGTTCGATATTTTTTTTTCTTGCCGAGTTCGAGCTCAGGCTCGAATTCGATAATTCCTTAACAAACGATCCTCAAACCTAGTAGTGTTCAACTCGACTCGATTCGATTACATTCCTAATTATAACTTAATTAAATAGTAATTATTACACAAAAATCATTAATTAATTTGATTTAAAATGAAATATTAAAAAAATACTAAAAAATAAACGCCTCCATTCACACTACCCATCAGCTAATATGAATGACAAAAACTTTTGTGAGACCGTCTCATGTAATAGTTTATGTGAGACGATCAGAAAGTGATAACTTTTATATTGAAAAGTAATACTAAATTAATGAAATGTGATAATATTATTTCATAAACAATTTATAATATAAATGAAAAGTGATAATATTTTATAGCGAAAGTAATAACTATTTTAAAATGTGTAAAATAGTCACACGTGAGATGAGCTCACGCAAAATCTAACCTTTATGAATTATACGAATAATTAGTAGCGCTAATCTCAGTGAGCACTAGGTTAAATTTGAATTCTTTTATTGAATTTTGTGAGACAATCTTACCCAATACTTTCTAAAAATTATTTATACTTTTTTATTTGTTTTCACACTAAAAAAATAAAAAAGGAGTAATAGATTTATTTAAAAATCTCAAAAGGTATCTTAATATTAAAAATTCTCATTATAAATGTAAATCTAACTCACATAATAAATTTTATATTTTATTTATTATTTAAAAGCACTTGAACTCTTTAAAAGTCAACAAAATTAATTTTAAAAAAATAATATTGAACACTAAACGTGAATCATCTCGCAGGACAGAGGAGTAGTAATTTTTATGTTCATTTAATCAAATTTCTAAAAGGTTACTGTAAAAAAAGTTATTGAAGGACACAAGTTAAAAAAAAATAATAATAATAACTAAATAAATAAATCTCTTCAGTTCACAAATGCATGTATTATATTTATACAAATTTACTCTTTAATATATAAAAAATTACTCTTTAAAAAAATAAATTAGTATTCTTCCAAATAAAATATATTCCCTTCGTCCTACAACAAGAAGTATATTTTATCATTTTCGTACATCCCAACACAAGAGGTGCATTTCCATTTTTAGTAAATGGGACCCACACAAAATAATTAATATATCTCCATGGGACCCATACACCATACTAATACACATAGCCACTATATATTAAAATATTATTTCTCTCACCTCAATTACCCTCAACTACCCATTAAATGGGACTCAACTAATATTATTTCTCCCACATCAAGAATGGTAATATTCATCTCTCCAAAATCTAAAATGTACTAATTTTAATATAACCAAAGTGCAAGTTGAATCGATTCACACAAAAATTTTCTTATTTTATTATATTATTATTATTATTATTTGGATAAAGAACACGCCTTAATATGCGCTACTCTCCCTTTTAATTAAATCTAATTTTTATAATAATAATAATAATAATAACAACAATAATAATATATAAGAGCGCAGCTGTTCCTACCCCTAATTTTACTAAACATACCTCGTAAATATATAAGACTAAAGTATTCTTATGTGTTAAAACAAAAATACTCTTATATAATTCATAAATTAAAGATTTTGAAAAATTCAAAATGGTCGGATGCTATAATCAAATATTGTCTGATTGCTCGATTTCTACCACCGAACAATAAGATTGATTCGGCTAGTTATCACTGTCCGCTCCTCATAATCAAGCACAAAGTGTTGTTCAGTTATAAAGTTGGAACATTTACATTTACATTTCATGCTTTCTTCCTGACAATTAGTGGTATTCCATGAGTGTTCTCTTTATTGTTCTCGCATTCTCATCAGAAATATATGGCACTTCAACAGAACCCTCGATTTTCAAAATCACCGAATCGACCTCAAAGTCTTTATCTTTTGCCTAGTACGAAAGAATCAAATTCAACTCGTACCCATGTATTATCTTGCCCTTGCAGATGGTAACATACGCTTAGTTTATCGATTTTCCTTATTCTTATGAAGAAATTTCCTTTGCCAGAGAGAATGGGCTTGTCATAGAGAAGGTTCTCAAGGAATTTTTTAGACCAGTCGAGGCAATTGGTTTCGGCCCACTGCCAATTGTCGATGTTGATGCCATCGGAATGATCTTCAACGATCCAGCATTTGTCGCCTTCCCCGTTTCATTGCATTGAAGAATTTTTTAAAATTGAGTAAAAAAATGTTGGAAGGATCTTGGATGTTCCATTACACTTGATGTTTTACGCGCATTAGATGAGTACGCGTGTATGGGGAAAAAATCACAATCATTAATCCTAGGGTTTAAGCTTTCCCTTTTAGGGTATATATTTTATTATATCATACGTCTCAATCATCCAACGGTGTGTAACATAAGATGTAACACCAAAATTTAACAGGAAAACCAAACTGGGAAGGGAAGAGGATTGTGATTATTTTAATTAAGAGTGAAAAATGGGTTTGCTTTTAATTAAAAGGGTAAAATTATCTAAAATATAATTGTTATAAATCGATCAAAGAAGAAAAGAAAACAATATAACACAATTATTTATAGTGGTTCAGCTAATTGTCTACGTCCACTCTTTAGAGAGAAAAAGATCTTATTGATGAAGATTACAATAATGATGAAAAATAAACTTAGATCTTATATAAACCCTAATCTTGAGAATATATGGATGATATATGAACTGACGTATCTTGTCTTAAATAAGCTCTGTAACTTGTATAGCAAGTTATCCTCAATATCTAAGTTCATCAGCGGCCCATTCTTATATCAACACTCGATCATAATTCTTGATCTTGTATGTTGATCATCCAACTTCTCTATCTTCCACGTGTTATATTGGTGAATTAATATACGCAAGCGTCTATCTCTCAATATAATATATTTAGTAATGTACTCCCTCCGTCTCGCGTTAAGGTTTACACTTTTCATTTTGGGTTGTCACAAGTTGAGGTTTATAATTCATTTTTTATCAAGTTTGGCACATACAAAATAATTAATTATTTCATGTAGGACTCACATATAACACTAATACAACTATCCACTTTACGTTAAATATTATTTCTCTCACCTCACTACATATTAAAATATTATATCTCTTAATCTCTGTGTAAAAAGCAGACATCAACATTAACGCAGGAACGAGGGAATATGTATATATCTACTACTTTTGATGGTGTACATTAAATTTAATAATTGTAATACATTTAATAGTATTTGGTGTACGGATTGCCTCCCAAATTTAATTGAGAAATGTGGTATGTTGCCCTTTTCCAATTTGACAAATACAAAAATACCTATTTTGACTTGGAATAAGCAAAAATGTCCACTTTAAATTAACTTTACTGAATTACCCCTATTGTGCATGCGTCATGACAAAAAAGGTTGAGTGAGCAAGTGAAGTTGGGGGATTGAACTTGCCTTATTTTTTTTATTATTTTTGGCAAAGACCGAGTGTATACCATTTTACCTATTATTTTTTATTTTCTTTTTTTTTTTTTTGCAAAAACAGTATAATATAATGAAAATGAAAAGTTTGAGTTGGGTTTGTAAGATTATAGAATATTAAGGGTTTGTAAGATTATAGAATATTAAACCATAATTAAATAATTTTTTGTCGATCTTTACTATAATTTAATATTTATAATATTAAACTGAAAATTTTATGTATATTCATCTTAAGTATTAATTTCAATTTAGATATTAATTAATCCTGATATTTAAATTTTGTGATAAAATCCTAAATAATATATTTCATCAATCTTTTGCTTATTTTATTACAATAAATATATAAACTCTTAATATCATATATAAAGTATTTTATAATTTGTTTTTATATAAATTATTTTATAATTTTCCTTTTTAATATTTATTATGATATAATATTTAAATATTAATTTGAGAGAGTAAATAAAAATCATAAAAAATATATTTCATCAATCTTGTGTTGATTTTATTACACCAGAAATATAGTGACCGAGTGACATTCTCAAAAATCCTTGAATGTGACTGAGTCCGAGTGTATAAATATGTGACCGAGTGATATATATATATATATATATTCTCAAAATCCTTGAATGTGATCGGGACACCGAGTGAATGAATTAGTGACCGAGTTATATGATATATATATATATATTCTCAAAATCCTTGATATATATGTATATTCTCAAACTTTGAGGCAGTGACCGAGTGATGATATATATATATATATAGTAAATATCAAAATCGGTCCTGTAAGTATGGCCTTTTTCCAACTCCAGTCCTTTTTATTGCATTTCTCACTTTTGGTCCTCCGGAGTCCTTTTTGGTCCTTTTGGTCCAAATTTAGTCATTTTTCGCAGGAAATTTAAAAAACTCACCGAAAAATTATGCGTGAGTTGCACGCGCTCAAAATTGATCCTGTAAGTATGGACTGTTCCAACTTCAGTCATTTTTCATTGCAATTTTCACTTTTGGTCCTCCATTGTCCATTTTAGTCCTTTTTGTCCAAATTTAATTATTTTACGCCGAAAATTTAAAAAACTCTCCAGAAATCATGCGTAAGTTGCACGCGCCAAGAAAGAAGACATTAATAATAATAAAAAAAGAGCAGGGGTAACCATGTGTACTGAGCAGCGAAGAAAAAAAGAACTAAAAAAAATTACAAGGCGAGAGTAGCGCGGGCCCACGTGAGAGACATGCGCTCTGCTGTTCCACTGTGATTCCCACCCTCTCTTCTTTCATTCTCTCCAATTTTATAAAACTTGGATGGTGAGCAGAAAACTCATTAAAAAAAACATTTACATCTTCCAATGCAAAAAACCTATTATTTATATTTTGTTTTTACCAATGATTCATATTATCTATTTATTTAACTAAATATATTTAAAATTAAATTAAAAATAAATTAGGAAGAAACAAGGGTTTCATTTTGCTTATGACTCAAAACACTAACCAATTAACGCGGTGAAAACCCATGATTAATTAACCATTTCATTTTTTTAATTTTATTATAAATTTATTATCATATTAATTACTTTTAATAAAAAATTTATTATAATGATAATAATAATTATTATTTATATTAATCGTTTATTAGATAATTCAATTGATCTATTATTAATTAATCTTAATCAAGCATTATTTTACAGTAAAAATGTTATCACTTTTTATTCTTAATAAGGTATTACTTTATATTAAAAATGTTATCACTTTTTATTCAATTTACATATGGTTCATAAAATAATTTAATTAAATAGTTATCACTTTTCCCTTTATCATGTCTCACTTTTTTTATTAAAAATGTTATCACTTTTTATTATTCTAGTGAACTATTCGTGAAATAATTCAATTTGATGAATATATTTTTTTATTATTAGGGATAATTTATTACTCCATTATCACATTTTATCCATTCGATACAATAATAGCGCGTGCAACTTACGCATGATTTCTGGAGAGTTTTTTAAAATTTTGGCGAAAAATAATTAAATTTGGACAAAAATGACTAAAATGGACAATGGAGGACCAAAAGTGAAAATTGCAATAAAAAAGGACTGAAGTTGGAACAGTCCATACTCACAGGATCAATTTTTAGCGCGTGCAACTCACTCATAATTTTATGGCGAAAAAGGACTAAATTTGGACCAAAAGGACCAAAAACAAATCCCGGAGGACCAAAAGTGAGAAATGCAATAAAAAAAGGATTGATGTTGGAAAAGGCCATACTTACAGAACAGATTTTGATATATACTCTCTCTCTCTCTCTCTCTCTCTATATATATATATATATATATATATATATATATATATATATATATATATATATATATATTATATTCTCAAAATTCTTGAATGTGACCGAATCCAACTGAATGAAGGAGTGACCGAGTTATATATATATTCTCAAAATTCTTGAATGTGACCGAGTCCAAGTGAATGAAGGAGTGACCGAGTGATATATATATATATATATATATATATATATATATATATATATATTTTTTTTTTTTTCAAAGACGTTGGATGTGATTGAGTCCGAATAAATGAATAAGTGACCGAGTTATATATATATTCTCAAGACCGAGCGATACAGGTTCTGCAATAAAAAAAGAATTTATACTTTTTCACGTCAAATCAAGGGTAGCAGTTTCTTTTTCTTTCAAAAGTGGGCAATTTTTTTTATTTTTTACTGCACCGGGCATTTTTAAATATTGTATTTTGACGGTGGGCATTGTAACCTAGATCCCATTTTAATTCGACAAAAAGTCAATAGAATAGAATAATTGATATAAAGTACTTAAACAGTTACACTCGCATTTTATACTGGAAACTAATTAATTAATTATAGCAGTTACGTGTTAGCTGGAGAATATAATCTAAGTTGATCCATATACTCCATCCATCCCCTCCTCCATCCTTCAAAGAGGGTATATTTCCACGTCCTGCTCAAAGAATTTCATTTCATTTTTTATATATTTGAAATTCATATGCACTCACTAATACAATTAAAATATAGGTTCATAGTCCCATTAATACAATTATCTACTACACAATAAATAATAATACTCTTAATTCATGTGAAAAAGGCAAAAAAAAAAATTTTGAGCCGGATGGAGAGATTATTAAATTATCGAATTTTTTGACAGGATGTACAAACGTGACCCATCAACCCACCGCCACCAACACCCCAACCAAAAAAAAATTAAATAAATAAATAAGTAAAATAATAAAGAAAGCTTGCTTATAATAATTAAACACATGCAAAGAGTTCTTTCTTTAAATAGGCTGATTTACAATCTAAGAAAACAAGATTTGCTTTCCAAAAATGAAAGGCTGCACTATTCTCCAAAGCGAAGCCCTTACTGAGGTTCATTGTTACTGCTTTTTATCATAAATAATATTTTTCGAATTTCTTCATTTTATTTTTTTTTTCACATTCTCTATACATATTTAGAAGACAATTTTTTCTACATTCTTTGTACGTATTTGAGACTGAATGTTATACTACACAGTATACATGCGTTTTGCTTGATAACTGATCACAAAGGAAAACCAAATTAGTCAGAATCTCCTGTTATACTCTTACACTTTGTGCATCTCATTTTAATATATGTTGCATACTTATCTCTCTATCCATTAATTTTGTTTTGATTAATTCATGAATTCTAAATATAACCTCAAACAATGATTTAAAAAAAAAAGAAAAAAATTTAATCTAATTTTGATTAGTATATTTTGTAATGTAAAATGTTTTCACATGAAACTTTGTCAATAGTATGTGTTCACATTTTGTTTATTATAAATACTTTTATTTATTTTTAAGCACAGTATATATTTCAGTGGGAAACTTTACTTCGTGGCAAAGCACAATTTGGATTTGAAACACAGTTTATATACATTGAGAAATGTACTTTAATTCACTCAAATTTGGTCAAATTACCTTGTGTACGTATATTTAAATTTTACTTTTTTCGAATATTTGTATGAAATTGTTTCACGTAAGGGTTTACGTGAGACGGATAAAAAGTAATAACTTCTATAGTGAAAAGTGATATTCAATTAATGAAAAGTGAAAATGCTATTTCATGAACAATTTATTATATAAATAAAAAATGATCTAACATTTTATAACGAAAATTATAATTAATTTAAAAAATATAAAATTATCTCATGTGAAACAATCTCACGCGAGACTTTTTCTTTTACGTACTTTGTAATATATGAAAATTATATTTTGGAGTAAATTAACTACTACTCTTTGATTGAAAATGTTACTCCTAGTAAATTCTGATATGTAGTAATATTTTTGTCGAGACTAAAAATATTTTTATTAAGGGTAATTTCACTACTATAAATTCTCATATATTAAAAAAAAAGTAAGAGTAAGGCTTGTGTGCACCGAGCGCACGCCGTGCGCCTTTAGAATTTAGTATTATGGATAAGTGTACATTATTTTGTTTTAAAGGGTATACACATTAATTAATAAGGGTATATTATTTTATTCTAAAGGTATACACTTTTCATTATATTTTTTATTTTATTCAGAAAATAAAGGATACACATCTTTATACTAAAGGGTATACAATTTAACACAAAATTCTAAAGGCACACGGAGTGTGTTTCCGTGTGCCCGGGGGCACACAAGGCACACAGAATGTGCTCCATATGCCCGGCCACACACAAGCTTTTGCCAAAAAGTAAAGCTACCGGTTTGAATATTCTGTGACAAAATAATGTATAACCTTCTATGTTACACAATTGGCGGTTGGCTGCTTAAAAAGAAAGTATAAAACCATAAGATATATAAGAGTTGTATTTCATGATATCCTACTGATTACGCATACAGATAATTCACGTAAGATATATAATGCACAAAATTATTCATACACTAGTTAAAATTTATGTACTCGAATCACAAATAATTTTTATTATATTATTCGAATATGTAAAATGATATTTATGATTTATTATGATATTACTTTGCAGTACATTTTGGAAACGAGTGCTTATCCAAGATAACATGAAAAGCTCAAAGAACTTAGGAAGGCTAGTTTCGAGAAATATGAACAAAGGTATGAAATTTTAAAGGAATTTTTTTTTTTTGGCATAAATACCCACTTTCTTTTATCACTATATCTTTGTCATCACTAAAATAAATCCTATTCAATTTTAACCAAAATTAATGTGTATGGATGTAAATACAATTTGACCAAATACATTTGACATGTCGGTCTTAGTGTCGATTCCCCACCGACAATGCTCAAATTTTGGTTCTCCATCGACATCCGTCGGTCCGTCAAGTCGGGTATCGGTTCCAGTCGGTCCCCATGGACATCCATCAGGTTGGGTGTCGGTGGATGACGTTCTCCCACCAACAACCCGATCGACATCCGTCGGTCTCCCATCGACGAGTCGACCAACATTAGTCAATCCCCCACCGATATGTGTAGGTCCGTCTGGGTATCGGTGGCTGTCGGTCCCCCACCGACGAGCCGATCGGCATCAATTGGTATGTCGGTCCAAAAGTGGGTAGTTGTCGGTTTTCCAATGACAAGCCAACCGACATCAGTCGTATGTCGGTCTGAGTGTCGGATGCTATCAATCCCCCACTGACATGCGTCGATTTGAGTATCGATGGCTGTCGATATGGGTGGGTAGGATGTGGGGATCAATTATTAAATTTTAAAAGAGGGACATTTTTATCCATCGAATAAATTTTGGTTAAAATTAATCATTTCTTGCTTCGTGATTGGCAAAGATTTATTTTAATGCAAAAGTGCAAAATTGCCTATTGGCACAATTTCTAAAACTTAACTAGTAAAAGATCTTATTTTATTTTTAATTTCCTCATCATATATTATGTTTATTGAAATCATAATAATTAGTATGTATACTGTCCTCCCATATAACAAACTTCATCCATTATATATTTTTACCTTTTGTAATAAACTCCACCACTCAAAAATTGAAATACTATTTCGTTTCTATATCAAAAAATTACACCTTAATTTCAAAATAGGAGGGATTATCAAATTAAACAAGTATAGTAACCATATTGTACAAATTAAACCTTACTGTAATGATTTACTATTGCTAATTTTGTTATTAAATTACAACTAAAATACTCCATAATTTCAGGAGCGTGATGAATGTGCCTGCTGATGAAGGTCAACTTTTGTCAATGATATTGAAAGTAATGAACGCCAAAAAAACCATAGAAGTTGGAGTTTTCACTGGCTATTCTCTTTTGGCTACTGCTCTTGCTCTTCCTAATGATGCCAAAGTAAGTTTTGATCTGAGTTAAATACCAAAATTGTCCTTAATTTTTTACTCTTTTCGGTCAAAAAAAGAGTTAATAACTCAATTAATTAGAAACGACAATATTTGCACAGCGCACATGTTAAGTCACTCTGCCACATGTGCGATATCAGCGAAAATTGCAATTTATGGTGAAATATGAAGACAAATTCTCTTGTGAGATGGGTTATTTAGTGAGATGGGTCGACCCATCACTAAAGTATGTTTATTGTATGCATAAAGTATGTTTAAACGTTGTTAAAGTATGTTTTCTAAAGTAGGCTGGATTATGTATTAAAGTATGAATTTAGTGTATTATAATATGATTTATTATTAACATACTTTAATTATACAATAAGCATATTATATTGATGGGCTGACCCGTCTCACAAATAACCCGTCTCACAAGAGAGTTACTCAAATATATGAATTTAATTGATACAATTTAAAAAGTTGAGGAACTAAACTGAATTTTTTCAAAACATTTTTAGAATTGTTTCGAATAAGGATAGCCCAGACGCGCTGCTAGATGTGCCAGGGCCCCACCTCAACGAAGCCTCGATTTTTTTTAGTCATATATATATATATATATATATATATATATATATATATATATATATATATATATATATATATATATATATATTTAATTGTCTATATATTATAAAGTTAATTTACACAAAAAGATATTGAGTAGCTGAACTGGCTTCAAACTTTTTTGCTTCCACCTCCCACACAGGTTTGAATCTTGCAAGATAAAATTTTCTTTTCTTTTCTTTTCTTATATATCTTTATTTTCTTTCTCTACAATATTTGGTGAGCAGAACTTTTGGCAACATCAATATATTTTAATTTTATCATAATACTTTTTACTCTGTATTTTTCTATCCAAATTTGTTTTATGATTCAATTGAATTAATTTTATTTTTATAAATTATTCTTAATTGTTAATTGATAATTTGAAATGCCTCCTCATCGAAAATCAATATATTTTAATTTTACCATAATACTTTTTACTCTGTATTTTTCTATCCAAATTTGTTTTATGATTCAATTGAATTGATTTTATTTTTATAAATTATTCTTAATAGTTAATTGATAATTTGAGATGCCTCCTCATCGAAAATACCCATCTGGATATGAAAAACGTAAAAAAAAATAAGAAAGAAGAGGAATTTATTGAAACTCAAAGAGGAGCGGTAGATAAGTTTTTTGTTATTAAAGAACAAAAAAGTTCATCACTTAAAAATTCAGAAGAAGGGTAAATTAATGCAGACAGGTTGCAAGAAAATTTTTATAATAAATACTATTGAAACTTTTTTTATTTGATTAATTATATCACGTATATATATATGACGTCTTTTATTATTTTATGCTTAGTTAATATGTTTAATGGTACATTTGTATTTATATTACTATTTTATTATTACTTTTATACGTTGGTAAAAATAAAAGGCCTAAAAATTATTATATACTGGGCCTCTCAAATTACAGGATCGGCCCTGAGGATAGATTTTATGTGAAATCATCCTACAATCCTGCTCCATTGGACGGATTACCCGTTCATCCAATTAATCCATATAACATCGCGTGAATTACAGATTTAAAAGAGGAGAATTGCCGCATTGCCGCAGCATGTGTTTGGCTTAACAATTATAATATCATTTTTTTTCTTTTTTCTTCTTAATAAAATTTAAATTGATTATTTTATTAATAATTAAAATATTATGTATTTTTATTTTATTTTTTAATATAAAAATATCATCAATTTTTTATAATAAGATATAGGAGTATATAATTTTTTTTATAGTAAATATTATCACATTTTATTCATTTTATGAGTTATTCATGAAATTATTTATTAGAATGGTTGTTATTTTTTATTTTTCAAATATCACTTTTATTAAAAAATTTATTACTACCTCCGGCCACTTACAAGGTATCAATTTCACTATTCCTTGCGTCCGCTTCAAATGTATCAATTTTCTCTATTTAGTAAAGAAAGTACACAATATGACCCACCACTTCCCTCTAATACAACTACCCACTTTACCTATAATAATAATACTCCTTAATCCACGTGCAAAAAACAAATAAAGACCTTAGAATTGTCCACGTGCAAACAGCAAATGATTACCTTGTAAGTGGCCGGAGGGAGTACTATTTAACGAATTTGTTTATAATATAATTTTATTGGATGGTTATCAAATTTTATTAATCATATGTCACTTTTTATTAAAAATAATATCAATTTTTATATATCTTATTCATTATTTATGAAATATTTCAATTGATTAGTTATCACTTTCCATTGATTAATTATCACTTTTTATTGAAATTATTATCACTTTTTTTATATTCTATTAATTAATAATGAAATAGTTTAATTAGATTGTCTTCTCATTGATTAATTATTACTTTTTATTAAAAATGTTATCACTTTTTATATTCTATTAATTATTAATGAAATCGTCTAACTGAATTGTTATCACTTTTTATTGTTCACTTATCACTTTTTATTAAAAATTTTATCACTTTTTATTAAACTATTAGAACTTTTTATGGAGTACTTTCTATTATTTATTATTAATGAAAATAGTTATATTAAACGATTATCACTTTTCTTTAATCAGATATCACTTTTTATTAAAAATATTATCACTTTATATATTCTATTATTAATTATCAATTAAATAGTTTTATTGGATTATCACTTTTCTTTGATCAGCATCACTTTTTAATAAAAATACTATTACTTTTTTATAATGTTTTGATTATTTTTAAATAAATTTACAATATTCAAATTAATATAAATAAATTAAATTCGTAACAAAATTTAAATTAAAAAATAAAAAGAAAAAATTCAATTGTATTAAAAAATTAAATGAATAAAAAAATTTTAATTAAGAAAAATTAAGGAGAAAACTTATTTTAATTAAAAAGAAAAATATATTGGCTTGGTTAAGTCTTGAGCGTGAGAATTTAATAATGAGATTTAACCTTTTTTACCGTTATGCCATCAGACAATTACGTTTAGCATTTAAGAAACACCGCATAAAAATTCTGATAATCTATACGGGTGAACGCAGGATTTCGCATAAGTCTTTGCATTCGAATAAAGTAAAATTCGTGAAACTATTTTAACTGTTGACTCCTGTTTCTTTATATTTATGGATTATATGCACCATATATACATCAGAGAGTAATATTATTATTTTTCTAATCATAGCTACGGTAGTTTTCCCTCTAAAAAAAAAAAAAAAAAGAGATTCCGTTTAAGACCAACTAAATTACGTTATTTTAGAGCGTTACTGTCTTTGTTTAATTAAAAGGATCAAAGCATTTCCTAGATCTAGATCCGTACGTGAAAGTTGACTCATTAATTACAATGTCATAATTAATATCTAATTCAATGTTAAATTTTTTTAGTTGAATCATCCATTGAACTTCTAACGGTTGATTTATCGGTTTATTCTCTGATTCGATTATAATAATATTGTGTTAAGTTTTATATATTGACATTTAATTTAAATGTTTAAATAATTATATTAATTCAAGTAATTTGATTTATTAACTTAGTACTACGAATTTTGATTCATATTTCACGTAATTACGCTCTTATTGACTTAGGCAATTTCAGGATTAGAGTTTGAAATTTGAATAAGTAAATATCAAAGTATTATTCCTTCGACCCATTAATATTGACTCATTAATATTATGTCATTATAAGATAAATGGGTTAATGTTTTCATTTTACAAGATGAATGGAGTATTAAAATGGCTAAAATTTACATATTTCTAGGAATATTGTGTTTCCAAATTGTTTAATTTTAAAAAGTTGTACATTTAGTATTAGATATTATAATACAATTTAATATAACAAATTATATCCTTGATTTTCTTAAAAAAAATAATAAGTTTTTCAATTAAATATTTATATTATTCATATTTCAACCAACATTATAAATAAAAAAATATTATACTTTTATTAATGAGTGAGGCTTGCATGCACCCGGGCGCACGGAACACATTCCGTGCGCCTTTAGAAATTTTGTATTATGGGTAAGGGTACATTAATTTGGTCTAAAGGGTATACACTTTAATTACTAAAAGGTACACAATTTTGTTCTAAAGGGTATACAATTTTCATTAATATTTTTTTTTCTTTAGAAAATAAAGGGTACACATTTTTATACTAAAGGGTATACAATTTAACACAAAATTCTAAAGGCGCACGGAGTGTTGTTCGTGCGCCTAAATTTTTCTTTAGAAAATAAAGGGTACACATCTGTATACTAAAAGGTATACAATTTAGCACAAATTTCTAAAGGCGCACGGAAAGTGTTCCGTGCGCCCGGGTGCACAGGAGCTTTTGCCTTTATTAATTAAGTATATATAT
This sequence comes from Pogostemon cablin, assembly GCA_023678885.1. NCBI lineage: Eukaryota > Viridiplantae > Streptophyta > Magnoliopsida > Lamiales > Lamiaceae > Pogostemon > Pogostemon cablin. Next base: position 14,785,381 of record CM042953.1, on the reverse strand, counting down.
TTTAGAACAAAATATTATACCTTTATACATACTGTGCATCTAGAAACACATAAAACCAACCCATTTAATATTCCATCAATATAATTAAAAGTATTTAACTAAAATTTAAGTGTTCCAAATAACTAAATAGTTAAAATAAAAAAATAATTTGAAATGCATAATTTTTTATTAAAATAAAATTAAATAATAAAATTTTCAATTTAAAAATTTCCCGACTTCAACGTTTCTCCAAATATACTTTCAGATATTAAATGAATGTTATTGTAAATAGTTTAGTAGTCTGAAATTAAAGAGAAAGAAATAAAATTCTAGGAGCTGCACTTCGATCTTTTATATATTTTAAAATTTATGAGATGCTTAAATAAAAATAAATACGATTATTAAAAGATTAATTAAATTATTTTAATGTAAATACATCTTTACTCTCAATTAATTGTAGTGTTTTTATATTTAAATATTATAAATAATGAAATATGATCAAGTAAATATATTTATTAGTAATTATGTTAGTGTGAATCACAAGAGAGACGAATAAATATTTTATAATCCCAAGTCATAACACTTTTTAGTAAGATGTGCTTCTATCATCATTAATTAAAAGTAAAATATTAATTTTTAATAGTATATTCAATGTGAGGTTAATTTTGTCATTACATACTACTAAATTTTTTTTATCCAATTAGATTCTATCCATTTATCACCTCCATAATGAAATAATAATTTAACATGTATGATGCATGCATGATCTTTCCTAAGTTAGTAATGTTGATCCTAAAAATATTGTCTTAATTATATTATCTAGGTAATAGCAATTGATCCAGACGTAGAAGCATACAAAACCGGACAGCCATTTATTGAGAAGGCAGGTGTGGCACATAAGATCCGATTCATTCAGTCAGATGCCACCTCAGCCATGAAAAGCTCTCCTTGATAATGTATCACTACTTTTCCTTTTCAAGTTTTCAAACATTAATCCAATTATTATGGTCGTTAATGCCACAAGGTATATATAGCTCAAATGGTAGAGGAAAGGTGAAAATGCCTTCTAACTGAACCTACAGTTATAGGGTGGGGGTTTGAATCCTGCATTTGACATGGATTAGAGGTGTGGGGCCATAATGGTGGGTACATCATTTATGTTGGTTAATCCTTTAATAGAAAATCTAATGACAATTAATGCTTTTGGATGAAATTGTACAGGGAGAAGAAGGCACATTTGATTTTGCATTTGTGGATGCTTACAAGGAGAACTACATTTTGTATCATGAGGAGCTTCTGAAGCTAGTTAGGGTGGGAGGAATCATCGCCTACAACAACACCCTGTGGTCCAGCATGGTGGCGCTAGTCGAGGAGGATCTGAGCCAGGAGTGGAAGGACAAGATCGGGGATAGTCGCATATTCTTGAGGAATTTAAACCCATTCTTGGCTAAAGACTCTCGTGTTGAGCTCGCACATCTTTCCGTCGGAGATGGACTCGCATTATGCCGACGTCTAAAATAATAGTGTAAGCAATTAAAATTCACCGTCCAATCAGATGGCGACACGTGGATTTTATTGATTAAATAAAATTTTTAATTTATTATACTTTATTTTGGGGATTTAATAAATTAATTCCTAAAATATATTAATAAATAATTGATAATTAATTTAAAACTCAATAAATTAAAAGGGGATTTAAATTAAGTAAAGTTTGACTTACAAGTCAAATAAAGCCTGGAAGGTTCCAGAATCAGGTCAAATTAAGCAATGACCAATCAAAATGTGTTATATATGAAAAAGCCCAAGCCCGCAGAATCAGATCAAATCTACCATTGACCAATCAGATTGCGATTTATTTATGGGGCATCCTCATCCCTCACCTATATAAGGAGTCCTCCTCCATTTATTCTAGACACACCCAGACACCTGAAGAAATCCGAAGAACAAGAGCAACAGCCTCCATTCAAGATCTTCAAGTCAAGAACAACCTCTGATCCGAGGTTAAGGAGCCAAGCCCCTCCGATCCGGCGTTCATCCAGCCAACTGCCTCCGATTCGAGATTAAGGTGCCAAGCCCCTCCGATCCGGCGTTCATCCAGCCAATCGCCTCCGATCCGAGATTAAGGTGCTAAGCCCCATCCGATCCGGCGTTCATCCAGCCAACCGCCTCTAATCCGAGATTAAGGTGTCAAGCCCCTCCGATCTGGCGTTCCTCCAATCAACGACTTTCTCCACAGAAAGCTCTCCAGTCAACGTTCAATCCGAACAAAGGCTCGGCACCTCCGGATCAACGTCAAGACTACACATCCGAGCACGGACAAGCTTCATCTAAAGATCCAACTCAACATACACGCTGTCAATACAGTCAGCATACATACTCCAGTCAAAGTCAACACACGAGTCAAAAATCAAGGTTAAATTGGTTCAAGAGAAGAATCAGGGGATTGATTTGAGATTTGTAACCCGCTTACATACTCTTTAAATTAAATCCTTTTGAATTATTTTTGTAATTCAATTTTGAAACTTGGGAGGTTGGTAGTCAGTTGACATCCTCAAGTTGTCAATTCTCATTATATATGGCTTTTTGTATGTGGCAGAAAAATTGGAGCTTACTTCAAACTTGTCTTTTATCGTCTCTATGACGATGTTCTTTAATTGATTGATATGAAGTATTCCGTCAGCTGAAACTTCCACTTTTTCCTCAACTTGCTTCTTTTCAGGTAAATGATTTTTCGTCGAGTCTTCCTCGTCGTGCTCATCCTCAACTAGTTTCTTATTTGAATGGCTTGTCTCAACATTATTCATTTTCTTCATAAGTACGGAGATCTTTATGTCTTGAGCTTCTATGTATTTGTTAAGTCCTTCAATGGCTCTCATCATACTTGTGAGTTGATCCTCAATGGTCATAGCACTTGTCGTCATCACTGCAGCTTCAGCTAAGGCAGGTGGTGTCAACACAATCAGCATACATACTCAAGTCAAAGTCAACAAGTCAAAGTCAAGCCAATCTAAATTGGTTCGAGAGAAGAATCAGATGATTGATTGAGATTGTAACTCGTTTACATTTCTTATAAATTAAATCCATCTAAAATTATCTTTGTACCCAATTTATATTATTTTATTATAAATACAAAAATTTGTTGTTACAAATTTTGGCACGCCCAGTGGGACAATCTCTACCTCTCATCTCTTCTCTCTGCAAGCTCGAAAGTACAAAATGACTCCTGTCAAGATTACTGTGGGAAGGACTGCTGCTTCTAAGCTCTCAGAGTCATTGAATGAATATGTTGCTGTTGTTACGAGGAGCATGTCAGAAAAAGCTCGGTCGGAAGCCTCATCTGAATCCAACCCCTCGGTTGAGAAGGCTTCGAGAAAACAACTACCTCTTAAAGAGGATAGTGATGAAGATTCTGCATCTTCAAGCTCTTCATCTAGCTCAATCGCTGCTCCATTAATGATGGCTGGCGCTTCAACTATTGAGAAACAGTTAGCAAGTATGATGAAAGCTATCGAAGGGCTCACAAAACACATAGAAGCTCAAGATTCAAAGATCTCCAAACTGATGGAAGGAAGAGACATCGTGGAGACTAGTTGTGCAAACGGAAAATGAGTCATGGACGATAGTAAAGTGGAAGAGATCACAAGGCGCCAGACTATTGAAAGGAGCAAACTCAAGGAACATTGCCACTTTCAGCTGATGGAATGCTCCAAGTCGATCAATTGAAGGATATTATACTTGGAACAATAAAAGAAAGATTTGAAGAGAATTCCAATCCCACTGTCACTTATGTCAAACCATTCACGAAAAGAGTGGACAACTTGAATTTGCCAGCTGGCTACCAACCTCCCAAGTTCCAACAATTTGATGGCAAGGGAAACCCGAGGCAGCACATAGCACACTTCATTGAGACTTGCCATGACGCTGGTACTTATGGAGACCATATGGTGAGGCAGTTCGTTCGCTCTCTCAAAGGAAATGCCTTTGATTGGTATATCGACTTGCAAGCTGAATCCATTGATAGTTGGGCACAAATGGAGCATGAGTTCCTTAACCGTTTCTATAGCACAAGGAGAGCCGTTAGCATGACTGAGCTAACTAATACTCGTCAATTAAAGGAAGAGCCTGTGATTGATTATATCAATCGATGGAGGAATTTGAGTTTAAACTGTAAGGACCGATTATCTGAAGAGTCCGCTACTGAGATGTATATCCAAGGGATGGAATGAAATCTCCTTTATATACTCAAAAGAATTCAGCCTAAGACTTTCAAAGAGTTGGCTACTAGGGCCTATGATATGGAATTAAGCATGGCTGCTAGTGGAATCAAACATTCACCAATGTTGGACTCTTACAAGTCCAAAGATAAACAAGATTTCAAAAAAGGAGGCAAGCCCTATACTAGAAATTCCAACAAAGAGTCAATGGCCACAAATACTATGATGGTAAAAATTTGAAAGAACGTAGATGACAAGAAAGATAAAGGGAAACAAGCTGCCTAAGAATGGGGGCAAAGAAGATTAACTCTGAAAGAGATGCAAGAAAAAGAGTATCAATTTCTGAATTCTGATATTTTTGGCATATTTAATGATTTGATAAAGAATAAACTCCTTGACCTCCCTGAGATGAAACGTCCAGAAGAAGCCGGCTGAACAAATGACCCAAAATACTGCAAGTATCATAGGTTGGTGGGTTATCCTATTCAGGATTGTTTCGTCCTCAAAGAAAAGATCATGCAGCTGACCAAGGAAGGAAAAATCGTGTTAGAGGATGAGGCAACCACAAACTTCACTTCTGTAAAAGAAAGTCATGAAAGCTCGTGTCACATTGTGAATGAGGAGGAAACGAAAGTGAACATTCTAAAACCAAGAATAAAGCTTACTCCATGAAGGTGACCTTCACTGATGAAGATATGTTGTTGGGTTCGCAATCTCATAATCGACCACTATTTATGACCAGCTATACACAAGGGGTGCGAGTAAATCGTATACTTATTGATGGAGGCTCGGCAGTGAACATTCTGTCTTTAAGGATGTTGAAGAAGTTAGAAATAGTCGTGGATGAGCTAAATCATAGCCGATTGATGATTCAAGGGTTCAACCATGAAGGACAAAGAACTCTCGGCACAATAGTTCTTGATTTGCTTATTGATGAGATGTGTAGGCACTTGAATTTTATTGCCTATTAAAGGAAAATATGTGACATATTAATACAATAATTATCAATTATTTATTTATTTATTATGAAATTTAAATAAATAATTTTCTAAAATAAATGAGTAAATAATTGATAAATTAGGCCAAATCCAGTCAAATATATCTGACTTAAATCCTAAGCAAGTGAAAGGCCCAAGCCCGCAGAATAAGGTCAAATCAGCTATGGACCAATCAGACTGCGAGTTATTTATGGGGCATCCTCACCCTCCACCTATATAAGGAGTCCACCTCCATTCATTCCAAACACACTAAAACATCTGAAGACACAGATGCTTCTGAAGAGATCAAGAATACGAGCAGTGCTCCCTTGAGATCTTCAAGTATCTTCGAGTCAAGAACCACCTCCGATTAGAGATCAAGCTGACAAGCCCTCCGATCTGACGTTCTTCCAGTCATCTGCCTACGATCAGAGATCAAGCTGCCAAGCCCTCCGATCCAGCGTTCCTCCAGCCAGTCGCCTTCGATCAGAGATCAAGCTGCCAATCCCTCCGATCCGGCATTCTTCCAACTGACTGCTTTTGATCAGAGATCATGCTGCAAAGCCCTCCGATTCGGCATTCTCTCCAGTCAACATTCTATCTGAATAAAGGCTCGATGCCTTCGGATCAACGTCAAGACTACACATTTGAGCTCGGACAAGCTTCATCCGAAGATCCTGCTCAGCACACAGTGCCGTCAACACATTCAGCGCCATCAACACACATTCCAATCAACAAGTCAAGCCAATCCAAATTGGTTCGAGAGAAAAATCAGAGGATTGATTGGAGATTGTAACCTACTTATCGTCATGAGTGAAAAATTGTCCACACAATACTCATCGTCATGAGTGAAAAATGTCCACACAATACTTCCTGACACGAGTATAAACTGTCTACAAGTTCAAACACAAGACTCATTGACACGAGTATAAATTGTCAGCAAATTCAAGTTCAACGCTCCATGACGCACGAGCCTAAACTGCATGTTACTCCTGGCCCGCATGAGTATAAAATTGTACGGCACCCCCATGTAAAATCAAATCATATCTCTTTGAACTATGTTATGACTTGATTATCTTCAAAGAGGTACTTAGGCAGCTTAGTACTCTGCTAAGTTCAGTCATAATTCAGGCTATGCGTATCAAATTGGTGAAGCAGGCAATAAAATTCAATCATGATGATCAAGAATAGAGTATCGCAATTTGTTCATTTCAACACAAAGACGTCCATTAACAAAATGCGAGGGGGCATTTGTAGACACTTGAATTTTATTGCCTATTAAAGAAAAATATGTGACAAATTAATACAATAATTATCAATTATTTATTTATTTATTATGAAATTTAAATAAATAATTTCCTAAAATAAATGAGTAAATAATTGATAAATTAGGCCAAATTCAGTTAAATATATCTGACTTAAAGCCTAAGCAAGTGAAAGGCCCAAGCCCGCAGAATAAGGTCAAATCAACCATAGACCAATCACACTGCGAGTTATTTATGGGGTATCCTCACCCTCCACCTATATAAGGAGTCCACCTCCATTCATTCCAAACACACTAAAACATTTGAAGACACAAATGCTTCTAAAGAGATCAAGAATACGAGCAGTGCTCCCTTGAGATCTTCAAGCATCTTCAAGTATAGAATCGCCTCCGATCAGAGATCAAGCTGCCAAGCCTTCCGATCCGTTGTTCTTCCAGTCATCTGCCTACGATCAGAGATCCAGCTGCTAAGCCCTCCGATCCGGTGTTCTTCCAGCCAATCGCCTCCAATCAGAGATCAAGCTGCCAAGCCCTCCGATCCGATGTTCTTCCAGCCAACTGCCTCCGATCAGAGATAAAGCTGTCAAGCCCTCCGATCCGGTGTTCCTTCAGCCAGTCGCCTCCGATCAGAGATCAAGCTGCCAAGCACTCCAATCTGGCATTCTTCAAGCTGACTTCTTCCGATCAGAGATCAAGCTACAAAGCCCTCTGATATGGCATTCTCTCCAATCAACGTTCAATCCGAATAAAGGCTCGATGCCTCTGGATCAACGTCAAGACTACACATTTGAGCTCGGACAAGCTTCATCCGAAGATCCAGCTCAGCACACAGCACCGTCAACACATTCAGCGCTGTCAACACAAATTCCAGTCAACAAGTCAAGCCAATCCAAATTGGTTCGAGAGAAGAATTAGAGGATTGATTGGAGAGTGTAACCTGCTTACATACACTTTCAAATTAAATCCTTTTAAATTGTTTTTGTAATTCACTTTTGTGTTTATTCATTCATAAATACAAATTTATTGTTACAAATTTTGGCACGCCCAATGGGACAGTCTCTATCTCTCTATAAGCTCGAAGATACAAAGCATGACTCCTCTCAGGATTGCAATAAGAAGACCTTCTACCTTGAAGCATTTAGAGCTGCAAACTGAAGAGATTCAAAAGATAACTCCACTCAAAATTGCGATACGAAGACCTGCTGTATCAAAGCCTCCAGAGTTGCAAACTGGAAAAGTTGGAGTCGGTACAAGAAGTATTCTCAAAGGCACCATAGAGGCAAACCATATGGTGGGAATTACTCTCAATAAGCCATTGCAGGGTCATAAAGATGGTGATGATGACTCTGATTGCTCAACTCCTTGCTCCATGCCAAACTCACCACCTGTCTCAACTGAAGCTGCAGTGATGACGACAAATGCTATAACCATTGAGGATCAACTCGCAAGTATGATGAGAGCCATTGAAGAACTCAACCAACATATGGAAGCTCAAGATTTAAAGATCTCTCAACTTATGAAGAAAATGGATAATGCTGAGACAAGTCATGCAAATAAGAAACAAGTTGAGGATGAACAGGAGGAGGACTCTACAAAACATCATCCATCTGAAGAAAAGCTAGCTGAGGATAAGATACAACTCTCAACAGATGGAACGCTTCCTATCAATAAACTAAAGAACATCATCATAGTGACAATAAAAGATAAGTTTGAAGGGAACTCCAAATCCTTTTCAACCTACGCCAAGCCATATATAAAGAGGATTGACAACTTGAGGATGCCAACTGACTATCAACTTCCCAAATATCAACAATTCGACGGCATGGACAACCCAAGACAATATGTGGCGCACTTCGTCGAGACATGCAATGATGCTGGTACCTACGAAGATCATATGGTGAGATAATTCGTCCGATCTCTAAAAGAAAATGCCTTTGATTGGTACATCGACTTGAAAGCCAACTCTATTGATAGTTGGGCACAAATGGAAAAAGAATTCCTCAACCGCTTCTATAGCACACGAAGAACTATAAGCATGATGGAACTAACAAATACTTGTCAAAGAGATGAAGAATATGTCATTGACAACATCAACCGGTGGAGGAGCCTAAGCCTTAATTGCAAAGAAAAGCTGTCAGAAACTTCAGCTATTGAAATATGCATTCAAGTGATGCAATGGAATCTTCACTACATACTCCAAGGAATTCGGCCTAAAACTTTTGAGGAGCTGGCTACAAGAGCTCATGACATGGTGCTGAGTATGGCATCAAGTGACTTCGAATGGCCTTCAATTAACGACTCTTATGAGTTTGAAGATATGTCTTCCGAAGAGCCTCTAGAGGAGGAGTCGCAGTCAAAGACACCAGTGTCTATAAAGATTCAAAGAAATAAAGTCAGAGCAACAGAAAACAGTGCACCCCATGACTGGGGACAATAAACTATCTCAAAACCCCACAAGTTAATACTCCTCGATATGAGCGAAAACTGTCACATAACGCTCCTTGATATGAGCTAAAACTATCTAAAGTCTCTTATGTCAAAGCTCCTTGACATGAGCGAAAACTGTCTACATTATGCTCCTTGTTACGAGCTTAAAGAGCTAAAACTGTCTACATTACGCTCCTTGATATGAGCATAAACTATCTAAAAAGCCTCAAGTCATGATCCGTGATACGAGCCTAAACTATCTAACACAGGTTAAATTTAAGGCTCCTCGATACGAGCAAAAACTATCCACACTATACTCTTTGATATGAGTATAAACTGTTTACACATTAAATCAAATCTCCTTGGGAAGAGAATAAACTCTCTACACATAATGCTCCTCGACACGAGAGAAAACTGCCCACACAAGAGTCATCGTCATGAGTGAAAAATATCCACACAATACTCCCTAACACGAGTATAAACTGTCTACAAGTTCAAACACAAGACTCATTGACACGAGTATAAATTGTCAGCAAATTCAAATTCAACGCTCCATGACTCACAAGCAAACTGCATGTTACTCCTGGTCCGCATGAGTATAAAATATATACGGCACCCCCATGCAAAATCAAATCATGTCTCTTTGAACTACGTTATGACTTGATTATCTTCAAAGAGGTAGGTAGGCAACTTAGTACTCTGCCAAGTTCAGTCACAATTCAGGCTATGTGTATCAAGTTGGTGAAGTAGGCAATAAAATTCAATCATGATGATCAAGAATAGAGTATTGCAATTTGTTCATTTCAACACAAAGGCGTCCGTGAATAAAATGCGAGGGGCCATTTATAGGCACTTGAATTTTATTGCCTATTGAAGGAAAATATGTGACAAATTAATACAATAATTATCAATTATTTATTTATTTATTATGAAATTTAAATAAATAATTTCCTAAAATAAATGAGTAAATAATTGATAAATTAGGCCAAATCTAGTCAAATATATCTGACTTAAAGCCTAAGCAAGTGAAAGGCCCAAGCCCGCAGAATAAGATCAAATCAGCCATGGACCAATCAAACTGTGAGTTATTTATGGGGCATCCTCACCTTCCACCTAAATAAGGAGTCCACCTCCATTCATTCCAAACACACTAAACATCTGAAGACACAGATGCTTCTGAAGAGATTAAAAATACGAGCAGTGCTCCCTTGAGATCTTCAAGCATCTTCAAGTCAAGAACCGCCTCCGATCAGAGATCAAGCTGCCAAGCCCTCCGATCCGTTGTTCTTCCAGTCATCTGCCTACGATCAGAGATCAAGCTGCCAAGCCCTCCGATCCGGCATTCTTCTAGCCAATCACCTCCGATCAGAGATCAAGCTGCCAAGCCCTCCGATCTGACGTTCTTCCAGCCAACCACCTCCGATCAGAGATCAAGCTGCCAAGCCCTCTGATCCGGCGTTCCTCCAGCCAGTCGCCTCCGATCAGAGATCAAGCTGCCAAGCCCTCCGATCCGACATTCTTCTAGCTGACTGCTTTCGATTAGAGATCAAGCTGCAAAGCCCTCCGATCCGGCATTCTCTCCAGTCAACGTTCAATCCGAATAAAGGCTCGATGCCTCCAGATCAACATCAAGACTACACATTTGAGCTCGGACAAGCTTCATCCAAAGATCCGGATCAGCACACAGCGCCGTCAACACATTTAGTGCCGTCAACACACATTCCAGTCAACAAGTCAAGCTAATCCAAATTGGTTCGAGAGAAGAATTAGAGGATTTATTGGAGATTGTAACCTGCTTATGTACTCTTTCAAATTAAATCCTTTCGAATTGTTTTTGTAATTCACTTTTGTATTTATTCATCCATAAATACAAATTTGTTGTTATAAATTTTGGCACGCCCAGTGGGACAGTCTCTATCTCTCATCTCTTCTCTCTACAAGCTCGAAGATACAAAGCATGACTCCTCTCAGGATTGCAATAAGAAGACCTTCTACCTTGAAGCATTTAGAGCTGCAAACTCAAGAGATTCAAAAGATAACTCCACTCAAGATTGCGATACGAAGGCCTGCTGCATCAAAGCCTCCAGAGTTGCAAATTGGAAAAGTTGGAGTCGGTACAAGAAGTATTCTCAAAGGCTCCATAGAGGCAAACCATATGGTGGGAATTACTCTCAATAAGCCATTGTAGGGCGATAAAGATGGTGGTGATGACTCTGATTGCTCAACTCCTCGCTCCACGCCAAACTCACCACCTGTCTCAACTGAAGCTGCAGTGATGACGACAAATGCTATAACCATTGAGGATAAACTCGCAAGTATAATGAGAGCCATTGAAGGACTCAACCAACATATGGAAGCTCAAGATTTAAAGATCTCTCAACTTATGAAGAAAATGGATAATGCTGAGACAAGTCATGCAAATAAGAAACTAGTCGAGGATGAACACGAGGAGGAGGACTCTGCAAAACATCATCCATCTGAAGAAAAGCTAGCTGAGGATAAGATACAAGTTTCAACTGACGGAATGCTTCCTATCAATCAACTAAAGTAACATCGTCATAGAGACAATAAAAGATAAGTTTGAAGGGAACTCCAAATCTTTTTCAACCTACGCTAAGCCATATACAAAGAGGATTGACAACTTGAGGATGCCAACTGACTATCAACCTTCCAAATATCAACAATTCGACGATAGGGGCAACCCAAGACAACATGTGGCGTACTTCGTCGAGACATGCAATGATGCTGGTACCTACGAAGATCATATGGTAAGACAATTCATCCGATCTCTAAAAGAAAATGCCTTTGATTGGTACGTCGACTTGAAAGCCAACTCTATTGACAGTTGGGGGCAAATGGAAAAAGAATTCCTCAATCGCTTCTATAGCACACGAAGAACTGTAAGCATGATGGAACTAACAAATACTTGTCAAAGAGATGAAGAATATGTCATTGACTACATCAATCGGTGGAGGAGCCTAAGCCTCAATTGCAAAGAAAAGTTGTCAGAAACTTCATCTATTGAAATGTGCATTCAAGGAATGCAATAGAATCTTCACTACATACTCCAAGGAATTCGGCCTAAAACTTTTGAGGAGCTGGCTACAAGAGCTCATGACATGGTGCTGAGTATGGCATCAAGTGACTTCGAATGGCCTTCAATTAACGACTCTTATGAGTTTGAAGATATGTCTTCCGATGAGCCTCTAGAGGAGGAGTCACAGTCAAAGACACCAGTGTCTATAAAGATTCAAAGAAATAAAGTCAGAGCAACAGAAAACAGTGCACCCCATGACTGGGGACAATAAACTATCTCAAAATCCCACAAGTTAATACTCCTCGATATGAGCGAAAACTGTCACATAATGCTCCTTGATATGAGCTAAAACTATCTAAAGTCTCTTATGTCAAAGCTCCTTGACATGAGTGAAAACTGTCTACATTATGCTCCTTGATACGAGCTTAAACTATCTAAAATTTCTCAAGTCAAAGCTTCTTGACACGAGCTAAAACTGTCTACATTACGCTCCTTGATATGAGCTTAAACTATCTAAAAAGCCTCAAGTCATGATCCGTGATACGAGCCTAAACTATCTAACACAGGTTAAATTTAAGGCTCCTCGATACGAGCAAAAACTATCCACACTATACTCTTTGATATGAGTATAAACTGTTTACACATTAAATCAAATCTCCTTGGGAAGAGAATAAACTCTCTACACATAATGCTCCTCGACACGAGAGAAAACTGTCCACACAAGAGTCATCGTCATGAGTGAAAAATATCCACACAATACTCCCTAACACGAGTATAAACTGTCTACAAGTTCAAACACAAGACTCATTGACACGAGTATAAATTGTCAGCAAATTCAAGTTCAACGCTCCATGACTCACGAGCAAACTGCATGTTACTCCTGGCCCGCATGTGTATAAAGTATATACGGCACCCCCATGCAAAATCAAATCATGTCTCTTTGAACTACGTTATGACTTGATTATCTTCAAAGAGGTACGTAGGCAACTTAGTACTCTGCCAAGTTCAGTCATAATTCAGGCTATGCGTATCAAGTTGGTGAAGTAGGCAATAAAATTCAATCATGATGATCAAGAATAGAGTATTGCAATTTGTTCATTTCAACACAAAGGCGTCCGTGAACAAAATGCGAGGGGGCATTTATAGGCACTTGAATTTTATTGCCTATTGAAGGAAAATATGTGACAAATTAATACAATAATTATCAATTATTTATTTATTTATTATGAAATTTAAATAAATAATTTCCTAAAATAAATGAGTAAATAATTGATAAATTAGGCCAAATCTAGTCAAATATATCTGACTTAAAGCCTAAGCAAGTGAAAGGCCCAAGCCCGCAGAATAAGATCAAATCAGCCATGGACCAATCAAACTGTGAGTTATTTATGGGGCATCCTCACCTTCTACCTAAATAAGGAGTCCACCTCCATTCATTCCAAACACACTAAACATCTGAAGACACAGATGCTTCTGAAGAGATCAAAAATACGAGCAGTGCTCCCTTGAGATCTTCAAGCATCTTCAAGTCAAGAACCGCCTCCGATCAGAGATCAAGCTGCCAAGCCCTCCGATCCGTTGTTCTTCCAGTCATCTGCCTACGATCAGAGATCAAGCTGCCAAGCCCTCCGATCCGGCGTTCTTCCAGCTAATCACCTCCGATCAGAGATCAAGCTGCCAAGCCCTCCGATCTGACGTTCTTCCAGCCAACCACCTCCGATCAGAGATCAAGTTGCCAAGCCCTCTGATCCGGCGTTCCTCCAGCCAGTCGCCTCCGATCAGAGATCAAGCTGCCAAGCCCTCCGATCCAACATTCTTCCAGCTGACTGCTTCCGATTAGAGATCAAGCTGCAAAGCCCTCCGATCCGGCATTCTCTCCAGTCAACGTTCAATCCGAATAAAGGCTCGATGCCTCCAGATCAATATCAAGACTACACATTTGAGCTCGGACAAGCTTCATCCAAAGATCCGGCTCAGCACACAGCGCCATCAACACATTCAGTGCCGTCAACACACATTCCAGTCAACAAGTCAAGCCAATCCAAATTGGTTCGAGAGAAGAATTAGAGGATTTATTGGAGATTGTAACCTGCTTATATACTCTTTCAAATTAAATCCTTTCGAATTGTTTTTGTAATTCACTTTTGTATTTATTCATCCATAAATACAAATTTGTTGTTATAAATTTTGGTACGCCCAGTGGGACAGTCTCTATCTCTCATCTTTTCTCTCTACAAGCTCGAAGATACAAAGCATGACTCCTCTCAGGATTGCAATAAGAAGACCTTCTACCTTGAAGCATTTAGAGCTGCAAACTCAAGAGATTCAAAAGATAACTCCACTCAAGATTGCGATACGAAGGCCTGCTGCATCAAAGCCTCCAGAGTTGCAAACTGGAAAAGTTGGAGTCGGTACAAGAAGTATTCTCAAAGGCTCCATAGAGGCAAACCATATGGTGGGAATTACTCTCAATAAGCCATTGTAGGGCGATAAAGATGGTGGTGATGACTCTGATTGCTCAACTCCTCGCTCCACGCCAAACTCACCACCTGTCTCAACTGAAGCTGCAGTGATGACGACAAATGCTATAACCATTGAGGATCAACTCGCAAGTATAATGAGAGCCATTGAAGGACTCAACCAACATATGGAAGCTCAAGATTTAAAGATCTCTCAACTTATGAAGAAAATGGATATTGCTGAGACAAGTCATGCAAATAAGAAACTAGTCGAGGATGAACACGAGGAGGAGGACTCTGCAAAACATCATCCATCTGAAGAAAAGCTAGCTGAGGATAAGATACAAGTCTCAACTGACGGAATACTTCCTATCAATCAACTAAAGTAACATCGTCATAGAGACAATAAAAGATAAGTTTGAAGGGAACTCCAAATCTTTTTCAACCTACGATAAGCCATATACAAAGAGGATTGACAACTTGAGGATGCCAACTGACTATCAACCTTCCAAGTATCAACAATTCGATGATAGGGGCAACCCAAGACAACATGTGGCGTACTTCGTCGAGACATGCAATGATGCTGGTACCTACGAAGATCATATGGTGAGACAATTCATCCGATCTCTAAAAGGAAATGCCTTTGATTGGTACGTTAACTTGAAAGCCAACTCTATTGACAGTTGTGGGCAAATGGAAAAAGAATTCCTCAATCGCTTCTATAGCACACGAAGAACTGTAAGCATGATGGAACTAACAAATACTTGTCAAAGAGATGAAGAATATGTCATTGACTACATCAATCGGTGGAGGAGCCTAAGCCTCAATTGCAAAGAAAAGCTGTCAGAAATTTCATCTATTGAAATGTGCATTCAAGGAATGCAATAGAATCTTCACTACATACTCCAAGGAATTCGGCCTAAAACTTTTGAGGAGCTGGCTACAAGAGCTCATGACATGGAGTTGAGTATGGCATCAAGTGACTTCGAATGGCCTTCAATTAACGACTCTTATGAGTTTGAAGATATGTCTTCCGATGAGCCTCTAGAGAATGAGTCGCAGTCAAAGACACCAGTGTCTATAAAGATTCAAAAAAATAAAATCAGAGCAAGAGAAAACAGTGCACCCCATGACTGGGGGCAATAAACTATCTCAAAACCCCACAAGTCAATGCTCCTCGATATGAGCGAAAACTGTCACATAACGCTCCTTGATATTAGCCAATACTATCTAAAGTCTCTTTAGTCAAAGCTCCTTGACATGAGCGAAAACTGTCTGCATTATGCTCCTTGATACGAGCTTAAACTATCTAATATCTCCCAAGTCAAAGCTCCTTGACAAGAACTAAAACTGTCTACATTAGGCTCCTTGATATGAGCTTAAACTATCTAAAATGCCTCAAGTCATGCTCCGTGATACGAGCCTAAACTATCTAACACAAGTCAAATTTAAGGCTCCTCGATACGAGCAAAAACTATCTACACTATACTCTTTGATATGAGTATAAACTGTTTACACATTAAATCAAATCTCCTTGGGAAGAGAATAAACTCTCTACACATAATGCTCCTCGACACAAGAGAAAACTGTCCACACAAGACTCATCGTCATGAGTGAAAAATGTCCACACAATACTCCCTGACACGAGTATAAACTGTCTACAAGTTCAAACACAAGACTCATTGACACGAGTATAAATTGTCAGCAAATTCAAGTTCAACGCTCCATGACGCACGAGCCTAAACTGCATGTTACTCCTAGCCCGCATGAGTGTAAAATGTGTATGGCACCCCCATGCAAAATCAAATCATGTCTCTTTAAACTACGTTATGACTTGATTATCTTCAAAGAGGTACGTAGGCAGCTTAGTACTCTGCTAAGTTCAGTCATAATTCAGGCTATGCGTATCAAATTGGTGAAGCAGGCAATAAAATTCAATCATGATGATCAAGAATAGAGTATCGCAATTTTTTCATTTCAATACAAAGGCATCCGTGAACAAAATGCGAGAGGGCATTTGTAGGCACTTGAATTTTATTACCTATTAAAGGAAAATATGTGACAAATTAATAAAATAATTATCAATTATTTATTTATTTATTATGAAATTAAATAAATAATTTCCTAAAATAAATGAGTAAATAATTGATAAATTAGGTCAAATCCAGTCAAATATACCTGACTTAAAGCCTAAGCAAGTGAAAGGCCCAAGCCCGCAGAATAAGGTCAAATCAGTCATAGACCAATCAGACTGCGAGTTATTTATGGGGCATCCTCACCCTCCACCTATATAAGGAGTCCACCTCCATTCATTCCAAACACACTAAAACATCTGAAGACACAGATGCTTCTGAAGAGATCAAGAATACGAGCAGTGCTCCCTTGAGATCTTCAAGCATCTTCAAGTCAAGAACTGCCTCCGATCAGAGATCAAGCTGCCAAGCCCTCCGATCTGTTGTTCTTCCAGTCATCTGCCTACGATCAGAGATCAAGCAGCCAAGCCCTCCGATCCGGCGTTCTTCCAGCCAATCGCCTCCGATCAGAGATCAAGCTGCCAAGCCCTCCGATCTGACGTTCTTCCAGCCAACCACCTCCGATCAGAGATCATGCTGCCAGGCCCTCCGATCCAGTGTTCCTCCAGCCAGTCGCCTCCGATCAGAGATCAAGCTGCCAAGCCCTCCGATCCGGCATTCTTCCAGCTGACTGCTTCCGATCAGAGATCAAGCTGCAAAGCCCTCCGATCTGGCATTCTCTCCAGTCAACGTTCAATCTGAATAAAGGCTCGATGCCTCCGGATCAATGTAAAGATTACACATTTGAGCTCGAACAAGCTTCATCCGAAGATCCAGCTCAGTACACAGCGCCGTCAACACATTCAACGCCGTTAACACACATTCCAGTCAACAAGTCAAGCCAATCCAAATTGGTTCGAGCGAAGAATCAGAGGATAGATTGGAGATTGTAACCTGCTTACATACTCTTTTAAATTAAATCCTTTCAAATTGTTTTTGTAATTCACTTTTGTGTTTATTCATCCATAAATACAAATTTGTTGTTATAAGATGAAATCAACAGTGCTCTTCCATGTCATCGATGTAAAAACTTCATACTGTTAGATTTGTATACTAAAAGCCTTGCTTTTGTATTGAACAATGTAATAACGATTTTATTTAAAATGAGAATCATATGATCAAACTGTTTTGCATATTATAAATTATTTATTTATCTGTTTGTGCAAAAGTCCATTTACTTTATACTGTAGATAATATGTTGTGCGACAACACGCAAAAGATCATATTATCAGTTTCCTTATAAAGTATAAACAGATGCTCACAACCGAGATAGATGGGGACTATCTATCGGTATGGTTGTAGTGTGGTTTGGTATTAGTTTGTCTTGACTATAGAACCACATTAGTACACTGCTTTGTGTATTGAGTAGGACCGTCTGAGATCGTTCGACTTGTACTGTCTATATAGAAGAACTTGATCTCTGTTATTATGGATGTTCGTGCTCTTAATCCCTATACAATAACCTCGACACGTAAGGCAGTATATATTTCTTTGATTCATCAATGGGTGAGATTTAAATGAATTAAATCGACAAACTCGGTGAGTTGGGAAATGATGCTGTCTCTATGGTGTGCTGTTGATTGTAGAAGGAATCAATATCCGTCATAGGTTGATGATGTCCCCTTGAGGAGCTCATAAGGTTTATCATGTAAATCTTGCAAGTGGATTAATTTTCGGCATGATAATAAGGTTGAGTGGTACTACTCTCGGATGAGATATTAATTAATTTGAGTTGTCAGTAACTTAATTAATTAATGGGCATTGTATATCTTAAACATGGGGAGACTATCGGGCTCATAATAAGAAGGAGCCCAGAACGTAATTTTGGGATTGGATGGGTAGTGCAATAATAATATTTTAGTGGACTATATTATTATTATTGGATTTAATTAAAAGCTTTGGGCTAAGCTTGGTTAATTAAATCTGATTGAGGCCCAGCCCAATTTCTCCTCCTGGTCCCTGCAATAGCTCAAGTATATAAGTTATCTCAGTTCCTAATAACTTAAGTCTGCGCCACTTACGTAGAGAACATATTAGGAGCAAATTGGGAACTCTCTGGAGATTGTTGACCACACAACACCAGAGAGTTGACTTTGGGACATACTGTAGAAGATCAGAGGTGTTCTTCACAGATCATCATCCTCTACACTAATCCAGAAGACAGGTAATTGTTTTATGCTTCCGCTGTATCTGATTATCTGTTTTTCTTATTGAATCGCGTTCACCATAAGATCCAATTACCAACAATTGGTATCAGAGCAAGGTTTCTTGGTGAAACGGGATTTGTAAGGATGTTTTTGTGATTATTTAATTAATTGTTTTAATCTGGTTTTAATCACATGTTCATTAGACCTTTTCGTGTGTTCAAACTGAGAAGACAGATTGACTTGTATGTTTGATTTGATGTGTGTTTTTTTATTCATGTGTATTTTTATTATATGCATTGTACACACAATTGTCATACACAAATACAATCTGTATTGTCTGTATCACACACGCGCACACTACACGATGTGTGTTCGTCCGGCGGCGCGTGCACATTGAAGGTGAAGGCGGGTCAGTCAGGCGCAGACCATGACGGCTGGTGGCTTCGGCCGGATCAGACTTGTCACGGTGGCACTGGCTTGGCGAGTGCTTCGACCGATTCGACTGACAGCGTCGGAGCATGTTTCTAGACTGCCATCGCTCGGCTGCATGGCGGCGGCGATGAACCCGGCAGTTCAAATCTCAGTGGACTGATGGCACTTATGCCGAGATCAGCGGCACCAAATCACGGCCGGTTTTAGCAGGCGGACGGCGACGGACTGAGGAAGCAGTGTTCCGTGCGGATTGTCAGAGACGATCGCCGGAGGCGACTTACTGGACATGAACCGCTGGGAGCTGCACGCCGGCGTGCAGATCGGCGAGGATCTGGCGGCGAGTGATGGCTGGATGCGCCGGTGTAGGAGGCGTTGTTGATCCCGATCGACGAATAGCTCCGGCTGGGCAATTCGTGGAAGATCCAGGCGAGTCGGGGCAGATCATCGTATATCCGGCGGTGTTGGGGCGGTCGCGCGGCTGAGCGACTGTCACTGTTAATCGCTGGAGTTGTCGGCTGCGGGAGCGGCGTCTGGTTGCGCCGGAATGGATGAAATCAGGCGACGGCTCA
The DNA here is from genome assembly GCA_023678885.1 of Pogostemon cablin. Classification (NCBI taxonomy): domain Eukaryota; kingdom Viridiplantae; phylum Streptophyta; class Magnoliopsida; order Lamiales; family Lamiaceae; genus Pogostemon; species Pogostemon cablin. Next base: position 14,765,804 of record CM042953.1, on the reverse strand, counting down.
GCTGGTCTGTCTGGAGTGGTACGCGGTGGTGCGCGGCAGTGCGCGGCGGTGCTGGTCATTGCTGCTGCGAGGTCTCCGGTGCGGAGCAAGCACGGCAGTGGACGGAGAGAGCATTTTCGGGCGGACTGACGGTGCGACAGCGTGAGGCTGTGGGCGCGACCGCCGGTTGCAGCAGCGGTGTCGTTTTCCACCGGTGAATGCTGTCGTTGAAGCTTCGGCCGGAAGGAGACATTGCGGCTGGGTGTAATGACTAGGGTAAGATTAGTTTTGGATATGGGCTTTTCTCTTGTGGGCTCAGTTTAATTCTGTTTATTGGGCTGCTTTTGGGCTTAATTTTATTAAGTGCATGTGGGCTTGTTTTTTTATTAAAAGCTTTGGGCTTCATGATTGGCTTTTAATTATTTGAACTGCTGGGCCCTGTTTTGTTTAATTAATTGTGGGTATTTGGCCAAGCATGATGAGTTATTTATTAATGGGCTTATTTTGTGCTAGTAGGCTTAGTGGGTTTAATTTGGTTTTGGGCTAAGATTATGGGCCATGGATATGGGCTTGATTAATTATTTAATCTGCTGCTCAATTTGTGCTTATTTGTTGCTCTAGGGCCCAATTAATTGATCCACTATTTATGCAATTAATTATTATATATAATTGATTTAATTATTTTGCTTGACAATTAACTGTTATATATGTGAAAGGCATGTTCTATGTGATTTATTTAATTTTTAATTACTCTAATATAGAAGCATGCTAAGTTGTATATTTTATTCTGAAATATTATATGCATGTTAAAAACCCTCTGTGCTAAATAACTAAGTGAGAGAGGGGATTGGTAAAAAAATTCCCATGGCCTCCATTATTGATTTGTAAGTGATGTGAGTAAACCTGCGTGTTGGCAACAGGCCTTCCTCCACAACGGATGGGTTTATTCACGGATCACTGGTACAAACTTCTTTGTGATGATCGTAGGAAGTTATCCAAGCGCGTGTGTACTTCTCTAACTGTAAGGCACATAAGCTTGCGCAATGGACTTGGGATCAAATAATGGTACACACTTAGATGTAAATAATCAGTATCCTCCCCAACGGAGTCACTGCTGTTATTTGCATGGCTAAAAAGGAACCGACTATTAATTATTTTATCATAAAGTTAGGTTGATAAATGAAATTAATGGGTAAAACCTTCTCTTGTAAATGTTTGCATTTGTATACGTCCACACTAACGTGGCATGCAAATTCACGGTGCTTGAGATGTTGGTGAATTTTATTTTATATTGTTTTGAAGGATTCAATATAAATTGATAAATTCGAAGTGTTTGATCTGTTTATTTATTTATGATTCTCAGGATTTTCAAATGGCACTCAACTCACTTTCTGTAATACTTAAAGAGCATAAACTTACTGGCACTAATTATGTCGACTGGAAGCGAAACATGGACATTGTTTTAACTGCTGAAGATTATATCTTTGTTCTCTCTGAGGAATGTCCTCCGGAACCTAATGATGACTCTACCGAAGAGCAAAGAAATGCTTATAATAGGTGGACCAAGGCTGATAGGATGGCTAAATGCTACATTTTGGCTTCTATGTCAAATGTGCTTCAGACTCAGCATCAAGCCATGGAGACCGCCTATGATATGATGCATAATCTTAAGGAACTCTTCGGACACCAGAGTCGTCCTGCTAGGTCGAAGGGCATGTCGGTCTTGATGAACACCAAAATGACTGAGGGCACTCCCGTAAGGGAACATGTCCTTAGGATGATGGGCCAGCTCAATGAGTTTGAAGTTCTTGGAGCTGAAATCGATGGAGAAACCCAGGTCGATATCATACTCCAAAGCTTGCCTAGGAGTTTTGAGCAGTTTCGCCTGAACTATGGTATGAACAAACATTTGTACACATTGGCAGAACTTCTAACAGAACTTGTGGCAGCGGAAGAACTGTTTCGTAGACCTCCTCAGGTTCATGTTGCTGAATATGCTGCTCATCCTAGGCCGAAAGACGGTAGGAAGAAAAAAAAGCAAGGAAATTCAGCTCCGGTGAACCAAGTGAAAGCAAAGACTGGTGCGGTCAAGAAGCCTAAAGGCAAGTGCTTCAAATGCAAGCAGCCGGGACACTACAAGGCAGACTGCCCTCTTCTGAAGGCGAACAGGAATGGTAAGTCTTATATACTAGTTGTTGAATCGTGTTTAGCGGCTGTATCTGCTGACACTTGGTGTGTAGATACGGGAGCCACTGACCATGTCTGTAATTCTTTGCAGGGGTTCCACCAAATCCGACAGCTCAGTGATGGAGAGATTACCATACTTATGGGGAATGCTACAAAAGTAGCAGCTGTCGCAGTGGAAGACGTTTATTTATTTTTCAATAAGAATAAAACTCTTATTTTGAGGAATTGTCTTTATGTACCGCATTTTGGAAAGAATTTAATTTCAGTTTCTAAATTGTTTATGGATGGATATTCTGTTTCTTTTAATGACAAGGTTATTATAAGGAAAGATAGAATTATTATCTGTGATGGTGCATTGTTAGATAATTTGTATACTCTTAATCCAATTTCTCCCACGATGCAACAATTTGAAACGAATGATACATCTACTAATAAGAGAAAAGAACCTTCTAAAATGAACCAAACATATCTTTGGCATCTAAGACTAGGTCATATTAACTTGAGTAGGATTCAAAGGTTGATAGCTGATGGACCTCTGAGTTCATTAGTAGTTGAAAATTATCCAACTTGCGAATCCTGCTTGGAAGGAAAAATGACCAAAAGGCCTTTCAAGGTAAAGGGGTATAGAGCCAAGGATCTGTTGGAATTGGTTCATTCTGATTTATGTGGTCCTATGTCTGTCCAGGCAAGAGGTGGTTATGAATATTTCGTCACTTTTATTGATGATTATTCTAGATACGGGTATATTTATTTGATGCGCCGCAAGTCTGAATGCTTTGATAAATTCAAGGAATACAAGGCTGATGTGGAAAAGCAACTTGGAAAATATATCAAAACACTACGATCTGATCGTGGTGGTGAATACCTCTATGGAGAGTTTAAGAGTTATTTATCAGAGAATGAGATTGAATCCCAATTGTCTGCACCGGGCACACCCCAGCAGAATGGTGTAGCGGAAAGAAGGAATAGGACTCTTATGGAAATGGTAAGATCTATGATGAGTTATTCGGAACTATCTAATTCGTTTTGGGGATATGCCTTAGAAACAGCGGCTTATATTCTAAACTTAGTACCTTCTAAATCAGTAACTTCCACACCTATTGAATTGTGGACTAAGCGAAAACCTAGTCTGAAACACTTTCGGATTTGGGGTGCTCCGGCACATGTGTTGAAGATGGATACTGATAAGTTAGAGTCACGTACGGAAGTTTGTCTGTTTGTAGGATATCCTAAAGGAACGAAGGGTGGTTTGTTTTATAATCCAAAGGACCAAAAGGTGATCGTTAGCACGAATGCTAGATTTTTGGAAGAGGATTATGTAATGAACCACAAATCCATGAGTAAAATTGTTCTAGATGAAGTAAGAGAGGAAACACCAAACATAATACCAACTGTGCAAGAGGATATACCACAGGACACTGCACCGCGTGTCACACCTGATACACAATTACCTGCGGAGCCTCGTCGTAGTGGGAGGGTTGCTAGACAACCGAATAGATTCATGGGATTGGGAGAGTCATCCGACTTGGTCCCAGGTGAACATGAAATTGACCCATGGAATTACAAAGAGGCACTACAGGATAAAGATGCTCTATTATGGCAAAACGCAATGAAATCTGAGATAGAATCCATGTATTCTAATCAAGTCTGGGAGCTTGTAGAACCACCCAATGGTGTAAAAGCTATTGGATGCAAGTGGATCTATAAGAGAAAAAGAGGATCTGACGGTAAGGTGGAAACCTTTAAAGCAAGGCTTGTGGCTAAATGATATACTCAGAAAGAAGGAATCGATTATGAGGAAACCTTCTCGCCTGTGGCCATGCTTAAGTCAATCCGGATTCTTTTGTGTATTGCTGCTCATATGGATTATGAGGTATGGCAAATAGATGTAAAGATAGCTTTCCTTAATGGAAGTCTTGAGGAAAACATCTATATGAAGCAACCAGAAGGGTTCATTGCAAAGGGCGAAGAGCATCTTGTGTGCAAGCTTAAGAGGTCCATTTATGGATTAAAACAAGCTTCAAGATCATGGAACATCCGTTTTGATGAAGTAATCCAGTCATATGGATTTATTCAATGTCCGGATGAATCATGTGTGTACAAGAAGTGTGACGGAAATGTATTGGTATTTCTTGTGCTTTACGTGGATGATATTCTGCTCATTGGAAACAATGTAAAGGTATTGTCGAGCGTAAGGGTATGGCTGTCCAAGCAGTTTGAGATGAAGGACTTAGGAGAAGCGGGACACATTTTTGGGATCAAATTAATAAGGGATCGCAAGAAAAGAATATTATGCTTATCCCAAGCTTCGTATATTGATACAATCTTGACTCGTTTTAGCATGCAAGATTCTAAGAAAGGTTTTCTACCTTTCAGACATGGAATACCTCTATCTAAGGAAATGTGTCCAAAGACACAACATGAAATAGAGGCAATGAAGCTGGTCCCTTATGCTTCGGCAATAGGAAGCCTCATGTATGCTATGTTATGTACGAGACCGGATATCTGTTATGCTGTGGGCATGGTCAGCAGGTATCAAAGTAATCCAGGACAAGGACATTGGACTGTGGTAAAGCATATTTTGAAGTACCTGCGAAGGACTAGGGATTATGTGCTGGTTTACCGGGCAGATACTTTATTACCTTTGGGTTATACTGATTCGGATTTCCAGTCAGATAGGGATGCTAGTAAATCCACCTCGGGTTATGTGTATACTCTTGGAGGAGGAGCCGTAATATGGAGGAGTGTAAAGCAGAAATGCGTTGCGGACTCTACTATGGAAGCTGAATATGTAGCAACCTCTGAGGCAGCTAAAGAAGCAGTATGGCTCAGGAACTTCTTAATGGACTTGGATGTGATTCCTGGTTTGCCCAAAGCAATCACAATTTATTGTGATAACAGTGGTGCAGTAGCAAACTTGAAGGAACCACGAGCCCATAAGGCAAGTAAACACATTGAGCGCAAGTACCACCTGATACGAGACATCGTTAAAAGAGGGGAAGTCATTGTTGCTAAGATAGCATCTGAGGATAACCTAGCTGATCCTTTTACTAAGAGCCTTCCAGCGAAAGCGTTCGATGGGCATGTAGAAGGAATGGGGATTAGATGCGTGTCAGCAGATTAATCAGCGTAGTCTTTTAGTATAAGTGGGAGATTGTTAGATTTGTATACTAAAAGCCTTGCTTTTGTATTGAACAATGTAATAACGATTTTATTTGAAATGAGAATCATATGATCAAACTGTTTTGCATATTATAAATTATTTATTTATATGTTTGTGCAAAAGTCCATTTACTTTATACTGTAGATAATATGTTGTGCGACAACACGCAGAAGATCATATTATCAGTTTCCTTATAAAGTATAAACAGATGCTCACAATCGAGATAGACGGGGACTATCTATCGGTATGGTTGTAGTGTGGTTTGGTATTAGTTTGTCTTGACTATAGAACCACATTAGTACACTGCTTTGTGTATTGAGTAGGACCGTCTGAGATCGTTCGACTTGTACTGTCTATATAGAAGAACTTGATCTCTGTTATTATGGATGTTCGTGCTCTTAATCCCTATACAATAACCTCGACACGTAAGGCAGTATATATTTCTTTGATTCATCAATGGGTGAGATTTAAATGAATTAAATCGACAAACTCAGTGAGTTGGGAAATGATGCTGTCTCTATGGTGTGCTGTTGATTGTAGAAGGAATCCATATCCGTCATAGGTTGATGATGTCCCCTTGAGGAGCTCATAAGGTTTATCATGTAAATCTTGCAAGTGGATTAATTTTCGGCATGATAATAAGGTTGAGTGGTACTACTCTCGGATGAGATATTAATTAATTTGAGTTGTCAGTAACTTAATTAATTAATGGGCATCGTATATCTTAAACATGGGGAGACTATCGGGCTCATAATAAGAAGGAGCCCAGAACGTAATTTTGGGATTGGATGGGTAGTGCAATAATAATATTTTAGTGGAATATATTATTATTATTGGATTTAATTAAAAGCTTTGGGCTAAGCTTGGTTAATTAAATCTGATTGAAGCCCAGCCCAATTTCTCCTCCTGGTCCCTGCAGTAGCCCAAGTATATAAGTTATCTCAGTTCCTAATAACCTAAGTCTGCGCCACTTACGTAGAGAACAGATTAGGAGTAGATTGAGAGCTCTCTGGAGATTGTTGACCACACAACACCAGAGAGTTGACTTTGGGACATACTGTAGAAGATCAGAGGTGTTCTTCACAGATCATCATCCTCTACACCAATCCAGAAGACAGGTAATTATTTTATGCTTCCGCTGTATCTGATTATCTGTTTTTCTTATTGAATCGCATTCACCATAAGATCCAATTACCAATACATACAACATGCTTTTGGGATGTTTCTGGCTGCATGAGAATGGTGTGATTCCTTCTACATTACACCAGTGCTTCAAATATAGCGAAGGCAGCAATGTGAAATGGGTATTCGGTGATGACAAGCCATTTACTGAAGCCGAGTCCTACTTCGCAGATGCTAAATATTTCTTCAAGAATATAAAGAATGTAAAACATGAAGAAGCTCCAGCGCAAAATGATGGGGGCAATAAACAAATAAAAGATGAGGGTAGCACATCATCTGCCACTCTCAAGAAGAGCAAAGAGAAGCTTGAGACCTTAGAAGAGTTGACGTTGCCTTAAATAAAATTTGATGCAAATAAATCTTCTCTTCCACTGCTCAAAGGATTCACACGTCCTTTTGAAGGAGCAAAAACTGAACTCGGTGAAGTATTTGAAGAAGAAATAGCCAAGTCATATAGTCTACAAGCTTACAAGCTCCTCATGAAGGCCGGTTATGAACCAAAGGAAAAATCGATGGCGAGCAAGTTGTGTCAAGAAACTATCAACCCACCAGAACATGGGCTCAATGCTACTCAGAAAATGTTGAAAAATAGTGGTCAAATTGTCAAAAATACTAAGCCAGGTTTGGGATATGTCCCTCAAAAGCCAGTCCGCATTGCAACTAGAAGAACCAGTACAAATTATATCACCGAGGAAGAGACTTCATCCACGGAAGATATGTTTGACGCAAGTAGTAGGAAAATCAAGAGAATATCTGTCTTTGAAAGGTTTGGGAGTGTCTTCGAAAGGCTTGTACCCTATAAAAGGAACAAGTGTAGGAGGCAAAATCATGTCAAGTCCCTTAGCATCCAAAAACTCAGGAGTCGAATTTTCTCTCACATGGAGAGACAAAACATTTTAACTGTGTTATGTGAAAGAGTGTTGAAGGCCAAAAGGAGGACAATCGTCCTTACTAAAGATGAGAGTGATAATGATAGAGAGAGTATAGCTTCTACCAACCATATCACTACTCTGGAATACTCTCAAATAGAGGAAATAGATGTTGAAGATGCCCCTCCACAATTTGAAGAAGGAGTGAAAGCCACTGTTGATGAGTTGAAAGAAATCAACTTAGGTGATGAAAATGATCCAGGTCCTACCTACATAAGTGCTCTACTAAATGTTGAGGAAGAAGAAAAGTATATTAGCATTTTGTAAGAATTTAGAGACGTCTTTGCATGGTCACATAAAGAAATGCCAGGCTTAGATCCGAAAATTGCAGTACACCACTTGTCCATTAAAAAAGAAACTCGACCAATTAAACAAATGCAGCGTCGATTTTGACCAGAATTGATTCCTTTGATTGAGGACGATGTTAATAAGCTTCTTGAAACAGGCAAGATCCGAGAAGTCAAATATCCTACATGGATTTCTAACATCGTGCCGATGAGAAAGAAAAATAGGCAACTCAGAGTATGCGTTGATTTTCGGGATTTAAACATGGCATGTCCGAAAGATGACTTTCCACTGCCAATTGCTGAACTCATGATTGATGCAACAACTGGACATGAAGTTCTTTCATTTATGGATGGGTCATCTTGCTACAATCAAATTGGTCTAGCTCCTGAAGATCAAGAGAAGACAGTCTTTCGTACTCCGAAAGGAATATATTGCTACAATATCATGCCATTTGGCTTGAAGAATGCTGGTGCCACTTTTTAGCGAGCCATGCAAAAGATATTTGATGACATGCTTCATAAGATCGTCGAGTGTTATGTTGATGATATTGTGGTGAAATCAAAGGAAAAGAAAGATCATCTCCAAGATCTATGTCGAGTATTCGAGCGATTAAGAGAGCATCAACTCAAGATGAATCCACTCAAGTGTGCATTTGGAGTTTCATCTGGAAAATTTCTCAGATTTATTGTTCGCCGTCAAGGAATCGAGATTGAGAAAGCAAAGATTGATACAATCATAAAGATGCATGTGCTTCGGAACATACATGAGCTCAAGAGTTTGCAAGGACAGTTGGCCTACTTGAAAAGATTCATATCAAACTTGGCTGGTCGATGCCAACCATTTAGTCATCTCATGAAGAAAGGCAGCATATTCGAATGGGATGAAGCTTGCAATAATACTTTCAATAGCATTAAGGAATACTTGATGAATGCACCAGTATTAGGAGCTTCAATACCCGGACGACCATTAATTCTCTATCTTTCTGCTCAAGAGCGTTCTGTTGGAGCTTTACTTGCACAAGAAAATAATGATGGCAAAGAAAGAGCTCTATACTATCTAAGTAGGACCATGACTCCAAACGAGTTGAAATATTCACCCATTGAGAAGATCTGCTTATCCCTTATCTTCGTGATTCAGAAGTTGAAACATTACTTCCAAGCTCGCACGGTTCGGCTAGTTTCGAAAGCCAATCCACTAAAGTTTGTTATGTCAAAACCAGTGCTTTCTGATCGACTTGCAAGGTGGTATCTCCAACTCTAATAGTTTGAGATCGTGTACGTCCCTCAAAAGGCCGTAAAAGGACAAGTGTTAGTAAATTTTCTAGTTGATCATCCAATGCCTGCTTAATGGGAAGTATCTGATGAACTCCCTGATGAAGATGCTTTCACTGTGGACATAGCTTCTCCTTGAAAGATGTATTTCGATGGAGCATCTCATAGAGAAAGAGCTGGTGCGGGGGTCGTGTTTGTAACATCCAGTGGTGAAGTTCTATCCTTCTCATTTTCCTTAACAGAAAATTGCTCTAACAATGTGGCTGAGTATCAAGCACTCATACTTGGTTTGGAAATAGCTGTCGATATAAAACAGCTATACCTTAGGGTGTATGGTGATTCCCTATTGGTGATAAATGAACTCCTTGGAGTGTATGAAGTGAAGAAGCCTGAGTTGCTCTCATACTACAAGTATGCTCAGAAGCTTATGGGTTATCTTGGTGATGTTGACATTAAGCATCTGTCTAGAAGAGAGAATAAGCAAGTTGATGCCCTCGCAAAGCTAGCATCAACAATAGCTATACCAAAGGCCCAGATTCAAATACCAGTGTGTAGAAGTTGGGTTGTACCACCAATCTTTGAGGATGATGATTATGAAGAAGTTAAAAATCATGTGGTGGAAGTTTTTGAAATCGAAGAAGAAGATTGGCGTCAACCACTCGTAGATTATCTGAAGTATGATAAGTTATCTAACGATCCAAGCCAAAGAGTTGATATTCGGCGTCGGGCAACTTGGTTCATCTACTTCAAAGGTACACTTTATAGAAAATCATTTGATGAAATTTTCTTGAGATGCTGCTCAAGCAATGGAAGAAGCTCATTCCGGAATTTGCGGTGCTCATCAGTCTGGGCTAAAGCTGCATTTTAGAATTAAGAGAATGGGTTACTATTGGACCACAATGGTGAAAGATTTCTGGATTATGCACAAAGATGTCAAGCTTGCTAATTCCATGGAAATTTGATTCATCAGTCTATGGAGCCTTTGCATCCGACAGTCGCTTCATGGCCTTTTGATGCTTGGGATTTAGATGTGGTGGGACCGCTCACAAAGTCTTCTGGTGATCACCTCTACATTCTTGCTGCAACCGATTACTTTCTAAAGTGGGCCGAAGCTGTGCCTCTGAGGGAAGTGAAGAAAGAAAATACTACGGATTTCATTCGGATCAACATCATTTATAGATATGGTGTGCCGCGCTACATCATCACTGATAATGGAAAGCAGTTCAGCAATAGTTGGATTGATAAGTTGTGTGAGAAGTTTGATTTCAAGCAAAGGAAGTCATCAATTTATAACGCAGTTGCCAATGGTCTTGCCGAAGCCTTCAATAAAACTTTGTGCAGTTAACTGAAGAAAGTGGTCTCCAAGTCAAAAAAAGATTGGCATGAAAGAATCAATGAAACTTTATGGGCGTACCGTACCACGTATAGAACACGTACTCAGGCCACTCCGTATTCCTTGGTGTATGGTGTTGAGGTTGTTGTGCCTCTTGAAAAGCAAATCCCTTCTTTAAGGATGGTCATACAAGAAGGCCTCACCGAAGAAGAAAATGCAAAGTTGTGTCTTCAATAGTTGGAAGCGTTAGATGAAAGTAGGTTGGAAGCTCAACAAAGGCTCGAGTGTTATCAATCTCGCCTTTCTAGAACGTTCAACAAGAAAATGAAGATACATTTTTTTCAAGTTGGTGACCTGGTGCTTGCTGTGAGAAGACCTATAGTAGTCACTCATCGCGTTGGAAATAAGTTTCTACCCAAATGGGATGGTCCTCATGTTGTGAAAGAAGCCTGTACAAATGGCGCCTACAAATTGATCTCTGAAGATGGCGTGAACATTGGCCCCATAAATGGAAAGTTCTTGAAACGCTACTACACGTAAAACAAATACAAGTACAATGCTTCATGACGCACGAGCTTAAACTGCATGTTACTCCTGGTCCGCATGAGTATAAATTGTGTACGACGAACTCCTGGTCCGCATGAGTATAAACTATGTACGACACTCACCAAAGGTAATTATCGTGGTTAAACTATTAATTCACCCCACTCAAATATTTTAAGTGGTTAAAGCATTAAATATCCTACTTTGTCTAAAGTGGTTAAAGAATAGTCACTCCTGGCCCGCATGAGTATAAACTGTGTACGGCACCCCCCCATTCAAACCAAATCATGTCCTTTTGAACTACGTTATGACTTGATCCTCTGTAAAGAGGTACGTAGGCAGCTTAGCACTCTGCTAAGTTCAGTCATAATTCGGGTTATTCGTATCAAGTTTGTGAGGCACGCAAGAAAATTACCAAGGAGAAGACGGTGGTTGAATGCAAATTTCAATGAAGAAATTTAAGTTACTAAAATAGTGAGAGAAATTCAAATTCTTGCAGTGGAGAAGTGATGAATGTGATTCATGTTGTCACATCATATGTTGCAAATGGATTAATATTAGCAAGTTAATGGGTTCGAGCTTATTTAAATTTGTGGATTTAATTAATTAAAAGATTCAAAATAAATATATTGGATCAATTGATTATTAAATCTAAAAATATAAATTAAACCCATGAGAATGAGTGAAGTTCAAGATATGGAAAGGAGCAATTAAATTAATTCATGTTTAAGTTTAAACTCAAAAGCATGAGTTATATTTAATTTAAGTCCATGAGAATTGGAGCCATTTTTCTTGTTTAAGAATTTTGGCCCAAGTGGATGAATGATTCGGGTCCAATTAGTCCAACTAATATTGGATGCTAAGTAGCCCAAACTAATGATTTAGTTAATGCCCAAATTACAAGTTTTGAGAGTCCAATTTGTAGTCAAATGAATTCAACAAGTATGCACGTGATTTGTGATGAAAATCAAGAAAGGAAAGTCCAAAGTTACCTTTTTTCCAAGAAAGGAAAAGATGGGGTTGGTTTTTCTCTTTCTTTACCAGTTTATTAGAGGAAAAAGCTGTTCTCTTTCTCTCTCCAAGAGAAACGGGCAGCTCTCTCCAATTTTTGTGAAAAACTTCTCTCTTTCTTCAAGAAGAAGACATTCTTCTCTCATTCGAAGAATTTATCCAAGTGGAAATCGGGAAGATAACCACATGGCACCATCGACCGCTCGAAACGACGGCCGCCATCTAGCCAACAGAATCTGGAGCTGCGTTGCCGGTTTCAGCACTGTACGCGAACCTTTCATCGTTCACCGTCAGAAACAGACCGCTGCTGCTACCAAGAGCGAACGCCAGCCACCGGCGCCGCCAACGGTTCAGGCTGAAGTCATGTATGCTTGCCAGGTTAGATCGATTCGAAACCCCGCCAACTGATTCGTGCCAATCTCCAAAGTCGCAAACATCGCCGGAGAATCCAGTTCCCTCATCACCACCAATCCCGAGAAACCATCGGCGACCACTTGCAGCCACCGATCGGGTTTATCGCTTTCTCATCGCCAACACAGCTGGAGATGTAAATCCATGGATGAACACACCGCGCCAAATCTGTCTCGCACCACCAACACACTGGATGGATTTGCTGCCAAGCTGCCATGGGTGGTCCGTCCTAGAGCGTCAAGCTGCTGCTCACGACACTTTACCTCAGAGCCGCCGATTACAAGATCCATCACGATATCGTCTTGTTGGTTTCTTATCAAGCCACTACGGATAGCGAAAAATCAAGCAATTGTAGACGCGGGAATAGTAGGAGTGAAAGGTACTATTAAGGTAGACCTACTACTCTATTCTTCCTTGGAGTCAGAATACAGCAGGTCGGAGCTCTTTTGTAAGCTCTTTATTTCCCATTGGGGGGTCACTAATATTCGTTCTTCCGCGACACAGTCGCTACAGAAGCGATAGTAGCGAAAAAGCGGTTCTTTTTTGCATTCAAGCAGGGCGGGAGGAGGAAGCAGAGGAAGAAGGCACTCGTCCCTCGCCCCCGTCACGCCCCTATCCGGCAGTTCTAGTTCATGGTCCGCGAGCTACCAATACCTAATATTCAGACGCTAAGAGAGCTACATAACAACATTAGCTACTATAGAAGCAACAATAACTACTTTAGCTACTTAAAAGGTAGACCTTTACTCAATTCCTTAGGAAGGAATTGAACAGGTCATTAACTCATTAGCTACAGGAAAGGAAGAGTGGCCCGGGAAGAGCAAAAGGGGACTCAGACCACGTGTCAAACACTCATCGACCACAGTCCAATGAGTTATTACGAACAGCAAATTCAAATCTTCCCAAGAAGTGCAGGGTAGTTTACATGATTTCTTAAAGAGGAAAATACTGGATCTTGGACCAGAATTGGTATACACAGAAATAAAAAGCATAGGAGATCAAAGCAACGAGCATACAGGAGGGAAGCATTAAGTGCATGGAAAAGTAAATTGAGAACTTACACTCGTAGTATGGATTGAATTCCTTATATGGTCCGGCCTGCCTTGGTTATCTCTCGAGGTAATTTGAAAACAATAAAGAGAAGATGATGAGATTTCCACTCCAATCTTCGAAGGAAAAAAAGTTTGAAGACAAGAGGAGGCTAAGAATTGAAGTATCTTACAATGTTGATGAAGAAATTGAGGGTATGACCTACTATTATATAGTGACGAACCCTGCATTATTTATGGAAATTATTTGTATGAGGGTGATCTCTACAAAATTTTATGAGATTCTTTACTACAAATAAATTTATAATTTTGGGTAAGATTTGCAGCGGTCTTGCGAACAAGAAATAAATCGTGTGTATTTACCTCCTGTTGGATTTTGAAGACCACATATAAGAATTAATTGGGCCAGGAAAATTCATTCATACTTTTGGGCCAAATAATTTTATATTGGTTCTCAAATCCAAAAGCTTTGTAAATTCAGAGCTTCAAAAGAAAAAAAAATTGCAAGAAGGTGGAGTTTTTGCGATTCCTTCACATCAAGACATATTGTCCGTGAACAAATCACAAGGGGTATTTATAAGCAATTAAAATTCACCGTCCAATCAGATGGCGACAGGTGGATTTTATTGATTAAATATCAATTTTAATTTATTATACTTTATTTTGGGGATTTAATAAATTAATTCCTAAAATAGATTAATAAATAATTGATAATTAATTTAAAACTCAATAAATTAAAAGGAGATTTAAATTAAGTAAAGTTTGACTCCCAAGTCAAATAAAGCCTTGAAGGTTCTAGAATCAGGTCAAATTAAGCAATGATCAATCAAACTATGTTATATATGGAAAAACTCAAGCCCGCAGAATCAGGTCAAATCTGTCATTGGCCAATCAAATTGCGAGTTATTTATGGGGCATCCTCATCCCTCACCTATATAAGGAGCCCTCCTTCATTCATTCCAGACACACTCAGACACCTGAAGAAATCCGAAGAACACGAGCAACAGCCTCCCTTCAAGATCTTCAAGTCAAGAACAGCCTCTGATCCGAGATTAAGATGCCGAGCCCCTCCGATCCGGCATTCTTCCATCCATCCGCCTCCGATCCGAGATTAAGGTGCCAAGCCCCTCCAATCCGGCGTTCATCCAGTCAACCGCCTCCAATCCGAGATTAAAGTGCCAAGCCACTCCGATCTGGCGTTCATCCAGCCAATCGCCTCCGATCCGAGATTAAGGTGCCAAGCCCCTCCAATTCGGCGTTCTTCCAGTCAACCGCCTCCAATCCAAGATTAAGGTGCCAAGCCCCTACGATCTGGCGTTCATCCAGCCAATCGCCTCCGATCCGAGATTAAGGTGTCAAGCCCCTCCAATCCGGCGTTCATCCAGTCAACCACCTCCGATCCGAAATTAAGGTGCCAAGCCCCTTCTATCTGGCGTTCATCCAGCCAATCGCCTCCGATCCGAGATTAAGGTGTCAAGCCCCTCCAATCCGGCGTTCTTCTGCCAACAACCTCTGATCCGAGATTAAGGTGCCAAGCCCCTCCGATCCGGCGTTCTTCCGGCCAACAGCCTCCGATCAGAGATAAAGGTGCCAAGCCCCTCCGATCTGGCATTCCTCCAATCAACGACTTTCTCCACATAAAGCTCTACAGTCAAGTTCAATCCGAACAAAGGCTCGGCGTCTCCGAATCAACGTCAAGACTACACGTCCGAGCTCGGACAAGCTTCATCCGATGATCTGACTCAACATACACGCTGTCAACACAGTCAGCATACATACTCAAATCAAAGTCAACACACAAGTCAAAAGTCAAGGCTAAATTGGTTCGAGAGAAGAATCAGGTGATTGATTAGAGATTTGTAACCCGCTTACATACTCTTTAAATTAAATTCTTTTGAATTATTTTTGTAATTCACTTTTGTGTTTATTCTTCCATAAATACCAAAATCTGTTGTTACAAATAGTATACGAGTACCCTTTTTATTCCACTTTCTATATCAATTATAATTTTCCAGATTAAAAAGAGAAGAATAGAACAGTGTGGTAGTATACTTTTTTTTTATAAAGTGTATGATCTATTTAATAAATGTACTCTGTACTAATGTATTGCTCGTGTATGACATTGATTTTCTTTTTTTAATGGTTAATAAGTTTTATTTGGAATTTTAGAAACTTGTCCTAAATCCATTTTCCTCTCATTTATCATATGCACATGCATGTTGTTTTGCGTATCTTAGTTAATGACGAAATTTCTTGTGCACCCACGATCAAAAATTTATACACTATAAGTTACTAATGAATAAAAATTTATACTTTATTAGTGAATTTTCTATTAATTTTTTTAATGAAAAATTTAATGTGAAAAGGTTATGCAGTTAAAACACATATACAATATTAAATAAAAATTAATAAACGTACGAATACATGCACCCAATACACATATACCAACTCTAGTTTAATTATTTAATGATCCCATAAGTTGCTTCACGATTATTGTTTGACGTTATTAATTTTTTTTTTCAATTTATCAATAACCCAATACACAGATACCAACTCTAGTTTAATTATTTAATGATCCCATAAGTTGCTTCACGATTATTGTTTGACGTTATTAATTTTTTTTTTCAATTTATCAATTTTATTGATGTTTGAAAGTATTTTAATATTTTTAGGTAATAAATACACATTAGTATAAATTATATTATGTGTGCTAGGTGTATTGAGTTGTATATATTGAAACAAAAATATTTCCTCTGTCTCAAATTCATCTTCATATTTAATGTTTCACTAATATTAATAAAAGAGTAACTCTCTTGTGAGACGGGTTATTTGTGAGACTGGTGTGAGACGGGTCAGCCCTTTAATAAAGTATGCTTATTGTATAGTTAAAGTATGCTTATTTGTAGTTAAAGTATGTTAATAATAAATAAATCATATTATAACACACTAAAATCATACTTTAATGCATAATCCAGCATACTTTAGAAAACATACTTTAACAACATTTAAGCATACTTTATGTATACAATAAGTATACTTTAGTGATGGGTCGACCCGTCTCACTAAATAACCCGTCTCACAAGAGACTTTGTCTTAATAAAATTTATTTTTTGACTTATTTTTGGAGGGTACTTTAGTATTTTTGGATATTAAATAAATGATAAAGAATGTATGACAAATTTAAAATTAAAGAATATTAGAGGAATATTAGCTAGTTGTTTTATCCTTATCGTGAAATTGAAGTTGAGACAGATTAAAATGGAATGAGACGGAGGAAGTATCTTTTAAGCTTATTGGATAAATGTATTACACCCTCCGTCCACTAATAATGTATCCATTTGACCATTTTGGTTGTCCATTTTAAATATATCAATTTTTTCTTTTTAGTAAAAGGACCCCACAAATATCAACTACTCACTTAGAGTTGTTATAAAATTTGAAAACGATGGGGCGCGGCCCGGTTAACCCTAAAAAAAATTAAGATTAAGGCCGAAAACTTTGGGCCTATTTAATAACGAGTCTAATAGGGCTGTGAGGTATTATTATTATTATTATTATTATTATTATTATATGCACGTGGGAGTATTTTTTTTTTCTTCTTTTAGGGTTGAAAGGTAACGTGGAATGTAAAACAAAATATATTATGATCAATCAATTTTTTAAGCATGTAATAGTAAATGTGATTTTTTTTATGAGAGAGAAATAAATAAAGGGCAAAGGGTGAAATAGGCCCCTCATCTTATTTCTCAAGATCAAATTGACCCTCAACCTTTTTTTCTGATCATCCAAATCCTTTTACTTTCTTATGTAGATCAATTAAACCTCCTACCTTCTTAAAATAAAACATATATGCACTTTACCTTAAAAATCAACCTAACAGTGTTAAACTATAGGAAAACACCCATCCACTCCAGGCGTGTGAATTTTGTTGTCGAGCTGGTTAAGTTTGATGTTTCAATTAGATCTTCACTGCTGCATCTGAGGATTGTACACTTTTTTTCTTCGAAAGAGAAGCTCTCCTCAGTAGAAAAATTTTGAGAATAAACCCTCCCTATAATTATAAGAGTTAAATATTTGTTTGGTCCCGTAACTTTTTTTCTTTTTAATTTTAGTCCCAAAAAAGATATTTGTTTATAATTAGTCCCATAACTTTCATTTTTCTTTAATTTTGGTCCAATTTTTATCGGATTTGCCACTTGTTGCCGGAAACAGACGAGCGATGCTGACGTGGCTAGTCCAATTATTTCTCAACCAACCAAAGATTGATGAAACTTAAGAAGAAGAATGAAGACAACACCAAAGATTGCAAAAACGTTTATAGTCATCCCATACATAAACATTTTGCAGTTTTTGGTGTTATCCTTCTTCTTCTTTTTAAGCTTCATCAATATTTGGCTGGTTGGACTCGTCATGTCAGCATCACTTGCCAATTTCAGAAACAGGTGGCAAATTCGGCGAAAATTGGACCAAAATTAAAGAAAAATGAAAGTTATGGGACTAATTATAAACAAATATCTTTTTTGGGACTAAAATTAAAAAGAAAAAAAGTTACGGGACCAAACAAATATTTAACTCATTATAATTCACAAAATTGAATAGAATTCCTTATTAAGTTGTGTGTTCAACTGAATGAATGAAGAGAGGAGTACTAGAGAATTGGGGATTATGGAGTGATGCGATTGAGGAAGGGTAGCAGAGGAGAGAAGTGATTGCAATGTGTTGTGTGGGTATGAAATGAATAGGAGAGAAAGAAAAGTCTACCTCTTCATATATTTAAGTTCTTGAATAATTGTGGAGCCATAACATAACAAATTAACAATTACTCATATCTCCCATCCACCACCAGCCTTCTTCCCGGCCGGCCGACTCTTGCAATTATTAGTCATATTTTCTTCATCTCCCCTTTTGGTCTACGCAAACATTCCCGACCTCTCGGTTACCGTAAATGAGAAGTGATGGAGGAGGGAAGTGTTGTGACAATAGCAGAAGCATGTAGATTGAAAACTGGTTAAAGTTTTGAACACCAAACTGTTCTCTTTCCTTTCTTAATTCCGTTATTGATTTTAACATTGTTAGGTTGATTTTTAACGTTAGGTGCGTAGATGTTTTATTTTAAAAACGTAAGAGGTTTAATTGATCTCCATAAGAAATTAAAAGGGTTTGAATTATAAAAAAAAAAATGAAGGAACAAATTGATCATGGGAAATAAGATGAGGGGCCTATTTGACCATTACCCCATAAATAAATGAATAATAGTTCAGTTACCGGATAATTTATATATTTTTATATTCTAAGAATTATATTGATTAAAACTATTTAAATGCTTTTTTTTAACTTTCATTAAGTAAAGGCAATTTATAGTGTGCACCCGGTGCACCCACATACAAATATAAACAAAAACATATACAATTAAGAATAAAAATGTATACAATTTAGTTGTTAATTTTTTTAATGAAAAATTGTATATAATATTCAATAAAATGTTATACACATATGGATGTTAATTTTTTTAATGAAAAATTAATGTGAAAAAAATATACAATTATTACAAAACACGTATACAAAATAGAATAATATGTATACAAAATAGAATAAAAAGGTATACACATATGGGTGCACCCGTGCACCCGGGTGCACCCAATATACACTCTTAAGTAAATACTCGATTACAATATATTTTTATATATAATTATACGATATAAAATAATATAGTTCGATATAATCAATTTACTAAGTCACTGAAGACTTAGTGAAATAATATAGAGATTTGAGACCTTTGATTGATACATTTTATATTTGGATTAACCTCATGTGTATATATATATATATATATATATATATATATATATATATATATATATATATATATATATATACTAGTACAAATCATGAGTATTACGCGGGAAATGAAATTATAATACTAAAAAATACTATAAAAAATATATTATAATGAAATATATTATAATGAATTTAATATGTATTAACTAAAAGAATTAAAAAAATATCAAAAGTTAATTTTGATTGACATAATATAAAAATAAAACTCTCGTTTAGTATATCCGAAGAAAAAAATAACACTAATATATAATTATCAATCAAAAGAAATTTAAAAAAGTGAAAAATAATGACAGTATTTTATGCGTTAGTTAATGATAAGATTATTTTACGTTTTCATAATAGTTATAACTTTTTCCTTAAAAATGTTACCACTTTTATAAAATGTTAATGAAATTTGATTTTTATTTAATCTGGTCATATCCATACATATTCGAATCTTAATATAAATATATTTGTTTATCACTAAATTTCAATTAGTAATTATTATATTTATCATTAAATTTTAATTAGTTTTATTATTACTTATAGTTGAGGGGGTTAATCTTACTTTTTTAATGTTTATAAATAAGATATAATTTTTATTTGATCTTGATCATATTCATATTTGAATCATAAAATTAATTTAGGTATTTAACACAAAATTTTAATTAGTATTTATCATAGTTTTTACCATATTTTAATTAATAATAATTAAATAATTTAATTTATAGGCTAATAGATGACATTTTTTTAGAGAGAAAAGGAAAAAAAGTAGGGGAGGGGGACACAATAAAATAAAAGATATTTAAAGTAATGCTAAAAGCAGTAAAAATAACATAAACATGCAAAGAATTTTATTTATAGGTGGGGAGAATTAATTTTATTTTTTAATGTGTTATAAATAAATTTATATATTTATCTTAAAATAAATTTGCATATTTATCACTAAAATTTTATTAATAATTAGAAGTGCGCAAAAATTATTGAGTTGGTGGGAGTATTTATTTATTAATAAATTAAATTAGTAATTATTATATTTATCATTAAATTTTTATTAGTAATGATTAAATTTGAGATTAATACAAAAATAGAAATATTTGAAAATAAGAGAAAAATGATGGCCAAGGAAATAATTATAAAAAATTAGTACCATATATTTTAATCTTAAAAATTAGAAAAGGATAAATTTAATTTACTTAAAAAAATCCTAAGAATTACATTAAAAAATAAATTTAAAAAAATAAAAAATAATCAACAACAAATTTAAAAAATATAAATAAAAAATTAAAATAAAACTAATACATATATGTTAAAAAATGTAATAAAAAACATAACAAAACTAATTAATAAAAAATTTTAAAAATAAAATATAATTGATGGTCAAGGAAAACATTATAAAAAAATTAGTAACGAAAAGAAATAAATAAAAAATACGAAAGCTTAATTATAATTTAACTACAAAAAAATAAAAAAATAAAAACAACTTTGAAATAAAAAACAATTACAAAAGTAACGAAAATTAGTAATAAAAAATTAATTACCACAAAATTAATATGTGTTTTAATTAAAGATACAAAAGAAATAATTTAACAACATTAATCTAAAGAAATAAAAAAAAGAGCGATTTTAACAAAATCAAACAAAAGGTAAATTTAATTTATGATAAAAAAAAATCAAAAAAGAAAAAATAATAGAGAATGAAATTAATCAATAGAAAGTAAAAAGTAAATAAAAAAAGAAACATATACAACTTGAGGACGAAAACTTTCGTGACGAATAAAACTTTCGGGTGGGGAATGAATGAATAAAAAGCGTTATTTATAGGTGGAGGGTATAAATCATATCCATATTTAAATATGAAAATAAATTGATGTATTTATCACTAAATTTAGTTATTATTATATATTATCACTAAATTTTAATTAAAAATTATTAAATTTGAGATTAATTCTGATGCGGACATCGCGCCATCATTAAAATCTTCTTATATATATATATATATATATATATATATATATATATATATATATATATATATATAAACTAGTAAACTAAATGAGAGCTTTAACTTTCCTGTGTCATTCTAAGAGTGTTTTTAAGTTTAGGTGTTAATTTCTTAGTTTTTTTAGTTTAATTTAATAGATTTATTCATTATGCATTTATCATTTTTAATATACATTTTAGGGACTTAAATGTATAATTATGATTTTATTTCATTACTTAATTAATTTTTAATGAAAATTTTCTTTTTATTACTTAATTAATTTTTAATAAACAAAATTTATAATTTTTTAATTATATAATACAAAATTTATAAATTTATAATTGTATTATCACCCCATTCACTTAATAAGTATATAATTAAGTATATATAACTATAATATTTATTAATTAATGGGTAGCTTTTACATATAATTATTTACGTTTTTAGTACTACTAGGTTTAATGAAAGTTTAATTTTTGTTTTCTTTTCAGTATTATTCGTAAAAGGAAAGTACATTTTCTTAGGGAAATTCATATATTGAGACTTTGTGCTTGATGCAATTACTTGATTTTAATTATTTTGATCTTCTTTTTAATACATAATATATTTCTCAAACAACAATCACCAATAACAAAATTAATATTAAATAATTTCAAAAATTTTAGAGTTAATTATATAATATTAAGTAATTAATATCCTATTAACCTAATTGCTTAAATTTGACTAGTAATTCAAAATATTTGTATGGTCATTATATAAGACAAAGAAATTTGTACATACATTGTTTCATTCATAATTTTTAAGATAAGTTTGATAAAATATTAGTTAAACACATTTACTATTTAAAAATATATATTTATATAAATAATAATACGTATTTTAATGTTCTTTTGAATTTTAGAATATATATATATATATATATCATTTATATAAATTTAAATTTGGATATGCTTCATTTAAAGTTAATAAAAATATGTTGTTCATGTAGTACAGAATACTTTATACAGTATATCATAGCTGTGATGGAGCCAGAAATTAAAGTCGGGGGTCAAAATTGTGTTGTAAAGTAAATGTTTTTATTTGTGCTTTTTAAAAGTAGTTTCTAATTTGTAACAACTTTATTAAAATATTTGGAATAATTTGATGATTTTTTACTAATAAAAAATTATACTTTTAGGTTAAAAATGATGTTAATTTTAAAATTAAAATATACTTTTGATATTTTTAATTGATATTTGTTGAAATATATGTAATTTAATCTTAACTAATGAGGTGTATTTTGATCTTACCTTGATTTTAAAATCAATTGAAATATATATAATAACGTATGAAATAAAAATTTAAACAAATAATGCCAAAGGAAAAATAAAAAGATAAATAATTGTGCCATTTATAAAGATTGAACGGAAGGAAAATCTAAAATAGAAAAAATTATATGGAAATTATAATATAAATAAAGCTAATATATAAAAATAAATAAAATAAAAATTAACTAAAACTAAATGAATGTGCCATTTAGAAGGATTGAAAATCCAAAAGAGATTTTTTTAAAGTAAATTATAATATAAATAAAATTAATAAATAAAAGGTCATGTTAATAATAAGGATCGAACCCTTCACCTTTTAGTGGAGAAAAAGCTCCCTTACCATTATGCTATATGTATAATTTAAAATTATTCTGACTATATATATAATAGAAATTTTTGAAATGCCAGGTGGGCCAACTCCCCCCCCCCCCCCCCCCCCCCCCCCGGTCCTTGACTCCCTCCGTTAGGGCTGAAAATCAAACCAAAATACTCGATACTCGACTTGAGATCGTTCGGTAAAAGCTTGGTTTGAGCTCGATTTGATAAAGATATCAAACAAGCTTGAACATATATTTACGTTTGATAAAATTAAAAGCTCGGCTCGAGCTCGAGCTCGATTAATGAAAATAGATAAAATAAGTGTAAATTTGTCAAGCTACTCGAGCTCGGCTCGTGTTCGACTCGATAAAAGCTCGTTCGGGCTCGGCTCGATTGTTTATCAAACAAGCTCAAACATATATTTTGAAGCTCGATAATATTTCAAACAAGCTTGAACAACTCTTCGTTCAGTTCGACTCGATTCATTTACACCCCTACCCTCCGTCATTGATAGCCTATTTACTACTATGGTTAAATTTAGTTAAAACAATGTAAGGTGATATCGTATTTTTTAAATTAATGTTATGTTGTCTTATTATTAAAACTAAGGATTGGAGTGGTTTGAATATTTAATATCTTGATGGAGATGGTATTGTAAATGCCACCCAAGTGGTTTTATAAAGAAGTTTTCAATTATATTATATAATCATTTTATTATATTATATTTTGTAAATAAAATAGTACTATGTTCGATTTAAGTTTTATATTTTTTTATTGCTATAAAATTATCTATAAAATTTTATTCTATTTTATTATTATAAATAAAATGATATTAATCAATAATTAATTTATAATAAATTCTTTTATTTTAAAAAAATATAATTATTTTTATAATTAAAATTTAATAAGCCCGCGTATTACGCGGGTTACGTGCTAGTATATATATAAACTTTGAACACGCATCACTGTAGATAAACTCTAGAGGTTTAGTGCTCCTTTCAATGGTTTGAAATGATTGCTTTGTCATTTTTGCTTCAACACACACTTCACATTTATTTGAAGTCTCAATATTTGTCACTTTATGCAAATCAAGATTATTCAACCTCTTAATTGACTTAAGATTCGCATATCTAATCTTAAATGCCACAGTAAAGAGCACTCAATCGTATAAGTCGAGGAAGAAGTACTTTTATTCATAACATTCTCGTCTTTAAGGCTTAACCATAATGTTCAACTTGAACAAGCCATTACCAAGATAACAACGGCCCAGAAATTGGCCAAATTTGTTAATTACAAGTTTATCAGATTCAAAGACAAGTTTGAATGGATGAATAACTAGTATGGAGCTTGAAATCAAGTTCTTTCGGATACCTGGGACATGCAACACATCATTCAATTTTCAGCTCATTTCCAGATGTGAGCTTTAGAATCACGCTCCCAACTCCAACCACTTCAAATAAGGCTTGAGTCCTTATATATATAGTTCCTCCCTTCAACGGACGCATAACTGGAGAAAGCACTTTTTATTGAGTAGACATGGCAAGTGGCGCCAATATCAAATTGATGACCATCTTTGGCCTTATAGTTTGGTTTGCCACAATTGTAGCAATCACAACTAAATTATTTGGGCTTTTGTTCTGACTTTTTGCAGTTATCCTCGGAGTTCTTCTTTTTGGAGGGTCCCTATACGATGTTCAGTCAAGTTTATCTTTGCCTCCATTGAGGATTGACCAAAATTCTGATCCATATTTCGATTGTCCTCTTCGATTCACAATTTTACTATTAAGTCTTCAAAGAACATCTCCTTTCGCTTATATTTGAGATAACTTTTGAATTCTCTCCAGTAAAGAGATAGTTTTTCAATCACAGAGGCGACTATCAATGCTTTCGGAAGGACCATACCTTTAGCGAGGATATTGTGCAATATCAGTTGAAACTGTTTCACTTGTTCAACTACAGACTTGGAGTCTACCATCAAGAACTCCAAGAATTTAGCAATCGCATACTTCTTTGTCCCGACGAATATTTATTTTAGTTATATGGATGTAATTTGTCAAAAATATAATCTGGTGTTCTTTTTCTCCAAAATATCAAAGGTTATGACGAAATTACAATTAAAGTGAAGGTTGTTGTTTTTCATGCCATATACTCCCTCCATCCCATTTCAATTTACATTTTTTTTATTTTAGGCGTCTCATTTTAATTTATATGTCTCCCTTTTTGATATATATGGGACCCACCTAAAAAAATTAATATATCACCATGGAACCCATATCCGACACTTATACACTTACCCACTTTACATTAAATATTATATCTTTCTACCCACTATCTATTAAAATACTATATATACTCCTTAATCAATATGCAAAAAATAAACGTAAGCATTGAAATGGGACTGAGAGAGTACTTAAGATGACATGGATGCTGACGTAGACTAGAACAATCACGTCAGTGATCGGGCAACACGTGGCTGCCGAATGGATGCGATTCACAAACTTCAAAGGTGTGGGTTTTTTTGTTAAATCTCCAATATTGAGACTAAATTACAATTGAAGTAAAGAAGCTTTTTTTTCTTTCAATTAGCCTTATATATAATATAATAATACGCTTTAGTTTTCACGAAAAGAAAAATGCATGCATTATTAACGAATGGAAGGAATATATGTTACAAATTAAGGCAACACTTGCATGAGTCCATTTCATAAAAACAGTTTCTAAAATAGTTATAACTGTTTACATTTTGCTATTTTATTTTGTCATACACAATAATAATATAAGTATCTACTACTCCTATATATATATATATATATATATATATATATATATATATATATATATATATATATATATATATATATATATATATATATATATATATATATATATATATATTAACCCATTATACGTTAGGAATTAGGGATAAGGCAGATTTTAATTGGGGGTGGGCTTGATAAAAATACTTTAGAATTTTATTTTTTAAAAATTATTTATTATTCTATTTTATTTATTGGGCAAGTCTTGTTTGAAATGAATAAAAGGTTATAACATCATTAATGAAAAGTGATATTCAATCGATAAAAAGTGATAATGCTACAGTGAACTATTTAAAACTTCTTCCAAGTAATTTTAAAAATATCAACTTATTTAAAATATATTCATTTAAAATCATAAATTTACATTATCGCATCCAAACATGCGTTTGAGATTTATAGAAAAAATTTATAAAGAAATTCTTAAATTCCTCATGCAAACACATCCTAAAAGTTATTTTGCTAAATATTCGCATTGAGTTTTGTTAGCCCAATTCTTCCATAGATTAAATGTGTATTAATATTGAAATAAAAACAGAAGGAAAGAAGTTACAAAGATGTCGAGACAATGAGCAAATCTCTATCTAATTCTGTAATATTCAGAATTCATGTCCTTGAACATGTAACTATTGAGTCGATCCGGTGTGGGATTGTACCATGTGAGTGGTCCTCCAACATCAGCAAACAAGTCTGCCACTAAATTTTCTTCTCTATAAATATGCGAGATCCGAAAGGAAATTTGAAGAATAATTTCCCTTGCCTTTCCCCATCGTGAAACCATCCTCCATGGTATAATAGGCAACGGATGTGTGAATGCATGTATAACATACGTAGAATCAGACTCCAGCCAAACCTGTTTCTATCCCCTATCATGAGCAAACTCAATAGCAAGGCATGCTGCTGCAAGTTCAGCCTCTATCGAAAAATCCACTACAAAACCACATGTGAAACATCCCATAGGAAACCCTCTACTATTGCGAAATATTCCACCACCTGATATATTTCCTGACGATCCTAAGGCATATCCATCTGTGTTAACCTTCGTCCAACCCGGAGGCGGCGGCCACCAGCGAACTAGAGTAACCTTCGGAGCTTTCCTAGGTTTTCCAGCAATACCAAAAAATTTTAAGGTGCAAAGATCATCCACTGTATTATTCATAGCACCCATCTCAAAGTTACTCACCTCCCTGATTAAAGCAAATAATGTTGCTATAATGCCCGAGCATCACAGTGCCTTTTCTTTAATCTCTCCATCAAGTTGCTCGTAGCCATTGTGCATCGTATTATTCCTCTCTTGCCAAATGATCCATATGTAGGTAACAACAGCAAGCCGCCATAAGGAACTCACTTGCTTACTCTCGGAGATTTCCATCGCTTGGATCAAGAACCCAACAAAGGGTTGCTCTAGTTGAATCCTGTGCCCAAAATGAAAACCAGACAGCAACCTCTTCAACACCTCCAAAGATATAGGACAATAAAGTTAATAGCCTTCCACATTGTTAAAGATCGCCTAGGTGGGATGAATGAGGACCAAATCCAAGTGCCCCATATTGGCTCAATAAACTTTTGTCTCACATGCATGTAAGCAACCTTGGATGTAATTTTTCCTTGAACTGACTTGCTCCAGAATCTACAATCATCCACATTAGGGGACATACGGGTAGCTAAAATAGCATCCACAATATGAGGAAAAGTGCTAGTGAAGCTCTCCGTGAAATGCCAAAAGCCGTCATATAGATAATCACCAATAACCTGATCAAAATGATGCCGATACTCTAATGGTATATCGACCACGTCTGCACTGAGAGAGCCCAACCAGTTATCTAGCCAGAATCTGACTTTAGAATCAAATCCAATTGCCCATATTTCATCCTCCATAAGCCTCCGAATATGCCATACACAAGCACCACGAATAGAAGACGGCAAATATCTCACCTTTGGACAAGCACCATCGAACCATCTACTTTTAATACATGACAGCGCCCCTTTTCCCTCTAGGATGTCCCATGAGAGCTTTATCAAGTAGGCTTCATTAGCTGCACGAATACATCTGATGCACAAGCCCCCCTCTTGCGTCGGGCAACACAACCTCTTCCACCCCACAGTAAAGTGGTGTTGTTTCAATACATCACCTGACCAAACAAAGTTTCTGCAGGCTTTGTCTATTTTCTTTGAGATCACGTGGCCATTTATACACCATCATAATATGCACTGCTGAGGCAAAGATCACAGAGTTTACCAAGCAAACTCTGCCAACCATGGACAACATGCCACCCTTCTATTTCCTAAACTTATTCAGAATTTTATCAGTAGCTTGCCTGAAGTACTCACTTTTGGGAGCCCCTATGAAGATGGGGGCCCCAAGGTATGTAAATGGATACTTCCCTTCCTGGATGCCAAGGCTTGAAATAACACATCGTTTAATTACAGGTTTGACATGCATACCAAAGAACACCTTAGATTTCGAAGGGCTAAACTCTTGGCCAGAAACTCTAGCATAACTCTCCAATACATTTTGAATACCTCCCACAGATTTATCATCCCCTTTGCAAAAGAGAACAATGTCATCAGCATAAAATAAATAATAAGGTAAAGAGGAAGACCTGTTTGCGTATGCCCGGGAAATATTTCCCTTTTTAATTTCAAATTCTAACCATCTCCCCAATACTTCCTCCGCCATGCAAAAAAGCAGCGGTGACAGCGGATCACCTTGTCGAACACCTCGACCACAACCAAAGAATCCCTCAGGAACACCATTAATCAAAACCAAAACTTTGGCTGATTTAAAAATAACGTTAATCCATCGAATGAATTTATGATGAAAAGCCATCTTATGAAGCACATGCATCACAAAATCCCATTTCAGTGTGTCAAATGCCTTCTTTATATCAATCTTAAATCCAATGCTGCCTATTCTGAAATTATTCAAACTGTTGAAGCTTTCTGATGCCACAGCAATGCAGTGGTGTATACTCTTTCCCGGGATAAACCCAAATTGGTTGCTACTAAGTTTATCATTTAACAATGGTCCCAATCTAGTTGCCAAGATTTTAGTAATAATCTTGAAGAAGAAGTTGCAAAGATTTATGGGGCGATACTCCTCCACTCTGACCTCTTCCTTCACTTTAGAAACAAGGACTATAAAATTGCAGTTGATGCCCTCCGGCATCCCCCCAGTGCAAAAGAAATTCTGCACCGCCTTGCAAAGATCATCACCTATAATGTGCCAACATTTATGATAAAAATGATCGCCAAAGCCATCAGGACCTGGCGCACTGTCCGCAGATAAGCCCATAACTGCCTCTTTAATCTCCTCAATTGTAGGCATTGCAGCTAGCTTATTATTATCCTCCTCTCCAACAAAATATGGTATGAAGCTCAATTGTGTAAAGTCCCCATCCTCTGTTGGTTTCTGAAACAGCTGCTTATAATAATTAACCACATGATGTGAGATCTTCCAGCTGTCCTCAGTGACATCACCATTAACTTCCATTGCTGATATTGTGGTTCTGTCCCTCTTGATTCGATGTGTCCTATGAAAAAACCCCGTATTTCTGTCCCCTTCCTTTAGCCAAGATAATCTATTCTTTTGAGCAAAGAATTGATAATTCTCCTCCAATTTTTTATTAAGAGTGATATGATCATCTACTTCCTCGTAAAAAAGTTCCTCACTATCTCATTCCTCTCCAATTTTCTCTTGTATTTTTTGCAAAGAATCCATGGCATTATCAACTGAGCCAGTGATATTACCAAATTCTTCCTGATTCCGTGCTTAATATCCGTCTTAAGCCTCTTTAGTTTTTCCGCAAAGGCTGAAATAGGGTTTAAGCATGAAGAAGATTTTTTCCAAGAAGTTTCTGCAAGGATAAAAAATCCTGTATCTTGTAACCACATGCTTTGGAACCTGAACGGCCTTGCAATCTTTTCATTCATCATAAAAGATACCAAAATAGGATAATGATCTGATCTATGCCTAGCCAATGTCAATCCAGTTATTGCATCCCATTTATCTAGTAAGCTATCATCAACAAGAACTCTATCAATCCTTGAGGCCCTCATAGCTCTAGTTGCCGATCTGCTCACCCAGGTAAACTTTTCACCTTGTAATGAAAGATCCGTTAGCTCCGTAGCCTTGCACGATTTCTTGGGCTCTTTGGAGCTTTGTTTCTTTTCGTCTCTTTTGGGCAATAAATTACCAAACTAGTAAAAGAGCTATTCATGTTCTCACCTAAAAATTACATACTTAGCCAATACCTAGGCTAGAAGACTATTAGCATTTTAGTAGAACCAATAATTTATATACATACATACTAGCCCATTTACAAACATGCATATTACTAGGCCTTGTGGGAGGGAGACTATTCTTCTGCAGTGGTTTTATTGAAGGATTTCTGATTCTCCAACACTGGCACATGCGCTTCGATGGCTTCCATTGTTGCATCATTTGTTCCATCGTCGGTTCCTTCACCAAGGCTCACCAGATCCTTCTCAAGATTTTCAAACTTGGGACTTTGTATTAAGTGTAAGGAAATTTTAATTTTCAATATTATCTAATTGTGGGCAATATATTATTATTCAATTATATTAGTTATTCAATTATTTTATGGACTTAAATAAGTGATCAATTAAGGTTAAAAGTCCATGAGCTATAATAATAATGATATGGGCCAATTGAGTAGATACCCGATACTACATGACTAGGTGATTATGGGTGGTCCACTTGTATAGTACATAAAGGCTCCTTGGTTATGGTCCCCAAGCCGCACATTATCTTCCCTTCTCCCCATCGAGAAGGATTACGAAGGTCCCATAAAAGAATAAGGAGACTTAGTTGAGGAAGGTCGTAAAACTACTAGATCAAAGAATTTGTATTCCGAATGGATCCAAGGTAAGCTTTCGTTTCACGGTAAAATCTCATTCATCATAATAGGGTTTAAGGCTTATGGATTGATTTTCAACAAGTGGTATCAGAGCCACGTATGCTTTTCTGAGATGTGAAGAAATTGAATTTTTTTAATCATATGTTTGAATATTGCCAAATTCATTTTTTGTCCTCTGATGTTCAATTTCGGTGTCCTCCTTTGAATTCGTTTAATGATTGATTATTAATGATATAGCTCATTAATTTTGGGGTCGCATTTCGATGATGTATTTAGTTGCTGATTAGTTCTCACTGTCTGATGGATTCATTCTTGATATGTGTCTTCGGTTTACATTTGTACGAATTTGATAATTTGGATTAATTATGACGGGATTTGTATGTGATTATAGAATTGTGGATTTACCCTTAATGAATTTCGTGCACCTATATAATTTATGTAATAGAATCTGTGAGTGACCATTGACACGTAAATGTGTCATTGATTAAAGTTTCATTACTAATAAATTATTAAGTCACCTATACGTTATGCATTTCTACTCAATAATAGTTTTTTTTTTAATTTTGATAATTATTATTGAAAATAATAATTGGTGGTGACATCATGATCTGATATCATTTTGATATTGTTTGTGTACATAGTGGTGTAAATTATTTTCTTTATTCATATGTGGATTTGATATTAATTAAATCATAATGAAATAAAAGGTTTAATTTTGACTTAATGGTTGGTGTTGTGCCATATTGGAGAATACATGAGTTTTTGTATTCAACCGTCTGCATTTGTGTTAATTAAATGATTGATTAATTTAAAAGTGGGAATTGCCCAATTTGTGAATTAAGGTGAGTAATTGATATACACGTGGATTATGAATTTGTAATTATATATTTATGGATTTATCATTATGTGTTGACTGCAATTTTATTAATTTATGGTGATAAGGTTAGATATGGCAGTAACTATGCTAATTTAATTAATTAATAATTTGAACATGCATTTGGCATTCACTTGGGAAGACATGTATTTTATTTCGATATATATGCATAATAAAGTGTGATTTTCATGATCCTACAGAATTAATTTGGACATGAATTTCAAGCCAATTCTGTTTTGTTAATATGAGATATTATGAGATCATGCCTCTTATCAATAATCAAGATTAGTGTGTACACGTGGGTGGGTTGCTATGATACATCTAAAGCACTATTCATGTTTCATGACTTATAATACTTATACACATGAAATTAGAGTATTATGTTATTTTGGTAAAGGATGATTACGTGAAGAGAGCAATTAAATTTTGGTAACTTATATTAATAAGTTTTGTACCATATTAATTTGGATATGCATTAATGTACGTATATTCAAATTATTTGTAAAGTGATATTTTATTATCATTAAGCGAGTCATGGCGCAAGTTATTATTTCACATTCAATATATACACTAATATTAATGCGCCTATTGAGATTAATACGTATATGGATCCAAACTTTAGATTTTAAGAACTGAACGTTTAAGAGCTACGGACGCAAATGCATGATTCGCATTTATTAATTAATTTCTCTTATCATATATCATTTTGTGATTGAGTCAGCATGCAATTATTACATTGGCATCTAAATTACATTTATGCTGATGGTTGTGTATATATCCAATTCTAATTGGGTGCTGATGGTTGTGTATCCAATTCTAATTGGGTGTTGTCTTGAGATGATTAAATATATATTCCTTTTGCATTATATCTTGTGTAATTAGGTATTCTATTATTAATTTTGGTATTTAATAAAATGTTCTGATTAATTTAAATATATATGTTGTGTGACAATTTAATAGTATATTTGAATTATTAATAAAGGATATTTACCTAATTTAATTTATTCTAAATTAGGAGTTGGAATTCTTAATTAAGGTAATAAATCTTTCCATATTTTTAAATTTATGTGAATTATCTAATATTCCCATTTGGTTGATGGGATTTAATTAATTAAATTTGGGGAGATATTTTTTTTAATGTCGTTCAATTAAACGTAATATTTGTTTAATTAGCCTAGTAATTTTCAATTTAGTCAATCAAAATATCATATTTTCATAGCAACCTCTGTGTGTGGAGTGCGACTTTATTAAAATTACATAGATGAGTGTGGAATTATTTATGTATTCTGTGTTCGGCCCATAGGTAGGCACGGTTTGACAGAATAATAATGCACATGTGATGATAAGTATGTGATAATTATTTTGAACTATTCATGTGAACATTAGTTGGTCCATAGATAGACTTTTGTTTGAAAGAACTTATTATCAATACTTTATTATTACTCCAAAATTATCCCTGCAGTTAATTTTTGTCCATAGACGAGGTTAACATTGCACAAGGTGTCTTGTGATGGGTCCCCAATTAATAATATTATGAGTGTATCTTCATGCGGGTATTGATTAGCCCAAAGGTAGATTAATATCTGGCCCGAAATACACAAGCACCTGTGGTGGTGAGTGTTGGATTGTATACTAAAAGTCTAGCCTTTTGTATGAACAATATTATAACAATTAATTTGAAATGAGAATCATATGATCAAATGATTGCATCTTATAATTTATTTATATGTTCGATGCAATAGTCCACTTACTTTATATTGTAGATAATATGTTGTACGACAACACGCGGAAGATCATATTATCGGTTTCCTTATAAAGTATAAACAGATGCTCACAACTGAGATAGACGGGGACTCTCTATCGGGATGGTTGTAGTGTGGTTTGGTATTAGCTTGTCTTGGCTATAGAATCACATTAGTGCACTTGTGTGTATTGAGCAGGACCGCTTGAGATCGTTCGACTTATACTGACTTATAGGAGAACTTGATCTCAGTTATTATGGAAGTTCGTGCTCTTAATCCCTATACAATAACCTCGACACGTAGGGCAGTATGTATTTATTTGATTCATCAATGGGTGAGATTTACATATAATTAAATCAACAAACTCGATGAGTTGGGAAGTAGTGCTGTCTCTATGGTGTGCTGTTGATTGTAGAAGGAATCCGTGTCCGTCATAGGTTGATGATGTCCCCTTGAGGAGCTCATAAGGATTATCATGTAAACCCTGCAGGTGGAATTTATTCCGGCATGATGATGAGGTTGAGTGGTACTACTCTTGGATGAGATATTAATTAATTGAGTTGTCAGTAACTTAAATTAATTAATGGACATTGTATATCTTAAACATGGGGAGACTAACGGGCTCATAATAAGAAGGAGCCCAAAACGTAATTTTGGGATTGGTACGGTAGTGCAGTAATAATATTTTAGTGGAATATATTATTATTATTGGACTTAAGTATAAGCTTTGGGCTAAGCTTGGATACTTAAGCCCAATGGAGGCCCAACCCAATTTCTCCTCCTGGTCCCTGCTGTAGCCCATGTATATAAGTCACCTCAGTTTGTTCTAAACCTAACTCTGCGCCTAACATACGAGAGAGAGAGTGAACAGCAGATTGAGTAGGTCTCGTAGATCGTCGCCCACACAACGTCGAGATCGGACTTGGGACATACAGCAGAAGACCGGAAGGTCGTTTGCTGCTGCAGTTCGTCATGTTCCAAAATTCATATAAAATCGTAAATTTCTTCGATTTTAATGTATTATATACTGATGGAAAGCCGTCGAAGAGAGGATCTTCTGAGCACAAAGATCACTTAATTCCGACATCAGAAGAGGAACTTATGGCTATTCTCGTGGAACTGCGCAGTCTGCCAGCGAGAATTCAACCTCTACATCAACCCTTGGTGAAAGGTAATGCGTTTCATGTTTACTTGCTTCCGCTGCTTGTTAGAAATACATGGAACCCTAACGGGTCACGTTAACCAAACGATCGAATGCCAACAATTGGTATCAGAGCTTCGGTTTCGTGGTGAAGCGTGACACGTTAGGCTAGGGTTTATGTGATTAATTTTTCGGAATTAGGATCACATGTTTAGGGTTTTGATTTTATTGCGCAAACCATGAATATCCCTATGTGATATATACCCTGTATCATATCTATTCGTCCATGGTTGTGTGTGAGAGGATTCGACGAAAACTGTTCGTCAATTTCACATGCAAGGAAGAAAAAGAGGGCAAAAATTGAATCACGTTTTTGAGAGAAAATCCAGCGCAGTGATATTGCAGAGGCAATAACAGGTGTTTCAACGGTCGGATTGAGCTGTAATTTGGTCAGCACGTTCAGATCTTGTGGATGTACATTCTGAACGGTGGAGATCGAATTTGGAGCTTTTTCGTGCTAGGATTACGCTGAAAACAGAAGCAGATTTTTGGGCGATTCTGTTTTGCGCAGTCGAGGGAAAATAGCCGTTTCTCACAAACTAACCGTGAGATCGAGCTGTAATTTGGTCAACACGTTCAGACCTTATGGATATACATTCTGAACGGTGGAGATCGAATTTGGAGCTTTGTCTTGCTGGGATTACGCTGAAAACAGAAGCAGATCTTTGGGCGATTCTGTTTTGCGCAGTCGAGGGAAAAGAGTCGTTTCTCACAAAATAACCGTTGGATCGACTTGTAATTTGGACAACATGTTCAGGACTTACAGTAATAGATTCTGGACGGTGGAGATTGGATTCTGAGAGTTTTGCAGTTTCGAACTACGAACGACAGTTGGTGTAGTTTGGTGTTGCGCGTTGGGCTGAACTTGGTTTCATGCAAGTAGGCCCTTGGACGAGCGACAGTCCGGGTTAGGGGCGCTCGTCAAGGCACTTGGAGCGCTCCCTGACACGATTGGCGGTGGGATATGGCGATGGACGTCTTGGGGCACAAGCAATCCTGCTTGTTGCGTAAGGCATCGATTCCACAGTAGGAGTGTCGGACAAGACATTAAAATTTAGAGGCATTTTTATTCCTAATATATATAACTGTCATAATTGATTTAATTGTCTATTATTGTTATATATATATGGATGCCTGATCTCTATGATTTATTGTCTTATATAGAAGCATGCTAGATTGCGTATTATATTTGGTATATTATATGCATGTATTGCTAGAGTGTTGGATAAGACATCCAATTTTAGGAAAACTAATTCCTAATATATAACTGCCATAATAGATTGTATATTATTGTTATATATGGATGTCGAATTAATTCCTAATATATGACTGCTATAATTGATTTAATAATCTATTATTGTCATATATGGATGTCGAATTAATTCCTAATATATAACTGCTATAATTAATTGTCTATTATTGTTATATATGGATGTTGAATTAATTCCTAATATATAACTGACATAATTGATTTAATTATCTATTATTGTTGTATATGGTTGCTCGTCGATATCGATGATTTCGATAATCTAGACGATATCGACGATCGATATCGATAGTTTTGGAATGTTGATAATCTTGATGTTTTTCGAATATTTGATAATCTAGTCGATATCGATGATTTTGATAATCTGGACGACATTGACGGTCGATATCGATGGTTTCGAAAATTGGACAATCTGGAAATTTCAAAATTTTTATAGTTTGGAAGTCTTTGCTGATATTCGTGCCTGATGGCGAACAATCGAATTCGCTGATATATAACTGTTAATGATTGATTTAATTATTAATTATTGTTATATATGTATGCATGACTCTCTGGGATTTACTGCCTCATGTGCCGTGATAGGAGCATGCTAGAATTGCGTATTTTATTTTATGAATATTATATGCATGTAAAAACCCTCAGTTTTAAATAACTAAGTGGGAGAGGGGATTGGTAATTAATTCCCGCGGCCTCCATTATTGGTTTGTTAGCAATGTGAATAAACTTGCGCGTCGGCATTAGAGCCTTCCTCCCCATCGGATGAGTTTATTCATGGATATTGCTGGAACAGGCTTCTTTAAAATTATGTTTGTAATGTGATGCACATGAACTTGCGCGTTGGCTTAGACCTTCCTCCCTATCGGATGAGTTCATGTGTGGATCACTGTACAGACTTATAATTGATGACTGTAGGAAGTTATCCGAGCGCGTGTGTACTTCTCCATCTGTAAGGCACATAAGCTTGGGCCGCGGACTTGGGGTCAAATAATGGTGTACACTTAGATATAAATAATAAGTATCCTCCCCATCGGAGTCACTGCTTTTATTTGCATGGCTAAAGAGGAACCGACTATTAATTATTTTGTCATGAGGTTAGGTTGACAAATGAAATTAATGGGTAAAACCTTCTCTTGTAAATGTTCAGGTTTGTAAACGTCCACACTATCGTGGCTTGCAGACACACGGTGCTTGAGATGTCGGTGAATTTTAATTTTATATTGTTTTGAGGGAATCAATATAAAAGGATAAAATTCGAAGATTTGATCGATGTATTTATTTATGATTCTCTGTAATTTCAAATAGTTTTATTTCACTTATGGTTGACTAAAAGAAATTATATTTACTGGTCCAAAATTAGATGATTAGAAAAGAATCTTGGATTTAAATTTTACTGCTTAAGAAAATATATGTGTTCTCACTAAAGGATGTTCTCATGATGCCTATTAAAGTCTCTAGTGAAGAGATGAGAAGTTTATAGAAATATGATGGTCTCATGTAACTCTTCGGATATTTGAGTAAGTTAAAAGGCGGTACATCATGATTGAATTTGATGAATGAATTGGAAAGCTTGGAGTAGAAATTGAAGGGAAACCTAGATCAATTTAATTCTCCATAGATTGCCTAGATGTTTTGAGTAAGTTCCACCTGAATTACAAGAGCATGTATATGGTGGGAAACTTCTAACAAAACATGTGGTAAATGAAAGCCATTTTCATCATAATATGAACAAGTTTTATATCTTATTCACTAGCTGTTTAAACATGATTATTGATGGCATCTACTGACACGAAGTGTGTAGATACTGGAATCACTAAATGTTTATTACTAAGTGAGGATAAGATTGTTATGACATGGGTGAAACTACAAGAGTAGTCGCTATTGCAGTGGGAGTTGGTTATTTATCTTACGATATGAATAAACGTTTGATTTTATGAGATTGTCTTTATGTACGTTTTCATAGAAAGAATTTGATTTCGGTTTCTATGCATTTACGGATGGATACTCCATTTCATTTAAATGACATGGTCATAATAATGAAGGATGGAGCTGTAATCTGTTGAGGTATATTAGTGACAATTTGTAAACTCTTAAATCATGTTTATCCCCTGGATGCGACAAATAGTAATTAATAATGAGTCTTCTAATCTAGTAAGAGAAAGGTACCTTCGGAAATGAATTTCCCACCTTAATGGTGTGATGAATAGAAGGAATAGCACTCTTATGGTAGTGATTAGATAGATGATGAATTATTTGAAATTACTAAATTCATTTTATGGACATGCCCTAGAAACAGTAATTCGTATGAATGTTTGTCTGTTTGTGGGATATCCTAGAAAAATGAAGGATGATTTATTTAGTTCAAAAGATCGAAGAGTGATTGTTAACACAAACACTAGATTTTTGGAAAAAGGACTATGTAATAAATCAAATACCCATGTATAAGTTGTTCTAAAGAAAGTGAGAGGAAAACACAAAGTATTAGTCCCAAGTGTACAAGAGGATATACCACAAGGTAAACTGCAACGCTTGTCACGTCTGATACACAATTGCTTGTAGTGTCTTGTCGTAGTGGTTGGTTGTTCGACAACCTGTAAGATACGTGTTTTGGGAGTGTCGTGAGACTTGATCCCTAGTAAACATGGAATGGACCTACAGAAACGACGAAGCACTACAAGATAGAAATGCCTAAATCTTAACAAATTGCAATAAATGTTGAAATAGAATCAATAGATTCTAAATAAGATCTGGATGATTGTAGAACCACGGATGGTGTGAAAACCATTGGAAGTGGTCATACAAAATAAAAGAGGATCATACGGTAAGGTGAAAACCTTATAAGTAAAGCTTGTTGGGAAAAGGTATACTCAGAAAGAAAGGGTTCGATTATGAGAAAACCTGTTCGCCAGTAGCTATGCTTATGTTGATCCGGACTCTTTTATCTGTTGCTACTCATATGAAATATGAGGGATAGCAAATAGATGTCGAGACAGCTTTCCTGATTGGAAGTCTTAAGGGAAACATCTATGTGAAGCAACCAGAGTGATTCATTGCAAAGAGCTAAGAGCATTGTGATAGTGAGCTTAAAAGTGTCCATTAATGGACTAAAACAAGCTTCAAGATCATGAAACATCCGTTTTGATGAGGTAATCCAGTGACATGGATCTAATCAATGATCGGATGGGTCTTGTGTATTGAAAAGAGTGATGGAAACGTGGTGGTATTACTTGTACTATACATAGATATTATCTTGCTCATTGGAGACAATGAAAGAGTATTATCGGGCGTATGGGGTATGGTTAATAAAGCGGTATAAGATGAAGGACTTAAGAGGAGCAAAAATATCCTTTTGATCACGGTAATACGGATCACAAGAAAGGATGTTATGCTTATCTCAAGCTTCATGAAATGATACAATCCTTACTCGTTTTAGCATGTGACTTTATCTAAGGAAATGTGTCTTGAGACACAAAAGGAAGATAAAGGAGATGAAAGCAGTTCCTTATGCTTCGGTAAATGAGGAAGCCTAATCTAAGGAATGCTATACATGAGTATGGATATCTGTTTTGCTAAATGCATGAACAGTGAGTATCAACGTAACCTGGAACAAGAATGATGAGCTGTGGTAAGACATATATGAAGTGCCTGAGAAGGACTGGAAATTATATGTAAGCTTACTGGACAGATTCACTGCTTCTTGTGGATTACGTAGATTCAGATTTTTTAGTCAGATTGGACGGCAGTAAATCCACCTCAAGGTTATGTGTTTAATTTTAGGAAGTTGAGTCATAATGTGGAGGAGTGTTATATAGAAATGTATTTCAGACTTCGGACTCCATATGGAAAGATGATAAATTGGAGCCTATGAGGCAACCAATGTATCTGTATGACTCTAGAAACTTCATGATGGACTTTGATGTGATTCTAAGTTTGCCCAAGGTTATCACAATTTATATTGATGATATTGGTGCAGTTGCAAACTTGAAGGAATCACAAGTCCATAAGGCAATTAAACACATGGAGCACAAGTACCACCTGTTACGAGAAATCGTATGATGAGGGGAAGGTTGTTGTTGCCTAGATTGCATCGGATGATGACCTAGTAAATCCATTTACAAGGACATTCAGGCGAGAGCTTTTAATGGTCGTGTAGTGGGAGTGGGAATCAGATGTATGGCAGAAGACATGACAGCATAGTCTTTTAGTATAAGTGGGAGATTGTTGGATTGTATACTAAAAGTCTAGCTTTTTGTATGAACAATATTATAACAATTAATTTGAAATGAGAATCATATGATCGAATGATTGCATCTTATAATTTATTTATATGTTCGATGCAATAGTCCACTTACTTTATATTGTAGATAATATGTTGTGCGACAACACGCGGAAGATCATATTATCGGTTTCCTTATAAAGTATAAACAGATGCTCACAACTGAGATAGACGGGGACTCTCTATCGGGATGGTTGTAGTGTGGTTTGGTATTAGCTTGTCTTGGCTATAGAATCACATTAGTGCACTTGTGTGTATTGAGCAGGACCGCTTGAGATCGTTCGACTTATACTGACTTATAGGAGAACTTGATCTCAGTTATTATGGAAGTTCGTGCTCTTAATCCCTATACAATAACCTCGACACGTAGGGCATTATGTATTTCTTTGATTCATCAATGGGTGAGATTTACATGTAATTAAATCAACAAACTCGATGAGTTGAGAAGTAGTGCTGTCTCTATGGTGTGCTGTTGATTGTAGAAGGAATCCGTGTCCGTTATAGGTTGATGATGTCCCCTTGAGGAGCTCATAAGAATTATCATGTAAACCCTGCAGGTGGAATTTATTCCGGCATGATAATGATGTTGAGTGGTACTACTCTTGGATGAGATATTAATTAATTGAGTTGTCAGTAACTTAAATTAATTAATGGACATTGTATATCTTAAACATGGGGAGACTAACGGGCTCATAATAAGAAGGAGCCCAAAACGTAATTTTGGGATTGGTACGGTAGTGCAGTAATAATATTTTAGTGGAATATA
Organism: Pogostemon cablin; assembly: GCA_023678885.1. NCBI lineage: Eukaryota > Viridiplantae > Streptophyta > Magnoliopsida > Lamiales > Lamiaceae > Pogostemon > Pogostemon cablin. Next base: position 14,725,216 of record CM042953.1, on the reverse strand, counting down.
TTATTATTATTGGACTTAAGTATAAGCTTTGGGCTAAGCTTGGATACTTAAGCCCAATGGAGGCCCAACCCAATTTCTCCTCCTGGTCCCTGCTGTAGCCCATGTATATAAGTCACCTCAATTTGTTCTAAACCTAACTCTGCGCCTAACATAAGAGAGAGAGAGTGAACAGCAGATTGAGTAGGTCTCGTAGATCGTCGCCCACACGACGTCGAGATCGGACTTGGGACATACAGCAGAAGACCGGAAGGTCGTTTGCTGCTGCAGTTCGTCATGTTCCAAAATTCATATAAAATCGTAAAGTTCTTAGATTTTAATGTATTATATACTGATGGAAAGCCGTCGAAGAGAGGATCGTCTGAGCACAAAGATCACTTAATTCCGACATCAGAAGAGGAACTTATGGCTATTCTCGTGGGACTGCGCAGTCTGCCAGCGAGAATTCAACCTCTACATCAACCCTTGGTGAAAGGTAATGCGTTTCATGTTTACTTGCTTCCGCTGCTTGTTAGAAATACATGGAACCCTAACGGGTCACGTTAACCAAACGATCGAATGCCAACAGTGAGTACGTGATGATTATTATATTTTACATGTGAGTAATAAGTCGGCCCAAAGGAAGTCTATTGCTTGACAGTTTTATTGTAGTATTTGACTACCACGTAGAGGGTGTCACTTAAAGTTAGTATTGTTGTTCAAAAAACTTGATACCAATGATGTGCTCGATTCCTCAAGATGATTCCAAATTATTTAAATTTTAAAATATTATAAAGTTTAATGCGAGTATGATAAATGATTTTAAATTAATTCTCTGTATAATTAAGAAGTCTGCTGATTAAGTTTTCCATATATCAATAACATAATCATACATGATGAGTGAACTTCAACAATAAGGATGAGACTAGTAGGTTTCTAATAAACTTTGTCTTAATAAAGTGTGAGGGCAATAAAAGAAAACCTATTAAGAAAGCTGCTAAAAAATACTAAAGTACAAACCTTTTGTTTACTCGTAAAAGCTTGTGGAATTGTTTTATAATACACCACATTAAGATTGTTTAGCATGAATGGTGTTGTGGTGTAGTTAAAAGACTAAAATAGTACTCCACAAGATATGGTTACTATTGGGAGAAATAATAAAGATTGCAGCATGAAGTTTTAATAAGGCACCAAATAAAGTAATTGTGAGAACTCTTTATGAGTTTCACATATGGTGATGTCAACTAAGGTTAGATCATTTGGATCTACTAAAGAAAATTGGACACAAATAGTTATCAGCTACTTTATTAATTATATAAAAAAAGGATAGAAGTTTATGATCCAATAAATAGATCATATTTGAGACGGGTAATACGATATTCTTTGAGGATGTTGATTTGGGGGGAAGAATAATATTAGAGACATTGTCTTTCAAAGGGAGTCAACAAGACCCCTACTTATGAATTTTAATAATATGCAAGTTTAGATAATCTAATAGACAATGTCAATAATATTTAAGGTATAACAAATTCAACAACCTAAATAATAAATGTTACTAAGGAGACCACTTAAGTTGGGAAGAAAGATAATTGGATTATTATATAGTTTTCTCCTAAATAATGAGGACACTATGGAATTAATGGTAGAACATTCCAACAATGTTCATTAAGCCATGCAAGGTCCATATACTCAAAAATGGGTTAATTCTACAAGTTATGAGTTTAAATCAATACAAGATGATTAAGTTTGCATCTTGATAAAGGATTATACTCAAAAGGGAAGAAAGACATTATTTTAAGGGACTTTCTATCCGGCTTCTAAGAAAGACTCTTTTAAGATAATCGTGACATTAAAAGCACAGTATGATCTTGAATTAAATTAGATGGATGTAAATATATTGTTTCTTTAGGGTAACGTTGATGAAACGATCTCAAAATTTTAAGAATTAGAAGGAAATCCATCCATACATTCAAGCAAGCTTTTCCGTAAAGGAATCACAACTATCATAATGAAGTAATTATTACATTTGGTTTTAAAACTAATGTAGATGGTAGTGTGATTCAGTGAGAGAAGATTTAAGTTAGGGGGACAAGTGTAGTCTCAATCAAGTGCCCTAAGATTTAAGAAATGTGGAAATATTCTATATGTTTTGTGATAGACATTTTTTACGCACTTCAATGAAATCCCCAAGTATGAAGGATATCAATTGTAGCGGCAAGCAACCAAGTTAAATTATCGATCCCAAAAGGACAGTCAATTATTTATTTACTCTAAATTACTAACTAATCAGAATTAAGTAACCAATATTCAGGAGTTTTGAATTAATTATCTAAAGTACTGAAAATGAAATAACTATTAAAATAAATCACAGAAGAAATATTTAAGATTAATTCAAGAGAGATCAACAATTTTAAGATAATCCGGCATAGACCAATTAATTTGAATTCCTAGACTTCCTATTATTCATTCTTGCAGATTTTATGAAAATACACCACATAACCCTGTTTTTCCACTGGATATGATCCAATTCAAAGCTAACAGTATAATTTGGTTTAAATCCTGAGGTGCGTGAATATTACCAAGCCCCTTCCTAGATACTAATCAACGCAAATAACAATACCTCCGGGTGACAAGTTTGATTAACAAGATATTTTTTGAAAGTACTACAAGGTTTTATTTACTTTCTACTTGAATGTCTAATTGCATTGTTCCACCAAATAATTCAAATATCTGATTTACCAGTTCTTAGAATTAACATATTTATTACGGAACTACCTTAATTCCCAACAGAGAGACAATTCAATTCATGAGCGCACATAAGCTAACATAATAAATCAAGCATTAACATAATAAATCAAGCATTATAACGGATGTCATGAATTTACTATGAAGACGTTACGAAGCATGATTGCAAAGTCTCAATACGAATCAAATAAACCAAAATAATAATCCACATGAATTCACAAAAATCAGTCTAGTTCATCAAATCAATTATGTCTATCCTTCAAACCTTAATACTGTAAATAAAATTAGTCCATGGGGTTACAAGCAACTCCCATAGCTATCAAATTTATATCAGAAGTCTTGACAAACGAAAATAAAAGAAAGGAATAGAAAAACCCTTGTGTTGGCGTTATTCTGCTTTCCTTCTCCGTCTCTCCGATTGACTGATTTTCCTTTTGAATAGCCCTTGAATCTCCTTTGGTGTGAATGGATGATGGGATGGATGTGGATGATGGTAGATAATGGATGGAGAGTGATCCCCTTGTGGAGGGTGGTGTCTCTTATGAATAATGATGTGAAATATATATAGGTATATGAGAAGGGAATGAGATAAGAAAATTACTTGTGCTCCAAGAAATAGAAAATATGGGCTAATTTTTTGAAATTTTCAAAAATTCCTATCGGCAGCTGCGCGACCTCACGTTTCGAGCATAATTTCTGTTGGGCAATTGGATCGTGTGGCTCAAACGTGATCGTTAGTAAACAGGCAAACAAAACAGCGGAAGCAATTTAAATGTGTTTACCGTACTTCTGGGTCGATGTAGAGGATGAACAGCAGTGAAGAACACCTCTGATCTTCTACCGTATGTCCCAAAGTCAACTCTGGTGTTGGGTGGTCAACAATCCCCAGAGTTCTCTCAATCTGCTCTCTGTTCTCTCCCGTGTGTCAAAAGAGGCACAGACTTAGGTTTAACAGGAACTGAGATGACTTATATACTTGGGCTACAGCAGGGACCAGGAGGAGAAATTGGGCTGGGCCTCAATTGAATTTAATTAACCAAGCTTAGCCCAAAGCTTTTAATTAAATCCAATAATAATAATATAGTCCACTAAAATATTATTACTGCACTACCCGTCCAATCCCAAAATTATGTTCTGGGCTCCTTCTTATTATAAGCCCGACAGTCTCCCCATGTTTAAGATATACAATGCCCATTAATTAATTAAGTTACTGACAACTCAAATTAATTAATATCTCATCCGAGAGTAGTACCACTCAACCTTTTTATCATGCCGGAATTTAATCCACTTGCAAGATTTACATGATAAACCTTATGAGCTCCTCAAGGGGACATCATCAACCTATGTCGGACATGGATTCCTTCTATAATCAACAGCACACCATAGATACAGCACTACTTCCCAACTCACCGAGTTTGTTGATTTAATACTTATAAATCTCACCCATTGATGAATCAAAGAAATACATACTGCCCTACGTGTCGAGGTTATTGTATAGGGATTAAGAGCACGAACTTCCATAATAACAGAGATCAAGTTCTTCTATAAGTCAGTATAAGTCGAACGATCTCAAGCGGTCCTACTCAATACACACAAGTGCACTAATGTGATTCTATAGCCAAGACAAGCTAATACCAAACCACACTACAACCATACCGATAGAGAGTCCCCGTCTATCTCAGTTGTGAGCATCTGTTTATACTTTATAAGGAAACCGATAATATGATCTTCCGCGTGTTGTCGCACAACATATTATCTACAGTATAAAGTAAATGGACTATTGCATCATGCATATAAAATAAATTATAAGATGCAATCATTTGATCAATGATTCTCATTTCAAATATTGTTATGACATTGTTCATACTAAAGCTAGACTTTTAGTATACAATCCAACAATCTCCCACTTATACTAAAAGACTATGTTGTCATGTCTTCTGCCATACATCTGATTCCTACTTCCACTACTCGACCATTAAAAGCTCTCGCCTTAATGTCCTTGTAAATGGTTTACTAGATCATCATCCGATGCAATCTAGGCGACAACAACCTTCGCCTCATCATACGATTTCTCGTAACAGGTGGTACTCGCGCTCCATGTGTTTAATTGCCTTATGGACTTGTGATTTCTTCAAGTTTGCAACTGCTCCCATATCATCAATGTAAATTATGATTACCTTGGGCAAACTTAGAAACACTTCGAAGTCCATCTTGAAGTTTCTAGAGTCACATAGATACTTTGGCAGCCTCATAGGCTCCAATTCATCATCTTTCCATGATGGAGTCCGGAGTCTGAAATATATTTCTATATAACACTCCTCCACATTATGACTCTACTTCCTAAAATTAAACACATAATAACCTTTGAGGAGAATTTACTACCGTCCAATCTGATTAAAAATCCGAATCTACGTAATCCACAAGAAGCAGTGAATCTGTCCAGTAAGTTCATATATAATTTCCAGTCCTTCTCAGGCACTTTATATATGTCTTACTACAGTTCATCATTCTTGATCCGGGTTACGTTCATACCCACTGTTCATGCGTTAATCAAAACAGATATCCAACTTCGTTCATAGCATTCCATGAATAAACTCATCCGATGGGGAGGAAGGCTCTAATGCCGACGCGCAAGTCTATTCACATGCTAAATGAGTATGGACTGTATCATTTTATGAAACTTGAGATAAGCATAATATCCTTTCTTGTGATCCGTATTACCGTGATCAAAAGGATATATTTTGCCTTTCTAAGTCCTTCATTTCTACCGCTTTATTAACCGTACCCATACGCCCGATAATACTCTTTCATTGTCTCCAATGAGCAAGATACTATCTACGTATAGTACAAAAAACACCACTACGTTTCCGTCACTCTTTACAATACACAAGATACATCCGCTGATTGATTTAAATCCGTGCTACTGGATTACCTAATCAAAACAGATGCTTCACTATCTTAAAGCTTGCTTTAGTCCATCGCTGGACAATTTTAAGCTTACTATCAAAACGCTATTAGTACTTTGCAATGAATTACTCTGGTTGCTTCACATAGATGTTTTCCTCAAGACTTCCAATCAGGAAAGCTGTCTTGACATCTATTTGTTGTCCCTCATAATTTAATATGAGCAGCAATAAATAAAAGAATCCGGATCAACATAAGCATAGCTACCAGCGAATATGTTCCCTCATAATCGAACCATTTCTTTCTGAGTACACTTTTTCGCAACAAGCTTTGTTTCCAAGGTTTTCACCTTTCCATATGATCCTCTTTTATTTCCTTTGACCCTTGCAATGGCTTTTACACCATTTAGTGGTCATACAAGTTCCCAAATTTAATATAGAACCCGTAGATTCTATTTTAACATGCATTGCAACTTACTAAGATTCCGCATTTTCATCTTGTAGTGTTACGTCGTATCCGTGGGACAATACCATGTTTACTAGGGATCAAGTCTTACGACTCTCCCAAAACATATATTTATGGGTTGCCATACAACCCTCCCACTACGACAAGGCACTACATGTAATTGTGTATCAGACGTGACACGCGTTGCAGTTTACCTTGTGGTATATCCTCTTGTACACTTGGTACTTATACTTTAGTGTTTTCCTCTCACTTCCTTTAGAACAACTTATACATGGGCTTGTGATTTATTACATAGTCCTTTTCCATGAAAATCTAGTGTTTGTATTGACAATCACCCTTCGATCTTTTGGACTAAATAAATCACTCTCCATTTTTCTAGGATATCCCATATACAGACAAATATTTCACGAATTACTGTATCTAGGGTATATCCATAAAATGAATTTAATTATTCCAAATAATTCATCATCTATCTAATCATAACCATAAGAGCCTCATACCTTCTACCCACCACACCATTCAGCTGGGGCTTGCCCGGTGTAGACAACTTGAGATTTAATCTCAACTTCTGATCAATAGCTCCTAACTATCCCAAGAGGTATTCACCATCATGATTGAATCATAATGACTTAATATATTTTCCATGACGCTTCACTGTACCAGCCTTACAATTCTTGAATTAATCAAAGAATTTAGACATGCAGTGCATCATATAAATATATTGGTTTCCAGAATAATCTTCGAATATTCATAACCACCTCTCGCCTGGATAATTTTAAGTTCGCTTGAATCAGAATGAACTAATTCCAACATATATATCTTTGGCTCTACACCCCACAGCCTTGAAAAGGCAGTTAATCATTTTTACTTCCAAGCAAGACTCGCAAGTCCGATAGTTTCCACTTCAGATAAACCTTACGGTCTATCGGCTATCAACTTTTGAATCATACTCAAGTAAAATGAATTAATCTTAGACGCCAAATGTATGTTTAGTTCATTTTTGAAGGTTCATTTCTCTTACTAATATTAGAAGATGCATTATTTAATTACTATTTATTGCATCTGTTGGATGTACATGATTCAAGAGTATACTTTTTATCCACCAACGTACTTTAACGGATTATAGTCTCATTCCTCATTACTATGACCATGTCATTTAAATGAAATGAAGTATCCATCCGTTAATGCATAGCATAGAAACCGAAATTAAATTCTTTCTATGAAACGTACGTAAAGACAATTTCTCATAATCAATTGTTTATTCTTATCATGAGATAAATAAACAACTCCCACTGCAATAGCCACTACCTTTGTAGTTTTACCCATGTTGTTAAAAATCTTATCCTTACTAAGTGATAAACATTTAGTGATTCCAGTATCTACATACTTCGTATCAGTAGATGACATCACTAATCATGTTTGAACCATTAGTAAATGAGATATTAAACTTGTTCACATCATGATGAAAATTGGCTTTCTTTTGCCACATGTTTTATTAGAAGTTTCCCACCATATACAACCTTTCGTATTTCAGGTAGAACTTGCTCAAAACATCCAGGCAAATTGTGAAGAATAAATTGATTTAGGTTTCCCTTTCAATTTCTATTCCAAGCTCTTCCAATTCATTCATCAATTCAACCATGATCTTCTGCCTTTTTAATTTACTCAAGTATCCGAAGAGTTACATGAGATCATCATATTTCTATGAAGCTCTCATCTCTTCACTAGAGACTTTAATAGGCGTCATGAGACGTCCTTTGTGAGAATACACATGTATTTTCTTAAGCAGTAATTTTCAAAACCAAGATTCTTTTCTAATCATCTAATTTGGACAAGTAAATGTAATGTCTTTTAGTTAATAATTAGTGAAATAAAACCATCCGAAATTCAGAGAATCACAAATAAATTTACCGATCAAATCTTCGAATTTTATTCTTTTATATCGATTCCCTCAAAACAATATAAAATAAAATTCACCGACATCTCAAGCACCGTGAGTCTGCAAGCCACGATAGTGTGGACGTTTACAAACCCGAACATTTACAAGAGAAGGTTTTACCCATTAATTTCATTTGTCAACCTAACTTTATGACAAAATAATTAATAGTCGGTTCCTCTTTAGCCATGCAAATAAAAGCAGTGACTCCGATGGGGAGGATACTTATTATTTACATCTAAGTGTACACCATTATTTGACCCCAAGTCCGCGGCCCAAGCTTGTGTGCCTTACAGATGGAGAAGTACACACGCGCTCGGATAACTTCCTACAGTCATCAATTACAACTTTGTACCAGTGAACCGCATATAAACTCATCCGATAGGGAGGAAGGCACTATAGCCAACGCGCAAGTTCATATGCATCACATTACAAACGTAATTATTTAATGAAGTCTGTTCCAGCAATTCATGAATAAACTCATCCGATGGGGAGGAAGACTCTAATGCCGACGCGCAAGTCTATTCACATCGCTAACAAACCAATAATGGAGGCCACGGGAATTTATTACCAATCCCCTCTCCCACTTAGTTATTTAATTACCTAGGGTTTTTAACATGCATATAATATTCAGAAATAAAATATACATCCTAGACATGCTTCTATTAACAGCAATTTAAATAAATAAATCACATAGAACATGCTTACATATATAACAATTAATTGTCAAGTTAAAATAATTAAATCAGTTATATATCATAATTAATTGCATAAATAGTTGGATCATTTAAATAGGCCCAGCTGACCCAAACATTATTAGCATAAAATGAACAGCCCATTATTAAAATAATTAAGCCCATTTATCTTGCCAATTTCTGCATTAAGGTCTAGCCCATTATTTAAAATTAGGCCCAACATTTATCCCACAATTAATTAAATAATTAGCCCAGCAGCCCATAGTCCATTTAATTAAAATTGGGCCCTAAAAACAGTTGAATTAATAAAAACAACCCAGGCCCAAAACCAAATTAAATAAAATGAGCAGCCCAATTACCATTTTAATTAAAATTGGGCCCATAATCACAGCCCAAAACCATTTAATTAAAATAAAAGGGCCCAGCTGCAGAGACAGCCCAATAATCCAGTATGTGTACAACCCATATGGAAAGACAAGCCCAAAACAAATGAAAAAATGAGCAACTAAGCCCAACTGCAACAGCCCACAACATTTTAATTAAATATGGGCCCAATAGCCCATAACCAAATAAAAAAAATTGGGCCCAGCTGGTACAGCCCACACACAACATTGCAGCCCATTCCTTGCCATCTGATGTTGCCCTATCCTTCGAGCCGCTGAAGCTCCATCCTCTCAGGCAATTACCGGCGCAACCAGGCGCCGCTGCCGCCGGTGGCGCCGCCGACAGTCCATGGAAATCTCGCCGTTAGCCCGCCGCCAATCGCTCCGCAGCCACGCCCGCCCTACACCCCACCATCGATCAACAGCCGCCAGTAGCAGACTGACCAGATCGAAGGTCGTGTCTTGCCGGCAAAATGCGATGCAGTCCAGCGCCACCGCGCAGCTACGTGATTCCCACACGCCAGCCTCCGTTCCCGACGATCGCCGACCATAGCCCACCAGATCCGGCCGAAACCTTCAGCATACGCTTCTCAACGTCGCGCCTCGGAATTACCCAGATCCTATCGTAGGGAGAAAAACAGAATCCATGGCGAATTGCCAGAAGCAGCTCCGTCAGACGCTGATGTTCTGCTGTTTCGCCGCCGTCAATTTGTGAGCTTCCAGGCAGCGACGACGCAGCGCCCAGACACGCCTTGCCATGAAGTCGTCGCCGCCGCACCATTTTCGTTCATAACCTGCCGCCGTCAGTCCGTGTGACTCCGATCCATTCGAAGCCTCTCGCCATACCAGCGCCGCCGTGACAGATTTGGTCCAACCGAAGCCATCAGCCGTCGACTTACGGCCCCGGTCAGACTCCATCGTCAGAACCAAAGTCGGCGCGCCGCCACATGCAGTCCCATCAGCAGGGTGTGGCATGAGATCTTTATGTATACTGTCTTACTGACTTTTCTAAATAGCTTCATGATTTGTTATGAAATCATGTCCAGTAAAAAAAAAAAGAACAGTATACATCCAAAGAGATACACAACAGCCGATCACAAAGTAATATGCGATAACAAAGATAAAACTTCTATCACATAATCACATACTTCCAGATCAACAACTATGCGATTAATTCAGATTATTTCAATTAATCAAATAATCACAACCCACCTAACGACTCACGTTTCACCACGAAACCAACGCTCTGATACCAATTGTTGGGCAATTGGATCGTGTGGCTCAAACGTGATCGTTAGTAAACAGGCAAACAAAACAACGGAAGCAATTTAAATGTGTTTACCGTACTTCTGGGTCGATGTAGAGGATGAACAGCAGTGAAGAACACCTCTGATCTTCTACCGTATGTCCCAAAGTCAACTCTGGTGTTGGGTGGTCAACAATCCCCAGAGTTCTCTCAATCTGCTCTCTGTTCTCTCCCGTGTGTCAAAAGAGGCACAAACTTAGGTTTAACAGGAACTGAGATGACTTATATACTTGGGCTACAGCAGGGACCAGGAGGAGAAATTGGGCTGGGCCTCAATTGAATTTAATTAACCAAGCTTAGCCCAAAGCTTTTAATTAAATCCAATAATAATAATATAGTCCACTAAAATATTATTACTGCACTACCCGTCCAATCCCAAAATTATGTTCTGGGCTCCTTCTTATTATAAGCCCGACAGTCTCCCCATGTTTAAGATATACAATGCCCATTAATTAATTAAGTTACTGACAACTCAAATTAATTAATATCTCATCCGAGAGTAGTACCACTCAACCTTTTTATCATGCCAGAATTTAATCCACTTGCAAGATTTACATGATAAACCTTATGAGCTCCTCAAGGGGACATCATCAACCTATGTCGGACATGGATTCCTTCTATAATCAACAGCACACCATAGATACAGCACTACTTCCCAACTCACCGAGTTTGTTGATTTAATACTTATAAATCTCACCCATTGATGAATCAAAGAAATACATACTGCCCTACGTGTCGAGGTTATTGTATAGGGATTAAGAGCACGAACTTCCATAATAACAGAGATCAAGTTCTTCTATAAGTCAGTATAAGTCGAACGATCTCAAGCGGTCCTACTCAATACACACAAGTGCACTAATGTGATTCTATAGCCAAGACAAGCTAATACCAAACCACACTACAACCATACCGATAGAGAGTCCCCGTCTATCTCAGTTGTGAGCATCTGTTTATACTTTATAAGGAAACCGATAATATGATCTTCCGCGTGTTGTCGCACAACATATTATCTACAGTATAAAGTAAATGGACTATTGCATCATGCATATAAAATAAATTATAAGATGCAATCATTTGATCAATGATTCTCATTTCAAATATTGTTATGACATTGTTCATACTAAAGCTAGACTTTTAGTATACAATCCAACAACTTCTTCATACATATTTCGATTCAAGTGATTTTTTGACCAAAATGATCCTCTCTTTCGTGGCTTTCCAACCATATATTACATGATCAATTTGGACTTCTATACGAACACAAAAAAATTATTCAATGTGGACGTGTGTTTTCCAGCATTCCTTCACGCTTTTACTCTTCATTCCAACTTTGAACTTTTGATCATGTTTTACCCTTCAAAACTCAACAAAACACTTTAGTTGCATTTTAATTATGCAAGATATGAAAACCATGCATTTATACACAAAATCATGGCCACATTCTATTAAAAATAGTGTAAAGTGAGACCTATAATGCGTGAAATTCTACTCTCAACAAACCCACCCCCAAACTTACTTGTTGCTCGTCCCGAGGCAAGGACATAGAAAACCAATAGAGTAATTGAGAGAAAATTTCACAACTTAACACATCCAAGACAATATAATAATTCGAAAATCATACCTCAAATACTAAGATAACCATCCATCTAAGAACACACCATTCAAATCAACTACTTCACTATTTTGGAATGCTCATCCACCCATTCTCACGGGTATTATTTACGTTCATTACTCAAGTGTGAGAAATACACTTTAGGGTAAGGTGTTTGCACTCAGAATCAATTCAAACACACACATAACTATAAGCTTATCAATCATTTAAACTCTTGACTAAAGGTATAACTTCGACAATAGGATTACAAAGGTCTTGCATTAGGATGTAACGTTGGCTCTTTGGTAAAGGTAGGAAATATATAGATTAATTGACTTATTCACTAGTAGAGAATCAATGGAGACTTACAGCTTTTCAACAAACAACTTCAATTTCTTCTTTCTCCTTCAATGCTCTTCAACTCTTCTTGCAATTCGGTTTCCTCATTCACTTTTGAACACAACTTCCTTACTTGAATTTCATTTTTTCCTTCTTTTTCTTTCAAATAAGGGTACCAGTTTTAGGCACTACCCTTTTTCATGGGGTACCAGTTTCAGGAACTACCCCTTCATACAAGTTTTAACTACTCTCTTCAATAATTTTCATCACTTTCAAATTAATTCTCCTTATACTCTTCTTCATAAGACTCCAACTTGATTCCTTCAACTCTCTACTATGTAGGGATTTTTAAGGCTAGTAAAGGGATCAAATGGCTATTCGCATAGGCTTCCAACAAATAAGGCTTTTAGGCACAAAAGGGTTGACTACGGATAATTTTAATAGGTAGGATAATAATATAGCTAGTGACTAATAAACAATAAAGATGGCCTAAGATCATTCCTATTGTCTAATCAAACACGTAGTTTCAAGTTCTAGAATATGTGTGTAGGAACGACACTCACAAAAATAAACTGAATCATGCCACTTGTCATGATTTCAAAAGGCTCAAATCTCACATGGCTGTAGGAATGAACGAGCAATCCTAATAAAGCTACATAATTAATCATCCATGCATATAATTAAACTTCAAGCATCTCAATACCAAAGCACAATATCAAATCTTCTCAAACACAATCACAAATATAATACCATCAAGTGTAAGAAAAATCAAAAAATCATCCTAGAGAAACAAAAATCAACTATACCGATATTAGGATCAACACACAGCAAATAAACACAAACAAAATACTTGGAAAATCGCAAAAAATAAAAAAAAATCAACATTCACGAATAAATCGAAAATATCAACTAATTGCAAAAAATCGACCCTCCAAGTACACAAAATAATGCAGAAAATTTCCTTCAGTACAACAACACAAGGTATGTACATAACCCCTCAAACTTGGATCAAATAAAGTGAGAGATTAAGTTTGTAAAGAAGTATATAATGTATTCGAGCGACACCTAATAAAATTCCTGCACCACACAAATACATAAAAGCAATTAAAACAGGAGGAACAGCCCCCCAATGAACTTGGTTTCAATTTTGGTTAAATTGATTTAGAGCAAGTGTACTCTATCGTGTGTAGCACGTAAGCGACCAAGTGCAAAATTTATAAGATATCGAACCCAAGGGCGAAAGTGGGTAGCCGTATTTGAGAAATGCTTTACTCTAGTAGGACGAATCGATAAGAATGGGATGATTAACACTAAAAACTAACACTAAGAAAGCAATTAAAGATAGATGGATATAATGGACATGGAAGATGGATGATGATAGAGCAATCTAAGAAGTATGCAAGGCAAGCAACACTCATGGAAAAGACTTATATAGACTCACACACACACATGCATTGATGGTTTTCAAGTTATGATATTAAGGGCACTCAAAGAGCGTCTCCAATTCTCACCCTTCATATAGGTACTTACGGATATTAATATACCGGTATAGAGATATTATCACGAAGAATTTTCTCTAGTGGACAGGGACGTTTTCCTAGTGTTCCCTTTCTAAGGTCAAATGAAAATTGGCTTGGTTCCCCTCATCATATCAAACACTTCACAAGTGATTATCAATAATGTCCTATTATGAGGTTCTAAGCACTTGGAGGGAATGGCTTTCCTCCCCTCATACTAACTAAGTCACCTCATACAATCAATGATTCAATTAAACCACCATACACAATATTGGAATGGCCATCCTAACATTATGCATAGAGAATTTAACCACACAAATCATGCATCAAATGAGAATAAGCATTCATAATCGAAAATATTCATAACAATCATTTCATCAAACATGCGGTGTGCAAAATCTACATAATTCCTAACCAATCATATTGCTAGCCTCACATGAGGACTAGCCACAACAAATCATGAATAATTCATTACAATCCATGGCATGCTCTAATCTAGCTAAATAATGAAGAAAATCACAAATTAAAGGTAAGTTGGCTTCCCTTGCAATGTAGGCCTTCCTCTCCTTCAACATGCTCAAATCTTCACTCCTTGATGAATTCCTCTTCTTAGATTGGTGGATGGATGGATTAATGGATGGATTTGAGGAGATCAAGTGGAGTTGATGGATGAAGTGAAGGGTGGAAGAGATGGAGATGAATGTGTGTGATTTTAGGTGTTTAGTGTGTGTGGAAACTGATCCAAAAATGATTCCTCCTTTACTTCCTCTTTTGTGAGTGCCCTACAAGCATTTAAACCATGCAATTCATCAATTATTTCATCATTTTCTACACAAAAAGAAGATTTAGCTTTTATAGATTCAAGAGAATAAGAGTGGCTTATGATGATTTCCAAAGGGTCCTTGGAGTGAAGGTGATACATATGCTCTTCAACCATGTCGTCAATAACCTCCACTCTTCCACAATCCTCCCTAGGATACCTCATAGCCTCACTTAAAGAAAATATGACTTCATCCTCATTCACCCTCAAAGTTAGCTCCCCTTTCTCCACATCTATCAATGCTTTCCCGGTGGCAAGAAACGGACGTCCAAGTATCAATGGGACACTATCATCTTCAACCATATCTAGTACCACAAAATCAACGGGGAACACAAACTTGCCAACTTTGATCAAAACATCTTCCACTATTCCCTTGGGATGTGTCAACGACCGATCGGCTAATTGAAGTGTAACCGACGTCGGTTTGACCTCACCAATACCCAACTTTTTGAAGATTGATAAGGGAATTAAGTTAATGCTTGCTCCTAGATCACATAAAGCTTTGTAGTTCCCTTGCTTTCCCATCTCACAAGGAATAGTGAAACTCCCCGGATCTTTCAATTTAGGGGGAAGTTTCTTTTGCAAGATTGCACTACATTCCTCCGTAAGGTTCACCGTTTCGAACTCTCCCAAGCTTCTTTTCTTTGACAAGATATCCTTCAAAATTTTAGCGTAGTTGGGCATTTGAAGTAAGACCTCCGCAAAAGGCATATTCACATGTATCTTCTTCAACATTTCAACAAACTTGGCAAATTTCTCTTCTAATCCCTTTTTCAAACATCTTTGTGGAAACGGGATTGCCATGGGCAACTTAGGAATCCCCCATTCATCCCTTTCAAACTTTTCCTCTCTCTCTTTCCTTTTTGCTTCTCTACATCTTTCCTATTTCTTTGGAGACTTTACTTTTTCTTCTTCAAGTGTAGGGGTACTTTCACCTTTTTCAACAATATCAACTTCTTTCTCTTTCCCTTCTTCACCCAAACTTTCCATAGGCTCAAGTTCACAATCCACCTCCTCTACTTCCGTTGGCATTGAAGGCCCTTCGTATTTTGTTCCACTACGAAGTTCAATCACCTTACATTGCTCCTTCGGATTAGTAATGGTTGTAGATGGAAACTTCCCTTGGTGATGAACATTACCCCTTTCACTTGCCATTTGACTAATGTGAGTCTCAATTGCTTTGAACCTCCTCTCATTCATATCATTTTGTTGTCTCATTTCATGTTTCATTTCATCTATTCCTTCTTTAGCCCCTTTCATGAATTCCAACACTTTAGCCATTTGATCTTCATTTGAAGACTTTCCTTCACCATTTGGCGCTTTCTCTCCCGGATGAATCCCCGGTGGCAACGTAAGTGCATTCCCTTGGTTCCCATATGACAAATTCTCATATCTACGAGGTTGATTGAAGTTTCCTTGAAAGTTACCTTGCCCCCAACCTCCTTGCCTTTGTGGATATCCTCCTCCATGATTCCCAAAATTCCCACCATAATTTCCTTGGAAGTTCCTTCCTTGCATGAAGGCAACTTCCTCAAGCGTCATTTCGAGTGGGCACCAACTATCTTGAACTCCAAAATTAGAGGACATTCCTTGTTGAGGCATAGAATTCGGCATTTGACCACTTTGAGACGATTGTCCCACATTAGGCATAGACATACCTTGTTGAAAATTAGGAAACACTTGTTGATTCATCAAAGGTGATGATGTACCTTGTTGAGAATTTGTAAGCATTTGTTGATTCACCAATGGCTTGGACAAAGAATCCAGAGACACTTGCCAATTTTCACTCATTTTCTTGAGTATCTCCTTGATTGCCTTATCGGTGACATCTTCTTTAGGCACCTCCACCTTTTTCACTTGTTGCAAGCACACCTCTTCCATCTTAGCAATCCTTTCTTTTTCATATAGGCCCACAACTCTATCCATGGCCCATTATCCCGTATTCAAAGCTATTTCCTCGCATATAGCAATTGCTCTTTCCGGAGTTTTCCCCAAAATCGAACCTCCCGATGAAGCATCAACTAGCATCCTTTCACCCCCACTCAAACCGGCATAGAAAAATCCTACTTGTTGATCTTCGGGAAATCCATGTTGTGGACACTTCCTTAGCATTTCTTTGAATCGGTCCCAAGCTTCACTAAAAGTTTCAAGAGGCATTTGCTTAAACTGCAATATTTGACCTTTGAGATGCAACATCTTTGATGGTGGGAAATACTTGCTCAAGAACTTTTGTGCCAACTCTCTCCATGTGTTGTAGGATCCCGGTGGTAAAGTATGATACCAAGCCTTAGCTCTATCTCGTAATGAAAACGAGAAAAGCTTCAATTTAATAATATCCTCACTTACCCCATTTATCTTGACCGTGTTTGCTAACTCCGTAAATTGGGCTAAGTGAGCATTTGGATCCTCCATAGTACCACCACCAAATTGGTTTGCTTGCACCATATTGATCAATCCCTTCTTGATCTCAAAATGATTAACATTCACCGGTGGTCCCACAACATAGTTTCCATATTGAGGTTGGAAATGATCTCGGATATTCATCCCCACTCCATTATTTCCATTACCCCGAGGTTGATTTTGCACTACCGGAGGAACTTGTTGGTTATCCCTTGCTTCTTGTTATGCCAACAAGTTTTGAATGATAGCTTGCATTTGCTCATTGTGAGCTTCCATTCGTTGGTTTTGAGCTTGCATTTGTTGGTTTTGCAAGTGCACTTGTTGCATATAACCTTGTGGCACATACTCCGGATTATTGTTTCCCCCTCGAGCATTATCACCCCCTTGAAAAAGCCTTATGTTACCTTCTTCATCACCAATATTTGCATTATCCCTTATGTGTTCCATTTCTTCCTCCGTAGGGTTTAGAATTCCTCTTCTTTGTCTTCTTAAGGTAGCTTCCAACTCCAAGTTCAAAGGTTCAATAGATTGAAACCTTGAACGAGTTTGCATGTACCTACAAGAATTCTCAAATTAGCTCTCCAAGTAACCAAGACAAGTAAACAACTATACAAATGAAAGAAATATCCTTATCAAGACTAATCAACTTCAAACTCGTTACAACCACAAGTTTAACATTTCCCCGGCAAGCGGCGCCATGAACTTAGCCGTATTTCTAGTGAAATGTCAAGAGTAAGTGTACTCTATCGCTGTTGTATACGCGTGACCAAGTGCAAAATTTATAGTATTGTCGTCCCAAGGGAAAAAGTAAACTCAAGTTGTATCCGGATTTTCCATTGATTTATGTTTTGTAAGGATTATCAAGATAAGGTTTTGATTTAAGAACTATGATTACTCTATCAATTAACTAATGAACTAGACAAGCAACTAATTATAACAAATATCAATTAAATCAAGTAGCAAGATGAGATGGAATGGATGAAGTATATCTAAGAAGAGAGCAAGGCTAGCAACATCATGGTCAAGGTCTTATGTAGACTTCACACTCACTCAAGCATTGATGACTTTCAAGTTATGATACTAAGGGCAATCACAATTGTACCCCTAACCCCTATGGCCAAGGTGATTAGGTTCTCAACTCTTTTACAAGTTTAAATCTCCTAAGATTGTCTTACTCTCAATTCCCTCATGGGTACTATGATCATAAGTTGGTTCCCCTCACTAGTTCATCACTAATGTTCTATCATGAGGTTCTAAGCACTTGGAGGGAATGTCTTTCCTCCCCTCATACTAACCAAGTCACCTAATACAATCAATGATTCAATTAAACCACCACACATAATATTGGAATGACCATCCTAACACTATGCATAGAGAATTTAACCACACACATCATGCATCAAATGAGAATAAGCATTCATGATAGAAAGTAATCATAACAATCAATTCATCAAGCTTTAATAGTGCAAAAATCTACATATTTCCTAACCAATCATATTGCTAGCCTCACTTGAGGACTAGCCACAAATATTCATTGCCAATTGGCTACAATTCAATACAAGCTCCATATGAGCAATATAATGAAGAAAGTAGCAAAATAAAAGAGATTGAGCTTCCCCTTGAAGGTAGACACCTTCTTCCTTGATCATGCCAAATTCTTCAAACAAATCTGATTTTCTCTTCTTAGATGATGGAATGAATGGATGTATGGATGGATTTATGAAGATGAAGGTGAATTGATGGATTTAGATGGTGTAGATGGATTGTGGATCTAGTGTGTGAGGAAATGTGGTGTGAATTGTGTGTAACTGCTCTCAATCTGATCTAATGTGAATCTCTTCTTTAATTTCGCACCAATCATGGTTTTATATCACTTATGGACCTTCTAGAAGCTTCCGGAACATTCTGAAATTTTCACAGGATTCTGCACCTACACGGCCCGTGCTGCAGTACACGGCCCGTGTAGGGCACACCTACTTCGGCATTTTTGTGCGTGCTTCCGGACACGGCTCGAGCTGCAATACACGGCCTTGATCATGGCCGTGCAGCACTTTCTGACGACAATACACGGCTTCTTCTTACAGGGCCGAGCTCCGCACACGGGGCGTGCAGCAGCGCACGGCCCGTGCACCAGCGCACGGCCGAATCTCTGGCCGAGCAGCGTGTTCTGATGACATTACACGGCTAGCTGCTACAGGGCCGTGTTCCGCGCACGGCCCGTGCAGCTGCATGGCCTATTCTTCGTCTCCCTTTCGCTCCCGACTCCGTTTTTATCCGTTTCATGACCTGTTTTACACATATTTAAGCTCATTTACACAATTCTATCAGTTCGTACCACTTTCCTCAAAATAACAATAACTCCACCAAACTTAACACAAATACAGATAAAAACATCCGAAAATACACACATAAAGATACTAAAACCTAGGTGAAAATGACGACAATCACCCAACTAGCGCTAATGTTTAACATCGGACAGTCATGATGGAATACCTCAAGCTCATCGAAATGGCAATGAATATCTTTCATACTTGCCATCGTATTCTAATCATTGTGCTTCTTCATCAATCCAATACTTATGCCAAGGGATGGCCTCGTTGGCATTCTTAAAATTTATCTTGACCTTGCCAACCATGTTAAGATCAAATTTCATCAACCTCTTCATTCTACTCTACCACTTATTCCTTCTTCCAACGAAAATTCCTAACTTCTCTTCTAACTCCTTTTAATCCCTAAAAATATGTGAGGAATCATTAGGTAAAACAAAGTCAACAGAAACAATATCATTAAATTCAATGCAACTTAAAGAGTTTAAAGGTTTAGAAATACTCATTTCATTCTTCAAGTCCTCTTCGGTTGCTTCATGACTTTGCTCTTCTTCTTTCTTTTCTTCTTCAACATCCTCAAATTCTTCATCAATATCTTCTTTTGCCTCAAAAATTATCTTCAGTTGATAGCTCAATTCGAGTGGAGTCATTTGACTTAATCTAGTGGACTCCTCTTCAACTTCTTCTTCCTCAAACGATAACATAGGACCTTCAAACTGCATTCCAGTGTGCAATGGAACAACAATATCTTCCTCAAACCCTTCTTCATCCATTCTTTCCTTTTGTTGAAGTCGAGCATTTAAACTTGCAGCTATGTTTGCAAGATTTTGAATTATTTTCATGATTTCATTCCTCTCTTGCAACCTCTCCTGCGCTTCAACTTTTATCTTTATTTCAAGAGCTTCCATAATTTCTATGATTTCTTCATGCTTCTTAATGGATGATTCAAATACGCCTTGCAATCCTTGAGAAACTCCGGTCGAGCCAGAATAAGTATTCTCTTGATAAGGTTGATATGAATTTTCATTGTAAGCATAAGACCATTCATCTTCATATCTGACTTGATTGTAGTACTGAGAAGGACTTTGATTCACTAGAGAATCATAACCATAATTCCTCTCATCCATGTAATATGGAGAAGAAACCATAGCATTCTGATTTTCATAGCGTTTTAATATTTCATCTAGGCATGGAGAAGGATCCATAGCATTCTAATTTCCATAGCGTTTCAATATGTCGTCCATCTCATGTACCTCAAAAATAATTTATAGTCAGAATATATCCAAATAAAAAAATAAAAAAAAAATAAAATGTCCTAATTAAACTAGCAATAAAAGAAAAATAAATAATTAAACTATCCCCGGCACACGGCGTCAAAAACTTGATAGGCATTTTTACGCACTTCAATTAAATCCCCAAGTATGAAGGATATCAATTGTAGCGGCAATCAACCAAGTTAAATTATCAATCCCAAAAGGACAGTCAATTATTTATTTACTTTAAATTACTAACTAATCAGAATTAAGTAACCAATATTCAGGAGTTTTGAATTAATTATCTAAAGTACTGAAAATAAAATAACTATTAAAATAAATCACAGAAGTAAGATTTAAGATTAATTCAAGAGAGATCAACAGTTCTAATGTAATCTGGTATAGATCAATTAATTTGAATTTCTAGACTTTTAATTATTCATTCTTGCAGATTTTATGAAAATACACCACATAACCCTATTTTCCCACCGGATATGATCCGATTCAAAGCTAACAGTATAATCTGGTTTAAATCCTGAGATGCGTGAATATTACCAGGCCCCCTTCCTAGATACTAATCAACGCAAACAACAATACCTCCTGGTGGCAAGTTTGACTAACAAGATATTTTCTGAAAGTACTACAAGGCTTTATTCACTTTCTACTTGAATGTCTAATTGCATTGTTCCACCAAAAAATTCAAGTATTTGATTTACCGGTTCTTAGAATTAACATATTTATTACGGAACTACCTTAATTCCAAATAGATAGGCAATTCAATTCATGAATGCACATAAGCTAACATAATAAATCAAGCATTATAGCGGATGTCATGAATTTACTATGAAGACGTTACGAACACAGTGGATTCCAGTCATAGCAAAGATGGGCTAATTTTCTAAAATTTTCTATCGGATGTCATGAATTTACTATGAAAACATTATGAAAACGTTACTCTAAGAAATAGGAAAGATGGGCTAATTTTCTAAAATTTTCGGAAATTCCCGTCGGCAGCTCCGCGACCTCACCGTTTCGAGCATAACTTCCTCATACGAACTCTGATTTGAGTAAGTTTTAGACCAAAACGATCATCTCTTCCGTGGTTTACAACTACATATCACATGATCAATTTGAACTTCTACACGAACACAGAAAAGTTATTCAATGTGGACGTGTGCTTTTAGCATTCCTTCACACTTTCACTCTTCATTCCAACTTTGAACTTTTGATCATGTTTTACCCTTCAAAACTCAATAAAACACCTTAGTAACATCTTAATTATGCAAGATATGAAAACCACGCCATTATACACAAAATCATGGCCACATTCTATCAAAAACAGTGTAAAGTGAGACCTATAATGCGTGAAATTCCACTCTCAACATTTTGACTGTTGGAAGTTGTTGTATGGTGAGGTCTGTAGAAGTCTTAATTTGTCTTTTGTTATTGGTATATTAAGTAGACATTTAAGTAACTCTAGTATGGATCTTTATAAAGTATTTATAGAGAACTAAGTATAACATGCTTGCACATCAGAGATCAGATTTGTTAGAGATCATAAGGAAGTCTGATTCTGAGTTTTGTTGGATGCTAATACAATATAAGATCCACTTTAGGCTACATCTTTTGTTGGTCGAAAGAGTTGTACATGTAAAAGTGTCAAGCCAACAATTGTAGCTCATTAACCATGACAACAAAAATAGTAGCACACTAAGGGGTATTCAATCATGAAATAAAGGTTGCAAATCGTCATCACATAAAGTTTATTGTGACAAATAGTTCGCAATAAAGTATTTCAATAACAACAAGAGTACTTATAAGTCAATCAAATTGACATAAAATTCTTGGTTGTTAAAAAAAGTATTTTGTATGAATAAAATTTTAGTAGAGAATGTTGTGATAGGCTCCAAATGAGAATTCGGATTCGCCAATTATGTATTTAACACACTGTACTTGAGCTAGCTACTCATGTGGGTGTTATATGATTTTAAAATACATTGGTTTAGTGGGAGTCTATATTTATTGCTCATTAAGATTTTTAAGACATTTTGATTTGGCAATTCAGTTTTCTGCAAAATAAAGTTGTTGGTTTTGAATTCATTTTGAGTTCACTTAAGTAATTTTCCCTTTTGTAATATTTTACATTATGGATTGATCTCACTAAAGATTAAAGTTGGATCAATTGGAAATAAACATGATGTCGATCACATTACATGTAATTTCCATGATACTCACTATATTTGATCTATGTCATTGAGTATATTGATATTGGTGATTATCGGGGTTTAACCATGATTTATAATGTGGTGAACGCCGCAATAGTTCCATATTAGTATATGAGATGGACTAGATTGTTAACTATAGCCTGAAGAGGAATAGCATAAAGTTACGCAACTCATGACTCTTGATATAATTGCTTTGAGAAATATTTAGCCCAAGTGGGAGATTGTAAGGAAATTTTAATTTTCAATATTATCAAATTGTGGGCAATATATTATTATGCAATTATATTAGCTCAATTATTTTATGGACTTAATTAAGTGATCCAATTAAGGTTAAAAGTCCATGGGCTATAATAATAATGATATGAGCCAATTGAGTAGATACCCGATACTACATGACTGGGTGATTATGGGTGGTCCAGTTGTATAGTATATAAAGGCTCCTTGGTTATGGTCCCCAATACACTAAGACGCACATTGTCTTCCCTTCTCCCCATCGGGAGGGATTACGAAGGTCCCATAAAGGAATAAGGAGACTTAATTGAGGAAGGTCGTAAAACCACTAGATCAAAGAGTTTGTATTCCGAATGGATCCAAGGTATGCTTCCGCTTCACGGTAAAATCTCGTTTATCATAATAGGATTTAAGGCTTTATGGATTGATTACCAACATTAAGAATTTGGGCTTAAATGGAAACCTGGTAACGTTCACTATGTCCAGTCTGAATAATGTCTGTCAACCCCACTTGTTTCTCCATGCATCTTTTACAGCGAGCATTTGTCATAGTGCGAACTCAAAATACTCCATCAAACAAAATCAAATGAATTTTACTCAAGTATGCCATGAAATTTAAAGAACTATAAACCTGCATGCGTCCTGAATCCTCTGGTTCCTTGCTTGATATTTCCTCTGCTATTAAACCCTCCTGAGAAAGTAGAAATATGAGCGAAACTTTGCAACTATAATTAAGGCTTGATGATTGTATACTAAACGACAACTATATCTAGGAAGATATTGTATCCATGAACCCTTTAAATTGAGTTAAAATTATTCTTTGTCCCATAACTATAACAAAATTTTGATTTTGTCCAAAAAAAGATAAAAAATTCAATTTCGTCCCGTAACTCCTGAAATTGGACAATTTTGATCCCAAAGTCACCGGAATCCCATTTTTTGGCCGGGAATACACACGTGATCACCAAAATTGGGGTTTCCAGCAAGGTAATTGACCAGATTATTCCCCACCACCACCGCCGCATCTGTAACAACGATGATCCCACGAGCCCAATTTTGGAGCTGATCAGAAACATAAATGCCATAAACAGAAGTTTAGCAATCTATTAACTTAACCTATAAGGACAAAGAACAGGATAACAACTATGGGGCACCTCGACGGCTGAATCTGTTGCATAATCATGTAAGCTCTTCTAGATTGCAATTATAAATAGAAACTAGCAGCAAGATGGAAAGAACAAATTAGGTTAAGAAGCAACAAAAGTTTATTATCTTCTCTAAAGAACCTATTTTTAGCCAAGCTGGTAGCACTCTAATCCTCCCTCAGGTTCCTTCCTCTTCACAGATCCTGCATACTAAGCTTTCTTGATGCATACGTTCCCCATCGGGGTGCTTTTGGGAAGAAATGGAAACTATCTAGGATTGCCCATCCTGCTTCCATTTATCGTTGTCGAGCTATCTTCATTATGACCATTAAATCTGGGGACAGAAGCTGAAATATTGCCAATGTTATGTTCATGAACAGCCTGTACAAGACGAGAGGGGTTAAAGGAGGTTGGATGAGCAGATATCCAGGTGTCGATTGTTCAGTAGAGTTCATGACCTGATAGTGATCAATTACCTTGCCGGAAAGTCCTAATTTTGGTGATCATGTGCAGTGCACGTGCGGATTCCTGACCAAAAAATGGAGTTTTGGGGACTTTGGGGCCAAAATTGGCCAATTTCAGGAGTTACGGGACGAAATTAAAAATTTTAATTTTTTAGAGCAGAATAAAAAATTCTTTATAATTATGGGATCAAAAATGATTTTAACCCCTTTAAATTTCATTAGACGTGTTAAACAATCTTGGATGTTCTGTTACATTTTGGTGTTACATCTCCTGTTATATAAGTTATATGAGTGACACGTATGTGGGGAGGGAAATCTCAACCTTTCCCCTTAGGGTTGATTGTTAGGGTATAGATTAATCTATCCTACGTGTCAATCATCCAACGAATTATAACAGGAGATGTAACACTAAATGTAACAGGAGATCCGAACATGTGTTAAACACCATTTAGAATGCCAGCTATATCCAAGAAAAAAAGGAAGGAGAAATCAAAACAATATTAATTGCAAGTCATTTAAAACTCAATAAAACACACAATACCGGATAAAAAAATTAATAACAACATATTTATTAAAATAGTTTGAAGTCATACAATAATTATTCTTAAATGTACATAATAATTGATACCAAAATGATCATTATGAGCCTAATTCTTAATTGTACTTAATAATTGATATCAAAATGAATCATTATGAGGCTCATATATAAAATATATTATGCCGTCTTGATTTTAATAACGTGTGTGAGAAATAAAATACAAAGTTATTAATTATTTATATACATGCCAAAAAATAATTGTATTTTTACTTTGAGCGTGGCACCCATAAATTAGAGTATACTTCCTCCGTCCCGGCAAGTATTTCACATATTATGGTGCGCGGAGTTTAAGAAAAAATTACTTTATTATGTATAAAGTAAGAAAGAGAAGAAATATTTGGGTTAATTTAATGAAAAAGTTGTGTAAAGTTATTGGGATATGTGAAAAGTGAGTATTATATTGGAATATGTGTAAAAAGTGGGTATTATTATAGTGTATTCTTCATCAATTTTAGTATAAGTAAAGTGTGAAATACTTTGAGGGACTGATAAAAAAGGAAAGTGAAATATTTTTTGGGACGGAAGGAGTAATGTTTATGTGAATCCTTCTCATTTACTGGTGACTCGTGATAACATTTTTAATTAAAAAATACATAATTTTTAATGAAAAATGACAACTAATTAAGGAAACGTAAAATATATTTAACATGAGATAATTTCATGCAAGTGCTGCTGAATTTTTTATATTATTATTTTCAAATTTAACTAATTAACGGGGAAAAATATATTTAGCTGGTAAAAGTAAAAAAAAAAAATTACTAAAAATTATGGATTTTTTTTATATTTTCAATTTCAATATATCCTCGATATATCTCGACATTCGGGAAATTTTGAATCATAACAAATCAATATCGACATTGATACCAATATTTCTTCGATATTAGAGATAAAATATCTTTCTCCCCAATATTAATTTCCTTACTTTCCAAATACAAATATATCGTGGAAATATTTTTAAACCTTGCCATTTGCCACCCACCACCCCCAACGAAATTTTTTATTTTTTTCACATCTCTCGAGTATGCACTTCATTCTCAAATGGGCTTCCAACGCATTCCACTCCAATTTCATGATAACCATTCTTTTTTCACCTTTTGGCTCAAAATCAAGGTTTCACAAGAAAGATTATCACAATTCTTCCTAGAAATATAATCAATTCCAATTCTATGGTTGTCGAAATCTCCTCTTAAGTCTGTCTCTCCTTTCTATTAATTGTCGTTCCAAAGACTCATCTAATCTCCCCCAAGACCATTTCATTCATTCACAAACAATGAGTCACATGTATTTTCCTTGGTGTTTAAAACTATTACAAGTTATTCTAATTCCTAATTTTAAATGAATATTCACTGTACTTGAGCAGTTGACATTATCATGTGATCAAGATACACGTCTCATTAATTATGAAATTAATGATTGGTAAGATATAACCGTAATATATATGCTCGATCTACTGTACAAGCTTTGTTCATTTTGAATCAATTACGAGATTTTGTTTAAAATGGAGAGATGAATATTTATAATTTAGAAAAGTTGTAATCAAACATATAAGGGTAGTTGACATTAGTGTGGGTGTGGGTCCATATAAGGGTAGAAACATATAGGAAGACTTCAGATTACATATTTTGTTAATGAAAATATTGAATATTAACAAACATATAAGAGCACCTCCAATGGGAGGTATAGTTTGGTGACGTGGATGCAATTTGTACCCATGTGGAGGTACAGGCCCATTGGGAAATCAAGGTATGGAGGAAGGAAGTAGTTCTCAGGTACACTATATTGTACCTGAAAAGTATCTGAAAAATAAGAAATATGTGGGCCATCATTTGAATTTTTTTTTGAAAAAAATTAATTTAATTTATAATTTCACATGCAATTTTGTTTAATTGACCTTTAAAATGAAAAATTTACACTCATCTTATTTATTTATTTATTTATTTTTTATCTTCAGTAATCTTCAGAAAAATTATTTCAAATTTTTTAACATTAGAAAATTTAACCGTAATTATTTAACCGCTATTATATAACCATTATATATATTATTTATTAATTATTTATTTATTTAACTTCTCTATAAATAGTTTATATAAGTGTTCAAATTTCACATTTATTTATATATTACACTCCACCGAGACATTGTGAAGCTTTGAAAACACATTATATATTACACAGTTCAAAGAGAAGTCAATGTGTTTAATGGGCTCTATATTTAGCGATGCTGATATACTAGTGGAGGTGCTGAAATTGTGGTCAAACACTCACAATAACAGATTATTCAACCACCTGGGATATGAAATATTCTACGCTTGAGTCCTAAGTGGCGTAATCAACAAGATCATGATCACCGTGGAAAAAAAAAGTCCAAAATTTCATCTACAGGGGCATATACATCATCATCAAATAATGAAGATGATACTGAAGATCGTATTCATCCAATCGGGCAAAAGGCGGTAAAACGAAAGGCCAAAGGAAAATCTAAGAATGAGTATGAAGAGGTAAAAGATATCATTAATCAAAACATGGAAGAATATAAAACCATTGCAAATAAAAAATTAGAAAAGTTGAGATATCTCAACAAAACAAAGGAGTATGACATACTCATGAAAGATACAACAGGAATGACATCTGACCAACTTCGCGCACATAACCACATGTTGAAAGCAATTAAGAAACGATGGGACATGTAAGTGTTTATCTAGAAATTTCCTTTGTGAGTTGTATTTCATAACTTGTATGTGATCATTTGTAGTTTTTAGTTCTTATTGTTTAAGTAATATATCTTATTTCCTAATGTAATCTTGTTTTGAATTAAATGTAATGCTATTTTTATGAAGTTATTTTAAATTAGTCGTTTTAAATAGCTATCAAGCAATATCCGTTACAAACTTTCCGTTGCATACCAGCTGTTGAAAACTACTAACCGTTGCAAACTAGTCGTTGCAAACTTTTGTATGTATATATATTGGAGTTGAGACATTTTACTTCTTGCACAATATTCCATAGATTGCTTCAGTTTCCCTAAGATGTAAGTTTTTAAAATGTCTTCAGATCCCAACTATAACACCTCCCACGATAGTGAAAAAAATGATTTATCTGAGTATAACTAAGCTGCGTATGACTCAGATGATCAAGTGTTCTTCCAAATACTCCAACAACATAAAGTGCTACTTCAATTAGCAAAAATCTCTTCAAGTAGATCTAAAAGAAAAAGATATGTGGTACGTGATCGTGAAGGTGCACACACTCAACTTGTCAAAGATTACTTCTTCGATGATTCAACATGGAGCAGTGATATATTTCGACGAAATTTTAGGATGCAAAAAGAATTGTTCATTTGCATAGTTGATGCTTTGGAATCTCACCGCTTCAGAAATGCTTGGAGGTCCTGCTGATCATTACGATGAGTACTTACGCGTGGCTGAAATAATAGCCATAGACTGCTTGTTCAACTTTTGTCGATGTGTGATTGATATCTTTGGTGAAAGATATTTGAGAAGGCCAAATGAAGATGATTGTCGGCATTTGCTCCGTATGCATGAGCAAAGGCATGGTTTTCCTGGAATGTTAGGGAGCCTTGATTATATGCATTGGGAGTGAAAAAATTGCCATGTTGCTTGGAAAGGTCAATTTACTCGAGGTGATCAAGGAGTTCCAATAATAATACTTGAAGCAGTTGCATCCGCGGATTTGTGGATATGGCACGTTTTTTTTGGAGTTGCAGGTTCAAACAATGATGTCAATGTGCTTAACCAATCCCCTTTATTCAATGTTATTTTGCAGGGAAAAGCACCACAAATTAATTTTACAGTGAATCGAAAATAATATGTGGGAGGATATTACCTTACAGATGGGATCTATCTAGAGTGACATCTTTTGTCAAGAGATTTCCATGTCCTCTTGATCGCAAAAGGAAGAAATTTAAAGAAATGCAAGAGGCAGCGAGAAAGGATGTTGAGCGAGCATTTGGTATTCTCCAATCTCGTTGGGCAATTATTAGAGGTCCAGGTCGGTTTTGGTACCAAAGTAACTTGAAAGATATTATGTATACGTGTATCATTTTACATAACATGATAGTAGAAAATGAAGGGGATATGATCAGTGATTGGTCCGAGGAAGTCAACCACAAAGATGATAATAATGCTCCACTAGTTCTTCAAGGTCCGGTCGGAGGATTTCGTGAGTACCTCAAGAGAGATTCCGCATTACGGGATAAAGAAAAATATCATCAACTTCGTGCCGATTTAGTTGATCACATATGGGAACGATTTGGTAATATTTAGGGAATTGTTATTTTCAAGATGAATATTATAATTTTTATTAGTGTATTATTTTTATTTTTTTGTATTTCATGTATTCTTGTATTATTTTATATTAATGAAATTTATGATTTAATTTTAAAAAAAAACTAAAGAATTTACTAGATAGTTGATTTAAATTATGTCGATCAATTAATAAAAAATTAAAAAAAGTTATTATTCATATTAAAATAATTTAATTTAATTAAATTTATTATAGTAAAAATTTAAATTTAGATATTTATTTAAAATAATTAAATATGAATAATAAATATTTTTCATGAAATGAAAATCATACATATTAAAAATTAATAAAATGATACTGTGTATAATTATGTTTGGTGGTGGGACCCTTAAATAGTACTAATTGTATCTGGAATGATTGGGGAGGTATATGTATAAATGTGGGGATTTTTTAACTTTTGATGTGGCAATGATGTGGCAGTAATTTGGCATAAAATTGTACCTGGATTTAGGTACATGACTGGAGATGCCCTAAGGTAGTTGATATTAATATAATCTTGGGACTTGGGAGGAAAAAATAATGGAAAGAATCGAAAGATCCTTGTAAGAGATCAATATGAAGTACCCTTATGTATACTATATATATTATAATGTCCTAATGGTAATCAGAATGCATGTGTGAATTCGATTCGTACAAGTATTTTTTAATTGTGAAATCGTTATGAGATGTCACACAAAATGGAATTCTTCTTTCAAAGCATCTAATCTGCCCCAAGATCATTTCATTCATTCACAAACAATGAGTCACATGTTTGCGCTGGTTTTCTTGGAGTTTAAAATTATTAAAAGTTATTTTAACGGCTCGTTTTAAATGAATATATTCTCGGGTACTTGCAGTTGACATTATCGTGTGACATTATTCGTAAGATATAAACGTAATTTATATGCTCTGCCAGTACAAGAATTGTTCATTTCAAATGAATTACGGGATAGTAATAATGTTTTAAATTAAGAAATGAATATTTACTATGTCTCTCTTACATCAATTTTCCTTTCTTTTGTCACTCTGCTCTCTCTATGTGAGTGATTGTAGTAGAAATGGATAAAAGAATGGATGGAGGGTATGCTGAGAGTTTGCCTCAAAAAGATGACTACCTTGAAGTCTCCATGGTTGCAAGGTTGATCTGCAGAAAGAATTACAACGAGGGGATCCCATTAAGAAAGTTTTCATTGTATGGATTGTTGTGCTCTCAACGGGTAATGGAGCATTGCTGATGATGAACCGTTTGGAATCCGTATCGCTCCTGATCTCGCCACCAAGATTGTGGTACAAACTCATTCCATTCATTGGGAAGTCTTGATCAGTTTGCAAAGGCACTAGTTGCGACAACAACGACCAAGAGATATTACCACCTTCTGCATTTTATTGTGAATGTCTATAACGATAACTTATCCTACTGCCAGTTAACATTTTTTAATATTGATTCTTCTTTATTTTCATTTTTTCGATAGATCTGAAATCTAGATTATGCAGTGTATACAACGTATTAATCTAAAACTTATTAAATTAATATAAAATATATAAGGGGCGTATATTTAATGAATTAAGGACAATTTAGATTTTTTAAAAATATATTTTTTAATTATAAATTAATAGGTTGTGTATTTAATAAAAGGGGTGTGTATTTAGTGGCACCCTTTTGAAATTTACAACCTCATTCCTTCACCTTCAGTGTGTGTTTTGCTGTTTCATCTAATTTTTTTTTTTAATTTACGGTTACTGCTTTTTTATCATTTTATTCTTTTTTTCTGTTTTTTATTTATTTAATTTTAGGGATATAATTTTAATTTTCACCTTTGTGGTTTAGAGTATATTTAAATCTTAGAGTTTAGGATTTAAGGTATAATTGTAATTTTACCCTTGTGGTTTACGGTATAATTTATTGCTAGGGTCGTTTAGAGTTTAGAGTATAATTGTAATTTTACTCTTGTGGTTTAGGGTATAATTTATCCCCAGGATTTAGGGTATAATAGTCATTTAAAATAAAAAACAACATTAATGTAGGAATATGAATTAATTAAGAAGAGCGTGGACCAGAGATTCCACCAATTCATTTGGTGCCCCTGGTGGTACCCAAGTCCTACTCTATTTCATGAACAATTTATAATATAAATACATTATAAATAAAAAGTGTAGTAATATTTTATGGTAAAAATGATACTCCATCTTAAAGCGAAATAATAATGTTCTCTTCATCTAAGGTTTAGTTGGGACAGTCTCACACAAGGTTTTGCCTTTTTAATAATGAGACGTCCCAAAATTAATCTCAATTTTTATAATAATTATTAATTAATTAATTAATTAAAATAATTTAAGGTATATAAATATACATATATTTATTTTAAGATTCGAACAATTAAATCATCAAATTAACGGTCAAAATTTAACATATATAAATAATAAGCTAATATCCATTTGGGTCTGTGCGTGTACCTATATTTTTATTTAAAATTTTTAATAATGTAAATGTGTTTTTTAAAATAAATTTACACAAAAGAATATTGGTAAAGACTTGTACAAGATCGACTCACATATCTCATTTCATCAGAGGGGTCAAATAAAAACTGAATTAAAACTCGCGGACCTTCAACCAACTTGTTACCTGCTAGTCTGCTTCTATTATATACATGCAGACTATGTCCAGTGTCCACCCCAGTAATTCATTTTGCCGTTCGATTTTTTTTTTTTAAGTTTAGTTAGGCTTTGTTTAATTTTAAAGCATACTAATTATTGATTATTACTATATTATTTTTTGTAAATAAAATAATAAATTATTTTTCATAGAAACACAATTAATATTAGTTGTGTCAAAATAATACTTGCATAATCGAAAAAAATTGGATAATAAGTTCACTTTTATTAATGGGTAGGTCTTCCGTGAGACCGTCTCACGTGAGACCATTTTACACTTTTTGAAATAGTTATCACTTTCGCTATAAAACATTATCACTTTTGCAATAAAATGTTATCACTTTTCATTTATATTATAAATTATTCATGAAATAACATTATCATTTTTCATTAATTTATTATCATTTTTCGGTATAAAAGTTATCACTTTCTGACCGTCTCACGTAAGCCCTTACGTGAGACGGTCTCACACAAGTCTTTGCCTTTATTAATTAGTTACCACTTTTTATTTATTATAATAATAGTTCATGAAAAAGTTTATTTAAATAATTATCACTTTTTCTTTATCAGTTATCATTAATTATTAAAATGTTATCACTTTTTATTTTTTTCAAAAATATAGTGTTCATTTAATAATTTAATTGGACATTTATCACTTTTCTTTGATCAGATATCACTTTTTATTAAAAATGTTATCACTTTTTATTCGTGATATAAAATTTTCATTAAATAGTTTAATTGGATGTGTATCACTTTTTCTTAATCAAGATATCACTTTTAATTGAAAATATTATCACTTTTTTTATTCTTAAAAATTATTTATGAAATAATTTGATTAGTCGAGTATTACTTTTCAATATTCACATATTACTTTTTTATTAAAAATATTATCACTTTTAATTTATAAAATTTTCATGAAATAGTTCAATAATAAGTATATCACTTTTTTAATTATAAGTATCACTTTTGTATTTTCATCTGTCACTTTTAATTTTTTTATTAAGTATAATAATATTAATTGTAATTTTAATAATTAGTAAAATTTTAAATTGTAGTATAAAAAAATGTCGCACTAAATTAAGTGCACATTTGTCATGTTCGCTTTCGAGAAGTTTATGCATGGGTGACCGGCCACACCCACCTTTTTCTTTATTTTTAATTTTATATATTATGCTAATTCATTGATGGATGATCCATCTCATGGAGGGAGATTCGTGAGACGGTCTCGCACAAGACTCACCCAAGAATATTATAGTACAACCTTTTTCTTTTTATATTTAATTTGTTGTTTTATACAACTAATTAATTACATATAATAAAGTAACGTTTATTTAATTTTTTTTAAACAATATAGTTTTATACTCTCTTCGTTCCGCGTTAAGGTTTACATTTTTCATTTTGGGTTATCCCAGATTAAAGTTTACATTTCTTTTTTTGTCAAGTTGGGTCCACACAAAATAATTAATTATTTCATGTAAGACCCACTCACAACACTAATACAACTACCCACTTTACATTACATATTATTTCTCTCACCTCTATACACATTAAAATATTATATCTCTTAATCTCCGTAAAAAAACAAATGTTAATGTTAGCACAGGGAGTATTTATCAATAAAACAGTTTGATAGGTATGCTTCTTTTTTAATATCAATGTTCTCCCGCATTATTACTTATAATAATGTAATATGTAAAACTTCTATATCTTAGTCTTCTAATGACCAAATGCATACCATATGTAAAACTTTTATGTCTTAGTCTTCTAATAACCAAATGTATATCGTTGAATAACTTTTAATACGATGGCAAAGCATCACACTAGAAAATTTTACGTGAAATGAATAAAAAAATGATAATAAGTATGTATATATACATCAAAATTTTATTTGTAACTCTATGCATGCACTTATAAGGTTTTAAAGTTGGATGTCCATTTTTAAAGTACTGTTGTAATTTTACTTTTGAATATTTTATTTGAAGAAAAAAATTATGACACATGGATTATTTTTCTTTAATATAATTAAAGAGCAACTATACACCGTCTTACAATGAAACATTGAATTTTTTTTGTTAAGTTGTAAGATGTTAACACTTTTATTAAAATATTATAAATTTTAAAAGTTGATATTAGGTGTATTCGGTTCAATGGTGAACTCATATGTGTATAATTTTTTATTCTATATTTTATACATGTTTTTTAATAATTGTATAATTTTTTCACACTCAGTTTTTCATTAAAAAAAAGTAGCATTCATATGTGTATAACTTTTTATTCAACAGTGTATACATGTTTTTTAATAATTGTAAAATTTTTTACACTCAATTTTTCATTAAAAAACTAACAAAAAATTTACTAACCAAGTGTATATATTTTTGTTCATAATTGTATATATTTTGTTTATAATTGTATATATTTCTGAAAATTGATGCACCATATCCTGAGGTGCATCCAGGTGCACAATCGTATTAACCTAATTTTTTGTTCACCTTTTGAAACTACTTATTCCATAAAACAATTTCACACAGTACTTTGCCACCTTTCAAACTATACAGTGGCATCCAAAAGTCGCATCCTATCTCCCCAGAGATCATTTCATTCACTCACGAACAATGAGTCACATGTGTGCGCTGGTTTCATATATTGGAGTTTAAAAATGTTATAAGTTATTCTAATGGCTAATTTTATATGAATATTCCTGGGTACTTGAGCAGCTCACATTATCATATGATAAGGAAACTCGTCTAATTTATTATCAAGTGCAAATATAAATGTTAATAATTATTAATTAGTAACATATGAAAATAATAATAGTTAAATTCATTTTATGCCCAATAACGGAGAGAAATTTTGATTTTTATCCCAAAAAATATAAATAGTACAATTTTGCCTCATCACTAACGAATTTTTAAATTTTTACTCAATTTTAGCCATAAAACGCAAATTCTTCGGAAAGCCCTGTTGGAAAATTATATTTGATATATATTTTAGTATAATAGATGACCGTTATTTTCTTTCACCCTCAAGTGTAAGGGGATCGATTGTAGTGCGTGTGACCAAGTGAATATCGTTCTCACGAGATAGTTATAAATTTAATAAATAATTCTATATGATAATTCAAATGCAAGACAAATCCAGGGGGTTTTTGGAAGGATAATTAATTAAACTAAAATTAAACAATTAAATTAATTATAAAATAAAATAAATCACGCGAGAAAATACAATTTAAAAATTCAAAGATGAAGAATTGGTAATGCTCTAAAAATTCAAAGATGGAGAATTGGTAATGCTCGGGCAAACAGCTTAACTATGTGACTTATTTATCTAGACCCAAATTAATTACCTGCAGATGTTTATAAGAGGATCATTAAGCCTAGTTAAATCAATAGGGTAGAATCTAACACTTATAATGAACAGAAAATCCTAGGATCGATAAGGAATTAACTCTCTCTCCCTCTATAAGTACTTCATGCTAAATTCCATTAAAGGCTATAGCATTAGACTTCTCTTTCTAGGTACGCAATTATTAACTCCTTTTGTCTCCTTACTAATTACTTAATAATGATATTTTACCAATTAATTAATATTCCAAATTGATTGTCTAACACTCTTAGGAATTATAGGTCAATCCCCTAAGACTGTCACAGAAAACAACAATTACTATACAGAAATAAAGAACCCTTTTGGAGGACTTCGTATCTTCAATTATTATCTCCGTCTCCTCCGGTGGATGAATGATGATGAGTGAAGGTAGGAGTGGGGTGAAAGGCGTCGAAACTTGTTGTGTAAGAAAACAGAACTGGTATCCCTCTTCACGTCAATTTTGGACGTGTTTTATAAATCTGGAATTGGGTGCTAAATTGAGCTGGGCTTGGGGCAAAAAAATAATAAACTAATGTGCTCATTATCCCATAAGTGTGATATTGCTCCTGCCTTCACTTTAATCTCATTAATGCACTTGGACCCACTACTTTATTTGCAAGCAATTGCTTCTTCCTCACGTGTGTCATGTTGGGCTGTTGACTAATCACATTTTAAAGCCCAAGTTTCGAAAATTTGTGCAGTCCCACCGTTTTTTCCATAACTTCTTCATTCAAACTCTGATTAAGGTGATTCTTGTGGCCACGCATTTCTCTCTTCCGTGGCTTTTCAACCATGTATGATACTACCACTTTGAGCTCCCACACGAACACAGAAAAATTATGGAAAGTAGGCACTTGTTTGATTGCATGCTTGTACAAATTCACCATTCATTCCAACTTTGCATTTTTATCCCTTTTCCTATCAAAACACAACAAAATACCTCTCAAGCACCTTTTAGTTAATAATAATAAAAAGTATTAAGATTTGTGCATATAATATCAATTATATACTCAAAGAGGTATCAAATTAGACCCGAAAACACATGAATTTCTACTCTCATCAATAGATTTTCCTAATTTGCATTTAATCAAATAGTTTATATTTGGATAAGTTTAAATTAATTATTGATTGAAGATAATATCAAGAAGAAGATATCTATATGATTTGATCAAGATTATATTTCCATATTTAAGATTTGATCAAGATTTGGACATATTCAAGGAAATATTAATTTACCATGTGTGAAATCTTATTGGGCTTTTCTTGGAGCAGATTACACGCATTCATGCCAGTCACGATATTCTGTTATATTCTCTCTCCAGTTCTTAATGTGTTAATCATATTTGAAGAGTTAGAATTAAGTTTTCATTATTCTGTTTTGTTCTTGTATGAACACGTTTATACTTCCATTCATGTGATTCAGATTCCGGGAGGGAGTTCGTCTATCAAGATCGGGAGATCTCATAGCAGCAGCGTTGGAGGGAGTCCACTGTTGTCAAGTCCACATGGTGGCCAGATAAGTATTTAGAAGTTGTAGGTATTGTCGATTAGCATAGAATAGAGTTCATAGATGCTAGATCGAAGTATTTGTACAATTCTAATGAAATAGATCTGAGGGCGAAGCCTATCCCGTATTTGTTTAGATCGTGTATTTTAATGTCTTCCGCTGATATTTCGTTTATACTTTATTAAAACGCACTTCTGAGTTCTTACATCAGTAAGAACATTACTTTTGAGCTCTTACATCAGTAAGAACATCAGCACACACGAGCCTATTTTTTTAACAAGCCCCACGTGCGGCGCACGTGAGACTTCAATTTGGGATGGCAGCGGGTGGGGCGGAAGCAGTCGGGATGGCAATGGGCGGGGCGGGAGTGTGCATAGGAGACGGAAATTTGTGCAATACGGACCTTGATTTTTGCTCAGGAATTTGTGATATACCTCCGGTCGCTGGTTTAACAATCGGCCGTGGTGGCTCGGTCGGTGTCACAGTGGATTCATCTCCACCAGGGAAATGCTCGGGTTAATTTCTAGGCCCCAATGATGACACACTGACCGGACGGGCTGCAGTGCTGCCACCGGAACCCCCCCCTGATATGCAGGCAAACTAACTTTCATGGCTGCTCTACCCATGATCAATGTTTTTCCATGCATTTGTAATTTATCTTTCTTTTATACTAGTGTGTCTGTTGTGAAGTAAATGAAATTATATAAATGTATAACAAATTACTTCCTTTGAAGTCACATGGTTAATAAATCTACATATTGTCTAATTTCTCTAAAATCTCTGGTTAAAGACAATGATTTATTTAAGGAATACATAACATCTCCGGCGTGGGAATTAACTCATCTATGATCAGAAAAGTTAATTATAGAAACTTCATTTTGATCACTTTAAAGATCTTTCCATTAATTTTTGGTCATTCGTCTCTTGTCATTATTGAGTAATTCCAACCCAAAAGCAATCTACTTGTCTCTATATCTTTCACAATTTCGAAAATACTTCTAATTTATTACTCTTTTAATTTAATAGGGCTAAAGGCATTGTTACACTTATATTTCGAATTTTCAATCGGATCCATAAATTCTTACAAATTTTGAGTTTATAATTTGTTATTTAAGTTCATAAATTAATAATTTAAGCTCTGATAGCGCGAGACGGTCCATGTAACAAGTGTAATTAGTTTGCAATATTAC
This sequence comes from Pogostemon cablin, assembly GCA_023678885.1. NCBI lineage: Eukaryota > Viridiplantae > Streptophyta > Magnoliopsida > Lamiales > Lamiaceae > Pogostemon > Pogostemon cablin. The sequence goes on along the minus strand of CM042953.1, from coordinate 14,686,885 downwards.
ATCATATTTTTAGAGATTATGTAACTCATGATTGAATATATTAACACAACATTAATCAAACATATTCTATAAAAGAAAATATTAAATTCTAGGAATGTATAGAGAAAATCGTACCCAAATTTTGAACATATATGTTCAAAATCACTGCAACCCATTAATTAGAATTATAGAAATTCTTACCCATCACAACCCGTTCTTTTTAAAATAGTTTAATTGTTCATTGTCAATCGAGATGTTAGATACCTTATTCAGGATACCGCCATCATGTCCAACACCATCATCACAGCAGTATTAGATGTCGGATTCAGTGTTGGAGTCCCGATATATGATTTTGTTACCATATCTGCACCGGATGTCTGATTTGGTTTCAATCAAGGAGTCCTGACATAAGATAACGACATAATATATATTTTTAAATATAAATAAATTATAAAGTATTTTATTTGTGTTAGATGAGAGTGATAAATTTAAATTTTAAATTTTATATATATATATATATATATATATATATATATATATATATATATATATATATATATATATATATATATAAAAGTAAAAATAATAATATGTGTGAGTTGTTATCTGAGAGCAACCAATTTAAAATTTAGTTATCTTTTGAGCTTTTAGGGTTAATTAAATTTGGGTAGTGTAAAAGGTTCTCTAAGACCGAGGGGTATTTATTATTTTATTTTTATTTATTTATTAATTTATCTTTTATGCTAAAATACTTTTTACACAAAACATTTCAAATGATATTATTTGAGTAATGATTTAAAAATCCTTTTATATAGTATTAAATTAATGAATTTATAAAGAGATATTTTCTTTTGAAACGGGTTATTTGTGAGACGGGTGTGAGACGAGTTGACCCATCACTAAAGTATGATTATTGTATAGATAAAGTATGCTTATTTATAGTTAAAGTATGTAAATAATAAATCATATTTTAACACGCTAAATTCATACTTTAATGCATAATCCAACATACTTTAAAAAACATATTTTAACGATATTGAACATACTTTAACACGTCTCACAACTTGTCTCATGTAAATAACGTCACACAAGAAACTTTTAATTTATAAATTTATGATTAATTAATTTAGGGTTAATTGCAAGAATAAACCCTACCTTTTTATCAATTGCAAATTAATCCCAACTTTTAAAATTTGGCAAAAAAACCTCACTTTTAACATTTGTTGCAAATATGTCTCAACGGTCAGTCATCTCCTGCCCGGTCTTGACTTGGCAAAATAATGCCACATCAACCATCTAATTCACCCAAAATACGATGTCGTTTAGTCTATTAACAAATTAATAATTCATCTCACCGTACCTACCACCCACCATCAGCTTTAACCTACCACCAGCTTAGTTTTTTATGGAGTAATTAATACAGCGGGGTGAGTGGGGAGTGGTGCCTAGGTAGGAACTGATTATACATGAGGAGAGAGTGTTGGCGAAGTACGCGACGACGCGTTAAGCGGAGGAGCCGAAAGGGGAGGAGAGCTCGGCGATTTCAGGGAGGAGCTGCCGGCGTCGTCCAGATTGTCGACGATGACGCACTCAGCGAATTGCAGGAGGAGATGAGAAGTCTAAGGCCAGTGGCGGCGAAGTCGTCCTCCAGCACGGCGGATACAACGGCGGTAGGGAGGGGCAGCAGCGGAGGTGGAGGATCCTCCTCCTCGACATCGTCGGACAGTGGGTCTATGTTGGGAGAGAGATTGGAGCGACGACGCTTGAAGGGGTTGGAGGTGCTGGCGTAAGGAAGGTCAACGGGGAATTTCCCGGCGAAGGCCATGGAGGAGGTGGAATTGGAGGTGGAAGGAGGGTTGTTGTACAGCAGTGGGTGGAGTTTGGATAAATTTTTGCAGGATCCATGGTTTTGTTTCTCATTGATTGATCGATTTTTTTTCTTTAATTATTGTTACCATTGATATGGCTGCCAACTCAGCAGTTGGGCAGGAGACAACTGCCCATGAGTAGATTTGCAATGAATGGTAAAAGTGAGGGTTTTATTTGCCAAATTTAAAAGGTTGGGATTAATTTGCTATTGACGTAAAGGTGAGGATTTTTCTTGCAATTAACCCATTAATTTATAATCATAAATTTATAAATTAATTTAATGTTGTATCGTATGAGTTATTTTGCTAAATATTGGCATTTGGAGTTCTGTTGGCCCATTTGTTCCTTGGTACTCTTTTTCTTGTCAAAGTAGGAAGGTTTAATAAGACCGAACCGTAAATTTCTTCTTTCTTCAAGCCTTAGCTTTGCACGGTTTTCACTTAAAAATTACCCTTTCCGTCACACACTTATATTTACACTTTCTGTTTTCGTCCGTCCCACACTTATTTTTCACCACCCAAAAAAGAAAATTTTACATTAACCAACAACCTCAAAAGTTATCTTAATTTCAAAAATATCACTTCCACCTAACACATATCACATATTTTATAATTTACTATTTATTACATAAAAATACCACAATACTCCTAAAAAATCAATAAAGCTGATCAAAAAATAACTTTTGTTAAACTTCATATCTACAGTGTCGACGAATATAAGACCGGGACGGAGGGTGTACATACTAATCCAATACCTAGTCTTTAGGTTCTTAGCATTTTCTTACAACCATTAACTTATAGTCCATCCGTCCCTCACTAAGAGGGTCTTTTACTTTTTGGCACGTAAATTAAGAAGTATTATTATTTAATGTGTAGTGGGTAGTTATATTAGTGGAAGTATGAGTCCCATATTTTAATTGTATTAGTGGAATGTGAGGGTACCATTTGTGTAAAAAAAGAAAGAGAACTTTTTGAGTGGACACTCAAAATGGAAAAAATACCCTCTTTAAAAATGACAGAGAGAGTATACATATATGTTTAGCATTTTCTTACAACCATTAACTTCTATACATATATGTTATGCGTACTAGCCCATCTACACAAACAAGCAAGTAGAGATGCCGGGAGAGTCACCGAACAAACGCGCATATTAAAAATATAATTTAGTTATTTAATACTATAAATAATGCAATAATTACACTGTATTATAAATATTAACAATGAAATTGAAATTAATTAAAAATATATATTTTTATTACTTAAGTTATTCCTAAGTAATTCTCATGTAAATTTTAATTTTTAACTATTCATTTCTCATCTTTATTCCATTCACAAATTCATTCAATTCCCGTATAATTCCATTCAATCATACCAATCAAGCAGCAAAAGTTATTTTGCTAAATATTCGCACTGAGTTTTGTTGGCTCAATTCTTTCTTAGCCTTGCACGGTTTATTGGGCCTTTGGGGCTTTGTTTCTTTTCGTCTCTTTTGGGCAATAAATAAATAAATAAAGTACCAAACTGGTAAAAGAGCTATTCATGTTCTCACCTAAAAATTAGGTACTTAGCCAATACCTAGGATACAAGACTATTAGCATTTTAGTAGAACCATTAACTTATATACATACATACTAGCCCATTTACAAACATGCATATTACTAGGCCTTGTTGGAGGGAGACTATTCCTCTGCAGTGGTTTTGTTGAAGGATTTCTGATTCTCCAACACTGGCACGTGCGCTTCCGTGGCTTCCTTCGTTGCATCATTTGTTCCATTGTCGGTTCCTTCACCAGGGCTCACCAGATCCTTCTCAAGATTTTCAAACTTGGCATTGGACATTGGTGCAGTACCCAGGGTGTTGCCAGACCCCGGTCCTTCTATTGTCAGTGAGGCTGCGTCATCTCTAGAAGCATACCAGGTATTCCCACAACGTACACATTCCAACTGCAACCACAGACATGATAGATATGGTGTATTATAGAAAATATACACGAATTAAATAGCCAATTGATATGCCATGAACAACTCTACTTGGGACTCTACTAATCTCAGTTGGAATTTGGGATTAAATAGAAACCTGGTAACGTTCACTATGTCCAGTCTGAATTATGTCTGTCAACCCCACTTCTTTCTCCATGCATCTTTTACAGCGAGCGTTTGTCATCTGGTGCAAACTCAAAATACTACATCAAACAAAATCAAAAGATGCAAAAAAAAAAAAAAAAAAAAAAAAAAAAATATATATATATATATATATATATATATATATATATGGAACTGAGGGAAATTTTGATCCCCCTTTAGTGAGCAAAAAAATTTTACTCAAGCATGCCATGAAATTTAAAGAACTATAAACCTGCATGCGTCCCGAATCCTCTGGTTCCTTGCGTGATATTTCCTCTGCTGTTAAACCCTCCTGGGAAAGTAGAAATATCAGCAAAACTTTGCAAATTTAATTAAGGCTTGATGATTATATACTGAACGACAGCTATATCTAGGAAGATATTGTATCCATGAACCCCTTAAATTTCATTAGACATGCCAAACACCACTTAGAAAGGCCACCGTCAGCCTAACAACAACCAGTCTCAAGAAAAAGGAGGTGGAAATCAAAACAATGTTAATTGCAAGCCACTCACTGAAGAAAATAATTCACAAAAGATTGTGTTATGATGCCCAAATACATATCAATGAAAAATGATAATAGAAGGTGGTCTACAAAGAACCAAAAAGTTTGACAAAGGATAGCATTACTGACATTCAGACTATCCAGTCAAGCTGCCTCATCAGCAAACTGCTAAACACATGCAGAACAATTTTAAAAACACTGCTGAACTTCTAATTTCTTCATTCACCGCAAACCAAACCACTGGTATAAACTCAACACCTCAAACAATTGCAAGGAAAAACAAATTATAACGAAAATTGGTAAACTAATTAAAGAAAGCAAAAGTCAGCACCTTTAATTCATTAGGTGACATATTAAGTATCTGAGAAGGTTCCAACTCCCTATTCAGAAGACGACGTGACAATACTGCATTGCTCTGTAACATAGAACAAATTCAAAATAAAACATAACTTAGATACAGATTTAACATGCCAACAGTAAAGAAAAGCACATGAGCAGCAGACTAGAAAGAGTCCAAATGGGCGTTAATGAGCTCATAAACACTCTGAAACATCTACTAAGACAATTTATTTTTTATTAATTCCAACATCTGATTAACTGAAAGACATCATTAAGAAATTTAAGAACTAATACGATCTCCAAGCAACTAAGAAAGAACACCATCAACCATTTCAAAGCAATTGGGAAATAGATAGATGACCATAATTTAAAGCAAATAACTAGTACTATTTCTTTTCAAAGTCTAACTCATCTGCACAAACAAAGTCATGGAACCTGTTACATCTACCTTAAGATTGAATGTTAATTGTCGCATCTTTTGGTTATACTTCGTAAAATCCCCAGAAAAAAAGTCATGTGCGGCTTTCTCAAGAGCAGTCACAGCTGGAACAGCTGCATCCGGCCAGTCGAATGATGCACGACCCTATAAAAATATATAAAATGCACTTGATAAGGAATTACAAGTCAATCAGACGAATAAGATGAGTGCTCCTAAAAATGTTTCAGATTTCTGACTGAAAATCTGGAACCTTATTAGGCGATCCATTTCTTTGATTTGAGCCACTGTCCTTGCTTCCACCTCGTTCTTCCTCATCATTTTGTTTACTTCCCGGCGAAGAGCACATAATCTGAATTGACTGAAGAAGCTTTTCTAACCACTTGTCACGCTGTGTTTCCTTAGTCAACACCTTAAAATCCGACAGAATAGCAAAATATTCTGATGTGGCTGTGGTGCTTCCGGGAGTTTCTGCTTTAACTGCCTGGAACCTGCCAAGTCCTTCATCCTCCCTAGTAACATCCAAAGGTGAAACATTCCTCCTCCTTAAAAGCCGCTTATTCTTATTGGCATCTTCGAGATCCATATTAGATTCCTCCTGTTCAATATCAGGAAGATCACCAAGCCGAGCAAGAGTCTTCTGAACAAGAACATCGATCTCTTCTTGTTTGTTATCCTCGTAGTCTTTATCAGTTAACTTAAACAGCCTTTTCAGTTCGGTGTCATATACTTTTTGCACAATAAAGCCAGGGTGCCGTTTGCGATACGGAATTTGCTTATTTAGAGGTATAAAGTGTACAACACACTTGTGCATGACAGATTCTGCTGGAACTTCATCTCTATGGAAACTGTAGAACAATTCCCTAGTGTCGTGTGATTGCCAATTTCCACGTCCTCGTTTCTCTGCCTCCTCCGGGCGATAGAACCACTGTCCTGTGACTTTCAGGGTACCCTGGTATTGAAAAATGTCCTGCAAAACAAAAAAAAAGTTCAGCACCACAATAATTAAAGCATATAAGGAGATGCTCATTAAATGAACAACAAATTTCTGAAAATTAAGTAAATTATAATTGACCTGAACCACAAAAAGCCATCAACACAATGACTGCAACAACAGTCGCTAGTTGATACTAAGTATACGTTATCAAATGATTATCCAAAAACTGTTCGTTTAACCAAGTTATATGAACTATAAATATCGAATTAAACCTAAGCCCATAAAAACAAATTTCAACACCCATATCATATCTGATCTAATCTTAATCATTTAAAGAAACTAACTGACATAATAAGATTTACTTGTTCTCCATTATCACTCCCTTTGTAAAGATCCGCATCAAAACCCTATACCTAATTTATTAATTTATAGTATAAATAAATATAAAAGTTCATTTCCCCAAAAGAAGAGGTAAGAATTGCTGTTTACCAACTGCAAGTGTGCCACAACTTAAAATAAAAAATTAATAATTGGGAAATCCAAAAGAGGCGCGCCTTAGAAGGTGAATAAAAGGCGCCAGGGCCTGAGCCTCCATGTCTCTGCACCTCAGACACGCCTCTAACAACTATGGTAACTGGTATGCATAAATGCAAATCCAAAGAATAAGGAGTACATTCCTTATACACAAGTGATTGGGTTATACAAGGTAAGCAGTACCAAAATCTATACCATATATATGGATATATATTTCTAATAGTAGGAAATTTCACAGCAAAAAGTTCAAAAGGTTACTTATTAAGGGATCCAAAAAATATTGCCTGACTTTTGATGAAAACCGCACTCAACTTTTAAAGAAGAGGACTTAAATAAACAGGCCAGATGATTAAACTATCTCACCATTGCAATAGATAAAATGAGCATTTTCACTTACTAAATTGCACTACTCATAAAGAACTACAAAACAGCACTTACCTTGTCCAGGACAGGCGTTTAACAAACAGTTTAGAAGAGTATCATTATCACAATTAACAAATACATGAGCCTTTTCACTCATTTTAGCGCACTCATCTAGGACACCTAGAACTCATGGTTTAAATCAGATCTTACTAATTAGAAGATAAAAATAATTCAATATATTAATGATATAAACCACAGTAATCCAACACATAAATAACCTAAAGTTATACAAACCAGAAAACTCATGACAAGTTAAAAACTTGTACATCATTGTATAGCCTAGTTCCCCAAAGAGCATTTAAGGGAGACAGAGAGATTACCTTAATTATGGCAACGTAGGGTTTCTGATCTCCTTGCTCTGGAGATAAAAGAACTGGATCCTCCTACAAACAAATCATAACAATGTGAATTTTGAGCTAAAACACTTAATATATTTAGCAATGATTTATACTTAATATTCTATCGCATCAAGGAAGTTGAAATAATTATGGAATACAAAATTTAGGCAGTAAAATGATCCACCAAATACTGTTTACCTGAATGGAAATTAGATTTGACCGCTTAGGATAGAGATATGCATGCTTAATGTAACTGCAGATTAAGTTTTTTAAGAAAGATTGTAACACCCCACTAAATTAAACCATGAAATTAAATCTAATGTAATTAAAAGAAAGATTTCCTAACTAAAATGAATATAAGAACATTAGTCACATTTTAATTTCTTACTAAGCAATTACAATTCTTACCTAGCAGTTAGTTTACCTTCTTGATCACATGAGAGACAAAGCCATGAGTGATCTTTCACATTTCCCTCACATGAGAGATAGCAAAAAACAAATACACACCCGTTTTCCCATGATCTACAATCATTATAGGGTAATAATAGCCTTGCATTCAAACCGATTGAGTGCTCAAGACCTCTCAAGCGCTTACAAATGAGTCATGACCTATATAAACTCAAACCCCAAGCTCAACCTATCTCACTACCATTTCTACATTAAAATCTGCAAGTTCTCTACAGGATCAAACGCTAAAGCAAGTTTCCAACTAGTCACATACACAAGTTTAAGGTGTTGGAATTTTATGTATTTTCTATTATGAATATGCATGTTTCTTGATGTACTTTATAGTACCATGGAAAATATGCCAGGACCCCTTAGGGGCAAGGATTGTATGAAGATCCTCGGGGTGGACTCAACATGCTCATAATATTATCGAGTAGATCAAGACACTTAAAACTTTTATGCTTAATTGATGAATTTCATGATATCGATGCATTGTTATTTATACTTGTATACACATATTTTCCCCCACTGAGCAATTTGATCACCCCAAATATTTACCCTTTCGAATGCCGAAGGCTGCGGCTTGGCTATGGCGGAAGTGTAATTCGCTTGGAACACACATTCAAATATTAATTATATTATGATTTCATTTTAGTATTATGACATTTGAACATTTGCTTCCCTATATTATTTAGCGGCAATTATGTTTTTAAGAAAGAACTATCTTTCATTTCTATCTTATCAAGATTATGAACTTTGGCCTAGTTGTTATGATTTTTCAATTATTCTACTCTAAATCGTTCAACATCCTAGAAAACTATTTAATAAAATCTGGATTTTACAAACACACACAGATATTCTCCGGACTTACACAAGAGAAAGTAGTTTAAGGCTTATATGCGAACCAACCATTAAAGGGATTCGAAGAAGGGTAATGGAGACAAATAGAAAACGGTGCAGTAACAGAAATAACAAAAGTCGCGTGCCACTGGTAATCTAGAAATGCATAGATCAAGTATGGTCCAAAACATCAAAGATTAGTTTACACCAATGAAAGTCTCACCACATCTAAATTCCTCTCACTTCTATGTCAATTTTAAAAGACCAACAGTCTTTTAAAGTCATATAAGCATAACAGAATTCAAGGTTTCAGTTCTCTTTTCTCTGTTTTCAAAATTCTAAAATTTGCATCACCATCTCAACCAATGAATTAGACGCATGTCATATCAACGTAGTGTTTACAGCCTCCAGCACATCAAACTCTGGAAAAACACCATCACAACTAAAACAAAAACAATTTATACGATCACATTTTGACAACATTCCAAATACCGATTTATACCACCAAACAAAAACTCATATCCACATTCTTTGAAGAGGAGAAATACTTAATGTCCCCTCAAATCATCGTGTCTTCTCTTAACCATTTTCTCAAATGCAGCAAATAAGATCAAAATAAGCAGCTAATAAACCACTACTCGATAAGATTAAATACCCTAAATAGTAATCAAACATTGAGATTTAAGAAACTCACAAGCTCGTATAGGTTACCATCGTACTCGAAGGACCCATAATGGAGTCTCTTCCCTCTCCCTTTACCGGAAGACCTAATAATCTCACCTAACGGCAAGGCTTCCGCATCCTCGTGCTCTTCATTTTCGCTATCCGGCTCAGGCTCTTCACGCTTTTTCTTCCTCTTATTCAGCTCACTCAATTTCGTTTCGTCGTCCTCATCCTCCTCGTCGGGGATGTGAACCTTCTTACGCTTCCGCAGCCGCGGCGCGCTATCCTCGTCGTCGCTGGTGGCCAAACGAGCCAGCCGCCGATTAACCATTTCTCTTTGATCGCTTCTCAAATCGTAATGGAGAAAGCCGGAGGGGGTGAGGTGAAATGAATTGATTCATTTACTGGTAAATTAATGGCCTTTTCATTTAATTGCATAAATGGTCTCATACAATATACTATAAATTTTAAGTTGGCCCATGTAGGATGATTCAATTCTAGATTATTCATGTTTAAAATTTGGATTAATTACGATAAAATACACCATATTTTTCTTTTTTCTCAATTTAATCACGAATTATTTTTTTTTATCAAAAAAATACACAAAGTTTTTCTTTTTTCTCAATTTAATCACGAACTTTCTTTTTATCAATTAAATACATAATCTTATTTCATTTTCTCAATTTTATCACAAACTTTCTTTTAATTAAAGGGTTAATTGCATTAAAATACACCACCTTTTTTGTAATTTTTAATTTTATCACCAACTTTTTTTTAATCAAAAAAATACACGGTCTTTTAAATCATTGCAAATCAATACATCCTTTCTGTTTCCGGTGAGGATGAGATGAATTGGCAGCGGAGGGTAATTAAACAGCCACATAAGACGCCAGGTAGGATGCCACCTAGGATGATTCTTTTACCCTTTAATATTGCTCTTTATCATATTTTTACTTTTTCTATAATATTTCAAACAAATATAGAACCAGAACCCTATGAACACTGAAGACGAACCGACATCACACTAGGAAGCTTCTCAAGCATAGATTCAGAAATGGATTTATACTTTTCGATACACTTTAAACATGGAGGTAAGCTTGTCTTTAGAGATGGTAAATTGATATATTTAGGGGGGAAATCGACTGCAAAACACAAGTTGGATGTCGATAGAATAAGATACATGGATTTGGTCGATGAAGTCGAGAAAATGGGATATCGGTTGAAAATGATGTGTTACAAAGTTTCTAGTGGGAATATGACTGATGCAATGGTGGAGATCAAAGATGATAAACATGTTTTGGATATGATTGCACACGTGTTTAATAAAAAAAATGCAATGATAGACATATTCATAGAAGGAGTTGAATCTCTTGAGGATTATTCCTTTTTAGAGAATGAAGATGAGGAGATTCATGATGTTATTGAAAAAATTGATCAACAAGTAGTTAGTGAAGAGTTATTCAGCGGTGAGCTAGATATTGATTTGAAGAGTAAATTTATTGAGGATAATGATACGGATGATAGTTTGGAAGATGACGAGTTGTCAAATGATGAAGAGTATGTTGATGCAAGAAAAAATGGACAAAGTTCAAGAAGCTATTGGTTCGAGATGATGGCTATCAGATTGAGAAATTTGAACAAAATTCTGAAGTTCGTATGAGTATTGAGACTTGCAATGTTGAGCATCAGGTTGAGAATGAAATCATTGAATTTGACAATGATTACTTTGATTTAGAAAATGATAACAATGTATCTTGGCATTGTAGTGGGGAAGAAGAGATAGAGATACGTAAACATTGTGATAAACAGAAGAAAAAATTAATGGTTTATGATCCTACATGTGATCATAAATATATGGAGTTTGTACTTGGTATGAGATTTGTAGATGTTTATCAGTGTAGAGTAGCTGTACAAAGACATGCCATCTTAAATGGAAGAAATATTCAAATAACGAGAAGTAACAGCAGTCAATTAGAGATGACATGCGTTTCAGGCTGTCCATTCAAGTTATATGGGAGCATGATACCCATGGAGATGAGTTTTTCAATTAAAAAGCTGGTGAATGAGCATCGATGTGTGAGGGAGCTAAAAAATAGGCAAGTAACTTCTGATTGGCTTGCCAATGAATACATGAAAAAATTTAAATGGAATCCAAATTGGAGTGTGAAAGAATTGCAGCACGATTGTTTGACAACTTTTGCAGTAGAGGTGAGCAAAACCAAGTGTTATAGGGCTAAAGCAAAAGCTCTTGAGAAGCTTATGGGTACAGTACTTGAACATTACAGTTTTTAAGGTCATATGGGGCTGAGTTGATGAGGGTTGATAAGGAAGGAAGATTCGAATTTCTACTAGATGATGATGGTCGATTGCAAGGATTTTTTATTGGTTTCAGTGGTTTGAAAAAGGGATTTTTGAGTGGATGTAGACCCATCATTGGTTTCGATGGGTGTTTTTTAAAAACCTTTTTATGGGGGACCCTTTTAACTGCTATAGCAAAGGATGGGAACAACCAAATGTTTCCTTTTGTTTTGGGCAGTCGCTGCAGCTGAAAATGAATATTATTGGACATGGTTTCTCAAACTTGTAATGGAAGAACTCCAACTTGTCGATGATCTTGGATGGAGCTTTATTAGTGACCAACAAAAGGGATTAACTAATGCAATAAGTAAGTTGGCTCCTTTTGCAGAGCATAGGAATTGTGCCAGGCATGTGTACTGCAATTGGAAAAAACAATTCAAAGGTCCAGCTTTGAAAAGATGCTTTTGGAAAGTTGTAAAATGCACACATGAAGCGTCTCTCCATCAGTCTCTGGGTGAAATGAAAAAAATAGATGAGGCAGCATACATGAACTTCATGGAAAAAGATATACACAGATTCTGTAAGGCTCATATAAGTGATGTTCCTAAGTGTGACATGATTGATAATAATATAACAGAAACTTTTAACGGCTATATAGTTAAGTCTAGGAGTAAACACATAATTGACATGTTGGAGGATATTAGAATTGCACTAATGGCTAGAATGCATGAGAAGTACTTGTATGCATGTGGTTTGATTTGCCCCAAGATCAAAGCAAGACTAGAGGAAAACAGATATGGTTGTAGATTTTGCACATGCAAGCCTGCTGTTGGCAGAAAATTTGAAGTCAGTATTGGAAAAGATGGATTTATTAGTTAGAATCTTTTAACAAATGAAGTGTACTTGCTAACTTTAGTAGTGTTTTATAATTTGTTAACAGGTTAAACGAGGTAGACCATGCAAAGGCCAATCTTTAGCTAAAGCTTCTACATCAAGAGAGGCAAGTTAAAATAGATATTTTAAATTATGCCCTTTTTATACGATATTCTATATAAATGTGTATTAAATCATTTTTTATAGAGTAAAAGAGGTAGACCTCGAAAGCAATTAGATATTTCTGGACCTAGTGAAGTGCTTCGTTCTGAGGTGACGAGATATTCCACTCAAGTAGCTCAAAAGAAAAGTACCGTAATGGAGAATAGGATGGTATTACTATGTCTATTCTAATAAGTAATTACCCTGAAATTATTGTTACATCCAAAATAATATAAATATTGCTTGTATAGGCAAATAAGGGTGTAGGCTTGCTCGTATGTGAAGGTTCTAGAACTATATACATGAGAGTAAGTACTATGTGATTACATGAATTTATATTTTAGTTGCATATGATAAATAGAATTAAAATTAATTCTTTTCTTTCTTCAGAAGCCAGGTGGATCAAAAAATGCAAAATTTGTAAATGGTGCAAATGGTGTGTCAAGTTTAATGATGGCTGGAAGAGGTGGGAGGTCGAGTAATGGTCCGAAAGAAAACATGACTGGTGAAAGAGATGGCAGAGATCAATCCCAAAATTTAGAAGTTGGTACTCAAGAAAGTGAGACATCAACTAGATAGAAAGCTTAAGAATATAGTTGGATGGTGGATTATCTTTTTGGCTCCATGAAAGATTTCATGATTCATGTCTATGTCTTTTTGCTCCTATGAGCAATACTCTTTTTCGGTTGCTTCGTGACTCATGTCCACAAATTCTAGTTATTTAATAATATTGTTGTCTTGGGATAATTTTGTTTATTTCACAGTTTTCTACCAGAAATAAATTTGATATATTTAGCTTTCCATTTTCTATATAAAGACAATATTATTGCTCATTTTTATTTCATGGAAATAGTGCATAAATTGTCTAAAATATTCCACAAGTGAATGTAAGGAAAGGTACCTGACAGGTACTTGCTTGGAGGTTTGGTTCTTGTTTGCTCTTAATCTACCCCAGTCGCGCTCTCAATGTGTTTGAGATGTCTCTATTGAGCTGTTCAAATTATTTCTCTACTTGCTATTATGTAGCTATTTATGATTATGCTTCATGCTATTCTACCCTAGCTCATTATAAAAGATTGATGATGTCTTTATAATTAAAAGTACTCATGGTCTCCTTGATTGATTGCTGAGTTCATAGCTTGACCCCCATGGAAGTGTAATTTTTGTTGTTCTTTATTACCTAGGAACTAATTAAATACAGTTTCTCTGCTGCTGAATCCTTTGATGATCTGTTGTGTTTGGAAGGAAATATGCATGCCACTCTGTTGATTTCTGCTGGTTCGTGCACCATTACATTGACCTAAGAATTGGAAAGACTTCAGCACTTTGATTGGCTTTTTGATACTGCTAATTTCTAATATTATGTTATTGTCTCTCTCCAGTGGATGAAAATAAAAAGGCTGGAATATTATGAAGATGCAGTTGTTTTGTTCTGTTTGTTAACATATTCCTTTTTTTTGCTATCCTAACTGTAATGGCAGCTTGCTAGGTTATAAAGAATATTTCTCAATGTTTTCACTGAGTTTTTCATACATTTGTTGCAATAGGTTTAACATTTTGACAGAAGATATAAAGCTGCCTCAATTTTCAATATTTGTTTCCACATGAAATGCCACTTTGAAATGCCTTCAAAATTAAGTTATACAACACGTTTATTCTTTAGATATGCCTTAACTTCACTCACAAACAATCTTCACAAATATAAATAACCAATAAATGGTTCAAATAATGTAAAATCAATTAGCAGTATAGATTAATGGCACACTTCTAAAGATTCAGAATTCAAAGTGAAATGAAAACCACATAACAATCAATGACTAAACTTATCTACATTCATTATGTAAACAAAACACCACCTTCCATCCATTAATTTAATAAAGTTGTACATCATGATAAAAATACATAGTTCCTAAACAACTGTAATTGTTAAGGATACTAAAGTAGCATGTAAATTAATTTTTAAGTAGCTTTCTCACGATCTTGGCAACTCAAAACCATGAGAATTACCAATAACATAAGCAATAGCAAATTAAGCCAAGTTCTTGATGAACTCCTATACTTCAAAATCCTATCTTGAATGTACGAAAGATCCTCCTATTAGCATTGCAGCTGTGGCAGATGGTGAATACCATATAATTCTACACTCTACAACAAATTAACAAATTCATCATCACACCAGATAAGCTCTCTTTTCAATCCAAGCCTCTTGCTAAATGTGATGTTGATTGTGTTACCAGAAACAAGAGAGAGAAGCAGAGACTCGCATCTCTTGATGAACTTTCTTTTCGATCCAAGCCTCTTGAGTCTTGCCAATGTGATAAAAAAATATAAGTGGGGTGATTAGATTCATCTTTCATGTCAGTGCGGACAGAAATAAAATCTCCATTCTTTGAATCGTTTTCGACTCGAACACGAACTTGCATTCCTCCACCTGAAAAAATTAACAAATTCTATCATCTCTTAGTCGTCAAATAAAAATTAACAAATCCTATCATCTCTTAGTCGTCAAATAAAAATTAACAAATCCCATCATCTCTTAATCATCAAATAATTAAAAATTAGTGCAAAATCAAATCAAGTCAAGATGAGATTCAACATATTTGGAGATCTAAAAGAAGAGAAACTTGAGTCTCTTCAACTTTAGCAGCGAGAGAGAGGCAAGCCACTGCTGCTAACTGAGTCATCCATCTCGGCTTTTAACTTTAGAATTTGGGACAGCGCTAACACTAAAATCATGGTCGACCAAGCTTTGGAAGATGTCATATTTATCATCTTTATTGTTTCTCTCCTAATTTCTTATTTCTAGGGTTCTAAGGTTTGAAGAACACGTAAATAACTAAAGAAAATGGATTAATTACTAAATGAATCATCTTAAGTGGCATCCTACCTGGCATCTTATGTGGCTGTTTAATTACCCTCCAGCAGCCACGTCATCTCATCCTCACCGGAAACAGAAAGGAAGTATTGATTTGCAATGATTTAAAAGGTCGTGCATTTTATTGATTAAAAAAAAGTTGGTGATACAATTAAAAAATTACAAAAAGGTGATGTATTTTAATGCAATTAACCCTTAATTAAATACTACATGTTATCTTTTATGTTTTAAAATTTAATTTAATTAAAATTCTTCTATTAATAAAAATCAATACACAATAAATACTTAAATATAATGTAAAAAATAAATATGAAATATGAAAAATATATTAAAAAATCATAAAATTAATTCATAGATATCTCAAATTTAAAATTAATTATCTTTTTACATAATTCAAGAATTAAAAAAATAAAAAAATCTCCAACGTACTGTATTAATGTGATTGTATTCTATATTTCGACTATACAAACATATATATATATATATATATATATATATATATATATATATATATATATATATATATATATATATATATATATATATATATATACATGTTCACCAAAATTTTTCTTTTTTAAATTTAAATTTATCAATTCTTTAATTATTAAAAACTAATTAATTTTAAATCGAATTAATTTATATAAAATTTTATATATTTTTTAATATTTTTTTAATATTTAATATGTAATTTGTACTACATTATATTCGAATATTTAATGCGTATAGAATTTTAATAATAGAAGAATTTTAATTAAATTGTAAAACATAAAATATTACATATTTAATTAATGAAAGGAAAAGGTCTTGATAAAATTGAGAAAATAATATTATATTGTGTATTTAATTGATAAAAATAAAGCTCGTGATTAAATTAAGAAAAAATAAAAAAGTCATGTATTTTTTGATAAAAAAAGTAGTTTGTGATTAAATTGATTAAAGTGTCTGTTTGCTTTTTGCATGTGGATTAAGGAGTATAATATTTCAAAGTGTAATGAAGTGATAGAAATAATATTTTAATGTGTAGTAAGTAGTTGTATTAATATTGAGTGTGGGGCCATGTGTAGTGAGTTGAGTAAAATAATATTATTATGTGTGTCACATCAACCCAAAAAGAAAAGTAATACTTTTTATTGGGACGAATCAAAATGGCAAAATAAATATTTATAATGGAGATGGAAAAAGTATTATTTATTAATGAAATTACTCCCAATCTTTTTTCAATAAAAAATTTGAGAGGCACAATGCTCCCCTGACCCATATCTGTGAACCAAAAACATTATTTTTTCTTTTAATAATTATAAAATAAAATTAACAAAAAAAATTCAGTTATTTATATTTTTGCACCTAGTTAACAAGCACAACACCCAATTTATCATTAAAAAGTTGATAAAATATATAATAAATTCTGTTTAATATTTAATTTTTTGAGTTGATCTACTGTGCAATAAGTGCACCTTAAAAACAATACCCATATTTGAAAACGGGTCAAATATAAAAGGTAAATATATTCAATTAGCGTCATTTCTTCCACTCCTCTCTCTCTCTTATCTCGGTCTACCCATCTCTTCGTTCTCCTCTCTCTCTCTCTTGTCTCGATTCCACTCCTTTCTCTCTCTTCTCTCGGTCGGCCTCACTTGTCTTCTCATACTCATTTCTCTTCAACTTCTCTCTCTTCTCTCTAATTTGCAGACTCTTCTCCCCCCCTCTCTCTCTTAATGATTTCTGGCGAGGATGGCGACTGGTCTCGATTCATCTTCCAACGGTGGTTCGAACAGATCTGGAAAGGAAATCTGGTTAGTCTTCTCAACAGTTTCAAATCTGGAGAGGAAAGTAGATTCAGCAATGGTTCAAATAGATCTGATGAGCGGCAGTGGCATTGATTCGTCTTCCAACGCGGTGTCAACAACATGGTGTGGCAGCGGCAAACGACGGTGCACTGGTGGTGAGGTGTAGTGGTTGTTGGATCCCTGTTGAGAAGG
Organism: Pogostemon cablin; assembly: GCA_023678885.1. Lineage (NCBI taxonomy): Eukaryota > Viridiplantae > Streptophyta > Magnoliopsida > Lamiales > Lamiaceae > Pogostemon > Pogostemon cablin. Next base: position 14,669,263 of record CM042953.1, on the reverse strand, counting down.
AAATTGGAAGAGTTCCTTTTCAATCTTGCTGTAAATATTATGTTAAACTGTATTATATTTTTTATGATACTGTATTACGTATTACTAATGTAATACACACTATAGATATATATAATTAATTAATTAATTAATTATATACACACACACACACACACATATATATATATATATATATATTGTAAAATATGCAAACTGTTATTTTAGAAAAAGCATGAAAGCATCAACTTGTGTTGTCAGAGATATTTCTAAACAAATATTAATTAACTAATCACTTCTCTCTATATATACACATGTTCTCCCTTTCAATATATATATATATATATATATATATATATATATATATATATATATATATATATATATATATATATATATATATATATATATATATATATATATATATATATATATGTATGTATGTATGTATATGTGTACTTAAGTTTATATATATACACACTGATGTTTTACGAATTTTCTATTCTTTGTCAAACCTTATCATGTTATATACCAAAATGATCGCTCGATGCGTAGATTCCAAATATATAACTCTTTTGTGAAATAGATTTCGTATGAGTTAGAAAAGCTCAGTCGAAGTTTTAACCCTTTAATAGCGTATTTTATTTCGTTGGGACATAACTTTGATATTATAGACCATTTTGAAGCTCTCCTCACGAGGATCACAAACATATAATTCATTTTGAGTTTGGACGTGAAATGAAGAAGATGGAAAGAGACCCACTTCGTGTGAAAATTCTATCCCCTTTAAACTTTGTTATTTTCATGAAAAATTGGTATGCATGTGATCCTCACCTTGCGAGAACTCCATACGTACTTTTGGATTTTCAAACGGAGTTGTATAACTCAAGTTGAGTCATTTTGTAATAAGGTTAAAGTTTAGGGTAAGTTTAAATGAGAATTTAATATAATGTAAGGACTTGATTGTAATTTATAAAAAATTATACATATAATAATAATTTAGCAACTCACCGTTTGTTAGTCTGTTGGTTAGTCTTTTGGTGCAGTACGTGAATATATATATATATATATATATATATATATATATATATATATATATTCACTTTTTATATTAAATATTATAATTGTGTATTCATATATAATTTAATTTAACATTTTATATATATATATATATATATATATTACTTTTTATTCTATTTTTATTTTAACTCTTATAAATAATAATAATATTCAGAATTCTAAATTTTGAAAACTCCTGACGTGAACAACATTAGATATAAATTATATTTTTATTTATTTATTTTATTTAATATATATATATATATATATATATATATATATATATATATATATATATATATATATATATATATATATATATAACTTAATATCTTTATATTAAGTATTAAATATAATTGTTAATTATTATTTTCTAAAATTTTAAAGTATGTATTTCTATTTTTATTTTATTTTAACTCATTTCGTTTAACGACTAATTATTTATATTTTCTTAAGTTAATAATTAGTTTATTTTTTATTTATATAATATAAAATTTTAGTTTAAGTACTAGAAATATTATTAAGTAGAACTCAGTTTAGTATACCCTTGCAGGCATACCTGAGACCGAAGAGAAAGTCTAGTCCAGTCTACTATTTCCCTAAATGTTCAAAGTTGGGTAACTTTCACTCTTTATCGAGTGCTATAATTTTATGTCATGATTGCTATGTTAAAATGTGATATCACTACAAGAAACTGTCTAATTACCGACGGAAAATTCCGTTGGTAAACAGTGAAAAATTTATCGCTAACTTATTTACCGACGGATTACCGACGGAAAAGAATCTATCGCAAAAACCTGCGTCAGTAATTTTAGCGACGGAAATTTAAATTCGTCAGTAATTACCGATGGGTTTTTTGTTAGTGAAAAGGGATATCCGTCGGTAATCAAATAATACAAATTCGTCGAAAGTCATAATATAACGACATTTTTACAGTCGAATTTTTTCGTCGGTAAATTAGCGACGGAAAAATCCATCAGTAAATTATGTATATTTTAAAAAAAAAAAATTTGCTGACGAAATTTTCCATCGGTAATTTAAATTTAAATTACTATATTATATTTTAAATATAAATACCCATAAAACAATTAAATTTCATATTAAATAATCCTTCAAAACACTACTTAATATAAATTTTTCATCTAATGTAATATTTAAATTATAAAATCTCCACAATCCAAATTCACCACAAAATATTCAATTCTAATACTTCTACTAAATCTACAAAATATTTGACTAAATGATCTTCATTATAAATTCTCCTAAATCGGCATCAGCATATACATCAGTTTGCAGTCGATTGTCACATTGAATCCCCGAGAGCATTTGATTATTTTTGTTCCTGATAGTGTAAAAAAAAGTCATACAACACCAATTACTAACTATTCATACCATTATCTGATGTCAGAAAAACAAAGAAAGAAATCATAACTAATCATGAAGCAATTACTAAGCATTGGTTCTCATATTGTTGTTGAGAAAGAGAAAGAATCATTTAGGATTTGTTGGTATAATCTAGCAAGTACATATGATGGGCATGCTGAGAATTTGATGATTAAATGTCTCAAGTACATATCGAAGCAAAGACTTATATCCCCAATGGGAAGGATGTTATTGATCTAGTAATGGCAATGGGGAAATTTACGCATAGGCAGGCCGATATGTAATTTATTTCATGTCAAAAGCTTGGTGTAAACAATGAATATGCTATTGTTGATTGGGGAAGCTATCTGAGATGAGTTGGTTATTGATTCCTCTAACATAATTAGGGTTGATATGCAGTAGACCATCTATGTACTCATGCCGTTCATGCATAGTTATTAGAAGTTCATCTTAAAGTAATGTTCATAATATTTGCTTGATCTTAAAGAGCAGGTAAGGCATTTTATATAAAAGTGGGACTAATTTAAAAAATTGAAGACTCACTATTAGGAAATTAGACTATTTTTTTCTTTCCAAACACCCCATTATAATGAAGACAGAATATTAAAAGTTCATCTAACCTCAGAAGGGATAAAATGAGTGACAAGCCCTGATGCAACTTATTCAGAGCCATTCAGCCTTGCACAGGTTAAGCCCAAATATTCACCCAAACGAGCACATCACTCTGAGAAAGAAACATCTTCATGAAGTTAAGGGAAATGTGAATTGTTATCTCAATAACTAAATTATCATCTTACCTAGATGCCCAGGGAGACGTGAAAGCATGTATGAAAAACCACAGTCAGTGTGAAAAGCCAAAACTAGCCTATGGAGCTGTAAAAATATAGCTAAACATTCATTGCAGATACGGCGTAAAATCATTAGAACCCATAATGCCAATTTATGGGAAAAATAGAAAGGAAACTGTACTAACTGTCTTCGCTGTGATGACAGAAAACTTCATTGGGACCATCAAAGATGCAGCTCCACCCATGGAAATTCCAAAAACTAGAGCAAGCTGACACAGTCATGATAATTAGAGTTTTATATAAATTGACTTCGAAATCTGATCTAATATCTACAGCGTCTTCCTTCCATGTGGTAAGTTTCGATAATACCTATATTTTTTATATTTGTGGATGTGATAATAGGGCCAATACATTCTGCAAGTTACCCTATACAATCAATTTAACTATAATTCATACAGCGAACAGGATAGGAGTAACTTACAATAGTTTCTTGAGAGATCCAATCTTCCACATTAGTTAGACTTCATTGCTCATCCAAAACTGAAAGCAGTCTTAATCTTGGAACACTCGCACTAAGGCAATTTTCATGGAGGAGAGAGAATGTTAATAAAGAGGGACCATGTTCATTATTAATCTCAGTAAAGGCATCTCACATGTCTTCCTTCCTACCATCGTATGTATAACAATGCAGTACAATTAAAAAAATTAAACAAATAAAATACACATACACTCAATCAAATTTAGGAAAATGAAATCCCTTCAACCCCTTTACCAAATTTTGTATGACAAGTAAAGTAATTAATAGACCTAGAGAAGAGATTATTATTCCTTTAATCGAAGTGGAACATGAAAAAAACAAATCTTGATACACTTATACAACACTTATCACATTATATCTCGAAAATGACGGCAAAATAAATATAATGAATACTTGCATTACCAACACTGTCCCAAAATAATACAAAAACAGATGGAGGGAAATAGGAGCCCTAAGCTGATATGTTAGGGTTTTGGTTCAAAGAAGAAAAAGAGGGAAAAACTGGAGGGAATACCTTACAGTATGGGAATGCCTTAGGCTTAGGGTTTCGCATTTCCAGCGCTGCTGAGGCTGACGCGCTATGCTGGTGTTCGTGAAGTAGGCGACAATCAGTGGCGAGCGATTGATGTTGGGCAGCGTACAGACGGCCATTAGAATTAGGTCCGACAGTAGATTGACGAGGCTGACGGGTGCGCAGCGGTGAAGGAACGAGAGAGAGAGAGAGTTGGTGAAGGGAGTGCAGGGAGGAGAGGGAGAGAATGGCTTAGTATAGGAGGATTGCCGGCGATCTCGGCCTGCGACAGTAGAAGCGGCGACTTTACCAGGGATAGAATGAGAAATCGGGAGAAGAAGGATTCTAATGGAATTGGGGGTGAAGCCGTATTGAGCAATATATACCTTATTTTTATTACTCTTAGGATTACCGACAGATTAAACCCGTCGGTAAATTAAAATAAAAATTCATATATTTACCGACGAAATTATTCCGTCGGTAAATTACAAACTAAAATTAATTTTTTTTAAAATAAAATTTGATATATTTAGCGATGGATAATTCGTAGGTAAATTAAAGACTAATTTAATATTTAAAAAATAAAATTTGATATATTTATCGATGGATTAAATCCGTCGATAATTTAATGACTAAAATTAATTTTTTAAAAAATAAAATTTAATATATTTACCGACGGATTTATTCCCTCCAAAATACCGATAGATTTACCGACGGAAAAAAATCCGTCGCTAATTCCGTCGGTAATCCATCGCAAAAACCGTCGAAAATTTTATTGATAATTTTTAAAAAAAATCCCATTAAATCAATAAACCGTCAGTAATTCATCGGTAAACCGTCGGTAATTATCGATTATTTTTTTCCGTTGGTAAATCCGTCGGTATTCTGGCAGTTTCTTGTAGTGATATGTGTTACTTATATATCATGTTATATGTCATGTATGCTTTTAGTTCGATGATAAATATTTTCTACTAACATTTGTACGGGGTGACGACTCGATGCACATATACCAACTAACACACGTTACTGGCTATGGTTGTTCAGTACTAAAATATATTTCAAAGTATGCTAATATCGTACTGGGGTGACGGCCCGGTGCACATATACCAACTAACACAAGTTATCGGATGATGGTTTGGTCTAAAATATTTTCATTAAGTTATCGAACGATAATGTGCAAATTATTTTTATTAAATTGGCATATGTTACATTTTATGATGTATTTGGCATGCATATTTATTTTTAACTGTGCAATCATTTAAGTTAACCCACTGAGTGTATTTTAGACGCTAGCCCCTTATTGATTTTCAAAATAAGGTTTAGATGATGAAGAGGCTCTTGCATATGTCTCAAGCCCTTAGAATACTTTATATTATGACTTATATTTTAGTAGTCTATTAGAACTTTATTTCAGATGTATCATCTGAACGTACTTGTTTTTGATATTTAACTCTACTCGGGTGAGTAAATGCTAATATGTAATAATCTCTATACAACTTTTACTTTATTATGTTATCGCTTTGTGAATTTTTTATATTATTTCCGATGTGCATTCTCAACCCCTTTATTACTATATTGGGAATTTTATATCTAGTAGCGTCCCAACTCTATAGCGTAATCCTGGGCGTTACAGCGTGGTATCAGAGCAGTCTATATCGGACTTGCTCAAGTACCTAACTTAGGTCATAATACTACATCCCTAGTCTATGTCGCACTTGATAGGTCCTTTTGAGACAGTAATTTATGATGCATAATCTACTGATGTATGACTAAAACAGTGATGTTTTGAGTATCTTAATGGCATAATTTTGCGGATATAAATGTTTATATGTTTATTTATCTTTTTTGTTATGTTTAATTGAAGTACTATTATAACTATAACACTTTTATCAGATCATGAGTCGGAGAAGACCACAAAACCTACCTACTAATGAGAATCTTGAGAACTTTTATAGTGATCCAGGAGATGATCTGGAAACAATCCTTCGAGGATTGGCTCAACAATTTCACGCAAACTATGCACGACCACCACCACCACCACCAGAACCTATTTCTAGAAATGAACCAGCATTGGTAATTGAATAATTCTGACGTTTCAATCCACCAACATTCAATGGAACGGAAGACCCCGCAGAAGCTGAGAAATGGTTGAGGTCATTGGATAAGATATTCACCTATATCGATTGCAGTGATGCACAGAAGATCGCGTGTGCTGTTTTTCAGTTTGTGGGAGAAGCGAATTTCTGGTGGGAGGCTTATGGACGTACCAAGACACCTGAACAGAAGGCAATGATGACATGGAAAGACTTCAAGGATGTGATAATTCAAAACTACATGCCTCAGTCATTCCGAGATGAAAAGAAAAGTGAATTTCTGCTGTTGAAACAAGGAACAATGAGTGTTCTCGAATATGAAAGAGAATTCAATCAACTCTCCAAATTTACCACGCACCTTGTCAACACGGAGGAGAAGAAAGTTAGACGATTTGAAAAGGGATTGCGGTCTGAGATCGCACTATCTTGGCTGGAGAAGGGATGATGACTTTTGCAGAAGCTTTTTCCAGAGCTCAAGAAATTGAGTCTCGACAGAAGAACACCAGTAACCAGAATAAAAAGGCAATAGAAATACCTGCAAAGCGTAAGTGGGGAGGACCGGTGATCGGAAAAGGACACCACAAGGTTCAGAACAAGCAAATAAAAATTGAAGGTGGATCAGGACCACCGCCACTCGGAACAAATTCTCCCTGCCCAAAATATGGAAAGAATCACCTTGGAGCATGCTTATATGGAACTGGAATATGTTATCGATGCCGTCAACCAGGACACACCATACTAGAATGCCCAAAGTCTAAAGTAGCAGGAGGATCGAGTGCTAGACCGGCACATTCATATGCTATGACACATCAAAAAACTGATGAAGAACCAGAAACAATGGCAGGTATGCTATCAGTATTTGGCATTCCTGCTCTTATACTTTTTGATACAGGAGCCACTCATTCATTCATATCTGCTAAAATGTATAAAAAAGTAGAAAATAATTGTGAGGAGTTAGACAAATCAACTCTTGAGGTTAGTATACCTTCGAGTAACTCCATAATGATAATGCTAGGCGAATCGTCTTATTTAAGTTCTCTTTTGATTGATAGGGTGGAAGAATGGTATGAGACTCTTGATGCCATAGACTGCACTACATGGGACCAACTGCAGCAGATGTTCTTGGAGAAATACATGTCACCCTCAAGGATCTTAAGAATGAGGCAAGACATCATGAAATTTGTTATGAATCAGGGTGAGAAATTTCATGAGGCGTGGGATAGGTTCAAAGATATGCTCAGGCGGTGCCCACAACATGGAATGTCTAAGGCTCAGTACATAAGTATTTTCTACTATGGATTGGATTGTGAGTCGCGTATTCTTATTGATGCATCATCTGGAGGAGCACTGTTGTCTAAGATAGCATTTGAAGCAGAAAAGTTGTTTGAAAAAATCTCTTTGAATTCACGTGACCGACTTACAGAGATCGTTAGAGGAACTTATGTAATGGGTAAAGTGGCTTAGGTTGAACATTAAATAGTAAAGTTGAATAGGGATGATGAGATTGTCTCTAGTCTTGCTAATATTAACAAGCTACTGGGTCCTAGCAGAAGCAGATTACAGAGTTGACACAAATGGGGTCTGGTATCCAGCAGAAAGAAATGAAGAGTGTTGAAGATACCTTCAATCGATACATGGCAAGGAATGATGCAAGGGTTGACCGCATCGAGGCTACTATGAATGCTAAGCATGCAAATTTGTCTAAGCAGTTGAAGGACCTTACTTTGATGATGGGGCAGATGGTCGGGAATGTGAATCAATTGACACAAACATTAGAGAGAGGAATATTCCCGTCTCAAGGTATAACGAACCCAAAAGAGTGTCAAGCCATCACGTTGAGGTCTGGAACACAGTATAATGGACCAATGATTCCCAAAATTAAATTTTGAAGCTCCAGGAGCTCAATTTGACCAGGGTTCAACCAAGCCAACACGTCGAACCACATCCTGGAGGTCAAACCAAGCACCTGGGCAATCTACAGAGCATCCAGAAGGCCAGTTCGACCAACATAACAGTGGTTCGACCAACCCTGAAGGTCGAACTACGGTCGAACCAACCTGTCCACGACGCTCTATTTTTCTAAAGTCGGGTTCGACCAACCCAGCCCTGGTTGGATCAACCCTGTTGGTCGAACATTGGTCGAATAAGCCTATCTGCGAGATGCTGAATTTTTTGAAGACCGATTCGACCACGATACTCCTGGTTCGACCATGGTCAAACATGGTCAAACTAGCCTGTACGAGGGATGTCGAACTTTCTGATGCTCGGTTCGACCACTACACACCTGGTTCTACCAGTACCCATGGTCGAACCGAGGTCGAACCACCTCGTCCAGCACCATTTTGTATAGAATGCTTTACCTAATGTTGATGTTACTTCTGTGCCATCCCAAGAGTAGAATATTAAGCTTATAGTGGAAAAGAAATGGGAAAGAGCAAAGAGGTTGAGAGTCGAAAAGCTTATACTATAGATGGATAATGAAAATGTGGTTTTCTCTCTTGACAAAGCAATGATAATGCCCATGGAGACTCAATCATGCAAGAGCACATATGTGGTTTATAACTTGTTTAATCTTGATTTTAGTAGGACAGATGATATACTTGTGACCAAGAAAGGCGAGGTTCTGAGTGTAGACAAGAAGAGGAAAAGAAAGTACTTGAAGGTGAGGATGCGAGAAGACCGCCCTCCAATGCAGTAGTTCAAAAGGTTACATCCGTCGTGACTTTCCGACGTTAAACATAAGCGGTTGTTGGGGGCTTGTACCATCCATTGTATAGCTTTATTTCTTTCGTGTGAGGGAGGATTTATTATATTTGAGGTGCTCACATTTCGACAATTACGTCTTTTTTCAAACTTAGTTTCGACTTACGTTTTTGAAACTTGATGAGCATTTTCTCAACACACAATTAATCCCCAAGTATTAAGGATATCAGTTGCAGCTTAAGCAAGCGGCCAAGTTAAATATTAAACTCAAAGGACGGCGTATTATCAATTTAATTATTTACTAATTAATTAAGACGAATGGCAATAAACATTGGGATTTTAATCACTACTAAACAATTAATTTAAATAATAAATAAAATAAATTAAGAACTAGGAAAATATGAAAGTGAATCAAGTAGGAGAATAGGTATCTCTAGAATAATCCAGTTTCACTCATTAATTTCCCTTTCATCTATCAATGTCCGACTCTACCTTGTTCCGATCATGTTTAGATCAATGTGTTATTCCTTCTTTCCTTCCTCTCCTTTTTCTAGTGCACAAGTACCTCACAAAAATTTAAGGTTAGATAGAAATGAATAATCACAAATAGAAGTTTTAATCAAACTAGAAATAATAAACTAATAATAGCAGCCGTCCCCGGCAACGGCGCCAAAAACTTGATGCGCGTTTTCTTTGCATGCAAAATTAATCCCTAAGTATTAAGGGTATCAGTTGCAGCTTAAACTAGCGATCAAGTTAAATATCGAACCCAAAAGACGGCGTATTATCAATTTAATTTAGACGAAAGGCAATAAGAGTTGTGGAATTAATTATCAACTAAAATACTAAAATTAAATAACAAATAAAATAAAATAGCACTAGAAGAATACGAAACTGGATCAAGTAAGAGAATAGATAGCTCTAGGGTAATCAAGTTTTACTACTTAACTCTTGTTTAGGAATTGAATATGGACTCTACCTTACTAGTAGCTATAGCTCCTACTATTCCTTCTTAAGGAATAGAGTTAGAAGCACCAATCTTGTAGCTAATGAGTTAATGAGCTGTTCAATTCCAGTAAGGAATTGAGTAACAGCTCTACCTTTCCTACTTCTTTAGTAGTTATTTGAGCTTCTATTTGAGCTTCTGAGTTTATGTTGTTATGTAGCTCTAGTAGTGTCATAATATTAGGTATTGGTAGCTCCCGGACCACAGACTTGAACTACCGGATGGGAAGTGAGAGGGGCGAGGGCAATTCGACTCACTCTTCTGCTTCCTCCTCCCTCCCCCGAATCGAGAAGCAAGAAAACAGCTGCTAACGCTACACAAGCGAGAGATGCCCTAGTCCTCTCAAGTGCAGGCCGACTCAGCTATGTGGACTATGGATAGATCACAAAACCATGCTAATCTACTCTATAGACACAAGTGAATATATGTGTAACACGTGTGAATAACCTCAGAGCAAGAGATGTAATTTCACCCCCCCTTTCTAGGTACTATCAGTATCAATTATTTCCCACGTCTAGAACCTAACCTGATATGATCTCCCTTTATAAGTACTATAAAATTACCCTCTTTTTCCTGCTTACTAACCAAATTCAATTCAATTAATAAACATTCATATATGATAGTTCTAATGAAGCTTCGGAGTCCCCTCACTTAGAATCATAACATGGAATCCTGTTCAGTGTTGAACGCACTCAATCTACAACAAAGATATATATTCAGACTCTATATACCAATTAAAGATGCACAAAATGACCGTGAATATGGATTAAGAAAGGACAATCATATATAAAAACAATCCACAAGTTCTCTTTAATTGATAAGGCGGGAGAATGGTATGAGACTCTTGATGCCACAGACTGCACTACATGGGACCAACTGCAGCAGAAGTTCTTGGTGAGATACATGTCACCCTCAAGGATTATAAGAATGAGGAAAGACATCACGCAATTTGTTATGAATCATGGTGAGAAATTCCATGAGGCGTGGGATAGGTTCAAAGATATGCTCAGACAGTGCCCACAGCATAGAATATCTAAAGCTCAGTACACAAGTATTTTCTACTATGGATTGGATTGTGAGTCATGTATTCTTATTGACGCATCATCAGGAGAAGCGTTGTTATTTAAGATAGCACTTGAAGCAGAAAAGTTGTTTGAAAAACTCTCTATGAATTCACATGACCGGCTTACAGAGAGCGTTAGAGGAACTTATTTAGTGGGAAAAGTGGCTCAGATTGAACATTAGGTAGTAGAGCTGAATAGGGATTATGAGATTGTCTCTAGTCTAGCTAATATCAACAAGCTACTAGAGTCCCAGCAGAAGTAGATTACAGAGTTGACACAAAGGGGGCCTAGTATCCAGCAGAAAGAAGTGAAAAGTGTTGAAGATACCTTCAATTGATACATGGCAAGGATTATGCAAGGGTTGACCGCATCGAGGCTACTATGAATTCTAAGCATGTAGATTTATCTAAGCAGTTGAAGGACCTTACTTTGATGATGGGGCAGATGGCCGGGAATATGAATCAATTGACACAAACATTGGAGAAAGTAATGTTCTTGTCTCCAGGTATAACGAACCCAAAAGAGTGTAAAGCAGTCACTTTGAGGTCTGGAACACAGTATGATGGACCAAGCCAACAGGTCGAACCACATCCTGGATGTCGAACCAAGCACCTGGGCAATCTCCGGAGCATCCAGAAGGCCAGTTCGACCAACACAACAGTGGTTAGACTAACCCTGAAGGTTGAAATACGATCGAAACAGCCTGTTAGCGACCCTCTATTTTTTCTAAAGTCAGGTTCGACCAACCCTGTTGGTCGAACCATGGTCGAATCAGCCTATCTGTGAGATGCTGAATTTTTTGAAGACTGGTTCGACCACGACAGTCATGGTTCGACCAAACCCCTTAGTCAAACCATGGTCGAACCAGCCTGTACGAGGGATGTCAAACTTTATGATGCTCAGTTCGACCACTACGCACCTGGTTTGACCAGTACCCAAGCTCGAATCGAGGTCAAACCACCTCGTCTAGCACTATATTTCACGTAGAATACTTTACCTAATGTTGATGTTACTCCAGTCCCATCCCAAGAGTAGAATACTAAGCTTATAGCGGAAAAGAAATGGGAAAGAGCAAAGAGGTTGAGAGCCAAGAAGCTTATACTGCAAATGGATAATGAAGATGTAGTTTTCTCTCTTGATAAAGCAATGATAATGCCCATGGAGACTCAATCATGCAAGAGCATAGATGTGGTTTCTGACTTATTTAATCTTAATTTTAGTAGGACAGATGATTCTGAATTTGAGTGGAAGATTGATAAGAAGAAATCTAGACAGCCATGCGAGGAAGGTAATTCCATGGATCATATACTTGTGACCTAGAAAGCCGAGGTACTGCATGTAGAAGAAGAGGGAAAGAAAATACTTGGAGGTGAGGATGCGAGAAGACCGCCCTCTTATCCAGTAGTTCAAAAGCTTACATCCGTCGTGACTCTCCGATGTTAAACATGAGCACCTGTTGGAGGCTTTTCCCTTCCATTGTACTGCTTTATTTCTTTCATGTGAGTGAGGATTTATTATATTTGAGGTGCTCACGTTTCGGCAATTACGTCTCTTTTCAAACTTAGTTTTGACTAATGTTTTTGAAACTTGATGAGCGTTTTCTCAACACACAATTAATCCCCAAGTATTAAGAATATCAGTTGCAGCTTAAGCAAGCGACCAAGTTAAATATCGAACTCAAAGGACGGCATATTATCACTTTAATTATTTACTAATTAATTAACATGAACGGAAACAAACATTGGGATTTTAATTATCAACTACTAAATAATTAATTAAAATAACAAATAAAATAAATTACGAAAGTGAATCAAGTAGGCGAATAGGTAGCTCTAGGATAATCCAGTTTCACTCATTAATTTCCCTTTCATGTATCAATGTTCGACTCTACCTTATTCCGGCCATGTTTAGCTCAATGTGTTACTCCTTCTTTCCTTCATCTCCTTTTCCTAGTGCACAAGTACCTCAGAAAAATTTTAGGTTAGAGAGAAATAAATAATCACAAATATAAGTCTTAATCAAACTCGAAATAATAAACTAATAATAACAGCCGTCCCTGGCAACGGCCCCAAAAACTTGATGCGTGTTTTCTTTGCACGCAAAATTAATCCCCAAGTATTTAAGGATATCAGTTGTAGCTCAATCAAGCGACCAAGTTAAATATCGAACCCAAAGGACGGCGTATTATCAATTTAATTATTATCTAAATTAATTATGTCGAAAGGCAATAAGAGTTGTGAAATTAATTATCAACTAAAATACTAAAATTAAATAACGAATAAAATAAAATAGCACTAGAAGAATACGAAAATGGATCAAGTAGGAAAATAGGTATCTCTAGGGTAATCTAGTTATACTACTTAACTTCCCTCTCAAGTGCAGGCTGACTCTGCCATGTGGACTATGAATGCATCACTAAACCATGCAAATCTACTCTATAGACACAAGTAAATATGTGTGTAACACGTGTGAATAACCTCGGAGCAAGAGACATAATTTCACTTCCCTTTCTAGGCACTATCAATATCAATTATTTCCCATATCTGGAACCTAACTTGATATGATATCCCTTTATAGGTACTATAAAATTACCCTCTTTATCCTTCTTACTAACCAAATTCAATTCTATAAATAAACATTCATATATGACAGTTCTAGTGAAACTTCGGAGTCCCCTCACTTAGAATCATAACATGGTATCCTGTTCAGCGGTGAACACACTCAATCTACAACCAAGATATATATTCAGACTCCATATACTAATTGAAGATGCACAAAATGACCGTGAATATGGATTAAGAAAGGACAATCATATATAAAATCAATCCACAAGTTCTCTTTGATTGATAGGGCGGAAGAATGGTATGAGACTCTTGATGCCACAGACTGCACTATATGGGACCAACAGCAGCAGAAGTTCTTGGAGAGATACATGTCACCCTCAAGGATCTTAAGAATGAGGCAAGACATCACGCAATTTGTTATGAATCAGGGTGAGAAATTTCGTGAGGCGTGGAATAGGTTCAAAGATATGTTTATGCGGTGCCCACAGCATGGAATGTCTAAGCCTCAGTACATAAGTTTTTTTTTACTATGGATTGGATTGTGAGTCGTGTATTCTTATTGATGCATCATCAGGAGGAGCGCTGTTATCTAAGATAGCACTTGAAGTTGAAAATATCTCTATGAATTCACATGACCAGCTTACAGTGAGCGTTAGAGGAAATTATGTAGTGGAAAAAGTGGCTCAGGTTGAACATTAAGTAGTAAAGATGAATAGGGATGATGAGATTGTCTCTAGTCTAGCTAATATCAGAAAGGTACTAGAGTCCCAGCAGAAGCAGATTACAGAGTTGACACAAAGGGGGGGCCTAGTATCCAGCAAAAAGAAGTGAAGAGTGTTAAAGATACCTTCAATCGATACATGGCAAGGAATGATGCAAGGGTTGACCACATCGAGGCTACTATGAATGCTAAGCATGCAGAGTTATCTAAGCAGTTGAAGGACCTTACTTTGATGATTGGGTAGATGGTTGGGAACGTGAATCAATTGATATAATCTTTGGAGAAAGGTATGTTCTCGTCTCAAGGTATAACGAACCCAAAAGAATATAAAGCAATCACTTTGAGGTCTGGAACATAGTATGATGGACCAATGATTCCCGAAAATGAATTTTGAAGATCCAGGAGCTCGATTCAACTAGGGTTCGACCAGGCCAACAGGTCGAACCACATCCTAGAGGTCGAACCAAGCACCTGGGCAACTTCCGGAGCATCCACAAGGCCAGTTTGACCAACACAATAGTGGTTAAACCAACCCTTAAGGTCAAACTATGGTCGAAATAGCCTGTCAGCGACCCTCTGTTTTTTCTAAAGTCGTGTTTGACCAACCCCGCCATGGTTCGACCAACCATGTTGGTCGAACCATGGTCGAATCAGCCTATCTGCGAGATGCTGAATTTTCTAAAGACAAGTTCGACCACGACAGTCATGGTTCGACCAAGCCCCTTAGTCAAACCATGGTTGAACCAGCTTGTACGAGGGATGCTGAACTTTCTGATGCTTGGTTCGACCACTACGCACCTGGTTCTACCAGTACCAAAGGTCGAATCGAGGTCGAACCACCTCGTCCAGCACTATTTTTCGCGTAGAATGCTTTACCTAATGTTGATGTTACTCCAGTGCCATCCCAAGAGTAGAATACTAAGCTTATAGTGGAAAAGAAATGGGAAAGACCAAAGAGGTTGAGAGCCTAGAAGCTTATACTGCAGATGGATAATGAAGATGTGGTTTTCTCTCTTGATAAAGCAATGATAATGCCCATGGAGACTCAATCATGCAAGAGCATAGATGTGGTTTCTAACTTGTTTAATCTTAAATTTAGTAGGACAGATGATTCTGAATTTGAGTGGAATATTGATAAGGAGAAATCTAGACAGTCATGGGAGGAAGGTAACTCCATGGATCATATACTTGTGACCAAGAAAGGCGAGGTGCTGAGTGTAGACAAGAAGAGGGAAAGAAAGTCTTGAAGGTGAGGATGCAAGAAGACCGCCCTCTGATCCAGTAGTTCAAAAGGTTACATCCATCGTGACTCTCCGACGTTAAACATGAGCACATGTTGGGGGCTTGTCTCTTCCATTGTATTGCTTTATTTCTTTCGTGCGAGTGAGGATTTATTATATTTGAGGTGCTCACGTTTCGGCAATTACGTCTCTTTTCAAACTTAGTTTAGACTAATATTTTTTAAACTTGATAAGTATTTTCTCAACACACAATTAATCCCCAAGTATTAAGGATATCAGTTGCAGCTTAAGTAAGCGACCAAGTTAAATATCAAACCCAAAGGACGACGTATTATCAATTTAATTATTTACTAATTAATTAAGACGAATGGCAATAAATATTGGGATTTTAATTATCAACTACTAAACAATTAATTAAAATAACAAATAAAATAAATTAGGAACTAGGAAAATACGAAAGTGAATCAAGTAGGAGAATAGATAGCTCTAGGATAATCCAGTTTCACTCATTAATTTCCCTTTTATGTATCAATGTCCGACTCTACCTTGTTCCGGTCATATTTAGCTCAATGTGTTATTTCTTCTTTCCTTCCTCTTCTTTTCCTAGTGCACAAGTACCTCAGAAAAATTTAAGGTTAGATAGAAATAAATAATTACAAATAGAAGTCTTAATCAAACTAGAAATAATAAAGTAATAATAACAATCGTCCCCAGCAACGGCCCCAAAAACTTGATGCGCATTTTCTTTGCATGCAAAATTAATCCCCAAGTATTAAGGATATCAGTTCCAGCTTAAGCAAGCGACCAAGTTAAATATCGAACCCAAAGGACGGCGTATTATCAATTTAATTATTACTTAAATTAATTAATATTAAAGGCAATAAGAGTTGTGAAATTAATTATCAACTAAAATAATAAAATTAAATAACGAATAAAATAAAATAGCACTAGAAGAATACGAAAGTGGATCAAGTAGGAGAATAGGTAGCTCTAGGGTAATCTAGTTTTACTACTTAGCTTCCCTCTCAAGTGCAGGCCGACTCTGCCATGTGGACTATGGACGCATCACTAAACCATGCAAATCTACTCTATAGACACAAGTAAATATGTTTATAACACGTGTGAATAACCTTAGAGCAAGAAACGTAATTTCACCCCCTTTCTAGATACTATCAGTATCAATTATTTCCCACGTCTGGAACCTAACCCAATATGATCTCCCTTTATAGGTACTATAAAATTACCCTCTTTATCCTGCTTACTAACCCAATTCAATTCAATTAATAAACATTCATATATGATAGTTCTAATGAAGCTTCGGAGTATCATCACTTAGAATCATAACATGAAATCCTGTTCAACAGTGAACGCACTCAATCTACAACCAAGATATATATTCAGACTCTATATACCAATTGAAGATGCACAAAACGACCGTGAATATAGATTAAGAAAGTACAATCATATATAAAATCAATCCACAAGTAGTGTTGTAAGGAGGACACACAAGAGAAGTCAATTAATTCATAAAACTTTCAAAACCCTAGACTACCAAAATGGTTCTAGCCCATGATGTTGCGAAGAAAAATCATGGGGGTTGGATAGATCTTACCCATATGTCTTGAAAATACAAGATAAATTAGGAAACGAATAAAACCCTAAATGTAGGAGTCGTCGCGTCCTTCTCCTTCTTGAATCCTCCTCTTGATTCTCATCTTGATTCCACAGACGAATCTTCAAAGTGATGGATGGATGGTGGAAAGGATGTGGATGATGGTTGGGGGTGATCCTCCCTTGTGGGGGTGTAGGATGCAGTGACGGAGTCAGAAATTAACTTTAGGGGGGGCCAAAATAATACTGTAAAATATATACTTCATTCGTCCGCCCAAAATAGTATTGTATACTATATACTTCATTCATCGTGCAAATTTATTTGTGTTTTTTAGAAGAATTTACCACTTTTTAACAACTTTATTAATTAATTTGGCATAATTTAATGATTTTTTAATAATAAAAATTAAATATATACGTTAAAATTAATAATAATTTTGAAAATATAGTATACTTTTTTTTAATTGATATTTGTTGAAATATACATGGTTTAATCTTGATCCATGAGGTGTATTAACACCTTAACTTGATTAAGGATCAGTTGGACTAGTGCATAAAGATTTTTTTATCTTATTTCTTAAATTATTTGATGTCTAATTCACAAGAATCACAACTATATAAATGAATAAAGTATAATACTTATATGGAAAAAATAATAATAATAATAACACAAACAATGCCTAAAGATTTTTTTTAATTATATATATATATTGAAAGAAAATTATAATGTAATTGAAACTTATAAATAAAAAGAATAAAATAAAAATTAATTCTAAAAATGTCAAAGAAAAAAAGAAAAAATAAAAGGCTATGAAAAAAAATACAAAATGTTACGGCAATAAGAGAGAATTGAACCCTCCACTTCTATGAAGTGTGAAAAGCCCTTTCCCAATTACCACTATGCTAGGTACACAACATTGAAGCAATTTGAATATATATATATATATACTACTCGTTTTTAAAATGCCAGGGGGCCAGCGCCCCCCCTAGTCCTTAGCTTCCTCCGTCATTGGTAGGATGATTGTGTTGTATTGCCTTGCCTGGATGATTGTGTTGTATTGCCTTGCCTTCTCACATGAATAATGATGTAAAATATATATACGTGTGACAAGGGAATTAAATAAGGAAATAAAGCCTTGCCTTCTCACATGAATAATGATGTAAAATATATATAGGTGTGACAAGGGAATTAAATAAGAAAATAAAAGACATGGGTGAATCATGGAGGATTATATAATAAGAAGATTAATTGTGCTCTAAGAAATAGGTAATTTTCGGAAATTTTTGGAAATTTTCGGAAATTCTCCCTGGCAGCTGCGCGACTTCACGATTTTGAGCATAACTTCCTCGTCCAAACTCTGATTTTAGTGATTCTTGTGCTCATGTGATCTTCTTTTCCTTGGTTTCTATCCATATAAAGGTCTCACCAAAAGTCCAATATTTAAAGATGTAACAAGTCATGAAGATTGGAACAGTAGTGTTGAGTAGAAACAGCTTGCGCGATATCACCATTTCGATCATAACTTTCTCGTTTGGACTTCAATTGAGGTGTTTCTTATGCCAAAATGACTCACTCTTCTGTGGCTTTCCAACCATGTATTATAATTCTATTTTTGAGCTTCACAAAAATACAGAAAAATTACATAAGTTGGATGTACGTTTTTTAGCATTATTGCACAAGTTGTACATTTTCTCCAACTTTGCACTTTTGATTCTTTTTCTACCTAAAATAAAATAAAACACCTCAAACTCACATTTTTCTCACATAAATTGAATATAAGATACTTGTGCTAATATATGACAATAATTCCCATAAAAAAGATGTTAAATTGGATACTAAAATATGCTTATTTTCACTCTCATCAGCAGCCTACTTGTTTGTTGTGTTTGGTGTCATTGTTAGTGTTTTAGATTATTATTTCTAGCATATTTTTTAAGTAATGTGCATACTAAGGTGATGTAAGGTACTGTAGCATATAATGTGCAGTGTTAAAAAAATGATCATGTTTGATATCCTATTTGTGATTATTGGTATGAAAATAGTATGCTCAAGTGGTATATAAGTTTATAATCACTTTTGAATATTGATTCACCGTGTGGTTTATAATCAAATGGAATTCACCGTGTGGTTTATAATCATTTTTTGTGGTTAACAATGCTTGAAAGTAATGAATATTTTTTAAGACAAATGACATTATTTTCACTGTATATATTATAGTTTATGTTGTCTCTTGTATGTGCAGCGTTGTTATTTGCAGTGAAAATAGATTGAATGTGTTATGTGCAGCATAGAAATTGTGTGCAGTGGGTTAAGGTTGTACCCCATCTAAGAGCTGGGGAGATACGGAGCGGAGCAACTCCACGCCCCGCATTCAGGCAACGATTTTTCTCTGACACTAGGCCTCTTGCATTGCAAAAAAATCTCCATGTTAGGAGCTCACCACCAAGCTTTCCTACCGATTTAAGACATGCAACTGGGAGCTGAAACTAATGATTTCAGTGGGATAAATGCACAAATGAATGCTCACGTGTCTAATGAGTATGAAAACATGAATCTGTGGAGTAAGAAGAGGTTTGCGACATAGTTGTTGCCAGACTCTGTAACATGAAGGATGGGTAGATAGGCGAACAAAGTTATTGCCATAGGTAAAATTGTAGGGTTCTCTTTTCACTAATTTTCTCTCATTCCTTTATTGCTAGTAAGAAGGGAATTCCATGGTAGTGAAGAGATGGAAAGATGAATAGATACTATAGGTATATATGTATGTATACATTTCAAGATAACTTTTTTATTCAGTTCTTACAGGTAGTGTAGGGTGTTTAGAATATGGTTGGAGATTGTATATTAATTTTGTTTCTGCAGATGATTAATAGATCATGATGAGATAATGTAATTTTGAGATGCTAGTTCCTTAATTTATGTGGTATACATGAATAAAAAGAGTGGTTTTCAATCTGGATTAATATCTAGCACTTCCATTCCAATATTAATTCTTGTTTCTTGCATTCATCATAGCATCAATATCTAATAACTTGTTAAGACTAATTTATTATGAAATACACATATTCAAAATAATTAATAGGTATTGAATTGTATACTAAAAGTCTAGTTTTTTGTATGAATAATGGTTAACAATGAATTTGAAATGAGAATCATATGATCTAATGTTTTGCATATTATAATTGCAAAAGTTCACTTACTTTATACTGTAGATAGGGGTGGGCATTTTTTTTGGGTTTCGGGTACCCGAACCTGTCCGATAAAAAATTACCTGAAAAATCAAATTTTTTGGGTAATTTTGGGTTTCCGGTTTACCCGAATCCGGTTGTTAATTATCGGATCGACTATCGGGCTTTGAAAATTACTCGAACTATTTGATCGGGTGACCCAATTTTTTTTTTATTTCTATTATACTCCATATAATATAATATATACTAATATTAAGTAGGTTTTCATTACCCAATCTCCATTTCCCAATCCTCGGTTCATGCTACATATTCACAGAAGAGAATTAGAGAATCCCTCAAATCTTCATTTCCCACAAGTAGTGAAGAATCTCAATCTTCATTTATTTATATATTATATGAAATAATAAAGAAATTAATATTTTTTAAAGAGTTTTATACAACAATTTACTAAATTTATAATATGATACATCTTAAAAATATATTTAAATTTTATTAAATCACATTTTAATAAGTAGTTTGACACAATATTATTATTCTTATATTTATCATTAATTAATTTTTTTAATAAATTTTTTTAAGGATAATAAATATTAAATTTTTTAGAGTAACAATATATAAGGATGACAAAATGTAATACTAATTTTATCACATGAAACTATAGGAAAAAAGTATAAAAAATTAAAAAAATAGTAATAAAAATTCGGGTTACTTGATCGGGTACCAGTTTTTTTGGGTACCCGAAATATTGGGTACTTAAAATACCGGTTCGGGTTCGGGTAATGCATTTTAAAAACTAAAATTTCAGGTACCCAGACCCGAAACCCAAATTACCCAAAATCAGATCCGATACCTACCCCTAACTGTAGATAATATGTTGTGTGACAACACACGAAATATCATATTATCGATTTCCTTATAAAGTATAAACAGATGCTCACAACCGAGATAGACAGGGACTCTCTATCGGGATTATTATAGTATAATTTTGTATTAGTTTGTCTTGACTATAGAATCACATAAGTGCACTTTGTGTGTATTGAGTAGGACCGTTTGAGATCGTTCGACTTATACTCACTATATAGGAGAACTTGATCTCAGTTATTTTGAATGTTCGTGCTCTTAATCCATATACAATAACGTCAACACGTAAGGCAATATATTTTTCTTTGATTCATCAATGGGTGAAATTTACATGTAATTAAATCAATAAACTCGGTGAGTTGAGAAATAATGATGTCTCTATAGTATGTTGTTAATTGTAGAAGAAATTCGTGTCCTATTAAATAGGTTGATGATGTCCCCTTGAGGAGCTCATAAGGATTATCATGTAAACCCTACAGGTGGATTTATTACGGCATGATAACAAGGTTGAGTGGTAATACTCTCGAATGAGATATTAACTAATGGAGTTGTCAGTAACTTAATTAATTAATGGGCATTGTATATCTTAAACACTGGGAGACTAACGGGCTCATAATAAGAAGGATCCCATAACGTAATTATGGGATTAGAGCAGCAGTGTAGTAATAATATTTTAGTGGACTATATTATTATTATTGGACTTAAGTATAAGTTTTGGGTTAAACTTAGATACTTAAGCCCAATGGAGGCCTGACTCTAATTTCTCCTTCTGGTCCCTGCTATAGCCCATAAATAAATAATCTCAACTTTCTAGAACCCTAATCTGATCACGCCTAACACGTGAGAATGTAGGGAGGAATCAAATTGAGAGGATCTTGAAGATCGTCACCCACACGACATCAAGATTGGACTTGGGAATATAACAGAAGATCAAGAGATTATTTTCTGCAGCTGTTATTCTTCAACATACCCTGGTGAAAGGTAATACGATTTCATACTCTTGCTTCCACTGATATAGAAATGTGTGGAACCCTAACGGTTCACGTTAATCAAACGATCGAACACCAACACTAGGAACTATTATTTCAGCATATATATAATACCAATTATATTCTCAAGAACAAGTATAGCGTAGACATTATGTGCACCATAAATTTTATGGGTAGTTGTTGACAATTTAACACCTTTCTGATGGAAATTGATATTATATATTAGCACGAGTGTCTTATATTTGATATATTTGAGAAAATGTGCATTTGAGGTGTTTTATTGTGTTTTAGGTGGAAAAAGGATCAAAAGTACAAAGTTGGAGAAAATGTGCAATTTGTGCAAGGATGCTGAAAAACATATGTCCAACTTGTGTAATTTTTCTGTATTCATGTGGAGCTCTGAATTGGAAGTGTTGTGATACAAGGTTCGAAATTCACAGAAGAGAGGGTCGTTTTGTCATAAAGAACACTTCAATCGGATTTCAAATGAGAAAGTTATGATCAAAGTAGTGACGTCGCACAAGTTGTGCCGAACAGAACAACTGTGCCACGTTTCATGACTTTTTATACATTCAAATATTAGATTTTCTGTGTGTTCTTTATATTTATAGAAAACTAAGGAAAAGAGGATCGCATGAGCGCAAGAATTACTCAAATCGAAACTTGGATGTGGGAGTTATGTACGAAACGGTGAGACTGCACAAGCTTGTTCAACCAAGGAGATCCATTCGATCAGAATCTGCATGGTCGAACGGAAGAGGTCAAGTCGAACAGAATGTGCTCTGACTTATAGAAAGGTTGTTCGGCCACCGTTCGACCAGGAGGTCTTGTTCGACCAAAATAGGTCTGGTCGAATGGCTGATTTTGATGGGATTTACACCTCTGGTGTGTGTATTTTCATATTTTTCAAGGAAAAACCCATCCAAGGTCCATAAGGAAAGCTCACAAGTATAAAAGGGGATGTAGATCACATTATTATTCATGGGAGATTAGATTAGATTGGAGAGAGGCCACAACTATACTACACCTCACAAGGGGGGATCATCCCCCAACCATCTTCCACATCCTTTCCTCCATCCATCCATCACTGTGAAGATTCATCTATTGAATCAAGAGGAGAACCAAGAGGAGGATTCAAGATGGAAAAGGACGCGACGACTCCCCCATAGGGTTTCCTTCGTTTCCTAATTTATCTTGTATTTTTTGGACATATAGATAAGATCTATCCAACCCCCATAATTGATCTTCGCAACATCATGGGCTAGACCCGTTTTGGTAGTCTAGGATCTTTGAAGGTTTTTATGAATTAATTGAACTCTCTTGGGTGTCCTCCGTATAACACTACTTGTGGATTTATTTTATATAAGATTATGCATTTTTAATTCATACTCAGAGTTGTTTTGTGCATCATTAACTGTTATGTAGAGTCTGAATACATATCTTGGTTATTGATTGAGTGCGTTCACTGCTGAGCAGGATTCCATATTATAATTCTAAGTGAGGGGACTCTGAAGCTTCATTAGAACTATCTTATATGAATACTTATTAATTGAATTGGATTCAGGTTATTAAGTATGATAAAGAAGGTAATTTTATAGTACCTAAAAAGGGAGATCATATCGGATTAGAGTACCAATAGGCCAGGAAAATAATTGATACTGATAGTACCTAGAAAGGGGGGGGTGAAATTATATCTTTTGCTCCAAGGTTATTCACTCATGATACACACATATTTACTTGTGTCTATATAGTAGATTTGCATGGTTTAGTGATGCGTCCATAGTCCACAAGGCAGAGTCAGCCTGCACTTGAGAGGGAAGTTAAGTAGTAAAACTGGATTACTCTAGAGCTACCTATTCTCCATTCTTGAGACACTTTTGTATTCTTCTAGTGCTTTTATTTTATTTATTATTTTAAATAATTATTTAGTAGTTAATAATTCCATACCTCAATCTTATTGCCTTGTCTTAATTAGTTTAGTTAATAATTAAATTGATAATACGCCGTCCTTTGGGTTCGATATTTAACTTGGTCACTTGCTTAAGCTGTAACTGATATCCTTAATACTTGGGGATTAATTTTGCGTGCAAAGAAAATGCGCATCAAGTTTTGGCGCCGTTGCCGAGGATGGTTGTTATTATTGATTTTATTATTTCTAGTTGATTAAAACTTTTATTTGTGATTATTTATTTCTATCTAACCTTGAATTTTTCAGAGGTACTTGTGCACTAGGAAAATGAGAGAAAAGAAAGGAAGAAGTAACACACAGACCTAAACATGACAGGAGTAAGGCAGAATCTAGATAATGTTGACATACGTGAAATTTTCACGAACTATAGAATTGGTAACATGGGGTTGATAGGAGCAAGGGGGAAGATGATGATGTTGAGATACATCCCACTCTTATTAATATGGTGGAGAAGAATCCCTTTTCTGGAGGTTACTTTGAAGATTCATATCAGCACCTCAAAAGATTTCTTAGTTATGCAAACACTTAAAAGGGAGTTGGAGCTAATGATAATGCCAGGCGGATTGCTCTATTCAAGTTTTCATTAATTGATAACGCAGAAGCTTGGTATAAGACTCTTGATGCCACAGATTACACTACATGAGACCAACTGTAGCATAAGTTCTTGGAGAGATATATGCCACCCTCAAGGATCTTAAGAATGAAGTAAGAGAACACCCAATTTATTATGAATCATGGTTAAAATTTTCATAAGACGTGGGACAGGTTTAAAGACATGCTCAGAAGGTGCCCACAGCATGGAATGTCTAAAGCTTAGTACATAAGCATATTTTATTATGGATTGGATTGTGAGTCGTGTATTCTTATTGATGCATCATTAGGTGGAGCGCTATTATCTAAGATAGCACTTGAAGCAGAAAAGTTGTTTGAAGACATCTCTATGAATTCATGTGACTAGCCTATGGAAAGAGTTAGAAGAACTTATGTAGTGGGTAAGGTGGCTCAGGTTGAACTTCAAGCGGTGAAGCCGAATAGGGACGATAAGATCGTCTCTAGTCTAGCTAATATCAACAAGTTACTAGAATCTTAGCAAAAGCTGATTACAGAGTTGACACAAAGGACGCATAATAGGCAGCAACAAAAAGTAAAGAGTGTCTAAGCAAGGATTGACTGCATTGAAATGAGAATAAATATTGATCATGTAGATTTATCTAAGCAGCTGAAGGACCTTATTTTGATTATGGGACAGATGACCGCGAATGTGAATCAATTGACACACACATTGGAGGATAATGCCATCACATTGAGGTCCGGGATGCAGTACGAAGGTCCAATGAAGTCGGTGAGTGGAAACAAAGAAAGCAGGATCATTATTTGACCAACACCACCTCATTTGACCAGACCTGATGGTCGAACTGAGGTTGAACAGCTTTCGGAAAAATAGAATTCCGGTGCTCTATTTTATGTCTGGCCGTTCGACCAGATCATTTTGGTCGAACAACGATCGAACAGGCATCTATGGAGAAGATAGATCGCGCTCAGTTTACAGGGACTCTGTTTGACCAGACTCTTCCCGTTCGACCAGAATATGCTGGTCGAACGTTGATCGAACAACAACTGGAGAATTTGAACCCGCGTAAAGAGTCACTGTTTGACCAAACACAATCTGTTCGACCAGACTATTATGGTCGAACAGGGGTCGAACAACTTCATTTATCCCCTATTTCAATACTGAATGCTACACCTGTTGTTCAGAACACTCCAGAATCATCACATGAGTAGAATACCAAGCTTGTAGTTGAGAAGAAGTGGGAAAGAGCAAAGAGGTTGAGAGCCGAGAAGCTTAGACTGCAGATGGATAATGAAGATGTGGTTTTCTCTCTTGATCAGGCAATGAAGATGCCCATGGAGACTCAATCATGCAAGAGCATATATGTGATTTTTAACTTATTTAATCTTGATTTTAATAGGATAGATAATTCTAAATTTGAGTAGAAGATTGACAAGGAGAAGTCTAAACAGCCATGTGAGGAAGGTAATTTTGAGGATCATATTCTTGTGACAAGAAAGGTGAGGTGTTGAGTGTAGACAAGAAGAGGGAAAGAAAGTATTTGAAGGTGAGGATGCGAGAAGACCATTCTCCGATCAAGTTGTTCCAAAGGTTATATCCGTAGTGACTCTCCGACGTTAAACAGGAGTGCCTGTTGGGGGCTTTTCCTTCTGTTTTATTGCTTTATTATTTCTTTTGTGTGAGTGAGGAGTTATTATATTTGAGGTGCTCACGCTTTGACAATTACATCTCTTTTAAAATATAGTTTTGACTTTCGTTTTTACTAAGTTTGGGGGGATGTGATGTACTTACCTCATCTTATGAGAACTAAGGACATATTTTTTCCTTTCATTTGTTATTTGTTTATTAGGGAGTTGATTTTTTGCGTCATATTAATATTTTAACCGGTGTTGATATGTCGATTTTTTACAACTTTCCTAATGTTTAGTGTGTTGTGTTGGTGTGTCTAGCGTGTGGAGTCGATTAGATAGTCAATTGTGTCTTTCTTATAGTTCTCCTATATTATTATTTATGAATCCTTTGATGATGAGGTATGTTGAGCTTTGATGATAGAAACAGGTAAACTGAGGCTTTGACCTGATCGAGTTGAACAACTCGAGGAGCTCGTGCATGTTTTGAAAGAGAAGAATCAGGTACACTCATTTTCTTTTTCTAATTTTTATGTGTGCTTTAAATTCATTGAGTGGAAGGATTGAGTTTATGGTTGTGATACACATGAGCTTATATTTTTAAATTGTGTCTAAAATTCATATGCTCTTGAAATTGATGAAGGAAGTGTACTTGAATTATATTGTGGTATGAAGTTCTATGTGTACTTGTAGGATATTACTTACCATGAAAAGTATTCTGTTACTTGTTAAAAACCCATGTGAGATTTTGAGCCTCGTTGATCTTGTTACATAATCACATGATATTTCTTTTCTGGTAAGTATCATTCTTGTGCGTGTATTCTAGAACTTGAGTCTCCTTGAATATTCAAGATTAGTCTTGCGGATTATGGAAATGATATTAGGCCATCTTTGAATAGCCCATCTTTTCCCATATACGTTACCTGAATTCATTAAATCCCTTGTCAGCCCATTTGAGCCTTTTTAAATCTATTCTGTTGATAGCTAATAAAGCTTAATTGAAGAGAGTGGTGATTTGAGGGATGATAAGGATGATGAAAGAAGAGTCTTAAGGATGAAAAGGAAAATTCCTGGAGTAGTGCTCAAATCTAGTATTTCATAGAAACAAACACCCTAGGATAGTGCTTAAATCTAGTACTCTATGGTGGATACCCTATGGAGGATGCGAGAGGCAGTGCCCGAAACTGGTACCTCGAAGAAAAGAAGAAAAATAAAAGGTGAAGAAAAGGAGAATGATGGAGTTGAAGAGTTAGAAAATTTTAAGAAAGAAAAATATGTTGTGCTTGAAGGAGAAAGATGGGAGAGTTTGATGAGAATGTTGTGCTTGATTGAAGTGATGGGGAAGAATGAAAGATTGAGAGATACTGCAGCTTGATCGATCTGAGTTTTGAGTCACTTAGCCACATATTTTCTACCTTTTCCAAAGAGCCCATAATACAACCAAATAAAAGACCTTTTTGATCCATGATTTGCTAGCTACAATTAAAAGTAGAGTTGAGACAATAGGCAAGTTTATGGTTACGCATGCATTTGAATTGAATCTGAGCGTAAACACCTTAACCCATAAGTGTACATCTTTTACACTTGAGTGCGAGTGATATATACTTCCCGTGAGAACATGTCAATGTTGGCAATTGGATCATGCGGTTCAACGTGATCCATTAGGATTAACAGGCAAACAAATCAGCGGAAGTATAAAACGTGTTTACCGTACTTCTGGGTTGGTGTAGAGGATGAACTGCAGAGAACTACCTCTGATCTTCTACTGTATGTCCCAAGTGTGATCCTGCTGTTGTGTGGGCAACAGTATGCAGGATCTCTCAATCAGTTTCTCTTCCCTTCTCTCACCAAAAGAGGCGCAGGAATAATCTGAGGGTTCCAGGAAGCTGAGTTCACTTATATATTGGGCTACAGCAGGGACCAGGAGGAGAAATTGGGCTGGGCCTCAATTGAATTTTAATTAACCAAGCTTAGCCCAAAGCTTTTAATTAAATCCAATAATAATAATATAGTCCACTAAAATATTATTACTGCACTACCCATCCAATCCCAAAATTATGTTCTGGGCTCCTTCTTATTATAAGCCCGATAGTCTCCCCATGTTTAAGATATACAATGCCCATTAATTAATTAAGTTACTGACAACTCAAATTAATCAATATCTCATCCGAGAGTAGTACCACTCAACCTTATTATCATGCCGGAAATTAATCCACTTGCAAGATTTACATGATAAACCTTATGAGCTCCTCAAGGGGACATCATCAACCTATGACGGACATGGATTCCTTCTACAATCAACAACACACCATAGATACAGCACTACTTCCCAACTCACCGAGTTTGTTGATTTAATACATATAAATCTCACCCATTGATGAATCAAAGAAATACATACTGCCCTACGTGTCGAGGTTATTGTATAGGGATTAAGAGCACGAACTTCCATAATAACAGAGATCAAGTTCTTCTATAAGTCAATATAAGTCGAACGATCTCAGGCGGTCCTGCTCAATACACACAAGTGCACTAAAGTGATTCTATAGCCAAGACAAGCTAATACCAAACCACACTACAACCATACCGATAGAGAGTCCCCGTCTATCTCAGTTGTGAGCATCTGTTTATACTTTATAAGGAAACCGATAATATGATCTTCCGCGTGTTGTCGCACAACATATTATCTACAGTATAAAGTAAGTGGACTATTGCATCATGCATATAAAATAAATTATAAGATGCAATCATTTGATCAATGATTCTCAATTCAAATATTGTTATGACATTGTTCATACTAAAGCTAGAATTTCAGTATACAATCCAACAGTCTCCCACTTATACTAAAAGACTATGCTGTCATGTCTTTTGCCATACATCTGATTCCTACTTCCACTACACGACCATTAAAAGCTCTCGCCTTAAGGTCCTTGTAAATGGTTTACTTCTCCAATAGTAAGGTACATAAGCTTGGGCAGTGGACTTGGAATCAAGTAATGGTGTACACTTAGTTGTAAATAATAAGTATCCTTCCCAACGGAGTCACTGCTGTTATATACATGGCTAAAGAGAAACTGATTATTAAATATTTTATCATAAAGTTAAGTTGACAAATGAAATTAAAGGGTAAAACCTTCTCTTGTAAATGTTCGGGTTTATATACGTCCAACCTAACGTGGCATGCAAATTCACGGTGCTTGAGATGTTGGTGAATTTTATTTTATATTGTTTTGAGGGAATCAATATAAATTGATAAATTCTAAGTGTTTGATATGTTTATTATTTATGATTCTCAGTATTTTCAAATGACACTCAACTCACTTTCTGTTATACTTAAATGACACAAACTTATTAGTACTAATTATGTTGATTGGAAACGAAACATGGACATTATTTTAACTGCTGAAGATTATATCTTTGTACTCACTAAGGAATGTCCTCCGGAACCTACTGATGCCTCTACCGAAAAGCAAAGAGTTGCTTATAATAGGTGGGTCAAAGCTGATAGGATGGCTAAGTGCTATATTTTGGCTTCTATGTCAAATGTGCTTCAAATTCTTCGGGCACCAGAGTCGTCCTGCTATGTTGAAGGGCATGTCTGTACTGATGAACACCAAAATGGCTAAAGGCACTTCCTTAAGGGAGCATGTGCTTAGGATGATGGGCCAACTCAATGAGTTGGAAGTTCTTGGAGCTGAAATCGATGGGGAAACCTAAGTCGATATCATACTCCAAAGCTTGCCTAGGAGTTTTGAGCAGTTTTAACTGAACTACGATCTGAACAAACATTTATACACGTTGGCAGAACTTCTGACAGAACTTTTGGCAGCGGAAGAACTGTTTCGTAGACCTCCTCAGGTTAATGTTGCTAAAAATGCTGCTCATCCTAGGTCAAAAGGCGGTAGGAATAAGAAGAAGCAAGGAAATTCAGCACCGGTGAACCAAGTAAAAGCAAAGGCTGGTGCGGTCAAGAAGCCTAAAGGCAAGTGCTTCAAATGCAAGCAGACGGGACACTACAAGGCTGACTTCCCTCTTCTGAAAGGGAACAGGAACGGTAAGTCTTATATACTAGTTGTTGAATTGTGTTTAGTGGCTGTATCTGCTGACACCTGGTGTAGATACGGGAGCCACTGACCATGTCTGCAATTCTTTGCAGGGGTTCCATCAAATCCGACAGCTTAGTGATGTGAAGATTACTATACTTAAGGGGAATGCTACAAGAGTAGCAGTTGTTGCAATGGGAGACGTCTATTTATTTTTCAATCAGAATAAAACTCTTGTTTTGAGGAATTGTCTTTATGTACCTCATTTTAGAAAGAATTTAATTTCGGTTACTAAATTGATTTTGGATGGATATTCTGTTTCTTTTAATGACAAGGTTGTTATAAGAAAAAATGGAATTATTATCTGTGATGGTGCATTGATAGATAATTTGTATACTCTTAATCTAATTTCTCCCACAGTGCAACAAATTGAATTGAATAATACATCTACTAATAAGAGAAAAGAACCTTCGAAAATGAACCAAACATATCTTTGGTATCTAAGACTGTGTCATATTAACTTGAGTAGGATTCAAAGGTTGATAGCTGATGGACCTCTGAGTTCATTAGTAGTGGAAAATTATTCAACTTGTGAATCCTGCTTGGAAGGAAA
Source organism: Pogostemon cablin (assembly GCA_023678885.1). Lineage (NCBI taxonomy): Eukaryota > Viridiplantae > Streptophyta > Magnoliopsida > Lamiales > Lamiaceae > Pogostemon > Pogostemon cablin. The sequence goes on along the minus strand of CM042953.1, from coordinate 14,638,145 downwards.
AATGACCAAAACGCCTTTTAAGGCAAAGGGGTATAGAGCCAAGGATCTGTTGGAATTGGTCCATTCTGATTTATGTGGTCCTATGTCCGTCCAGGCAAGAGTGGGTTATGAATATTTTGTCACTTTCATTGATGATTACTCTAGATATGGATATATTTATTTGATGCGCCGCAAGTCTGAGTGCTTTGATAAATTCAAATAGTACAAGGCTGATGTGGAAAAGCAACATGGAAAATATATCAAGACACTACGATCAGATCGTGGTGGAGAATACCTCTTGGGAAAGTATAGGAATTATTTATCAGAGGAGGAATTGAATCTCAATTGTCTGCATCTGGCACACCCTAGCAGAATGGTGTAGCGGAAAGAAGGAATATGACTCTTATGGAAATGGTAAAATCAATGATGAGTTATTCGAAATTACTAAGCTCGTTTTAGGGATATGCCTTAGATACAGTAGCTTACATCCTGAATTTAGTACCTTCTAAATCAGTAGCTTCCACACCCATCGAATTGTGGACCAAGCGAAAGCCTAGTCTCAAACACTTTTGGATTTGGGGTGCTACGACACATGTGTTGAAGGCAGATACTAATAAGTTAGAATCGCGTACGGATGTTTGTATATTTGTTGGGTATCCTAAAGGAACGAGGGGTGGTTTATTTTATAGTCCTAAGGACCAAAAGGTGATTGTTAGCACGAACGCTAGATTTTTGTTAGAGGATTATGTAATGAACCACAAACCCAAGAGTAAAATTGTTCTAGATGAAGTAAGAGAGGAAACACCAAACATAATACCAACTGTACAAGAGGATATACCACAGGACACTGCACCGCGTGTTACACCTGATACACAATTGCCTGCAGAGCCTCGTCATAGTGAGAGGGTTGTGAGACAATAGGATATATTCATGGGATTGGGAGAGTCTTCTGACTTGGTCCCTAGTGACCAAGAAATTGACCCATGGAATTACAACGAAACACAGCAAGATAAAGATGCTCAATTATTGCAAAAAATAATGAAATCTGAAATAGAATCCATGTATTCTAATCAAGTCTGGGAGCATGTAGAACCACCCGATGGTGTAAAAGCTATTGGATGCAAGTGGGTCTATAAAAGAAAAAGAGGATCTGATGGTAAGGTGGAAACCTTTAAAGCAAGGCTTCTTGCTGAAGGATATACTCAAAAAGAAGGAATCGATTATGAGGAAACCTTCTCGCCTGTGGCCATGCTTAAGTCAATCTGGATTCTTTTATCTATTACTGCTCATATGGATTATGAAGTATGGCAGATGGATGTCAAGACAGCTTTCCTGAATGAAAGTCTTGAGGAAAACATCTACATGAAGCAATTAGAGGATTTCATTGAAAAGGACGAAGAGCATCTTGTGTGTAAGATTAATAGCTCCATTTATGGATTGAAATAAGTTTCAAGATCATGGAACATCCATTTTGATGAAGTAATCTAGTCATACGAATTTATTCAATGTCCGGATGAATCATGTGTGTACAAGAAATGTGACGGAAACGTAGTGGTTTTTCTTGTACTCTACGTGGATGATATTCTTCTCATTGGAAGCAATGTAAAGGTATTGTCGGGAGTAAGGGTATGGCTTTCCAAGTAGTTTGAGATGAAGGACTTAGGAGAAGCCTGACACATTCTTGGGATCAAATTAATAAAGGATCGCAAGAAAAGAATGTTATGCTTATCCCAAGCTTCATACATTGATACAATCATGGCTCGTTTTAGCATGCAAGATTCCAAGAAAAGTTTTCTACCTTTCAAACATGGAATACCTTTATCTAAGGATATGTGTCCAAAGACACAACAACAAATAGAGAAAATGAAGATGTACCTTATGCTTCGGTAGTAGAAAGCTTCATGTATGCTATGCTATGTACGAGATCGGATATCTGTTATGCCGTGGGCATAGTAAGTAGGTATCAAAGTAATTCAGGACAAGGGCATTGGACTGCAGTAAAGCATATTTTGAAGTACCTGGGAAGGACTAGAGATTATGTGTTGATTTACCGAGCAGATACTTTGTTACCTTTGAGTTATACTGATTTGGATTTCCATTCAGATAGGGATACTAGTAAATCCACCTCGGGTTATGTTTTTACTCTTGGAAGAGGAGCCATAATATAGAGGAGTGTAAAGTAGAAATACGTTGTGGACTCCACCATGGAAGCTGAATATATAGCATCCTCTAAGGCAGCTAAAGAAGCAGTATGGCTTAGGAACTTCTTAATGGACTTGGATGTGATTTCTGGTTTGCCCAAAGCGATCATAATTTATTGTGATAACAATGGTGCAGTAGCAAACTCGAAGGAACCACGAGCCCATAAGACGAGTAAACACATTGAGCGCAAGTACCACCTGATACGAGACATCTTTAAAAGAGGAGAGGTTGTTGTCGCTAAGATTACATCGAAGGATAACCTAGCTGATCCTTTTACTATGAGCCTGTTGGATTGTATACTAAAAGTCTAGCTTTTTGTATGAACAATGTTGTAACAATTAATTTGAAATGAGAATCATATGATCAAATGATTGCATCTTATAATTTATTTATATGTTCGATGCAATAGTCCACTTACTTTATACTGTAGATAATATGTTGTGCGACAACACGCGGAAGATCATATTATCGGTTTCCTTATAAAGTATAAACTGATGCTCACAACCGAGATAGACGGGGACTCTCTATCGGGATGGTTGTAGTGTGGTTTGGTATTAGCTTGTCTTGGCTATAGAATCACATTAGTGCACTTGTGTGTATTGAGCAGGACCGCTTGAGATCGTTCGATTTATACTGACTTATAGGAGAACTTGATCTCAGTTATTATGGAAGTTCGTGCTCTTAATCCCTATACAATAACCTCGACACATAGGGCATATGTATTTCTTTGATTCATCAATGGGTGAGATTTACATGCAATTAAATCAATAAACTCGGTGAGTTGGGAAGTAGTGATATCTCTATGGTGTGCTGTTGATTGTAGAAGGAATCCGTGTCCGTCATAGGTTGATGATGTCCCCTTGAGGAGCTCATAAGGATTATCATGTAAACCCTGCAGGTGGAATTTATTCCGGCATGATAATGAGGTTGAGTGGTACTACTCTTGGATGAGATATTAATTAATTGAGTTGTCAGTAACTTAAATTAATTAATGGACATTGTATATCTTAAACATGGGGAGACTAACGGGCTCATAATAAGAAGGAGCCCAAAACGTAATTTTGGGATTGGTATGGTAGTGCAGTAATAATATTTTAGTGGAATATATTATTATTATTGGACTTAAGTATAAGCTTTGGGCTAAGCTTGGATACTTAAGCCCAATGGAGGCCCAACCCAATTTCTCCTCCTGGTCCCTGCTGTAGCCCATGTATATAAGTCACCTCAGCTTATCTGGAACCCTAATCTAATTCATTATTCAAGTGTGATGAGGGTTGAGAGCAGATTGAGTAGGTCTCGTAGATCGTCGCCCACACGACGTCGAGATCGGACTTGGGACATACAACAGAAGACCGGAAGGTCGTTTGCTGCTGCTGTTCGTCATGTTCCAAAATTCATATAAAATCGTACAGTTCTTCGATTTTGATGTATTATATACTGATGGAAAGCTGTCGAAGAGAGGATCGTTTGAGCACAAAGATCACTCAATTCCGACATCAGAAGAGGAACTTATGGCTATTCTCGTGGGACTGCAGAGACTGCCAGCGAGAATTCAACCTCTACATCAACCCTTGGTGAAAGGTAATGCGTTTCATGTTTACTTGCTTCCGCTGCTTGTTAGAAATTCATAGAACCCTAACAGGTCACGTTAACCAAACGATCGAATGCCAACAGAGCCTTCCAACGAAAGCGTTCAATGGGCATGTAGAAGGAATGGGAATTAGATGCGTGTTAGCAGATATGGCAGCTTAGTCTTTTAGTATAAGTGGGAGATTGTTAGATTGTATACTAAAAGTCTTGCTTTTGCATGAAACAATGTTTTATAATTTATTTGAAATGAGAATCATATGATCAAACTTTTTTCATATTATAAATTTTTTATTTATATGTCTATGCAAAAGTCCATTTACTCTATACTATAGATAATATGTTGTGCGATAACACGCGGAAGATCATATTATTAGTTTTCTTATAAAGTATGAACAAATGCTCACAACCGAGATAGACGGGGACTATCTATCAAGATGGTTGTAGTGTGATTCGGTATTAGTTTGTCTTGACTATAGAATCACATTAGTGCATTTTTTATGTATTGAGCAGGATCATTTGAGATCGTTCGACTTGTACTGTCTCTATATAGAAGAGCTTGATCAAAGTTATTATAGATGTTCGTGCTCTTAATACCTATACAATAACCTCGATACGTAAGACAGTATATATTTCTTTGATTCATTAATGGGTGAGATTTACATGTATTAAATCAACAAACTCGGTGAGTTGGGAAGTAGTGATGTCTCTATGGTGTGTTGTTGATTGTAGAAGGAACCCGTGTCCTATTTAGGTTGATGATGTCCCCTTGAGGAGCTCATAAGGTTTATCATATAAATATTGCAAGTGGATTAATTTTGGCATGATAATAAGGTTGAGTGGTACTACTATCGGATGAGATATTAATTAATTTGAGTTGTCAGTAACTTAATTAATTAATGGGCATTGTATATCTTAAACATGGGGAGACTGTTTGGCTCATAATAATAAGGAGCCCATAACGTAATTATGGGATTGGAGCGGCAGTGCAGTAATAATATTTTAGTGGAATATATTATTGTTATTGGACTTAAGTATAAGGTTTGGGCTAAGCTTGTATACTTAAGCCCAATGGAGGCCCAACTCCAATTTCTCCTCTTGGTCCCTGCTGATGCTCCTATATAAGTTATCTCAACTTCCTGGAACCCTCACTCTTCGCTGTTTTCAACATGAAAGAGAGGAGAGAAAGAGATTGAGAAGATCCTGAAGATCGTCGCCCACACGACGTCAGGATTGAACTTGGGAAATATTGCAGAAGATCAAGAGGTTGTCCTCTGTAACTGTACTTCTACAACACACCCTGGTGAAAGGTAATGCAAACTTTGAATACCTATTGCTTCCACTGATTAAGTTTTCATGGAACTCTAACGGTTCACGCAACCAAACGATCGAACGCCAACAGATCTGATCTCCCAAGAACCAAATTTATATGATGAGAGGTTGGCTGTTGAGTTCTATGACAAAGCTCCAAGAGGTCTCACAATTGATGATGCTGCATTTCGGGTGAGGATCGGGAGCAGGGATGTGGAGGTGTCGCTTGAAACTCGCCATAGACATCTTGGATTGTCGGTCGACGGTGAGACCCTATCCTCTATTAACTTCTCAAGAACTTTGGAATAAGATTAGCAAATCATTAGGCACCATAGCATCACTTACAACTTTCGCGGGTACTCGAAATGGGGTAATAGAGAACTTAACGAGGAATTCGCGACCCTATTTGATATCATCATGAAGACTGTTGAGGGTAGAATTGGGGGGCATGACAAAGGAACCAAACACAGATGGAACCTAATGATGGCCATGACCAGAGGTGTGCTTGTGAACTGGAGTCGATTCCTTTACGACAGATTTACAGAAGAGGCTAGGAAAGATTCACATCATAAAGCGTACAGAATCATAATAAATATTTTCTTGGAGCGGCATGAGGTGTCGCTTGAGAATGGGGTACCAACTACAAGGTCCAGGAGGATGGGTGAGGGAAACCTTTGGAAGACCAATTCTTATTCTAACGGCATCACCAGTGGCAAGGGTAGTGGGTCTGTGGAGGGGAGTCACAAGTGTATTCTAGGAAGCAGCAACTCTCTCATTGCCTCCCACGGGGATGGCAGGAGGGATTCCAAACATGCTCGTGCATCGTCAGTGTCCTCACAAAACAGTAGGGAGGAATTAGTTGCCTACTCAGGTCATACACCTACTGAGAGTGACAGCACGGGGAGTACGGTTGGTGACAGGTGGAACTCCGTTCGAAGAGCCTTCATTTTGCTTAATGAAGGAACTCCATCAATTCCTAAGAAGCACCCTCACGATGGAAGTCACATGGGACAATGTCCTGTGGAGAATGGTGCTCTACGGATGGGGTAGTGAATGGTGAGGAAGACATTGTAAGAAGATTCATCCACTGGAGAAACAAAAGACTCTACGAGTGAATGTGGGACCTCAAACTCAGGCCTGATTGGGAATCCGAGGATTTGAGGGTTCGGACTATAATGCGCAGTGATGACCTCACATAACTGCTTAGCAATGAATACGACCAGAAATGCTTCGATCGATCGACTACCTCAATGGGAGAAGAGATACACATTCACTCGGAACAACCCCCATGACAGTGGCAGGGAATTCTTTCTGAGGTACAGGAGCACACGACAGGGGCAACCACAAAGGGGAGGGACATTCATTTGCAAATAGAAAATTAAGGGAGAGAGTAACAAAGGCCATGGACTCCACAACCACATAACGGCTGCAGTGGATCCCAAAGGTGAAGAAAGACAAATTGACATTGTGGTTATGGGGCCTCCAAGGCTATTGTGATAAATGTTTTTGGGGAATCATTGGGCACAGACATAGGACCGTCTATTGATAAATGTGGATCGTGTGAGCCAAGATTTCAAAATTTTGAACAATGGAATGGGTAGGCGTTACTTGGCCGAGGTGGATGCTAGCGGTAGTGAAGCCTCGAATGGCAGAACTCCCGATAGTGGCGATTACCATATCCATGGGGAATGGGGTTCATCCACCCCAATCACATTGCGAGTGACTGTAGAACATTACGGGGATATAGTTATACGGGAGGCACCCACCTGCGATGATACTATTGGGGGGCTAACAACCGCGAAAGTCAGTCCACATGGGAAATCAATTCGGGTGTTGTCCTCATGCTCCCAAAAATGTGTGGAGGTGATCCCGTAAATCAACACTCGGACGGTGCACCATATCGGCAACCTTGGTTTGTGGGATTGGACCGATAGCCATAACAAGACTGCCGCAGTCATTCGGTGACATAAAATATTGCAATTTGCAGGGAACTATCATCTATATCTATTGGGGTTGACGGTCTTATGTACAGGGTCAGAGAGATGGAGTCCGAACATTCGCAGGTTTTGGACAAGTGCGAGCACTACAGAATGTCAATAAGTGCAGTGGATCAGAGGACCCTGCTTATGGCAATAAGGAATATAGTTAAGAATGAGATCAAACATTTGGTGGAGCTTGAAAGAAGATAGTGTTGGCTATTGATTTGTGAATTGCAGCCACCTACCGTTTGCAAAACGTATGCTTCATTGGAAGAGTGAACCGACATCGCTAATTTGGTTGAGCAACATTATCGTGGCATGAATACATTGCATCTGATGCAGGGGAACATCACCTACCAGGGGTTGTTATGGTTTAGGGTTCGGTATTGATGGTTCTTCCCTCCACAAGTATACTTTGGTAGTGCAATAATATGGCCAACACACATACCCTCTTCACCGGCACGTGCGGCCCATAATGAGGATTACCAATGACAATATGTCGTAGCGTGCTATCAAGGGTGTAGTAAACATATAAAACCCTGACCATCATAGGGCGAATCAGATGGGTGCAGTTGAGCCAGAGTCGGGCGACAGCGTATTAGCAACCCAATATGATGATGGATGTGCACCTTCAGACGAGGCCTTACTGGTTGAGCTCTATCCTTTTCCATTATTTTCTTATTCATCTATTTGAATTTATTCTATATTGGATAGCGAAGATATTTGTAATGAGTTTGGTTAGCGTGTGTTGTTCTCGTATTACATTAGTGAAGTGATAGATAATTGAAATTCATTTGTTAATTGCAATACACCAAGGTGTTGCTCCATGAAGAGCCTCCGCTAAATCCTATCTAAAATAGGATGAAAAGTGATGGATACATTAAGGATGGAGGAGTAATGAATTTTTTGCTTGTTAATATAAGGTTATGTACAGAAAGGTAAGGATACGAGTTTGTTATGAAAGTAATGAGGCACAACTAAGTTCATGAGCGAAAATGGAGAGAATGACTCGGTGAAGGATGTGGAGTGTCTTTAATGAACTTTCAACGAAATCTATTCCTTCGTAATTCAGAGGCGAACCCAGTTGGGTTCATCGGGGTGCAGTTGTTCCACTTACGCACCCCCTCATGTGAGGGGGTCACCCGTGATCGTGGTCACACAAGAAATACGCTTAATGATAATAATAAAATTAATTAATCTTACACCTCACTCCAAATTGATTAAAATTCAAATATATTCTCCATCCAAATTCATTATCTTTGAATTGTAGAGGTAATTTAGGAATTTCTTATTTTCAATAATAATTTTGTTAAAAAATAATTTTAAATTTAATTTATGCTACGGGGTTACTATGTAAATGTTACTTCTATTTCATTTTATGGTGTGTGAATTTGAACTATGAACTGATCAAAACGTAAATTGCAAACTTGAAGCCTGAAGGACAAATCGAGTATATTTTTTTGACTGAAACTTGTATGCCACCGTGAACACCATGCCTCCAAATGCCATATTTTTATATTACCTTTTTCTTTTAATTTTCTTCGTCCATCCCATAATACTTTTTGTGTTTACTGATCCGCGTTGTTTAAGAAAAGTTGTACTTTTTGACCAACTTTAATTACTTTTGGTCAAAATTACAACTTTTCTTAAACAACGCGGATCAGTAAACATGAAAAGTATTATGCGATGGAGGGAGAAAATTAAAAGAAAAAGGTAATACAAAAATATAGAATTTGGAGGCACGGTGTTCACGGTGGCATACAAGTTTCAGTCAAAAAAATATACTCGATTTTTCCTTCAAGCTTCAAGTTTGCAATTTGCGTTTTGATCAGTTCATAGTTCAAATTCCACACCATAAAATGAAATAGAGGCAATATTTATATAGTAACCCATCGCACAAATTAAATTTAAAATTAAATTATCAATATAAGAAATTCATAAATTACCTCTACAATTCAAAGAAAATGAATTTGAATGGAGAATATATTTGAATTTTAATCAATTTGGAGTAGGGTGCAAGATTAATTAATTTTATTATTATCATTAAGGGTATTTCTTGTGTGACCACGGGTTACGGGTGAACCCCTCACATGACGGGTTGTGTAAGTGGTACAACTATACTCCGATGAACCCAACTGGGTTCGCCTCTGAATTACGAAGGAATAGATTTCGTTGAAAGTTCATTAATGACACTCCACACCTTTCACCGAGTCATTCTTTCCATTTTCGCTCATGAACTTAGTTGTGCCTCATTACTTTCATAACAAACTCGTATCTTTACCTTTCTGTACATAACCTTACATTAACGAGCAAAAAATTCATTATGTATCCATCACTTTTCATCCTATTTTATATAGGATTTAGTGAAGGCTCTTCATGGAGCAACACCTTGGTGTATTGCAATCAACAAACGAATTTCAATTATCTATCACTTCACTAATGTAATACGAGAATAACACACGCTAACCAAACTCATTACAAACATCTTCGCTATCCACTTTAGAATAAATTCGAATAGGTGAATAGAAAAATAATGGAAAAAAACAAGGCTCCCTGGTCTGAAGGTACACATCCATCATCATATTGGGTTGCTAATACAATGTCGCCCGACTTCGGCTCAACCGCACCCATCTGATTCGCCCAACGATGGTCAGAGTTTACTACACCTATGATAACATGCTACAACATATTGTCATTGGTAATCCTCATTATGGACCACATGTGCCGGTGAAGAGGGTATGTGTGTTGGCCACATTATTGCACTACCACTATACCAAAAATACATTAAGATACCATATATAATGTGTTGTCTATTAGCTTCTTTTTAGAAAAAGTCTCTGTTGTCGAAGCTCCTGTTGTCGTAGGGCATTTGAAAAGACGCACAACGACAACATATATTATGTGTTGTCGTTGTGCGCCTTTTTTATAAAAAAAAGACGCACAATGACAACATATATTTATGTGTTGTCGTTGTGCATTTTTATGTGTTGTCGTTGTACTTCTTTTTAATTTTTTTAAGATAATAGGTTATATATGTTGTCTTATTTGGTTAAGACAACAGATATATGTATTTTCTATTGATGTAGTATTATTAAATTATTCATAGCGTGTACATTTTATACGTATTGTCGAACCAATTAATTATTATACAAAATATTTTATAATTAATTTATAAACAAAATAATAAAATTCAAATTGTATTAAACATTATAAATAATCCAAAACATGCTAATTATCAAATATCCCTCTCAAATTTAAATGTTGGCAAAATCCAAACACATCCCATAAGACATTACATAAATAGAATTTGTTTAAAAACCACGAAACCCTGGATCCAAGTATAGACAATTAATGAAAATCCAAATACATCAACAAGTAACAATCATTCCCCTTTAGCTCTGACGCCTCTTCTTTCAACTGTATATGTCTGTCCAAACACAACCATAATCTTTATCATGACCCAAGTGCTTCATGCCAAAATACATCAAGGTGATTCAATTGACTTTACTTTCTTACTCAACCAAATGTTGAAAATTCAACAACACTAACATTCACAAGCGTTTTTAGGCGCACAACAGATATGTGTGATTTTAGGTGTCCTACACACATAAGACATACTTTGTCACATGGAAGCTCTCGCTCACTATATTCAATGCCTGGAAATTATAAACTTCATCATGGTCAGCAGCCTACCTTTCAAGAAAATGTGTTGTGAAAAATTCTTTAAAATAAATGAGGTTCAGGTAAAATAACTATTAGATCATTGATATTACATCAGGTAAAATGTCATCCACATCCATGTCAACAGAATTCAAATTTTAATAACTTGAGAATTTTACGATAAAAAATCTTACAATGATTGCAATTGTGTACAGTTCCCAAGTTCTGGAGGAATTTCCCCATATAAATTGTTTCCATGAAGAGCTCTACAAACAAGTACTTCATATCATCATCAGCAGGTTCAGTTAAGAATCTAAAGATGCCAAACAAGAATAAGCATAGTGTTCTCACAGAATTTGCAGGCTTTCTAACTTTCCAATGTCAGGTGATATGGATCCACTCAACTTGTGGTTGTGAAGGATCCTGCACCACAATATCATACAAACTTAAGACATATATTTGTGCACAAAACTTGCCTTTCATTCAACCTAACATAATCTGTAATATTAAGTTAAAGGAAATAGTTCACCTATAGTAAGAACAATAAAACTTCTGATAAATAACAAGAGAAAACTTATTGATAAAAAAAAAGAGCAAAGTAATATGAGCACAGGCCCTTATACCTAATGAGAAAAAAGTGAGAGCAAATTCCATTTCAAATATAATAATACTTTAGAACACATAACTAAGGAGATGTTTCTTTAAGTTATATAATTGGTATCATCAAAGTGCAGTTATTCATAGTTGTAATGGAGGTAAGATTTAGTGATTTTGGTACTTAAGTCCCCCAACGCACCAATTTATTGATAGGCAACATATGGACCCTATGCATATTAGGAAAAGTGAGTAAAATTGAACAAGAAGATATAAATAAGATATGGAAGATTCAAAGAATAAAACAAAAGCTAACTCGATAGCTAAGGTTTAAATTCATAAAAGATTTTTTGTAAGGGAATAATTAAGAGAGATAAGTATTAGTTTAAAAAGAAGTACCAAATTAGAATGAAAAAGCACATGAATTTATGTTCAGGGTGAGTAATGTTTAGATTTCCCCCATTTCCTTTCTCCACCTGCATAGCCACCGTCAAGCAGAGCATATCAAAATCTAACACCGTAACTTCCTCCGATAACAACCTCTTTTTCTCCTCCTCCACCGGCGCCACCTCTGCACCACCTCTCTTCTCCAGCTCCGACATAGTTAAATACAAACCACCCCTCGCAGCTGCAACACAGCCTCTAAGTAGATAATATTTGTGGGTGAATGATTAATCTAGTGGGAGATTTTGCAAACTACGTAATATTATTAGAAGGCAAAAGAAAATAAGAAAGGGAGACAAAGAACCTGAAACTTCTGAGAGCTTTGACGTGACTACCCAGTTCCAGAACGGAGATTGGAGTTTGATAATCATCTTCGCGAACAGGATCAATGGATTCACCTTTGAAGATAAGACAATCAGCGACAAAGAGCAGTGTGCACTATGAAGTTGAGACGGAGATAATTGAAATGCCCTTGTTGGAACAGTTTTTGAGATTTGACCGGTAGTACAGGCGAGGGCCTAGATTAAAGCAGCTGAGCAGATCTGAGTGAAACCACGCAGAGTAGAATCGACGGCTGGAAGCGCGTCGATAGTTGCTGGGAGTGGCGGGACAGCAAATCTGACGGAGGTGGAGACAACATCGTCTGCAGCGCATCCAAGAGAGGCGCGAGTAGAGGGCGGCACGACTGAAATTGAGCAAAAATTGAAGAAAAAGAGTCCCAGGTAGCGCAGGATTTGTCAGAAGACGTCCCAGCGGCGGGAGGAGGTGGAGGGCGGTGGGCTCCTTTTGTATTCGACGCAAGGAGGCGCCAATTTGGGAAAGACAGATCCGCCAAGGAGGAGCGCCTCTCATAATTTACAGGAGGCGTTTTGATGGCAGAGATAAAGGGGTGTCCAAGGGAGATCTGAAATGGGAGCATGAAGGACAGACGCCCCATGAGCAAAATCCCTTGAGCAATTTGGCAAGGGTTTTGGGATTGAATCAACGAAAAAAGATAAAAAAGAGAAAAAATAAAAAAGAGGGATCGATAGAAGCAAGGGGGCAGGTCTGGTGACACCAGTCACCTGCCCCCTCGCCGGAGATGGTGAGCTAAGGGTTTGAGTTTTAGAGAGAAGGTGGAGAGATTTTGCGTATGAACAAGAAAATGGAGCAGATCTCAATGAGGTATAAATGCCAGGCAACAGCGACAGACGATGGGGCTTTGAACGGCGATGGGCGAACAGGGTGGAGGGGGGGACGCGGCGTGTTCATTAGGGCAGAAGGGGGAAAGCACAATTTTCTAAGTCTCCTATTTATATCTCCCTAATTTTTATATTTAAAATATATTTAAAAAATTATATATGTATTCTTAAAATAAAATATTAAAATAATTTAAGACAACATAGATGAATATATGTTGTCTTTCTGCGTGTAAAATTTAATGTCAACGTATGGTATTATATATGTTGTCTTATAGTTAAATCATTTAAAAAGTGGTATATACGACAACAAAATAAGACAACACCAAATAATATGTGTTGTCCTTGTGCGTGAAAAAAAATTTAAGACAACATATATATTTAAGACTACACATATAAGGTATATGATAACACATATTTCTGATCTATGTTGTATATTTTCTGTTGTCTTAGTACTTTTTTGGTGTAGTGTAACAAAGTATACTTTTGGAGAGAAGAACCATCCAAACGAACCCCGAACCAAAACAACCCCTGGAAATTGATTGCTGGCATTCAATCGTTTGGTTAACTTGAACTGTTAGGGTTCCATGCATTTCTTAATCAACAGAAGCAAAAACATAGAAACGTATTACCTTTCACCAGGGTATGTTGAAGAAGAACATGAATTCTCGCCGGCAGCATGCGCAGCCTCACTATTTTGGGCATAACTATCTCATCCAGTCTCTGATTTGAGTGATCTATGCATCAAAAAATACTCTCTTCCGTGTCTTTCTAACGGTAAATCACACATTTAGTTTGGAGTTCCACACAATTTTAGAAAAATCGTGGAAGTTGATGAATAGTAGCAACAAAAAACCTCGTGATCTTTTTCTGTATTCCCAAGTCCAATCTTGACGTCGTGTGGACAACGATCTTCAAAATTCTCTCAATCTTCTGTTCTCTCTACCATACTCATGGTTAGGTGTGTCTCATAATTTGGGTTTCTAGACAGCTGAGATGACATATATATGGGCTACAGCAGGGACCAGGAGGAGAAATTAGGGTCGGGCCTCCATTGGGTTTAATTATCCAAGTTTAGCCCAAAACTTGTACTTTTAAGTCCAACAATAATAATAAGAACTTGATAGGGGTTTTCTCAACACACAAATTAATCCTCAAGTATAAGGATATCAATTGTAGTCGCGAAGATGACCAAGTTACAATATCGAACCCACGGGACGGATAAATATCAATTTTGTATTCCTCTAGTATATTTAGACTATGTTTGGTAGTTGAATAGGTTTAATGGATAATAGCTTCTAATCGAAATAACAAAAGAAATAGCAAAGAGTAGAGAGAAGTGAGTTGTGATCAATAAGAATGATAGGTAGTTCGTTGGGTCATCCAGTTTCACTAGCAATTCGTATTTTCATGTGATGGTGTCCGACTCTGCCCTGTGGTTTGTGGACGCATCACTAGACCATGCAAGTTTACTCTATAGACTTAAGTAAATATGCGCTTGACACGTGTGAATAACATCGGAGCAAGAGATATGCTTCACCCCCCTTTCTAGGTACTATCATAATCAATTATCTTCTACGTCTAGAATCTAACCCGATTTGATCTCCCTTTTTAGGTACTATAAAGGTATACTCTTCATCCTATTCATCAACCCGAATTTAATTCAATTCATGAATATTCATATAAGACAGTTCTAATAATACTTCGGAATCCCTTCACTTAGAATTATAACAATAAACCCTGCTCAGTAGTGAACACACTCAATCAATAACCATGTTATGTATTCAGACACTACACAACGATCATTGATGCACAAAACGACTATGAGTATGGATTAAATATGCAATCTTATATAAAACAAATCCCAGGTAGTGTTGTACGGAGTTTTACACACGAAACACGAATTACATCATGAAACTTTCATAACCCTAGAACTACCAAGGTGGTTCTAGCCCATGATTGATCTAGGAACAATCATGGTTAGATTGATCATTCTTACTTGAACCTTCAGCGAACCTCTGTCACAGCCCTCCGGATGGATCACCTCCTCTACTCTTGTCTCTCTTACGATTGACGATCAAAAAGCTCCCTTTATTCTCTGTATGAGCCTCCTTTTATACTTGTAATCACGTCTCTAGGGCTTGGAATGGGCTTTCTAAGTGATCTCACGCGTTTCGGCCTCGAAAATCCGGATAAGGTAAGTTCTCGCACGTAGGTTCGACCACGTCAAACAGGTCGAACCCCTGGCCACAGGTCGAACCCCAGGTCGAACCCCGCTACTGGAAGAATTCTGCACAGGTTCGACCTTCTGGACAGGTCGAACCACTTAGGCCTTGGTCGAACCCCAGGTCGAACCTCAGCACTGGACGACTCCCGCTCCCGATTCGACCAACTGGCAAGTCGAACTCAAACGTCGTGGTCGAATCCTCTTTCTTGCAAACTGGTTCGACCTTGGTTCGACCTGATGGCCAGGTCGAACCAACCGAGTCATGGTCGAATCCATCTCTGCACGTTCAGCAACGTTGGTTCGACCTGCTGGAGAGGTCGAACCCTCCTCCAGCCAGATCGAACCCACCTAATTCTTGGGCGTTCGCGTGGCTTCGACTCTGTCTCTTCGATTCTTGGCTCTTTCACTCCGTTTTTGCTAAGAAAACACTCAAATAGCTCCACTAACACCTGATTCATGCTAATTCACAATATATATAGGTTTTCCACCTATTTCCACATCAAAACTCTCCAAAACTAGCACAAAACATAGCGCCAAACTTGTGAATTTACACGCTCATCAATATTCCACTAAAATATTATTACTGCACTGCTGCTCTAATCCCAAAATTACGTTTTGGGCTCTTTCTTATTATGTGCCCGTTAGTCTCCCTATGTTTAAGATATACAATGCCCATTAATTAATTAAGTTACTGACAACTCCATTGATTAATATCTCATCCGAGAGTAGTACCACTCAACCTCATTATCATGCTGGAATAAATCAACCTGCATGGTTTACATGATAATCCTTATGAGCTCCTCAAGTGGACATCATAAACCTATTTAATAAGACACGAATTCCTTCTACAATCAACAGCACATCATAGAGACATCACTATTTTCCAACTCACCGAGTTTATTGATTTAATTAAATGTAAATCTCACCCTTTGATGAATCAAAGAAATACATACTACCTTACATGTCGAGGTTATTGTATAGGGATTAAGAGTACGAACATCCATAATAACTGAGACCAGTTCTCTTATATAGTCAGTACAAGTCGAACGATCTCAAGTGGTCCTCCTCAATACATAAAGTGCACTAATGTGATTTTATAGTCAAGACAAACTAATACCAAATCATACTACAACCATCCCGATAGAAAATCCCTGTCTATCTTGGTTGTGAGCATCCATTTATACATTATAAGGAAACCGATAATATGATCTTCCGCATGTTGTCGCACAACATATTATCTACAGTATAAAGTAAGTGGACTATTGCATCGGACATATAAATATATTATAAGATGCAATCATTTGATCAATGACTCTAATTTCAAATAAATTGTTATAACATTATTCATACTAAAGTTAGGCTTTTAGTATAGAATCTAAAAATCTCCCACTTATACTAAAAGACTATGCTGTCAAGACCACCGCCATACACTTGATTCCTACTCCCACTACATGACCATCAAAAGCTTTCACCTTAAGGTCCTTGTAAAAGGATTTACTAGGTTATCATCTAATGCAATCTAGGTGACAACAACCTTCCCCTCATCATACGATTTCTCATAACAGGTGGTACTTGCGCTTTATGTGTTTAATTGCTTACGGACTTGTGATTCCTTCAAGTTTGAAACTGCACCATTATTATCACAATAAATTGTGACAACCTTGGACAAACTTAGAATCACATTAAAGTCCATTATGAAGTTTCTAGAGTCATACAGATACATTGGCTGTCTCAGAGGCTCCAATTTACGGTGAAGTCCAAAATATATTTCTATATAACACTCCTCCATATTATGACTCTACTTCCAAAATTAAACACATAACCTTGAGGTGGATTTACTGACATCCCTATCTGATTTGAAAAATCCGAATCTATGTAACCTACAAGAAGCAGTGAATCTGTACGGTAAGCCTACATACATCTTCTAGTCCTTTTTAGGTCTCAAATATATGTTATACCACAGTCCAAAATTCTTATTTCGGGTTACCTTGATACTCACTGACCATGCGTTTAGCAAAGCAAATATCCAATCTCGTGCATAACACTCTTTAGATTAAACTTCCTTATTCACCGAAGCATAAGGATCCGCCTTCATCTCACATTCTAAAACAAGTAAGGATCATATCAATTCATGAAGCTTGAGATAAGCACAATGTCCTATCTTGTGATCACCATGATTGCAAGGATATACTTTACTTCTCTTAAGTCCTTCATTTCATACTGCTTTATGAACCATACTCATACGCCCGACAATATTCTTTCATTGTCTCTAATGATCAAGATACTATGTATGTATAGTACAAGAAATACCACCACGTTTCTGTCACTTTTTTCCAAAACAAAAGACCCATCCGAGCATTGATTAAATGCATGTTACTAGATTTCCTCATCAAAGCAGATGTTCCATGATCTTGAAGCTTGCTTTAGTCCATGGATTAAAAATTTTAAGCTTACAGTTAAAATGCTCTTAGCCCTTGCAATTTGATTTACCTCATAATTAATATGAACAGCAATAAATAAAAAAATCTGGATTGACTTAAACATAGCTATTGTCGAATAGGTTTCCTCATAATCGAACCCTTTCTTTATGAGTATACCTTTTCGCAACACTCTTTGCTTTCAAGGTTTTCACCTTACCGTATGATTCTCTTTTATTTGGTATGGCCACTTCCAATGACTTTTTGTTCATGATCGCATTTTTTAATGTAAAAGAGCAAGCGTACTCTTATCGTGTAGGCACGGGCAACCAAGTTGAATTATCGAACAGGGAGAATTTAGGATTCATGGCCTTTAGGTATAGTATCGTGATTAGTTAGGGACGATAGAAAAGGAGGATAACAAAAATAAAAAGAAATAAAATACAAGAAAAATAAATCTAATTAGTTTGGATGCATTGGTAGTTTCTCGATGCACTCAAACAATCATTAAATATCATTAATTGATTCCATTTTTAACTAATCATGGTAAGGGCAATCACAAACCATACCTACACCTAAGCTCTTTACCAAGATGAATAGGATGCAAGTAAAAATGGCTCATTAGATCGTCTCCAATGCTCACAATCCCCATAGGTACTTACGGATATTAATATACCTACTAGAGATATTATCACGAAGAATTTTTTCTTTGAGGCAGGGACGTTTTTCTATGTTCCCTTTCTAGGTACTATGCTCACATTGGCTTGGTTCCCTTCACTAACTCAATCACGAGTAATCTCGCTAGTGTTCATTTATGTAGTTCTAAACATAGGAAGGTTTTGGCCAAACTACCCCTATATTAATCCTCATGCAATAAATGGAAGAAACTCACATATGATAATCATGTAAAACAACTAAGGTGAAAGTAACAACAAGACATGTTGATATACAATACGCAACCTAATCACATTTGCACTAATATCAAAGGCATTAATCCCAAATTAAAGCATGCATACATATTCCATAAACAAAACCTAATCATAGTCGAAAATTCAATCAAGAAATGTAATCATGCATCAATCACCCACCAAAGCAAATTAAGATAATAAGTAGGATTAGATTTCACCTAATGAAGTTTTACATCCATGAGGATCATCCTTTCCTTGGTGTCCACACCTTCTTGGAAAACAATTAAAATCCTAATCTAAAGAAACATTTAAAACTACGGATCCTCACCTTCTTGGTGTCATGCCATTTGATTGGTCGTTAATAGCCGGGATGACCAATTAAAGAAAATATCAAACCCAAGGGCGAAAGTGGGTTGCCGTATTTGAGAAATGCTTTACTCTAGTAGGACTAATCAATAAAAGGAGGGGGTGTTTAACACTACAATTAATAACTAGAAAAGCAATTAAAGATAGAACATGTACAAATGGGATGGATGATGGATGAAGGTGAACAATCAAAGAAGTATGTAAGGCAAGCAACATCATGGAAAAGGCTCATGTAGACTCACACTCACGCATGAATTAAAGGCTTCATGTTATGATATTAAGGGCAATCAATTATGTACCCCTAATTCCTATGGCCAAGGCAATTAGGTTCTCAACTCTTTTACAAGTTTAAATCTCTTAGGATTGTCTCTTACTCTCAATTCCCATGAAGGTACTATGATCATAAGTTGGGTTCCCCTTACTTGTTCATCACTAATGTCATATCATGAGGTTCTAAGCACAAGAAGGGTATGGCTTACCTCCCCTCACACTAACTAAGTCATCTCATGCAATCAATGATTCAATTAAACCACTAAGCATAATATTGGAATGACCATCCTAACACTATGAATAGAGAATTTAATCACACAAATCATACATAAAATGAGAATAAGCATTCATGATAAAAAATATTCATAACAATTATTTCATCAAACATGTGGTGTGCAAAATCTACATAATCCCTAACCAATCATATTGCTAGCCTCACATGAGGACTAGCCACAAAAAATCATTATAAATCTTATACAATCCATGGCATGCTCCAATTGAACCAAATAATGAATAAATTCACAAATTAAAGGTAAGTTGGCTTCCCTTTTAAAGTAGGCCTTCTCTTCCTTCAACATGCTCCAATCTTCACTCCTTGATGAATTCCCATTCTTAGATTGGTGGATTGATGGAATGGTGGATGGATTTGAGAAGATCAAGTGGATTGGATGGATGAAGGGTATGGAGATGGATGGAATAGAGTTAGTGTGTGAAAATGTGGTGTAAAATGTGTGTGGAGCTGATCCCAACTGATTACTCCTTTATTTTACACTCAAAATAGACATTTATACCCCCTGGAAGCTTCTAGAACATGTTCTAGTCATAAAATTGACTTCGGGCCGAGCTCGAGTGGAGTTCGGGTTGGTGCAGCACAGTCTCACCGTTTCGCACATAACTTTCACATCCAAAATCCGATTTGGGTGATCCTTATGCTCACGTGATCCTCTCTTCCTTGGATTTCTATGAATATAAAGAATTGACAAAACTTCTACCATTTGAAGGTGTAACAAGTCATGCAAAGTAGCACAATCGTGTTGAGAAGGACAAACTTGCACGACGTCACCATTTTAATCATAACTATCTCGTTTGGGCTCCAATTGAGGTGTTTCTTAGCCAAAACAATATTCTCTTCTTTGGCTTTCCAATCATGTATCAAACTTCTAGTTTTGAGCTCCACAAAAGTATAGAAAATTACACAACTTGGACACGCGTTTTTTAGCATTTTTTCTTGGCTCGTTCTCCCTCGTTTCAACTCCTAATAGAGCTCTATTTTGTCCCACATATTACATATCGTATCTAGAATCCATTCTACCTGAAAATTACACAAATTACAACAAAGTACCAATTCTCTAAATATTTACAAATATTACTCAATTTAAGGCAATTAATCATGAAAATCACACATTTATCATTTTAAAGCACAAATCTCCATATCTTCATATAACACCACCAAAAGATATACAAGATGAATAAAAACACAAGAAAATACATAATAAAAAGACACTGAGATCTAGGTAAAAATGACACCGATCACTTTTATACCATTTAGTGGTCGTACAAGCTATCAGATTTGATTTAGAATCCATTGATTCTATTTCAGAAATCATTGCAACTTGCTAAGATATCGCATTTTTATCTTGTAGTGCTTCGTCGTATCCATGGGTCAATTCCACGTTTACTAGGGACCAAGTCTCACGACTCTCCCAAAACATAAATTCATCTGGTTGTTAAACAACTCTCCCACTATGACAAGACACTACATGCAATTATGTATCAGATGTGACTCGCGATGCAGTTTACTTATGGTATATCCTCTTGTACATTGGTACTATACTTTGTGTTTTCCCTCTCACTTTCTTTAGAATAACTTATACATAGGTTTGTGATTTATTACATTGTCATTTTCTAAAAATCTAATGTTTATGTTAACAAACACCATTTGATCTTTTGGACTATATAAATCACCCTAAATTTCATTTAGGATTTCCCAAAATGAATTTTGTAATTCTAAATAAATCATCATCAACCTAACAATTACCCCAAGAGTCTTATTCCTTCTTTCCACCACACCATTCAGCTGGGGTATGCTCGGTGCAGTCAACTTGAGATTTAATCTAATCCTCTGATAAATAGCTCCTAAACTATCCTAAGAGGTACTCGCTACCACGATTAAATCGTAATGACCACCTCTCGCAAGGATAAATTTAGGACGCTTAAATCAGTATGAACCATTTCCAACATATTTTTGGCTCTAAACCCCTTTGCCTTAAAAGGCCTTTAATCATTTTACTTCCAAGCAAGACTCACAAATCAGATAGTTTCCACTTCAGATAAACCCAATGGACCATCGTCTATCAACCTTTGAATCCTATTCAAGTAAAATTGATCTTGTCTTAGATGCCAAAAGTATGTTTAGTTCACCTCCGAAGGTTACTTTCTCTTACTAAAATTAGAATTAATTACTATTTGCTGCATCCGTGGGATAAACATGATTTAAGAGAGTTCAAATTGTCGTCAACGTAACAAAATAGATTATAGCTCCATCCTTCATTATAATGACATGTCATCTAAATGAAATAGAGTATCTATCCATTATGCATAGAAACTGAAATGAAATTCTTTCTATTGAAACGTACATAAAGATAATTTCTCATAATCAAATGTTTATTCTTATCAGAAGATAAATAAACAACTCCCACTGCAACAACCACTACTTTCGTAGCTTACCCATGTACTGATTAATCTCATCATCACTTAGTTACACTCTTTTAGTGATTCCGGTATCTACACACAATATGTCAGTAGATTCCATCACTAATCATGCTTCAACAACTAGTGAATGAGATACAAACCTTGTTCACATCATGATGAAAATGGCTTTCCTTCGCAACATGTTATTTTTCAGAAGTTCCCCACCATATACAACCTCTCGTATTTCAGGTAGAACTTGCTCAAATCATCCAGGTAAATTATGAAGAATAAATTGAACTAGGTTTCCTCTTCAATTTCTACTCCAAGCATTTCCAATTCATTCATCAAGCTATCCATGATCTCTTACCTTTCTAACTTACTCAAGTATCTGAAGAATTGCATGAGACCATTATATTTCTATGAACCTCTCACCTCTCCACTAGAGACTTTAATAGGCATCACATGACATTCTTAGTAAGAACACATATGTTTTTCTAAACAGTAAGAATTAAAACCAAGATTCTTTTCTAATCATCTAATTTTGGACCAGTAAATATAATTTCTTTTAGTAAACTATAAGTGGAATAAAACAATTTGAAATACAGAAAATTACATAAATTATTACACCGATCAAATCTTCGAATTTATCCATTTATATTGATTCCCTCAAAACAATATAAAAATAAAATTCACCGACATCTCAAGCATCGCAAGTCTGCATGCCACGATAGTGTGGACGTATACAAACCCGAACATTTACAAGAGAAGGTTTTACCCATTAAATTCCTTTGTTAACCTAATTTCATGACAAAATAATTAATAGTCAGTTCCTCTTTAGCCATGCAAATAACAACAGTACTCCGATGGGGAGGATACTTATTTTTTACACCAAAGTGTACACCATTATTTAATCCCAAGTCCGCGGCCCAAGCTTGTGAGCCCTACAGATGGAGAAGTACACACGCGCTCGGATAATTTCCTTCAATCTTCAATTATAAGTTTGTACCAGTGAATCGCATATAAAGTCATCCGATGGGGAGGAAGGCATTATAGCCAACACGCAAGTTCATGTGCATCACATTACAAACAATAATTTTTTAATGAAGTCTGTACCAGTGATCCACAAATAAACTCATCCGATGGGGAGAAAGGCACTATAGCCAACATGCAAGTATATTTGCATCACCTACAAACCAAAAATGAAGGCCGCGGGAATTATTTACCAATTCCCTCTCCCACATAGTAATTTAACACCGAGGGTTTTTACATGCATATAATATTTAACAATAAAATACATAATCTAGCATGCTCCAATTTCGGCACATAAGGCAGTAAATCATAGAGAAACATGTATAACATATATAACAATAATCAATAAATAAATCAATTATCGCTGTTATATATAAGGAAAAAAATTATTTAAATAAAATGACTTGTCCAATACTCCAATGATTAAACCAATGTCTTGTGAAACAAGCCGAATAACTTGTGCCCTAAGACATTCATCATCACCCTGCTCATTAGTGAACGCACTCAATCAATAACCATGTTATGTATTCAGACTCTACACAACGATCATTGATGCACAAAACGACTATGAGTATGGATTAAATATGCAATCTTATATAAAACAAACCACAAGTAGTGTTGTACGGAGTTTTACACACGAAATACGAATTACATCATGAAACTTTTATAACCCTAGAACTACCAAGGTGGTTCTAGCCCATGATTGATCTAGGAACAATCATGGTTAGATTGATCATTCTTACTTGAACCTTCAGCGAACCTCTGTCACAGCCCTCCGGATGGATCACCACCTCTACTCTTGTCTCTCTTATGATTGATGATCAAAAGCTCTTTTCATTCTCTGTATGAGCCTCCTTTTATACTTGTAATCACGTCTCTAGGGCTTAGAATGGGCTTTCTAAGTGATCTCATGCGTTTCGGCCTCGAAAATCCGGATAAGGTAAGTTCTCACGCATAGGTTCGACCACGTTAAACAGGTCGAACAACTGGCCACAGGTCGAACCCCAGGTCGAACCCCGCTACTGGAAGAATTCTGCACAGGTTCGACCTTCTGGACAGGTCGAACCACTTAGGCCTTGGTCGAACCCCAGGTCGAACCTCATCACTGGACAACTCCCGCTCCCGATTCGACCAACTGGCAAGTCGAACTTAAACGTCGTGGTCGAATCCTCTTTTCTGCGAACTGGTTCGACCATGGTTCGACCTGATGGACAGGTCGAACCACTCGAGTCGTGGTCGAATCCTCTTCTGCAAGCTCAGCAATGTTGGTTCGACCTGCTGGAGAGGTCGAACCCTCCTCCAACCAGGTCGAACCCACCTAATTCTTGGGCGGTTCGCATGGCTTCGACTCCGTCTCTTCGATTCTTGGCTCTTTCACTCCGTTTTTGCTAAGAAAATACTCAAATAGCTCCACTAACACCTGATTCATGCTAATTCACAATATATATAGGTTTTCCACCTATTTCCACATCAAAACTATCCAAAACTAGCACAAAACATAGCGCCAAACTTGCGAATTTACACACTCATCAAACCCCTAACTTGCATGTTGCTCGTCCCGAGGCAACCAATTTAAACCACAGGAGTCGTGTATAATTCAACAAGATCTAGTACAACACATATTACACATGCCACTTCATTGAATCAAACAAGAATTACTTGCATCATATATTTCACTCATAAAAAAATCAATCCAATAACACACCATTCAGAGTACTAAGTAATCTCGCTGACAAGATAAGTCTTTACTCTCTTTCGCTCGTGCGTGAGGCACTATAGGCTAGTATAAACACTCATATCAATTCATATTCACGCGTAACCATAAGTTTGGCAAAGGTCTCAAAAATCAACTTACATTAGATTAATACGAGGATCACAAAGGACTTGTTTCTAGATTGTAATGTTGGCTCTTTGGAAAGGGTAGGAAAATTTGGTCATAGTGACTTAAGACACTAGTAGAGAGTTACCTTGGAGGTTCTTGATTTCTCATTCGGCTTCACATTCTCCTCAAATTCTTCTCTTGCACTTGCAATTTTCAATTTTCCTTCTCTTCCTTGCATCAACATCATTCTTCTTTTGATCGCTCGGGTACCAGTTGTAGGCACTACCCTTCTCGAACATCGTTCAGCTATTTCTTAAAAACTTCAAGCCCCATGTATAAGCAATTCGGGTACCAATTTCAGGCACTACCCCTAACATGATTTAACCATGCACTTTTCTTACTAAACCCCATTCCATCTTCCTTTTCTTCTTCCACACTTATTCACCTTACTCTCTCTACCAATGAATAGGGTATTTTCAAAGCTCAAATAAGGTAATTAAGGCTCTTATATTTGGCTTGCCAAAGAAAAAGCTTTTAAAAAGGCTCAAACAGGGCTACCAAAGATTTATAAAATCATTAGGAAAGGTAAAATTTGGCTAAGTTACTCAATTAATCAAAAATGGCCTAAGATCATATCCTAATATTTCATCAATTGTAAGTTTCACACAAGACTCCAAGCCAAGTTCTAGAATACGTTCATACGAATGATTCTCTCAAAAATAAACTATCATGATTAATCATGATAAAGGCTCAAATCCTCACATAGGTAATCAATTCCTAATACTCCTCATAGCACATAATCAAAATCAATTCCTCATGAATTCCATATACTTAACAAATTATTCATGCTCTTTCCAATGAAAATAAACACGTAAACACATGAATGCACAGAATCAATAACCCATATACAAAACAATGATACAAGATCAACTATATCAAGTACATCCCACTCACACATGAATCACACCCCAATCTGTAAAAATAAAAAGAAGAATGGGAGATAAGATGAATCGGAGAAGCCAAAAGAAAACCTGAAACTACTCCCTAGGAGCATCATCATCCTCATCATCATCGTCATCCTCATCCATCCTATTTTCCACAGCTCGGCACAGACTGGTAATGTACATATCCATCATATCCACTCGACTACTCACTCTACCAACACGCTCATCCAAGGCAGAGTACCTTTCGTTCAGCATGGCGTAGTTGGCGTTAGCGAGCGCGAGCTGCTTGTTCGTCTCCTGCTGTGCAGCTACCACCGCGATCAGCTGCTCATGAATCAGGCGAAGCTGCTCCCGAGTACCTGGAACTGCTCGTCGCTGCTGCGGTACTGGAGCATGCTGAGGCGCATCATGCTGCTCTTCTTCCGGAATCTCCATCTCCGGCTGCTCATCTACCTGATCCTCCTCTTCAGGCTGCTGTGGCTGAGGTGGACGGAACTCTCCTTGATCAATGATCTGCTATAACTCAGCCATCCTCCCTTCAGCACACATCTGCGCTACCGCTCTCCAATCACTACCCGACTTCACTGCCACGGATAAGGCGGTATGTCCAAGAGAATTCATTAACTTATTCCTTGCTTCCCGAATAGTTGTCAAGTTGCTCACATCGAAAGGGAACATAAATTCGAAAGGCTTGAGACCCCTCGTGAAAAACCAATCTCCATTTCTAAAATGGGCAAATCCTCCCTTCACGCACGTGCTCAGCATTAGATTGGGTTCTCCTTCTAGTGGTGTAAAGCCGATGAGATCCAAGTTGTAATGTTCAGCCACGATCGTCAATAACCCTCCTATATTCACCTTTTGAAATCCAATGGTCTTGAATCGATTCAGCTGCGCAATAAAATAAGCTCCAACATTGAACTTCACCCCGTTTAGCATACACCACAGGGCGTAAAGCTCTCTTCTAGATACAACACTCCCCTCCGAGCGGGCGAATAACGTGTTGCTCAGGACGCGGTCCATGTACCTCAAGACTGGGTTCTTTATTGCAGAAGCACGAGCCTGTCTGGTCTTATAATCACGAATCTCCCCGGTGATCTCCCTCCAAAACCATTTTGCACTGAATGCAGCATTTTTTAAATGAGGGATCTCTAAAGGCGTCTCAAACAGCTCATTGAAATCCTCAGACGTCCATCTCCTACTCACTCCGCCAAGATGAAACATACACTGATATGGGTACCCAAGCGGGTCCTTCTCCATCTCAAATGAGCAAACTACTTCAGCTATAACATGGAAGTATGTCGGCCTCTTCAACTCCATGAATCTTCGGATCCCTACTTGATCAAACATCCAAAATATATCATCCCCTATTCTCATTATCCTCATCGCTTCATCATCTTGGTATCGAGTGCGAGCTATCTTGTCTGAAACTTCTTCCCACTTTTCTTTGATCTCATCCCAATCTTGCATCTGAATCTTGAAGTTATCGGGTAAACGATCTTGTAGCCTCAGTTTCCTTATCACTTTGTCCAAATTCGAAGGCCTGTCATGCCTCTTCTTTGATCTTTCCTCCTCTGCCTTTCCTTTACCTTTACTTGATCCTTGTCCCTTTCCTGAAAACAAAAACTTCAATCCAACCAACAAGACAAGAAAGCAAGTATTTTACTAGCACATCACACACTCTACTCAAGACTTCAAGCATCAATGCATATTCACACAAACTATCATCTCAACACCACTTGCTTATTCAACATGCTCAAAACATCTTCAATCACACCTTCCTTAATCATCAAAACATAACCAACAAGCATGCATTAAGCAATTCAAGCAATTCAATCAAAAATTCAACATGTTTCTCTCAATGAACTACTTCAATTTCATCAATTTCAAATCAAATCAACATGCTCATTCTATGATATGTTCTATCCTTGATCAATCCACATAAAAATTCAAGTTCTATCAATAATCAAACAACCAAAAACCAAGAAACAAGAATTCATATGAACAAGTCACAATATCAACATTCACCATGAAATTCAACCATACTCAACATCAATCCTTTTATTCACATCGAATTTCTTACCTAAACCTTCAATCCTAGAGTAATTGAGTTGGAAAAACATACCTTTTGACTTGCCCATGGTGAACAACCGATCAAGAACACACAACAACCAAAAATCGCGATTTCAGCCCTAACTCGCGACGAAACCCGCCCAAATCCGTGACCGGATCAAAAATTCAAGGTGTAGTGTTGTGTAATCGGTGTGAAATCAAGTGTAATTGAAGAATTTGTGCAAGGGTGTAGAGGTTCGAAGAGGGTTCGAGGTTTGATGTTTTGAAAAAGTGATCGAACCCCTCTGAAAAATCGAACTTAAATCGCGTACCTGGCTTGGTTCGACCTCAGGTTCGACCTCCTGAACAGGTCGAACCATGGATGACGAGGTCGAACCTCTCTTCTGGACAAATGATCTTCTCGGTTCGACCTGGGTTCGACTTGCTGATCAGGTCAAACCATCCTTGAATTGGTCGAACCCCTCTTCTGGAAAACAGAGTGCTTTGAACTGACTGGTTCGACCTTAGGTTCGACCTTCTGAACAGGTCAAAAAACTATGGCTTAGGTCGAACCACCTCACTGGACAAATTTCGATGCCGGTTCGACCTCCTCTGCTTTTGTTCGACCTCTGGCACTGGTCGAACCACTCCTAGTGTTGGTCGAACCATCCTCTTGATTTTCAAAACTGAGTGTTCTTCATTCACTCCACACTTCAAGCTTAACACAACTCCATTAGGTAAAATCTAGAGCACAACTTCAAAAATTGTTCCACAAAACATCATTCATGAGTAACTCCGTAAAAGAAAACACAACCAAAAACCACTGAACATTAGGCAAGTTGTAAAAAATCATCACATCAAAATCGATTAAAATTTCAATATGGCTGCAAAAACCAACTCCCCTAACAAACAATACAAAGAAAAGATTATACTCTTAATGCTTCAATTAGGTAATAACATCACACCCCCCCCCAAACTTAGTAAAAACATAAGTCGAAACTAAGTTTGAAAAGAGATGTAATTGCTGATTAGTAAGCATCTTAAATATAAAAATTTCTTACCCACACAAAAAAAATAAAGCATTAAAACGGAAGAGTAAGCTCTCAACAAGCGCTCATGTTTAACGTCGGAGAGTCACGACGGTACCAAATCAGATCTAGGTATCATCAAAAATGACACACGCATCATCCGGCGACCTATAATGCTTCAACCGATGCCCATTCGCCGCGATAACGTCTCCATCTTTGTCAATAAGCTCAAAACTCCCCCCTCCTAAGGCTCGATGAATCATGAACGGTCCCGTCCACTTAGACTTCAACTTGCCTGCAAAAAGCTTCAAACGAGAGTTAAAAAGTAGTACCTCATCTCCTTGCTTGAACTCCTTGTATGAGATCTTAGAATCATGCCACCTCTTCATTATTTCCTTATAAATCTCTGAATTCTTGTAAGCACGACTCCTAAACTCATCCTATTGATTCATGTGAGTTATCCTCAACTCCTTCACATCCTTAAGGGTCAAGTTCAAGCGTCGCAAAGCCCAAAACGCTTTGTGTTGAATCTCTACAGGTAAGTGGCACGGCTTCCCATAGATAATTTGATACGGTGACATATCTAACACCGTCTTGTAAGAGGTCCGGAACCCCCATAACACATCATCAAGCTTCATAGCCCAATCCTATCTATTAGTTCCTACCACTTTCTCCAGAATCTGTTTGACTTGACAGTTGGAGACCTCTGCTTGCCCATTCGCTTGTGGATGATAGGGTGTAGTAACCCTATGCTTAACACCATAATCCTTAAGCACCTTCTCAAGAAATTTATTGACGAAGTGGGAACCTCCATCACTAACTAGTGCTCTAGGAACTCCATAAAGCAAAAATATGCTTCTTCAAGAAAGATAAAACAATTTTCGAGTCATTAACACGAGTTGGAATCGCTTCCACCCACTTTGAAACATAATCCACCGCAAGAAGAATGTAGAGAAACCCATTCGACGGGGGAAAAGGTCCCATAAAATCGATCCCCCATACATCAAATATCTCCACAACTATGCTAGGCTGCATTGGCATCTCATCTCTCCTACCTATATTTCCCATGCGCTGACATCTATCGCAAGACGCTACATAGCTCTCACTATCTCTAAACAATGTAGGCCAATAAAGAGCGGATTGAAGTACCTTAGCTGCAGTCTTTTGCGCTCCGAAATGCCCCCCATTTGGTTGTGCATGGCAGAACTCAAGCACACTCTCCATTTCCATCTCGGGTACACATCTTCGGACAATAGAATCTGTACAAATCTTGTAAACAAACGGATCATACCATATAAATGTCTCAACTTTCCTCCGAAATTTCGCAAGTTGATATCAGTTGAGATCCCTTGGAATTTCTCCAATGACAATGTAATTAACATAATCTGTGTACCATGGATCCATACCTTACGCTGCGACCACACACGCTCGCTCAGTTCCTTCAACAGCCACAGCCATGATATTCTCATCAGGGAACATTTCTTCAATATACTCAAAAGAATTATCACAATGCTCTCTAGTCTCCAACCTTGACAAGTGATCTGCCAACACATTTTCTGTTCATTTCTTATCCCGAATCTCCATGTCAAACTCCTGAAGTAGTAGAATCTACCTTATAATCCTAGGCTTCGTCTCCTTCTTCTCCATCAAATACCGAATCGCTGAATGATCCGTATACACAATCGTCTTCATGCCCACCAAATACTGACGAAACTTATCGAATGCATACACAACAACCAAAAACTCTTTTTCAGTCACCGTGTAATTCTTCTGTGCCGCATCGAAAGTCTTACTCGCTTAGTAAATGGCGCAGAACTTCTTCTCCCTTAGCTGCCCGAGCACCACACCCAGTGCTACATCACTTGCATCACACATAAGTACAAACGGCTGAGTCCAGTCCGGTGTGATCAAGATAGGGGCAGTAATAAGCGCCTCCTTCAAAACTTGAAAAGCTGTTAGACACTCATCATTAAACACAAAAGGAATATCCTTTTCAAGTAAATGAGATAAGGGCTTAGAGTATTTTGAGAAGTCTTTTATGAATCTCCTGTAAAAACCGACGTGTCCAAGGAAGGACCGCACTCCTCTTTCATTTGTCGGTGGTGGAAGCTTCTCAATTGCCACCACTTTAGAACGATCTACTTGTAATCCCTTGGCGGAAACATGATGCCCAAGAACAATCCCATCCTTCACCATGAAGTGGCACTTCTCCCAATTCAAGACAAGATTAGTTTCTTGACACCTCTTCAAAACAATAGCAAGGTTAGACAAACAAATATCAAAAGAAGAACCAAAAACTGAAATATCGTCCATGAATACTTCCATGATCTTCTCTATCAAACCATCAAAAATCGCCATCATGCATCTCTGAAAAGTAGCTGGCGCATTACACAATCCAAACGGCATCTTCCTAAAAGCAAAGGTCCCGTAGGGGCAAGTAAAAGTGGTCTTTTCTTGATCCTCGGGAGCAATCATGATTTGATTGTACCCCGAGTATCCATCCAAGAAACAATAAAACTCATACCCTGCAAGACGATCCAAAATTTGATCCAAAAAAGGAAGAGGAAAATGGTCCTTACACGTGTTCTCATTTAATTTCCTGTAATCCACACATGTACGACATCCCATAGGAATCCTCGTGGCTATAGCTTCTCCATCCTCAGCTTTCACTACAGTCATGCCCCCCTTTTTAGCAACTAATGCAATGGACTCACATGGGGACTATCACTAATAGGATATATAATTCTAGCATCCAACCACATAAGGATTTGCTTCCTTATCACCTCTTGAATTGCGGGATTCACCCTACGCTGATTTTGAACACTCGCCTTGGCTTCATCCAACAACCTAATCCGATGCATACAATACGAAGGACTAATACCATTTAAATCATCAAGTGACCACCCTATTGCAGACTTGTACTTCCTTAAGACATCTAATAACTCCTCAAGTTGATCCTCATTAAGGGAAGAAGATACAATTACCGGATATTGTGCATTATCACCAAGAAAAGCGTACTTCAAGTGTTCCGGCAATGGTTTCAACTCCTCTTTTCTTTCTTCCACTGGAGTGTTTTCGTTATCCAAAGGCAAGTACTTCCTGGTCCATTTGACTTCTTCCACCTTATTTCTTTCCAATGCAAACCTGTCATCACCCAAAGCAAGTAAGTTTTCAAGAAATTCAATACATACCTCGTTAGAAAGTCCGTCAAGCTCCGTAGTGGGATAAGTAAGAGACTCCATCAAACATGTCTCAAGAGGATCCTTTGACAAGATCAGAGACATATCCTCCTTCACAATCTCCTCCACCACGTCAATACTATAACACTGGGACTCCATTGGCATCTTCATTGCTTTGTCCAAGTTGAAAAGTAATTCTTCTTTGTCCATTCGCAACTTCAGTTCTCCCTTCCGAACATCTATCATAGCTCCAGCCGTAGCAAGGAATGGCCTCCCCAAGATTAAAGGAACATTATCCTTGTCATCATCCATTTCTAGTACAAGGAAATCCACGGGAAAGACTAGCTTCTCCACCTTTACAAGAACATCTTCAACAATACCTTTCGGAAACATCGTTGATCTATCTGCCAATTGGAGAGCAACAGTTGTCGGAGTCAGCTCTCCCAAACCAAGCTTCTGAAAGATGGACAACGGCATCAAATTGATGCTTGCCCCTAGATCGCACAAAGCTCGCCGTGCTGGCCCCTTCCCGATCTCACATAAAATAGTAAAGCTCCTTGGATCTTTCATCTTTGGTGGCAACTTCTTTTGAATAATTGAGCTACAATTCTCAGATAAATTTACCGTTTCAACTCCGGTTAAGCTTCGCTTCTTCATCAATATGTCTTTAAGGAATCGAGAATAATATTGAATCTCCATGATTGCCTCTGAAAAAGGGATGTTCAAGCTTATCTTGTTCATTATCTCTGAAAACTTCTTGAACTTCTCTTCCAATCCCTTCTTCACTAGCTTGTAGGGAAATGGTGGAGGTATCTTTGTTTTGGGAATCCCCCATTCATCACGATCAACCTTCTCCGCTTTCTCCTTTTCGGCTCTTAATCGCTTAGCTCTTTCCCATTTTTTCTCAGCTATTATGTCTGTACTTTGCTCATTCCGTACCACTGGAGTTGCATCAACATCAAAAGGAATATCAGGTGCATCAATCAAAACATCTTGGTGAGGTTCGACTAGGGTTCGACCAGTTTGAGAGGTCGAACCAGGATTGTATTGGTCGAACCTCTCTCTTGGAAGACTGATCTCATTCTGCTCCAGAGGTTCGACTTAGGTTCGACCAGCATTGGAGGTCGAACCATTGCCCCCGAGGTCGAACCGCTTCACTGTATAATCTCTATCCTCCGGTTCGACCTGGGTTCGACCTGAAGGGTTGGTCGAACAATTTTGATTGTGGTCGAACCGTTCCTGCGTCAAAACAGAGTGCTCTTGCCGATGAGGTTCGACCATGGTTCGACCTGTATGCCAGGTCGAACCCTCTGAGTGTTGGTCGAACCGTTCCTGAGACAAAACAGAGTGCTTTTGTTGATGAGGTTCGACCATGGTTCGACCTGTATGCCAGGTCGAACCCTCTGAGTGTTGGTCGAACCGAGGCTTAGAAATTTCCAACTTTGATTCCGGCCTCATCGGTCCCTCGTACTGCGTTCCCGACCTCAGTGTGATGGCATTACACGACTTCGGATTCTCTATACTCTGAGATGGAAACTTCCCTTTTTTCTACAGTTTGAGTCAATGTGTTCACATTCTCTGCAATTGTACCCATCAACAACGTGAGATCTTTCACTTGAGTGGAGAAATCTCTATGGTGATCATCAATCTTTTTCTCAAGTTTTGCCTCAAGGCGGTTCACTCTTTCATCATTCTTTACCATGTACCGGTTCACAGTATCCTCAAAACCAGGCTTCCCTTCTTCCACCTTTTCTCCTGGATCAACACCCATCGGAAGTTGCACTGCATTGTTCGTATTGCTCCATGAAAATTCAGGCCTCCTTGGTTGCTGTTGATAACTACCAGACGGACCACGATTATTAAAGTTCCCTCGATAGTTCCCTTGGTAATTCCGGTTTCCTTGATTTGGGTACCTCGTTCCTTGAATACTTTGACCCATGGCATAATTTGCTTCCTCCAATTCTTCTTGGATGGTTCCATTTTTCATCATCTCTTGCTGCATGATTGGCACTCGTTGAGATATCTCGCTGATCTGCTTCTGTTGAGACTCAAGTAGCTTGTTGATATTGGACAAGCTCGAAACGATCTCATCTTCTCTCTTTGTTTTCACCATTGCTTGTTCAACCTGAGCTACCTTTCCAAGAACATACGTACCTCTAACTCTATCAGTAGGCCAATCCCTCGAATTCATCGATATGTCTTCAAACAATCTCTCGGCCTCAATGGATGACTTTGTAAGCAATGCTCCATTAGAAGAAGCATCAAGTAGCACTCTTGATTCACAGTCCAATCCATTATAGAATATACTGATATATTGGGCTTTAGATAAACCATGTTGAGGGCACTTCCTGAGCATGTCCTTGAATCTATCCCACGCTTCATGAAATTTCTCAACTCCACTGATAGCAAATTGGTTAATATCTTGCTTCATCTTAAACACCTTCGAAGGTGGCATATACCTTTCCAAGAACCTTAACTTCAATTGCTCCCACGTGGTGCACTCAGCTGCGTTAATAGTATCGTACCAATCCCTCGCCTTTTCAGTAAGCGAGAATTTGAACAAAAGGATCTTCCTAGCATCTTCATGTTCTCCTACATCTTTTTGAGTACTTGCATAGCCCAAGAACTTGTTCAGATGCTGCTGCGGATCCTCGAAAGACCCTCCGGAAAAGGAGTTTCTTTCTATCATGCTAATAAGAGCGGGATGAAGATCGAACGCTGTGTTGGTTTCCCTTGCTCCTAAAAGCTCATAATTTCCAGCCCCATTATTTCTGAAAACCTCTCGGATGGCTAGATTATCCGGATTCGCTGCCATGTTGACTGTTTCTACTTCTAAATTAACTTCAGTTGTAGCGTTAATCGTTTGCGAAATCTGCTCGTCAACCTCGACTCCAAAATTCAGAGCTTCAGTTGGGTCAATTGTCTTTGCCTTGCTCTTTTTCTTCTTCTTCTTTCTTGATGATGCTCCAATCTCAGGATTATACGGTTCAAGATTACCTTTCTTTGATCTTGTGAGCATACACCTAAAACGAATAAGAAAGGAAACAACAAAACAAGGTAAATAGTCCTAATAAACTAGAAATAATACAAAAAAGATATTTTACGCCGTCCCCGGCAACGGCGCCAAGAACTTGATAGGGGTTTTCTCAACACACAAATTAATCCTCAAGTATAAGGATATCAATTGTAGTCGCGAAGATGACCAAGTTACAATATCGAACCCAAGGGATGGTTAAATATCAATTTTGTTATCTTCTAGTATATTTTAGACTATGTTTGGTAATTATAAAGGTTTAATGGATAATAACTTCTAATCGAAATAGCAAAAAGAAATAGTAAGAGTAGAGAAAAGTGAGTTGTGATCAATAAGAATAATAGGTAGTTCGTCGGGTCATCCAATTTCACTATCAATTCGTATTTTCATGTGATGGTGTCCGACTCTGCCCTGTGGTTTGTGGACGCATCACTAAACCATGCATATCTACTCTATAGACATAAGTAAACATGCATGTAATACGTGTGAATAACCTTGGAGTAAGAGATATACTTCACCCCCCTTTCTAGGTACTATCATAATCAATTATCTTCTACGTCTAGAATCTAACCCGATTTGATCTCCCTTTTTAGGTACTATAAAGTTATACTCTTCATCCTATTCATTAACCAGAATTTAATTCAATTCATGAATATTCATATAAGATGGTTCTAATAAGACTTCGGAATCCCTTCACTTAGAATTATAACAATAAACCCTGCTCATTAGTGAACGCACTCAATCAATAACCATGTTATGTATTCAGACTCTACACAACGATCATTGATGCACAAAACGACTATGAGTATGGATTAAATATGCAATCTTATATAAAACAAATCACAAGTAGTGTTGTATGGAGTTTTACACATGAAATACGAATTACATCATGAAACTTTCATAACCCTAGAACTACCAAGGTGGTTCTAGCCAATGATTGATCTAGGAACAATCATGGTTAGATTGATCATTCTTACTTGAACCTTCAGCGAACCTCTGTCACAGCCCTCCGGATGGATCACCACCTCTACTCTTGTCTCTCTTATGATTGATGATCAAAAGCTCTTTTCATTCTCTGTATGAGCCTCCTTTTATACTTTTAATCACGTCTCTAGGGCTTGGAATGGGCTTTCTAAGTGATCTCACGCGTTTTGGCCTCGAAAATCCGGATAAGGTAAGTTCTCACGCATAGGTTCGACCACATCAAACAGGTCGAACAACTGGCCACAGGTCGAACCCCAGGTCGAACCCCGCTACTGGAAGAATTCTGCACAGGTTCGACCTTCTGGACAGGTCGAACCACTTAGGCCTTGGTCGAACCCTAGGTCGAACTTCATCACTGGACAACTCCCACTCCCGATTCGACCAACTGGCAAGTCGAACTCAAACGTCGTGGTCGAATCCTCTTTCCTGCGAGCTGGTTCGACCTGATGGACAGGTCGAACCACTCGAGTCGTGGTCGAATCCTCTTCTGCAAGCTCAGCAATGTTGGTTCGACCTGATGGAGAGGTCGAACCCTCCTCCAACCAGGTCGAACCCACCTAATTCTTGGGCGGTTCGCATGGCTTCGACTCCGTCTCTTCGATTCTTGGCTCTTTCACTCTGTTTTTGCTAAGAAAACACTCAAATAGCTCCACTAACACCTGATTCATGCTAATTCACAATATATATAGGTTTTCCACCTATTTCCACATCAAAACTCTCCAAAACTAGCACAAAACATAGCGCCAAACTTGCGAATTTACACACTCATCACCTGCTCAATACACAAAGTGCACTAATGTGATTTTATAGTTAAGACAAACTAATACTAAATCACACTACAACCATCCCAATAGAGAGTCCCCGTCTATCTCGGTTGTCAGCATCCATTTATACTTTAAAAGAAAACTGAAAATATGATCTTCCGCGTGTTGTCGCACAACATATTATCTAAGGTATAAAGTAAGTGGACTGTTTCATCGAACATATAAATTAATATAAGATGCAATCATTTGATCAATGATTCTCATTTCAAATAATTTTTTATAATATTGTTCATACTAAAATTAGGCTTTTAGTACACAATCCAACAATCTCCCACTTATACTAAAAGGCTATGCTGTCAAGACCATTGTCGTACACTTGATTCCCACTTCCACTACATGACCATCAAAAGCTTTCACCTTAAGGTCCTTGTAAAAGGATTGACTAGGTTATCATCCGATGCAATCTAGGCGACAACAACCTTCCCCTCATCATATGATTTCTCGTAACAGGTGGTACTTGCACTTAATGTGTTTAATTGCTTATGGACTTGTGGTTTCTTCAAGTTTGAAATTGCACCATTATTATCTCAATAAATTGTGACAACCTTGGGTAAACATAGAATCACATCAAAGTCCATTATGAAGTTCTAGAGTCATATAAATACATTAGCTGCCTCAGAGGCTCCAATTCAATATCTTCCTATGGTGGAGTCCGAAATATATTTCTATATAACACTCCTCCATATTATGACTCAACTTCCAAAATTAAACACATAACCTCGAGTTGGATATACTGTCGTCCCTATCTGATTTGAAAAGTCTGAATCTATGTAACCCACAAGAAGCAGTGAATCTATCCGGTAAGCCCACATGCATCTTCTAGTCCTTTTTAGGTACTTAAATATATGTCATACCACAATTCAAAATTCATATTTCAAGTTACCTTAATACTCACTGACTACGCGTTTAGCAAATAGATATCCAATCTCGAGCATAGCACTCCTTAGATTATGCTTCCTTATTCGCCGAAGCATAGGGATCTGCCTTTATCTCACATGCTAAAACAAGTAAGGATCGTATCAATTCACGAAGCTAGAGATAAGCACAACGTCCTATCTTGTGATCACCATGATCGCAAGGATATACTTCGCTTCTCTTATGTCCTTCATTTTATATTACTTTATGAACCATACCCATACGCCTGACAATACTCTTTCGTTATCTCCAATGAGCAAGATACTATCTACGTATAGTTGATGCACATTTTCTTTGCACGCAAAATTAACCCCCAAGTATTAAGGTTATCAGTTGCAACTTAAGCAAGCGATCAAGTTAAATATCAAACCCAAAGGACGGCGTACTAAAATTTAATTATATCTAAATTAATTAAGATGAAAGGAAATAACAGTTGAGTATTAGATTATTAAACTACTAAATGATTAATTAAAATAACAAATAAAATAAATTAAATAATAGAAGAATACGAAAGTCAACCAAGTGGGAGAATAGGTAGCTCTAGGATAATCGAGTTTCACTCATTAATTTTTCTTTCGTATATCAATGTCCGACTCTATCTTGTGGAAT
The DNA here is from genome assembly GCA_023678885.1 of Pogostemon cablin. Taxonomy (NCBI): domain Eukaryota; kingdom Viridiplantae; phylum Streptophyta; class Magnoliopsida; order Lamiales; family Lamiaceae; genus Pogostemon; species Pogostemon cablin. The sequence goes on along the minus strand of CM042953.1, from coordinate 14,599,915 downwards.
ATGGATGCATCTCTAAGCCATGCAAATCTACTCTATAGACACAAGTAAATATGCATGTAACAAGTTTGAATAACTTTGGAGCAAGAGATATAATTTCACCCCCTTTCTAGGTACTATCAGTATCAATTATTTCCCCTAGGATTGGTACTCTAACCCGATATGATTTTCTTTTAAAGGTACTATAAAATTATCCTCTTTATCCTACTTACTAACCCGAATTCAACTCAATTAAAAAGTATTTATATAAGATAGTTCTAATGAAGCTTCGGAGTCCCCTCACTTAGAATCATAACATGAAATCCTGCTCAGCAGTGAACGAACTCAATCAATAACCAAGATATGTATTCAGACTCTACATAACAGTTAATGATGCACAAAACAACTCTGAGTATGAATTAAAAACGCATAGTCTTATATAAAATATATCCACAAGTAGTGTTGTACGGAGTATACACATAAAAGTTCAATTAATTCATAAGAACCTTCAAAACCCTAGATCTACCAAAATAGTTCTAGCCAATGATGTTGCGGAGAACAATCATGAGGTTTGGATAGATCTTGCCCATATGTCCGAAAAATTAGAAAGTAGAACAAAAGAATTAGAAAAACCCTTGGTGTAGAAGTCTCTTTCCTTCTCTCTTCCGTTTCTTCAAATCCTCTTGGTTCTCCTTCTTTATTCTACAAATGAATCTTCACAGTGATGGATGGATGGAGGAAAGGATGTGGATGATGGTTGGAGGGTGATCCCCCCTTGTGGGGTGTAGGATGAATGATTGTGTTCTCTCCGATGAATAATGATGTGATCTACATCCCCTTTTATACTTGTAAGCTCTCCTTATGGACCTTGATGGGCTTTTTCTTGGAAAACATGAAAATACAAGCACAAGGGGTGAAAATCCCATCGAAAATAGATTTGCATGTCTCTGTTCGATCAGAGTTCGACTAAAGTGGTTCTGGTCGAATGGGAAGGCCTTGGTCGAACTAACGGTAATTTAATATTTCACACAGAACGGTACAATGACATAGAACGGTAAAATGGCATAGGTGACCAACTAAACAAGACGATGAATAAGTGAAAAGTAACCCACTTGATTGTAGATGTTCTAGCTTCAAACTAATGATAAACATGGACACATAAAACCGCATTAATGGGTACAACATTGACATGAAGTATGCGAAAATAGATTGGTTACGTGGTGATATCAGTGATGAAAAAATGATCAAATATGATCCTTGGGATTAACGACTGCATCCAATTACACGGGTTCCCAAAAAAAGGTGCCCACTTCGCATAACATTGAATATACAAAAAAGGTGGCCACATCGCATAATATTGAGAATACAAATTAATATTAGCTCCAGCTTTTAAAAGATTGCATCTCCAATGTCACCAGAGGTGTAATATTTTAAGGCTCGGAGGGAGTACTAAAACAGAATACGGGAACCATGCTCCTGCAACCAAAACATACCATTATCCAACATTCATAAAGTGTGATAAGTTTGGTCATGGCTAGTATTAGAGAAAGAAAAACTACTTCCTAAGATACCCAGATGCCTGTATTATTTTATCTACCAACAGCCAGAACCTAAATTTCCCACCCAGATGGATGCACCAACCAATAGGCGTATTGGCCGGACCCAATGATCTGGGGTTTTGCCTTTGCAGAAACAAAAAACATTCCTTGATGATGGAAAACGTGAAATCCTCCTCTGTAGCATTAAAAGCTTTCCTAGCTACATCGAGGCCTAACGTGCACATCTCACGTGATACCCTAAATATTTTCTCAAAGTATCGCTCTAATAGTTAAAACTCTTAATATCATCTCCGTATCTTGGAGCACAACGTGTTCCATGCCCAACCACTCCCTTCTAAATAATTCAATATCTTCTGAGGCAAATTTTCGTGGCAAAGCTTGCCATTCTTGCATGATTTGCTGTGAGTTGTGACCGGATAGAGGCTCGCCAAATGGTTGTGGGAATGAATTCAACCCCTGCACCCCCATAATTCCTGTAGGAATATTTCTCGACTCCTGCAGCTTCCTGAGGAGTAATGAATTGCCCCACTCAACTCCTTCAATGTGGTCATTGCAAGCGACTCTTATCTGAGGGTTATTTCCTCTATTGGATTCCGCAGTTAAAAGATCGTGGGATCCAGCCCATTGATCCCTGACCATCTTCTGTGAATGAGAGAGCTTGACCATATCCGTGGCCAAGCGATCAATTTTATGTGCGTTTACTTTGGTATTGATCCAAAATTTAGCTTTCAATAGATTATGCGAACTTAATATATCATTGATCCCACATCTTAATCCATCAGGGATTGACTGTTGAACAGTAATTGATCCTTCAGCAATTTGATAAATTTGGTGTTATTCCTTGATGATTCCTCAATAATTCTATTAATTGTCGATTTGGAGAGGGCCTCGACATCAGAGAGCAATCATCTAGATACCTCCTCTATAATGGCTTCCATCATATCACATGTTAAAATAGATGTTTTAGTGTCCTATAGTTACCATCTGGGAATACCCTGTCAAAACGTGCCGCCATACTCTGTCCCTGAACCTATATCATTTGCTGCATCGTTTTAAGATCTCCCGTAGATGGATGGATGTGTCTACCATATTTGTACAGGACATCCGATTTACCCCTCTTTTGAGTACTTTCACCATCTTCGTCCGACTATTTTCTCTTCAACCAGGTCTGCTCGACATCTAATAGCAGATCAGTTGATAGCGCATCACCGGCCAAAGATGTAGGTTTATTGGTGTTAGGTTGGCCAACAAACGGAATGATGTTATGACATGTTGCACTGCAGTTGACATCTGCAAAGTTATGTGACATTGTAGCGTCCAAATTGACAATAGGGGACAAAAGGGTATCTTTTTCTTTGACCGGTTTGGGCTTATATGGATCAGGGACATTGAGGTCGTGCATCCTATCAGCGATGACAGTGGGAACGGTAGTTGCTAGTGGTGGCCACTCCACCACCGAGGGATTTGGTGTGCCAACTATGCGACAATCACCGCTGGTAAGTGGTGGAAGTGCAGTAGTAGAACACACGACAATGGATAATGTGTTGGAGGACTGTGAATGAAACAGGCCGCATGGTAAGGACGACAGGGAGAACTCCGAGTCTTCGCACAGGATATGAGGAACATCCCCTGCCAGACCACCGACTCCATCTCGTACATACCTGGGTTGATGCAGATCAGTAAATGCCGTGTGCCCGTGGTTATGCTCATTTAGGGCATCATCTATCATAGAGATCGCCTTACCTTCTCTTTTCTCTTTCCGTCTATTAGCTAGAATTTCAATTGTCTGCCTTTTAAGTGCATCACCTACGTCAGTGCTTCCAGTTCACTGCCTGAACGATTCCGCTGCATTCTCTATTAGTGGCACCAAGTTCACCAGATCTTCGAACCAAAGGCCCACACGCAGCTCTTTCCATGAACCTTTTCAGTGCTCTTCCGACCAGTTAGGTAGGGCTCCATCTATGCAAACAAGAAACCAGCACAAAATTTGTCTAATAAGGACGGTGATTCTTAATTTATGAGTATCAATGCCGAAATCCAAAGTCATGTAATGAGGAAATTCAATGACCGACTTGTCGTCAATGGTTAAATTGGGGCAGATTTGATTTTTTCTATGACAAGATGATGGGGACGAGCCTATTCACTAGGGAAGTGTAAAACCCGTCCATATTGTTCACGGGGGAGGGCCATGTGGTGATGTGCACTTTTCGGTGTATCCAAAAGGCCCATTTGCATTTTAACAAAATTAATTAAAAAATGAGCAGTGCACCCTCAATTTTACAAATCTTATACGTAATAGTAAATATACTCCGACATAATATTAAAACTTATACCACATGTTTAACTAAAACATACCCTATTATTGATAATTTTTTCCTTTCATTAAAATCCCTCTTTATACCCCAAAAATATTTAGATTACAAAATAAAAAATACACCACAAAATATTTTGACTCTTTAATTTATACATCATTCATATATTCAATCCAACTGTAAACATCACTCAGAAGATATTTAAATCAATTGTAAACCCAAATTGCATCCAGAGCGCTTAACTCACGCCAAGAACGCGAATAAAGAATGACAGCCGATACGAATGTCTCTCATCTACATCAATATTTAATTTTACATTATGTTTATGCAATTAGTGTTCTATCTACTGCACAATTTTTATTTTTTATTTTTCTAAAATTAAATTTCGTCTGATTTGAAATTAAAATGGATTGCTAAAATTTAGGAATTTCAGTAATCCAAGACCTGAAAAATAGGGAAACTATCATTTCAGGGCCTGAATTATTTTTTCATATTTCAATCTGGGGCCTGAAATATGTAAAACTAAAATCCAGGGCATGATTTTATCAAATATGATCTCCTATTTTATCAATCTAGGGGCTCTATCCCGTGTATTTTACCCATTTGTACGGGCGCGGAGATTAAGACATGTTATTTTTTTAATATATAATGTAAGAAAAAATAAGGATAAATTAGTAATTTAAAAAGAAAAAAAAAGTAATAAAGTTATTGGGAATGATGAATAAAGTGTGAAAAAATATGTAAAGTTATTGGAATTGATGAATAAAGTGTAACAGTAAATGTTGAGAGTGAAAATTAGCATGTTTTAGTGTTCAATCTAACACCTTTTTGATGAGTATTGTTGTTATATATTAGAACAAGTGTCTTATATTCGATATATGTGAGAAAAAGGTGCACTTGAGGTGTTTTATTGTGTATTAGGTAGAAAAAAGGATCAAAAGTGCCAATTTGGGGAAAAGGTGCAATTTGTGCAAGGATACTCTGAAACGTACGTCCAACTTGTGTAATTTTTCTATGTTTATGTGGAGCTCTGAATTGGAATTGTGTTAAATGGTTGGAAATCCATAGAATAGAGGGTCGTTTTGGCATAAAGAAATCCTCAATCGGATTCTAAACGAGAAAGTTATGATCAAAGTGGTGACATCGCGCAAGCTATGCTGAACAGAACGGATGTGCTACTTTGCATGACTTGTTACACATTCAAATGTGGAACTCTCTATGAGTTTATTATATGGATAGAGATCCAAGAAAGAGAGGATCACGTGAGCACAAGAATTACTCAATTCGTAGGTCGGATGTGAAAGTTATGTGCGAAACAGTGAGGCGGAGCAAGCTTGCTCGACCACGGGAGTCCGCTCAACCAGATCATCTTGGTCGAGCGGATGAAGTTTGGTTGAGTAAAATGTCCAAATTCTTACAGAAGGTTTACTCGACCATTGCTCAATCGGGAGGCTTTTCTCGACCAGTGGAGGTTTGGTCGAGCAGAATGTCGCTGATGATATTTTTGGTAGTTTTGGGTTTCTTTTACCAAATTATTACATGTCACCCTTTAAGGTGTTTAGAATGAAGCAAGAGATCACCCAATTTGTTATGAATTAGGGTGAGAAATTCCATGAGGAGTGGGATAGGTTTAATGATATGCTTAGGCGGTGCCCACAACATGGGATGTTTAAGGCTCAGTACATAAGTATCTTTTACTATGGATTAGATTGTGAGTCGCGTATTCTTATTGATGCAACATCAGGAGAAGCGTTGTTATCTAATATAGCACTTGAAGCAGAAAAGTTGTTTGAAGACATCTCTATGAATACACGTGACTAGCCTACGGAAGGAGTAAGAGGATCATATGTACTTGGCGAGGTGGCTCAGGTTGAACATCAAGTGGTGAAGCCGAATAGGGATGATAAGATCGTCTCTAGTCTAGCTAACATCAACAAGCTACTAGAATCATAGAAAAGGCAGATTACAAAGTTGACATAAAGGGGGCCTAGTATGCAACAACAATAAGTAAAGATTGTTGAAGATACCTTCAATCGATACATGGCTGAGAATGATGCAAAGGTTGACTGCATCGAAGCGAGAATGAATGTTGATCATGCAGATTTATCTAAGCAGTTGAAGGACCTTACCTTGATTATGGGGTAAATGGCCGCGAATGTGAATCGATTTACACAAATGTTGGAGAATAATTCCATCACATTGAGGTCCGGGATACAGTACGAAGGTCCGATGTAGCCGGTGTCTGAAAATAAAGGAAATAGGGCTCCCGTTCGACCAACCCCACGTAGTTCGACCAGACCTGATGGTCAAACTGTGGTTGAACAAGCTTCAGAAAAACATAATTTTGATGCTCTATTTTTTGCTCTGCTGTTCGACCATCGCACATCCATTCGACCACATCCTCTTAGTCGAACGGTGGTCAAACAACAACGGGGGGAAGATGACATTGGGATCAAAGCTGCCATTTGACCAGACCATCTTGGTCGAATGGTGGTTGAACAAAAGTTAGAGAATTTGAACTCGCGATCAGAGACATTGTTCGAGCAGCCAAAGTCTCTTCGACCAGACTAATTTGGTCGAACAGAGGTCGAACAACTTTGTTCAATGCCCGTTTCGATATTGAATGCTACACCTGTTGATCAGAACACTTCAGCACCATCACAAGAGCATAATACTGAGTTTATAATTGAGAAGAAGTGGGAAAGAACGAAGTGGTTGAGAGCTGAGAAGCCTAGACTGCAGATGGATAATGAAGATGTGGTTTTCTCTCTTGATCAAGCAATGAATATGCCCATGGAGACTGAATCATGCCAGATCATAGATGTGATTTCTAACTTGTTTAATCTTGATTTGGATAGAACAGATGATTCTGAATTTAAGTGGAAGATTGACAAGGAGGTGTCTAGACAGCCATGGGAGGAAGGAAATTCCAATTATCATATAATTGTGACCAAGAAAGGTGAGGTGTTGAGCGTAGACAAGAAAAGAGAAAGAAAGTACTTGAAGGTGAGGATGCGAGAAGACCGCCCTCTGATCCAGTAGTCTACAAAAGCAGTATTTCGTTGTGACTCTCCGACGTTAAATATGAGCGCCTGTTGGGGCTTGTCCCTTCCGTTTTATTGCTTCATTATTTCTTTTGTGTGAGTAAAAAAAATTATATTTAAGGTGCTTACTAATCGGCAATTACATCTCTTTGCAAACTTAGTTTAAACTTACATTTCTACTAAGTTTGGGGGTGTGTGATATTATTACCTCATTGAAGCACTAAGAGTATAATCTTTTTTTTGTAGTGTTTGCTAGGGGAGTTGATTTTTTGCGGTATGTTAAAATATTAATTAGTTTTGATGTGTCGATTTTTTACAATTTGCTTAGTGTTCAGTGGTGTTTCTAGTGTCTGGAGTCAATTAGATAGTTAATTGAGTCTTTCTTATAGTTTTCTTATTTTATTATTGATGAAACTGTGATGATGAGGTGTGCTTGAGCTTTGATGATAGAAACAGGTAAACTGAGGCTTTGACCTGATCGAGTTGAACAACTCAAGTAACTCATGCATACGTTGAAGAAAAATCAGGTGCCCTCGTTTTCTTATTCTAATTTTTATGTGTACTTTTTATTAGTAGAAGTAGAAGGATTGAGTTTTTGGTTTTGGTGATCCAAATGAGCTTATATTTTTAGAATTGTGCTTGAAATTCATATGCTTTTGAAATTGATGAAGGAAGTGTACTTGAGTTACATTTTGATATGAAGTTCTATGTGTACTTGTGGGATATTACTTACCATGAATGGTGCTTTGTTATTTGTTAAAAACCCATGTGAGATTTTGAGCATTGTTGATCATGTACATAATCACATGATATTTCTCTTCTGGTGAGTATCGTTCTTGTGTGTGTATTCTAAAACTTGCCTCTTGTCTTACTTGAAACTACATGTGTATTATATGATGGGAGATGATTTTAGGCCATCCTTGAATTTATAAGTCACTTTGCCAAATAATTTCCAATTAAATAATTATATATCCATAGTTAGCCCTTTTGAGCCTAAAAGCCTTATTTCTTTGGCAACCTACGAAGATAGTCACTTTGATATCCTATTTGAGCCTTAATTCCTATATTTAGTGGAGAATTAAATGCTGTCAAAGTGTGTGAAGTTAATTTTGATGGAGTTTGGTAGGAATAAAATATTTAGAGCTGTACAATTGATTATGAGCTTAAAAATAAGTTGATGAGGGGTAGTGCCCAAAACTGATACCACAAGATGTTAGAGGTAGTGCTCGAAACTGGTACCTCAAGAAAGGAAAAAAAGAAAGAAAAGAAGGAAAAATATTGAGCTTGAAGGAAAATGAAAGAAAAGAAAATTAGAAGAGCATGAAGCTGGATAGCCTTGAAGTGTAAAAAAATCTGAAGTACAAAAGATCTCTGGTTTTAATTCTCTACTAATTGAGTCACTTTATCCATATGTTTCTTACCCTTACCAAAGTGCCAACATTACATCCAAAAGAAAAGTCCTTTTTTATCTCATTGTTGAATCATACTTTTAGTGGTGGAGAGTTGAGACTTTTGGCAAGCTTATGGTTATGCATGCACTTGAATTTAATATGACCATAAACACCTTAACCCATAAGTGTATATCTTTTACACTTGAGTGCGAGTGATATATACTTTCCGTGAGAATATTTTAATGGAGCATTTGAATTGGTGGTGATTGTCTTAACTTGTATACTATGAATTGATTATTACATGTAATGAAAGTTGTATAACCTAAGTTGAGGACAATTGAATTTTGAATATGGTATTTGTCATAATCCTTGTTTCCCCGCTAATTTTCCCACTCTCTCTATCTTTATTTTTATTTTGTTGCCTCGGGACGAGCAACGAGTAAGTTTGAGGGTTTGTTGAGAGTGAAAATAAGCGTGTTTTAGTGTCCAATCTAACACTTTTTTTATGAGTATTGTTGTTATATATTAGCACAAGTATTTTATATTCGATATATGTGAAAAAGGTGCACTTGAGGTGTTTTATTTTATTTTAGGTGGAAAAAGGGATCAAAAGTACCAAGTTGGAGAAAAGGTGCAATTTGTGCAAGGATGCTCTGAAATGCATGTCCAATTGTGTATTTTTCTGTGTTCATTTGGAACCCTGAATTAGAAGTGTAATACATGGTTGAAAAGCCACAGAATAGAGGGTCTTTTGGCATAAATAACTCCCCAATCGGATTCCAAACGAGAAAGTTATGATCAAAGTGGTGACGTCGCGCAAGCTATGCCGAATAGAACAGCTGTGCCACTTTGCATGACTTGTTACACATAAAAATATTGGATTCTCTGTAAGTTCTTTATAAATATAGAAAGCCAAGGAAGAGAGGATCACGAGAGCAGAAGAATTACTTGAATCGGAGGTCAGATGTGGAAGTTATGTGTGAAACAGTGAGACTGCGCAAGCTTGCTCGACCACGGGAGTCCGCTCGACCAGAATCATTTTGGTCGAGCGGATGAAGTTTGGTCAAGTAAAATGTCCAAATTCTTACAGAAGGTTTGCTCGATCTTTGCTCGACTAGTGGAGGTTTGGTCGAGCAGAATGTCGCTGGTGATATTTTTGGTAGTTTCGGATTTCTTTTACCAAATTTGACGTATGTCTCAAGTAAAAGCCCATCCAAGGCCTATAAGGAGAGCTTACAAGTATAAAAGGGGTGTAGATCACATCATGAATCATCAGATTGGATTGAAGAGAGGCCACAATAATACTATACCCCACAAGGGGGGATCACCCCCCCAACCATCATCCACATCCTTTCCTCCATCCATCCATCACTTTGAAGATTCGTCTATTGAATCAAGAGGAGAACAAAGAGGAGGATTCAAGATGGAGAGGGACGCGATGATACCCATATCTAGGGTTTTGTTTGTTTCCTAATTTATCTTGTATTTTCCAGACTATGGGTAAGATCTATCCAACCCTCATGTGTATTTCCTACAACATCATGGGCTAGAGCCTTTTTGGTAGAACTAGGGTTGTGAAGGTTTTTACGAATTAATTGAACTTTCGTGTGTAAACTCCGTACAACACTAGTTTTGGATTTATTTTATATATGATTATGCTTTCTTAATCCATATTCACGGTCGTTTTGTGCATCTTCAATTGGTATATAAAGTCTGAATATATCTTGGTTCTAGATTGAGTGCGTTAACCGCTGAACAAGATTCCATATTATGATTCTAAGTGAGGGGACTCCAAAGCTTCATTAGAACTATCATATATGAATACTTATTAATTGAATTGAATTCGAGTTATTAAGTAGGATAAAGAGGATAATATTATAGTAACAATAAAGGGAGATCATATCGGGTTAGAGTACCAATTTGCTAGGGAAATAATTGATACTGATTGTACCTAGAAAGGGGGGGTCTTGCTCCGAGATTATTCACACGTGTTACACGCATGTCTACTTGTATCAATAGAGTAGATATGCATGGTTTAGTGATACGTCCATATTCCACAAGGCAGAGTCGAACATCAACACACGGAAGGGAAATTAATGAGTATAACTGGATTATCTTAGAGCTACATATTCTATCTCTTGAGTCACTTTCGAATTCTTCTAATTGCTTTTATTTTATTTGTTATTTCAATTAATGGCTTAGTAGTTAATAATTAAATCCCAAATCCTATTGTCATCTTGTCTTAATTAATTTAGTAAATAATTAAATTGATAATACGTCACCCTTTGTGTTCAATATTTCAATTGATCGCTTATCTAAGCTATAATTGATATCCTTCATACTTGAGGATTAATTTTGCTTGCAAAGAAAACGCGCATTAGTAAATAATAAAATATTATGTATTTTTACCATTAATGAAATGGGTAAAATACGTGGAATAGTCTAAAATAAAAAAGGGTAAAAATACATGGGACGGAGGAAGTACTACTATTTTACATATGTATATGTTGTCTGGCGATGACGCCATGTAATCCATCAACAGACATGGGATATTATTGTTTAATAATCTAACTATTATTTTATTATGTCACATCCGCTTAACATATTTTTAGATATTCAAATTTTGAATTTTGTAAAACAAGAACGCCAATTTAAATTCTCTTTTAAATTAACCATAATTTATGAATTCATGTCATCTATGATTTATTAATTCTGCAAAGAAGTAAATTCAGACATAGATAGTTGCCAATATTAATTGCATTAACGTTACAACATCTGGGCCACCCTTAAGGCCATTAATGCAATTACATGTAAACATTCCATCAACTTTTACATGTAATATAAAAGTTACGGTAATTTCCGTACATTCAAAATAGGTTAATAGTTGGCCTTTCCCATTCCATTTTATTTACCCATAATGTTTTATATATACGCATTGCCGAAACTTCAATCAGTTCGACGTGTAATTGGACTCGGGTTCCCTAAATATATAGGACCCATTATCTCCAACAATAGTAAAACTATATATATATATATATATATATATACACACACACAAATTTATATTAGTACTAGTTTGTAATGCTTTCATTCTAAGCAATTTCTCTCCTCATTTTCTTTTTCTTTTCCATTGTTCGAGGACGAGCAATATTTTAAGTTTGAGAATTTAATGAGTGTAGAAATTGCTAGAAAATATGGTCCATTATTAGCTCTATTCTATATAATTAAAGTTGTTTTAAGTGACTAATTTCTTTAACTCATTGAATTTGCAGAGGAGTCTTTTTTTTTTTAATTTGCAGGATTTATACTTTAAATAAACTTTTTTAGATATTTACGAAGACAGAGAAAAAATGGGACTCAATTTAAAATTAAAAAAAGAAAATACGACCAAAAACGAAAAACGTGCTGAAGCTGAAAATTCAAACTAAAATTGCTGTGGCCAATGCATTTTTTTGGCCCATTTCATATTCAGTTTGAATTCTTAAAGGAGTGAGCCCACCAGCCCACCTACTGATTGCCAAGCCCAAAGTTTTGAAATTTTGCTTAATGTTAACCTAAAGAAGTACCCGCAGTCTTTGTTCTGCTGGACCAACCTTGCTAATTGGCCTATCCTTATTGATGAAGCTGCAGAGTGACATTAGTTATTAAAGAATACATTCACTACTGAAAGAATTAAAGTGGGCCCTATCCTTATTGATGAAGCTGCAGAGTGACATTAGTTATTAAGAATACATTCACTACTGAAAGATTTAAAGTGGGCCCATTTGAATAAATTGAGAAGAGGAGTGCAGTATCAAAGGAGAGAAGTCTTGAGCTCGCTGGGGGTGTGTTCGGATTCCAATAGATTTATTATTCCTTATTTTTTCCCTTCCACCATCCATCATTAATTCACTAATTTCCTCCATCGTTCACTTTAAGTGATCGGGGAAGAGAAATTAAAAATTGCAGGAGATAATAGAGGCTTCATTAAAGAAATTCAAGGAGAAATTTTATTTTATTTTGTAATTTTCTTTGATTTATTTACGAAATTTTGTAAGACAATTTATCTTGTTTTTCTCGATATTACAATAGCCTAATCTCCTTTGTGAGATTAGTTTTATGATTGGTGTTAGATAATTTAATTGTTATGTTATTTAATTTTAATCTTAATTGGGCATAAAGTTACCTTTATTATTGATGTTAACTGATTGATTAGCGTGATTAATTTATCTTATGTATGTGGTTAGAATGAGAATTCAATTATATTTAGGATTATTAGTTAAATCATTTTATCATACATTTCATATGTATTAGTGTAGTCGAGTGATTGGTTAATTAGATGAGTGATTGGTTAATTAGATGAGAAAAACTAAACCATTAGTGGATTCATAGTAACTGAAAAATTAATATTATTTATGATTTAGTATCAAATTAGGGAATTCGTAGAGTAATTAGTATCTATAGGGAAGTGTTTGCTTTGGTCAAGATCCAAAGAGCTTTTGGGAACCTTGTTGAGAATCTATAGCCTGAGTCAGAGTGACTTGAGAGAGAGTTTAGGATACTTATGTGATCGCTCATATGCCATATCGATGACAAATTAAAATTAGTTGCATAATTTTTTTATTATCCCTGTCATGATTATTGTTAATCTTATTCTTGCATTATTTGAAATTCATTCATATTTTGCATCCATCATATCTTTTATTTCTTACATTACTTTAATTGCTTTTTATTGCATGCTTATTTATTTTCTTCTCTCGTCGTCCTTACAAAATCATAATAAACTTGAGGTCAGTTAAACTCTTAATTGCTTGATTTCTCATGGTTTGATGATTTAACTTGATTGTTTGTGAACTATATCGATAGAGTACACTTACTCTTTTGCACATAAAAAGTATGTGTAAATATCCTTAAGATTTAATGTTTATTTTAAAAGTTTAGAATAATCTTCATAAATTTTAAATAGAAAGGATTAATGTAAAACAAGGTTCACATAATACTCTCTTTTTTATAAAGGGCAACATTTGTGCGATACCGTTTTTACATTATTTTTAATAGTTACCACTTTTTATAATGTATATTATTAATTTTCATTAAAATGTTACTTTCACCTTTTATTTATACTATGAATTAATCGTAAAATAATTTACTGTATTAATTCAAATATTACATTTTATTACTCTGTATGATATTTGCACGAAACCATCTCACCGTGATTTTATTTTTATATTTTTTTAAAAATAGATTTTATTCTTTTCTATTAAATATATTATATTTTTAAAAATAATTCAATTTTAATAAAAAAATATTACTCCCTCCGTCCCACTTTAGTTTGGACCCTCACTCCAGCACGAAGATTAAAAAAAGTGAGGGTATTAAGGTAATTTTTATCATTAAATAAATGATAAAATGTATTAGGGGTATTAGGTATGCGTGATTTTTTTGTAAAGAAAATGTATGAGAAATTGTGATTGTTTTTACTTTTTGTTTTTTAAGGGAAGTGCAAATTTTTATGGGATAATGCAAAATGAAAGGATGATGTATTACTTTTATTTATATATTCCTTCCGTCCCGTTGAAACGTATTTCCATTTTGGTTCGTTCCAATACAAAGTATACATTTTTCTTTTTGATAGAAGAGACCTACACATCACACTAATACACTTATCTTTCCTTCCGTCCCGTTGAAACGTACGAGTTTTTCCATTTTGGTTCGTTCCAATACAAAGTATGCATTTTTCTTTTTGATAGAAGAGACCTACACATCACACTAATACACTTATCTTTTTCTCATTTCACTGAATATTAAATATTATATTTATTAATTTACGTTACTCCCTCTGTTCCATCCTTATAATTACGCTTCATCTTCCTTTGTAATTACAAGGAAGCGTAATTATAAGGATGAGACAAAGGGAGTACTCAACTTTCAATAGAATTTCATTGCACTATAATCACTAATCGTTAAAATCTTATGGCTAATTATACTGTGCACTCCAGGATACGGTGCACTTACTTTAAAAAACGTATATAATTATGAATAAAAACATATATAATTATGAACAAAAATGTATACAATTTATTTGTTAGTTTTTTTAATGAAAAATTGAGTGTGAAAATTTTACAACTATTAAAAACTATGTATACACTATTAAATAAAAAGTATACAATTATTAAAAAATATGTATACAATTATTAAGAAACATGTATACAAAATAGAATAACATGTATACAAAATAGAATAAAAAGTTATACACATATGGTTGCACCTTGTATCCGGGTACATCCAATATAACTCAAATCTTATTCTCTTTAGGCCGCGGCTATTCGCACATACGATTTTACTTCATACACCCAATTATATCTACACACACAATTATGATATATGCACACACTTGGAAAATACTACTTTACCCTTAATGAAATACACTCATATACACAATCTATTTCCTCCCACAATCCCACATTTAATCTAAACAATATTAAATCACACACCCACCTCACTTGTCATCCCCTCCCATAATCCACATTTAATCTAAATAACATTAAATAACACACCCACCTCACTTCTTCACTTTTGAAAGTAAGAAAAAAAGAGGAAAGAAGAGAAGAAGGAAGGAAGAAGAGAAGAAGGGAGGAAGAAGAGAAGATCAACCTCTACTACTAAACCTTGTGAAATGGCGGGAGGAGTGTCATCGTTCCTTAGCAACGTTATTAGTAAGTCATATTCCCTTTCAATTTATATTTTCAAATTCTAGGGTTTAGGACTTATGTTGAAATTATGCCAAATTTTGTTGGGTTTGTTGTGGGAAATATTGTGGGTATGTTGGTTTTGGTTGGGGTATTCGATCGGGGTAGTGGGACATCTCGAAAATTGACCAGCACGGCCAGCCCTGGTTTAGCGACATTTAGAGGTCTGTTCGGCCATGTATGGTCGAAATTTAAGATCACCGTCGGCCAGCAATTGTCGACAGTTTGTAAAGCTGTTCAACCGCGAATGGTCAACTTGAAGTATTATTTTCGACTGATGGTGGACGGCTTTGAGGAGAAATTTCGGCAAACGGTGGACGACCGGGAGGAGAAATTTTGGCAGGTGGTGTGATTGGTCATTATAGTCGGGGCAACCAAGCAACAAAATATCGAACCCAAGAGAATTTAGGATTCATGGCCTTTAGGTATAGTATTGTGATTAGTTAGGGACGATCGAAAGGGAGGTTAAAAATAAAAGAAAATAAAATGCAAGGAAAAATAAATCTAATTACAATATTTTTGGATTTTCAATGACATGGTAGTTTTCATGATACACTCATATAATTAATCATCCAACATCTTTAATTGTTTTCCATTTTTAAGCAAATCATGGTAAGGGCGATCACGATTTTCATCTATCCCCAATGGTCATGGTGAATAGGATACAGATTATTTTCACAACCCATAAAATGCTCCTAGGATCGATCCTACTTGCAATTCCCTTCAAAGTACTATGTTCGTATGAATGGGATTCCCTTCACTAGTTTAATCCTCGGGCACAAGTGATCTCACTAGTGTTCATTTACGTTGTTCTAAACATAAGAACTCCTTGGCCAGGCTCTCCTTTATTAAACCCACATGTAATAAATGAAAGAAACTCACATATGATAATCATGCAAAACAACCAAGTGTAAAGCAACGACAAGACATACCGATACACAATACACAACTTAATCACAATACACTAATATCAAAGACATAAATCCCATATTATTACAAGGCATGTAAACTTCATAAATAAAACATAATTAAAGCCAGAAATTCAATCAAGATATTTTCATAACTGAATCAATAATCATGCCATCAATTAACCACCAAAACATAGAAAATAGAAAGACAATAAGTAGGATTAGATTTCACCGAATGAAGTTTTTACATCCACCAAACTCATCCTTTCGTTGGTGTCCCCACCTTCTTGGAAAACAATTAAAATCCTAATCTAGAAAAATATTTAAAACTACGGATCCCTCGCCCCGAAAGGGGGAGGGATCTCAACTATAGAGGTCTTACTTAAAAGTCCTCTCTCAACTATTGAATCTTGAAAAGATTCAATTTAATTGAATTTAATGGATGGAGAATTGTTGTGGAAGGCTTCCAAATGAGGGGTATATATAGTTGAAGGGTGAGTGGAATTTTGTGATGGTTTTCAATGTGGGACAAGGATGGAAATGAGTTTTTTGGCTCAAAATTCGGTCCCAGAAAAATAGAATAAATAATATATCCGTACAGATTTGTTGCATAAATTGTTTGTAGTCTAGCGGTTGGAGCCGACTTAGGCGTTCAAGAGGTCTCAGGTTAGAATCTCACCTCCGCATCATTTTTTTATCATTTAAGTCAGCGCCTAAAATAAGTGCAAGATACTTTCTGGGCGGACTTTATCACATACATGCTTGTTGCCCAGTTGGTGAAGGGGCGCGCGAGTGAGGCGGAGGCCACGTGTTCAAACTCGGCCTCCGCAATTCATTTTCTTTCCTTTTTAAAAAAAAATAATGCCTAGCAGGCCCAATGTCCAGTATGGCCCATTCCAGCAGTGGCCC
This sequence comes from Pogostemon cablin, assembly GCA_023678885.1. Classification (NCBI taxonomy): domain Eukaryota; kingdom Viridiplantae; phylum Streptophyta; class Magnoliopsida; order Lamiales; family Lamiaceae; genus Pogostemon; species Pogostemon cablin. Next base: position 14,583,088 of record CM042953.1, on the reverse strand, counting down.
AAATGCTCCATCTCAATTTTATTTTTCCTTTCTTCCTCGTTTTAACTTCGAATTGAGCACCGTTTTCTCCCACATCTTGCTCTTCTTATCAAGAATATAATTTTTGCCTCAAAATCACCATTTTTATGCAAAAATAAACACAAATACCTTTCTCAAACTAATTAAGCAATTAATAGTATTTTTATTAAAATCATGCTTAATTATTGAATTGAAGCCAAATAAACCCAATTAAATTCATGCAATTATGCCCAAAATTTTAGGTGAATTTCACACCGATCATGGTGGTTGGCTCTGGGGAGAAATTTCGACCAGATATGGTCGAACAGAAGCATATTCAGTAGCCATAGGTGGTCAAACCAAAGCTTCTTCAGGGGGGTTTTTCGACGAGCTTTGGTCGGCTATTATGGGTTTTTTCGACGACTCCCCATCGAATAGAACCAAGTTTAGCGGCTAGTCCTAGTCGACTTTGCTTGTTATTGCATATCATATACTTAGTTTGTTATTGCATATCATATAGTTGAGCTTAATTTGTTTGTTATTACATATTAGTTATAGTTGAGCATACTTTGTATGATAATACATATTGGTTGTCACATATATTGGTTGTTGAGCATGAATTCTATTTATTTCGCAGATATATATCACCGACGTAATCCCCCCACTGCATCCAATAGACGAAGAGGGATGAGGATTGAGCATGATGCCATGCCTCAAGATCACCACAACCACAACCCGATCCAATCCCTCTACCCGAGCCAATGCATCACGACAAGCTAGAAACACAACCTCAACCCATTCACGACCCACAACTTAGTGAAGATGAAAGTGATGGTGGCGAAGATGAAAATCAGGGTGGTGAGGGTGGTGAGGCCTCAAGTGAGGGTGGCGAGGCCTCAAGTCCGGATTATGATTATTCAAGTGAAAGCGATCATGATCCAGATGCTGATGTGTTGGTCAATTTTCAGAATCACGTGGCACATGAAATATGGGAATATGGTTGTGAAAGACCAGTTATTAAAGTGCATAGCCACGTGAATAAAATGCTTGAGTGGAGCTATGCGGAGGATGCATCAACTCGCAATTTCAGAAGCTTATTCTGTAGGGCTGGGTTTTGCAAGGTGAGGCAAATCTCCTACCGCAAACCAAATAAAAATCTCATTCTTGCTTTTGTTGAGCGATGGCATCCGGAGACGAATACATTCCACATGCCATTCAGGAAAATAACCATAACACTCGACGATGTATTTTGTCTTACGGGATTGCCTATATCTGGTCATACAGTTGCCTTTCAGCGAGATAGACAGAGGCCTTCTGAAATGATTATGGAGCTTCTGAATGTTGACAGAGATGTAGCTAGAGAGGCACTGGGAACTATCCGTGGTCACTCTGTGACCACATATTGGTTGCATAATACGTTCAAGGACGACGTTACATCTCAGTATGATGATGAGCTTGAGGGTTGCGTCAGAGCATACCTGTTGCACATGTTTGGGACGACGTTGTTTCCCGACAAGAGTGGGAATAGGGTTCATGCTTCTTGGTTAGAGTTCCTTCGAGACTTGGACAATGTCCACAAGTACGCAAGGGGAGCTGCTGTGTTGGCTTATTTATATAGGCAATTAGAGCTTACATCACAAACTGAGACCCAGCAGATAGCCGGTTACACCCTATTAGAGGTACTTAATTTCTATTTTATATCAAGGTTTTATGGTTTTATATTTCATGTTGTAATGATGATATTTATTCTTTTTTAATGTCAGGCTCGGATATAGGAGCATTTCCCACATTTGTACAGGCCTCCACCCAATGGGAACTACATGGAGAGCTACCCACTAGCCATGAGATGGGGACCTGAAGCTCACTCTGCTCCCTTAATTCAAATCATTAAAGCGTTGCGTGAGTGTATTGATTGCATGGATAAGAGTGAGGTAAAATTTATTAATTCATTTGAACATTTAGAATGTATGATTTATTCATTTTATCAAGGATTTTGATTTTTATTGATTGCATTTAGGTCATTTGGAATCCATATGTCAACGCTAGTCACCTATTTTCGAGGCAAGATGTCACCTTTTTTGAAGGGATACTGTCGGCGGGCGACATTGTGGAACCCTACATGCCAGATAGGGTCCTTTGATAGTTTGGGCATGTGCAGACCATTCCCCACGTGCAATTAGCACTTAAGTGGTTGCGCACTGGAAAAGCTACAGCCAATAGTGGAGGTGCATGGGGTACGCACGCTGACCTCTTCGAGAGATGAAGATGACATATTCTCACAGGTGAGGACAGGGATCGATTGGCTATGTCAGGATGGGAATCCACGTCGGGCTACCTAGAATGATATTCAGATAAATGTCAGCTTAGATTACAAAAAACTGATAGAGGAGGTGCTAAGATGCTTGAGCCACCACCCCCTGCTGTCCACCCTTTTGAGAGGGTCTCCACCGCCATCGGAATTATTGGGCTAGTACTTGATCGATGGAGAAAAGGTGTATCCATTCCGGGGGATGAGGCTATGTTGGCTATGGCAAGTGCCTACACGTGTCTCAGTAGTATCAATGGGGACAACTTTGGCCTTCCTCGTGACCCATGATTATTTAAAAACTTTGTAGTGTTGTTTGGAGTAAATGAAACTTTGTTTAGGTTAACCATTGTGTGGGTTGAAACTTTGTAGTATTGTTTGGATTAATTTGAAGATTTTGATTCGTACAAGAATTTACGGGCAACTTTACTTCCTACAACTAGTTCACGTGTTATATTATGTGATATATGAAGAAATTATTGACTATGTTGGATTATAAATACACATATAAATCTTAAGAGTTGATTTTAACCCGTTCGACCACTAATAGTCGAGAGTAGGCCTACTGTGCGACCAACTTCTGTCGAAAATTTACAAACTTTCGTCCAGTCATGGTTGAAAATTTTAAAAATTTCAACCATTCATGGTCGAAAATTTTCAAAATTTTCGACCACTAATTGTTGAAATTTTAAAAAAATTTCGGCCACCTACCATCGACAGTTTGTTTAATTTTTGAATAATTATCGTCGAACAGTGTCAAAATTTACGCAATCTGCTGGTCGAACATATTTATTTAACACTCATTGATGTCACATAATCATCCATAATGCGAATAATGAAAGATAAAATGTAATAATCCATAACATATTCAAACATAGTGATAAAATAAGAAATATGAAGACAAAGTATGTAATCACTCGAGATAAATTGTTTCCTTACTTCTCTGAACAGCTCCCGGTGATACAGGTAGGGCATATGCATCTACTCGTGGTCTCAAGAAAGACTCCCAACTATCAACTTCAGGGAGATGATGGGTTGTACATTGACTGGCAATAGGTGGTATCGGGCATTCGTCGGATAAGAAAACCTAAAAATTTTATAATTCATATTATAATATAAGATCAATAAAATAAAACTTAAAAGCTTAAACAATAATTACTTGAATGAAGTGATTGTTGTTTACTAGACCTATAGCTACAATTTTGGGAATTGGGTTGATTCCACTCCGCAATGGGAGAAATGTGGCACAAAAGCTATCGCTTATATGCATCAGAGCTATGTTATACTTAGATGTGGTTACATAATCTAATTTCGGAATGCAAAATCATTTGTCTTGTGGGCCAAACTCAGCGTCACATTGGGGTGATTTTAACACATACTCCATATGATCGATCTCAATGAACATTTTGGCATAAAGGTCTGCATGAGCTTTCAATTCATTGAAAAGATCAGTCCGCACCCGACCCCAACTCTCTTTTCCATAATCAAGAAAATCGGCAAGTGCACAGAACCCGCAATGACCATCACCTTTCACATTCTTCGTGGATATTATGTATTTTGCGAAATGTGGAGGCAATGCATCAAGATAACAACCTTCGTTATCCATAACTCGTGTGCGGACACGGCGAATAATCTTATAAAAAATACCACATATTTGTTATTAAGAGTGAGTCAACTAATAACGAATGAGCTAAATAGACACAATATGTACCTTTTGTTTAACTGGTCGTTTCTTGGTTGTGAATTGAGGAGTAGGGCCGAAGGCCCGATGTCATACACCACATTAGGAGTAGGAGAACAACTATCAACCAATGTATTTTCAGGCAACTCGAACGAACTAAGATCCCTCTTTATCGAATAAGCATTCTTTTTTGAGGATTTTGGAAGGCCCCTAGTACGTGTGGCTACACCTGGAGCAGTCAAGGATGTTGTGGAGGGGATGGTTGTCTCTTGCATCCTACGCCATATCAATTCAGCATAGCCGTCGTCCGCCTCATCGAAGTTTGACAAGAAGTTATTCATGAACTCCATAATTTTCACCCTTATATCCGCCCTTCGATTTCCACCAACTTTCCGTGGCTTCATATCCAACTTTCTCCAGAAATCGTCAATACTTTCCAATGAGATAGGCACCCCTTTGCTAGCAAATTCAGACAACTCATGTTTGCAGGGCAAACCTAAAGTGTAACGCATAATACAACCACATAAAGATGCATCCAATACACCTTTGCCAAGACAAAAATCTCATCAAAAAGTAGCTTTAAGGCTGTTGTGGATACAAGCCCAAGGAGCTCTCAGAATGCCGCAATACGAAATTTATGCTGGACCACGTTGATGCTCTTCTCAAAAGAATGTTTTATTGTCGTGTGAGATGCCTCCGTCAACGTGTTAAATTATGTCCAACACTTTTCAAAATCACATTGATTTGTTTGTAATTACCTCTTTAGTGTTGAGTGTTAGCCTTCGGCGCTAAAATAAAAATTTTAAAATAATAAGTAACTGTAGTTTTTAAACAAAAATCTTAAGAAGAATTTGATATATCATTTACATACCGGAAAGTCGTGGTATTTCCATAATGCTTAATGGCATTCGTGTTCACAGAAATATATTTCTATTTGTAGGGCTCCACCAAGTTGTTCATAGCATACTCAACCGCCTCAAGGTAATCACGGAAGTCATTCCTAAACCTCTTTATCCATTGCTTGAGTAGTTCATCACTATCCGATAATACCACCTAACTCCACGCATGCATGAAGCCCTCCCATTTATCCTTTGGATGGACAAATATTTTACAATTCGTCGTGATGTTCTTGTTTATATGCCACCGATAAATGAAATGACTGGTACCGGGAAAGACACTCCCAATGGCATTGATTAGAGCTACCTCTTTATCAGTCATAATTAGGAAAGGCAAACATGTTTTACCCATTACATCCCTAAGTGTTGTAAGAGCCCACGAGTAGTTAGGTTCCTTTTCCTTCTCAAGAAATACAATTGCCACACAAAACGTCATGCCAGTTGAAGTGATACCAACTATCTCAAACAAAGGCATCCTGTGCTTGTTCGTCTTGTATGTTGAATCCATAAGCAAGACTTGAGAAAAAGCACGCGACAAATCTATGCTTCGGGGATGTGCAAAGAATAAGTCTCTAACATTATCGTTTTCCTTGCAGCTTCAGCTGAGAAAATAGTATTTGTGTTCCTCCAACTTCTTCACCACATATTGCAACTGAGAGCGACTGCCACGATCAATAATTCTATTTTTTTACGATAATTATATATAGTCCGTATTGTATTCTTGTTATCGGGGAATTTATGTTTTAGAAGCTCTATCACATTCTTTGGACGGACATCTTGGAGTGACATATCAATCACAAATTTTTCCTCCTCCTCTTTTAGCCTCCCCGCATAGGCATGCCCCTCCAAATAATTGCCAATAGAGTGGTTATGAGATCCATTAACAACCTCCAATGCCCATGCTTCGCCCTTCTCTAATTCTCTCCCCCTAAGCAAAAAGAGGCAATTATACTTCTTTGTACATGTCTCTCTCTTTTTCACTTTCTTCTTACTTGTACCCTTCTCCTCTCGTTCCTTTTCTGGATCCACCTCCTTGTATCGGTTTACTTTGGCCTTAAACTCTCTATACTTTCCACCACGTTCACAACCCAAAAATAGACTTCCCTTTTTTCCTCCGTCTCCACCATTATCGGAGTGTTTCACTACAACTACCATCTGATTATCTAAACCAATACTTCGAGCCCAGTTTATCAAATCTTCTCTTGTATTAAACCATTGATGGGTTTTAAATAAGTCCGTGTAATCCTCAACCATACGAACATCTGTACTAAGCTCATTCCCCAATAAGATGACACTACATTTAGTAGAAGGAAATGATTCCTACGTACAAAAGAAATCGGTTACAATTGGAAAACAAGTAAATTGCTGGAAAATTATACACTGTTCGACAGAAAGTTGTCGAAAAAATTGGAAAAAATTGGCCAACTATGGTCGAAATATTCTAAAAATTTCGACCATATGGTCGAAGTTATCAAAAAATTTCGACCACCTCTGGTCGAATACAACCCAAAATTTCGACTATTTATAGTCGAACACATTCAAAAATTTCGACTCTGGTTGGTCGAACAATTCAGTGAGGGGAAAAAACGCGAAAAACAACATTTTAATTGGTGTAAACATGTAAATATACATACCTTTACATCCTTAGGTGTTTCTTCTTCCGTCGTGATGACCGTGTGAGCAATTGTGAGTGCTTATAGATGAGGAGAAAATCTAGGGTTTTGAATATTGGAGGAAGAAGATGTGGAAGAAGAAGTGGGTGGGTGTGAGTTTAGTTTTATTGCTCAAATGTTTTATGTGTATGTGATGTGTGTGTATTAATGTTTTTATTGAATTGTTATTGTTAATGTGTTTGGTGTGTGTATGTTGTAGTATTTATTATTTTATGAATAATATTTTATTAAATATATGTATGTCGAAAGGATAATTTAGTAATTTAGTATATGCATTTATTAATTTAAAATTCAAGTGAGTGTATAAAAATAAAAGCATTCTAATAGCCGCGGCCTTCTCCCTATTAAAAAAACATGTATATAAAATAGGATAAAAAATTATTCACATATATTGCAACTTGTATCCGGGTACACCCAATATAACTCAAATCTTATTCTCTTTATTATCGTCTCATGAAAATCTCCCAAGACAAAGGCAAGGGTAATCCGCAATCGGCATTGCCGTTTATTGCTTGATTGGATGATGTGGCATTTGTGAATCCAAAATATAATTGCTAGATCATCCCCCTACCCAACAAACTCTTGCTTCGGATCCTAAAGAAACCGCTGAAATTCGAGTCTTTCTGTATCTCACTCGAATTACTCTTTCCCCCGATCCAAAACAAACCGTTGAAATTCCAGTAACCTAGGGTTTAAGGTACACTCTACTTATACGCTCTGTGTTTACTCTGAATCCGCTACAAACAACTCCTTCTGATCCACAAAAATGCGCTGAAACGATTCCGCAGTCGCTTCGCTCTGACCCGTCGATTTCGAAGCTGCCTCGTCAGTCCTGTGCTGCCTTCGTCAACCCAGAGGTACATTGACACGCTTCTGTATGCATTTTTGTCACTTATACGTGTTAGAAAGCGTGTGTCGTGTACGTATGTGGTATCTGCGGGAGTATGCTTACTAAATTGACTATATCGAGCTCGATTGATGGATAAAGTTTTAAGTTTTCTTATTAGCGTTCCTGGAATTGACTTTGGTTTATACACCTGATTGTGATTGCGGAGATTTATTGAACATTTTCTGTTCCGAGGAATCCATGGATGACTCTGATTATGCGTGGGATTTTGACAATTTCATTGATGGTGATGCTTTAGTTTCTTCTGTTGATACGTCAATCCAAAACTTTTATCCGGGGACATTCATACAATTGTTGTGATAATATATATATATATATATATATATATATATATATATATATATATATACCAAGTTTGGTGATGTAAATTTTTATGCCTTTTTTTTTCTTTATACATTACGGAAAAGACATTAAGTAAGATAATTTAATTTTTCGTTAACCACGGGGACATGTCTCATTAAGATTTAGAACGAACAGTATTTGGTGGACATGAGATTCATCAGGGGACATGTAGCCATTTTTTTGTTCAATTGTTTTAAACGGACATGTAGCATTTTCTTTTCAATTATTGCCAGCGGACATGCAACTTTTTTCTAAACAGGACTGGAGAATAAGCGCTCATTATTTTTTTTCAATTTTTGTCAGGTGATATGCATCAATCTGAAAAAGTGTATATGATTTTTTTTAAATTTAAAATATTGGGCGGCCTTCCAATATTTTCATTTAAAATTTATTACAAAAAATGACGTAATGTGAATTAATAAAAAAAATTATGTTCCCTTATATATGGATTAATTTTCATTAAATAATTATTAAAGAAAAAAGAATTTAATGTGAACTACTTAAGAAAAATTATTGCTGACCTGATACCATATATATATATATATATATATATATATATATATATATATATATATATATATATATTATTTCTGCTGCAATTCTGTTATCCTTGTTTTAAAATATGTATTTTTATTTTGTCATTTGAAATTTTGAAGTCCGTTGCCCCCTGCAATTATGGTATAGCAATATTATTAAAAATAATTTTTTGTTATCTGCAATTTTGATGTCAGTTGCAATTCTGTTACTTCCATGTTAACATAAAAAAGTTGCAATTGTCAACTACAATTTAGTTAATTTTATATATAAAAATAAAAAATAAAAAATGTACTCCATCTCATTCAATTGCTACAATATTATGGTTTTAATCTTATAAAATAAAATATAAAATTAATTGTTGTATTCGTAAATGTTTGTGATCATGTTTTCAAAATTAAGTGCATTTAACACTTACTTAGCGGACATGTGTATGACTATCTCTATTAATTATAACATTAATGGTCTAGAGCTAAAGAAATTATTTAATGTAAACTTAGAAATTTTTATGATAATATTTCCAAAATTAAGTGCATTTAACACTCACTTAATGGACATGTCTATGACTATCGCTGTTAATTATAACATTAATGTTCCAGAGCTATTAATTATAACATTAATGTTAGAGCTAAAGAAATTATTTAATGTAAATTTAGAAATTTTTATGATAATATTTTCATAATTAAGTGCATTTAACACTTAGCGAACATGTGTCCGCCTATCCATATCAATTACAATATTAATGTTCTAAACTTATGACATTAAGTAATGTAAATTAATGAATTTGTAGGATCATGGATGTAAATTTAAGTGCATTTAACACTTAGCGGACATGTGTCCACCTATCACTTCAAATTATAATATTATTATTCTATTTTTATTAAAATAATTATTGTAAATTAAGAAATTTTAAGGGTCATGTTGCAAAAATTAAGTCCATTTAACACTCAGCGGACACGTGTCCGCCATATATCTATCAAATAAAATAATTTTTTGTAATCTTATTTAATTATTTCATGTAATTTAAGAAGTTTTTAGGATCATGTTTTAAAAATTAAGTGCATATGACACTAAGCTGACATATGTCTTCCTATCTCTATCAGTTACAATGTTATTGTTTTTATCTTATGACATTAAGTAATATAAATTAATGAATTTGTAGGATCATGGATGTACATTTAAGTGCATTTAACACTTAGCGGACATGTGTCCGCCTATCACTTCCAATTATAATATTATTATTCTATTCTAACTAAAATAATTAATGTAATTAAGAAATTTTAAGGGTCATGATACAAAAATTAAGTCCATTTAACACTCAGCGGACATGTGTCCGCCATATATCTATCAAATAAATTAAATTTTTTGAAATCTTATTAAATCATTTCATGTAATTTAAGAAGTTTTTAGGATTATGTTTCAAAAATTAAGTGCATTTGACACTAAGCTGACATGTGTCTTCCTATCTCTAGCAGTTACAATCTTATTGGTCTTATCTTATGGAATGGTTAATGTAAATTAAGAAATTTTTACTATCATATTTCCAAAATTAGGTGCATTTAACTTATGGTGTTTATAATATTTTCTACATATTCTCTCTTTTTTTATATATTATTAAAAATTTTATTTTAAACTAGTGTTGATTATAAATTTTTTTATTTTTTATTACATCTTCACATTACATTATATATATATATATATATATATATAATTATTTAATTTATCAAAATTACACATTAAGAATAAATAAAAAACTTTATGTCTGCTGAGTGTTTACTAACTAATAGTAAAAGGTAAATAATCATGTCCACCATAAATTATTATTAATACTAAAATATAATTTAACTAAAAAAAAAGTTGTGTACGCAAATATTGTTTTGTGTATTAAATATTCACGTTTGATAGTAAAATTATGTTTCGTTTATTTCACTTACCCATGTTCGGGACAATATTAATCGACACTCTTTATTGTATATATTTAGTATATAACCCGCGTGTTACACAGTTTACAAAATTTTATTTTAATATTTTATTTAATAATATAAAATATATTTATATATTTATGTTTAATATAAACCCCGTATATTATATATATTGAAAGAAAAATACAAAATTAAAACCTATAATTAATATTTTATGTCTGTTTTAGAAAATAATTAAAATTGTTATTATTTTTATTTTTATTCTTGTATCAATAATGTGATTCAAGTATATGAAATATAAGGATATTAAATGTATTGATAAATTGAAATAATAATTTTATTATATAGCTAAAATATATTTATATATTTATATTTAATATAAACCCTGTATATTATATATATTGAATGAAAAATACAAAATTAAAACCTATAATTAATATTTTATGTCTGTTTTAGAAAATTATAAAAACTGTTATTATGTTTTTTCTTATTCTTGTATCAATAATCTGATTCAAGTATATGAAATATAAGGATATTAAATGTATTGATAAATTGAAATAATAATTTTATTATATTGCTATTATGTTGGGATAGAAAAAAAGTAATAACTTTTTATAATGAAAAGTAATACTCAATTAATGAAAATTGATGATGTTATTTCATGAACAATTTATAGTGTAAATGAAAAGTGATAATAAAATAAAAATTAAATTAATTAAAATGCTAAAGCAATAAAATGTTAATAAGGAAACTAATTAATGTAAAATAAAAAAAATAATTAATACATATAATAAATGCTTAACCAATAAAATGCTTCCACATATAATTTTGATAGAGAAGATTTCTCAATCTTGCGACACGTATGCTTTTCAAAAATATATGTAAGGCAACTACTTGCCAATTATATGTATTAAGATATAAAGATTCAAGGATGTCCGCTCAGAGAAAAATAATAAACATCAATAAGCCTTCCACCCATGAATATCAATATAAATAATAAAAACATCACTCACGTGCACCATGAACGTTGTAACTGTGATAGTCTACTTTTACAATACATTAGTAAAAACTCTGACATGTGTAATTTGGGGTATTTTAGTTATATTAATGAAACAGTGGGCAAAATATATGATTATTTAACAGTAGGTCACAATTGATGTCCCAATATTCAAATATGGCATTCAGAGTTGCGTTCATTCTTCCATTTTTTCTCTGGCACATAAATAACATTGGTGAGGTGTGAACCAGCTTGGGCAAACACAGCGGTGCGCAGACTAGCATTTAACAGAGTTCTCATATTGTGAAAAGAAAGGGCGACAAGGAAGGAGGTGCGGGATGTGTATGGTGTTGAAAGATTAAAAAAAATTGGCGTCATGGGTTGCATTAACAACCGATAGGATGTTATGAGCCTCTATTTATGGTAGATGTAACCAAGGGGAAAAGCAGTGGGCTGTGTATCATTTTTAGTGAACATCCAGACACTCTCTGACCCCTGCAGCCACCGTTATCATTAGCCCACCCCAAAATTTTAGAAAACAAAAAAATAAGTTTTGAAATTCGAAAATTATATGTTTTTTACCAAGTTTGCGTGCTAGCAAATAGGATCACATATTAATGGTATATTATTTCATCTCATATTCCATGTATTAGAATATTGTTACGTTTTATAAACAATGATAAATTTTTGCCACATGCTCTAAAAGTTTAATGGTAATTAACTAGAGAATATTATATTTAAGGAAGGGTAGAAAGTGGATTACAAAGTGCATTATCGCCTTCGCATCGGCACTGCGGGAATCAATAGGTGATGTTTGGTTTGGAGTTATGCGGGGTTTGAAAACCATGAATTGTGTGTTTTATGTTGGTTTTGAGTTTTGTGTATGGTATGTTCTTAACTTTATATCAAATCTATGTATTAATTTATTTAAAAAGCTGAGAAATGAGAAATAAATAGAGAAATTGTATTAATTGGGGAGAGATAATGTAGTAGGTATATAGAGGTGTATTGGGTTTAATCTTCCATTTTTTAGATTTAATAAACCTCCTTAAACCTCCCCTATATTCACCTACATACCCTATTAATACTTGCCCACACCCTACAATATATTCTCTCTCCTCAAGTAATACTATTTTCTTTCTTTCTCTCTCCTCTTCTCTCTCCTCTTCTCTAATCTCAATTAATACTTGATTTGACATAAAGTTTAAACATACCCTACTTAAACCCAAAACAAACATAACAAATATAGAATAACACTAATCACTAGTTTATTAAATTAACCTAAACCCAAAACAAACATCAGCTAAACGAACATTGGTTTTTGGAATTACGCGTTGGGTGCTGAAAGCAGGGGCTAACATAACATTATTCACATTAGAGTACTAATTGGGTCCCATTTACATGCCACCTTGTGCAAGCTATGCATTGCATGTACATACACGTACACAAGTTGCGGTTGATATTTCACAATTCTTACGTTCGAGTGGGCAATTCATGAACAACATCACTATAGTGTCCATAAAACAATCAAGGACGTAACTATTATATTGTCGTAAGGCCCATATAGATTCACTATCGTACATATCAAAATACAAAAACCATAACTTCGCTAGATACCTTTGATATGAAGACACCAAGGACAACATGCTCGAGAGCTTCTTCAGCCTTGTTGATGACCCTCGACAGTCAGCGCCGTCTGCCACCAAAGTCAATTTGATATCCAATAAGGTTTGTAGTCCCTTGAAGCACGACAGCCACAGCTGTGACACAGGTTTCACTCAGAGTGTTGAACGACAATGTGGCAGCATGAATGGGGAAGATTACCAGGGAGTAGGACATGACTTTAGAGGTGCATCACCGGCATTCCGCACACGTATGTCCATGGAAAAGTTCACCATTCTGGTGTCCAGTTTCAACAAGAGGAAAAAAGAAGCTATCAAGTCATGCGATTTTGGACACCTTTTGGACCTGAAGGACTGCGCTGTTAACAAGTAACTTTTATAATACTTGGTGGAGGGGTATCAACACCGAGAGAGGAACCCTGAACATAGGCAGTGTCCTTCATCGGCCCACTTTTGAGGACTTTGAAAATGTAATGGGCATCCCGCACGATTCGTATGCACTTTCATATCCTTATAATCTCTTTAGAAATCAATGTATACATCATTTGGGTGTAGGTATTTTCCAATAAACGTCATTGTAAACATTGTATGTGAGTAAGGTGGCTCAAAGTGGAAACCGGATGGCAGCTGTCACATATTGACCAACTGCAATCAAGGTTCGTAACCACTGAGGAAAGAAAAAAACTAGTCAAAGGAAAGCATCTAGAATTTTGGGGTTTCATACTATTTTCAGTCGTGACATTATTGACCTCGTCGAATAGCATGACGTCCGGCATGCTTATCTCTTCTCTGTAAGAGATGTGGAGAACATAAAATGAACCAACTGGCCAGCCACTTCTACGACATAATGGTTGACGGATTAAGGAAGCACAAATTGAGCAGTACAAGACATGGTTGCATCATTGGATGTGCGTTCTTCCTCCAGGTATAACATCTTAAATTACGTAATTTGTTACTGTAAGGAGGCATCTTCCACGGGATGTTAGACTAAATGTTAATCTATCTGCCATAAAAATATAACATAAATGATAATGATCTCAACTTGTATCACAGGTTTACTACCTGAGGCTCATACTCGCCGATGGCCCATAGACGAGTAATCGACTATCTGATATTGGAGTAAGTGGTGTTCATAACAAGGACCCATATCAAGTTCAATAGCACGCGATAAATGGGCACGCATGTACACAGTAAGTCCACAAATCTCGGTACCCCAATTGACATCATTACATCACTTAGTTTATGGTTAACGGAGTAATTGCGTTCGTCATGAGATCGACTCCATTATACCACTGCAGTGACGTTGTAGTCAATTATTACATGCATGTTGTGATGTGTGTTTTGTCATGTGGAATTATGTCGTCCGACTGTGCAACAGAAGGACGTATAGATTTTCATTGAAATCATTGTGTAGTATCGACAATTTCAGGATTTCCATTGCTACGGTGTTGTCTACTAATATTTTTCACTAATATTTTAACATGAAATGAAACATTAATATTATACAGTGCCGTCCTGCCGGAGAGTTCTCCCCACTTAGCAAGACCAACTATGGGTCACCACAGGTGCTTGATGGTTCCTTGGATGGTGGAGCAATCATTACCACGGTCAACACACTGACAAACGTAGTGAAAGAATTAGATGACCAGGTGCAGGCCATCGCGGAATCCATGCACGAACAAGTTGGGGCGATTGCCATACTACAAAGCGCAATTCCTAGTTCAACTAATAGAATAGTGCGTGATGTGCAGTCAGGAGATTTCTTTACAAGGGCAATTTGTGCCGTCACACCCACGAATCAATGCCATTTGGGTACACCAACAATTGCGATAAAGGATTCTGCTTCCCGGGCCAACACCATTTCAGCACAGGCCGCGCAACGGATGGATGCATCCCAAACCCAACAGAACTCCTTCCCACATCACAGGGGAATTAGGTAACACCATTTTAAGTTGGGATAGAGTTCTTATATGTTAGAACAATTATTGTGGATGTTAATCCTAATTGCGGTCTAACTAATAGCTTCAAAAGTGGGTATCACACCAGTGCCGGGTAGTAGTGAAAGTGAATATCAAAGGTTGACTCCTGTCCGGAGAGCTCGTAGCATGTCGAATAGTGTCAAGATAGTTGCAATCCACAAACATAAAGCCCCGAGCCCCGAGCCCACCGCCCAATGTTGATGGATTTCCATTCACTACAAGCGGAAGACTCAGAGCCTAAGAATGCGCCTCGTTGTTAATGTACGAAGTCGCAAGCAAACTTTCCAACAGGT
The DNA here is from genome assembly GCA_023678885.1 of Pogostemon cablin. NCBI lineage: Eukaryota > Viridiplantae > Streptophyta > Magnoliopsida > Lamiales > Lamiaceae > Pogostemon > Pogostemon cablin. Next base: position 14,567,940 of record CM042953.1, on the reverse strand, counting down.
GATTACCATTTTCTCTTAGTATCAATGTAATTCCGCAGTTTACAGTGCACAATCACTATAGCTCTGAACTTTACCTCTCACTTACATTGTAAATGTGATGAATTCCTTAGCGAGGTGTATGTCGCAACCCATGCCAGGTACATTACGCGGCAAGAGATGCGCACCCTGCTCCCAAGGGAGTGGCTTTCGCCACCGGTAAGGATACCCAATCGAAACATGTCATCTGGAATGTTCATATGCCATATAACTATTACAAAAGCTACACATCGTCTGACCACCATCCCCTTATTAGTATTAGAAACAGTGTATGACTTGCTGAATCTGGAGGAATTGGAGTCCCCGAATCATGGTTCACGAAACTGGTTCCTCTTATTGTTTGACGTGGTAAAACTACATCACAGAAAGGATCTTACATTCATATTCATCTCTAGGACACATATGTTGTTGTACAGAGGGGAAGCATTTAATACTTGTGTTAGAGTGAACGCAATCAAACACTAACATGTTGCTTGGTAACGTATCTATGTACCGGAGCTATTTACCATCATCACATTTATAGTAGGACAACTCGATGAGGAGTAAAGCCCAATGCAATGCTTAATGTATGCTAATTGGGATCAGCAATAGTTTGGGAAGAGAACTGCTTAAAGGTTGTAGTGGATTAAGTTGATTACCGCCCGCTATCACATCCTCGGTCCACTAATGTATTCAAAAATGTTGACTATGTGGAATACATTGCAAGTTTACATCCCCCTATTCACCAGCAACCCCGGACACTTCAGTTTGCTTCGGGTGGACATAAGATCCTGCACAGTTGCTTTGTTTAACTCAAACCCTATGAGGATCAGAATTGAGGAGCCACTGATGGAATGCATGAATATTCTGGTAAGACACCCCTGAATGACCACGCATACTGACACTTATAGGTGCATTCTTCATGTTAATATCCTTGTGGTACATTCGGATGCAGATGGAGTCGTTGAATGCTTGGTTTTGAAATAGGGTCATCAACCGACGTCTGATTTCCATCCTTCTTAACGATTAGGTAGGTTAAGGGTCCTAAGCAACGCAATGGGTATATTAGTTTTGATTTACGTTGTGTGCATAGTTGTACCGACTAAGGTTAACATAGAAGTAATGGAAACAATTGTGGACTTGATTGTGAAGGTATGATTGTGGAATCCTTGTGATCCAGCTTATGCGCATTGCCAATCAACCTGGCATTGAGACGAAATCTTTGGTGCCCAAACCATAGATCCAGAGGTTGACAGCCAGCAGTCATGCGTTAGGCTGTTACAATGGCTGATCCAGCACCGTCATAACATGTACGCAGCTGAAGTTGCTCGTAGAACAAAAGAATGGTTTGTCGCTACACAACCAAGGAGGAAAGATGGATGTGGGACGCTGACTCAAAGAATGGGTCGCATCACCGGATGGGCTTCCGCACCGTGCAAGTGGAAGAAGAAAAGAATAATGAGTTGAACACCTATGCATCGAGGATCGGTCAAACTCAAATCCTGCATCCATGTCGGTCGTCAACAGTTCGAAGAAACTCTTTTACATTGAGTACGTTAATGTTGGGACTGTAGCATTTAATTAATTAATGAGATCTATGTCATATGGATTTATCCCCTAACAGTTATATGCCACTTTCGATCACCTTTTCCACTATCGGTGTTTCATTATTTACCGGAGTTACACATTTCATTTATTTTTTTCTAAGTATTAACGTCACATTGAGGGTTTATTCGTATATATATCTATATGTTAGGAGATTTTCATATCAAGACCTAAAATATTGTAGGTCTTTAAAAGTAACATCGGAATTTGTTTGCGTTTATGCCCTCTAAGATTCAGAATTAACTTTCTTTTCTCAAAATAAGGCCCAGTTGAAGTTTTCATATCAGGAAATAAAAATAGTTTAGGTCTTAAAAAAATAAGATCGGATTTTGTAAGCATTAATGCCCTCTAAGATTCATAATTTACTTTCTTTTCTCAAATTAAGGCCTAATTTTTTATATTTGTTATTTTTTTCTCATTTTAACACTTACCATAAAATTAATATTTTTATTTCAAGTCAAAAAAAATATTTTAAAAATATTATTATACACAATCAAACCAAATCAAATCATAAAATTAAATATACGTTACCCTTATGTTAATATCTTATAGAAAAAAGAATTACAACATGCCTCAATTTGAGAAATAAGGTCAAATTGAACCTTCAAATGAGACATTTCTGAAATGGCATATAAATTTGAGAATTTCAAATTTATAATTGGATCCTTACATGAAAATTTTTCTATATTGGTCATATCAATTGATAAAATTTTCTCTCTTTTCTTTAATTTGCAAATATCAAACTCAGTTTATTATTCGGACACTCAATTTCACTAACTTACATCATCATTAGAAATCAAACACATTTTTAGCAGACATATACTAAATACATGTATCTATAGATCTATGCAACGAAATTATGTTTATAAATAAATTACAGTAAATTTAAAACTGGAAAATGCCAAATATGTGAAAACAAAAAAAAAATTGAATTCATAACACTAATTTACATACTAATACCCCACATATCAGTTTTTGATAAATTGATATTTGTAAAATTTGAACATATATAGACACTGGGTATATATAGTAAATACTTAAAGTGCAATTAATATACATATTTTTTTATTACTACATATCAATAGATTTAAATTACGTACATAATGATTTATAATATTTCTAATCACATATTTTTCTTTATATCTATAATTTATACTTGTTTATATCTATTGCGTACATATCAAAATTAGTCCTGTAAGTATGAAAATTTCCAACATCACTCCTTTTTTTCGCATTTCTCAGTTATGGTCCTCCGTTGTCCGATTTTAGTCCTTTTGGTCCAAATGTAGTCCTCTTTGGCCAAAAATTTAAATAACTCATCGGAATTGCACGCTCTCAAAGTTGGTCTTGTAAGTCCGCACCGCTCCAACTTCAGTCCTTTTTTATTGGAATTTCCACTTTTGGTCCTCCGTTGTCATATTTTTGTCGTTTTTGGTCCAAATTGTTGGATTGTATACTAAAAGTCTAGCTTTAGTATGAACAATGTCATAACAATATTTGAAATGAGAATCATTGATCAAATGATTGCATCTTATAATTTATTTTATATGCATGATGCAATAGTCCAATTACTTTATACTGTAGATAATATGTTGTGCGACAACACGCGGAAGATCATATTATCGGTTTCCTTATAAAGTATAAACAGATGCTCACAACTAAGATAGACGGGGACTCTCTATCGGTATGGTTGTAGTGTGGTTTGGTATTAGCTTGTCTTGGCTATAGAATCACATTAGTGCACTTGTGTGTATTGAGCAGGACCGCCTGAGGTCGTTCTTCTTATACTGATTATATAGTAGAACTTGATCTCTGTTATTATGGAAGTTCGTGCTCTTAATCCCTATACAATAACCTCGACACGTAGGGCAGTATGTATTTCTTTGATTCATCAATGGGTGAGATTTATATGTATTAAATCAACAAACTCGGTGAGTTGGGAAGTAGTGCTGTATCTATGGTGTGCTGTTGATTGTAGAAGGAATCCATGTCCGTCATAGGTTGATGATGTCCCCTTGAGGAGCTCATAAGGTTTATCATGTAAATCTTGCAAGTGGATTAATTTCCGGCATGATAAAAAGGTTGAGTGGTACTACTCTCGGACGAGATATTAATTAATTAGAGTTGTCAGTAACTTAATTAATTAATGGACATTGAATATCTTAAACATGGGGAGACTATCGGGCTTATAATAAGAAGGAGCCCAGAACATAATTTTGGGATTGGACGGGTAGTGCAGTAATAATATTTTAGTGGACTATATTATTATTATTGGATTTAATTAAAAGCTTTGGGCTAAGCTTGGTTAATTAAATTCAATTGAGGCCCAGCCCAATTTCTCCTCCTGGTCCCTGCTGTAGCCCAATATATAAGTGAACTCAGCTTCCTGGAACCCTCAGATTATTCCTGCGCCTCTTTTGGTGAGAGAAGGGAAGAGAAGCAGATTGAGAGATCCTGCAGACTGTTGCCCACACAACAGCAGGATCACACTTGGGATATACAGCAGAAGATCTAGAGGTGGTTCTTTTGCAACGATTCAGACTCTACATCAACCCTGAAGTACGGTAAACATGATTTTATTGCTTCCGCTGTATATGTTTGTCTGATATCCTAAACGCATCACGTTGAACCGCACGATCCAATTGCCCAACAATTGGTATCAGAGCGTTGGTTTCGTGGTGAAACGTGAGACGTTAGATTGGGTTTATGCGATTCATGTGTTTATGGTCAGATTGATAGCATGTTTAAATTGGATTATTTGATTATGTGAAATAATCTGAATATAATCTCGTGGGTATATACTATTACTGCTTTTCACATTAATCTGCATTTTGGTATGTGTTATTGTAATTTAATTCTTAATTACTGGACACACTAAACACATAACCGAGAAAATCCCTCTGCTATCTACACCCACACTCACGACCCGGTGGGCGACGTCGTTCATCGGAAGCGAGTGGACTGGGGATCCGGGCCCACTCCCAGAAGGTAGTTCCAGGTTAATCCTCATCGTGCAATGGACAAATCGACGGAGTGTTGGAGCGAGTCAGAAGCAGTTTCTGACCGCGTCAGGCGGCGATCCAAGCCAGTCACCGGCGATGGCGAGTCCAACCCATTCAGATCAGGTCGGAGCAGATCTGTCCAGATGATCGGCGATGCACCAAGGCCAGAGAGGAGGATGCTGTGGGACGGAAGGCTGTGGTCGGAGTCGGACGCGCTGGAGTCGGCCAATCTGTTGCATGACGGAAGATCGGTGGCGGACGATTTCCGAGCAGGCTTCTTCAGCGATCCAGAAATGCCGCGTGCAGTGGCAGGCGGCGAGCTGGGCGGCGGACCCTCGGACGAAGCGGATGCCACCAATCCCAGTCGGATGTACGGTGGATCCCGTTTGACGGCGTGCTGGGCAGTGGCGGCCTTGGGCGGCGTGTGGATGGCTGGTGGTGGTTGTCGCCGCGCTGGATGGGCTAACGGGGTGGCGGCTGAATGGGTTTCCTGACGAGAACTGCTGGTTCCAGGCGAGTTTCCTGGCCATTTCCGATTGCCTCTGAGGCGGGTTCCGGGCGAGTCTGTGTTGTCCTCGTGCGACGGCGAGACAGTGGCGGATGGATGGCGCTGGATGTAGCTCGCGGGTGCGCGGGGCCGCTGGTCAGTCTGCATGCGAATCTATTGGTCGCTGGCGGCGTGCGAGGCGGGCGCGACTGCGTGCTGTCGGCTCGGCTCCGGCGGTGGTTGCGGGCGAGGTTGAAGCGGCGCTTTTTGTGAGCGGTGGCCGCCGGCTGGTACGACGCCTTGGAGCACCGGTGGTAACTGTCGAGAGTGGTTGCCGTCGCTGTCGGCTTCTCGTTGAGCTATTGCTGTCGTCAATGGCGGCTGCAGTGAAATAGGGCAGCAGATGGACAAGGAATGGGCCTTTGGTGTTTTGGGCCTGTTCTGATCAGGGCCCAATTTTAATTTAATTTGGCTGCTGGGCTGCTGATTTAGGATTGTTTGTTGGGCCTGGTTTAATTATTTGGGCCCAAAATTTTAATTAAAAGGATATTGGGCTGCAGGGCCCTATTTTAATTAAGGAGTATTTGGGCTGATGATTAAAGGGCCCAATTCAGTAATTATATTAGATGCTGCTCAATTTTAATTTGGTTTTGGGCTTTTGGGCCCAATTTTAATTAAATGGCAATGGGCTGCTGGACTAATTAATTTAATTAATTGTGAGTAATGGGCCAAGCATAATTAATTAATTATATTAATGGACTAATTGTGCTAGTGGGCTTGATGGACTTAATTTAATTTTGGGTTAAGATTATGGGCCATGGATAATGAGCTTGATTAATTATTTAATCTGCTGTTCATTTTGTGCTTATTTGTTGCTCTTGAGCCCAAAATTGATTGATCCACTAATTATGCAATTAATTAATGTTATATAACTGATTAATTGATTTAATTGTCAATTATTGTTGTATATGTGAAAGATATGTTCTATGTGATTTATTTATTTAAATTACTGTTAATAGAAGCATGTCTTAATTGTATATTTTATTCTGGAATATTATATGCATGTTAAAACCCTCGGTATTAAATAACTAAGTGGGAGAGGGGATTGGTAATAAATTCCTGCGGCCTCCATTATTGGTTTGTAAGTGATGTGAGTAAACTTGCGTGTTGGCATAGGCCTTCCTCCCTAACGGATGAGTTTATTCACGGATCACTGGTACAGACTTCATAAATAATTATTGTTTGTAATGTGGCACATAAACTTGCGTGTTGGCATAGGCCTTCCTCCCTAACGGATGAGTTTGTGTGCGGTACACTGGTACAAACTTATAATTGATGATTGTAGGAAACTACCCGAGCGCGTGTGTACTTCTCCAACTGTAAGGCACATAAGCTCGCGCAGTGGACTTGGGATCAAATAATGGTGTACACTTAGGTGTAAATAATTAGTATCCTCCCCAACGGAGTCACTGCTATTATTTGCATGGCTAAAGAGTAACCGACTATTAATTATTTTGTCATAAAGTTAGGTTGACAAATGAAATTAATGGGTAAAACCTTCTCTTGTAAATGTTCGGGTTTGTAAACGTCCACACTAACGTGGCTTGCAGACTCACGGTGCTTGAGATGTCGGTGAATTTTATTTTATATTGTTTTGAGGGAAACAATATAAAAGGATAAAATTCGAAGTTTTGATCAGTATATTTATTTCTGATTCTCTGAATTTCGAATGGTATTATCTCACTAATTGTTAACTAAAAGACATTATATTTACTTGTCCAAATTAGTTGATTAGAAAAGAATCGTGATTTTGAAATTTACTGCTTAAGAAAATACATGTGTTCTCTCAAAGGACGGCTCATGATGCCTATTAAAGTCTTTAGTGAAGAGATGAGAGGATCATAGAAATATGATGAACTCATGTAACTCTTCAGATACTTGAGTAATTTAAAAGGCGCAAGATCATGATAGAATTTGATGAATGAATTGGAAATATATATGGAATAGAAGTTGAAAGGGAAACCTAAGTCAATTTTATTTTCCATAATTGCCTAGATGTTTTTGAGAAAGTTCCACCTCAATTACAAGAGGATGTAAATGGTGGGAAACTTCTAACAAAACATGTGGCAAAGGAAAGCCATTTTCATCATAAAGTGAACAAGTTTAATATCTTATTTACTAATAGCCTAAACATGATTAGTGATGGCATCTACTGACACGAAGTGTGTAGATACAGGAATCACTAAATGTTTTTCACTTAGTAAGGATAAGATTGTTAATAACATGGGTAAAACTACGAAGGTAGTGGCTATTGCAGTGGGAGTTGTTTATTTATCTCATGATAAGAATAAACGATTGATTATGAGAAATTATCTTTACGTACGTTTCATAGAAAGAATTTAATTTCGGTTTCTATGCATTAACGGATGGATACTTCATTTCATTTAAATGACATGGTCATAGAAATGAGGAATGAGGCTATAATCCGTTAAAGTACATTGGTGGATAATTTGGATACTCTTGAATCATGCACATCTCACAGATGCAATAAATAGTAATTAAATAATGCATCTTCTAATATTAGTAAGAGAAAGGAACCTTCGGAAATGAACTAAACATACATTTGGCGTCTATGACTAATTCATTTTACTTGAGTAGGATTCAAAAGTTGATAGCCGATAGACCGTAAGGTTTATCTGAAGTGGAAACTATCGGACTTGCGAGTCTTGCTTGGAAGTAAAAATGATTAACTGCCTTTTCAAGGCTGTGGGGTATAGGGCCAAAGATATATATGTTGGAATTAGTTCAGTCTGATTCAAGCGGACATAATATTATCCAGGCAAGAGGTAGACATTACGGTTTAACCGTGGTGGTAAATACCTCTTAGGATAGTTAGCAGCTATTAATCAGAAGTTGAGATTAAATCTCAAGATGGCAACACCGGACATTCCCCAGTGGAATGGTGTGGTGAATAGAAGGTATTATCTCTTATGGTTATGATTAGATAGATGATGAATTATTTGGAATAATTAAATTCATTTTATGGATATGCCCTAGATACAGTAATTCGTGAAACATTTGTCTGTATATGGGACATCCTAGAAAAATGAAGGATGATTTATTTAGTCCAAAAGATCGAAGGGTAATTGTTAACACAATAACTAGATTTTTGGAAAAGGACTATGTAATAAATCACAAACCCATGTATGAGTTGTTCTAAAGGAAGTGAAAGGAAAACACTAAGTATAAGTACCAAGTGTACAAGAGGATATACCACAAGGTAAACTGCAACGCGTGTCACGTCTGATACACAATTACATGTAGTGCCTTGTCGTAGTGGGAGGGTTGTTCGACAACTCGTAAAAGATATATTTTGGGAGAGTTGTGAGACTTGGTCCCTAGTAAATATGGTATTATCCCACGGATACGACTTAGCACTACAAGATTAAAATGCGGAATCTTAGTAAGTTGTAATGAATGATGAAATAAAAGAGGATCATACGGTAAGGTGAAAACCTTGGAAGCAAAGCTTGTTGCGAAAAGGTGTACTCAGAAAGAAATGGTTCGATTATGAGAAAACCTGTTCGCTTGTAGCTATGCTTAGTTGATCCAGATTCTTTTAAATTTTGCTGCTCATATTGAATTATGAGGAACAGCAAATAGATGTCAAGACAGCTTTCCTGATTGGAAGTCTTGAGGAAAACATCTATGTGGAGCAATCAAAATAATTCATTGCAAAGGGCTAAGTGCATTTTAATAGTAAGCTTATAGGTGTCCATCAATGGACTAAACCAAGTTTTGAGATTGTGAAACATTTGTTTTGAAAAGGAAATCCATAGATATGGATTTATTCAATGAGCGGATGTATCTTGTGTATTGTAAAGAGTGACGGAAACGTGGTGGTAATTCTTGTACTATACGTAGATAGTATCTTGCTCATTGGAGACAATGAAAGAGTATTATCGGGCGTATGGGTATGATTAATAAAGCGGTAGTGATGAAGGACTTAAGAAAGGCAAAATACATCCTTTTGATCACGGTAATACGGATCACAAGAAAGGATGTTATGCTTATCTCAAGTTTCATAAAATGATACAGTCCATACTCGTTTAGCATGTAAATTTATCTAAGTGAATGTGTCTTAGAGACACAAGAAGTAGATATAGTAGATGAAAGCGGTTCCTTATGCTTCGGCGAATAAGGAAGCTTAATCTAAAGAATGCTATGAACGAGATTGGATATTTGTTTTGCTGAATGCATGAACAGTGGGTATCAACGTAGCCCGGAACAAGAATGATGAACTGTGGGAAGATATATATGAAGTGCCTGAGAAGGACTGGTTATCATATATACACTTACTGGACAGATTCAGTGCTTCTTGTGGATTACGTAGATTCGGATTTTTAGTCAGATTGGACGGCAGTAAATTCTCCTCAAAGGTTATGTGTTTAATTTTAGGAAGTAGAGTCATAATGTGGAGGAGTGTTATATAGAAATATATTTCAGACTCCGGACTCCATCATGGAAAGATGATAAATTGGAGCCAATGAGGCAACCAAAGTATCTATATGACTCTAGAGACTTCATGATGGACTTTGAAGTGTTTCTAAGTTTGCCCAAAATTATCACAATTTATATTGCTGATATTGGTGCAATTGCAAACTTGAAGGAATCACGAGTCCATAAGGCAATTAAACACATAGAGCGCCAGTACCACCTGTTACGAGAAATCGTATGATGAGGGGAAGGTTGTTGTCGCCTAGATTGCATCGGATGATGACCTAGTAAATCAATTTACGAGGACCTTAAGGCGAGAGCTTTTTATGGTCGTGTAGTGGGAGTAGGAATCAGATGTATGGCAGAAGACATGACAGCATAGTCTTTTAGTATAAGTGGGAGATTGTTGGATTGTATACTAAAAGTCTAGCTTTAGTATGAACAATGTCATAATAATATTTGAAATGAGAATCATTGATCAAATGATTGCATCTTATAATTTATTTTATATGCATGATGCAATAGTCCAATTACTTTATACTGTAGATAATATGTTGTGCGACAACACGCGGAAGATCATATTATCGGTTTCCTTATAAAGTATAAACAGATGCTCACAACTAAGATAGACGAGGACTCTCTATCGGTATGGTTGTAGTGTGGTTTGGTATTAGCTTGTCTTGGCTATAGAATCACATTAGTGCACTTGTGTGTATTGAGCAGGACCGCCTGAGGTCGTTCTTCTTATACTGATTATATTGTAGAACTTGATCTCTGTTATTATGGAAGTTCGTGCTCTTAATCCCTATACAATAACCTCGACACGTAGGGCAGTATGTATTTCTTTGATTCATCAATGGGTGAGATTTATATGTATTAAATCAACAAACTCGGTGAGTTGGAAAGTAGTGCTGTATCTATGGTGTGCTGTTGATTGTAGAAGGAATCCATGTCCGTCATAGGTTGATGATGTCCCCTTGAGGAGCTCATAAGGTTTATCATGTAAATCTTGCAAGTGGATTAATTTCCGGCATGATAAAAAGGTTGAGTGGTACTACTCTCGGACGAGATATTAATTAATTAGAGTTGTCAGTAACTTAATTAATTAATGGACATTGAATATCTTAAACATGGGGAGACTATCAGGCTTATAATAAGAAGGAGCCCAGAACATAATTTTGGGATTGGACGGGTAGTGCAGTAATAATATTTTAGTGGACTATATTATTATTATTGGATTTAATTAAAAGCTTTGGGCTAAGCTTGGTTAATTAAATTCAATTGAGGCCCAGCCCAATTTCTCCTCCTGGTCCCTGCTGTAGCCCAATATATAAGTGAACTCAGCTTCCTGGAACCCTCAGATTATTCCTGCGCCTCTTTTGGTGAGAGAAGGGAAGAGAAGCAGATTGAGAGATCCTGCAGACTGTTGCCCACACAACAGCAGGATCACACTTGGGATATACAGCAGAAGATCTAGATGTGGTTCTTTTGCAACGATTCAGACTCTACATCAACCCTGAAGTACGGTAAACATGATTTTATTGCTTCCGCTGTATATGTTTGCCTGATATCCTAAACGCATCACGTTGAACCGCACGATCCAATTGCCCAACAAAAATTTAGTCATTTTTTACCAAAAATTTAAAAAACTTATCAGAAATCATGTATCAGTTGCACATATGCTTTCCAGCCCCATGCTTACGATTTAAGAAACCATAAGTGTTAGCGGCGGAGAAAACATAATGTTTCAAAATTTTATTTTTTGTTTAGTAAACTTAGTGTTGATAAATTAATAAAATAAAAGGCCTTTTACTTCATCTGTATGATACGATTAATTAAAAGACCAAAAGCTATAATATTTAGTTGAAAATGTAATTTCACATTATATTTGCTATGAATCACCGTGGGAATAGTATTATTTTGGGACTAACAATTAATTAAATAATATACATGTTCAAGATTATTTATTTAATTAATTTTGTGTTACAATTTAAGCTTTAACCTTTTTCATTTTTTATACATAATAATATAAATGTTGTTTTATTTATTTATTTATTAATCTTTTCAATAAAGTTCCAAGAGTCTAGGTATATAATTCTAAAGTTTCTTAAAATGTACACGTAAGTTTTCAAGAAGATAGAATATTTTGTTGGGTTTAATTGAATGGACTGATTTAGTTGGAATTGGTCTATGTGTCAAATCCTTTTCTTATCAATATTTTTGAAAATTTTCTTTTTACGACAATCGGATCTAATTATATACTCGAATTTTTCTATTTAATTAGTTCAATTTAATGTAATAATTTGCCCAAAACCAATTCCGAGTGAATAAGTAATAAATACGTAAAGTTTGTAATTTAATTTAAAAAGAAAAAAGATAAATGAAGAGAAAAATGGATAGTACTGGAAAGATTAATGCATCTCACGCATGATTGATGAGCGTTTTCTCAACACACAATATTAATCCCCAAGTATTAAAGAAATATTATAGCTTTGATAAGCAACCAAGTGATTATTGAACCCAAAGGATGTATTATTAATAATTTAATTATAATCTAACTTATTAAGACTAGGTTGGCAATAAATTGGTGGAATAATTAAGTAACTAAGAAACAAATAATTAAATAACAAGTAAAGTAAACAAGCAGTAGAGATTAAATAAAAGTGAATTAGTGCGAGATTAGGTAGTCCTTCGGGCCATCCAGCTTTACTCATTAATTTCCTTCATGTATCAATGTCTGACTCTGCCTTGTGGAGTATGGACGCATCACTAAACCATACAAATCTACTCTATAGAGACAAGTAAATAAGCGTGTGACACATGTGAATATCCTTGGAGCAAATGATATAATTCACCCCCTTTCTAGGTACTATCAGTATCAATTATTTCCCGTGTACTAAGTACTCTAACCTAATATGATCTCTCTTTATAGGTACTATGAAGTTATTCTCTTTGTCTTACTTATTAACCCGAATCAGATTAAATTAACAAGTATTTATATAAGATAGTTCTAATAAGACTTTGGAGTCCCCCCACTTAAAATCTTAATATGTAATCCTGCTTAGCAGTGAACACACTCAATCAATAATCAAGATATGTATTCAGACCACATAACAATTAATGATGCATAAAACAACTCTGAGTATGAATTAAAAAAGCATAGTCTTATATAAAATAAACCACAAGTAGTGTTGTACGGAGCAAACCCCATAATATATATATATATATATATATATATATATATATATATATATATATATATATATATATATATATATATATATATATATTCATTATTGATAAAATAATTTTTTTATATTTCTAAACATTTTTTCATTTAGTTATAATTATACCCATACTTTGATATTTGTTTTCGTTTTAATAATATTTCTTCTAATTTAATTATAAATTATATAGTATCAAATTAAATATATTTTATTTGAAAATCGTTATAACTATGATTGGAAAAAAAAATTACAAATTTTATACTTTAATTTTATTTTTTTTAAAAATATAAATCACCTTATAAATATACTAGGTAATATGACACCTCAATTTGTAAGGTGCTGGACCCAAATTTTTTAGTGTGATTTTTTATTCTAGTAATAGTGTATCATCATTAAAAATTGTAGTTTTTTATTTTTTTTAATACTTAGTGTTTTTTGTATTGAAATGGAGCAATTATGAATGTATGAAGATGTTGTCAACCTTCATATGAATTTCATTTCATACATATCACAGACGAAAGAATGAGAAATATGACTGAGTAGAATACAACAATTGAACATCAAAATTGCTACTCTAATAAAAGTAACCACATGAATTATTAATAAAGCTCATCTTTTATTTATTTCACTTAGTTAGGCCATTGGTTTTAAAAGAAATATTCTATGCGTCCTATTAAACGGTTCACATTTATAATTTTATGTTGTTTAAAAAAACACTTTCATTTTTTAATTTTTTTTAAATATTTTAATATTTTGTAGGTATTATTTATCCATACAAATAAATTGATTAATGCAAATTTAATTGATTTTCCATCCATTTAAATATAAGTGTTATTTAATTTTAGGATCTCATAATTAGAAATGAATAAAAGGCTAAAACTTGTGTACCATGGAATACTAGGACTCCAAATCCTGCATTTTTGGGAATATATACCTTTTTAGTATTAATGGTATATCTTTGATATAAGATTGTGTACTCTTAATTTTCTATTAAAATAAATTAATATTTAATCATGATTCAAGTATTCTTCAAGTGAAAGAGGATCAACGAATCAAGTACTCTTGAATCAATTTACCTCGAAAGAGAATCGATTCAAGTATTCTTGAATAAATTTACATCTTAAGAATCGATTCTTCAAGAGGAAAAAAATCGATTCAAGTATTACCTCTTAAGAATTGATTCAAGTATTCTTTAAGATCTACCTCTAAAGTATTGATTCAAGTATTCTTCAAGTGAAAGAGGATCAACAATTCAAGTACTCTTGAATCGATTTATCTCTAAAGAATAAGCGGTCGTAAAAATAATTCATATATAGAATCGAAAGCTTAAGTTCTTTAAGTTAAATCATTATTTCATATAAAATAACATTAAAATCGAGTTTGTTAATATTTTTTAATTTTTTAAAGTTACTATATTAATATTTATTTATTTATATATATCTTAATTACTCAATTATGATATATGAATAATAAAATTTGTTTTCTTTAGTTGTTTATATAATATAATTTGAAACTAATAAAATTAAATAAAAAAATAAAATTAATAAATTCATTAAAATCTAAGAATATTTAAAAGAATAATATATTTATATATATATATATATATATATATATATATATATATATATATATATATATATATATATATATATATATATATATATATATATATATATATATATATATATATATATATAAGATACACATTTTTAACACTATTTACTCTTAAATACAATGGAAAAAACAAATTATTATTAGATACACAAAGTAGAAGTTAAGGGACAAAATCACCCTCAATGAATAAAGAAAAATCCAGTTAAAACTGTTCCGACAAGAAAAAGAATTTTCTCTTATCTCAAGGAAACAACCCTTTCATCCAACCATCCCGTCGTTGGTAGATCTGCCACGCCACCATTGCTTTCGGAGTTTGTTGCTATCGCGACCAGCCGTCAGTCTCGTTGGTAGATCTGTCACATCGTCGTCGTCTCACCGTTCACCATTTCTTCGCGCACTGTCCTCGCCGTCGATGTCACGAGTTCTGCTTGCGTGACGACCTCCAAAGATTGCAAATTTGCCCACGCTGATCAGATTTACCATGGTGCGCCACAATTGCTGCCGGAGTTCATAGTCATCGCAACCAACCGCCAGTCTCGTTGGTAGATCTACCACATCTGAAGGATTTGTCCTCGAACACATCGATTTTAGGCTTTCCTCCGACAACTGAGATGGCGGAGGAGGTAGAAGCCTCGGCGGAGGCGTTGAAATAATTTTGACATAGATTAATCGTGAGGAATTGGCTGCAACGCCGCATTTAACACAAAGCATGATGTTCTCAGGTACAAAATTGAACTCTGTTTCTTCATCTATGTGAGAAATTATTCGTCTGTGATCGCTCCTAATTATTGAGAGAGGGGGGGAATGAGAGAGAGAGAGAGTTGGGAGAATCACCATTTTTTATTCCAAAGAAGAGTGTTTGGTGAAATCATTTGGTTTATGCTTTCATTGTCAATAGCTAATTTGAGCCCTGTTTAATAGTGAGAAGCAACCACATGCTTTATGTGTTTATGGATGGATTTACCACATTGTGGTGTGTTCTGAGCTTCTCTAGTTGTAGGTAGAGAATGTACACTAACTGATTCACCACATTAATCGGACATTATTTTCTATGAATGTCTCATTCTGTGTACCATTAAATTTTGTTAATCTCATTGTGTTGCTTATTTTTCAATATAAATTGATGTTGTAAATATTTTGGGCGGGTATAGGGTTGGTGAATTATTCATATTCTCTCTTGAAACCATAGTTATTTTGAAACTAACCTAGAGCTAGCTTGTAAGCTTTCTCCTAAAGCTGCAGGTATCAAAATCAAATTGTTCAGTATCAATATTAGTTTGTTACATTACCGTGGACAGGTTATGAATTATGATCTCCTAAACTTTTATTACTTGAGAAGATAGATTTAATTATAGGTCAAATATGAGGTGCAATGCTTGCTGACAAGAATTGGAAGGACGAGCTATTGTCACCACCTGGAATCACCTTTTTGTATCCATTGTTCATGTTTAAGGCTTTTTTTTTCTGTTACAATCCCTGTTGGATTCTTGCTTGTGAATGAATATGCATTATTTCCTTAATTACCTTCAAAAGGCCTTGAAGATGCCAACAAAATTCTCAACAAAATTTTGCCCAATTTTCTATTTGGAGTCGGAATATGTGTAAGACGACTTAGGTTAAGAAATGTGCAAAATTGTTGTGCAAAAATTAATTTTGCACAATTCTCTATATGGAGTCGGAATACGTGTAAGACGACTTAGGTTAAGAAATGTGCAAAACTGTTGTACAAAAATTAATTTTGCACAATTTAATCAATTTTGTACAATTTTTTATGTGGATTCGTAATATATGTAACACGACTTAGGTTAAAAAATGTGCAAAACTGTTTTACAAAAATTAATTTTGCACAATTTAATCAATTTTGTATAATTTTTTATGTGGAGTCGGGATACATGCAAAAGATGATTTAGGTTAAGAAATGTGCAAAACCATTGGGAAAAATCAATTTTGCACAATTAAATAAAAAATATGCAAAATAAATTATGCAAAATAAAATTGGCAAGCCGGTCGGGCCACCCACCAACCGCCGGGCCACCACCGGTCGATCGTCGGACCGTCGCCTGACCTCCGCCGTCGGCTGTCGGACTTTCGCAGGAACTTAAAATGTGCAAACAAAATATACAAAAATAAAATTGTGCAGACACATAGGGGATCCTACCCACCCACACGCCGGACCACCACTGAACGTCGCCGGACCTTCGCCGGACAGCCACATGACCTCCGCCGCCGACTGCCGGACCACCGCCGGACCTTAAAATGTGCAAAAATAAAATTGTGCAAACACATAGGGGTATTTATGGTATCACAATCATAATTGTGTAGTTATGAGTAATAGTGCTTTGAGTTATGTAGTTTATAGTAATTGTGCATTATTTTATATATCCAATAGTAAGTGACTCATATATATATATATATATATATATATATATATATATATATATATATATATATATATATATATATATATATATATATATATATATATATATCTTAAGTATAAGTAGAAACTTTTCGTGCTCACGTGTGGTCTCCAGAGCGCTCCAATGTGACGTGTAATTTTCTCATTTTTTTATTTTTTAATACTTTTTTAATATTTTCCTTATTTACTTTTAATTAACTTCCTTATTTAATATTTTTTAAAATAATGTGTTTCTTATTTTTATTAATGATTAAATTTTTAATATTTATTTTATTTTTTTGGGTATCATTAATTAATTACTAAATCATTTAATGCAATAAATAGATTAATATCAAATTAAATCATATATAAAGGGAAAAATAATATTACATATAATATTCTCGCCCACCCGACCTATAAATAAGACTTTTGGTTATTCATTCTAAATACACACATTCGATTCTCCAAGAGGAATATGAGCTTTCTTCAAGTTTCTCTGGAGAATTGATTTATGAAAGTATAAAAATTTATTTCGATAGAGTGAATCAAGTAGAGATTCGATCTACTTCTAAATTCTTCAAGAGGAAGAGAACTGATTCAAGTATTCATGAATCGATTTACCTCTTAAGAATCGATTCTTCAAGAGGAAGAGAATCGATTCAAGTATTCTTAAATAGATTTACATCTTAAAAATCGATTTTTCAAGAGTAAGAGAATAGATTCAAGTATTACCTCTTAAAAATCGATTCAAGTATTCTTTAAGATTTATCTTTAAAATATTGATTCAAGTATTCTTCAAATGAAAGAATATCGACGATTCAAGTACTATTGAATCGATTTACCTATAAAGAATAAGTGGTTGAAAAGCTAATTCATTTATAGAATTGAAAACTTAAGTTCTTTGA
Source organism: Pogostemon cablin (assembly GCA_023678885.1). Lineage (NCBI taxonomy): Eukaryota > Viridiplantae > Streptophyta > Magnoliopsida > Lamiales > Lamiaceae > Pogostemon > Pogostemon cablin. The sequence goes on along the minus strand of CM042953.1, from coordinate 14,550,190 downwards.
GTTACATCATTATTTCAAATCAAATAACATTAAAATTAAGTTTTTAAATATTTGTTAATATTTTAATTTTAGTGTATTAATATTTATTTATTTATATATATCTTAATTATTTAATTATGACATATGAATTATAAAATTTGTTTTCTTTAGTTCTTTATATAATTTGAAACTAATAAAATTAATAATTTCATTATAAATTTATTAATATTTAAAAGAAAGAATATTATATATAAATTATATATATATTATATTACATTACATTAGTTTCTTAAAAATAACAATTAATGGAAACAGAATTATTATTATATAGTTAATTAAGAAATATTTAAACCATAATCATGAGTAAAAAGTAATACTTCATTAAAATATTATTTACAATATTATGTGTGTGTATATATATATATATATATATATATATATATATATATATATATATATATATATATATATATATATATATATATATATATATATATATATATATATATATATATATATATATATATATATATATATATAAACTATTTAAAATATTTTAATAATTTTATTTTAGTTAATTATAAAATGATTAAACTTATTTCCTATAAATAATCTATATATATATATATATATATATATATATATATATATATATATATATAAACTTTTTACATGAATGTCACATTATCAAAATTCAAATATTATAATTTATTTTAGGGTCCATTACTTACTGGTACAATTTATATGTATATATTACTAGCAGGTACGTTATCCAATAATAAATACTATTCAATACAGATTGAACACATTAAATACCAATTTTAACCCTATTATAACATTTAATGTATTCAAAAATCAAAATAACATTAATCTCCATGAAACTAGAAAATTTGTTAGGAGTAGTCAATCCACTAAGATAATGAAATAATATTTTTGAAATAATTACCTTCCATGATTTATTCCCTTATTAAAAAAGTAATCTAAAATCTCCATAAAAATCAGTGGAACATTACACATCTTTTCAAAATCCTTAAAATTAGCGCAGATCAATTGAATATTACGAAACTAGTTAATAGTGGTATAAATATTATTAACAATTTCTGAATACATTACAAAAAATTTTTTAATACGCTAATCTCATAAACATGTTTGCATGTATTTTGAATACATTATTAAAAATTACTAATACATAGTATTAATCTCATAAAGTTATTTATTGGATAAGAATACCTGTCACATTTCTGAATACATATCACAAAACATGAAAATACGAATATACAAAAAATATAAAATAAATTAATTGAACCCGTATCGAACACAAAATCGTCGATGAAAATTTCAGTAAATTGAACCCAACATATACAAAGAATTTTAAATTTCCAGAAATAGCATACGAAGAATTAAAAATCAAAATATATGAAGAATTAAATACAGAGCAATTGAACCCTAATTGAACTGCAAAATCAAAATTGAAAAGCCTAGCAAAATAAATTCGAGTCATTGAGTACGTAGAATCAAATATCCCAAACATTAAGAACGATAACTAATTGAATATGATTAATACAATTGAATCGAAAGACAACTTTGTAAATGAAAGAATTGAATAAGAAGAACTAAATAAACCTTACATTGAACTCTAAAATTATCGTAGATGAAAAATCCAGCAAAATAAACACTAGTCATTGAATACGCATAATTAACCATCACGAATTGAACACCAAAAACTTGCATACATTATCAAATAAATCCTAGTATTCAAAATTCAACCCCCCATTTTGACTATTCGTAATAGTGTATTCAGATTCAGAATTGAGTTAATAGTATTTAGGATTCAAAATTGAGTTATTCGTATTGAGGATTCAAACATGCTGAATATTATGAATTTTAATTAAACTCAAAGTCTTCATCTCCTCAGTCACTTGTACTCTCTATATTATCTTGCCCAGCACTCCGATTACTGCCATGAATCAAACTCCGATGGACCCGATTCGCCCGCCAATATGATGCAGTCACGTAGCTGATGTTGTTGCTCATTTCCAGCACTTTTGCTTCGATCAAATATACCACTACAAATGAAAGTGATTTATGAGGATTGGGATTCTTTGTACAAATTTGAGAGTGTGACTGAATGATGAAATACTCATTGTGAGAGATAAAATCTTAAAAGTAGTATGTCGATTCCAAGGAGAAAAGGCGAGAAGATGGATTTTTGTGGGGAGAGAGAATTTAGATGTGTGAAATATTTTAAATATGGAAAGAGAGAACTATAATGTAGTACATGATCTTATCGTTTCAAAGTAAATTTCTACCTATTTTATTTAAATAATATATTCTAGGGCAATTGAGACTTTTTATAAAATGATTTTGTAGTTGATTGTAATAAAATAAAATCTTTGTATCTACTAATAATATAATAGTATATATTGTACTAGGTAGTAATAAATCCATTATTTCAAATTCTTTAAATTGATGAAAGAAATTGTCTATCTATAAGAAACCCGTGTTATATACTTGTTATATATATTATATCCCCCATGCTTAGTAAGCTCAAAACCCAATAACCTCTAAAATACTTGAAGAAGAAGGCCCAATCTTCAATCGACCCAATTTGAAGATAATGCTGAACGAACAGCCAAGACATCCCAAAGAGATCACTACCAGTCTAAAGGCCCAATCAAGGAAAGGGCAAAGAAGAATCCCATTTAAGGGACAGAAACTTGAAGCACCCTCGGCAGGGAACCTCGACGGCCTTCCCTCCCTGTCCAAGGGCTCAGACGAGGATCACAACACTGGAAGTCAACCTGTCCGAGGACCAAATGGATAACAGAAGCGGTGCAGTAAAGAACGAACATCATCATAAAGACTGACAAGTACAGCAGGATAGAGGACAAGGCTAACGGGAAGACGGGATGCCTTGGATAGCAATCCTAACTAAAGGACAGGAAGCAACTGGAGTACCCTCACCCAATGACCAACAAAAAACCAGCAAAGGTTAGGGGCGGCCGGTGAAACCCTACAAAACCAACCCGCAGCACTCAGACTCCTCCCCAAATAGGTCGGGGTACCAGACAGCTTCATTAAAGGCGGCTTGTCTTCATCCAGGTGGCGCAAAGCGATTGGCTCAGGTTTAGGGCCTATAGATAGTATAAATAGCCTCTCTCACATGGGAGAGGCAGGCACCACATACTCACTTTAGACATTACACTTGTAAGGGAAGGAAATTTTATGAGGGTTGTTCTAAAGGAAAGTAATAAAACTGGTTGAGTTCTTTGGTGGGAATTGAGTCTTCTATTAGTTTTGATCTCTTTTTTGTAGTTTTATTATTTTTGATTGTGTTCGTTCTTGGTTTCGTTACTAATTATCTTTATCTCCTAAACACAATCTAACGAGCTAAGAACACGCATCAACAATTCTTATTTTTTAATTATATATTATTAATTATATATTATTCCTATTTTTTAAAATTAAATAATCCGTGCGATATAACGTGACAACACTGATTAAGGAAAATTTTTTTCTTATAGCTAGACAATTTCTTTTATCAATGTAAAGAATTTGCAATAAATTATAACATTTGATTTTAGATAATGTAACGTATAACTAAATCATGTAAAAAGTTAATATATATATGTAGATATTTGAAATAATTTTAACTTGTATTTTTTTTAAATGTTACTTTATAATATAATATAATTGGAGCATTACTTTTTACACATGATTATTGTTTAGTATTCTTAACTAATTATATAATAATAATTCTATTTCCGTTACTTGTTATTTTTAAGAAACTAATGTAATATATAAATATAATATATATAAAATTGATTTGTATATAATAATCTTTTAAATATTTATAAATTTGTAATGAATTTATTAATTTAATTTTTTAATTTTATTTTATTTTTTTCAAATTATATAAATAACTAAGAAAATAAATTTTATAATTCATATGTCATAATTGAATAATTTATATATATGTAAATAAATAAATACTAATATATATACTAAATTAAAAAAATTAACAAATATTTACATACTCAATTTTAATGTTATTTGATATGAAATAATGGTTTAACTTAAAGAACCTAAGCTTTCGATTTGATACATAAAATTAGTTTTTCAACCTCTTATTCTCTAGAGGCAAATCGATTCAAGAGTACTTGAATCGTCGATTTGAATAAATGATCCTCTATCACTTGAAGAATACTTAAATCAATGTTTTAGAGGTAGATTTTAGGAAATGAATCAATATTTTTCCTCTTGAAGAATCGATTCTTAAGATGTAAATCGATTCAAGAATACTTGAATTGATCCTCTTACTCTTGAAAAATCAATTTTTAAGATGTAAATGTATTCAAGAATACTTGAATTGATTCTCTTCCTCTTGAAAAATCGATTCTTTAGAGGTAATTCGATTCAAGAATACTTGAATCAGTTCTCTTTCTCTTGAAAAATACTTGATTTTTTAGAGGTAGATCGAATCTCTACTTGATTTGCTTTATCAAAATAAATTTTTATATTTTCAAAAATCAATTCTCTAGAGGAACTTGAAGAAAACTCATATTTCTCTTGGAGAATCGAATGTGTGTATTTTGAATTAATAACCAAAAAGTCTTATTTATAGGTGGGGTAAGAGAGAATATTATATGGAATATTCTTTTTTTTTTATATATATGATTTAATTTGATATTAATTAATTAATTTATTGCATTAAAAGATTTAGTAATTAACCCAAATAAATAAATAAAGTATTAAAAATTTAATTATTACTAAAAATAAGAAACATATTATTTTAAAAAAAATATTAAATAAGGAAGTTAATTAAAAGTAAATAAAGAAAATAGTGGGTGATAAAATAATGTTAGACATCACTAGAAAGTGGAGAGTAGAGGTCAAGAAGTTTCACCACGATAGTGGGTGGATCGTATACTGGTTGAGAAGTGAGGATGATATCCATTTCGTTCTGCGAAGTGGAACATATTCCTATTCAGAGAGATACCTAATGCTGAATAGAATACCCCCTCGGTTTCAATTTGACCATAAAGGAATGACAAAGGTCGCAATTTGGGTGAAATTTCCTTCGCTGCCTTTGGAATTCTGGAGTATAAAAATTATGAGTTGTCTGGCCTTCGCGGAGGGCTACCCCATTTATACGAACTACATCACAGCAACAAAACACTGACTCTCATATGCGCGGATGTTGATTGAGGTTGATCCATTGCAGCCGGTGCTGGAAGAGATTTGGGTTAATACCTCATGTGGCGGTTTCAAGCAGAAGATTATCTATGAATTTCTTTCGACTTTCTGCCACAAGTGCACTTATTTATGCCACTATCCACATGATTGCCCATTGATAAAGCCAGCAGACAAGAAGCCACGACTGAAATTCAATGTGAGGTTCCAAACGTGCAAGGGATGATGGGAAGGCCATTGTGGACGGCTTAAGAATGTTCTAAAGATAAGACTTTAGCATGCTGCCCCTACAGTTCTGCCGACGAATCACCCAATTAAATTGCTGATCCAGCCACAGAATGTATTTCCTGCTACGAATGTTACATGATCAATGACTACTACCGATAAACATGTGACGATTGGGGATCCTGCTTCGAAGGTATTCTATAATGTTGAGTGGGAACAGATGGGGAAAGAGGTGTGCGATAGCGGAGAACCTCCTCCACCACATAGTAATTTATCGTAACACATCATGTCTAGGATGTATGTTTCCTGAAAAATAGCACGGGGTACGTTGGATGGAAGGGTGCTCATCTTCTGAAGAAAGTTCCTAATATTGGTATTGTTGTGTTAAATGAATGTAAAAATTGGCACACGCCAGCTTAGAAAATCAGGATAAAAGTTGCTTTCAGTTGAACATCCAATCAGGAACATGTAGCTAATCTTCTACACCAATTATTTTCTGTTGCTGTGTTTGGCCATATGCTAGAATCTGTTTTATGTTTTCTTTAATTTCACCTGTTCAAATTTCTTGTTGTATGTCTAGCCGGAGCTGGCATAGCAATCCAACCTTTTAACTCTATGTGTGTGCGAAGTAACGAATATACCCTCTATCCGAACATTAGTGTGCATTGTTAAGATGAAAACAAAACTACGCTATTTATATGAATGTACATTTTATTGAGAAAGAAACTTAAAATACGCGATTATATTGAATAATCCTACTAATATAAATTAGTGTGCATTCTTGAGAGATAAACATAAAATATGTTATTAAATAGAAAACCACTGCGAATGTACATCATTGTGCATCTTAAAATAAATATGTGATTACATTGAAAACCCCGACTAATGTACATCACTGTGTATCTTTGAGAGAGAAACATAAAATACACAATTAATTAAAATGAAAAAACTTTTGTTATACTTTTCCCTAAATCTCTCCTTAAATCTGACACCCATTGTTTTTATTTGATTTATTGTACATTTGTGTAAAATGAAACTTTTGTTAAGTATAAACATTGAATATTCATTGTTGTAAATAAGGGAAAAAATGATTTAAGAAATAGACATTACGTATTCATCAGTAATTATAGTACATTATTTTATTAATTACTATTTACATTATATACACGCGTACCTATTAGTAATAATCCCTAATTTAAATTATACTCCCTTCATCAGAAAGCAAAAACTCGGGTGAGAAACGTCGCATGTCTCTCCGTGTTCGATCATCACCCAAAAGTAAAAATAAAAAAAGTTCACATCAATTCACATCCTTATACATACATGTTAATTACAAATTTAACCATATCAACTAACACTCATAACATATTTTATAATTTATCACGTTACATCTATCTTAATGGTGAAAATTTAAGTTGGGATGAAGGACGAGTAATATCTAAATGTGTCATAAAACTCTCATTTATTTTGTTCTTCTCTGTCGGCCTGAACGGTATACATTCTGTTATGTTGGGCGTCCGCACCAAAGTTAAACATGACCATTTTACTACAAATGGGACACAAACACATAACTAAAACAGTTAATATATGGGTCCAACACACCTATCCAATACAAATAACTAATACACTTTCCATAATAATACTCATTAATCCCGATGCAAAAGGCAAAAGTATATCTTTGGTGTGGAAGGAGGGAGTACTTTCTCAATTTTACTATGAATCGATGAGAATTTGACTTATATTTAAAAAGTTTTAGGGGTATTCATTCTTAGATACAGGACTAAACTTGTTAAAAGAAAAAATATAACCCTTTAAATGAGACGTCCAAACATGTTACTACTATGTTTAAACATTATTATAAGACGGAAAAATATAACACTAAATACTACCCTCTCCATCCAAAGTTAAATTTCTTATTTTACACTTCTTTCCGCTTACATTAACCTTCATTACCCATGATGCGCAATTTCTTTGCACGCAAAATTAATCCCCAAGTATTAAGGATATCAATTGCAGCTTAAGCAAGCGACCAAGTGAATATCGAACCCAAAGGACGGCGTATTATCAATTTAATTATTTACTAAATTAATTAAGACGAAGACAATGAAGTTTTAGGATTTAATTATTAAACTAATAAACAATTAATTAAAATAATAAATAAAATAAAATATCACTCGAAGAATACGAAAGTGGATCAAGTAGGAGAATAGGTAGCTCTAGGATAATCCAGTTTCACTCATTAATCTCCCTTTCATGTCTTGATGTCCGACTCTGCCTTGTGGAATATGGACGCATTACTAAACCATGCATATCTACTCTATAGACACAAGTAAACATGCGTGTAACAAGTATGAATAACCTTAGAGCAAGAGATATAACATCACCCTCCTTTCTAGGTACTATCAGTATCAATTATTTCTCTGGCCAATTGGTACTCTAACCCGATATGATCTCCCTTTATAGGTACTATAAAATTATCCTCTTTATCCTACTTAATAACCTGAATTCAATTCAATTAATAATTATTCATGTATGATAGTTCTAATGAAGTTTTGGAGTCCCCTCACTTAGAATCATAATATGGAATCCTGTTCAGCGGTGAACGCACTCAATCAATAACCAAGAGATGTATTCAGACTCTACATAACAGTTAATGATACACAAAACGACTGTGAATATGGATTAAGAAAGTACAATCGTATATAAAATAAATCACAAGTAGTGTTGTACAGAGTTTACACATGAAAGTTGAATTAATTAGATAAAACCTTCACAACCCTAGTTCTACCAAAAGGCTCTAGCCCATGATGTTACGAAGAACAATCATGGGTGTTGGATAGATCTTACCCGAATGTCTGAAAATTACAAGATAAATTAGAAAATGAAATATACCCTAGATGTGGGAGTCATCGCATTCTTCTCCGTCTTGAATACTCCTCTTGGTTCTCCTCTTGATTCCACAGACGAATCTTCAAAGTGATGGATGGATGGAGGAAAGGATGTGGATGACGGTTGGGGGGTGATCCCCCCTTGTGGGGTGTAGTATTGTTGTGGCCTCTCTCCAATTCAATCTATTCTAATCTCCCGCAATTTATGAATAATGATGTGAAATATATATAGGTGTGAGAATTGAATTAAATATGGAAAGAAATATATATATGGGTGAATCGTGGAGGATTATGTGATAAGGAGATAAATTAGGTAATTTTCGGAAATTTTCGGAAATTCTCGCTGGCAGCTATGTGACTTCACGATTTTAAGCATAACTTCCTCGTCTCATTTCCGATTTGAGTGATTATTGCGCTCACACGATCCTCTCTTCCTTGGCTTTCTATCTATATAAAGAAATCATAGAAACTCCAAAATTTGAATGTATAAAAAGTCATACAAAGTGGAATAGTCGTGCTGATTTGCGCGACGTCACCATTTGGATCATAACTTTCTCGTTTGAATTTCGATAGAGGTGTTCTTTATGCCATAACGACCCTATCTTCTATGGCTTTCCAACCCTATATACACACTTCCAATTCAGAGCTCCATACAAATACGTCTTTCAACATTCTTCCACAAATTGCATTTTTTTCTCCAACTTTGCACTTTTGATCTCTTTTTCCACCTAAAATACAATAAAACACCTCAAGTGCACTTTTTTCTCACATATATCGAATATAAGACACTTGTGCTAATATATAATAATAATTTCCATCAAAAAGGTGTTAAATTGGGCACTCAAGCACTCTTTTTTCACTCTCATCAACCCATGATAGAAAATTTGACATAAATCCCCTAATGTGAAAAGTGTATCTTAATTATAAATTTATCACTTTCACATAAGACACATAACATACGTTATCATTTAGGGTGATTCTTCCGTGACCACGGGTCACAGGTATCCCATGGACATGATGGGTACACACATCTCATGTGATGGGGTCACTCGTGACCCCCCCCCAAGATCTTAATGTCTTTAAAAAACAAATGTTCCTATTTTTGCAATAACGGTGTAGAATACAGTAAAACGGAGAAAGTATAAATCAAATTATAAATTTTTAAAAATATTTTGCTATTGAGATTTAATTAAGTGCTTTATTTATTTGATGACTAAAAATCCAAAAAATGTTTATGAGTAAAGACAATGTCGGATATACTCGAGTAAATAATTCTTCAAGTGATCCGTTATAAGCACCGACATCACGCATACCATTCAGCAATCACACAAAACGCCATCTACACTCAGTGAACATGTAATCGATAAGCTTGACAAGTTATCGCATTCACCTAAGAAAAACTATTAATGTTAGACTATCTGCACGGAAAAGGGGTTATGCACTATTATTTGGTTTACTCTAATACATTTCTCAATTATATTCGATTGGATGGTGTCTTTCGGCAATAAAAGTGGAGAAGGATTAATTATTTTAATTAAGAAGAGATGGTATACATGATGAAAATACATTCTACGGCCACACTTTCTCTGTTTTAAGGAGGCGATTTGATCTGCCAATTATCCATAACGAATAAAGGTGCAGCTATCGGGGACAATACTTGACTGCTGACCCAGACAGGGATAGGGAACCATACTATTCTCCCCGCATTGGGATATCACAGGCAGGGATGTGGAATCAGTTTGCGCGTAGTTGACGTCGATGTCAATTTCTTTCACCCCTCCTGGGGTACCCAGTTGTCTGTCAAGTTGGCTAGCTTCGTCAATCGAGATTTTAATCTCAACTTCGTTACCTGAATTGTCTGCCACTAATATGTGAACCTCCAATCCAGCAGTCGAGGGTGGACCTGTCCGCTCCAAAATGGTAGCCTCTTGCTGTAAACCCGCTGTGTCAGATGTGTACCCTTTTAATTACGTACTGTCGAACATCGGCCTTTGCAGGGTGGCCTTTTCAGGTTCCGTCATGGAAGAAAACTGAGTCTTGTGGAGAATATCTCCGGGGACTAAGACTATCTGCTGCACGCCCTTATCACCGGGAACCACTGTCTGGCACGATGTAGAAGCTCCACCCTTTGCCACATCAGCAACTGTGTCTTGGCTATTTTCCTTGGTACCCTCAACGTCTTTCATCATTGACCCAATGACCTTCAATTTTCCTCAAATTTTCCCACCACCGGGGAAGTAATGTCCATAGCAATAACAATTGAGTAATCCACTATATCAGTCCGACGCTTCTTTGATACGTAGTCTTCATCCGACCCAATTGTCGAATCAGTACCGCCCCCTTCAACAATTGTGATTATATCTTAGAACCTCCGGATTGAAGCCACTGCTTAACAGGAAAACCAGGTCGATGCATCCGGTGGCATCCTGTACCCAAATATTCTCCGCATCGATTGACCACCAGTGGCAAATATCTTCTACAATCGAATGAAATTGGGATGACTTCTAGTGATTGAACCGAGAAACGACATCCTCTTCTACACCCTTTGTCTCAACTTTGTAATCTGCTTCTGCTGGGACTCTAGTAGCTTGTTGATGTTAGCTAAACTAGAGACGATCTCATCATCCCTATTCGGCTTCACCACTTGATGCTCAACCTGTGCCACCGTACCATGTTCATATGATCCTCTTACTCTTTCCGTAGGCCAGTCGTGTAAATTCATAGAGATGTCTTCAAATAATTTTTCTGCTTCAAGTGCTGTCTTAGATAACATCGCTCCTCCTGATGATGCTTCAGTAAGAATACGCGACTCACAATTCAATCCATAGTAGAAGATACTTATGTACTGCGTCTTAGACATTCCATGTTGTGGGCACCGCCTGAGCATGTCTTTAAACCTGTCCCATGCCTCATGAAATTTCTCACCCTGATTTATAACAAATTGGGTAATGTCTTGCCTCATTCTTAAGATCCTTGAGTGGCATATAACTCTCCAAGAACTTCTGCTGCAGTTGGTCCCATGTAGTGCAATATGTGACATTAAGAGTCTCATACCAAACTTCTGCCTTATCAATTAATGAAAACTTGAATAGTGCAATCCACCTAGCATTATCATTAGCTCCAGCTCCCTTTTGAGTGTTCGCATAACCAATAAATTTTCGGAGATGCTGATATGGATCTTCAAAGCAACCTCCAAAAAAGGGATTCTTCTCTACCATGTTAATAAGAGCGGGATGTATCTCAAAATCATTATCTTCCCCCTTGCTACTATCAACCCCAAGTTGCCAATCACATAGTTTGTGAAAATGTCACGTATGGCAACATTATTCGGATTCTGCCTTGCTCCGATCATGTTTAGCTTAAGGTGTTATTCGTTCCTTTCCTTCCTCTCCTTTTCTAGTGCACAAGTACCTCAGAAAAATTCAAGGTTAGATAGAATTAAATAATCACAAATTAAAGTCTTAATCAAATTAGAAATAATAAACTAATAATAACAGCTTTCCCCCTGGAAACGGCGCTTAGAACTTGATGCGTATTTTTTTAACGCAAAATTAATTTCCAAGTATTAAGGATATCAATTGTAGCTTAAGCAAGCGACCAAGTGAATATCGAACCCAAAGGATAGCGTATTAACAATTTAATTATTATCTAAATTAATTAAGACAAGATGGCAATAAGATTTGAGATTTAATTATTAAACTACTAAACAAGTAATTAAAATAGCAAATAAATAGAATATCACTCGAAGAATACGAAAGTGGATCAAGTAGGAGAATAGGTAGCCCTAGGATAATCCAGTTTCACACATTAATTTCCCTTCCGTGTGTTGATGTCCGACACTACCTTGTGGAATATGGACGCTCACTAAACCATGCATATTTACTCTATAGACACAAGTAAACATGCGTGTAACAGTGTGAATAACCTCGGAGCAAGAGATATAATTCCACCCCCCTTTCTAGGTACTATCAGTATCAATTATTTTCCTGGCCAATTGGTACTCTAACCCGATATGATCTCCCTTTATAGGTACTATAAAATTATCCTCTTTATCCTACTTAATAACTCGAATTCAATTCAATTAATAAGTATTCATATATGATAGTTCTAATGAAGCTTCGGAATCCCCTCACTTAGAATCATAACCTGGAATTCTGTTCAGCGATGAACACACTCAATCTACAACCAAGATATATATTTAAACTCTATATACCAATTGAAGATGCAAAAAACGACAGTGAATATGGATTAAGAAAGCACAATCATATATAAAATAAATACACATGTAGTGTTGTACGGAGTTTGTTGATGTGAAGTGTTGAGACCAATGTCATCACATCTGGAATCACACCTGTCCTCTACCAGTTGTTATATAATCCACTAATGTTGTTTTATTATTTCGACTGGTGTTGTGCTTAATGTTACTTTCAGGGTTGTTATAGTTAAAGTGTTGAACGTGTTGGATGCAAAGACCAAGTCGAACGCAGACCTTGAAGACCCTGGAGCAAACTGGAAAGATTCGAAAGCTCTAGAAGGATCTAGAAGGCAAAAAATAACTATGTATCTTTGTGGGCGGTTATTTGAGCCTGCATGGATGGAATCCACATCTCCTACATGAGTCACTCATCATTTGGAGCCTGCAGCCATCTATAAATGGAAGCTGCTAGTTGCCAAGTCAAGTGATCGAAAAGGCAATCCCACTATACAGTGTAAAAGATCCTAGATAGATTTCTATCATAGTGTTTGTACTGGTGTTGTAACACTTATTTCAACATCAGTTGTCTACTGTTATTCCCATACGTTTTGTGTGCGCTGTTCACAGGCAGTAGAAGCCCACATGTGAAGTAGGCTTAGATTCTAACAAGTCTAGGTTCTGCCATTTGGGAACGTGTTAGGATTTTAGATCCGATTTTGTATTCGAAGGGTGGAAGAATTGTTTCCACACCTAAGAGTCTGTTTTTGTAATCACATTTTCCAATAGTGATATTTATGCAATGAGGTCACCACAAACTTGCAGAAGTTTGTGGAAAGATTGAGTAATATGTGTGTTAAGTCTTCCGCTGATTTACAACTTGTTCTATACTTACTCAAATTATATTCTGATACATACAGTGTTGTTCAAGGTGTCACCACGCTTAGGACAACATCGTACTGAAAACACACTTTGCATCATTGGGTACCAGACAGAGTTTACACATGAAAGTTCAATTAATTCGTAAAAACCTTCACAATCCTAGTTCTAAAAAAAGGCTCTAGCCCATGATGTTACGAAGAACAATCATGGGTGTAGGATAGATCTTACCCGGATGTCTGAAAAATTACAAGATAAATTAGAAAACGAAATAAACCCTAGATGTGGGAGTCATCGCATCCTTCTCCATCTTGAATCCTCCTCTTGGTTCTCCTCTTGATTCCACAAATGAATCTTCAAAGTGATGGATGGATGGAGGAAAGAATGTGGATGATGGTTGGGGGATGATCCCACCCTTGTGGGGTGTAGTATTGTTGTGGCCTCTCTCCAATCCAATATGACTAATCTCCTTTTTGATGTGTTCTACATCCCTTTTTATACTTGTAAAGTGCTCCTCACGGACCTTGGATGGGCTTTTACTTGAGACATACGCCAAATTTGGTAAAAGAAACCCGAAACTACCAAAACTAGTATCAGCGACATTCCGTTCGACCAAACCTTCCTTGGTTGAGCAAAGCCTCCTGGCCGAGCAATGGTCGAGCAAACCTTCTGTAAGAATTCGATCATTTCGCTCAACCAAACTTCATCTGTTCGACCAAGATGATGTTGGTCGAACGAATCTCCTCTGGTCGAACAATCTTGCACCGTCTCACTGTTTCGCACATAACATGCACATCCGACCTCCGATTTGCCTAATTCTTAGGCTCAAGAGATCCTATCTTCCTTGGATTTCTATCCATGTAAAGAAATCATAGAAACTCCATCATTTGAACGTATAACAAGTCACGCAAAGTGGCACAGCCATTCTGTTCGGCACAGTGTGCGCGACGTCACCACTTTGATCATAACTCTCTCGTTTTAAATCCGATTGGGGTGTTCTTTAAGCCAAAACGACCCTCTCTTCTGTAGCTTTCAAACCACTTATTGCACTTTCAATTAAGATCTCTACACGAACACAGAAAAATTACACAAGTTGGACATGCATTTTTCAGCATCCTTGCACAAATTGCACATTTTCTCCAACTTTGCACTTTTGATCCTTTTTCCACCTAAAACACAATAAAACACCTCAAGTTTACCTTTTTCTCACATATATGAATATAAGACACTTGTGCTAATATATGAAATCAATTCTCATCAACAAGGTGTTAAATTGAACACTAAAACACGCTTATTTTCACTCTCATCAATCCCCCAAACTTACTCGTTGCTCGTCCCGAGACAACAAAATAAAAATAAAGAGAAAGAGAGTAAGAAAATTAGTGGAGAAACAAGGACTATAACACATACCCCATTCAAAATACAATTGTCCTCAACTTAGGACATATAACTCTCATTACATGTAATAATCAATTCATAGCATACAAGATAAGATAATCACCACCAATTCAAATGCTCTATTGACATGTTCTCACGGGAAGTATATATCACTCGCACTCAAGTGTAAAAGATGTACACTCATAGGTTAAGGTGTTTACTCTCAATTTCAATTCAAGTGCATGCGTAACCATAAGCTTGTCAAACGTCTCAAACTCTCCACCACTTAAAGTATGATTCGGCAATGGGATCAAAAAGGACTTTCATTAGGATGTAATATTGGCTTTTTGGTAAGGGTAGGAAACATATGGATAAAGTAACTCAATTAGTAGAGAATTAAAACCAGATATCTTTTGTACTGCAAATTTTTACACTTCAAGGCTATCCAGCTTCATGCTCTTCTAATTTTCTTTTCTCTCATTTCCTTCAAGCTCAACATACTTTTTCTTTCCTTTCTTTTTTTTCTTGAGGTACCAGTTTCGGGCACTACCTCTAACATCTTGGGGTACCCGTTTCGGGCACTACCCCTAAGCAACTTATTTTTCAGCTCATATTTTTAGCTCATAATCACTTGTACAGCTTCAAATATTTTATTTCTTCCAAACTCCATGAAAATCAATTCACACACTTTGACAGCATTTAATTCTCCACTAAATATGGAAATTTAAGGCTCAAATAGGATATCAAAGTGGCTATCTTCGTAGGTTGCCAAAGAAATAAGGTTTTTAGGCTTGACGGGGCTAACTACGGATAAACATCATTTGGTAGGGAATTATTTGGCTAAGTGACTCATAAATTCAAGGATGGCCTAAAATCATCTTCCATCATCTAACACATGTAGTTTCAAGTAAGACAAGAGGCAAGTTCTAGAATACACACACAATAATGATACTCATCAGAAAAGAAATATCATGTGATTATGTACATGATTAACTAGGCTCAAAATCTCACATGGGTTTTTATCAAGTAACAAAGCATTTTTCATGATAAGCAATTTCCCACAAGTACGCATAGAACTTCATATCGCAATATAACTCAAGTACACTTCCTTCATCAATTTCAAAAGTATATGAATTTCAAGCACAATTCTAAAAATATAAGCTCATGTGGATCACCAAAAATATAAACTCAATCCTTCCATTCTCATGAATTGAAGTACACATAAAAAAATAGAATAAGAAAATGAGGGCACCTGATTTTTCCTTCAAAGTATGTACGAGCCCCTCGAGTTGTTCAACTCGATCAGATTAAAGCCTCAACGTAGAACTCGTCTTGCCACTCTCCTACCTTTTCTATCATCAAAGATCAAACACCCATCATCACATGATTCATCAATAATAAAATAGGAGAATTATAATAAAGACTCAATTGACTATCTAATCAACTCCACACCCTAGACACACCACTGAACACTAGGCAAATTGTAAAAAATTGACACATCAAAACCGATTAAAGTTTCAGCATACCGCAAAATTCAACTTCCCTAGCAAATATTACAAAGAAAAGATTATACTCTTGGTGCTTCAATGAGGTAATAACATCACACACACACACACCCCAAACTTAGTAAAAACGTAAGTTGAAACTAAATTTGCAAAGAGATGTAATTGCCGATTAGTAAGATCTTAAATATAAAAATTTCTTACTCACATGAAAGAAATAAAGAAATAAAATGAAAGGGCAAACCCCCAACAGGCGCTCATGTTTAACGTCGGAGAGTCACGATGGAATACCGCTTTGTACTACTAGATCAGAGGGTGGTCTTCTCGCATCCTCACCTTCAAGTACTTCCTTTTCCTCTTCTTGTGTACACTCAGCACCTCACCTATCTTGGTCGCAAAAATATAATCCTCAAAATTTCCTTCTTCCCATGGCTGACTAGACATCTCCTTGTCAATCTTCCACTTAAATTCAGAATCATCTGTCCGATTAAAATCAAGATTAAACAAGTTAGAAACCACATCAATGTTCTTGCATGATTGAGTCTCCATAGGCATCTTCATTGCTTGATCAAGAGAGAAAACCACATCTTCATTATCCATCTGCAGTCTAAGCTTCTGGGCTCTCAACTTCTTTGCTCTTTCCCACTTCTTCTCAATTATAAGCTCAGTATTCTACTCATGTGATGGCACTGGAGTATCCCGAATATCAGGTATAGCGTTCTGCGCGAAAAAAATAGGACGAGGTGGTTTGACCTCGGTTCGACCATGTGTGCTGGTCGAACCAGGTGTGTCCTGGTCAAATCGAGCATCAGCAAGTGCGTTCTCTCTCGGATAGGTTAGTTCGACCACGGTTTGACCAATAGGGTTAGTGAAACCATGGTGATAATGGTTGAATTGTGCTTTAGACAAAATAGAGCACTCCTCACAGGATGGTTCGACCATGGTTCGACAACAGGATTGGTCGAACCATGCTTGATGTGGTCGAATCGCACTTCAGATAAAATGGAGGGTCACGAACAGGCTAGTTCGGCCACGGTTCGACCAATTGGGTTGGTCAAACTATGATGGTCGTGGTCGAACTGGACGTCTGGATGCTCTGAAGGTTGCCCAGGTGCTTGGTTTGACCTCCATGATGTGATTTGACTTGTTGGCTTGGTCGAATCGAGGTCTAATCGTGCTCCTGAAGCTTCCAAAATCATTTCCAGTATTATCGGTCCCTCATACCGTATTCCAGACCTTAACATGATGTCTTCGCACTCTTTCGGGTTCACAATGCCTTGAGATGGAAACATTCCTTTCTCCAATGTTTGTGTCAATTGATTCACATTCCCGGTCATCTGCCCCATCATCAAAGTAAGGTCTTTCAACTGCTTAGATAAATCACATGTTTAGCATTAATAGTAATCTCAAGACGATCAACTCTTGCATCACTCTTCGCCATGTATCAATTGAAGGTATCTTCAACACTCTTCACTTCGTGCTACTTCATACTATGCCCCCTTAGTGTCAACTTTGTAATCTGCTTCTGCTGGGACTCTAGTAGCTTGTTGATGTTAGCTAGACTAGACACGATCTCATCATCCTTATTCGGCTTCACTTGATGTTCAACCTGCACCACCTTGCCAAGTACATATGATCCTCTATCTCTCTCTACAAGCCAGTCACGTGAATTTATAGAGATGTCTTCAAATAAATTTTCTGCTTCAAGTGATGTTTTAGATAACAGCGCTCCTCCTGATGATGCATCAATAAGAATACGCGACTCACAAACCAATCCATAGTAGAAGATGCTTATGTATTCAGCTTTAGACATCCCATTCTGTGGGCACTGCCTGAGCATGTCTTTAAACCTATTCCATGCCTCATAAAATTTCTCACCCCTATTCATAAAAAATTGGGTGATCCTTGCCTCATTCTTAAGATCTTTGAGAGTGGCATATATCTTTCCAAAAACTTCTGCTGCAGTTGGTCCCATGTAGTGCATTATGTAGCATTAAGAGTCTCATACCAAGCTTCTGCCTTATAAATTAATGAAAACTTGAATAGGGCAATCCGCCTAGCATTATCATTAGCTCCAGCTCCCTTTTGAGTGTATGCACAACCAAGAAATCTTTTGAGGTGCTGATATGGATCTTCAAAGCAACCTCCAGAAAAAGGATTCTTCTCTACCATGTTAATAAGAGCGGAATTTATCTCAAAATCATCATCTTCCCCCCTTGCTCCTATCAACGCCAATCCCATAGTTCGTGAAAATTTTATGTATGGCAATATTATCTGGATTCTGCCTTACTCCGGCCATTTTTAGCTCAGTGTGTTACTTCTTCCTTTCTTTCCTCTCCTTTTCCTAGTGCACAAGTACCTCAGAAAAATTTAAGGTTAGATAGATATAAATCATCACAAATAAAAGTCTTAATCAAACTAGAAATAACAAACTAATAATAACAGCCGTCCCCAGCAATGGCGCCAAGAACTTGATGCGCGTTATCTTTACACGCAAAATTAATCCCAAGTATTAAGGATATCAGTTGCAGCTAAGCAAGCGACCAAGTGAATATCGAGCCCAAAGGATGGCGTATTATTAATTTAATTATTTACTAAATTAATCAAGACAAGGAAGTTCAGTTTGAGGATTTAATCTAACAACTAAAATACTTAATTTAAATAACAAATAAAATGAAAGCACTTAGAAGAATTCAAAAGTGACTCAAGAGATAGAATAGGTAGACCTAGAGTAATCCGATTTCACTCATTAATTTTCCTTCCGTGTGTTGATGTCCGACTCTACCTTGTGGAATATGAGCGCAACACTAAACCATGCATATCTACTCTATAGACACAAGAAAACATGCGTGTAACACGTGTGAATAACCTCGGAGCAAGAGATATAATTCCACCCCCTTTTCTAGATACTATCAGTATCAATTATTTCCCTGGCCAATTGGTATTCTAACTCGATATGATCTCCCTTTATAGGTACTATAAAATTATCCTCTTTATCCTACTTAATAACCCGAATTCAATTCAATTAATAAGTATTCATATATGATAGTTCTAATGAAGCTTCGGAGTCCCCTCACTTAAAATCATAACATGGAATCCTGTTCAGCGGTGAATGCACTCAATCTACAATCAAGATATATATTCAGACTCTATATACCAATTGAAGATGCACAAATCGACCGCGAATATGGATTAAGAAAGCAAAATCATATATAAAATAAATCCACAAGTTGTGTTGTACGTAGTTTACACAAGAAAGTTCAATTAATTTGTAAAAACCTTTGCAACCCTAGTTCTACCAAAAAGGCTCTAGTCCATGATGTTATGAAGAACAATCATGAGTGTTGGATAGATCTTACCCGGATGTCTGGAAAATACAAGATAAATTATAAAACAAATAAAACCCTAGATGTGGGAGTCGTCGCGTCCTTCTCCATCTTGAATCCTCCTCTTGGTTCTCCTCTTGATTCCACACACGAATATTCAAAGTGATGAATGGATGGAGGAAAGGAAGTGGATGATGGTTGGGGTGTGAACCCCCCTTGTGGGTTGTAGGATGGTTGTGTTGTGTTGTATCCAATCCGTATTCAATTTGTATGTCTTCTTGGTGTGATCTACATTCCCTTTTATACTTGTAAGCTCTCCTTATGGACCTAGGATGGGTTTTTTCTTGGAAAATACGCAAAAACACGTACTAAGGGTGTAAAAATCGAATTCGGATGCGTCCCAGGCATGTAGTTCGACCTAGGGTTCGACCTAGGGCTTGATCGAACCTTGGTCAAATCGAAATCAGCGATTTTTTGCACTTACAGGCTTCTGGTTCGACCACGATGGCTTGGTCGAACCAGTGGTTCGACCACTGGTCGTGGTCGAACAGCTTGCACCAGCTTCACCGTTTCACGTATAACTTCCACATTCGGACTCCAATTTGAGTGATTCTTGAGCTCACACGATCCTATCTTCCTTGTATTTCTATCCATATAAATATTTTACAAAAATCCCAATATTTGAAGGTGTAACAATCCATGGAAAGTGGCATAGCTGTTCTATTCGGCACAGCTCGCGCGACGTCACCATTTTGATCATAACTTTCTCGTTTGAATTTCGATTGGGGTGTTCTTTATGCCAAAACGACCCTCTCTTCAGTGGCTTTCCAACCATGTATGAAACCATCATTTTTTATCTCCACAGGAATATAGAAAAATTACACAAGTTGAACGTGCGTTTTTCAGCATTCATGGCACAAGTTGCACATTTTCTCCAACTTTGCACTATTGATCCTCTTTCCACCTAAAACACAATAAAAAACCTCGAACGAACCTTTTTCTCACGTATATTGAATGTAAGACACTTGTGCTAATATATTGCAATAATTCCAATCAAGAAGGTGTTAGATTGGACACTAAAACACGATTATTTTCACTCTCGTCACTCAGCTTTCCTTCTTCTTTTTGATGCCGTAGTAAGTGCTTGGAGTTCCTATATAAGGGATCTCTTCGGCAGGCTCCATCATGTGTATCTCCCCTAGTCGGTCGCCTCTCGATGCCTGTCCTTCGATTCTGTCGAACACTGGTGGTCGGTCTGGGATGGAGGGGGTAGAGGTATCGCTCCTCTGTTCCTTCCTCTGTTCGGGGATCTTTGTCTACCTAGAGGAAGAGGAAGGTTAGCGTCTCTTCGGTACACCCTCAGCCTCGGCACCTACAGTATTCCTCTCAGCCTTCCTTCCTTGAACAGCTTTCATAATTCCATAATCAAGTCTCGGCATTAGTCAGTACTGTGGCCATGTGTTAGATGATACATGCAATACTTTCGAGGGTTAACGAGTTCCGAAGTCCGTAAGACTAGTCTCGGTGGCCGAAGGACCTGCTGATCCTTCACATAATAAAAAACTTCATCCACATTCAGGTTGGTAGCCGACTTCAGTTCTTCATACATCTATTGTACTTCTGTGTCTTCCGTAAAGGGCTTGAAGGTAGTTGGTGCCATGTACTCTTTCGTTCCCCCTATGTTTGTTTTCTTCCTACTTGGTTCAGCCGAAGCATTCTGGCCACTAGCTTTTTTGCCATTTTGGAGATATCTTTGGCTTGGATGTATCGTTCGACATCATAGTGAAGGCTGCATATGATGCCGGTGGCTTGAGTTGCATGGCCTTCCACAGGCTAGTTTCCGTGTGCAATGCTCCTATCACCGTGATGAGGCAAGCTTCATCCCCCATGACTTCCCCATCGACCTTTGCTCATTGAATCTTCTTAGAAAATCTCTCAGGCTCTCTGTGGATCCCTGGCGAATGTTGGCAAGTTTATGTTTTGGTTCCTTTAGGGCTCAGAGGTAGGAATACTGCATTAAGAGAGCCTCCATCAGTTCTGCCCAACCTTTGATGGAAGCCGCTGGAATTGCTCTGAACCACGAATGAGCTTTGTTTCCGAGAGTCAGAGAAAACATTCGGCATAGTGTGACTTCATTCGATCCATGGGCTCGCATCCACATCAGATATTTTTCAATGTGGGAGTACGGATCATAGTCACAATTGAAAACCAAGTTTGGCGGAAATTTGACCTATGTTGCCTGGGTGCATTGCTGATTTCTACCAGAAAAGGTGAAGGTGCTACCGCCTGCTGGAGGGTTCCACCCTGTTCCCAAAATCTTCCTCTCCAGATCTGCTAAACGCTTGCTCATTTCATCATTCACCTGGGCTTGCGGATTCCTTACCGGGACATTTGGAAATGCCCCTTCATTCTCCGACCAATCTTCTGAATAAGTCTGCTTCTCTCGCCCTTCTTTGGGAAGAAGGCCTCCTACTCTTTTGGGCTCTTGGTTGGAATTGATCCGCTATAAAAAGACTTTCCCACATTAGATCTTAGCTCTCCTGCGAGTATTGTGTCAGGGACACGTAAAAACCTTGGTCTCTTTGTCTCTGACCCCAATTCTGCCTCCTCTGACCATTCTTTTGGTGAACAGGGGATGGGGAAGGGTTTGGATGACAATGCCTTCTCTGGGACACTGATGGTATTCTCCTAAGACCTTCCTCTTCCATGGGTATTTCCTAGGTTGGCGGCGACCTCTCCTTTGACCCTGGGGGTGATTCCGAGGGAATTGTTCCTCTCCTGGCACCTCTCTAGGCGGGGGGTGACCTGCTTCCTGACCCCTCCTAGATCTCGGTGGTCTTCTTGCCTCCTCTTCCCTCGGCGCCTCTCCAGGAGGAGGGTTCCTTGTGTTTTGACTAATTCCCGGCTGTGGTTGCCTCCGAGTTTCCACCTTTGGTCGATGGAAGTACTCGTTATGTCCTTCTTGTTGTGGAGTTTCTTTCACGCTCTCCTCTCCCCATGCATTCCTCTTTCGTGTGAAGTTGATAGTTTCTCTTGTATTACCTCCACTGTTCGTCGTGTGCTTTTCCTTCCTTGCGTTCCTCCTTTCCAGATCTTCTCTCAGATCACTCTTTAAGCACCACTAAAGCTCAACCTTGTCGGCTGAATCGAGGGAGCTTCTGTGGCGTACTCATCGATGACCCTCCTTATCTTCTAATTCATTTCCCTTATTTTCTCCAAGTTCCCAAGATCAGAGACTGGAATGGATCTCCCTGGGGTTGCCGTTTCGACAGCTGGTGCGCTAATTTGGACATTGTTCCCGCTTTTCGTTTTGTTCCTTTGGGCTCTGGAACACTCCCATTTCTTCATTCATGTTCATTCATGGGGGTTGTCAAACCCTCTGCTCCCATCTCTCAACCAGAGCAAACAGAGTAGGAAAGCTAGAATGTAGCATACCCACAGACGGTGCCAACTGTTGATGGCTAATCTTAGGCTAGTTAATTTTAGGATTGAGTTATATAACTGAGCGATGAACAAGCGCAATCAAACACAATAAACAAACAAGTATGTGAGAGATGGGAAATCCAACCAAAGTCCTTAACCGGTTTTTATTACTCTCCTCAAGAATAACACTCATAAACTTTTCCCCAATTACAAGTGTAATGTCTAAAGTGAGAATGAGTAACCTGCTTCTCTCTTGTGAGAGAAGCTATTTATATTACCAACAAAACCCTAACGATTGTCCAATCACGTGATGCCTCCTGGACGAAGACAAGCAGTCATAAATGGGGACTGCTGGTACTTTGGGAGCCGGTGCAGGGAGCCGCCAGATGTCTTGCAGAGTGTAGCAGATTTTCCTCCGTCCTTTGCTTGCTTCCCATTGGTGGACGAAACGAGACGTGTCTGTCGTGTGTTGTCTTCTAGTTGAGAGTGCTGCCTAAGACATCCCTTCTTACCGTTATCCTTGTTCTTTAACCTGTCGCCACTAGCCGTTCTCACAGTCGTGTCAGTACTTTGCCCCGCAGTCCTGATAATCCTTCCAGTCGTCAGACGGGTCAGTTTCCGAGGTTATGATGTTTGTTCGAGCTCCTGGATGTCTCCTTCGGCTTCGCAGCCAGGGCATTCCGTCGAGGGGTCTCGGCCCTCTATTCTTTTAGTGGGCTTCCTGTTTCTTGGCCCTTTCCTGGACCTCGTCTTCCTGGGCTCCTCGACCTTTGATGATGGGCTCATTTTTTGAGCCTCCACTTGGTTCTTTCTCCGAAGTGTATCTTTTGGGCCTGGGCCTTCTTTTCAGGTTGCCGTCGGCCCTTGATTTGCCATTCATTCCGGTTCCTAGATCCCTTCGTGGTTGGGCCCCTTGTTCGTGGTGGACACACTTGTTGGGCTTTTGGCCTGTATGGCATGGGGGATATAATACCCATAACAAGGTACATGGCCGCCATTTATTCTATCGCCGCAACATTGGTTTTTCATGTGAAGGTAAAATTATAATTGGTGGTGTAATTTCTAGATGATGAGTGTATTTGAGGAGATTCATAAAATTCAAAATTCTTGTTAATTACCTTCTTTTTTTTTCTTTTGTGTTCTTCCTTTTCTTGTGGGATTCTTTTGAATTTACTCCGTTTTCTTCTCACAGAATTTTGAGGTCTCGCAATTCTTCACAAATCTGGTAGTTGGCGGTGTTTTGAGGGTTGAAATAGAGAAGGGCTTCTTCAATATGTTCCCTCTTTCTTAATTTCATGCCGTAGAAATTGAACTAGATAAATTAGGATTATATTGTGATAAGGTTATATTAGGTAGGATTATATTGTGATAAGGTTATATAGGTATATAATTCATTATTTTTATCTAATAATAATATATTTAAATACATGTATCTAATAGTCATATTATGTTATTAGATAATTATTATTCTTATTTTAATGTGTAGTGAGTAGTTGTATTAGTGTAAAGTTGTGGGTCATGAAGATATTTAAATGTTTTGTATGAGTCTCATTTACTATAACAGGAAATGTAAATATTTTTATGGGACCCAAAAATAGAAATGCGTAAATATTAGTACAGGACATAGACGAAGGAAGTACTGAAGAGTAACAGTATTCCCTACCAACTTTGATATTTTATTGTATATAGAAGAGTATAAACAGGCCATACAAGTTTAGGCCTAAAAATTAAATGACTAATTTTACCATAGGTCCATAGCGATGATTAAATGACAAATTGATCAAAATAAATAAATAAATAAAATTGACACTTTCTATTTTTGTTCATATCAACTCAATCTTCATATCTCATTAAAAAAATCAAACCCAATAGTTTTATAATACAATTTAATTTCAAATTTTTCATCGTTACCATCTAACATACTTTACAATTAATTTATTACAAAAAATATACCAAAAAGCAATTATTTTTTAATATTTGTGAAAATCATAATTGAAGATGAATGGGGGACAGAAGTATTACACTTTTAAAATGTCATGAGTTCTATGACTCATATTGTAATTTTCTCCATTACGTTCTCATACGCACATATCTAAGGCCGAGGAGAAGAGACCAGAAGAAATATTAAATTACTAAATTACTTCAAAACTGACGCATACGCACATATCTAAGGCCGAGGAGAAGAGACCAGAAGAAATATTAAATTACTAAATTACTTCAAACCTGACGTATGGAGAGCGTAGACAGCACAGACCTCTTCAGACTCAACTGTCCATTAGATTAAAAGAAAACAAAGAAGCTTTGCAGAATGTATTGTAACAAAAAAAAATATTAAGATTGAAATATAAACATATGTATGTATCCGGCAAAATTTGAATTAGGAATTCATGGACAACAAACATTTTATCCCAAGTTCTGGTACAAAATCTAAAATAAACAGGAGGTTCAACAATCGAACATGATAAGCACTTGCCAATCAAAACTCAGCCGAACCAGGTGCTCGAGGAAACGGAATCGTGTCTCTGATATTATCTAACCCAGTGGCAAACTGTACAAGCCTCTCAAAGCCCAACCCAAATCCAGCATGAGGAACTGGAATAAACTTTGAATCAAATCATAATTTCCAAATTTACTTGATATCATTAACATGATAAGGTCATAAACATGACAGCAATAAAAGGGCCATAAAGTTTAGATCAAGATACCACCTGAACCATACCGCCTTAGGTCAAGATACCACCAATAGCTCTCCTTGTCGAGCTTCAACTCATCCAGACGATGTTCCAAATATTCAAGGCGTTCCTCTCTTTGGCTCCCACCAATAAGTTCACCAACCTAGCAATGTGAAATGTTGAGAAGCAAAAGACAACCGAAGGTGTGTCAAATTTCATGGTAAAAATGAAAGACGTACCCGAGGAACCAACATATCCATGGCTGCAACAGTTTTTCCATCATCATTTTGACGCATGTAAAATGCCTTGATTGCCTGAGTATTAATATAAGAACACACTTCATTCTCAGTTACTGAAGCTAACTGATGCACATGTAACCCAGATAAAACTTATCATTGCCTTTGGGTAATCTGTTATAATTACAGGGCGTCCACTAAATGCCTCCTCAGTGATATAGCGCTCATGCTCACTTTGCAGATCGCATCCCCATGCTACCTATATGCACAATATAAAAGGGTAAATAATCGAATTAGTTAATAGTCATTCGTTTGGAGCAATGCTGACGGCATTCAAAGCAATAGCAGCTATTTAAAATGGAAGATATTGGAAAATAGAGATTGCAATATGATAAACTGATAACGAGGAAATCACTAGAGACAAGTGGAGTGGTGTTGTGAACTCTTGAACAATTAAAATTGTCAATCAATTATGAAAACTATCAGGATATTATACAATTTTAGCATGAATTGTAAATCATAGGAGAGAGGATTCGATCATTTTATCAAATGATCTTTGATGCAATTCACAATATCAGATTAGGTTTATGATTCTCTTCCTCCCTTTTCCAGTGTAAACCAAGATCCAGAACCTGGACCAGGATTTATGGTATCTATAATCTCTGAGTATCCATGGTTAGGTTTCTCTAATTTTCAAAAGAATGAATTTAAAAAAATACATACTGGATATTCGAACTTCTTCTTCGCTTTCAAAAGAAGCTCAACCGCATCGGTGTATGTCAACTGCACACAGCTTTTCTCAACTACATCCTGGAAATAACATTTTTAAAAGAGAAGCCAAGATTAAGCTATATACGTTGGTTATGCAAACATAAAAGGTAGCATAATTTGAAACCAAAAAAAAAAGCTCCATTGAAAACAGCCCTGAAAAATTATGATCAAATAATGGATTGACTCGTGTCAAACTTAAGCCAGAACACTAACACTTAACCGGTTGATGATTCCTTTCTCAATCCAAGCATTGAAGAAATCCATATCTTCCTTGCAGTTCTCAAGAATGTATTGCACCTATCAAGCAAAATTAAAAATCAAGACACAGTTAGAAAAACTCACAGCATCTTATGAAAGCGTCTGAATAATACGAGCAATAGACCATAGTTTTGCAAGATAACCTACTACATACTGGAGATATGCAATTGCACAAGCCATGTCATCTTCTAAATCAGCAAATGCAAGTTCTGGTTCTATCATCTTGGGAAAAGAGAAATGAAAGCTTAAGATTTCTTCATGATTCATATGCACCATGAAGCACAATTTTCAAGATTAAAATCAATCAAAGAAAGAAAAGAGTGCAGATGCCAACAAATTAGTATAATAGACTCAGCCAGTATCCAAAATATACCCAAAACTCAGCCAAGTGCCGAGATGTGTTGGAATTTTCTGCTCTAAATGTTGGACCAAAGGTATATACCTGATACATTGTAAATAATAAGATTATTAGCATGAATGTAAACTATATGCAAGCTAATTAACAATTCAAGAAAATTATTAAGGTTGTGGAAGGGACATATTATATCAATAAGTACAAAAACAATACTCCCTCCGTCCTACAAAAGATTGCACCCCCAATTCCGGCACGGAGATTAAGGAAGTGATAACTTTTAGAGGTATAATGTATTTTTTTGTAATAAATAAATGATAAAAGTATGTTAGGTAGAGATGGTTTTTTTGTAAATAAAGTGTATGGGGAAGGGTGGTTGTTTATTACTTTTTGCTTTTTATGGAAATGTGCAAACTTTTGTGGGACAACCCAAAATGGAAAATGTGCCATCTGAAATGAGACGGAGTGAGTACATCAGTAAGAGCAGTAGCATAAGTTTCAGCATTCAGCTGCCCAGATACTGTCAGGAAAGCTGGTTTTCCGAAAAAGTCCTGCCATAACAAAAAATAAATAAAGATCTCATTTAGATAAACGAAGATTAAAAAAAAAAGCCTTAAGTTGTAGTGAAAGAAAATAGGCAAGATTTAGAAAAATACAGTGTCTAGAAATAACCACAAGGCATCGAAGACTGTCCATAGGACTTGATTACACAGAGATAATTTTACAAGAATGCACAAGTTAACTGGGATTTTTATATACTGACTGCACCTTGTAAAAATTTTATCCTCAAAACAAAAACAGACAAGGCATTTCTAGCACTCAGTTACTCCTAATATCACACCACATTGTGCGCTTCAGGCAGCTAGATAAGTCAGTAGTGTCCAGAATCTTTTCCACTTTTCCATTTCTCCCGGTTCATTATCCCCAGTCCATTCCATTATATCAATTTGTTACATAAGAGAGATTTTCGAGTCAAGATTCAAGAAGCAGGTAGAAGTGTATGACTTTAGGTTTCACTCCATTATTATTATTATTATTATTATTATTATTATTATTATTATTATTATTATTATTATTATTATTATGATAAAAATAAACTGAACCGCACATGTGGGAGCCTAGATCATGGTAAAGATAATAAAAAGTAACTGAACCATTATTACTCATTACTACCCAAGACAAAACCTTGTGTGCACTAGTTGCACAAATATAGGTAATGCAACTTACCCTATTTAGGTTGACGTGATACATCAAATTATACCTTTTAATGTGCTACGCATTACTTTTAGCATGTAAAGTAATACTAAAATACACGTATTATTCTTATTAAACCAATTAAAGAAATATAGAATAATATGGTCCCATCTTATAATATTTATTTGAGATTTTAATATTTTTCCAGATAATAAATATTTTTAATATTTGAATTACTCCTTCCGACTCGTTTTCACCTATGACTTTGCACGTAGATTAAGAAAAATGTAACTTTGAGGGAGTTTATAGTATTTTCGGTAATAAATAAATGATAAAGTAGATAAGGTATGTTAGGTAAAGGTGGTTTTTTTCAAAATAAACAATATGGGGGAGAAGGTTAGTTGTTTTGATATTTTACCTGAAAACTTTGGTGGGATGGACGAAAATGGAATGGAAAAGGTGAAAACTACTTAGAGTTGGAGGGAGTAATATTTTTACATTTATTCAGGTTGAGTTGAGACATTCACATAATAAATATGATATTTTTACATCAAATCGGGTTGGATTGAGATATTGTCAAAATTGTATTGTATGAATCATGATACTTTTGTCACACAAATAATATTTTGAAGTATTTTGAAGTAAAAAGTTTACATCAAATCAAGTCGGGTTGAGATTCAATTGCACGAATCTACACCCCCGTGCAATTTAGCGCACAAGTTTTATTAAAAAAAAAAGTCCAAGTAGGACAGCTGCAATTTAAAGCGCTAATATGACAAGTCAATCAATAATTTCAATTTCAAACAACCCATCTATTTAACCATTTTCGAGAAGATGTTAATAAACACACTGTTTCTCGCAGTCCAAATAAGTACTAAAAGAAAAACTTACTACATGGTTTGGTAAGCCTTAGAAACATTTACATATTCATTAGTAAACTGTGATAAAACAAATTATATAAATGCAATATGTATTTGTGATATGAATACAAAAAAGCACTTGTCTGTGACAATCATACACATGTTATGTATATATAATTAGATGAAAATACATGTTACACATAGGTCGGGTCACAGGGGAGGTGGATTCTAATACTTCAATGCACTACTAACAAAAATGCAGTAAGTACTAAAGTAATCAAACTGCAATTAGCAGTTAAATGTTTAAACCTGGCGGTTTCTAGCAGATGGGTTTGATATGAGCAGGTGGATAGAGTTGATCAGGTTAATGTACACCAGTAGGTGTAATACTTGATCATAACAAGTGAACCCAAAGATGATATCTACACAGAGTGTCTATGCTTAAACTAGCAAAGATAACTCATCAAATGATGCTCCTAGAGCTTAACAAGAACCATAATATATAATGTGTTTCTTGGTAATAATAGGTCATAAAATGGTCAATGTATTGATCATAATGTAATTTTTGAGGAACACAATAATTATCAGTAGATATAAGATGTCAACACGCAGCCTAAATTAGATACTGAATTATAGAATATCAGATAAAGTTCATGACTCAATCAGATACTATAAAGTAAGCACTCGCCATACCAAATCATAATTATGCAAACGGGAATGCCAATGGGGGATCCATATTTTCTAATAATTTATTTACACATTACGGGAGTGTTTGGTTCACATTGAGTTGTAGGTTAATAAAGCTTGGGCATGTGATTAGCAAGGTGTGAGCATGAAATTCCTATAGTTATTTTATTAGTTTCAAGGGATATAGCCCACCTCCCCCCTAGGTTTCATCTCATCATGCCCCTTGCTTTTTATTAATAGGCTTAGAAGGTAAATAAGCCTAAATAAACGCAATTAGCGTGCAAACTCCCTTATTTTTAGCAATTTTTAGGCCCATTTAGTAATATTAACTTAATGTGAACCAAACATTCCCTAACAATCTCTAGTTAGCATGTATACTTTAAATAAATATTCAATAGGGGTATTTATTAATGCTGATAAACTTTACAAATTCTTGTGCTGTGTCCTTTTTAGTAGCTTCTGTTTATATACTAAAGTGGAAAATCGGATGAGAGACCCCTCCAACCTGGTCCTAGACTATGCATCTCGTTGTGTCCCCTTTTAGTAGCTTCTGTTTCTATATTAAATTAGAAAATCAGATCAGAGAGCCCCTCAAATCTAGTCTAGGGCCTTTGTATTTCTCTTTAACCACAGACCATTTATACACATTCACACAAATATAAGTTTTACACACACTAAGGATGCCATCAGGTACAAACAACTTTTGCAGAGAGAACAACATCAGAACCCCAATGCTCAATTGCCCATACAACTCCATTAACTTCAAAGCCCATCTATGAGTAAAACTATATAATTAATTCAAGCTTTACGTTTTTCTCATTGTATACAAATTACAATATAGCTTTGGATTTATGAAAAGAGTCGAGAAATAATTGAGACCACGGCTTTCTTAAATCCATATATAAAAGTGGTCAGAAATAGTAAGTATCCAGAACAACAACTCCTAGAAGCATATCCTTTAATGTGCTCTCCAGAAGCCAAACAGCAAAGCAAATGTGCATTAAAGCTACTTACTCACTAGATACATTTAAAAACTGAATGGAAGTTAAATCTGTGTTGTGGGAAAATGAGAGATTAGAAAGACAGCCCCAATCATGGAAAATTGCACCAAGAGCTGAGTAATGATGGAAAGTGATTTCAAAGGTTTTTAATAGCTAAAATACAGAAGTCCACAAAATTGTAAAGGAAGAATATCTTAGATTAATTATTGGCTTAACAGCTTTTTAAGGTAGTTGACAGGGGTAAAAGGCAATGCATTGAGCGACAAACGCCTTACCTGGGACCAATCAATTAAACCATCCTTTGTTGAGGGAATGGCATTCACTGGAGAAATTGTGGCGTCACTGGAGTTTGGAACCTGTTTTAGGAGCAAATGTCATGAGATGAAACAGTATTTCTTATGGAACAACAAGAATCCATAACTCAGTGAAAATAAGACCTATTTTCAAAGTATCAGAAAAAATGTGATGCAGCATTTATTACTCAAAAATCAGATTAAATTGAGTAAGAATCAGCACTAGACTTTTATACATTATTTGCATCAATAAACCATATATGGATACTGTGACTTCCAACAGGTATACTCATGTTATGCAAATGATGTTATAGAGTTGCGTTGAACAATTAGTACCGAATAGCTCATATGGGATAAGAGGAATTTGGATTGGTACATAGATATAAGCTGTAATGAAATATAGAATTTCTGTTGGCATGAGAAGTTGTCAGGTAATCAGGGACATCACAGAAGTACCATCTATATTAAGCAATCCAAATTTAGTAAGGAAACGCAATGTCAAACTTGTAAAGGGTAAAATTTAGAATAATATGCAGGGATGAAATGCGGCAATCATCCAGATTTCAGCTACCAACACCTAAATGCTCTAAAAGATGGATATGGATGAGATTATCACTCATTAAGCCCCAATCCCACAACTCCACTCAAACCTAACCTGCTTATCAAACATTGTATAAAAGATTTACATAAGATATTGTAAAACCCATCATAGTGCATATCTGAGAAACAGTGCAACAAATAATCAATACACCAAATGAACAATATTCAGCACCACAAAATGTGTAGTAAGCATCCAACGTGAAACTTGATAAAGAATTATATAAGTTCCCTATTCAAGAAATAGCATACCAAGGTTGTAACACAAAACTGTTCACCGGCTCCTTCACAATCTGATGCAGTTATGATGGGGCTTGAAAGCCAAACAAAGCCATTTTCTTGGAAAAATTTATGAGTTGCAAAAGCTAAAGCATTTCGCACCCGTGAAACCTAAGCCAAAATGGAGATAAGTATTTGTTAACAGTCAACCAAATGTAATACCAGAAAGCAGATTAATAGAGTCCATAAATACAATGTAAGAAACTATTAGTGTGCGGCATAAGATAATTAAGTACATAATGGAGACAAGACAGAATTATATGTCTAAGATTAGGGGATGTGGAAGAAAGATTAAAAATTTACTATAATTAGTTTTAAAAAAATATATATATGTGTAAGATAAAGTTTCGTAAACAGCAGATACCATAAAAGTTGGGCTATGGATCTGTGAAGAAATGGAGAAGAGCATGATAAACATACATGAGAATAGATAGCCTACAATTCCAAGGAATATGGGGACACATTGTTGTTTACAAGGTTGCAAAAGCCGAACTTTGTCAATCTTGTCTAAGGAGCACGCATACATAATGGTATCAGGGTGCCAAACTATTTCCAGCCTAACAAGCAGATGCAACACCATTTTTTTTTCTGACCTCTCACTAAAGTAATATGGTAATGTTCACCTAAGAAAGACCACTTTAGAGTCTAGAAATCTGGTTCTTTTACTCCAGTTAAATTGATACTGATAGAGTAAAGAAGCTGATATTATAAATGAGGAAGGATAGAAGAACAATAGGAACGTAAGAATACGATCCCCCGGGATGACTCCCGTCAGCCAAAGGCTGCCCAATAGACTAAACAAGATAATTCTAGACAATGCTCCCCCTCTCCTCTACCCCTTATTTATAATCCTAGACCTAATTTATTAATATGGAAATAACATAATTATTGCCAAATCTATTCTCCTCCAAATAAGCACTTGCTAATCCACCAGATTGGTGATTAGCAAGATTGCAGCTGACCCACCTCGATTTGGCTCTATCAATTTCTCCCATGCTGAAAACAGCATTGTCCGCAATGCTGCAGTCGAGAAATGGGCAATTGGATAATGATGCGGAGCTAGCTTGGAATTTTCCGGCGGACGAAGAGAATGTTTCTGGAAAAGTAGCGTTGGAAGAACTTTGTTGCCCACTTGTAAACTCACCTCCCTTTGATGCTTGTTTGCTGCCTGCTGCATGCGTTGCTGAGCTTCTGTGGGATTATCTTTTATTATCTGTAATACCTCATCATGTTGGAGTAATTCTCCCACTTCTTTTACACGAATTTCTCCAAGGGATTCATGTAGTGTTGGTGGAGAAGCAAAACACCGCCATGGAATGACGAAGCAATCGACCGAAAACTGGGTCGTCCCTAAATCCGAAATTGGAAATTCAACTCATTTGGTCGCGAGTTGAACATTATTCTTGATTATGGCCTGGTCGGGGGTAAATTCTTGGAGAGGGCTTTGAGTGTTGGTTTCTCCAAGGTCACCGTGTTGCAAATCCCTACCACTTATTATGCCTCCTTTCCTATCGGGGTTACATTCTTTGGGAGGGCTTTGAATGCCTCCTCTTTTTAGGAGTAAGTAGAGCATCTCCTCTATCTTGTCCAATTTGTTGAACCTAGATTCTTGCTCCGAGAATATGTTAAGTGAACTGACCTTTTCAGAAAGTAGGCTGACTTTTTCAAAAAGTAAGCTGATTTTTTCAGAAAGTGACTCAGCATTCTTCTCTATCGTCTCCACTCGAGCTTCCATTCGAGTGTGTGACATCCGGCAGGTCGGACCAATTTGATAGAGTAAAGAAGCTGATATTATAAATGAGGAAGGATAGAAGAACAATAGGAACGTAAGAATACGATCCCCCGGGATGACTCCCATCAGCCAAAGGCTGCCCAATAGACTAAACAAGATAATTCTAGACAATGCTCCCCCTCTCCTCTACCCCTTATTTATAATCCTAGACCTAATTTATTAATATGGAAATAACATAATTATTGCCAAATCTATTCTCCCCCAAATAAGCACTTGCTAATCCACCAGATTGGTGATTAGCATGATTGCAGCTGACCCCTCTCGATTTGGCTCTATCAGATACTCGGGTAAAATTGGATAAAAAAAAGTAAGATATAGAGGAGGTTGCCAACAAATATAAAAAGGAAAACCATTGTTGTCTCCTCAATTCAGGCGTTTGTACTCTTCAAAAGAGAAGATGAGTCCTACCGCCCCAAAAGTATTTGTCCGTGGACGAAGATGAGCTTTACTTCGTAGAAATTCTCTGCTGACCCTTTTCTTCTGGATAGGGAAAGAAGGGTCACACTTACCAACCTACAAAAAAAGTTAAATAAAACAAAGGGTTGTATGATTAATAGAAATATGGAAGGAAAACATATCACAAACAGTTATATAACAAAGACTGATGTAGACAAATGTGTGTTCATCAACCAGGAGGCAGTCCAATTAATGTACCATAGTCCAATTAATGTACCATTTCCTGTTCCTACATTACCTTGGAAGTGTTCAAATAGCATATAGAACATAATTTGAAATGGAGAAATCTGAGTGGTAATTATGTTTTGTCTACTAGTGTTATGCACTTCATAAGTGGATGATTTGACATCATTTGTCAGTTATTTGGAATTTAAAATTCCATTACGAAATAAATATAAGATTCTGAGGCATAATTCAAACAGATATTCGCAACTTGTATATGTATTCATTAATTTAATGCTCTTAAACAATAATTTTGCTACAGTAATTTCTCTATGGAAGTCCTATAGGATCTATTCTCAGTCACAACAAGTAGTCGAACAGATCAAAACTGTACTCAAGAAGATACAACCTTGAGAATATTAACAGATGAATTCGCACAGAATATTTGGTATTGTGATCAGAAAATATCGAAATGTGAAATTGTCTTAAATATCCAACAGTTGGGGTTATTTATGAGTTGAAATTAACTGAGATTTAACAAGGTGAAGTGCACAGCCTTAAACACCACAAACAAAAAATAAATCAGTCTAAAACCCGGTATTCAAGTTGCTATTAGACTTTTAGCACATCATTAGGTTCATTGCTGAATAACATACTTTCTAAAGCCAGGTAACAAAAATTATTTTGTAGTGTTCAATTTCCCAAAAATTGCAGAGTTTTCACTGTCTAAGTCTAGCTATATGCATCTTTTTAAACATGCAAAGCCACATAAAGTATGCTTGTTCCTGAACAAAGTTAAACTTAGTCGCTGCACCAATATGAAGTTATGAACAGAATTCTCTGTGAAATAACCATTATCATTCAAACCCTACACTAAAAATTGGCCACAGTGCTATCTAAATTCAATAAAGAACTAAAGCAAGATTAAGTTAAATTTTAAGAAAAGTCTTTACCAATATAAGTTTGTCAACCTTCAATTCCACCTTCTGCTTTGACCCTTGACTAGATACTAAAATACCTTGTATCCACACTGAAGCACCAGTTAAAATCTCACCATCCGCCACCTATCAAGAAACATTGACAAATGATTATTAGATGATCTAACCCATTCAAGATCATTTTTGGACAGGAAAGCAGATCACATATTAGTACTCAATAACATAAGTAAAGCCAACCAGGTCTGCAGAATCATTCAGTGATAGTTGATAATTGATGTCATAAGCATAAAGCACCCAAAGTTGCAAGAAAAAATTCCGGTAGAATGTCCCATGCATATATACCAAATATTCAGACACATCTATAATATTTCTTATTTTGGCCAACTTTAACCTATGAAAATTTTATGTTATACCTAGCTAAAAATCAAGGATTAAACTAAATTTTAAAAAAGAAACCATAAAATTATCGAGTTAAATGACAAAAATGGATATGCCAGAATCCATAACAAACTCTAACGGGGCTCTAAAGCACACACGATAGAATGTAAGACAAGAGGGCAGAATTAAATATGAATAACACGAACAAAATTCTCAATATGAGAACCAAAAAGAAATCTCTACCACAAGCCAAAGGCTGCAAAATTGAGGAATAATTCTTGCATAATCTCATTAGGGTTCAACACATAATGTAGACACTTCTTTAACTCAGAGCCCATGAACAAAGCCCAATAAAATCACATCCATTATTCTGATTTATTATTCCAGCTCCTGCACTTGTTTCTTCCTCCGCCTATAAGCCTGAATAGGCTTCTGTGACCTGTCTCTATCAAATGTGGCCACAGACAAAGCAGCCTTGTCCTCAAGGCTGAAATCAGGGAATTGTCCTCAAATATCAGCTGCATCCATCCACATGTTGTCCTCATCGCCCAGATCCTTCCAATGAATTAACACCTGATCAACCAACAACTCATCACACTGTATCTGGTGGAAATCCAAACCTGCTCAGGCAAAAACAAAGGATCAACAGCGAGCAAGTCTTCTGGGAAGGTGGGTGAGGCAGACTTCATCGGCCCCAATGGAGGGCTTGGAGGGAGACATGGAAAATAGGATGAATTCTTGATTGGGATGGACAGCTGTAGGCAGTAATCAAATTATCCAATTCGAGCTTCAACCTTGAACAGGCCAAAAATAACTTGGGGCCAGCTTTACCGTACCAGCTGGAAACCGTTGAAGGTACGGACCGAATTTAACGTAGACCCGATCGCCAACAACAAACTTGAATGGCCTGTAATGCTTGTTCGCCACACAAACCATTCACTGCTGGGCACGTTGTTAGCGCATCTGTTATGATACCAAAATTTTATCTCTGTCCCTAAGGAAATCTGCAAGAACCTGAACCCGAATTTCCCCCAGTAGAAAAGGAACGGTGGAGGATGGTGGACATCCAAACACAACTTCAAAAGGTGCGTTGCCAGTGACCGATTGTGATTTACCCCACTGTTTCAGACACTGAGAAGCAATACAACGTAAATATGTTTCAACAAACCTATTTAACACGTAGGTTTGCCCATCTATCTCCGGATGATAGGTTGTGCTCATTTGCAACATGATCCCCAAAGCCATAACATTTCCCCTCAAGAAGAGCTCAAAAATAGTTGCAACAGCTCCATGCAACTTCACCACATCTCACACAAACACGTTTGTTACTGATTCAGCAGTAAAAAGGTGTTTCAAAGCCAAAAATTGCTCGTACTCTGAGAGTTTAACATCGCCGAACAAGGATGAAGTTTCTCTCTTTATAGTGGTACTGACACAAGGATTCTTGCATGATTCTCATTTTTTCAGTTTTAGTTTAAAATTTCAAGTTAGTATATCTACCTTGTTCTTCCATTGGCCCTAGTTTGACATATGATTCTTAGTTATCGAGTTGATATAAATAGACCTCTCTAGTACTTTTGCGGTTTTGCCTCGCCTGCTCAACCTCCAAGCTATTTGTAAATTACCCAAACAAAAGGATCACTAAAAGCATATTTACCTTATATTACCACGTGAAATACAAATTTTAATTGGGTTTAGAACATTTCAACTAGAAGTCTAGAAGATGTGAAAATTACTTATTACAGTTACCGAAATTCTATCTCGATAGAAACAAAAAAGTATTCCAAATGTGCTCACTCTCTTTAGGTCCCAATAGATTTACATGATGGTGGTCGTGACTCGTGATACAACACCATGAATCAGATTACATGTGAAAGGCCTTCAAGTTATATAAAACATTGATACACAAAAACGTTGTGTCTTTGCTGAAAATAGCATTTTAAAACCTTATATAGTTAATTAACAGTGGGTGTTCAAAAGTAAATCAATACATTTCAGCCACAAACACACATATCTCAATCAACCTGTACAGCTTCAAATTATAATATTTCAACACACGATGTAATGAATTGGAAGCTTCCATAAAAAATAAAAAAATAAAAAAAATGCACAAGAATAAGGGATGTCAATAAATTAGGAGCAATGGAAAATAGACTTGTAGAAATGTATGATCAAACCTGATGATAACCTTCAGCATCAGAACTCATTACACATTGTATATTCGAGAGGCAAGAACCATCATTAACCTATTCACCAAACGAGAATAATTCATTCACCATAATTAGAAACGGCGCTATACCTGATAAAGGGAAGAACAAGAAAAGAAAATTTTTCAAATTGAAGACAAACTATGGAAACCTACTTCAATAAAAGTAACACTGCTCTGAATTCTGAGTGTTCTAACCCAACCCTTAACCACAAGAGTCTCTCCTAATCGACTCAATCCCTCATCAGGCACACCTTTAACGTCCGCTATCTTGAGTTTCTTGCGGAACTCGCGGATTTTCGCGCCTTCTTCCAACTTAATTGGACTGGGGTTTGTAGTTTCACCGGAAGAAATGGTGGCAGAGGCGACGGAGCAGAAGCTGCGTTGGTGGCGGGAGACGGCTGCAGAGGAGAAGAAAAGCAGTGGCGCAGTGGAGTGCTTAAAGCTGGGATTATTGAAGACAGAGAAGAAAGAGGCAGCGGTGGGCAATGGCTTAAGGAGGCGGAGAGTGGTAGCAACAGCCGCCATTATTTTCTTTGGCTGTAAGGTTAAGGTAGGGATAAGTCCAACAAATCTCGGCACTCTCCTGCGGCCACCGATGTTCCCGTTCAAATAAGAAACAAATGCCAAATACTAGCATTATCCTTGACATTTGGTCATAAGGTGTCATTTCAGTATTTTTATTTGGCTAATTATACTGTGTATTCGGGTGAACTCACTTTTAAAAATATATACAAATATAAATAAAAATATACTCCATTATAAATAAAAATGTATACAATTTAATTATTAGTTTTTTTAATGAAAATTGAGTGTAAAAAAATATACAATTATTAAAAAACATGTATAAACTATTGAATAAAAAGTTATACACATATAAATGCTAGTTTTTAATGAAAAATTTAGTGTGAAAAAAGTATACAATTATTAAGAAACACGTATACAAAATAGAATAACATGTATACAAAATAGAATAAAAAGTTATAAACATATGAGTGCTCCCTTGCACCCGGGTGCACCTAATATCAACTCGTTTTATTTTATTGCTTGATGAGAGTGTAAATTCACGTATTTTGGGCTTTGATTTATGTGAAAATTGAGTACTATTGAGTCTTTTATTAAGACGAATCGGAATTATGGAAAAGCCACGAATCAGAGAATACAAGGGCTTCTTGAGTGTATATGTACAAGAAAACGGATCGAAAGGACTCGAAATTGGAAGACACGATTTTTGAGACAATTTTCGAGGATTGCTCGACTTCCAGAAGTTGCTCGACCAGCATTATGTGGTCGAGCGGAGGTGTCAAGTCGAGCAGAATGCGCAATTCTTACAGAGAGCTTGCTCGACTTAGAGAGGTTGCTCGACCAGCATCACTCTGGTCGAGCAGATGAGGGCGACTCGAGCAAAATGTGCAAAACTTACAAAGAGTTTGCTCGACTTGGAAGCCTTGCTCGACTTGTCCCAGTGTGATCGAGTAGATTCTCGCTGCTTCTATTTATTATAATTCCGGAGTTTTCTTACCAAATTTGACGTATGCCTCAAGCAAAAGCACATCCTAAGCCCACAAGGAGGTTCCACAAGTATAAAAGAAGAGCATTCGCAGGAGAAAAGGGAGGACACATCATTCATCATCCATCCACCACCGAAACCCTATCATCGTTCGAAGGAGTCGTGAAGAGAGGTTCGTCTAACGCGTTAAGTAAGATCATACCAATTAACCATGATTGTTCCTAGATCAATCATGGCCTAGAACCGCTCCGGTAGTTCTAGGGTTATGAAAGTTGTATGAGTTAATTGAATTTCCATGTGTAAACTCCGTACAATACTACTTGTGGTTTATTTATATAAGATTGTGCCTTTTTAATTCATACTCAAGGTCATTTTGTGCATCATTAACTGTTGTGTAGAGTCTGAATACATAGCTTGGTTATTGATTGAGTGTGTTCACCGCTGAGTAGGATTACATGTTATAATTCTAAATGAAGGGATTCCGAAGTCTTATTAGAATTATCTTATATGAATACTTGTTAATTGAATATTATTCGAGTTAATGAGTAGGATAAAGAGTATAACTTCATAGTACCTATAAAGGGAGATCATATCGGGTTAGAGTACTAAGTGCACAGGAAATAATTGATACTGATAATACCTAGAAAGGGGGTGAATAATATCTCTTGCTCCGAGGATATTCACACGTGTCATACGCTTGTTTGCTTGTGTCTATAGAGTAAACTTGCATGGTTTAGTGATGCGCCCATAGACCACAAGGTAGAGTCGGACATCAACACATGAAAAGAAAATTAATAAGTAAAACTGGATGACCCGAAGAACTACCTAATTTCTTACTTGATCAGAACCATATTTTCTCTATTGCTTACTTATTTAATTCGTTATTTAAATTATATGCTATTTAATTTCATAACTATTTCAAAACCAATTTGCCAACATAGTCTTAGTTAATTAGAATATAACAAAATTGATAATAATCCGTCCCTCGGGTTCGCTAATCACTTGGTCACCTATCGAGACAACAATTGATATCTTTATACTTGAGGATTAATTTTGTGTGTTGAAAAAACGCTCATCAAGTTCTTGGCGCCATTGGCCGGGGACATAATTAATTATTAGTTTATTATTTCTAGTTTAATTGAGATTATATAATTCTTGTCTTTGATTTCTAACACTTATTTTTCTTAGGTGTATGCTCACGAGATCTAAACACAAGTACATTAGAGCCTTATAATCCGGAGATTGGAGCATCATCTAGGAAGAAAAAGAAGAAGAAGAAGAAGAATAAGAACAAGAACATAGACCCAACTGAGGCTCTTGATTTAGGAGTTGAAGTTGACATGTTGAATTCGCAAACGATTGACGCTGCAACCGAAGTTAATTTGGAAGTAGAGGCACTCAACATGGCAGCAAATCCGGATACACTTGCCATCTATGAAGTCTTTAAGAACACTGAATGAAAAAGTAAGGGATTGGTATGATAATCTCGATGCTGCTGAATGTGATACATGGGAGAAGTTAAAAGTGAAATTCTTGGAGCGATACATGCCACCTTCAAAGGTGTTCAAGATAAAGCAAGAGATCAATCAATTTGCTATCAATGGTAGTGAGAAGTTTCATGAAGCTTGGGACCGATTCAAGGACATGCTTCGTAAGTGTCCATAACATGGGCTATCTAAAGCTCAATACATCAGTATTTTCTACAATGGGTTGGATTGTGATTCTCGTGTGTTACTTGATGCTTCTTTTAACGGAGCATTGCTTACGAAGTCACTCATTGAGGCCGAGAAGTTTTTCGAGAATATTTCGATGAATTCGAGGGATTGGCCGACTGATAGAGTGAGAGGCACTTATGTCCTTGGTAAAGTAGCACAGGTGGAGCATACTATGGTGAAGTCGGGAAGAGATGATGAGATCGTCTCTAGCTTGGCTAATATCAACAAGTTACTTGAGTCTCAGCAAAAACAGATCACGGATATATCGCAGAGAGTACCAATGATGCAGCAGGATGGTGGCTATGAAGGAGCTAGCTAAGAGGAGATCGAGGAGGCAAACTATGTCATGGATCAAAGTATTCAAGGAACTAGGTACCCAAATCAAGGAAACCAGAATTATCAGGGGAATTACAACAATCATGGTCCCCTGGGTAATTACCAACAACCAAGGAGGCTGGAGTTTTTGTCGAGTAATCCAAAAAATGCAGTGCAACCTCCTATTGGTGTGGATCCGGGAGCTAAGGTGGAAGAAGGGAAGCTAGGTTTCGAGGATACGGTGAACAGGTACATGGCGAGGAACGATGCAAGAGTGGATTGTCTAGAGGCCAAGTTAGAAAAGAAGATTGATGATAATTATAAGGATTTGTCTACACAAGTGAAAGACCTTACGTTGTTGATGGGGGAGATGGCTGGAAACGTAAACAAATTGACTCAAACTATTGAGAAGGGAAAGTTTTCATCTCTAAGTATTGAGAATCCAAAGTTTTGCCATGCCATCACATTGTGGTCGGGAACGCAATATGAAGGTCCGATGATGCCGACGAGTGAAACCAAAGGGAGTAGAGGAGTTGCTCGACCAGACTTGAATTGCTCGACCAAACCATCTGATCAAGCAGAGGTCGAACAATTTTTGGAAAAATAGAATTACGATACTCTATTTTTTGACATTCTACTTAACTTGCACAAAACCGTTCAACCAGAATACCAAGGTCGAATGGAAGTCAAGCAACGACAAGGTGACAAGAGCTCACGATTAGGCAAGTTGCTTGACCAAAACCTATCTGCTCGACCAAACCATTTTAGTAGAACGGAGGTCGAGCAACACTTCAAGGAACAGAGTACGCGATCAGCCAAGTTGTTAAACCAAAATGAATCTGCTCGACCAGTCTATTTTGGTTGAGCGGAGGTCAAACAACACAGTTCAGAGTCTGATTCGATACCAAATGCGATGTCTGTTGATCGAAACACTCCAGCTACACCTCAAGAGCAGAATACCGAGCTTACAGTATTAGAAAAGAAGTGGGAAAGAGCCAAGAGACTGAGAGCCAAAAAGGAGAAAGCGGAGAAGATTGAACGTGATGAATGGGGGATTCCCAAAATAAAGATACCTCCACCATTTTCTTTCAAGCTTGTCAAAAAGGGATTGGAAGAAAAGTTCAAGAGGTTCTTAGATATCATGAACAAGATAAGCTTGAACATTCCTTCTTCTAAAGCGATCTTGGAGATGTCGTATTATGCCCGTTTACTGAAGGATAAGAGAAGCTTGAATGGAATTAAAGCGATGAATTTGTCATAAAATTGCAGCTCTATCATTCAAAGGAAGCTGCCAGCTAAGTTGAAAGATCCAGGAAGCTTCACTATCTTATGTGAAATTAGAAAGGGACCGGCACGACAAGCCTTGTGCGATCTTGGGGCAAGTATCAATTTGATGACATTGTCTATCTTTAAAAGGCTTGGTTTGAGGAGTTAACTCCCACATCGATGGCTCTATAACTAGCGGATAGGTCTATAACCTTCCTGAAGGGTGTGATTGAAGACGTTCTTGTCAAAGTAGAAAAGCTTGTCTTTCCTGTGGATTTTCTTGTGCTTGAGATGGAAGATGACAAGGATAATGTCCTTCTTATCTTGGAGAGACCTTTCCTTGCGACTGTGGGAGCTATGATTGATGTGCAAAAGGGTGAGCTACTGCTGAGGATGGATAAAGAAGAGGTTTTGCTTAACCTCGACAAAGCAATAAAGATGCCGATGGAGACTCAATGCCATAATATAGACGCGGTGGATGAGATCGTGAAAGAAGATATGTCTTTGATTCTTTTTAAGGATCCTCTTGAGACATGCTTGATGGAGTCTCTTACTTTTCCCACCACAGAGCTAGATGAACTCTCCAACGAGGTATGTATTGATTTTCTTGAAAACTTGCTTGCTTTGGGTGATGACAGGTATCAATCAGAGAGGACAAAGGTTGAAGAGGTCAAGTGGACTAGGAAGTACTTGCCTTTGGATAGAGAGAGCGCACCTCAAGAAGAAAACAAAGAGAAGTTGAAACCGCTATCGAAGCACTTGAAGTATGTTTATCTTGGTGACAATGGAAAATATCCGGTAATTGTATCTTCTTCCCTTGATGATGATCAACTTGAGGAATTGTTAGATGTGCTTAGGAAGTATAACTCTGCGATTGGTTGGTCTCTTGATGATTTAAAAGGTATTAGTCCTTCATGTTGCATGCATAGAATAAGATTATTAGATGAGGCCAAGAGTAGCATTAAGAATCAGCAGAGGGTGAATCCCGCTATTCAAGAAGTGATTAGGAAGCAAATCCTAACGTAGCTCGATGCAGGAATTATTTATTCCATTAGTGATAGTCCCCATATGAGTCCATTGCATGTTGTAGCTAAGAAGGGGGCATGACTATTGTGAAAGCCGAGAATGGTGAGTCATTAGCCACTAGAATTCCTACGGGATGGCGTGTGTGTACGGATTACAGGAAACTAAATAAAAATACATGCAAAGACCATTTTCTCCTTCCTTTCATGGATCAAATGCTTGATCGTCTTGTGGTGTATGAGTTCTATTGTTTCTTGGATGGGTGCTAGGGTTACAATCAGAATATGATTGCACCCGAGGA
Organism: Pogostemon cablin; assembly: GCA_023678885.1. Taxonomy (NCBI): domain Eukaryota; kingdom Viridiplantae; phylum Streptophyta; class Magnoliopsida; order Lamiales; family Lamiaceae; genus Pogostemon; species Pogostemon cablin. The sequence continues at coordinate 14,505,944 of CM042953.1, read as the reverse complement.
TCAAGAAAATACTACTTTTACTTGCCCTTATGGAACTTTTGCCGTTAGAAAGATGCCTTTTAGATTGTGTAATGCGCCTGCTACATTTCAGCGTTGCATGATGGCCATATTTGAAGGGTTGATAGAAAAGATCATGGAGGTGTTCATGGATGATTTTTCGGTGTTTGGTTCCTCTTTTGATATTTGTTTATCTAACCATGCTATTATTTTGAAGAGATGCCAAGAAACTAATCTTGTCTTGAATTGGTAGAAGCGCCACTTCATGATGAGAAATGGGATTGTTTTTTGTCATCATATTTCAGCCAAGGGATTGCAGGTAGATAGAGCAAAGGTGGTGGTGATCGAGAAGCTTCCACCACCTACTAATGAAAAGGGAGTGCGGTCCTTCCTTGGACACGCCGGTAACTATAGAAGATTCATAAAAGACTTTTCGAAATACTCTAAGCCCTTATCGCATTTACTTGAAAATGATGTTCCATTTGTTTTTGATAAAGAGTGTCTAACAGCTTTTCAGGTTTTGAAAGAGGCGCTTATTACTGCACCTATCTTGATCACACCGGATTAGACTCAACCGTTTGTACTTATGTTTGATACGAGTGATTTAGCACTTGGAGTGGTGCTTAGGCAGTTGAGGGATAAGAAGTTATACACCATTTACTATGCAAGTAAGACTTTTGATGCTGCACAAAAGAACTACACGGTGACTAAAAAGGAGTTTTTGGATGTGGTGCATGCGTTCAATAAGTTTTGACAGTACTTGGTTTGCATGAAGACTATAGTGTACACAGATCATTCTGTGATCCGGTACTTGATGGAGAAGAAGGAAACGAAGCCAAGGATCATTCGATGAATTCTTCTTCTGCAAGAGTTCGATATGGAGATCCGATGTAAGAAGGATACAGAAAATATTTTGGCGGATCACCTATCGAGGTTGGAGACAGCATGAAATGAAGGACTTAAGAAAAGCAAAATATATCTATTTGATCACGGTAATACGGATCACAAGAAAGGATGTTATGCTTGTCTCAAGCTTCATGAAATGATACAATCCCTACTTGTTTTAGCATGTGATTTTATCTAAGAAAATGTGACTTTGGACACAAAAGAAGATAAAGGAGATGGCAGCGGTTCTTTATTCTTCGGCGAATAAGAAAGCTTAACCTAAGGAATGCTATGCACGAGATTGGATATCTGTTTTGCTAAATGCATGGTCAATGATTATCAAGTTAACCCATAATAAGAATGTTGAACTGTGGTAAGACATACACTTTTGCACCTGAAAAGGACTAGAAATTATATGTGGACTTACCGAACAAATTCATTATTTTTGTGGGTTATATAGATTCAGATTTTTCAAATCAGATAAGGACGACATTAAATTCACCTCAAAGGTTATATGTTTAATTTTAGGAAGTAGAGTCATAAATGGAGAAATATTGTATAGAAATATATTCCTGACACCACCATGGAAAAATGATAAATTGGAGCATCTGAGGTAGCTAAAGCATTTATATGACTCTAAAAACTTCATGATGGACTTCAAAGTGTTTCTAAGTTTGCCCAAGATTATCACAATTTATTTTGATGATAATGGTGTAGTTGCAAACTTGAAGGAATCACAAGCCCATAAGCAATTAAACACATGGAGCGCGAGTATCACCTGTTATGAGAAATCATATGATGAGGGAAAGGTTGTTGTTGCCAAGATTGTATCGGATGATAACCTTGTAAAATCCTGTTACAAGGACTTTAAAACGAAAGCTTTTGATGGTCGTGTAGTGGGAGTGGGAATCAGGTGTATGACAGAAGACATGACAGCATAGTCTTTTAATTTAAGTGGGAAATTGTTGGATTGTATACTAAAAGTCTAGCTTTTTGTATGAATAATGTTATAACAATTTATTTAAAATGAGAATCATATGATCAAATGATTGCGTCTTATAATTTATTTATATGTTCGATGCAATAGTCCACTTACTTTATACTATAGATACTATGTTGTGCGACAACACGCGGAAGATTATATTATCGATTTCCTTATAAAGTATAAACATATGCTCACAACCGAGATAGACGGAGACTCTCTATCAGGATGGCTGTAGTGTGATTTGGTATTAGTTTGTCTTAACTATAGAATTACATTAGTATGCTTTGTGTATATTGAGCAGGACCACTTGAGATCGTTTGACTTGTACCGTCTATATAGAATAACTTGATCTCAGTTATTATGGATGTTCGTGATCTTAATCCCTATACAATAATCTCGACACGTAAGGTAGTATGTATTTATTTGATTCAATAATAGGTGAGATTTACCTGTAATTAAATCAACAAACTCGGTAAGTTGGGAAATGTTGTCTCTATGGTGTGCTGTTGATTGTAGAAGGAATTCGTATCCGAAATAGGTTGATGATGTCCCCTTGAGGAGCTCATAAAAATTATCATGTAAACCCTGCTGGTGGATTTATTCCGGCATGATAATAAGGTTGAGTGGTACTACTGTCGGATGAAATATTAATTAATGGAGTTGTCAGTAACTTAATTAATTAATGGGCATTGTATATCAAAAAACATGGGGAGAATAACGGGCTCATAATAAGAAGGAGCCCATAACGTAATTATGGGATTAGAACGGTAGTGCAGTAATAATATTTTAGTGGTATATATTATTATTATTGGCCTTAAGTATAAGCTTTGGGATAAGCTTGGATACTTAAGACCAATGGAGGCCCAACTCTAATTTCTCCTTCTGGTCCCTGCTGTAGTCCATATATAAGTCATGTCAGCTGTCCGGAAACCCTAACTGAAAAGTAATTCTTGCTTTACACTTTGTGGAGGGTGAGAAAACAATAGATTGAGAAGATCTCGAAGATCATCGCCCACACGACGTCGAGATTGGACTTGGGAATACAGTAGAAGACCAGGAGGTTGTTTGCTGCTGCTGTCTGTCAACTTGCATATTTTTTCTAAAATTGTACAGAACTCAAAACTAAATGTGTGATATATCGTTGGAAAGCCAATGAAGAGAGGATCGTTTTGGCGTATAGATCCCTCAAGTCCAAGATCGGATAAGAGAGTTATGCCTAAAATGGTGAGGTTGCGCAGGCTGCCGGCGAGAATTCATCTTCTCCAACATACCCTAGTGAAAGGTAATATGTTTCTATATTTTCTTGCTTCCGCTGATTGTTAGAAACGTATGAAACCCTAACGGTTCACGTTAACCAAATAATCGAATGCCAACACACTCAACCCCCTCCCATCACCGGATCCCCCTACAGCTCCCCTGTTAAGTGATGTCTCCGAACAACCTACTGCTCTTCAACTCTTACCCCCCATTACTAGCACAAATGACCTCCATCCACAGTCAAATGAGCCCCCACCCAACGCTGATGTCTTCTGCTCCATCAGCATTCCACCCCACACCAACACTACTGCTTCATCAACAAACTGCTCCTATTATCCCCGTAACCCCCGTCATACCCCAGCAAAACCCTCAGGCCCCAATCCCTCCTCTGAACACCACCCCCGCCCCTCAGATGTCCAAATAAGCACCCAAAACCGATCCAACACCAAACAACCCACAACACTGCTGAACAACCCCGACCCTCCAAACAACCTGCAGGCTGCACCACCCAAAACCGCCATAACAGGCATATCCCTCCAATCCCAAATCTGAGATTCCTTCCCCCACTATCTCATGGTAGAGTAACCATTCCAAGAGAAGGTCGAGCAACCGAGTGGAATTGCTCCCTTGTGATCAACACCCAGGTTATAGAGCCCTCTTTGAGTTCACAAGCAATCGGAATACGAATGTTGCAATCTATCACCATGAGAGCGGATGGATAGTGTTCAAATTTCAGTCTGATGCTGAGGTGAACAGATTGCTCAGTGAGGGACCCTACGTAGCAAATGGAAGATACCTCATGCTTAAAAAGCTTCCACGTAATTTTCAATTTGGTCATGAAGGGATATCCTAGGTTCCTATTTGGGTTAAGTTCCCATCACTACCCCTTGAGTTCTGGACAGAGGAACAACTGAGTACGTCAGCTTCAGCAATTGGCATCCCATTAGCCATGGATGAAGTAACAGTGACCCGTGGATGCATCTCTTACCTTTGAGTTCTTATCGAAATAGATATAACCAAACCTCTAGTAGAAACAATATCAGTTGATGATGAAGGGTACTCATTCGAACAGCGTGTGGTATACGATTTTATCCCAAAGTATTGCAACCACTGCAATACATTGGGCCATGCTATAGAAAGGTGTAACTTGATGATGCAAGATGAGGATCCCCACTTTGTTCCTGGAGAGAATCCAACACAATTCACCATTGTAAGGAGAAAATGAAACAGGAGGAAAAGGGCAGCACAGCGAGCCCCTTCAAGAAGTGGCCAACATCCGATGCTAGTGATCACATCCGCAAGAAAGATCCTAGTGCAAGCACACACACGAATGAGAAGGTTCTAGACAGGAACAACAAGATGAAAGGAAAAGAAGTATGGAAGGACTTCAGCATTGAGGATTCAAGCAAATGTAGACATGAATTCGATGACTTGCCATCAGATGCTTAGTCAACATGAGTATTCTCTCATGGAACGTGCATGGGTTGAGTGGCACCTCAACTCACAATGCGTTGCTCAAGTTGGTGCAAGAAAAAGATATTATTGTGGCATGGTTGTTTGAAATAAGAATCAGGCAAGAGAAGTTGGAGAAATTAGTCAAGAAGAAATTGGGGGACTGGTCGTTCACCCATAATTGTAACTTAGACTCTTGGGGAAGAATCCTAGTAGTTTGGAAACCTAGTAGAATCTCTCTAGAAGAGTTTAGGTTTCATGATCAAGTTGTAATTGCAGTTGCTACATGTTTAATATCATCAAGGAAATTTCTGATCTCTTTGTGTATGCTGCCAATTCATACACCAATTCGAAGAAACTTATGGTCACACATGGAACAATCTTTTCATGAGAAAATCTTGCCATGGTTAGTAGTAGGAGATTGCAATACAACAATGACACAAGGAGAAAGATCCACTAACAGCAGAAATCATGGAATGCAAGACTTCGTTGTTACATGTGCAGTAATGGGGTTATAGGATACCCCATCTAGAGGGTGCTTTTTCACGTGGTCAAATGGAACACATTGGAGTAAAATAGATTGAGTAATGTGCTGTCAGCTTTGGAGAAGTAAAGTATGGATGCTTGAAACTGATTTCCTCCCCCAGGAAACTTCTTCAGACCACTGCCCCTCCATTACAGCTCTAGTCCCTAACACCCAGTGGAAACCAAAGCCATTTAGGTTCTTGAATATGTGGTCAGCACACGAAGAGTTCAAAGAAATAGTCAGGATATGATGGAATGAGAGAGTGGAGGGAACCAAACAGTATGTGCTCATGCAAAAACTAAAAAAACTTAAATCATGCTTGAGAAATCTGAACTCCCGTATCTACACCAGGTGTCAGCAGATACAGCCACTAAACACAATTCAACAACTAGTATATAAGACTTACCATTCCTGTTCCCTTTCAGAAGAGGGAAGTCAGCCTTGTAGTGTCCCGGCTGCTTGCATTTGAAGCACTTGCCTTTAGGCTTCTTGACCGCACCAGCCTTTGCTTTTACTTGGTTCATCGGTGCTGAATTTCCTTGCTTCTTCTTATTCCTACCGCCTTTTGACCTAGGATGAGCAGCATTTTTAGCAATATGAACCTGAGGAGGTCTACGAAACAGTTCTTCCGCTGCCAAAAGTTCTGTCAGAAGTTCTGCCAACGTGTACAAATGTTTATTCATATCGTAGTTCAGGTAAAACTGCTCAAAACTCCTAGGCAAGCTTTGGAGTATGATATCGACTTAGGTTTCCCCATCGATTTCAGCTCCAAGAACTTCCAACTCATTGAGTTGGCCCATCATCCTAAGAACATGCTCCCTTAAGGAAGTGCCTTTAGCCATTTTGGTGTTCATCAGTACAGACATGCCCTTCGACATAGCAGGACGACTCTGGTGCCCGAAGAATTTGAAGCACATTTGACATAGAAGCCAAAATATAGCACTTAGCCATCCTATCAGCTTTGACCCACCTATTATAAGCAACTCTTTGCTCTTCGGTAGAGGCATCAGTAGGTTCCGGAGGACATTCCTTAGTGAGTACAAAGATATAATCTTCAGCAGTTAAAATAATGTCCATGTTTCGTTTCCAATCAACATAATTAGTACTAATAAGTTTGTGTCATTTAAGTATAACAGAAAGTGAGTTGAGTGTCATTTGAAAATACTGAGAATCATAAATAATAAACATATCAAACACTTAGAATTTATCAATTTATATTGATTCCCTCAAAACAATATAAAATAAAATTCACCAACATCTCAAGCACCGTGAATTTGCATGCCACGTTAGGTTGGACGTATATAAACCCGAACATTTACAAGAGAAGGTTTTACCCTTTAATTTCATTTGTCAACTTAACTTTATGATAAAATAGTTAATAATCAGTTTCTCTTTAGCCATGTATATAACAGCAGTGACTCCGTTGGGAAGGATACTTATTATTTACACCTAAGTGTACACCATTACTTGATTCCAAGTCCGCTACCCAAGCTTATGTGCCTTACTATTGGAGAAGTACACACATGCTCGAATAAATTCCTACAACCATCATAAAGAAGTTTGTACCAGTGATCCGTGAATAAACTCATCCGTTAGGGAGGAAGGCACTATAGCCAACGCGCAAGTTCATTCACATCACTTACAAACCAATAATGGAGGCCGCGGGAAAATTTTACCAATCCCCTCTCCCACTTAGTTGTTTAACACTGAGGGTTTTTAACATGCATATAATATTCCAATAATAAAATACATATCCTAGCATGCTTCTATTTTAAGTAATTTAAAAAAAAAATCACATAGAACATGCCCACATATATAACAATAATCGTCAAATTAAAATAATTAAAGTAGTTATATATTTTGAAATAAGTGCATAAATGGTTGAATCAAGCAAATGGGCCCGGCTGGCCCAAAAATAGCAATTGCACTATTTGTGCAGCCCATTATCCACAAATCATGCTCATCAACCTTGCCCATTTCCGGCCAGTCGCGTCATGTAATCACATGCAAAGCTTTCACCGACACAACTTGGTGCCTGCCACTCTTGGCGGTCGTGTCGTCAGCCCATTGGAGTCGTGCCCTCAGCCCACCTTCCGCGCCCAGTCCAGTCCGCACGCAGCGTGCCAGCCCTTCTCCGCACGCCAAGGCTCCAGCCCATGCCAGCACGACTCTTCGTCCTAGAGGCCATCCAATAGTCGTACCACACTTTCCATGCACGCTAAGGCTCCAGCTCTTCCCTGCAAGCAAAGGCTCTGCGCCCAGGAATAGCCTAGATCCACCTGGAACAACTATGGCCTCGCCCGGAAATAGCTTGGACTCGCTCGGAAGCTGTCTGGTCTCACAAAAATCCTTATCAGACTCATCTAGAAGCCATCTGGTCTCGCACGGAAGCTCACCATTCATGTTCGACACCACTTAGAACCCACTGTTGATCTTTACGGCTATTTGCTACCAGTCGATGTTGCCGTCTAGTTCCGCATCGATGGCTCACACATGAAGCCGTGCCGTCACGCCATCAACTAGCAGACCCCGCCGTCACACCAGTAAGTGGCAGTTGTTACAGATCTGCCCAGATTTGGCAGGGACTCACTCGAAATCCATTGTCCAGGTCAGACGTCGTCCTCCCCAGCACCGTCCAGCCGTAGCGATCGCCTGAACCCTTGCCGCCACCTGCATCCACGACTGGCTATAACGTGGTGATCATCCAGCAGCACTTGTAATCTCCATCGTGTCCTGTTGTCGCCTGTCACATGACAGCAGACTAGCAGTACCCACACTTTCCGTGGGCTTACGCCAATCATCACATACTGGCCCATCACTTTTGGTAGTCCATCAGCCACCATACTTCGTCGACCAGCAACCTTTGTTAAGTCGACTTCCATAGCTCATGGCATGGCCGTGTGTGTGAATAGCATTGTTAATCATCAATGTTTACACGCCAATTACATCGACAAAGCACATAGGATTTAGTGATAATTCACTCATATACCAAACCCTAATCTCATGCTTTCTATACGACAACTAACACACATATGGTACATACCTTAGCCTAACATGTCACGTTTCACCATAAAATTGAAGCTCTGATACCAATTGTTGGCGTTCAATTGTTTGGTTAGCGTTAACCGTTAGGGTTCCATGCAAACTTAATCAGTAGAAGCAATAAGTATTCAAAGATCACATTACCTTTCACCAGGGTATGTTGTTGAAGTACAGATGCAGAGAACAACCTCTTGATCTTCTACTGTATTCTCCAAGTTCAATCCTGACATCGTGTGGGCGACGATTTTCAGGATCTTCTCAATCTGCTTTCTCTCATCTCTTTCACATCGAAAATGGCACAGAGTGAGGGTTCCAGGAAGTTGAGATAACTTATATATGGGCTATAGCAGGGACCAGGAGGAGAAATTAAAGTTGGGCCCATTGGGCTTAAGTATCCAAGCTTAACCCAAAGCTTATACTTAAGCCCAATAATAATAATATAGTCCACTAAAATATTATTACAGCACTGCCGCTCCAATCCCATAATTACGTTATGGGCTCCTTCTTATTATGAGCCCGACAGTCTCTCCATGTTTAAGATATACAATGTCCATTAATTAATTAAGTTACTGACAACTCAAATTAATTAATATCTCATCCGAGAGTAGTACCACTCAATCTTATTATCAAGTCGGAATTAATCCACTTGCAAGATTTACATGATAAACCTTATGAACTTCTCAAGGGGACATCATCAACCTAAATAGGAGAAGGATTCCTTCCACAATCAACAACACACCATAGAGACAACACTACTTCCCAACTCATTGAATTTGTTGATTTAATACATGTAAATCTCACCCATTGATGAATCAAAGAAATATATACCGCCTTATGTGTCGAGGTTATTGTATAGGGATTAAGAGCACGAACATCCATAATAGATGAGATCAAGCTCTCCTATATAGACAGTACAAATCAAACGATCTCAAGCGGTCCTGCTCAATACACAAAAAGCGCACTAATGTGATTCTATAGTCAAGAAAAACTAATAACAAATCACACTACAACCATCCCGATAGATAGTCCCCGTCTATCTCGGTTGTGAGCATCTGTTTATACTTTATAAGGAAACTACTAATATGATCTTTCGCGTGTTGTTGTACAACATATTATCTACAATATAAAGTAAATGGACTTTTGTACAGACATATAAATAAACAATTTATAATATGCAAAATGTTTGATCATATGATTCTCATTTCAAATAAATTGTTAAACCATTATTTCATATAAAAGCCAGATTTTTAGTATACAATCTAACAAGATCCCCCATAGTCGTCCGACGCAATATGTCGAGGATGAGTCGCATTTTGCTAGGGCACTGGACTTCTGAATAAGGTGGTCAAACTTAATTATGAGGCCGTACTTGACAATAGATGAAGAAGGAGACGGGCGAGATGAGGACTGATGAGTGTGTAAATTCATAAGTTTGGCGCTATGTTTTGTGCTAGTTTTGGAGAGTTTTGATGTGGAAATAGGTGGAAAACCTATATATATTGTGAAATAGCATGAATCAGGTGTTAGTGGAGCTATTTGAGTGTTTTCTTAGCAAAAACGGAGTGAAAGGGCCAAGAATCGAAGAGACGGAGTCGAAGCCACGCGAACCGCCCAAGAAGTAGGTGGGTTCGACCTGGCTGGAGGAGGGTTCGACCTCTCCAGCAGGTCGAACCAACGTTGCTGGACATACAGAGATGGGTTCGACCACGACTCAGTTGGTTCGACCTGGCCATCAGGTCGAACCATGGTCGAACCAGTTTGCAAGAAGGAGGATTCGACCACGACGTTGGGGTTCGACTTGCCAGTTGGTCGAATCGGGAGCAAGAGTTGTCCAGTGCTGAGGTTCGACCTGGGGTTCGACCAAGGCCTAAGTGGTTCGACCTGTCCAGAAGGTCGAACCTGTGCAGAATTCATCCAGTAGCGGGGTTCGACCTGTGGCTCGGGGTTCGACCTGCTTGACGTGGTCGAACCTGTGTGCGAGAACTTACCTTATCCGGATTTTCGAGGCCGAAACGCGTGAGATCACTTAGGAAGCCTATTCCAAGCCCTAGAGACGTGATTACAAGCATAAAAGGAGGCTCATACAGAGAATTAAGGGAGCTTTTGATCGTCAATCGTAGGTGAGACAAGAGTAGAGGTGGTGATCCATTCGGAGGGCTGTGACAGAGGTTCGCTGAAGGTTCAAGTAAGAATGATTAATCTAACCATGATTGTTCCTAGATCAATCATGGGCTAGAACCACCTTGGTAGTTCTAGGGTTATGAAAGTTTCATGATGTAATTCGTGTTTCGTGTGTAAAACTCCATACAACACTACTTGTGGTTTGTTTTATATAAGATTGCATATTTAATCCATACTCATAGTCGTTTTGTGCATCAATGATCATTGTGTAGAGTCTGAATAAATGACATGGTTATTGATTGAGTGCGTTCACTACTGAGCATGGTTTATCGTTATAATTCTAAGTGAAGGGATTCCGAAGTATTATTAGAACTGTCTTATATGAATATTCATGAATTGAATTGAATTCGGGTTGATGAATAGGATGAAGAGTATAACTTTATAGTACCTAAAAAGGGAGATCAAATCGGGTTAGATTCTAGACGTAGAAGATAATTGATTATGATAGTACCTAGAAAGGGGGGTGAAGCATATCTCTTGCTCCGATGTTATTCACACGTGTCAAGCGCATATTTACTTGTGTCTATAGAGTAAACTTGCATGGTCTAGTGATGCGTCCACAAACCACAGGGCAGAGTCAGACACCATCACACGAGAATACGAATTGCTAGTGAAACTGGATGACCCAATGAACTACCTATCATTCTTATTGATCACAACTCACTTCTCTCTACTTTTGCTATTTCTTTTGTTAATTCGATTAGAAGTTACTATCCATTAAACCTTTACAATTACCAACATAGTCTAAAATATACTAGAAGATCACAAAATTGATATTTATCCGTCCCGTGGGTTCGATATTGTAACTTGGTCATCTTCGCGACTACAATTGATATCCTTATACTTGAGGATTAATTTGTGTGTTAAGAAAACCCCTATCAAGTTCTTGGCGCCGTTGCTGGGGACGGCGTAAACTATCTTTTTTGTATTATTTCTAGTTTATTAGGACTATTTACCTTGTTTTGTTGTTTTCTTTCTTATTCGTTTTAGGTGTATGCTCACAAGATCAAAGAAAGGTAATCTTGAACCGTATAATCCTTAGATTGGAGCATCATCAAGAAAGAAGAAGAAGAAGAAGAGCAAGGCAAAGGCAATAGACTCAACTGAAGCTCTGAATTTTGGAGATGAGGTTGACGAGCAGATTTCGCAAGCGATTGAGGCTACAACTGAAGTTAATTTGGAAGTAGTAACAGTCAACATGGCAGCGAATCCGGATAATCTAGCCATCCGTGAGGTTTTCAGAAATAATGGGGCTGGAAATTATGAGCTTTTAGGAGCAAGGGGAACTAACTCCGCGTTCGATCTTCATCCCGCTCTTATTAGCATGATAGAGAGGAACTCCTTTTCAGGAGGGTCTTTCGAGGATCCGTAGCAGCATCTGAACAAGTTCTTGGGCTATGCAAGTACTCAAAAAGACGTAGGAGAACATGAAGATGCTAGGAAGATCCTTTTGTTCAAATTCTCGCTTACTGAAAAGGCGAGGGATTGGTACGATACTATTAATGCAGCTGAGTGCACCACGTGGGAGCAATTGAAGTTAAGATTCTTGGAGAGGTATATGCCACCTTCGAAGGTGTTTAAGATGAAGCAAGATATTAACCAATTTGCTATCAGTGGAGGTGAGAAATTTCATGAAGCGTGGGATAGATTCAAGGACATGCTCAGGAAGTGTCCTCAACATGGGTTATCTAAAGCCCAATATATCAGTATATTTTATAACGGATTGGACTGTGAATCAAGAGTGCTACTTGATGCTTCTTCTAATGGAGCATTGCTTACAAAGTCATCCGTTGAGGCCGAGAGATTGTTTGAAGACATATCAATGAATTCGAGGGATTGGCCCACTGATAGAGTTAGAGGTACGTATGTTCTTGGAAAGGTAGCTCAGGTTGAACAAGCAATGGTGAAGACTAAGAGAGAGGATGAGATCGTTTCGAGCTTGTCCAATATCAACAAGCTACTTGAGTCTCAACAGAAGCAGATTAGCGAGATATCCCAACGAGTGCCAATCATGTAGCAAGAGATGATGAATAATGGAACCATCCAAGACGAATTGGAGGAAGCAAATTATGCCATGGGTCAAAGTATCCAAGGAACGAGGTACCCAAATCAAGGAAACCGGAACTACCAAGGGAACTATCGAGGGAACTTTAATAATCGTGGTCCATCTGGTAGTTATCAACAGCAACCAAAGAGGCCTGAATTTTCATGGAGCAATACGAACAATGCAGTGCAACTTTCCGATGGGTGTTGATCCGGGAGAAAAGGTGGAAGAAGGAAAGCCTGGGTTCGAGGATACTGTGAACCGGTACATGGTAAAGAATGATGAAAGAGTGAATCGCCTTGAGGCAAAGCTTGAGAAAAAGATTGATGATCACCACAGAGATTTGTCCACTCAAGTGAAAGATCTCACATTGTTGATGGGTACAATTGCAGAGAATGTGAATACATTGACTCAAACTGTAGGAAAAGGTAAGTTTCCATCTCAGAGTATAGAGAATCCGAAGTCGTGTAATGCCATCACACTGAGGTCAGGAACGCAGTACGAGGGACCGATGAGGCCGGAATCGAAGTTGGAATTTTCTAAGCCTCGGTTCGACCAACACGCAGAGGGTTCGACCAACTTTTCAGGTCGAACCCAGGTCGAACCTCATCGGCCAGAGCACTCTGTTTTGATGCATGAGCGGTTCGACCAACACGCAGAGGGTTCAACCAACTTTTCAGGTCGAACCCAGGTCAAACCTCATCGGCCAGAGCACTCTATTTTGATGCAGGAACGGTTCGACCACGATCACGAGGGTTCGACCAACTCTTCAGGTCGAACCCAGGTCGAACCGAAGGATGGAGATTATACAATGAAGCGGTTCGACCAAAGGGGCAGTGGTTCGACCTCCAATGTTGGTCGAACCCAAGTCGAACCTCCGGAGCAGAATGAGATCAGTCTTCCAGTGAAGAGGTTCGACCAATACTGTCCTAGTTCGACCTCTCAGCCTGGTCGAACCCAAGTCGAACCTCGCCGAGATGTTTTGTTTGATGCACCTGTTGTTCCTTTTGATGTTGATGCAACTCCAGTGGTACGGAATGAGCAAAGTACAGACATAATAGCTGAGAAAAAATGGGAAAGAGCTAAGCGATTAAGAGCCGAAAAGGAGAAAGCGGAAAAGGTTGATCGTGATGAATGGGGGATTCCCAAAACAAAGATACCTCCACCGTTTCCCTACAAGCTAGTGAAGAAGGGGTTGGAAGAGAAGTTCAAGAAGTTTTCAGAGATAATGAACAAGATAAGCTTGAACATCCCTTTTTCAGAGGCAATCATGGAGATGCCATATTATGCTCGATTCCTTAAAGACATATTGATGAAGAAGCGAAGCTTAACCGGAGTTGAAACGGTAAACTTATCGGAGAATTATAGCTCAATTATTCAAAAGAAGTTGCCACCAAAGATGAAAGATCCGGGGAGCTTTACTATTCTTTGTGAGATCGGGAAGGGGCCAGCACGGCGAGCTTTATGCGATCTTGGGGCAAGCATCAATTTGATGCCGTTGTCCATCTTTCAGAAGCTTGGTTTGGGGGAAAAGACCCCGATAACTGTTGCTCTCCAATTGGCAGATAGATCAATGACGTTTCCGAAAGGACTAGTTGAAGATGTTCTAGTAAAGGTGGAGAAGCTAGTTTTTCCTGTGGATTTCCTTGTGTTAGAAATGGATGATGACAAGGATAATGTTCCTCTAATCTTGGGGAGGTCATTCCTTGCTACAGCTGGAGCTATGATAGATGTTCGGAAAGGAGAACTGAAGTTGAGAATGGATAAAGAAGAAGTACTTTTCAACTTGGACAAAGCAATGAAAATGCCAATGGAGTCCCAGTGTTATAGTATTGACGTGGTGGAGGAGATTGTGAAGGAGGATATGTCTTTGATCTTGTCAAAGGATCCTCTTGAGACATGTTTGATGTAATCTCTTACTTATCCCACTACGGAGCTTGACGGACTTTCTAACGAGGTATGTATTGAATTTCTTGAAAACTTACTTGCTTTGGGTGATGATAGGTTTGCATTGGAGAGAAATAAAGTGGAAGAAGTCAAATAGACCAGGAAGTACTTGCCTTTGGATAATGAAAACACTCCAGTGGAGAAAAGAAAAGAGGAGTTGAAACCATTGCCGGATCACTTGAAGTATGCTTTTCTTGGTGATAATGCACAATATCCGGTAATTGTATCTTCTTCCCTTAATGATGATCAACTTGAGGCGTTATTAGATGTTTTGAGGAAGTACCAGTCTGCAATAGGGTGGTCACTTGATGATTTGAAAGGTATTAGTCCTTCGTATTGTATGCATCGGATTAGGTTGTTGGATGAAGCCAAAGCTAGTGTTCAGAATCAGCGTAGGGTGAATCCCACAATTCAAGAGGTGATAAGGAAGCAAATTCTTACGTGGTTGGATGCTGGAATTATATATCCTATTAGTGATAGTCCCCATGTGAGTCCATTGCATGTAGTTGCTAAGAAGGGGGGTATGACTGTAGTGAAAGCTGAGGATGGAGAAGCTATAGCCACGAGAATTCCTACGGGATGGCGTACATATGTGGATTACAGGAAATTGAATGAGAACACGTGTAAGGACCATTTCCCTCTTCCATTTATGGATCAAATGTTGGATCGTCTTGCAGGGTATGAGTTTTATTGTTTCTTGGATGGATACTCGGGGTATAATCAAATCATGATTGCTCCCGAGGATCAAGAAAAGACCACTTTTACTTGCCCCTACGGGACCTTTGCTTTTAGGAAA
Organism: Pogostemon cablin; assembly: GCA_023678885.1. NCBI lineage: Eukaryota > Viridiplantae > Streptophyta > Magnoliopsida > Lamiales > Lamiaceae > Pogostemon > Pogostemon cablin. The sequence continues at coordinate 14,490,832 of CM042953.1, read as the reverse complement.
ATGCCTTTTGGATTGTGTAATGCGCCTGCTACTTTTCAGAGATGCATGATGGCGATTTTTGATGGTTTGATAGAGAAGATCATGGAAGTATTCATGGACGATTTTTCAGTCTTTGGTTCTTCTTTTGATATGTGTTTGTCTAACCTTGCTGTTGTTTTGAAAAGGTGTCAATAAACTAATCTTGTCTTGAATTGGGAGAAGTGCCATTTCATGGTGAAAGATGGGATTGTTCTTGGGCATCATGTTTCCGCCAAGGGATTACAGGTAGACCGTGCTAAAGTGGTGGCAATTGAGAAGCTTCCATCACCGACCAATGAAAGAGGAGTGCGGTCCTTCCTTGGACACGCCGGTTTTTACAGGAGATTCATTAAGGACTTCTCAAAATACTCTAAGCCCTTATCTCATTTACTTGAAAAGGATATTCCTTTTGTGTTTAATGATGAGTGTTTAACAGCTTTTCAAGTTTTGAAGGAGGCGCTTATTACTGCCCCTATCTTGATCACACCGGACTGGACGCAACCGTTTGTACTTATGTGTGATGCAAGTGATGTAGCATTGGGTGTGGTGCTTGGGCAGCTAAGGGAGAAGAAGTTCTGCGCCATTTACTACGCGAGTAAGACTTTCGATGCGGCACAGAAGAATTACACGGTAACTGAAAAGGAGTTTTTGGCTGTTGTGTATGCATTCGATAAGTTTCGTCAGTATTTGGTTGGCATGAAGACGATTGTGTATACGGATCACTCAGCGATTCGTTATTTGATGGAGAAGAAGGAGACGAAGCCTAGGATCATAAGATGGATTCTACTACTGTAGGAGTTTGACTTGGAGATTCGGGATAAGAAAGGAACAGAAAATGTGTTGGCCGATCACTTGTCAAGGTTGGAGACTAGGGAGCATTGTGATAATTCTTTCGAGTATATTGAAGAGATGTTCCCTGATGAGAAGATCATGGCTGTGGCTGTTGAAGGTGCCGAGCGAGCATGCGTGGTTGCAGCGCAAGGTATGGATCCATGGTACGCGGATTATGTTAATTACATTGTCATTGGTGAAATTCCAAGGGATCTCAACCGATATCAACTTGCGAAATTTCGTAGGGATGTTGAGACATTTATATGGTATGATCCGTTTGTTTATAAGATTTGTACAGATTCTATTGTCCGAAGATGTGTACCCGAGATGGAAATGGAAAGTGTGTTGGAGTTCTGCCATGCACAACCGAATGGTGGGCATTTCGGAGCGCAAAAGACTGCAGCTAAGGTACTTCAATCTGCTCTTTATTGGCCTACTTTGTTTAAAGATAGTGAGAGCTATGTGGCGTCTTGCGATAGATGCCAGCGCATGGGTAATATAGGTAGGAGAGATGAGATGTCATTGCAGCCTAGCATAGTCGTGGAGATATTTGATGTATGGGGGATCGATTTTATGGGGCCTTTTCCCCCGTCGAATGGGTTTCTCTACATTCTTCTTGCTGTGGATTATGTTTCGAAGTGGGTGGAAGCAATTCATACTCGTGTTAATGATTCGAAAGTTGTTTTATCTTTCCTAAAGAAACATATTTTTGCCCGTTATGGAGTTCTGAGAGCATTAGTTAGTGATGGAGGTTCCCACTTCGTCAATAAATTTCTGGAGAAGGTGCTTAAGGATTATGGTGTTAGGCATAGGGTTACTACACCCTATCATCCGCAAGCAAATGGGCAGGCGGAGGTCTCCAACCGTCAAGTAAAGCAGATTCTGGAGAAAGAGGTAGGAACTAATAGAAAAGATTGGGCTATGAAGCTTGATGATGTGTTATGGGGGTTCCGGACCGCTTACAAGACGGTATTAGATATGTCATCGTATCAAATTGTCTATGGGAAGCCGTGCCACTTACCCGTAGAAATCCAACACAAAGCGTTTTGGGCTTTGCGTCGCTTGAACTTGACCCTTAGGGATGTAAAGGAGTTGAGGCTAACTCACATGAATCAATTGGATGAGTTTAGGAGTCGTGCTTTCAAGAATTCAGAGATTTATAAGGAAAGAATGAAGAGGTGGCATGATTCTAAAATTTTGTACAAGGAGTTCAAGCAAGGAGATGAGGTACTACTTTTTAACTCTCGTTTGAAGCTTTTTGCAGGCAAGTTGAAGTCTAAATGGACGGGACCGTTCATGATTCATCGAGCCTTAGGAGGGGGGAGTTATGAGCTTATTGACAAAGATGGTGATGTTATCATGGCGAATGGGCATCGTTTGAAGCATTATAGGTCGCCGGATGATGCGTGTGTCATTTTTGATGATACCTTGTTTTGATTTGGTACTGTCGTGACTCTACGACGTTAAACATGAGCGCTTGTTGAGAGCTTACTCTTCCGTTTTATTGCTTTATTTCTTTTGTGTGAGTAAGAAATTTTTATATTTAAGATGCTTACTAATCGGCAATTACATCTCTTTTCAAACTTAGTTTCGACTTACGTTTTTACTAAGTTTGGGGGGGTGTGATGTTATTACCACATTGAAGCATTAAGAGTATAATCTTTTCTTTGTATTGTTTGTTAGGGGAATTGGTTTTTGCGGCCATGTTGAAATTTTAATCGATTTTGATGTGACGATTTTTTACAATTTGCCTAATGTTCAGTGTTTTTTTTTGTTGTGTTTTCTTATACGGAGATACTCATGAATGATATTATGTGGAACAATTTCTGAAGTTGTGCTCTAGATTGTACCTAATGAGGTTGTGTTGAAGCTTGAAGTATGTAGTGAATGAAGAACACTCAGTTTTGGAAATCAGGAGATAGGTTTGACCAAGTCTAGGAGTGGTTCGACCTGAGCCGGAGGTCGAACAAAGGCAGAGGAAGTCGAACCGGCGTTGAAAGTTGTCCAGAGAGGAGGTTCGACCAAAGACATAGTGGTTCGACCTGATCATGAGGTCGAACCTATGGTCGAACCTGTCAGTCGGAAGCACTCTGTTTTCCAGAAGAGGGGTTCGACCAATTCAAGAAAGGTTCGACCTGTTTAGCAAGTCGAACCCCTGGTCGAACCAAGAAGATCGTTTGTCCAGAAGAGAGGTTCGACCTCGCCATCCATGGTTCGACCAGTCCAGGTGGTCGAACCCGAGGTCGAACCAAGCCAGGTACGCGATTTAAGTTCGAATTTTCAGAGGGGTTCGATCACTTTTTCGAAACATCAAACCTCGAACCCTCTTCGAACCTCTACACCCTTGCACAAATTCTTCAATTACACTTGATTTCACACCGATTACACAATATTACACCTTGAATTATCGATTTGGTCGCGGATTTGGGCGGATTTCGTCGCGAGTTAGGGCTGAAATCGCGTTTTTGGGTGTTTTGTGTTTTCGATCGGTTTTTCACCATGGGCAAGTCACAAGGTACGTTTTTTCCAACTCAATTACTCTAGGATTGAAGGTTTAGGTAAGCAATTTGATGTGAAATAGAGAAATGATGTTGAGTATGGTTGAATTTCATGGTGAATGTTGAGATTTTGATTGGTTTCATATGAATTCTTGTTTCTTGGTTTGTGGTTGATTGATTATTGATAGAACTTGGATTTTTATGTGGATTAATCAAGGATATAGAATATACCATAGAATGAGCATGTTGAATTTTTGATTGAATTGCTTGAATTGCTTAATGCATGCTTGTTGGTTATGTTTTGATGATTAAAGAAGGTATAATTGAAGATGTTTTGAGAATGTTGAATAAGCAAGTGGTGTTGAGATGATAGTTTGTATGAATATGCATTGATGCTTGAAGTCTTGAGTAGAGTATGTGATGTGCTAGTACAATACTTGCTTTCTTGTCTTGTTGGTTGGATTGAAGTATTTGTTTTCAGGAAAGGGACAAGTATCAAGTAAAGGAAAAGGAAAAGCAGAGAAGGAGAGATCAAAGAAGAGGCATGACAGGCCTTCAAACTTGGACAAAGTGACAAGAAAACTGAGGCTACAAGACCGTTTACCTGATAACTTCAAGATTAGGATGCAAGGTTGGGATGAGATTAAAGAGAAGTGGGAAGAAGTTTCAGACAAGATAGCTCGCACTCGATACCAAGATGATTAAGCGATGAGGATAATGAGAATATGGGATGATATATTTTGGATGTTTGATCAAGTAGGGATCCGAAGATTCATGGAGTTGAAGAGGCCGACGTACTTCCATGTTACAGCGGAAGTGGTGTGTTCGTTTCAGCTTGGTGAAGTGAGTAGGAGATGGACGTCTGAGGATTTCAACGAGCTGTTTGATACACCTTTGGAGATCCCTCGTTTAGAAAGTGCTGCATTCAGTGTAAAGCGATTTTGGAGGAAGATCACGGGGGAGATTCGTGATTACAAGACTAGACAGGCTCGTGCTTCCGCAATAAAGAACCCTGTCTTGAGGTACATGGACCGCATCCTGAGCAACACGTTGTTCGCCCGCTCGGAGGGCAGTGTTGTGTCTAGAGGAGAGTTATATGCCTTGTGGTGTATGTTGAATGGAGTGAAGTTTAACGTTGGAGCTTATTTTATTGCGCAGCTGAATCGATTCAAGACCATTGGTTTTCAAAAGGTGAATATTGGAGGGTTATTGACGATTTTGGCTGAGCATTACAACTTGGACCTCACCGGCATTACACCAGTAGAAGGAGAACCCGATTTGATTATGAGCACGTGCGCGAAGGGAAGGTTTGCCCATTTTAGAAATGGAGATTGGTTTTTCACGAGAGGTGTCAAGCCTTTCGAATTTATGTTCCCCTTCGACGTGAGCAACTTGACAACTATTCGGGAAGCAAGGAATAGGTTAATGAATTCTCTAGGACACACCGCTTTATCCGTGGCAGCGAAGTCGGGTGGTGATTGGAGAGCGGTAGCACAGATGTGTGCTGAGGGAAGGATGGCTGAGTTACAGCAGATTGTTGATCGAGGAGAGTTCCGTCCACCTCAGCCACAGCAGTCTGAAGAGGAGGATCAGGTAGAGGAGCAGCCGGAGATGGAGATTCCGGAAGGAGAGCAGCATGATGCGCCTCAGCATGCTCCAGGACCGCAGCAGCGGCGAGCAGTTCCAGGTACTCGGGAGCAGCTTCGCTTGATTCATGAGCAGCTGATCGCGGTGGTAGCTGCACAGCAAGAGACGAATAGGCAACTCGCGCTCGCTAACGCCAACTATGCCACGCTGAACGAAAGGTACTCTGCCTTGGATGAGCGTGTTGGTAGAGTGAGTAGTCGAGTGGATATGATGGACAAACACATTACCAGTCTGTGCCGAGCTGTGGAAAATAGAATGGATGAGGATGACGATGATGATGCTCCTAGGGAGTAGTTTCAGGTTTTCTTTTGGCTTCTCCGATTCATCTTATCTCCCATTCTTCTTTTTATTTTTACAGATTGGGGTGTGATTCATGTGTGAGTGGCATGTACTTGATATAGTTGACCTTGTATCGTTACTCTGTATATGGGTTGTTGATTATGTGCATTCATATGTTTACATATTTATTTTCATTTGGAAAGAGCATGAATAATTTGTTAAGTATATAGAATTCATGAGGAATTGATTTTGATTATGTGCTATGAGGAGTATTAGGAATTGATTACCTATGTGAGGATTTGAGTCTTTATCATGATTAATCATGATAGTTTATTCTTGAGAGAATCATTCGTATGAACGTATTCTAGAACTTGGCTTGGAGTCTTGTGTGAAACTTACAATTGATGAAATATTAGGATATGATCTTAGGCCATTTTTGATTAATTGAGTCACTTAGCCAAATTTCACCTTTCCTAATGATCTTATAAATCTTTGGTAGCCCTGTTTGAGCCTTTTAAAAGCTTTTTCTTTGGCAAGCCAATTATGAGAGCTTTAATTACCTTATTTGAGCTTTGAAAATACCCTATCCATTGGTAGAGAGAATAAGGTGAATAAGTGTGGAAGAAACAAAGGGAAGATGGAATGAGGTTCGGTAAAAAGTGCATGGTTAAATCTTGTTAGGGATAGTGCCTGAAATTGGTACCCCGAATTGCTTATACATGGGGCTTGAAGTTTCTAAGAAACAGCCGAACGATGTTCGAGAAGGGTAGTGCCTATAACTGGTACCCGAGCAATTAAAAGAAGAATGATGTTGATGCAAGGAAGAGAAGGAAAATTGATAATTGCAAGTGCAAGAGAAGAATTGGAGGAGAATATGAAGGCGAATGAGAAATCAAGAACCTCCAAGGTAACTCTCTACTAGTGTATTAAGTTACTATGACCAAATTTTCCTACCCTTTCCAAAGAGCCAACATTACAACCTAGAAACAAGTCCTTTGTGATCCTAGTGTTAATCTAATGTAAGTTGATTTCTGAGACCTTTGCCAAGCTTATGGTTACGCGTGAATATGAATTGATATGAGTGTTTATACTAGCCTATAGTGCCTCACGCACGAGTGAATGAGAGTAAAGACTTATCTTGTCAGTGAGATTACTTAGTGCTCCGAATGGTGTGTGATTGGATTGATTTTACATGAGTGACATATTTGATGCAAGTAATTCTTGTTTGATTCAATGAAGTGGCATGTGTAATATGTGTTGTACTTGATCTTGTTGAATTATACACGACTCCTGTGGTTTAAATTGGTTGCCTCGGGACGAGCAACATGTAAGTTTGGGGGTTTGATGAGTGTGTAAATTCACAAGTTTGGCGCTATGTTTTGTGCTAGTTTTGGAGAGTTTTGATGTGGAAATAGGTGGAAAACCTATATATATTGTGAAATAGCATGGATCAGGTGTTAGTGGAGCTATTTGAGTGTTTTCTTAGCAAAAACGGAGTGAAAGGGCCAAGAATCGAAGAGACGGAGTCGAAGCCACGCGAACCGCCCAAGAAGTAGGTGGGTTCGACCTGGCTGGAGGAGGGTTCGACCTCTCCAGCAGGTCGAACCAACGTTGCTGGACATACAGAGATGGGTTCGACCACGACTCAGTTGGTTCGACCTGGCCATCAGGTCGAACCATGGTCGAACCAGTTTGCAAGAAGGAGGATTCGACCACGACGTTGGGGTTCGACTTGCCAGTTGGTCGAATCGGGAGCAAGAGTTGTCCAGTGATGAGGTTCGACCTGGGGTTCGACCAAGGCCTAAGTGGTTCGACCTGTCCAGAAGGTCAAACCTGTGCAGAATTCGTCCAGTAGCGGGGTTCGACCTGGGGTTCGACCTGTGGCTCGGGGTTCGACCTGCTTGACGTGGTCGAACCTGTGTGCGAGAACTTACCTTATCCGGATTTTCGAGGCCGAAACGCGTGAGATCACTTAGGAAGCCCATTCCAAGCCCTAGAGACGTGATTACAAGTATAAAAGGAGGCTCATACAGAGAATTAAGGGAGCTTTTGATCGTCAATCGTAGGAGAGACAAGAGTAGAGGTGGTGATCCATTCGGAGGGCTGTGACAGAGGTTCGCTGAAGGTTCAAGTAAGAATGATTAATCTAACCATGATTGTTCCTAGATCAATCCTGGGCTAGAACCACCTTGGTAGTTCTAGGGTTATGAAAGTTTCATGATGTAATTCGTGTTTCGTGTGTAAAACTCCGTACAACACTACCTGTGGTTTGCTTTATATAAGATTGCATATTTAATCCATACTCATAGTCGTTTTGTGCATCAATGATCGTTGTGTAGAGTCTGAATACATGACATGGTTATTGATTGAGTGCGTTCACTACTGAGCAGAGTTTATCGTTATAATTCTAAGTGAAGGGATTCCGAAGTATTATTAGAACTGTCTTATATGAATATTCATGAATTGAATTGAATTCGGGTTGATGAATAGGATGAAGAGTATAACTTTATAGTAGCTAAAAAGGGAGATCAAATCGGGTTAGATTCTAGACGTAGAAGATAATTGATTATGATAGTACCTAGAAAGGGGGGTGAAGCATATCTCTTGCTCCGATGTTATTCACACGTGTCAAGCGCATATTTACTTGTGTCTATAGAGTAAACTTGCATGGTCTATTGATGCGTCCACAAACCACAGGGCAGAGTCGGACACCATCACACGAGAATACGAATTGCTAGTGAAACTGGATGACCCAATGAACTACCTATCATTCTTATTGATCACAACTCACTTCTCTCTACTTTTGCTATTTCTTTTGTTAATTCGATTAGAAGTTACTATCCATTAAACCTTTACAATTACCAACATAGTCTAAAATATACTAGAAGATCACAAAATTGATATTTATCCGTCCCGTGGGTTCGATATTGTAACTTGGTCATCTTCGCGACTACAATTGATATCCTTATACTTGAGGATTAATTTGTGTGTTGAGAAAACCCCTATCAAGGACACGCTTTCCCAACGCTTGTCGTCATCTCTTGGGTTAGGAAAATAGAGATATTTTCCGTGTGGTGACAAGATATGTGAAATGAGTTGAGTTACAAAAGAAAAATATAAAATGAACGGCAGGTGTGCATCATATTTGCAATTAAACCCCAGTTGTAAATGTACTTACGCTCGGAGTCTCGGGGAGGTGAGATGTAATTATCACTAGTACCGTCCCACACGCAAAAGCAACATGTCTGCTTTTTTGGGGTGCGATTAAATGTCGGGACCGAATTTAATAGGTACTCTCTATAAACCAGATCTCCTTCACATCCTGATGAGCAGCACACTTTCAAAATTTGTATGCACTATAATTCTAATAATTCTATTAGTAATACCAAAATCTATTTGGCTATTCAAGTAGGTTGGGCCTAACCGATCGACTGGGCCAATCCGGTATTTTTCAATGTGGATGGATCTATCGCATTCATTGCAATTGTTTAAAATTTCCATTTTGTGTTGAGATCTATCCATTCACTATCATATCAATTTACTATTTGTTTTTCAATATTTTGTTAAAGTAAAATAAAAATTTTAAAAATGACGCATATTTTAATTAGAAAAAAAATACGACCTGTGAGGTACGATGAGATAATGATCAAATTACTGTCACACCCTAAATTTCTAACTATTTAAAAACATCATATTTAAATAAATAAATTATTTTTCGCGGAAGCTTAAAGTAATTAAAATTTAATAAATCAAAATCCAACTTGATAAGTTCTAAAATCCAAATATAATTCTTGAAATAAATAGTATAAGTGCATGTCTAGCAAACGTTTAGAAATAATAATTAAGTCTTAATGAAAATGAAACTGTGCTAAGAATCTTCCTTATGTCCCACCACGTCAGCTCCTCCATTTGAAATGATAAAATATTTGGTGGGTGAGCAAAACCACAAGCTCAGTGGAGAAACATACTTGCCAAATTAAAAGCCACATGTAAGTACCAAATAAGTAATATGAATCATGTATATGTAAATGTAAATGTAAATGTAAATGTATTGAATAAGATTTCTCAATTATTCAAGTAGTAAATGCCTCGTTTATAAAGGTTAGGGGACCTATATGTACATGCATGAACTCAAAGATATCACATAATAGCAGTTAGTAGAGTCAAGTAAGAATTTCCCCACTTTTAAAATGAAATTTAGTTGACTGTAATCCGAAATATTGATGCAGTTGAACTTCTATCTCAAGAACTCATCTTCGCCTATTAATATATGAAAATATAAATAAGACTAAGTTCTAATACTAATAAGGTAATATGAACTAAAGGGCAGGTTAATAAAATCAAATAATGACATAATAGCTATCTGTATATATGGGCGCTTATACGAACTTAATGTGTTCATTAGTAAAAATAAGTCATAAATGGTAACTTATTAATAATAATTAGCTAGGTAGTAATTAACATAAATAATCTGATAAAATAATTATACTATACGCATAAAGTACAAAAATCTCAAATTTGCTATATGTATAAATAAAGATAGGAATAGCTGTTGATATACATAAATCTTAAGATAAGATATTGTTTAATTAAAATAAAATGATATTAAATAAATAGAAGAAAATGCGCTTACTGTATCAGATTAGTACCTTATCATTAAAACTTTAAAATAATCATTATATAATGATTATAAGGAAATAGAATCAAATAAAAAATAGTTAATATATATATTCAAAACTCCCAATCAAGCTACGAATATGTTTATATATATTTACGTCCAAAGCATTCTTAATCTTCATAATTAGCATTTAACCTCAAACATTAATATAATTTAAAATTAAATGAAAGGTGAGTGGGATGACAATTGCACATATCCGATAACATTCGGAATGATGTAAAAAAATCCATAATTGGTGGATTTTTAGGAGTTACAAAATTTATGACAAGAATCCACACATCAATATATCTAGTAAATCCAACTTTATCAAAATACAGTACATGATCTTTGCCCTTCAAAACTTTAAAGAGGATTGAAATGGGGTTCATGAAAAGGATCTTAATATAATAATTAATTCGTAATCCAACATAATAATATCTAGAGGCATAAGTTTAAACTGGAAACCTTTATTTTCTATCAATGTGCTAGAAGATCAACGAATTAAAAGTTAAGATATATACCTCAGAATTACATAGACGAAGTTACGCAATTTTTGGTGTGAAAATAATATATCAAAATGCTCATATAATTAAAATGTTGGTAAACTTAAACTGGATTAAAATCATTTGTTTGAAATAGAACAGTGAGAATATGGGCGACTTATGAAAACTCAGACGGACGGATTCTTCACTTAGTCGCCATTTGTAACTGATGATTACTAAAAGTGTTATATGGGAAGGGAATATTGGAAGTCACAAAGAGATCGAATTTTTTGAAGAAGTGAAATAAGAGAAATCTGCTTTTCATAACAGACAGAAATTCATAAGGTTGCGTGGGTAGAGGGATTGGTTCCTAATTTTAAGGGTTAAGATGAAAGTGGTTGAGAGTTTTATGGCATGCATCCCACATTTGAATTTAAGATAAATTCTTAGATTAAATAATTAATATATATAAAATATTTATGTATATAAATAAATAATATAATACACAAATATATAAAATACTCAACTGTTACATCCTACCCCTCTAAAAATAAATTTTCATTCCTAAAATTAAGTAACGTATCGTTGCCAAAGAGAGTTAGAAATCTTGTACGTAAATCATCTTCTGGCTCCCACGTGGCCTCATCATTAGTGTGATGACTCCATTGGACTCTCACTAGTGGAATATCTCTATTTCTTATATTTAGGACCTTCCTTTCCAAGATCTCCATCGGCTCTTCCTCATAAGTTAGATCATCATTCAGGTGAAGAAACGTGTGGTTGATCACATGATTTTGATCATGCACATACTTCCTGAATATTGAGACATGAAAAATGTTGTGTACTGCTGATAGCTCCGACGGTAGAGCTAATCGATAAGCCAACACTCCAACTCGTTCTAAAATCTCAAATGGCCCAATAAATCTTGGCCTCAACTTTCCTTTCATCCCAAAATTAACAACTCCTCTCATAGGTGAAACCTTCAAGAGTACATGTTCTCCCACATCAAACTGTAAGTCCCTCCGACGATTATCTGCATATGACTTTTGTCTATCTTGAGTTATTTTTATCTTCTCTCGGATCATCTCAACTTTATCAACTACCTCCTCAACTATTTTCGGTCCCAACACTTTTATTTCTCCAACTTCATCCCAATGGAGGGGTGATTTGCACTTCCTTACGTACAAAGCCTCATAAGGTGTCATCCCAATAGTTGCTTGAAAATTATTGTTATATGCAAATTCCACTAAAGGCAAGTACTTCTCCCAACTGCTACCCAAATCAAGAACACATGCTCTCAATATATCTTCCAAAGTTTGGATCGCCCTTTCAGACAGCCCGGCTAACTGCGGATGAGAAGCTGTACTGAAATTCAACCTTGTCCCCAAAGTACTGTGTAAACTCTTCCAAAAATTCGAAGTAAATCGAGTATCTCTATCAGAAACAATTGATTTAGGTACCCCATGCAACCTCACTATCTCTTGAATATATAGCTGAGCCAACTGTTCCATTCCAAATGTCATCTTCACTGGCAAAAAGTGAGCACACTTTGTCAAAGGATCAATTATAACACATATAACATGATTACCTTTGACTGATCTTGGTAATCCCACTACAAAATCCATGGCTCTCTGATCCCACTTCCATTCAGGTATCTCAAGGGGTTGTAATTTCTCGTTGGTCATTGGTGTTCGTCTTTAACTTGTTGACAAGTTAAACACCTCTCCACAAAACTCCTAATATCTTGTTTCATACCTCTCCACCAGAATCTTTCCTTGAGATCATGATACATCTTTGTTCCTCCCGGATGCACTGTATAAGGCGTATCATGTGCCTCTTCCAAATTTTCTCTCTTCAAATTTTCATCATATGGAACACACAACCTTCCTTCATAAATCAAAGTATCGTCATCTATAACTACAAAGCCTTTACCTATGCCTTCACTCACTCGTCCCTTCATCCTTTGTAAAAAGGAGTCTCGACTTTGAGTATTTCTGATCTTCTCTCTCAATGTAGGCTGTACCACTAAAGCTAACAAACTGCATTTGTACTTTTAGGTGGTACTAAGATCTCAATTCTCATTTTAGCAAACTCATTCACCAATTTTTCTTGCTCGGTGAGCAAACAACTTATCTCTCCCTTCATCTTACGATTCATTGCATCTGCCACCAAATTTGCCTTACTCGGGTGGTAATCAATGGTGCAATCATAATCTTTGACAAGCTCTAGTCATCTCCTTTGCCTCATATTCAACTCCTTTTGTGTGAAGATATACGTCAAACTTTTATGGTCTGTGTAAATCACACATCTCCCTCCATACAAGTTGTGTCTCCAAATCTTTAAAGCGTGGACCACTGCCACAAGATCCAAGTTATGTGTGCGATAGTTCATCTCGTGTGTCTTTAATTGCCTTGAAGCATAAGCCACAACTTTCCCATGTTGCATCAGAATACAACCAAGTCCTTGTTTTGATGCATCACTGTAAACTGTAAACTCTTCTGTAGGATTAGGAACGACCAAAACTGGTGTTGAAGTAAAAATCTTCTTTAGTTTCTGGAAACTTGCCTCACACATCCGTCCATTGAAACTTCACTCCTTTTCTAGTCAACTGAGTTAAAGGGGTTGCTATCTTAGAGAATCCTTTAATAAATCTTCAATAGTAACCAGCCACCCTAAGAAACTCCAAACTTCATTCACACTGGTAGGAGATCTCCACTCATTTACGGCCTCCACTTTCAATGGGTCAACCTCAATACCTTGAGCAATAATCACGTGCCCCAAAAATGCAATCTGATTTGGCCAAAACTTACATTTCTTGAACTTTGTATACAACTTCTCTCTGCAAAGTGTCTCAAGTATAATTCTTTGACGTTCTTCATGTTGCAGCTTATCTTTCGAATATACCAATATGCCATCTATGAAGACAATGACAAACTAGTCCAAGTACGGGTGGAAAACTCTATTCATCAAATCCATGAACACTGCCAGTGCATTTGTCATTCCAAAAGGCATCACTACAAACTCGTAGTTCACGTAGCGAGTTTTAAAAGCTGGTGATAGCCTGATCTCAAATCAATCTTAGAAAATATACTTGCTCCGGCTAGCTGATCAAATAAATCTTCAATTTTGGGTAGTGGATATTTGTTCTTCATAGTTAGACGGTTCAACTCTCGATAGTCAATGCACATTCTTAAGGTTCCATCCTTTTTCTTCACAAAGAGAACTGGGGATCCCCACGGTAAGACACTTGGTCGTATAAGACCCAAGTCGAGTAATTCTTGAATCTGGATTTTCAATTCTTGTAGCTCCGTGGGTGCCATTCTATATGGTGCTTTAGACACCGGTGCTGCCCCAAGCGTCAAATCTATACTGAATTCAACTTGTCGATCCACTACTATTCTGGGCAAATCATCAGAAAATACATCTGGGTATTTACTTACAATAGGTACATCAGATATCGTAGCCGTCTCAAAAGGAGTACCCATTATATTCACCAAATTCCCTTTACAAGTTTCTTTCCTCAACATCTTTACTGCTTTCAGTGCAGAAATCACTCGTGGTACAAAACCACACTTGGCTTCATAGACAATTGTTCCCTCATCACTTGGAAGTGTAAAGGTTATCTTCTAATCTTGGCACCTAACATTAGCTTGATACTTAGCTAACCAATCCATTCCTAGGATTATGTCAAAATCTTTCATGTCTATTACATACAGTTCAGCTTCAAGATTCTTCCCATTAATTCATATGCCGATGTCTTTTACCATGGTATTGTTGGCGTTCGATCGTTTGGTTAACGTGAACCGTTAGCATACCATGTGTTTCTAACACAGCGGAAGCAATAAATCATAGAAACGATTACCGTTCACCAGGGTATGTTGATGAAGATTAATTCTCGTAGGCAGCCTACGTAGTCCCACGAGAATAGCCATAACTTCCTCGTCTGATATCGGAATTGAGTGATCTTTGCGTTCAGACGATCCTCTCTTCAGCGGCTTTCCGTCAGTATATTGATCATCAAATTCTAAGTACTGTACGAATTTATACAAATTTCGCAAGGTCACGGACAACAGCAGCAAACTACCTTCTGATCTTCTGCTGTATGTCCCAAGTCCGATCTCGACGTCGTGTGGGCGACGATCTACGAGACCTCCTCAATCTGCTCTCAACCCTCATCACACGTGAATAATCAGTTAGATTAGATTAGGGTTCCAGATAAGCTGAGGTGACTTATATACATGGGCTACAGCAGGGACCAGGAGGAGAAATTGGGTTGGGCCTCCATTGGGCTTAAGTATCCAAGCTTAGCCCAAAGCTTATACTTAAGTCCAATAATAATAATAATATAATCCACTAAAATATTATTACTGCACTGTCTTTCCAATCCCAAAATTACGTTTTGGCCTCCTTCTTATTATGAGTCCATTAGTCTCCCCATGTTTAAGATATACAATGTCCATTAATTAATTAAGTTACCGACAACCCAATTAATTAATATCTCATCCAAGAGTAGTACCACTCAACCTTATTATCATGCCGGAATAAATTTCACCTGCAGGGTTTACATGATAATCCTTATGAGCTCCTCAAGGGGACATCATCAACATATGACGGACACGGATTCCTTCTACAATCAACAGCACACCATAGAGACAGCACTACTTCCCAACTCATCGAGTTTGTTGATTTAATTACATGTAAATCTCACCCATTGATGAATCAAAGAAATACATACTGCCCTACGTGTTGAGGTTATTGTATAGGGATTAAGAGCACGAACTTCCATAATAACTGAGATCAAGTTCTCCTATAAGTCAGTATAAGTCGAACGATCTCAAGCGGTCCTGCTCAATACACACAAGTGCACTAATGTGATTCTATAGCCAAGACAAGCTAATACCAAACCACACTACAACCATCCCGATAGAGAGTCCCTGTCTATCTCGGTTGTGAGCATCTGTTTATACTTTATAAGGAAACCAATAATATGATCTTCCGCGTGTTGTCGCACAACATATTATCTACAGTATAAAGTAAGTGGACTATTGCATCGAACATATAAATAAATTATAAGATGCAATCATTTGATCATATGATTCTCATTTCAAATTAATTGTTACAATATTGTTCATACAAAAAGCTAGACTTTTAGTATACAATCCAACAATCTTCCACTTATACTAAAAGACTATGCTGTCATGTCTTCTGCCATACATCTGATTTCCACTCCCACTACACGACCATCAAAAGATCTCGCCTTAAGGTCCTTGTAAATGGATTTACTATGTCATCATCCGATGCAATCTAGGCGACAACAACCTTCCCCTCATCATACGATTTCTCGTAATAGGTGGTACTTGCACTCCATGTGTTTAATTGCCTTATGGACTCGTGATTCCTTCAAGTTTGCAACTGCACCAATATCATCAATATAAATTATGATATCCTTGGGCAAACTTAGAAAAACTTCGAAGTCCATCTTGAAGTTTCTAGAGTCATACAGATACTTTGGCTGCCTCATAGGCTCCAATTTATCATCTTTCCATGATGGAGTCCGGAGTCTGAAATATATTTCTATATAACACTCCTCCACATTATGACTCAACTTCCTAAAATTAAGCGCATAATCTTTGAGGTAGATTTACTGTCGTCCCTATCTGATTTGAAAAATCTGAATCTATGTAACTCATAAGAATCAGTGAATCTGTTCGGTAAGCCCACATATAGTTTCTAGTCCTTTTCAGGTACATAAGTATATGTCTTACCACAGTTCATCATTCTTGTTCTGGGTTACGTTGATACCCACTGTTCATGCCATCGGTAAAACAGATATCCAATCTCGTGCATAGCATTCCTTAGATTAAGCTTCCTCATTTGCCGAAGCATAAGGAACCGCTTTCATCTTCTTTATCTACTTTTGTGTCACAAGACACATTCACTTAGATAAATTCACATGCTAAACGAGTAAGGATCGTATCATTATATGAAACTTGAGATAAGCATAACATCCTTTCTTGTGATCCGTATTACCGTGATCAAAATGATATTTTTGCTCTTCATAAGTCCTTCATCTCATACCGCTTTATCAACCATACCCATACGCCCGACAATACTCTTTCATTGTCTCCAATGAGCAAGATACTATCTACGTATAGTACAAGAAATACCACCACGTTTCCATCACTCTTTTCAATACACAAGACCCATCCGATCATTGATTAGATCCATGTCACTGGATTACCTCATCAAAACGGATGTTTCATGATCTTGAAGCTTGTTTTAGTCCATTAATGGACACTTTTAAGCTCACTATCACAATGCTCTTAGCTCTTTGCAATGAATCACTCTGGTTGCTTCACATAGATGTTTCCCTTAAGACTTCCAATCAGGAAAGCTGTCTCGACATCTATTTGCTATCCCTCATATTTCATATGAGTAGCAACAAATAAAAGAGTCCGGATCAACTTAGGCATAGCTACCGGTGAACAGGTTTTCTCATAATCGAACCCTTTCTTTCTGAGTATACCTTTTCGCAACAAGCTTGCTTCCAAGGTTTTCACCTTATTCTATGATCCTCTTTTATTCTTGCATGCCCGCTTACAATGGCTTTTACGCCATTTAGCGGTTCAACAAGCATCCAGACCTAATTTAAAATCCATCGATTCTATTTTAATATTCATTGCACTTACTAAGATTCCGCATTTTAATTTTGTAGTGCAACGTCGTATCCCTGGGATAATACCATGTTTACTAGGGATCAAGTCTTACGACTTTCCCAAAACATGTATCTCACGGGTTGTCGAATAATTCTCCCACTGCGACAAGGCACTACATGTAATTGTGTATCAGACGTGACACGCATTGCAGTTTACCTTGTGGTATATCCTCTTGTACACTTGGTACTTATACTTTGTGTTTTCTTCTCACTACCTGTAGAATAACTCATACATGTGTTTGTGATTTATTACATAGTCCCTTTCCAAAAATCTAGTGTTTGTGTTAACAATCACCCTTCGATCTTTTAGACTAAATAAATCACCTTCATTTTTATAGCATATCCCACAAACAGACAAACATTCAAATGAATTACTGTTTCTAGGGCTTATCCATAAAATGAATTAAGTAATTCCAAATAATTCATCATCTATCTAATCATTACCATAAGAGTCTTATTCCTTTTATCCACCACACCATTCAGCTGGGGCATGCCCAGTGTAGACCACTTGAGATTTAATCTCAACCTCTGATTAATAGTTCCTAATTATCCTAAGAGGTACTCGTAATGACGATTAAATCGTCATTATTTGATATATTTTCCATGATGCTTTACTGTACCAACCTTGTAATTCTTGAATAAATCAAAGAATTTAGACATGCAGTGCATCAAATAAATATATCGGTATCTAGAATAATCTTCGATTATTCATAACCACCTCTCGCCTAGATAATATTAGGCCCGCTTGAATCAGAATGAACCAATTCCAACATATATATCTTTGGCTCTACACCCCTTTACCTTGAAAAGGTAATTAATCATTTTTACTTCCAAGTAAGACTCGCAAGTCCGATAGTTTCCTTTAGTTAATAATAAGTGAGATAAAACCATTTAAAAATCAGATAATCACAAATAAATATACCGATCAAAACTTGGAATTTTATCCTTTTATATTGATTCCCTCAAAACAATATAAAAATAAAATTCACCGACATCTCAAGCACCGTGAGTCTGCAAGCCACGATAGTGTGGACGTTTACAAACCCGAACATTTACAAGAGAAGGTTTTACCCATTAATTTCATTTGTCAACCTAACTTTATGACAAAATAATTAATAGTCGGTTCCTCTTTAGCCATGCAAATAAAAGCAGTGACTCCGATGGAGAGGATACTTATTATTTATACCTAAGTGTACACCATTATTTGACTCCAAGTCCGCGGCCCAAGCTTATGTGCCTTACAGATGGAGAAGTACACACGCGCTCGGATAACTTCCTACAGTCATCAATTATAAGTCTGTACAGTGATCCGCACATGAACTCATCCGATAGGGAGGAAGGTCTATGCCAACGCGCAAGTTCATATGCATCACATTACAAACATAATTATTTAAAGAAGTCTGTCCCAGCAATCCATGAATAAACTCATCCGATGGGGAGAAAGGCTCTAATGCCGACGCGCAAGTTTATTCACATTGCTAACAAACCAATAATGGAGGCCGCGGGAATTTTTACCAATCCACTCTCCCACTTAGTTATTCAACACCGAGGGTTTTTACATGCATATAATATTTAAAAATAAAATACGCAACCTAGCATGCTCATACTTCCAAATATATAACAATAATTGACCAATAAAACAATTATAGCAGTTATATATAAGGAAATAAATTGCCAAAAATAAGTTGACTTGATCAACACTCCAACATACATGCATATAATATACCAAATATAATACGCAATCTAGCATGCTTCTATTTAAGGCAATAAATCATAGAGAATCATGCATACATATATAACAATAATCAATTAATAAATCAATTATAACAATTATATAACAGCGAATTCGATTGTTCGTCACCAATCACGAATGCGGACAACTGCGATGGGGATCGACCTCCCCGCAGCTTGCTCCACCACTCTGGCATCCTGCCCGATCATATTGTGAAGACTCACGTGGAACCTGATGCAGACCAGTCGAACTTGATGCAAACCCGCTCGAACCTAGTGCAGAGTCGATCAAACCTGATGCAGACCAATTGAACCTGATGTGAATCCGCTCGAACCTGGTGCAGCATTGATCGAACCTGATGCAGACCAATCGAACCTGATGCAAATTCACTCGAACTTGGTGCAGCATCGATCGAACCTGATGCAGACCAATCGAACCTGATGCAAATCCATTCAAACCTGGTGCAGCATCGATCGAACTTGATGCAGACCAATCGAACCTGATGCAAATCCGTTCGAACCTGGTGCAGCATCGATCGAACCTGATGCAGACCAATCGAACCTGATGCAAATCTGCTCGAACCTGGTGCAGCATCGATCGAACCTGATGCAGACCAATCGAACCTGATGTAAATTCACTCGAACCTGGTGTAGCATCGATCGAACCTGATGCAGACCAATCGAACCTGATAAAAATCTGCTCGAACCTGGTGCAGCATCGATCGAACCTGATGCAGACCAATCGAACCTGATGCAAATCCGCTCGAACCTGGTGTAGCATCGATCGAACCTGATGCAGACCAATCAAACCTGATAAAAATTTGCTCGAACCTGGTGTAGCATCGATCGAACCTGATGCAAATCCGCTCGTCCAAGGGCCTACTTGCACGGAACCAAGTTCAGCCCAACGCGCAACATCAAACTACACCAACTGTCGTTCAGGGTTCGCAACTTTAGGAACCTGGTAATCCAATCTTCACCGTCCAGAATCTACATCTGTGAGTTTTGAACATGCTGTCCAAATTACAGGTCGATCCAACGGTTAGATTGTGAGAAACAGCTCTTTTCCCTCGACTGCGCAGAACAGAATCGCCCAAAAACTGCTTCTGTTTTCGGCGTATTCCCGACAATACAAAGCACTAAATACGATCTTCACCGTTCAGAATGTAGATCCACAAAATTTGAACGTGCTGACCAAAATTCAGCCTGATCCGACGGTTGAAACTCTGGTTATTGCCTCTGCAATATCACTGCGCTGGATTTTCTCTTAATTTCTTCCTTCCATGTGAAATTGACGAACAGTTTTCGTCGAATCCTCTCACACAACCATCAATGAACAGATATGATATAGGGTATATTTCACATAGGGATATTCATGGTTTGCGTAGTAAAACCAAAACCCTAAACATGCGATCCTAATTTCAAAAAATTAACCACATAAACCTAGTCTAACGTGTCACGCTTCACCACGAAACCGAAGTTCTGATACCAATTATTGGCGTTCGATCATTTGATTAACATGAACTGTTAGCATACCATGCGTTTCTAACACAGCGGAAGCAATAAATTATAGAAACGATTACCGTTCACCAGGTTATGTTGATGAAGATTAATTCTCGCAGGCAGCCTGCGCAGTCCCACGAGAATGGCCATAACTTCCTCGTCTGATATCGGAATTGAGTGATCTTTACGTTCAGACGATCTTCTCTTCAACGGCTTTCCTTCAGTATATTGATCATCAAATTCTAAGCACTGTACGAATTTATAAAAATTTCGCAAGGTCGCGGACAGCAGCAGCAAACTAGCTTCTGATCTTCTGCTGTATGTCCCAAGTCCAATCTCGACGTCGTATGGGCGACGATCTATGAGACCTCCTCAATCTGCTCTCAACCCTCATCACACGTGAATAATCAGTTAGATTAGATTAGGGTTCCAGATAAGCTGAGGTGACTTATATACATGGGCTACAGCAGGGACCAGGAGGAGAAATTGGGTTGGGCCTCCATTGGGCTTAAGTATCCAAGCTTAGCCCAAAGCTTATACTTAAGTCCAATAATAATAATATATTCCACTAAAATATTATTACTGCACTGCCTTTCCAATCCCAAAATTACGTTTTGGGCTCCTTCTTATTATGAGTCCATTAGTCTCCCCATGTTTAAGATATACAATGTCCATTAATTAATTAAGTTACTGACAACCCAATTAATTAATATCTCATCCAAGAGTAGTACCACTCAACCTTATTATCATGCCGGAATAAATTCCACCTGCAGGGTTTACATGATAATCCTTATGAGCTCCTCAAGGGGACATCATCAACCTATGACGGACACGGATTCCTTCTACAATCAACAGCACACCATAGAGACAGCACTACTTCACAACTCATCGAGTTTGTTGATTTAATTACATGTAAATCTCACCCATTGATGAATCAAAGAAATACATACTGCCCTACGTGTCGAGGTTATTGTATAGGGATTAAGAGCACGAACTTCCATAATAACTGAGATCAAGTTCTCCTATAAGTCAGTATAAGTCGAACGATCTCGAGCGGTCCTGCTCAATACACACAAGTGCACTAATGTGATTCTATAGCCAAGACAAGCTAATACCAAACCACACTACAACCATCCCGATAGAGAGTCCCTGTCTATCTCGGTTGTGAGCATCTATTTATACTTTATAAGAAAACCAATAATATGATCTTCCGCGTGTTGTCGTACAACATATTATCTACAGTATAAAGTAAGTGGACTATTGCATCGAACATATAAATAAATTATAAGATGCAATCATTTGATCATATGATTCTCATTTCAAATTAATTGTTACAATATTGTTCATACAAAAAGCTAGACTTTTAGTATACAATCCAACAGGTATGAGTATGAATCCCCTTTCCAGCAGGTAAACTAATATCTAAGGATAAAGATTCATCTACCTCAAACATTTTACTACCAAGCACATTGCAAAACTTTTTGGATATGAAAGAATGAGAAGCTCCAATATCAAATAGTGTTAAAGTAAGAACATTAGATACTAATAACATACCTGACATCGCACCTGGCTCCTGCTCTTCCTCCTCATCGATCATAGCAAACACCCTCGACCTCCCACCTGATCTCTGAATAGGTCTACTAGCTGCAAGCTAAGCTCTTGATCCTGAACTCATGTGTGCTCCCTTAGGGCAGTTATATGATGTGTGTCCCAGCTCACGACATCAGTAACATCTCCCCTGACCAACTAAACACGTTCCCCTATGATTCTTTCCACATATGGTGCAAATAGGCTTAGGTGTCTGATAGTTTGGCCCAGTGCTCTTCCTAGTCTTTGCTTACTTAGACTAATTTACGCTTCTGCTTTGAGTAGCATATTCCCACTTTCTTTTTCCAGAAGTCTCAGCCTTTTTCTGTCTTGCTTCCTCCATCTGCATGGTCGCACCTAACCCCGCTGCTCTTCGATATGTCTCAGCAAAAGTCATAGGACCACTCCTGGCGATGATAAAACATATATCAGGTCGTAGCCCCTTCATAAAATGTTTAGTCTTCTTACGGTCTGTATCAATCAAATCTGGGGCAGATCTACACATCTGGTTGAAATTCCTCTCATACTCAATCACTGTCATATCTCCCTGCTGCAACTCAAGAATCTCAGCTTCCTTCTCATCACGGTAAGAGTCAGGGTGATACTGATCTATCACTATATCCTTAAAACCATCCCAAGTAAGAGCTACCATATCCTGTGCTGGTCTCATCCTCTAATAGCCCCTCCACCAATGATATGCATCCTCAACTATCAGAAAAGAGGCCAAGCGGACTTGTTGTGCATCATTGCACTCCATAACATCAAAAATTATGTCCAAGGTTATGAACATCTCCTCCCCATACTCTGGCTCCTCACGTCCTGTAAGTTTAGGTGGATTGTACATCTGAAATTTCTCCGATATATAAAATTCTATTGACGTTCCTACAGGGAGTTCTAGGTCTACGTTCGGCCTGCATCCTGCATAAAATTCGGGCCACTAATACATTAAGTGATTTATTAATGATATATAATGATTCTAATTAATAGGCTCTAAGTACTATAAATGACTTATCCTTACTGCATCAATACTCTAATTGAAATCCTTTAAAAATATTTTAAGCTCACATGAATTCGTAAAATGATAAACTTGCATAAATGTAATTCTGTAAAAGTCATACCTTATTGGAGCTGCCATAGTTTCATAGATAGATGCTAGCATTTTTTTTAAAAAAATAGTATACAGAATCGTATAACCGCTCTGATACCACAATGTCACACTCTAAATTTCTAACTATTTAAAAATATCATATTTAAATAAATAAATCATTTTTAGCCGAAGCTTAGAGTAATTAAAATTTAATAAACTAAAATCCAACTTGATAAGTTCTAAAATCCAAATGTAATTCTTGAAATAAATTGTATAAGTGCATAAGTCTGGCAAAAGTTTAGAAATAATAATTAAGTCTTAATGAAAATGAAACTGTGCTAAGCATCATCCTTATGTCCCACCACGCCAACTCCTCCATCTGAAATGATAAAATATTTGGGGTGAGCAAAACCACAAGCTCAGTTGAGAAACATACTTGCCAAAATTAAAAGCCACAAGTAAGTACCAAATAAGTAACATGAATCATGTTGATGTAAATGTACTGAATAAGATTTCTCAATTATTCAAGTAGTAAATGCCTTGTTTATAAAGGTCAGGAGACCTATATGTACATGTATGAACTCAAAGATATCACATAATAGCAGTTAATAGAGTCAAGTAAGAATTTCACCACCTTTAAAATGAAATTGAGTTGACTGTAATCCAAAATATTGATGCAGCTAAACTTCTAAATCTCAAGAACTCCTCTTCTCCTATTAATATATGAAAATATAAATAAGACTAAGTTCTAATACTAATAAGGTAATATGAATTAAAGGGCAGGTTAATAAAATCAAATAATGACATAATGGCTATCTATATATATGGGCTCTTATACGAACTTAATGTGTTCATTAGTAAAAATAAGTCATACATGCTAACTTATTAATAATAATTAGCTAGGTAGTAATTAATGTAAATAATCTGATAAAAAATTATACTATATGTATAAAGTACAAAAATCTCAAATCTGCTATATGTATAAATAAAGATAGGAATAGTCATAGATATACAGAAATCTTAAGATCAAGATATTGTTTATTTAAAATTAAATGATATAAATAAATAGAAGAAAATGTGATTATTGTATCAGATTAGTACCTTATCATCAAAACTTGAAAATACTCATTATATAATGATGATAAAGGAAATAGAATCAAATAAAAAGCAGTTAACATATATATATATATATATATATATATATATATATATATATATTCAAAACTCCCACAATCAAGCTACGAATATGTTTATATATATTTACGTCCAAAGCATGCTTAATCTTCATAATTAGCATTTAATCTCAAACAATAATATAATTTAAAATTAAATGAAAGGTGAGTGGGATGACAATTGCACATATTTGATAACATTTGGAATGATGTTAAAAATCCATATTGGTGGGTCTTTAGGAGTTACAAAATTTATGACAAGAATCAACACGTCAATATTTTTAGTAAATCCAACTTTATCAAAATATAGTACATGATCTCTGCCCTTCAAAACTTTAAAGAGGATTAAAATGGGGTTCGTGAAAATGATCTTTATATAATAATTAATTCGTAATCCAACATAATAATATGTAGAGGCATAAGTTTAAACTGGAAACATTTATTTTCTATCAATGTGCTAGAAGACCAATGAATTAAAAGTTAAGATATATAACGAAGTTACGTAGTTTTTGGTTTGAAAATAATATATCAAAATGCTCATATAATTAAAATATTGGAAAACTTACACTGGATTAAAAGCACTTGTTTGATGGGAAGGGAATATTGGAAGTCACAAAGAGATCGAATTTTTTGAAGAATTGAAATAAGAGAAATCAGTTTTTCATAACAGACGGAAATTCATAAGGTTACATGGGTAGAGGGATTGGTTCCTAATTTTAAGGGTTAAGATGAAAGTGGTTGAGAGTTTTATGGCATGCATCCCACATTTGAATTTAAGATAAATTCTAAGATTAAATAATTAATAAATATAAAATATTTATATATATACGTAAATAATATAATATACAAATATATAAAATACTCAACTGTTATAATTACTTTGACAATGAATAGGGTGGGAAGGGGCACTAACTTAAAAATTACAATATCCTTCCTTTTTTTTAGTGTCTGTTTTGATGATCATCAAATTTTATTTTTTTTCTTCATAATTTTTTTAAATTTATAGTTATTGTCTTTTTTATGGTATTTTTTATTTTTTTATTAAATGAATTTTAGGGATAAATATTGTAATTTTATTCTTGTGGTTTAGGGAGTAATTTATCCCTAGGGTATAGTGTATAATTGTAATTTTACTCTTGAAGTTTAGGGTATAATTAATCCATAGTGTTAAGGGTATCGTTGTAACTTTACCCTTGTGGTTTAGGGAATAATATATCACTAAGGTTTAGGGTATAAATGTCATTTTACTGGTTTAGTATATAATTTATACCTAGAGTTTAGGATATAACTGTAATTTTACCCTTTTGGTTTATGGTATAATTAATCCATAGGGTTTAGAATATAAATGTAATTGTACCCTTGTGGTTTAGAGTATAATTTATCCCTAGAATTTTGGGTATAATAGTCATTTAATTATAATAAAATTTAAAAATAAAAATATTAATGAAGGTGAATGATTTAATTATGAAGGGTGGGGTCCAAATGGGGCACAAATTCAATTGGTACCTAGGTTGTACCCTAGTCACTCTCAATTAGTATTATTAAATTAGAAGAAACAAACATTTCCCTAACTATAATGTTAATCGACTGAAAATGTAAAACTGAATTGGTGCATGGATAATAGGAAGGGGTGAATGGCTATGCAATACCTAATCGTTGACATATGCCTGCGGTAGAAATTGAAGTAGACCAACTATATCGAATTATTCATCCGAAAAATCTAACTATTGATCTCAAATATAAGCGTTGAGTGTTGGATACAAAAAATGTGTGGAGTGTTGGTAAAAAAAAAATTAATATTTCACACAAAATTGTATAATGACATAGGTGACCAACAAAATAAGACGATGAAGAAGTGGAATGTAACCCACCTTATTGTAGATGTTCTAGCTTCAAACTATTGACAGACATGGATACATAAACCCGCATTAATGGGTACATCATTGGCATGAAGTATGTGAAAATGGATTGGTTACGCAGTAATATTAGTGATGAAAAAATTATCAAATATGATCCATGGGATTAACAACTGCATCCAATTACACGGGTTCCCAAAAAAAGGTGCCCACTATGCATAACATTGAATATACAAAAAATTTGACCACATCGCATAACATTGAGAATACAAATTAATATTAGCTTCGGCTTTTAAAATATTGCATCTCCAATGTCACCAGAGGAGTAATATTTTAAGACCCGGAGGGAGTAAAACAGAATACGGGAACCATGCTCCTGCAACCAAATATACCATTACCCAACATTCACAACGTGTGACAAGTTTGGTGATGGCTAGTACTAGAGGATGAAAAACTACTTCCTAAGATGCCCAGATGCCCGTATTATATCAACTGCCATAAGCCATAACCTAAACATCCCACCCAGACGAATGCACCAATCAATAGGCATCTTGGCCGGACCCAATGATCTGGGGTTTTGCCTTTGTAAAAACAGAAAATATTCCTTGATGATGGGAAGCGTGAAATCCTCCTCTGCAGCATTAAAAGCTTTCCTAGCTGCATCGAGTCCTAACATGCACATCTCATGTTATACCCTATACGTTGTCTCAGAGTATCGCTCTATAATGGTTAGAGCTTTTAATATCATCTCCGCATCTTGGAGCCCAACGTGTTCCATGCCCGGCCAATCCCTTCCGAACAATTTAGTGCCTTCTGAGGTAAATTTTTGCGGCAAAGCTTGCCATGATTGCATGATTTGTTGGGAGTTATGACTGGATAGAGGCTTGCCGAATGGGTGCGGGAATGATTTCAACCTCTGCACCCCCATAATTTTTGCAGAAATATTCCCCGACTCCTGTAACTTCCTGATGAGTAATGAATTGCCCAACTCAACTCCTTCAACGTAATCATTGCAAGCGACTCTTACTGAGGGTTATTTTCCCTATTGGATTCCACCGTTAAAAGATCATGGGATCCAACCTATTGATCCCTGACCATCTTCTGTGAATGAGAGAGCTAGACCATATCTGAGGCAAAGCGATTAATTTTATGTGCATTTGCTTCGGTATTGATCCAAAATTCGGCATTCAATAGATTATGCAAACTTAATATATCGTTGATCCCACATCTTAAATCCATCAGGGGTTAACTATCGAACAATAATTGATCCTTCAGCAATGTGATAAATTCAGTGTTATTCCTTGATGATTCCTCAACAAGACTGTTGATTGTCGATTTGGAGAGGGCCTCGACATCAGAGAGCAATCATCGGGATATCTCCTCTATAATAGCTTCTATCCTATCACCTGTTAAAGTAGCTGTGTTAGTGTCATGACCCCTTACTTTAGTCATCATCTGGGAATACCCTGTCAAAACGTGCCACCATAGCAGCAATATTATGTCCCTGAACTTTTATCATTTGTTGCATTGATTTAAATGGATGGATGCGTCTGTCACATTCGCAAAGGACATCCAATTTACCCTTCTTTCGAGTATGTTCACCATCTCCGTCTAACTGTTTTCTCTTCAACCAGGTCTGCTCGACGTTTAATAGTAGATTAGTTGATAGCGCATCACTAGCCAAAGATGTAGGTTGATTAGTGTTAGGTTGGCCAACAAATGGAATGATGTTATGGTATGTAGCACTGCAGTTGACATCTGCAAAGTTCTGTGACATTGTAGCATCTAAATCGGCGAGAGGGGACAAAAGGGGATCTTTTTCTATGACCAGTTCGGGCTTATGCGGATCGGGGACGTTGAGGTCGTGCATCCTATCGGAGATGACAGTGGGAACGGCTATTGCTGGTGGTGGCCACTCTACCACCGAGGGATTTGGCGTGCCAACTGGACCACAATTGCCGCTGGTAAGTGGTGGAAGAGCAGCACTAGCACACGCGACAAGGGATAATGTGTCGGAGGACTATGATTGAAATAGGCCGCACGGTGGGGACGACAGGGGGAACTCCAAGTCTTCGTGCAGGATAGGAGGAACACCCCCCGCCAGACCATCGACTTCATCTTGTACATACTCGGGTTGATGCAGAATATTATATTTCAGGTGCCCCTGGTTATGCTCATTTATAGCCTTGCCTTCTCTGTTCTCTTTCCGTCTATTAGCTAGAATTTTGGTTGTCTGCCTTTTAAGCGCATCGCCAATGTCAATGCTTCTAGTCATGCCTGAACGATTCCTTTTCATCCTCTATTAGTGGCACAAAGTTCACCACATCTTCGAACCAAAGGCCCACACGCGGCTATTTCCATGAATCCTTGTCAGTGCTCTTCTGACCAATTGGGTAGGACTCCATCGACGCGAATGAGAAACATGCATAAAATTTATCAAACAAGGATGGTGATTCTTAATTTATGAGTGCTGATGCCAGAATCCAAAGTCGTGTAATGATGAAATTCAAAGGTCAACTTATTTTCTATGGTTAAATTGGGGCAGATTTGATTTTATCTTTGACAAGATGAGGGGGACGAGCCTATTCACTAGGGAGTGTAAAAGTCGTCCATATTATTCACGGGGGAGGGCCACATGGTGATGTGCACTTTTTGGTGTATCCAAAAGGCCCATTTGCATTTTTAACAAAATAAATTAAATAAAGTAGCGGTACAACCTCAATTTTACAAATCATACTCCTAATAGTAAATATACTCCGACATAATATTAAAACTTATACCACATGTTTAACTAAAAAATACCCCATTATTGATAATTTTTTCCTTTCAGTAAAATCCCTCTTTATACCCCCAAAGTATTTAGATTACAAAAATAAAAAATACACCCCAAAATATTTTGACCCTTTAATTTATACATCATTCATATGTTCAATCCAACTGTAAACATCACTCAAAAGATATTCAAATCAATTGTAAACCCAATTGCATCCAGAGTACTTAACTCACGCCAAGAACGTGAATAAAGAATTTGTACGGGCACGGAGATTAAGATACATTATTTTTTTAACATAGAATATAAGAAAAAGTAGGGTCAAATTAGTACTTTAAAAAGAAAAGGTAAATAAAGTTGTTGGGAATGATGAATGAAGTGTGAAAAAGTAAGTAAAGTTGTTAGAATTGATAAAATACGTGGGTAAAAATACGTGGGACAACCCAAAATGGAAAGTGGGTAAAAATACGTGGGACCGAGTAAGTACTATTATTTTACATGTTTATGTGTTGTCTGGCGATGACGCCATGTAATCCATCAGTAGACATGGGATATTATTGTTTAATAATCTAACTATTATTTTATTATGTCATGTCCGCTGAACATATTTTTAGATATTCAAATTTTGAATTTTGTAAATCAAGATCGCCAATTTAAATTCTCCGTTAACTTAACCATAATTTTATGAATCCATGTCATCTATGATTTATTAATTCTAAAGCAAATAAGTAAATTTGGACATAGATAGCTACCAATATTAATCGCATTAACGTTACCAACATCAGGGCCACCCTTAAGGCCACATGTAAAAATTCTATCAACTTTTATGTGTAATATAAAAGTTAGGACTATTCATATGGAGTACATTCAAAATAGGTCAATAGTTGGCCTTTCCCATTCTATTTTATTTACCCATAATGTTTTATATATAGGCATTGACAAAACTTCAATCAGTCCAACGTGTAATTGGATTCGAGTTCCCTAAATATATAGGATCCACTACCTCCAACAATAGTAAAACTATATATATATATATATATATATATATATATATATATATATATATATATATATATATATATATACACACACACACATATATTTATATTAGTATTAGTTTGTAAGATGTGTGTCACATTCACGTCATACTTTATAACGCGATTTAGTTGTGATTGTCTCATATTCTTTTTTCTTTCTAGAAATTATATCTATGAAGTCCAAATATACAACATGTTCTTCTATACTACATAAAGGAAAATACATCTTTTCAAAATGACTTTTGATATGTAGAGTCTCTACCTATGTTAAATTAGCATTCACTATAAATTAAAAATGTGAAATGTCAAAACATTTGATTGGGCAGTTATGAATAGGATTAAAAATGGGAAGTAGTGTGATATGATGTTTTCGAAGAAGGTCTTGTAATCTCTGAAGACATTTTATTTATTGAAAATGACTTGTGTGAGACCGTCTCACGTAAGGGCTTACGTGAGACGGTGAGAAACTGATAACTTTTATTTTAAAAAGTTTTATTAAATTAATAAAATGTGATAATGTTATTTTATGAACAATTTATAGTATAAATGAAAAGTGATAACATTTTATAGCGAAAGTGATATCGTTTTATAGCGAAATTGATAACTATTTTAAAAGTGTAAAATGGTCTCATGTAAGACGGTCTCATGTAAGACCTTATTTGCTTTAACTAATTGAGTTTATTTAAATAAAAATATATATTTTTAATGTATGGGGTGATTCTTCCGTGACCGTGACCCCCTGAAAAAACCATAGAGTGTGAACCCAATGGTACGCAGTCCCTCATGTGTTGATCACAAAATCTAAACTCACAAAATGTCAAGTGGCTAATCATTATGTTTCACTGATCATAATCCACTTCTACCCTAACCGCCCTGTCGTTATTCTCTCACACTCAACAATTTCACTACCACTCGAATCTCCATTGCATATATTGGACTGCTCTACAATGTCACTTGCACTCGTATCTCCCATCTCATACATTGAAAATGTGTACTACCAGAACATCGTCTTTATTTACACATAAATTATGGCCGATTAAAAAATAGACATGGGTGAAAATATAATAATTTAACCAAGCATCTGATTTTAACAGAATCATGCATCAACGAAGGTTAGTAGCTAATGTTGGCATTTTACAAAGAAAATAAAGATGCAGCTGGGGGCCCGGTGATTCTAAATGAATAAGCAAGTGCTTCATTTCGGCGAACGATTTACAATTTTTACAGTTTGATAAACAGTTGTAGGATTCTGATAGGCTTCATATCCTCACATCTTATTCCTCTGTATCTCTCCACATTGTCTCGTGTTTATCTATGCCAATTGAGTCCGCACCTTTTCTTAATTGCTACTGAGTATCCTCCACGATATTGAAGGCATTTTCCAAGTTCACGTCCGCACATGAAATAGGTCACGATGGGGCTCAAAATGTATCTCTCCATATCGTGCACGGAAATGGAAGTCTCATTATAATATCAACAGTACCAGCAAACTTCATAATCTTTTCGTACACCACCCTCCCCAAGTCCAGGCACTGATTATGCACCACCCCGTATATAAACCGCGCCTGCATTGGAGATAGCATTGGACCAGGCTCTAACGGGACCCAATTAAAAATGCAACACATGCCAAAACCTTAAAGTTTAAAATCAATGATAAAACTTGCAATCCCTATTTTGGCCATTTTTTATATGCCTTCCAGTTAGGTGACTCGCTACGGCATCGAGATCCAACTCCTCCTCCTCCTCCACTTCATCCACTGGTTGTACACCAAGTGCCGCATTTATGATTATGGGCTAAATTCAAACAATCGACCACAGATTAAAACTTTATAATATCCCCCAAATTCCTCTGCATTCATAGCCAAATAAAGATTAGAGTAGAACTCACACAACACTTCTCTATAATACACCCTCGTATAAGTGACAGTACTCAGTAAACCGGCCCTCTGAATGGTCCATCAAATGTTATACTTCTTATACTCATTAATATCCAGATCTCTCTCACTAAAGAAAAACATTTTCTTGATCACCCCATATCGAATACGGGAAACCCTTCTCCAAAATCGGTCAAAGTAGGCACTGCGAACGTCGTGAAGATCCTTCTCGTCATACTCGAGAGGGACAACGACCGTATTTGCCCACAAATTGGAGTTATCTGACATTGTCCTCAACTTGCCGCACTTCAGGAAGAAGACAATCACCGGGGAGGTAACGACAATGATCGAAGAAGGTAAATTGAATGGCGGAAGAGGATTTCCCCGCCGTGATTTATTTTTTGGTGTGGAAAGGAAACTCTCACGAAGAACCAAATCTAGGTTAGAGCACACCCTTATCCAGCATCAGACTTATAATGGATCGAGGCCCATTATTTCTAAAAGTCAATCTTGACTTGGCACTAACTACGTGCTGGGCATGATAGACGGTTAACCTGGAGGCCCAAGCAAATCAGACGATACATAATCCGACCCAACCTACTGAGCAACTTGAATCTACTGTTACATTTTCCATGTTCCATTGGTATTCCATAAAGTAATAAAACTATACCCTACAATTTACCGTTAAACCCTTGGGGCAAGTATTGAATTTTGGTCATTGATTGTGACACGTGTCAAGATTTTAATATATGAAATATTAGATGAAACACGAGAGTGTAACAGGTGATCTCATTTGCCTACTGAGAAAGTTTATTGTTTTATAATATTAAGTTTTTTTAAATTTATATGTAATATATGGGTCCCACACACCTCAATAAAATAACTACGTGCTAGACATGAATTAATAATACTATTTAATGCACGTGCAAAAAGTAAATGTATACCTTATGATCGGACAGGAGGGAGTATAAATAAAACTTATCATCTATAAATAAACAACTTTACAAAATCTAAAAATCAAATACGGCCATAAGATTAATAGCACACTTTACACTTATTATTTCCACTACATATCAAGCGCCTTCATAATAGGTAAAAACTTGTGTGCCCCCATTGCACATATTAAGCCCACTGTGCACCCATACCCTCTAGTATTAAATTTTATAGCCTTTAGTATAAAGATTTATATCCTTTAATTTCTGGAAAAAATTAAAAATATTACCTGAGTTGCCTTACCCAATGGCAACTTTTGAATTGATGAATAATTAATATTATCATTTTTTTATAATAAATTTTTTGAACATATTATAATCATGTTTATTTTATATTAGATGATGCTTGAATTTAATTATTAAATCAAGTTATTACAAATTACAAAATAATTACTACATAATATTATTATTGTTTGATTGTATCATTTCTCATCATTTGAATATCACATTATATAAATTTAAAAGTTCTAATTTAAAAAAATTATATCAAATGAATTTCAAATTTTTAAAAAATAATATTTTAACTAATGAAATATATATAAAAAAGAAAAATATTATAAAAATGTATTAATAAGAAATACCTAAATAATTTTGTTTTTCATAATTAATTTCTCAATTTTTTACTATGAGAAAAAATGGACAAGCCCTTTATAATATATTTAGTGGGTTATTAGATGATTCTTCTTACATAAGGGGATCCGTGAGACGATCTCACCCACGTCTTTTTCTTTCACCTTATACTTTTTATTACATGAAAGTAATATTTAATAATATGAATTATGACTCTTCTAAAATAAATAACCTGTTAAATTATTGTAAACATTACTTATCAATTATTTTTACATACAAGAAGAATTACTTTCTGCAGAGACTAACTTTTACTCGTATAAATAAAAATATAACTATTCAAAGAGTAATTTTATATAGATGGAGGAGTAATTTAGCAAAAAAAAAATTATGTGTGAACTTGATTCACACAAAACTCACTCATTATAGCATTTTATTTCATAATTATTTATACAGTAATATATACTAATAAAATATAATCAAATAATAAATCATTGCAATATAACGTAACAATATCAATTTAAAATTTGCCCTTGATATGAATACTTCACAATTTAAAATAAAAAAGTGCTGAAATTCACAATTGAAATTTGCCCTTATTTTATGCAACTCCACTATTAAAGATACTCACACTTTGCATGTTAGCAAAGTTACCTTTTTTGACATACTATTTAAATATGCAATCTCATTAAAGTTGCCTCTTGAAGGGGCAACTTTACTTACTTCATTAAAAGGCAATACAATTGCAGTATTGGCTTAAAAACTTTTTAAAACTCTAATATTTCCATAAAAACGCCATCTTAAATAATATGTTAATATATTCTATCAATAAAATTCATATTTTCAAATTATACACTTATATCACCATACATAATGATTTAGAAATCGGAATCCTACTATATCTCCTAATAATTGCCAAACAAGCCATATATATTACTCCCTCCGTCCCATTTATATTGTTACTTGTACTGTAGCTTCTGTGAGAGCTTTTTGCAGTCAAAAGTAGCAATATAAATGGGACGGAGGGAGTACTATTATGGAATAATCTTAAGTTTGGGCACTAATGTGATATTTTGTAAGGTTACTTTTTTATTAAAGAGTAAATGGGTGCAACTGTTCAACATGAAAGACAAAATGTCAAGCCTGGGATAGGATGATCTGACATGTAAGCTATAAATGTACTTAACCACCTATTAGGTGGCATTTTTCTTCCATGGAATAAAGCTTGTCAGACTACCCTTTCTTAGAGTGTATAACACTCCACGCTGTAACTCACATGTCGACATCAACTCTGCTCCCCTCGGTTCATGACATGACCTCATCAGCTTTGTCTATGAGTTAGACCGCTTCTGCCCAAATTGTCATTTCACGCCCAATGGGGTGAACCCTGCACACCCTTACTCTGCACCGCCGAACCTACTCTATCAATTTATATACGATAAATCGCGTAATCACTGCACACCCCCTCCACACACCCTGCACCTTGAAGCTAAAATTTTCATGGAATATTTTGTCCACCCAGATGGCCTATCCGAAACAAAATACATGTACATCCTAAATTATCTTCTAAGTACCAACGAGACCTCTGATCCAATGAAACTTCACGACACAAGGGACGTCTATAAAAATAATTTTAGTATCATAAAAGTATGAAAAAAATACTTTTTTTATAAAACATTCTCTAGTAAATTAAATAAATAATACATGAAACGTCTTCCATGAAACTGTATGACATGAGATCATTTTATACTTTTTAAATTAGTTATCAATTTTTTCTTATAAAATGTTATCACTTTCATTATAAAATTTTATCACTTTTTATCTATATTATTGTTCAATAAATAGCATTATCACTTTTTGTTAATTGAGTATCATAAGACATAAGCCCTCACATGAGTCAATCTCACCCAAGTTTTTTTTAGAGATAACTTTCCCAGCACCCATCTTCTAGCCTCACATCTCTGCGGAAGGTATTGACTACACCCGCAAAGACACCAAACAATACAACGATCCCTAAACACCATTTGTTGCCTGTTAACCAACTTCCAATAGGATCTAAAGTGCCGGCATCAAATTCAAAAGTACCATATAACCCAACCCACACACCATCACCATCTCATCCTACTTTGGATCCTTTCGCCTTCACGTCTTCTCTAAACGGAACCCATGGCAAGTCACAATCTTCACGAGAGAACACCGTTGACCCTTCCAATCCCTCCAAAGGTAAGGCACATATTGCTTGTGGGTTGTCATTCATCCCCCCTAATGTCGCAGGCATGGTGAACATCCAGGATGGGGATAAGAGCCAGGAATGTAGGTGGTCTCTGGTTGGTTTTTTTGCAGGACATTTTTCGGGTGATAAAATAATGTCAGACATCACTATAAAGTGAGGAGTGGTGGTCAAGACGTTTCACCATGATAGTGAGTGGATCGTATTCCGGTTGAGAAGTGAGGACGATATCCATTCTGTTCTGCGAAGTGTACCATATTCCTATTCTGAGAGATACCTAATGCTGAATAGAATACCCCCTCAGTTTTAGTTTGACCATAAAGTAATGACGAAGGTCGCTGTTTGGGTAAAATTTCCTTCGCTGCCTTTGGAAATCTGGAGTACAAAAATTATGAGTTGTCTGGCCTCCGTGGTGGGCTACCCCATTTATTCAGACTACGTCACGGCAAAGAAACACAGACTCTCATATATGCATATGTTGATTGAGGTTGATCCATTGTAGCCGGTGCTTGAAGAGATTTGGGTTAATACCTCATGCGGCGATTTTAAGCAGAAGATTGTCTATGAATTTCTTTCAACTTTCTGCCACAGATGTGCTTATTTATGCCACTATCCGCATGACTGCCCGTTGATAGAGCCAGCGGACATGGAGCCACGATGGAAATTCAACGTGAGGTTCAAAATGTGCAAGGGAAGATGGGAAGGCCATCGTGGACAGCTTAAGAATGTCCTAAAGACAAGACTTCAGCATGCTGCACTGCGGTTTTACCAACGAATCACCCATATAAAATGCCGGTCCTAGCACAAAATGTATTTCCTACTACGAACGTGACACGATCTGTGAGTACTACCCATAAACATGTGACAATTGAGATCCTACGTGGAAGGTATTCTGTAATGTCGAGTGGGAACAGATGTGGAAAGCGGTGTGCAATAGGGGAGAACCCCCTCCACCGCATACTAATTTAAGTCGTAACACAACATGTCTGGAATGTGTGTTTCCCAAAAAATGGCATGGGCTACGTTGGAGAGAAGGGTGCTCATCTTCAGAAAAAAGTACCTGATATTGGTATTGTTGTGTTAAATGAATGTAGCAATTAGCACACGCCAGCTTAGAAAGCCAGGATAAAAGTTGCTTTTAGTCGAACATCCAATCAGGAACATGTAGCTAATCTTCCATTCCAATTATTTTGTGTCGCTGTGTTTGGCCATATGCTAGAATCTGTTGTATGTTTTCTTTGATTTAACCTGTTAAAATTTATTATTGTATTTCTAGCCGGAGGTGGCATAGCAATCCAAGTTTTTAACCCTATGTGTGTGTGAAGTAACGAATATACCCTCTTAGTGAATTTATAATTTATAAAAGGGTTTGCTTACAATCTACTCACGGAGAAAGCACCCAATAATAAAATTTACTAGCTTATTAAGTGATTCAGAGGTTTTAATCTTATAAGTTGGGTGGCCTACTCTGGTGACCACTCTTACATTGTACACTACTATATGATTTTTCTTTTTTTGGATTTCTATTGAAACAAGGACGTAAATAAATAATAATAATATACTATTTAGAATAATTTCATTATTTAAAGGATTAATAAGTAAATTACGTATTTACGAATTACATTCGCATAAAAAATTACTGACAAATAAAAATTATATTTTGTGTTTTTCCATAATGTGTATACCTATCCGCACATTAGTGTGCATTGTTGAAATGAAAACAAAACTACTTTATTTATACGAATGTACATTAATGTACATTTTATTGAGAAAGGAACTTAAAATACGCGATTATATTGAATAATCCTACAAATATAAATTAGTGTGCATTCTTGAGAGATAAACATAAAATATATTATTAAATAGAAAACCACTACTGATTTACATAATTGTGCATCTTAAAATTAATACGTGATTACATTGAAAAACCTGACTAATGTACATCACTGCGTATCTTTGAGAGAGAAACATAAAATATATAATTAATTAATTGAAAAAACTGTTATACTTTTTTCTAAATCTCTCCTTAAATCTGACACCCTATATTTTTATTTGATTTACTGTACATTTGTGTAAAATGAAACATCTGTTAAGTATAAACATTGAATATTTAACGTTGTAAATAAGGGAAAAAATGATTTAAGAAACAGACATTATGTATTTATCAGTAATTATAGTACATTACCATATTAATTAGTATTTACTTTATATACACGTGTACCTATCAGTAATAATCCCTAATTTAAATTATACACCCTTCATCAGAAAGCAAAAACTCGGGGGAGAACGTCGCATGGAATGACTCTCCATGTTCGATCATCACCCAAAAGTAAAAATAAAAAAAGTTCACATCAATTCACATCCTTATACATACATGTTAATTACAAATTTAATCCTATCATCTAACACCCATAACATATTTTATAATTTATCACGTAATATAAAAATACAATGTTATCCTCCAAAAGTCATTAAAGTTGGTTAATAAATAACTATTCTTATCCTCCACATCTATCTTAACGGTGAAAATTTAAGTTGGGATGGAGGGCGAGTAATATCTAAATGTGTCATAAATCTCTCATTTATTTTGTATTTCTCCGTCGGCCTGAACGGTATACATTCTATTATGTTGGGCATCCGCACAAAAGTTATACATGACTATTTTACTACAAATGGGACCCAAAGACATCACTAAAATAATTAATATATGGGTCTAACACACTTATCCAATACAACTAACTACTACATATTGCATAATAATACTTCTTAATCCCAGTGCAAAAAGCAAACATATACCTTTGGTGCAGACGGAGGGAGTACTTTCTCAATTTTACTATGAATCGATGAGAATTTGACCTATATTGTAAAAGTTTAGGGGTATTCATTCTTAGATACTGGACTACACTTGTTAAAAGAAAATATATAACCCTTTATATGAGATGGTCAAACATGTTACTACTCTGTTTAAACATTATTGTAAGATGAAAAAATATAACACTAAATACTACCCTCTCCATCCAATGCTAAATTTCTTATTTTACACTTTTTTCCGCTTACATTAACCTTCATTACTCATAATAGAAAAATTGACATCAATCCCCTAATGTTAAAAGTTTATCTTAATTATAAGTTTATCACTTTCACATAAGGCACATAACATGCGTTATCATTTAGGGTGATTCTTTAGTGACCACGGGTCACAGGTTTCCCTTGGACATGATGGATACGCACCCCCTCAGGTGAGGGATTCACCCGTGACCCATGGTCATGAGTGACCCTCCCAAGATCTTAATGTCTTTAATAAAATAATTATTCCTATGTTTGCAATAACGGTGTAGAATAAAGTAAAATGGAGAAAGTATAAATCAAATTATAATTTTTTTTAAAATATTTGCTATTAAGATTTAATGAAGTACTTTATTTATTTGATGACTAAAATCTAAAAATTGTTTATGAGTAAAGACAATGTCGGGTATACTCGAGTAAACAATTCATCAAATGTTCCGCTGTAAGCACCGACATCACGCATAACATTCAGCAATCACACAAAATGCCCTACGCACTCAGTTAACATGTAGTCGATAAGCTTGATAAGTTATCAATTTCACCCAAGAAAAACTATTAATGCTAGACTATCTGCACGGAAAAGGGGTTACACATTGTTATTTGATTTACTCTAATACATTTTCCCATTATATTCGATTGGATGGTGTCTTTCCACAATGAAAGCGGAGAAGGACTAATTATTATAATTAAGAAAAGATGGTATACATAATGAAAAAACATTCTACGGACGCAATTTCTCTATTTTAAGGAGGCAATTTGATCTGCGTATTTTCCACAATGAATAAAGGTACTGCAATCGGGGACAATACTGGGGATTACTATTCATTTAGATGCCTCACCATGTGCAAGCACGGGACACCACCTATTCTTTTCTTAATGAGATGCACGGCTAGTATGATTGGTAAGAACAGTGTTCACTTCTTCACGGATGATG
Organism: Pogostemon cablin; assembly: GCA_023678885.1. NCBI lineage: Eukaryota > Viridiplantae > Streptophyta > Magnoliopsida > Lamiales > Lamiaceae > Pogostemon > Pogostemon cablin. Next base: position 14,451,299 of record CM042953.1, on the reverse strand, counting down.
TTTGTGATTGCAAGCAACAATTCTTGTATACAGTCAGATTGATGCTTTGTAATCATTTCATAAAACTACAACAAGTGCTTGTTACTTGACTCCACATTCTGTACACGTCGTAGCACCTCATCCATAACAAAACGTAAGGCTTCCACTTGCGATATGACAACCATGTCCGAGGGTGCCGGTGTTGACTGGGATAGAAAACCATACTATTCACCCCGCATCGAGCGGGGATGCGCAATCTGTTTGCGTATAGTTGACGCCGGTGTCAATTTCTTTTGCCATTCTTGGGGAATGCAGTTGTCTGTCATGTTGGCTAGGTTCATGAATCGATCTTTTAGTCTCAACTTCATTACCTGAATCTTCTACCACTAATATGTGAACCTCCGGCCCAGCAGTTGAGGGTGGCCCTTTTTGCTCAAAAATGGTAGCCTCTTGCTATAAACTTGCCGCGGGGTCAGATATGTACCCTTTTAATTTCACACTATCGAACATCTACCTTTGTGGGGTGGCCTTCTAAAGTTCCATCGTGAAGGAAAATGAGTCTTGTGGAGAATGTCTCCGGGGACCAAGATTGTCTGTTGCACGCCCTTATCACAGGGAACCACTATCTAGCACGACGTAGAAACCACACCCTTTGCCACATCAGCAACTGCGTCTTGGCTATTTTCCTCGGTACCCTCAACATCTTTCATTAATGACCCAATGACCTTCAATTCATCCTCCTAGGGAAGAACAAGTGGCACCATACTATCGACATCACCATTTCCCTCAAATTTTCCTACCACTGGGGAAGTAATGTCCATAGCAACAACAATTGAGTAATCTACTATCTTTGTCCGACGCTGCTTTGATACGCAGTCTTCAACCGACCCAATTATCGAATTAGTACAACCCCCTTTAACATATTGAGATTATGTCTCAGAACATCTGGATTGAATGTGCAGCTTAATAGGAAAACCAGGTCGTTGCAACCGGTGGTATCCTGCACCCAAATATCCTCCACATCGGTTGGCCGCCAGTGGCAAATATCCTCCACAATCGAATGAAATCGGGATGACTTCCATCAATTGAACCGGGAAACGACATCCTCTTCTACACCCTTACTGTTAAATGGCGAAATATAGTGTTGTGGGTCACTAAAGTCCACTCCCATTTTTCTCTTCGACCTAGCCCATCTCTCCTAATGTCTGTCCATCTCCGGAATAGACTTTGGAAGCGGCAAGTTCAACGCTATTGGATCAATTTTTTAGACATAGTGAACATTGTGGCCGTCTTGGGTTGATTTCTTGCAATGCGGTCAAGTGTGGGCTGTTGTAGCGCCCAAAATCTTTGAATCACTCGTCGGGGTTCTCTGGCTTTTGGTTGGACATGTACTCTCCCATTCGGCAACACCCATTCACTTACCTGAAGCTGGAGACAGGGAGATTTGTTTGACCCTATTAGAAGTCATTGGGTAAACCCTTGATTACCTGAGATTAGAATCTCCTATTCTCCTTGTAAGGATTAATATCCGATCATCACTAATTTGTGATGAGGAGAAAAGTCTCTTATATACAAATGATTACAAGCTAAGTATAGAAAGGACTACAACAGATTGCGATAAATTTACAATCAAGAAACAATATACCATATTTACAATATATGTCAAATCTTTCCCTTAACACCCCCCGTCAAGCGTCGCGTGGGATGTAAGCAAACGCAAAGCTTGGACCGTAAGAACTCAAAGGCCGGACGAGGTAATGCCTTGGAGAAGATGTCAGCCAACTGAAGATGAGAAGGTACGAACTGAGTATGTAACTGGCCCGAAGAAACCAGCTCACGAATGAAGTGACAATCAATATCAATATGCTTAGCACGTTTGTGAGCGATTGGATTTTGACTGAGAAAAATGGCACTCTTGTTGTCGCAAAGGAGAGTTGGCGCTGTATCAGATGACTGATGAAGTTCAGTGAGTAGATTACGCAACCAAACAATTTCTGAACCAGCAATGGCCAAAGCTCGATACTCAGATTCACAGCTAGACCGAGCCACAGTCGGTTGCTTTTTGGCACTCCATGAAACCAGATTACCACCCAAAAAAATAGAGTATCCATAGGTTGAGCGACGAGTCTCAATGCACCTAGCCCAATCAGCATCCAAGTATCCCACAATCGATTTGTCAGGCCGATGCGTAAAGCGAAGACCAAAATGAAGCGTACCCTTCACATAGCGAAGGATACGTTTAACAGCTAGGAAATGATCTTCAGTGGGGGAGTGTAGAAACTGACTAACTGTATTAACAGCAAAAGAGAGATCAGGCCTAGTGATAGTCAGATATTGCAGGGCCCCCACCAAAGATCGATAAAGAGTGGGATCATTAAAGGCCGATCCAGTACTTTGTAGTGTAGTTCCGGCGGCGAGAGGAGTAGCGACAGGCTTGCAATCAACCATGGCCGCTCGGTCCAGAATATCAAAGGCATATTTAGACTGACCAACAAAAAAACCATCAGGAGAGGGGGAGACCTCAAGTCCCAAAAAATATGTCAATGAGCCAAGATCTTTGATAGCGAACTCCGCATGTGTGCGCTCGATGAACTGCCGAAGGAGACGGGAATCATTCCCTGTGAGGATGATATCGTCCACATACAAGAGTAGATACAAAAGTGAGTCACCCCTCCGAAGGAAAAATAATGATGAATCGGACTGAGCCTGCAGGAAGCCCAGTGCCTTCAGATAAGTGCTGAATCTTTGAAACCATGCCAGAGGGGCTTGACGAAGGCCATAAAGTGCCTTCTTCAGGCGACAAACATGAGACGGATTACGTGGATCAACAAAGCCCGGGGGTTGAGCCATGTATACAGGCTTTGTCAGAATCCCATTAAGGAAAGCATTTTTGACATCCAACTGATGAAGAGGCCATTTATGGTGCACAGCCAGAGCCAAAATAGTGCGAACAGTGGCAGCTTTAACAAACGGGCTGAATGTGTGATGAAAATCCGACCCCGGAACCTGAGTAAACCCCTGAGCTACAAGGCAAGCCTTGTGGCGCTCAATAGAACCATCAGACCGATACTTCGTGCGGAACACCCATTTGGAGCCAACAATGTTGGTGTTGGACGGAGGTGGCACCAAATCCCAGGTTTGGTTAAGCATAAGCGCATCAATTTCTTCTTGCATGGCAGCCATCCAGTGAGGATATTTAGAGGCAGATTTGAAACCACGAGGTTCAGAAGCACTGGCCAGAGAGGCAAGCAGTACTGTGGAAGCAAGATCAACAGGGTACTTTGGTTTATAAATACCCGACTGAGACCGAGTAACCATCCGATGAGTGGACAGACGGAGTACCCGCGGCGGTGGTGGAATGGGATGTATTACTGGTTCCGGCTCAACATCCTGAGCAGGAGCAGGTTGTGGAAGATCATCAACTGCAGCCGGTGCTGGTGTAGGTGGCAACGGTGGTTCCACAGGTTGGGGAGGATCCGGAATGTCTTCCGGTTTCGGATGAAGGTGGCGATGCATGGATTGTAGAGATGAGGTGTTGTCAGATATAGGAGCAACTGTCACCGAGCGAGGCTCCAAGAAACTAGAAATAGGTAAATTATGAGCAGTAGCAGAACCAGTCCCAGAGAAAGGATAAGTTTGTTCATCAAAGATAGTTTTCTGCATAGACGCGGAGAAAAGGATACATGGACGACTGCGAGGAGACTGCGAGGAGACAGCTTGTTTTCTGCATAGTCACGGAGAAAAGGAAAAACACGGCATCCAAAGGGTTTAAAAATAGCATAATTCGGAGCAGAGTGATATAACAACTCATACGGAGACTTATTGTCCAATGTGGCGGACGGAAGCCGATTGATGACATAAACTGCAGTGGTGAAAGCCTCAAACCATAAGTGTGTTGGAGCAGAGGCATGAAACAGCATGGAGAGACCAGTCTCAGTGATGTGGCGATGTTTTCTCTCAGCTCGACCGTTTTGTTGTGGAGTATATGGACAGGAGATCCGGTGAAAAATTCCATGGCTCATCATAAAATCAGACACCCGTTTGTTTACAAATTCTGTGCCCCCATCGGATTGAAATACTTTCACAGAACGAGTAAATTGCGTACAAACAAAAGTGTGGAGAAAAGTCTCTTATATACAAATGATTACAAGCTAAGTATAGAAAGGACTACAACAGATTGTGATAAATTTGCAATCAAGAAACAATATACCATATTTACAATATATGTCAAATCTTTCCCTTAACACTCCTGGATCTAGTGAGGGAGACCCCGTTCTGCAGAGACATTCCCAATATCTCAAGGAACATGTTCATTATTATACAGTAACCTCTATTCCGAGAACACTTCCTAACCATCTCCAATAGCCACTCAAATAAGAATCGGCTCTAATTAATGTCGATCCCCTTATTTATGGCCATCATGAGGTTACACCGGTATCTGCTACCCTTGTCATGGCCCCCAACCCTACCGTCAACTGTTTTTCGTTAGAATGTCACATACGGTGGAAAACTCATCATTTAGATCCCTATTTCCCCACTTTGAAAATTTGGAAAATTCAAGCAGAGCAGTACACGACCTTACAATAGCCCAATCCTCTGTAATGGATGATATGAAATTTAGGGATTTCTGATGTGCACCTCTGTTCGACAACTGTAGATGTGTCGCCAATGTTTTCGGTGAAACAACGACTTCATTCCCCTGTACCGTCATAGTGAACTCTGTTGCCGTTGCAGGAATTTCGGTGCACGCTCCTTCGTAGAATTCTTGAGAAAGTATCTCGAAGTATTTAGTGGGTTCCTTTGAAATTAGTTCTCCCATTGATGTCAGCTGGATTTTATCAAGCACTTTGCGCATCTTACTTGGGGCATTTTTCTTCTCCACCAAATCTTGGAATGCTATGACCAATCCAGACTTCACGGTTGTTGTTTTGGATAAGCGAGGTGGTGAAGGCGCTCCTTCATCTATGGCGGCCATGAACCGGGTTAGAAACTGTATTGTGGATAGAGACTATGGGTTGTTAATTTCACTAGGTTTATGGATAGGGGAAACTATGTGAAAGAAGTCCCTAATTGTCAAACGAATTGAAATTAATAAATGGATGAATGTTGGATAAGTGGCCACAATAGGCATTTGGTGCGGCACTAATTTGTCCTAATTGGGATTGACATTGTCATTCTAGAGCGCCCCACCTTAAATTAGAGAGCCTCATTAATTTTTTAAACCCAGGGGGAATAAGGAAACTACCAACAAGTCATTGAACTAATTAATTATATCGATTACGAACCTGAAATTGAGTACAATATTATCATGTTAAGTCATGAATTCAGGACCTGAATTAATATAATAGGATAAAACATGTGATAAATTCAGGACCTGATTTGTTAATTTCTTATATAACTCATGGCTGTAATCGATATTAGAAATATTTTAGGCCTCGCATTTGTAGTTCACTATTGTTCAATCCTCATATTGAAAGAATTAAATATTCTTATATCTCATAGGATAAATCATCTTTACTTAGATAATCTGAAAAATATACTCCCTCGACGCACATAAATGTTTGCACCTCACCCAGCTTTGAGGTGAATAACCTAATAGTATTATGATATTTCTTAATAATATATAAATGATAAAGTATGTTAAGTGTGTTAGGTAGTTGTAATATTTTTGAAAAAAAATATACTGTGAAGGGTGATTGTATGTATGTAATAACTTATATATACATGAGTAACAATCTGTGGAACTACCCAAAATGTAAACTGTGTCATCTCTTATGAAACGGTGGGAAGACTATTTTCGAAGGGTTTAAACTTGATAAAATTAATATTAACAGTAGAAAAATATATTTTTGTAATTATTTCATTACAGATAACATACATATCCCAAATAAAGTAACACAAAATATAAGAAACAAAATCATCATGTCCTAGAAAGCAATTACGTATAATTTGATCGAAAAAAGTTGGAACTACTTATTCGATGGCATTTAATTATATTTTATAAGAATCACCCGTAATTGTATCTGCAGTTAAAATAGTTTAATAACGATGCATGAGTGAATCTTTTTACATTTTTGGTTCCACTGGTCACATAAGTAGTCCTTTAGATTTATTAATTACTTTCTTATGTTTTGTAAATATGGGGGTTTCTAATAGCCGCCTCCATTAAAAAATGAGATAGCTTTTGTTCCTTCTATTTCGTCGATCCCAACTCTCTTTACCTATCTTCTTTACACTCTACATGGGGAAAAAGCATCCACCATGTACCCATTGGTAAAAACCCGACCCACGTAGGTTTGTTATGCTTGTCTTGTTAGATTGAACCTCCACCGTTAGGTCAGGGACATCTCCAACCCATAAGGCATGACACAATGCATATATCCAAAAAAGCATGTACGTCGGTGCCACATCAGAGCCACCAATGCAGCACAAAAACCTCTACGTACAAAATAAAAATAGGGAAATTTCTAACAATGATACTTTCAATACATTTTTTTAAAATGCCACCCACAATAATATTTTTTTAAAAATGTTTCTTTTTAATTTTTTTTACCCAAGTGCCCTGCACTCACATAAATGAATAAAACTGGATTATCCTAGGGCTACCTATTCTCCTACTTGATCCACTTTCGTATTTTTTGAGTGATATTTTATTTTATTTGTTATTTTAATTAATTATTTATTAGTTATTAGATTTAAATCCCAACCTTTATTGCTTTTTGTCTTAATTAATTTAGATAATAATTAAATTGATAATACGCTGTCCTTTGGGTTCGATATTCACTTGGTCGCTTGCTTAAGCTGCAATTGATATCCTTAATACTTGGGGATTAATTTTACGTTCAAAGAAAATGCACATCAAGTTCTTGGCGCTGTTGCCGGGCATGGTTGTTATTATTAATTTATTATTTCTAGTTTGATTAAGACTTTTATTTGTGATTATTTATTTTTGTCTAACCTTGAATTTTTCTGAGGTACTTGTGCACTAGGAAAAGGAGTGGAAGGAAAGAAGGAATAACACATTGAGCTAAACATGACAGGAGCAAGGCAGAATCCAGATAATGTTGCCATACGTGAAATTTTCACGAACTATGGGATTGGCAACTTGGGGTTGATAGGAGCAAGGGGGAAGATGATGATTTTGAGATACATTCCGCTTGTACTAACATGGTGGAAAAGAATCCATTTTCTTGAGGTTGTTTTGAAGATCCATGTCAGCATCTCAAAAGATTCTTTGGTTATGCAAACACTCAGAAGGGTGCTGTAGCTAATGATCATGCTTGGCGGATCGCCCTATTCAAGTTCTCTTTAATTGATAAGGCAGAAGCTTGGTATGAGACTCTTGATGCCACAGACTGCACTACATGGGACCAACTGCAGCAGAAGTTCTTAGAGCGATACATGCCACACTCAAGGATCTTAAAAATGAGGCAAGAGATCACCCAATTCGTTATGAATCAGAGAGAGAAATTTCATGAGGCGTGGGATAGGTTCAAAGATATGCTCAGAAGGTGTCCACAGCATGGGATGTCTAAGGCTCAATAAATAAGTATCTTCTACTATAGATTGGATTGTGAGTCGTGTGTTCTTATTGATGCATCATCAGGAGGAGCTTTGTTATCTAAGACAACACTTGAAGCAGAAAAGTTATTTGAAAACATCTATATGAATTCACGTGACTGGCCTGTAGAGAGAGATAGAGGATCATATGTACTTGGCAAGGTGGTACAGGTTGAACATCAAGTGAAGCCGAATAGGGATGATGAGATTGTCTCTAGTCTAGCTAACATCAACAAGCTACTAGAGTCCCAGCAGAAATAGATTACAGAGTTGACATTAAGGGGGCCTAGTATGAAGCAGCACGAAGTGAAGAGTGTTGAAGATACCTTCAATCGATATTTGGCTAAGAATGATGCAAGGGTTGATCGTCTTGAAGTTAGTGTGAATGCTAATCGTGCAGATTTATCTAAGCAGTTGAAGGACCTTACTTTGATGATGGGGCAGATGACCGGGAATGTGAATCAATTGGCACAAACATTGGAGAAAGGAATATTCCCGTCTCAGGGCATAGTGAATCCAAAAGAGTGCGAAGCCATCATGTTAAGGTCTGGAACACAGTATGAGGGACCAATGATGCCAGAAATGATTTCAAAAGCCCCAGTAGCATGATTCGACCTCAATTCGACCAAGCCAATGGTAGAATCATGTCATGGAGGTCGAACCAAGCACCTGGGCAACCTTCTGAGCATCCAGACATCCGGTTCGACCACGACCATCATGGTTCGACCAACCATGTTGGTCAAACCGTGGTCAAACTAGCCTGTTCGCAACCCCCTATTTTATCTGAAGTGTAATTCGACCACGTCAAGCATGGTTCGACCAACCCTGTTGGTCGAACCATGGTCGAACCACCCTTTGAGGAGCACTCTATTTTGTCTGAAGCATGGTTTGACCACAATCACCATGGTTTGACCAAACTAACCCTGTTGGTCGAACCATGGTCGAACGACCTATCTAGTGGAGAATGCACTTTCTGAAGCTCGGTTCGACCACTACACACCTGGTTCGACCATCACTTATTGTCGAACTGTGGTCAAACCATCTCGTCCCATACCATTTTTTGCGCAGAATGCTATACCTGATGTTTGGGATACTCTAGTGTCATCACATGAGCAGAATACTGAGCTTATAGTGGAAAAGAAGTGGAAAAGAGTAAAGAAATTGAGAGCCACTGCAGATGGATAATGAAGATGTGGTTTTCTCTTTTGATCAAGCGATGAAGATGCCTATGGAGACTCAATCATGCAAGAGCATAGATGTGGTTTCTAACTTGTTTAATCTTGATTTTAATAGGACAGATGACTCTGAATTTAAGTGGAAGATTGACAAGGAGGTGTCTAGACAGCCATGGGAGGAAGAAAATTTCAAGGATCATATACTTGTTACCAAGAAAGGCAAAGTGCTGAGTGTAGACAAGAAGAGGGAAAGAAAGTATTTGAAGGTGAAGATGCGAGAAGACCGCCTCTGATCCAGTAGTTCAAAAGCAGTAAACCGTCGTGACTCTCCGACGTTAAACATGAGCGCCTGTTGGGGGCCTGTCCCTTCCATTTTATTGCTTCATTTCTTTCGTGTGAGTGACGAGTTATTATATTTGAAGTAATCACATTTTGGCAATTACATTTCTTTTCAAACTTAGTTTTGACTTACGTTTTTACTAAGTTTGGGGGATGTGATGCACTTACCTCATCTTATGAGCACCAAGGGTATAATTTTTCCTTTCGTTGGTTGTTTGTTTGTCAGGAGTTTGATTTTTTAGGCATATTAATATTTTAATCGGTGTTGGTATGTCGATTTTTTACAACTTACCTAATGTTTAGTGTATTTTGTTGGTGTGTCTAGTGTGTGGAGTCAATTAGATAGTTAATTGAGTCTTTCTTATAGTTATCATATTTTATTATTGATGAATCATGTGATGATGAGGTATGTTGAGTGTTGATATAGAAATAGGTAAACTGAGGCTTTGACCTGACCAAGTTGAACAACTCGAGGAACTCGTGCATACGTTGAAGAAATATCAAGTGCCCTCATTTCCTTATTCTAATTTTTGTATGTGCTCTTAATTAGTATGGGTGCAAGGATTGAGTTTATGTTTTAGTGATCCATGTGAACTTATATTGTTTTAAATTGTGCCTGAAATTCATAAGCTCTTGCAATTGATGAAGGAAGTGTACTTGAGTTATAATGCGATATGAAGTTCTATGTGTACTTGTGGGATATTACTTACCATGAAAGGTGCTCTGTTACTTGTTAAAAACTCATGTGAGATTTTGAGCCTCGTTGATCATGTTACATAATCACATGATTTTTATTTTCTGGAGAGTATCATTCTTGTGTATGTACTCTAGAACTTGCCTCTTGTCTTACTTGAAACTACATATGTGTTAGATTATGGGAGATGATTTATGAGTCACTTAGCCAAATAATTCCCTACCGAATAATGTTTATCCGTAGTTAGCCCTTTTGAGCTTGAAAACCTTATTTCTTTGGCAACCTACGAAGATAGCCACTTTGATATCCTATTTGAGCCTTAAATTCCTATATTTAGTGGAGAATTAAATGCTATCAAAGTGTGTGAATTGATTTTCATGGAGTTTGGAAGAAATAAAATATTTGAATCTGTACAAGTGATCATGAGCTAAAAAAATATGAGCTGAAAAATAAGTTGCTTAGGTGTAGTGCCCAAAACTGGTATCCCGAGATATTAGAAGTAGTGTCCGAAACTAGTACCTCGAGAAAAAAGAGAGAAGGAAAAAAAGAAAAGGAAAAAATATTGTGCTTGAAAGAAAGAAAAAAAGGTGAAAGAGTTGAGGAGGATTTCTGCTTAATTGAAGTGAAGAAGAAGAATGAAATATCATGATAGGCGCGCTTGATTGATCCGAGTTTTGAGTCACTTATCCATATATTTCCTTCCTTAACCAAAGAACCAACATTACATCCAAATAAAAAGTCCTTTTTGATCCTATTGTTGACTCATACTTTTAGTGGTGGAGAGTTTGAGACTTTTGGCAAGCTTATGGTTACTCATGCACTGGAATTGAATTTGATTGTAAACACTGTAAGTGTACATCTTTTATGCTTGAGTGCGAGTGATATATACTTTCCGTGAGAACATGTCAATAGAGCATTTGAATTGGTGGTGATTGTCTTAACTTGTATGATATGAAATGTGATGAGAGTTGCATGACCTAAGTTGAAAACCAATTGCATTATGAAGGGGGTATTGGTCACAGTCCTTGTTTCCCCGCTAATTTTCTTACTCTATCTCTTTATTTTTATTTTGTTGCCTCGGGATGAGCAACATGTAAGTTTGGGGAATTTCTCAAGTATTAAGGATATCAATTACAGCTTAAGCAAGTGACCAAGTGAATATCGAACTCAAAGGACGGCGTATTATTAATTTAATTATTATCTAAATTAATTAAGACAAAAAGCAATAAAGGTTGGGATTTTAATCTAATAACTAATAAAAAATTAATTAAAATAACAAATAAAACAAAATATCACTAGAAAAATACAAAAGTGGATCAAGTAGGAGAATAGGTAGCCCTAGGATAATCCAGTTTCACTCATTAATTTTCCTTCCATGTGTTGATGTCCAACTCTACCTTGTGGAATATGGACGCACCACTAAACTATGCATATCTACTCTATAAACACAAATAAACATGTGCGTAACACGTGTGAATAACCTCAGAGCAAGAGATATAATTCCACCCCTCTTTCTAGGTACTATCAGTATCAATTATTTCCCTGGCCAATTGGTACTCTAACCCGATATGATCTCCCTTTATAGGTACTATAAAATTAACCTCTTTATCCTACTTACTAACACGAATTCAATTCAATTAATAAGTATTCATATATGATAGTTCTAATGAAGCTTCAGATTCCCCTCACTTAGAATCATAACGTGGAATCCTGCTTAGCAGTGAACGCATTCAATCTACAACCAAGATATATATATATTCACTCTATATACCAATTGAAGAAGCGTAAAATGACCGTGAATATGGATTAAAAAAGCACAATCATATATAATATCAATTCACAAGTAGTGTTGTATGGAGTATACACACGAAAGATCAATTAATTCATAAGAACCTTCAAAACCCTAGATCTACCAAAACGGTTCTAGCCCATGATGTTACGAAGAACAATCATGGGTGTTGGACAGATCTTACCCATATGTCTGGAAAATTAGAAAATAAAAGAAAAGAATTAGGAAAACCCTTAATTTAGAAGTTTCCTTCCTTCTCTCTTCCGTCTCTTCAAATCCTCATGATTCTCCTTCTTAGATCCACAGACGAATCTTCACAGTGATGGATGGATGGAGAAAAAGATGTGGATGATGGTTGGGGGGTGAACCCCCTTGTGGGGTGTAGGATGGTTGTGTTGTGTTGTATCCAATCCATATGCGTTCTTGGTGTGATCTACATCCCCTTTTATACTTGTAAGCTCTCCTTATTGACTTAGGATGGACATTTTCTTGGAAAATACGTAAAAACACGCACTTGAAGTGTAAAAATCAGATTCGGACGCGTTACAGGCATGTGGTTCGACCTAGGATTTGACCTAGGGCTTGGTCAAACCAGGTCGAATCGAAATCGACAATTTTTCGCATAGGATAACACGTGGAATATAGTTTCTTATTTCAAACTTGCATTTGCCATTTATGTTACAAATTGGAAAAAAATGTTTTTAATTTTTTTCATTACATTAATAAATATTTTAATTAATTTAAATTATTGGCAAAGTCTCTTGTGAGACGGGTTATTTGTGAGATGGGTGTGAGACGGGTCGATCCATCAATAACTTATTGTATAAATAAAATATGTTTAATGATTGTTAAAGTATGTTTTCTAAAGTATGCTGGATTATGCATTAAAATATGATTTTAGGGTCTTATAATATGATTTACTATTATCATATTTTAACTATCTATACAATAAGCATACTTTAGTGATGGGTCTCACAAATAATCTGTCTCACAAGAGAGTATCTCTAAATTATTCTATTATTTTTTGGTAAATTTTTTATAATAAATACCCCCTCCCTCGATTTTTATTTTATATTTTAAATAGGACGTCCTACAAATCTGATTATATTTCCTTGATAGATGAAATCTACACAAATAATTCATATACATTCATGGGCCCACAAATAACACAAATATGCATTGCTACTATACATTAAAATATTACATCTGTCAACTAAATAGATATTAAATACAATATTTCTTAATCTTGTGCAAATAGTAAGCTTAACATTATTTGGTGACGGGGGGAGTATTTTATTGATATAATTTTTGATTAGCCATAATATAGTGGAGAATGACCAATTAAAGAAATTATCGAACCACAGGGAGGAAGGTACTAGGGTCTAAGCGATCTCGTGTTTGTCATAGTATTATAGAGATGAACGAGAAGGGAAGATAATCAAGAAATGACAATAAAATAAATGGATAGATGAATGGGAGATGGATGAATGAGCCAAGTAGATAGAGATGAGATTAACAATACTTAAAGTATGGAAAATCTAGGTATCATGCAATGAATTCATATGTGTCATGGGAAAAAGGCTAAGGGCCAACACTAAGATCACCTAAACTCCCTCTCGGAATGAATAGGATATAGAATGACATTCATTGGATTGGTTCTCACTCAAACAATTCCAACTAGGTACTAAGCTTGAAATGAGAGTCCCTTCACATAATCTATTGACTTCTCAATCTAATAAATGATATGTTCTATCAAAGGGTTCTAAACTATGAAGGACTTCTCAATCTCTTCACAATCTATAATGCACATGAAGTGTTTGATGAAATGATTCACTTAATTATCCTAAATATGCAATTGACTTCTCAATCTAATCACATGCTTAAAACAATTAAACACACAAATCATCATAAACCTCAAGATCTAAAGCATCAATGATAGAAAATCAATTAACCCAATCAACATAATCATTCAATTGCAAAATACCAAAAATTATCCAACACAATTCATATTGCTAATCTCACAAGGGAGATTAGCCTCTCATATCCATAAGAAAATTAACATAGACATTAAATTCCTTACAAAACATGATAAACAATAGGTTTCAATACAAAGTGTAGATGAAAACTCCCTTGGATGTCTCCAATGGTGATCTTCTTCTTTCCCTTGCAATTCACCTCTCTTCCTTGCTTCTCTAGCTACTTGGATGAAGGATTTGATGGTTGGATGAAGGTAGATCCAAAGGATGAAGAATGGATGAAGGTGAAGGTGAAAAATGGAGGAAAAGGTGTGTGATGTGTGTGTGGAAGGGTGGAAATCGGATCTCCTTTTATAAAATCTGAATGGAGGGGTATTTATACCCTTTTGGGCCTTCTAGAAGGATTCTGATTTTTTTTCTGATTTCAGACACGACACGAGTCGTGTGGCGCAACACGGCCATGAGGTGCCCGTGTTGCGTGAACTAATGCTCCCGCACGGCCATCGCTTACAGGCCCGTGTTGGCTACACGGGTCGTGTGCTGCAACACGAGTCGAGCTCCGCAACACGGCCAAGTGGTGGTCGTGTTGGATGAATAGATGTTGCCGCACGACCATTCTGGACAGGCCCGTGTTAGCTACACGAGTCGTGTACTACGACACGGCTCGTGCCACCGACACGGCCAGTCGTGTTGCTGCTGCCCTGATTCCTTCACTGTTTAGGCTCGTTCTCCCTCGTTTCAACTCCAAATTGAGTTCCGCTTTTTCCTACATCTTCCTTATCCTATTTAGCATCAAATAAAAAGTGAAAATAGTAGGTTTAAGCTCATTCACACACATTTCCATGAAAACACAAAATACAACCAAATAACACATAAAATACGGATAAAAATATACGAAAACACATATAAAAAGACACTAAAATCTAGGTGAAAATATCACTCATCACACCCCCAAACTTAAAGTGTTGTGCGTCCTCGCACAACGAAAATGATAAACCATGAAGAGTGATTTTCACCTAGGAAAAAACTAAACGACATAAGTAATAACACATCAATAATAATAAGAATTACAAACTATGCTAAGGCATCCTACAACATTAGATTCATGACATGAAGAATTAACGAGTACAATCACAAGAGAATATTAGTGTAATATAGTCTCTTTTAGTCCAAGCCTCACATAGGTTATAAATTTCACTCAACACTCTTTAAAGTAGGTAAATCAACACTCATCAATCGATTGGCTCGACTCGTTATAAGCTTGCTCGTGGACTACATTCACAAACCACCAAAGTTTTCATTAGTGATCAAAAAGGTCTTTTATTAAGGATGTAATGATAGGCTCTTTGGTAGGGTAGGAAGAGTATGGATAATATTGACTAACAAGTGTAAGTAATCGAAGAGATGATCAACTTCCTCAACTTCTCCACTTTTCTTTCTTCCTTTCTCAACTTTGGTAATCACAAGCACTAATCATCAACTTTCCTTAGATTTTGAGCTTCTTTTAATGCATGCTTCCTTCTTTGGATTTTTTAAGTGCTTGAGAATATTGTTATTACTTTGCTCATTTTCTTGTTTTGAGGTTGCATGTCCATTCTTTCTTGTGCTCTTTTTTCATCATTTTTCTTGCTTGTTTACCATTTCCCTTTTTTTTCTTTTACTTCCTTATCAAACCTTTCTAGTTACCATCTCCTCAATCACCCACACAAATGGTATATATGTAAGGCTTAAGTGGGTAATCATGGCTTGTAATGTGCTTATATCACAATAAATAGGCTTTAAGGCTCAAAGTGGTTGACTAGGGATGATGTTCATGGTAAGGAAATATATGGTAATGACTATAATAACAAGGATGGCCTTAGATCATGTCACTAATCTCCACAAATCGGGCTCGTTCCTATAGTCCTTGAGCAAGTTCTAGCTTATCAAACACAACCAATCCACTCATGAAGAAAATACCATGTATGCACGGTTGAGGTTCAAATACTCACAAGCTTATGCATTGGACCTTAAGAAACTTATTACACCACATTCATCTCAAAATTGAACAAGTTAAATAAAACATGTCACAATTCGAAAGTGTAGAGATTCTTAATCATAACTTGTCATCACTTATTACCACAACATATCATCACTCATATTCAAAAATGACTCACGACATTCCAAAAACAATCCATCAAACACTCCCTAAACAAGAATAAAAATGCACACGAAACATAAAATAAAGACTCAACAAACAAGAAATAACCAAAAATACATAACATGCAAGAATAAAAATCACCATCATAAAACAATGAAGCACACATTCATAACATCCATAATCAATTAAGCTCACAATCATCCCAACCTTTATTGAAAAGGAAATCCTAACTTACGAAAAGTAAACATCCCAAAACACATAACACATGAAGTAGCATGCTAATCACATCAATACAAATCAAATCAAATTATGCTAAGCACATAAAAGTGGTAGGGTGTAGAATGAACTCCCTCAATAAGCATTTGATAGTGGAAGTTGTTAGCTCCGAGCTCTATTCGTGCTTCCAATACCCTTCATACATGCTCAACAAAACCATTAGCTCAACAATTTCATTAAAAATATGGACTATCATGCACTTCAACACGACCAATCATACCAAAATCAAACCAAACTCATGAGAAAAATTTTAAAATTTTAGCTCAAAAAATACGAAAAGTATATGCTTTCAAGACAAAGTATGTTCACACCACGCCATATCCCCCCAAACTTAAATTGAAACAAGAGTTTCGAGGTAAGTTTGCAAAAAGTGGTGTGACTTACTTTCACACTTCAAATCAAGCACTTATCGTTTGTCCAATACGCATTCTCCTCACAAGCACAATCAACATACATACCAAAAATGCAAAACAAGCAAATCCACCATCCTTATTGAAAGCAATAAATAAAGCAATAAAAATAATGATGGGTTGCCTCCCATCTAGCGCTAAGTTTAACGTCTTCAAGCCGGACGGGATATGGAGAACTCATCGAAATGGCCACGGATATCTTTCGTCCTTGCCATCAAATTTTAAACGTTGTGCTTCTTCCTCTATTAGGCATTTGTGGCAAGTGACGACCTCAGTTACATCCTTCGAGCATGGCTTCAAAAATTCGACTCTCTTGAGCTTACACTCCATTGCCCTCTCCATTCTTGAACACCACTTATTCCTCCTTACCAAATAGATCCCCAACATCTCTTCGAGTTCTCTTTTATTTCTAAGGATATGAGAAAAATCAATGGGTAAAACAAAATCAATGTAAACAATAATATCAAATTCAAAGCAACTTAAAGAGTTTAAAGGTTTAGAAATGCTCATTTCACTCTTCAAGTCATCATCATTTGTTTCTAGACTTTGTTCATCTTCATCAACATCATTTGCCTCAATAGGCTCTTCAAACACCTCATTTGATTCTTCATCCCCCAAATTCTCTTCTTTCTCCAATTCTTCTTCGACTTTGCTCTCCTCTTCAAGTTCTTCAACTTGTTGAAAATTGGTCAAAGTACTTACAATTTGGCTCACTTGATGCTCCAAGGCTTTGAATCTTTGATCATTATTTTCCTCAATAGCCTTGAATCTTCTTTCATTATTTTCCTCACTAGCCTTGAATCTTCTTTCATTATCTTCATCACTCTTTCTCCTTGTTTCAATCAACTTCTCAATCAATACTTCTAAAGATGATTTTTCTTCTTCGACTTGTTGAAAGTCTCCTCCCTCTTGGTTGTCACAATTCCATTCTTGAATTGGTGGATAATTCCCATGAAAACTTCCTTCATAGTTATGTTGAAAATTTCCTTGGAAATCATCCACTCCCATGAAAGAAACATCTCCTACTTGATGCGTAGGCATCCTCCACTCTTCTTGCTCCATAGGACTAGGAATCGACACACCTTGCACATTTTGAGCACCCCCCAAACTTGAATTAGACAAGACTTGACCATAAGCACCTTGATTCATCATCCTTATTTGTCTTGTCACTTCCAAAGTAACTTGGGTAATTATCTCGGAGGATTCATTTTGAAGAAAACTTGATTGAGAATCTTGACCTTCATCACTTCTTTGAGCACTTCTTCTATATAATTCAAGTAAGGCGTAGTTTTGGAACGGAGGAGAAGTGTTGGTGTTGGGATTTGGTGGAGAATAAGTGTATGCTTGATACAGATGGAATGTATTTGCATTGTAAGCTTGTTGCCATTCTCCATTTCTTCCTTGATTGTAGTATTGAGAGCTATCTTGATTCATTTGGAAGTTGTACCCATAGTTTCTCTCATTCATGTAGCCTCTTGATTGTGGAGGTGGAACCCTTGCAAATTGATCCCCAAAGACATTTGTGAATTGGTTCCAACCATCCATTTAAATACTCTTCTCAAGGCTTACTACAATTCTTCTCAAACTTGCTATTTTTGGCTTTGATCCCCCTTCCTCTTCTCTCAAGGTAGTGTCAAGTACCTATCAAAATGAACAAGTGAGATCAAAAATTTTCCAAAGCAAATAATAAAAAGCAATAAAAAATATCTCTATTAATACCAATCGAAATACTCCTTCGTTAAACCACTAGCAACCGTTGCCTCCCCGGCAACGGCGCCATTTGATTAGCCATAATATAGTGGAGAATGACCAATTAAAGAAATTATCGAACCACAGGGAGGAAGGTACTAGGGTCTAAGCGATCTCGTGTTTGTCATAGTATTATAGAGATGAACGAGAAGGGAAGATAATCAAGAAATGACAATAAAATAAATGGATAGATGAATGGGAGATGGATGAATGAGCCAAGTAGATAGAGATGAGATTAACAATACTTAAAGTATGGAAAATCTAGGTATCATGCAATGAATTCATATGTGTCATGGGAAAAAGGCTAAGGGCCAACACTAAGATCACCTAAACTCCCTCTCGGAATGAATAGGATATAGAATGACATTCATTGGATTGGTTCTCACTCAAACAATTCCAACTAGGTACTAAGCTTGAAATGAGAGTCCCTTCACATAATCTATTGACTTCTCAATCTAATAAATGATATGTTCTATCAAAGGGTTCTAAACTATGAAGGACTTCTCAATCTCTTCACAATCTATAATGCACATGAAGTGTTTGATGAAATGATTCACTTAATTATCCTAAATATGCAATTGACTTCTCAATCTAATCACATGCTTAAAACAATTAAACACACAAATCATCATAAACCTCAAGATCTAAAGCATCAATGATAGAAAATCAATTAACCCAATCAACATAATCATTCAATTGCAAAATACCAAAAATTATCCAACACAATTCATATTGCTAATCTCACAAGGGAGATTAGCCTCTCATATCCATAAGAAAATTAACATAGACATTAAATTCCTTACAAAACATGATAAACAATAGGTTTCAATACAAAGTGTAGATGAAAACTCCCTTGGATGTCTCCAATGGTGATCTTCTTCTTTCCCTTGCAATTCACCTCTCTTCCTTGCTTCTCTAGCTACTTGGATGAAGGATTTGATGGTTGGATGAAGGTAGATCCAAAGGATGAAGAATGGATGAAGGTGAAGGTGAAAAATGGAGGAAAAGGTGTGTGATGTGTGTGTGGAAGGGTGGAAATCGGATCTCCTTTTATAAAATCTGAATGGAGGGGTATTTATACCCTTTTGGGCCTTCTAGAAGGATTCTGATTTTTTTTCTGATTTCAGACACGACACGAGTCGTGTGGCGCAACACGGCCATGAGGTGCCCGTGTTGCGTGAACTGATGCTCCCGCACGGCCATCGCTTACAGGCCCGTGTTGGCTACACGGGTCGTGTGCTGCAACACGAGTCGAGCTCCGCAACACGGCCAAGTGGTGGTCGTGTTGGATGAATAGATGTTGCCGCACGACCATTCTGGACAGGCCCGTGTTAGCTACACGAGTCGTGTACTACGACACGGCTCGTGCCACCGACACGGCCAGTCGTGTTGCTGCTGCCCTGATTCCTTCACTGTTTAGGCTCGTTCTCCCTCGTTTCAACTCCAAATTGAGTTCCGCTTTTTCCTACATCTTCCTTATCCTATTTAGCATCAAATAAAAAGTGAAAATAGTAGGTTTAAGCTCATTCACACACATTTCCATGAAAACACAAAACACAACCAAATAACACATAAAATACGGATAAAAATATACGAAAACACATATAAAAAGACACTAAAATCTAGGTGAAAATATCACTCATCAATTTTGTTCTTTTTTCTACACATTAAGTTAATTATTCTTTTTTTAAATATTCATCAGCTAATTTGTATATATTTCTCTATTATATGACTAAAATAATGTTATTAAAAATTCTTACATCATGGCTATATTAATTTTACACAACTTTTATGTCGCGCTCAATTAAAAAATTTCATATAAATGAATTGCCCAATTTGTTTGAATAAAATATATCTTGAGAGACAATATATGATGCAATTATACGTTAATAGCAATGAAATTTTCAAATGAAAGTTTAGAGTAGTTCTTAGTTTTATTTGCTTAAAGATTATATGAAGTACTTCGATTATTATTTAATAAAATTGAATAGAAATCAAAATTTTGTATTAATAAAGTGTAAAAGCTCTAGAACATAATATATTATGCATGTTTAATTTAATAATGTCATTAAATTTTTTATTATTATTACATACAATAATATGATGTTAATATTGATTTGCAACAATAAATAACTCTTTAGTATCTAAACAATGAAGAAAACAAAAACTAAAAAATGATTGACAACATAGGAAACATATACGTATGTATGAATATAACATTTTGCCTATTGCATGTATATATAATTGTTCTCTTCTAACAAAATAAATTAAAAATTAAAATTAAAACACATAACCAAATAAATCATGCATACGACGTGCATCGCACGTCTTGAAAATTCTAGTAGAGTAAAATGCTCTATTTTCATCTAATGAGAATTTTAAAATTTAGATTTAGATATCATAAAAAAATTACAACAAACTTTAAAATAGAAAATATTTTTATTTTATATAAAGTTATCACTTTATGTTAATCTCACATAACTATTTGCCACTGTAAAACATGCAAACGGAAAGCGAGTAAGTTAATTGTAATTAATGTACAAAGTTTAAAACGCGCGCCATTAGAAATATAGAAAATATTGCAATCCGCAAATCGAGACAACAAGATCATAATAGACGAGGATAATTTCGTAGAAGCAGCTAATGATGACGTCACTTAAAGCAATAAATGTAAATATCTAATTATCCAACTCAGCCAAATATTATCTTAATCACAAAAAAATCATAATAAATATACATACGACAAGTCAAGAAAACATCAGAAACTCTATAGTTATCCACCTACAACAATCAAATCAAATAAGGAGAAAAGGCGCAGAAGACCTCCGCTTCTAAGTTGGCAGTGCAAGCAACGAGAGTGACCTTATCTATACGCTTGATTGACTCCTCATCAAAACCTGCCTCTTTGATCCGCTTCCATATAGCTTCATCTCTTAGAGGAGATTTCAAAACCCCTAGAGAAGGGGAAATTGCAATTGTTGCAGTCCTCCTCGGAACCACGGCCAATCTCTTTGAACGAGAAGTTGACAGCGCAATCACTGCTCCAATCTTTCATCAATTGCTCCTTTTTCTTGAATCTCTAATGCCAATTGATCTATTGGGGTTAATCACCAACCGCAATTCTTGATTTTCTTGAATTAACTCCAATTCTTGATTTTCTTGAATTCTTATTTGACTTATATATATATATATATATATATATATATATATATATATATTCATTATTGATAAAATATTTTTGTTATTATTTTTATTAAAATTGAGTAGATTTTTTTTTTTTGTATTTTATGTAAATTATATAATATGATATGTTTTCTTTTCAATAGCATCTCTTTTAATTTAATTATAATTATATAAATTAAATTAAATGTTATTTTATTTATAAATTATCATATATAATTATGATTAGAAAAATAATTTTTTTTATATTTCTAAATATTTTTTCATTTAGTTATAATTATATCCATATCTTTGATATATGTTTTCGTTTTAATAATATTTCTTCTAATTTAATTATAAATTATATATTATCAAATTAAATATATTTTATTTGAAAATCATTATAACTATGATTTGAAAAAAATTATAAATTTTATACTTCAATTTTTTTAAAAAAAATATATAAATCACCTTATATATATACTAGGTAATATGACACATCAATTCGTAAGGTAATGGACCCAAATTTTTTAGTGTGATTTTTTATTCTAGTAATAGTGATTCATCATTAGAAATAGTAGCTTTTCTGTTCTTTTTTTAATACTTAGTGATTTTTTTTGTATTGAAATAGAGCAATTATGAATGTATGAAGCTGTTGTCAACCTTCATATGAATTTCATTTGATACAAATCACAGACGAAAGAATGAGAAATATGGCTAAGTAGAATACAACAATTTAACATCAAAATTGCTACTCTAATAAAAGTAACCACATGAATTATTAAAAAATGTCATCTTTTATTTATTTCACTTAGTTAGGCCATTAGTTTTGAAAGAAATATTCTTTGCGTGTTATTAAACTGTTCACATTTATATTTTTATGTTGTTTAAAAAAAATACTTTCATTTTCTAATTTTTTTTGAAATATTTTAATATTTTGTAGGTATTATTTATCGATACAAATAAATTGACGTAATGCAAATTTAATTGGTTTTCCATCCATTTCAATATAAGTGTTATTTAATTTTAGGATCTCATAATTAGAAATGAATAAAAGGCTAAAATTTGTTTACCATGGAATACTAGGACTCCAAATCCTGCGTTTTTCAGAATATATACCTTTTTAGTATTAATGGTATATCTTTGATATAAGATCGTGTACTCTAAATTTTCTATTAAAATAAATTAATATTTAATCAAGATTCAAGTATTCTTCAAGTGAAAGAGGATCAACGATTCAAATACTCTTGAATCGATTTACCTCGAAAGAGAATCGATTCAAGTATTCTTGAATAGATTTGCATCTTAAAAAATTAATTTTTCAAGAGTAAGAGGATCGATTCAAGTATTCTTGAATAAATTTACATCTTAAGAATCGATTCTTCAAGAGGAAAAAAATTGATTCAAGTATTACCTCTTAAGAATTGATTCAAGTATTCTTTAAGATCTATCTCTAAAGTATTGATTCAAGTATTCTTCAAGTGAAAGAGGATCAACAATTCAAATACTCTTGAATCGATTTATTTCTAAAGAATAAGCGATCGTTAAAATAATTCATATATAGAATCGAAAGTTTAAGTTTTTTAAGTAAAATCATTATTTCATATAAAATAACATTAAAATCGAGTTTGTTAATATTTGTTAATTTTTTAAAGTTACTGAACTTGGTTTCAATTTTGGTTAAATTGATTTAGAGCAAGTGTACTCTATCGTGTGTAGCACGTAAGCGACCAAGTGCAAAATTTATAAGATATCGAACCCAAGGGCGAAAGTGGGTAGCCGTGTTTGAGAAGTGTTTTACTCTAGTAAGACGAATCAATAAGGATGGGATGATTAACACTAAAAACTAACACTAAGAAAGCAATTAAAGATAGATGGATACAATGGACATGGAAGATGGATGATGATAGAGCAATCTAAGAAGTATGCAAGGCAAGCAATACTCATGGAAAAGACTTATATAGACTCACACACACACATGCATTGATGGTTTTCAAGTTATGATATTAAGGGCACTCAAAGAGCGTCTCCAATTCTCACCCTTCCTATAGGTACTTACGGATATTAATATACCGGTATAGAGATATTATCACGAGGAATTTTCTCTAGTGGGCAGGGACGTTTTCCTAGTGTTCCCTTTCTAAGGTCAAATGAAAATTGGCTTGGTTCCCCTCATCATATCAAACACTTCACAAGTGATTATCAATAATGTCCTATTATGAGGTTCTAAGCACTTGGAGGGAATGACTTTCCTCCCCTCATAGTAACTAAGTCACCTCATACAATCAATGATTCAATTAAACCACCATACACAATATTGGAATGGTCATCCTAACATTATGCATAGAGAATTTAACCACACAAATCATGCATCAAATGAGAATAAGCATTCATAATAGAAATATTCATAACAATCATTTCATCAAACATGCGGTGTGCAAAATCTACATAATTCCTAACCAATCATATTGTTAGCCTCACATGAGGACTAGCCACAACAAATCATGAATAATTCATTACAATCCATGGCATGCTCTAATATAGCTAAATAATGAAGAAAATCACAAATTAAAGGTAAGTTGGCTTCCCTTGCAATGTAGGCCTTCCTCTCCTTCAACATGCTCAAATCTTCACTCCTTGATGAATTCCTCTTCTTAGATTGGTGGATGGATGGATTAATGGATGGATTTGAGGAGATCAAGTGGAGTTGATGGATGAAGTGAAGGGTGGAAGAGATGGAGATGAATGTGTGTAAAAATGTGGTGTGGAATGTGTGTAACTGCTCCCAAAAAATGATTCCCCCCTTTTCATTTTCGCACCAATCATGGTTTTATATCACTTATGGATCTTCTAGAAGCTTCCGGAACATTCTGAAATTTTCACAGGATTTTTCACCTACACGGCCCGTGCTGCAGTACACGGCCCGTGTAGGGCACACCTACTTCGGCGTTTTTGTGCGTGCTTCCGGACACGGCTCGAGCTGCAATACACGGCCTTGATCATGGCCGTGCAGCACTTTCTGACGATAATACACGGCTTCTTCTTACAGGGTCGAGCTCCGCACACGGCCCGTGCACCAGCGCACGGCCGAATCTCTGGCCGAGCAGCGTGTTCTGATGACATTACACGGCCAGCTGCTACAGGGCCGTGTTCCGCGCACGGCCCGTGCAGCTGCATGGCCTATTCTTCGTCTCCCTTTCGCTCCCGACTCCATTTTTGTCCGTTCCATGACCTGTTTTACACATATTTAAGCTCATTTACACAATTCTATCAGTTCGTACCACTTTCCTCAAAATAACAATAACTCCACCAAACTTAACACAAATACGGATAAAAACATCCGAAAATACACACATAAAGACACTAAAACCTAGGTGAAAATGACGACAATCAACCCCCCAAACTTAAAGTGTTGTTCGTCCTCGAACAACTAAAAAAATGATAAACAAGAGGAGAAATTTTCACCTAGAAAACATCTAACGAACATAAACCACAATACATCACAAGTAATAAGGACTTCAAAATCAAGTTAAGTATCCCTACATAATCAAACTTATAACATGGAAGATTAACGAGTTCAATCTCAAGCATGACAAAAGAGTAATCAAATCCCTTTCAATCCAAGCCTTTCATAGGATATCAAATTCACTCAACACTCTTTGAAGTATGGTTTTGAACAACACTCATCAACCGGTTAGAACCGACTCACCATAGGCTTGCTCATGGACTATGTTCACAAGCCACCCTAGTTTCAATAAGTGATCAAAAAGGTCTTTATCTTTGGATGTAATGTTAGGCTTTTTGGTAAGGGTAGGGAGATTATGGATAAGAGTGACTCATCGAGTGTAAGTAATCGAAGAGATGATCAACTTCTTCAACTTCTTCACGTTTCTATCTTCCTTTCTTTTCTTTTCTAATCACACAAGCACTAAACATTATCATTCCTTGGATTTTTTGAGCTTCTTTTAATTTGCATGCTTCATTTCTTTAGACTTTTGAATTCCTTGAGTATATTTTTGTTGATTTGCTCCTTTTTTACTTTGAAGGTTGCATGTGTATTTGATTGAGCTCTTTTCATCCTTTTCTTGCTTGTTTACCATTTCCTTCTTTTCCTTGCACAATTCTCATATCAAACCTTGTAAACCATCATCTCCTCAATCACCCACACAAAGGTTATATATATAAGTCTTAAGTGGGTATTCAAGGCTTGTAATGTGCTTATATCACAAGAAATAGGCTTTAAGGCTCAAAGTGGTTAACTAGGGATGATGTATAAGGTAAGGAAATATATGGTAATGACTATGAAATTACAAGGATGGCCTAAGATCATTTCACAAATTTCAACCATTCGGGCTTCGTTCCTATAGTCCAAGAGCAAGTTCTAGTTTGTCTAAGTTCAACTGGTCCTCTCATCAAGAATTGACCATGGAGGCACGGTTAAGGCTCAACTCTCACAAGCTTTTGCTTGGACCAAAAGAAACTCAATTAACCTTCATACTTCTCAAAATTGAACAAATTATGTAATCCATATCACAATTTCAACAAGTAGAAACCATTAACATGCTTGCCATCACCTATCACAAACAATGCATCAAAGCTCACATTCAAAAACATATACACCTTCCCAAAACATACCACCAAATCATCCCTATACAAGAATAAAAATACCAACAAAACACATGAGCAAAGGCTCACCAAACAAGAAACAAGACAACAACACATAACATGCAAAGATAACAATTCACCCATCAAAAGAAAATCAAGAACATATCCTCAATTATCCACTAACATTTAAGCTCAAGATTTTGCCACCTTATTCAAAAATAAAAATAAAGCAAGTAAACCTCCCAAGTACATAACACAAGAAGTTGCATATTAATCCAAACAATCCAAATCAAATCAAGTATATGCTAAGAAAATGGAAAATGATGAGTAGTAAAGTGAACTCCCTGAAAAGGCATTTAGTAATGGAAATGGTTGGCACGAGCTTTCGGATTGCATGCATCACGAATCTCGACATTGATTTTCGGGCTCACTTCATGCTTCCACTATACTTCATTTATGCTCAACAACTCATCAAAACCATTAGCACAATAATTATTATCAAATAATGAACTAACATGCACTTCAACTCAACCAAACTAACCAAAATCAATCCAATACTCATGAGAAAAATTTTAAAATTTACCCAATTTTCACAAGACAATCAAGATAATCACTCTATCAACATGATACATCAAGCATACACAAGTGGTAAGGCACACCATGCACTATCCCCCCAAACTTAAATCGAAACAAGTTGAGAATTAAGTTTGCAAAAAGTGGTGAGACTTACCCTTGTAGTTTCCACCATTGATCATCTTAAACGTACCTTGTGATGACGTATGTGCATGCCAACATTCAATTATGGCCACCACACACTCTCCCCCCAAACTTAAATTAACACAAGTGTTAAATTTAAGTTTGAACAAAGTGGTGTGACATACATCTTCATTCAAAATCTAGCACATCTCGTCTCATCCTTATGTGTTTTCCTTCATGAGCACAATCCACCTACACACAAAAAAAATGCAAGAAAACTAAATCAAAGCAATTAAATGAAAGCATTAAAATAAATGATGGGTTGCCTCCCATCTAGCGCTAAGTTTAACGTCTTCAAGCCGGACGCATAATTCAACTTTTAAACTCCACAAAAATCCTTTGGCCAATCGGCCTTCATCTTCACTTTAAACTTCCTTTTTGCTCTCTTCTTGTCCGTTATGACCGTATCCCCCTTCTTACTAACCATACTTGACATTCCGGGAGAATCATACAACGGACGCTTTTTCTTTTTGCAAGAGCAACAATATCCTTCTTTATCTAATTTCCATTCAATATCCGGAACTTCATTCCTATCAAGTTCAACATGAGAAGAATTAAACTTTTCAAATTCCACAAAAGTTTTCTTTAACCGCTCAATGCCAAATTTTTCAAAATTTTCCAAAGGCATCAAATTTGCACTTGAACCAAGATCACTTATAGCATTGAAGTCTCTCCCATTCTTGATTTCACATGTAAGTACAAATTTTTCGGGGTTCTTGGCCTTCAACGAAGCTTCACCTTTTTCTACCTCATGATCTTGTTCTAACTCTTTCTCCTCTTCACAACAACTTTCATCATCCAACAAGGATAAGAAGTCACTAATTATCTTTTCCTCATCACTTTCCAAGAAGTCTTCAACATTTTCACCATCTTGAACAATACTCGTTATTTCCTCATCCCCTTTCTTTCCATTCTTCACAAAATTTTCCGCAATAGGATTCAAAGCTTCTATGTAGTAAGATTGTTCAATCTTTTCAAACTCCTCCGGAGGCACATTTGGGGTCTTAAGATATGATTCATCCTTTCCTCCTTGATGGCATGATAGTAATTCATTCTCGTCCTCCGAGCTCAATGAGACTTCCTCTTTTTCTTCATCTTCACTAGATCTTTCGGTTGTAAAGAAATTTTTTCCAAGAGTAAGCGGGACTCGAGGCTCCGCTTCCACACCAAGTACCATAAAATCAACCGAAAAAACCATCTCATTCACTTTAACCACAATGTCTTCAACCTTTCCAAAAGGCAAAATAAAAGATCCATTTTTACCCTTAAGACAACTTGTAGTAGGCTTGAGTTCCCCCATATCAAGGCTTCTATAAGTAGAATAAGGCATCACATTTTCACTCCTCTCCAAGTCACACCTTGCATTAAGAGTTCTTTTTCCTTCAATTTCACAAGGCATTACATCATTTCCAAGGTCCTCCACTTTCATGGAATACTCTTCATGCATAGATTTGACCTCTTCATCTTTCACCTTACTTTCCTCCATCTTCTTCTTTTTCAATGCAATGTAAGTCTCAAACTCTTCTCTCTTTTCTTCTTTAACACATATTTGAGGAAAAGGAATAGGATAAGGAGTAATCGGAATGCCCCAATAGTCACATTCAAACTTTTCTACACGCTTTGCTTCTTTTGGCACTATTTCTTTTTTCCTTCTCCATTTTGACTTGTTCTCAACATCCTTTCCTTCTACACACTCTTCTTCAACCAAACTTACCTCTTTCTTTTCTTCCTTAGCCTTTAAAAACTCTTCAACACTCGAGTCTTTATTATCCCCCGAACACTCTTCTACCTCTAACTTTTCTTCATTCTCTTCATCAAAATTCTCCATGTTGTAGAAAGTGTTCCGTTCACTTATCATTTGAGTCAATTGACGTTCTATGGCTTCAAATCTCCTCTCCTCTTCCTCAACTTTTCTCTTTCTTTCTTCATTTCGTTATCTCATTTCATGTTTCATTTCATCTATTCCTTCTTTAGTCCCTTTAATGAATTCCAACACTTTAGCCATTTGATCTTCCATTGTAGACTTTCCTTCACCATTTGGCGGACACTCTTCTTGGAGATTCCCTTGGACATACCCATTTTGCATACTTGTTCCATTTCCCATTTGGTAATTGGGCATGTTCCACACTTGTCCCCCATTAAAGTTGGAAGTAGGCATGAAGTATGTATTTTGAGGCTCATAACTTGAAAAACTTGGTTGAATGTTTGTAGAGAAGAAATTATTGTAGGAACTTGATGGAGTGTAAATGTATCCTTGATATGGTTGGCTTGTACTCTCATTATAAGCTCGTTGCCATCCCCCATTTCCTCCATTATTGTAGAATTGGTCAATGTTCACCATCTCTTCAAGGGACCTTCTACAATATCTCGTCACTTGCTATTTTTTTTTTTGCTCCTTCTCCCCTTCTTTCAAGGTTGATGTACCTATCAAGAAGAACAAGTAAGAACACAATTTTTCAAAGCAAATATAGAATGCAAAAATAAGAAAAAATGTCCTAAGTAGAGCTAACAAATTCAAACACGTTACACCAAAGGCTTTCGCCCCGGCAACGGCGCCATGAACTTGGTTTCAATTTTGGTTAAATTGATTTAGAGCAAGTGTACTCTATCGTGTGTAGCACGTAAGCGACCAAGTGCAAAATTTATAAGATATCGAACCCAAGGGCGAAAGTGGGTAGCCGTGTTTGAGAAGTGTTTTACTCTAGTAAGACGAATCAATAAGGATGGGATGATTAACACTAAAAACTAACACTAAGAAAGCAATTAAAGATAGATGGATACAATGGACATGGAAGATGGATGATGATAGAGCAATCTAAGAAGTATGCAAGGCAAGCAACACTCATGGAAAAGACTTATATAGACTCACACACACACATGCATTGATTGATTTCAAGTTATGATATTAAGGGCACTCAAAGAGCGTCTCCAATTCTCACCCTTCCTATAGGTACTTACGGATATTAATATACCGGTATAGAGATATTATCACGAGGAATTTTCTCTAGTGGGCAGGGACGTTTTTCTAGTGTTCCCTTTCTAAGGTCAAATGAAAATTGGCTTGGTTCCCCTCATCATATCAAACACTTCACAAGTGATTATCAATAATGTCCTATTATGAGGTTCTAAGCACTTGGAGGGAATGGCTTTCCTCCCCTCATACTAACTAAGTCACCTCATACAATCAATGATTCAATTAAACCACCATACACAATATTGGAATGGACATCCTAACATTATGCATAGATAATTTAACCACACAAATCATGCATCAAATGAGAATAAGCATTCATAATAGAAAATATTCATAACAATCATTTCATCAAACATGCGGTGTGCAAAATCTACATAATTCCTAACCAATCATATTGCTAGCCTCACATGAGGACTAGCCACAACAAATCATGAATAATTCATTACAATCCATGGCATGCTCTAATCTAGCTAAATAATGAAGAAAATCACAAATTAAAGGTAAGTTGGCTTCCCTTGCAATGTAGGCCTTCCTCTCCTTCAACATGCTCAAATCTTCACTCCTTGATGAATTCCTCTTCTTAGATTGGTGGATGGATGGATTAATGGATGGATTTGAGGAGATCAAGTGGAGTTGATGGATGAAGTGAAGGGTGGAAGAGATGGAGATGAATGTGTGTAAAAATGTGGTGTGGAATGTGTGTAACTGCTCCCAAAAAATGATTCCCCCCTTTTCATTTTCGCACCAATCATGGTTTTATATCACTTATGGATCTTCTAGAAGCTTCCGGAACATTCTGAAATTTTCACAGGATTTTTCACTTACACGGCCCGTGCTGCAGTACACGGCCCGTGTAGGGCACACCTACTTCGGCGTTTTTGTGCGTGCTTCCGGACACGGCTCGAGCTGCAATACACGGCCTTGATCATGGCCGTGCAGAACTTTCTAACGATAATACACGGCTTCTTCTTACAGGGCCGAGCTCCGCACACGGGGCGTGCAGCAGCGCACGGCCCGTGCACCAGCGCACGCCCGAATCTCTGGCCGAGCAGCGTGTTCTGATGACATTACACGGCCAGCAGCTACAGGGCCGTGTTCCGCGCACGGCCCGTGCAGCTGCATGGCCTATTCTTCGTCTCCCTTTCGCTCCCGACTCCGTTTTTGTCTGTTCCATGACCTGTTTTACACATATTTAAGCTCATTTACACAATTCTATCAGTTCGTACCACTTTCCTCAAAATAACAATAACTCCACCAAACTTAACACAAATACGGATAAAAACATCCAAAAATACACACATAAAGACACTAAAACCTAGGTGAAAATGACGACAATCAGTTACTATATTAATATTTATTTTTATATATCTTAATTATTCAATTATGACATATGAATAATAAAATTTATTTCTTTAGTTGTTTATATAATATAATTTGAAACTAATAAAATTAAATAAAAAAATAAAATTAATAAATTCATTAAAATTTAAGAATACTTAAAAGAATAATATATGAAAATTATATGTGTGTGTGTGTATATATATATATATATCTTAAGTATAAGTAGAAACTTTTCTTGCTCATGTGTGGTCTCCAGAGCGCTCCAATGTGACGTGTAATTTTCTTATTTTTTTATTTTTTAATACTTTTTTTAATATTTTCCTTGTTTACTTTTAATTAACTTCTTTATTTAATATTTTTTTAAATAATGTGTTTCTTATTTTTAATAATGATTAAATTTTTAATATTTATTTTATTTATTGGGTATCATTAATTAATTACTAAATCATTTAATGTAATAAATTTATTAATATAAAATTAAATCATATATATAAAGGGAAAAAATATTATTCCATATAATATACTCTCCCACCCCACCTATAAATAAGGCTTTTGGTTATTTATTCTAAATACACACATTCAATTCTCCAAGTGGAATATGAGCTTTCTTCAAGTTCCTCTGGAAAATTGATTTATGAAAGTATAAAAATATATTTCGATAGAGTGAATCAAGTAGAGATTCGATCTACCTCTAAATTCTTCAAGAGGAAGAGAACTGATTCAAGTATTCCTGAATCGATTTACCTCTTAAGAATCGATTCTTCAAGTGGAAGAGAATCGATTCAAGTATTTTTAAATAGATTTACATCTTAAAAATTGATTTTTCAAGAGTAAGAGAATCAACTCAAGTATTACCTCTTAAGAATCGATTCAAGTATTCTTTAAGATATACCTTTAAAGTATTGATTCAAGTATTCTTCAAATGAATGAAGATCGACGATTCAAGTACTATTAAATCAATTTACCTCTAAAGAATAAGAGGTTGAAAAGCTAATTCATTTATAGAATTGAAAACTTAAGTTCTTTGAGTTACATCATTATTTCATATCAAATAACATTAAAATTAAGTTTGTAAATATTTTTTTATTTTTTTAAATTTAGTGTATTAATATTTATTTATTTACATGTATCTTAATTATTTAATTATGACATATGAATTTTAAAATTTGTTTCTTTAGTTCTTTATATAATTTGAAACTAATAAAATTAATAATTTCATTATAAATTTATGAATATTTAAAAGAATATTATCTATAAATTATATATATATATATATATATATATATATATATATATTACATTACATTACATTAGTTTCTTAAAAATAACAATTAACAGAAATAGAATTATTATTATATAGATAATTAAGAAATACTTAAACCATAATCATGATTAAAAAGTAATACTTCATTAAAATATTATTTATAATATTATGCATATTTAAAATATATATATATAAACTATTTAAAATATTTTAATAATTTTATTTTAATTAATTATAAAATATTTAAACTTATTTTCTATAAATAATCTATATATATATATATATATATATTAACTTTTTACATGAATGTCACATTATCAAAATTCAAATATTATACTACTTCCGTCCACTGTAAAGGTATTCGTTTCACTATTCCTGTCGTCCGCTTCAAAGCTATCAATTTTCTCTATTTAGTAAAGAAAGTACACAATATGATCCACCATTTCCCTCTAATACAACTACCCATTTTACCTATAATAATAACACTCCTTAATTCATGTGCAAAAAATAAATAAAGACCTTAGAATTGTCCATGTCCGAACAGCTAACGAGTACCTTTGCTCTGGACGGAGCGAGTAATTTATTTCAAATTCTTTACATTGATGAAAGAAATTGTCTATCTATAAGAAACCCATGTTATATTCTTGTTACGGGTATTATATCCCCCATGCTTACCCAATAACCTCTAAAATACTTGAAGAAGAAGGCCCAATCTTCAATCTGCCCAATTCGAAGATAATGCTGAACGAACAGCCAAGACAGCCCAAAGAGATCACTACCAATTTAAAGGCCCAATCAAGGAAAGGGAAAAGAAGAAACCCATTAAAGGGACAGAAACCTGAAGCACCTCGGCAGGGAACCTCGGCGGCCTTCCCTCCTTGTCCGAAGGATCGGACGAGGATCACAACACTGGAAGTCAACCTGTCCGAGGACCAAATGGATAACAGAAGCGGTGCAATAAAGAACGAACATCACCATAGAGACTGACAAGTACAGTAGGCTAGAGGACAAGGCTAACGGAAAGACGGGATGCCTTGGACAGCAATCCTAACTAAAGGACAGCAAGCAACTGGTGCACCCTCAACGAATGACCAATAGAAAATCAGCAAAGGACAGGGGTGGCCGGTGAAACCCTGCAAAGGCAACCCACAGCACTCAGACTCTCCCCATATTGGTCGGCGTACCAAACAGCTTCATTAAAGGCGGCTTATCTTCATCCAGGTGGCGCAAGGCGATTGGCTCAGGTTTAGGGCCTATAGATAGTATAAATAGCCTCTCTCACATGGGAGAGGCAGGCAACTCATACTCACTTTAGACATTACACTTGTAAGGGAAGGGAATTTTATTAGGGTTGTTCTAAGGGAAAGTAATAAAACTGGCTGAGTTCTTTAGTGGGAATTGAGTCTTCTATTGGTTTTGATCTCTTTGTTTGTAGTTTTATTATGTTTGATTGTGTTCGTTCTTGGTTTCGTTACTAAATATCTTTATCTCCTAAACACAATCTAACGAGCTAAGAATACGCATCAACAATTCTTATTTTTAATTATATATTATTAATTATATATTATTCTTATTTTTTATAATTAAATAATTGGTGTTATATAACGTAACAACACAGATTAAGAAGATTTTTTTTTCTTATAACAAGACAATTTCTTTTATCAATATAAAGAATTTGCAATAAATTATAACATTTGATTTTAGATAATGTAATGTATAACTAAATCATGTAAACAGTTAATATATATGTAGATATGTTATAATTATTTGAAATAATTTTAACTTGTATTTTTTTAAATGTTACTTTATAACATAATATAATTGGAGCGTTACTTTTTACACATGATTATTGTTTAGTATTCTTAACTAACTATATAATAATAATTCTATTTCCGTTACTTGTTATTTTTAAGAAACTAATGTAATATATAAATATAATATAAATGAAATTAATTTGTATATAATAATCTTTTAAATATTTAAAAATTTGTAATGAATTTATTAATTTCATTTTTTAATTTAATTTTATTTTTTTCAAATTATATAAACAACTAAGAAAGTAAATTTTATAATTCATATGTCATAATTGAATAATTAACATATATGTAAATAAATAAATATTAATATATATACTAAATTTAAAAAATTAACAAATATTTACATACTCAATTTTAATGTTATTTGATATGAAATAATGATTTAACTTAAAGAACCTAAGCTTTCGATTTTATACATAAAATTAGTTTTTCAACCTCTTATTCTCTAGAGGCAAATCGATTCAAGAGTACTTGAATCGTCGATTTGAATCAACGATCCTCTATCACTTGAATAATACTTAAATCAATATTTTAGAGGTAGATCTTAAGAAATGAATCAATTTTTTTCCCTTGAAGAATCGATTCTTAAGATGTAAATCGATTCAAGAATACTTGAATCGATCCTCTTACTCTTGAAAAATCAATTTTTAAGATGTAAATGTATTCAAGAATACTTGAATTGATTCTCTTCCTCTTGAAAAATTGATTCTTAAGAGGTAGTTCGATTCAAGAATACTTGAATCAGTTCTCTTTCTCTTGAAAAATACTTGATTTTTTAGAGGTAGATCGAATCTCTACTTGATTTGCTTTATCAAAATAAATTTTTATACTTTCAAAAATTAATTCTCTAGAGGAACTTGAAGAAAACTCATATTTCTCTTGGAGAATCAAATGTGTGTATTTTGAATGAATAACCAAAAAGTCTTATTTATAGGTGGGGTGAGAGAGAATATTATATGGAATATTCTTTTTCCCTTTATATATATGATTTAATTTGATATTAATTAATTAATTTATTGCATTAAAAGATTTAGTAATTAATTAATGATACCCAAATAAATAAATAAAGTATTAAAAATTTAATTATTACTAAAAATAAGAAACATATTATTTAAAAAGAAAATATTAAATAAGGAAGTTAATTAAAAGTAAATAAAGAAAATATTGGTGATAAAATAATGTCAGACATCACTAGAAAGTAGGGAGTAGAGGTCAAGAAGTTTCACCACGATAGTGGGTGGATTATACTCTGGTTGAGAAGTGAGGACGATATCCATTTCGTTTTGCGAAGTGGACCATATTCCTATTCAGAGAGAAACCTAATGCTGAATAGAATACCCCCTCAGTTTCAATTTGACCATAAAGGAATGACAAAGGCCGCAGTTTGGGTGAAATTTCCTTCGTTGCCTTTGGAATTCTGGAGTATAAAAATTATTAGCTGTCTGGCCTCCGCGGAGGGCTACCCCATTTATACGAACTACATCATAGCAACAAAACACAGACTCTCATATGCATGGATGTTGATTGAGGTTGATCCATTGCAGCCGGTGCTAGAAGAGATTTGGGTTAATACCTCGTGTGGCGGTTTCAAGCAGAAGATTGTCTATGAATTTCTTTCGATTTTCTGCCACAGATGCGCTTATTTATGCCACTATCCACACGACTGCCTATTGATAAAGCCAGCAGACAAGGAGCCACGACTGAAATTCAACATGAGGTTCCAAACGTGCAATGGAAGATGGGAAGGCCATAGTGGACGGCTTATGGATGTCCTAAAGATAAGACTTCAGCATGCTGCCCCTGCGGTTCCGCCGACGAATCACCCAATTGAATTGCCGGTCCAACTACAAAATATATTTCCTGCTACGAACGTGACATGAACGGCGACTATTACCCATAAACATGTGACAATTGGGGATCCTGCTTTGAAGGTATTCTATAATGTCAAGTGGGAACAGATGTGGAAAGAGATGTGCGATAGCGGAGAACCTCCTCCACCACATAGTAATTTAAGTCGTAACACATCATGTCTGGGATGTGTGTTTCCCGGAAAATAGCACGGGGTACGTTGGATGGAAGAGTGCTCATCTTCAGAAGAAAGTTCTTGATATTGGTATTGTTGTGTTAAATGAATGTAGAAATTGGCACACGCCAGCTTAGAAAATCAGGATAAAAGTTGCTTTCAGTCGAACATCCAATTAGGAACATGTAGCTAATCTTCCATACCAATTATTTTCTGTTGCTGTGTTTGGCCATATGCTAGAATCTGTTGTATGTTTTCTTTAATTTCACATGTTCAAATTTCTTATTGTATGTTTAGCCGGAGCTGGCATAGCAATCCAAGCTTTTAACCCTATGTGTGTGCGAATCAATGAATATACCCTCTATCCGCACATTAGTGTGCATTTTTAAGATGGAAACAAGACTACGTCATTTATATGAATGTACATTAATGTATATTTTATTGAGAAAGAAACTTAAAATACACGATTATATTGAATAATCCTACTAATATAAATTAGTGTGCATTCTTGAGAGATAAACATAAAATACATTTTTAAATATAAAACCACTACGGATGTACATCATTGTGCATCATAAAATAAATATGTGATTACACTAAAAACCCCGACTAATGTACATCACTGTGTATCTTTGAGAGAGAAACATAAAATACACAATTAATTAAATTGAAAAAACTTTTGTTATACTTTCCCTAAATCTCTCCTTAAATCTGACACTTATTGTTTTTATTTGATTTATTGTACATTTGTGTAAAATGAAACTTCTGTTAAGTATAAATGTTGAATATTCATTATTGTAAATAAGGAGGGAAATGATTTAAGAAATAGACATTATGAATTCATCAGTAATTATAGTACATTATTTTATTAATTAGTATTTCCATTATATACACGCGTACCTCTCAGTAATAATCCCTAATTTAAATTATACTCCCTTCATCAGAAAGCAAAAACTCGGGTGAGAAACCTCGCATGTCTCTCCGTGTTCGATCATCACCCAAAAGTAAAAATAAAAAAGTTCACATCAATTCACATCCTTATACATACATGTTAATTACAAATTTAACCCTATCATCTAACACTCATAACATATTTTATAATTTATCACGTTACATAAAAATACTATGTTATCCTCCAAAAGTCAATAAAGTTGGTCAATAAATAACTATTCTTATCCTCCACATCTATCTTAATGGTAAAAATTTAAGTTGGGATGAAGGGCGAGTAATATCTATGTGTCATAAAACTCTCATTTACTTTGTACTTCTCTGTCGGCCTGAATGGTATACATTCTGTTATGTTGGGCGTCCGCACCAAAGTTATACATGATCATTTTACTACAAATGGGACCCAAACACATAACTAAAAGAGTTAATATATGGGTCCAACACACCTATCCAATACAACTAACTACTACACTTTCCATAATAATACTCCTTAATCCCGGTGCAAAAGGCAAACGTATACCTTTGGTGTGGAAGGAGGGAGTACTTTCTCAATTTTACAATGAATCGATGAGAATTTGACTTATATTTAAAAAGTTTAGGGGTATTCATTCTTAGATACAGGACTACACTTGTTAAAAGAAAAAATATAACCCTTTAAATGAGACGTCCAAACATGTTACTACTATGTTTAAACATTATTATAAGATGGAAAAAATATAACACTAAATACTACCCTCTCCATCCAAAGTTAAATTTCTTAATTTACACATTTTTCCGCTTACATTAACCTTCATTACCCATGATAGAAAATTTGACATAAATCTCCTAAGGTTAAAAGTGTATCTTAATTATAAATTTAACACTTTCACATAAGGCACATAACATACGTTATCATTTAGGGTGATTATTCCGTGACCATGGGTCACGGGTGTCCCGTGGACATGATGGGTATGCACCCCCTCATGCGAGGGGGTCACCCATGTCTCGTGGTCACGAGTGACCCACCCAAGATCTAAATGTCTTTAAAAAATAAATGTTCCTATGTTTGCAATAACGGTGTAGAATACAGTAAAACGGAGGAAGTATAAATCAAATTATAAATTTTTTAAAAATATTTTGCTATTAAGATTTAATTAAGTGCTTTATTTATTTGATGACTACAAATCCAAAAAAAAGTTTATGAGTAAAGACATTGTCGGGTATACTCGAGTTAATAATTCTTCGAGTGTTCCGCTATAAGCATCGACATCACGCATACCATTCAGCAATCACACAAAACGCCCTCCACACTCAGTGAACATGTAATCGATAAGCTTGACAAGTTATCGCATTCACCTAAGAAAAACTATTAATGCTAGACTGTCTGCACGGAAAAGGGGTTACGCACTATTATTTGGTTTACTCTAATACATTTCCCTATTATATTCGATTGGATGGTGTCTTTCGGCATTAAAAGCGGAGAAGGATTAATTATTATAATTAAGAAGAGATGGTATACATGATGAAAATATATTCTTCAGCCGCACTTTATTTTAAGGAGTCGGTATGATCTGTCAATTATCCATAACAAATAAAGGTACAGCTACCGGAAAAATACTTGGGATTACTATTCATATAAATGCCTCACCATGTACACGCACGGGATACCACCAATTCTTTTCTCAATGAGATGCATGGCTAGTATGATTGGTAAGAGCGGCATTCAGTTCTTCATGGATGATGTTTGCGATTGCAAGCAACAATTCATGTATGAAGTCAGATTGACACTTTGTAATCATTTCACAAAATTCTAACAAGCGCTAGTTACCTGACTTCACATTCTATACACATCGCAGCACCTCATCAATGACAAAACGTAAGGCTTCCACTTGCAATAGCACAACCATGTCCGAGGGTGCCGGTGTTGACTGCTGACCCAGACAGGGATAGGGAACCATACTATTCTCCCCGCTTTAGAATATCCCAGGCAGGGATGTGCAATCTGTTTGCGCATAGTTGATGCCGATGAAAATTTCTTTCGCCACTCCTGGGGAACGCAGTTGTCTGTCAAGTTGGCTAGCTTCGCCAACCGGGCGTTTAGTCTCAACTTCGTTACTTGAATCATCTGTCATTAATATGTGAACCTTCGGTCCAGCAATCGAGGGTGGCCCTGTCCGCTCCAAAATGGTAGCCTCTTACTGTAAACCCACCGCAGGGTCAGATGTGTACTCTTTTAATTGTGCACTGTCGAACATCGGCCTTTGTGGGGTGGCCTTTTCAGGTTCCGTCGTGGAACGAAATTGAGTCTTGTGGAGAATATCTTCGGGGACAATGACTGTCTGTTGCACGCCCTTATCACCGGGAACCACCGTCTGGCATGATGTAGAAGCTCTACCCTTTGCCACATCAGCAACTGCGTCTTGGCTACTTTCTTTGGTACCCTCAACGTCTTTCATCAATGATCCAATGACCTTCAATTCATCCTCCTGGGGAAGAACAAGTGGCACCATGCTATCAACATCACCATTTCCCACAAATTTTCCCACCACCGGGGAAGTAATGTCCATAGCAATAATAATTGAGTAATCCACTATATCTATCCGATGCTTCTTTGATACGCAGTCTTCATCCGACCCAGTTGTCGAATCAGTACTGTCCCCCTTAAACAATTGCGATTATGTCTTAGAACCTCCGGATTCGCTGCTTAACAGGAAAACCAGGTCGTTGCATCCAGTGGCATCCTGCACCCAAATATCCTCCGCATCGATTAACCGCCAGTGGCAAATATCCTCTATAATCGAATAAAATCGAAATGACTTCCAGTGATTGAACCGAGAAACGACATCCTCTTCTACACCCTTACTGCTAACTGCGAAATATGGTGTCGTGGGTCACTAAAGTCCACTCCCATTTTTCTCTTCGACCTAGCCCGTCTCTCCAAATGTCTGCCCACCTCTAGAACAGACTTTGCAAGTCGCAAGTTCAACGCAATTGGATCAATTTCTTGGACATCGTGAACATTGTGGCCATCTTGGGTTGATTTCTTGCAATGCGGTCCATTGTGGGCTGTTGCAGCGCCTAAAAGCTTTGAATCACTCTTCAGGGTTCTCTGCCTTTTGGTGAGACATGTACTCTCCCGTTCGGCAACACCCTTTCGCTTACCTGATGCCGGAGATAGGGGGATTTGTGTGACCCTATCGGAAGTTATTGGGTCAACCCTTGATTTCCTGAGGATAGAATCTCCCATTCTCCTGGATCTAGTGAGGAAGACCCCGTTCTACAGAGACATTCCCAATTTCTCAAGGAACATGTTTATTATTATACCGTAACCCTGTTCTGAGAACACTTTCTTACCTCCTCCAATAGTCGCTCAAACAAGAATCGGCTCCAATTAATGTCGATCCCTTATTTATGGCCATCATGAGGTTCCACCGGTCTCTGCTACCCTTGTCGCGGCCCCCAATCCTACCGTCAATTGTCTTTGTCAGAATGTCGCATAGGGTGGAAAAATCATCACTTAGATCCCTGTTTCCCCACTTTGAAAATCTAGAAAATTCAA
Organism: Pogostemon cablin; assembly: GCA_023678885.1. NCBI lineage: Eukaryota > Viridiplantae > Streptophyta > Magnoliopsida > Lamiales > Lamiaceae > Pogostemon > Pogostemon cablin. The sequence continues at coordinate 14,410,787 of CM042953.1, read as the reverse complement.
TCGGAGTAGTACACGACCTTACAATAGCCCAGTCCGCTGTAAAGGATGATTCGAAATTTAGGGATTTATGATATGCACCTCTGCCCGACAACTATAGATGTGTCGAATATGTTTCCGGTGAAATAATGACTTCATTCCTCTGCACCGTTGCAGTGAACTCTGTTGTCGTTGCAGGAATTTTGGTGCACACTCCTTTGTAGAATTCTTGAGCAAGTATCTCGTCATATTTAGTGGGTAACTTAGAAATTAGTTCCCACATTGACGTGAGCTGGATTTTATGAAGCACTTGGCGCATCCTACTTGGGGTATTTTTCTTCTCCACCGAATCTTGGAGCGCTATGAACAATCCGAACTTCACGGTTGTTGTTTTGGATAAGCAAGGTGGTGAAGGCGCTCCTTCATCTACGGTGGCCATGAACCAGGTTAGAAACTGTAGTGTGGACAGAGACTGTGGGTTGTTAATTTCACTAGGTTTATGGATAGGGGAAACTATATGGAAGAAGTCCCTTGTCAAACGAATTGAAATTAATAAATGGATGAATGTTGGATAAGTGGCCACACTAGGCCTTTGGTGTGGCAATAATTTTTTCTAATTGGGATTGACATTATCATTCTAGAGCACCCCACCTTAAATTAGAGAGCCTCATTAATTTTTTAAACCCAGGGGGGAAATAAGTAAACTACCAACAAGTCATTGAACTAATTAATTATATCGATTACGAGCCTGAAATTGAGTACAATATTATCATGTTAAGTCATGAATTCAGGACCTGAATTGATAAAAAAGGAGAAAACATGTGACAAATTCAGGACCTGATTTGTTAATTTCTTATATTACTCATGGCCGTAATCGATATTAGAAATATTTCATGCCTCGCATTTGTAGTTTCACTATTATTCAATCCTCATATTGAAAGAATTGAATATTCTTATATCTAATAGTACAAATCATCTTTACTTAGATAATCTAAAAAATATACTCCCTCGACGTACATAAATGTTTGCACCTCACTATCCAGCTTTGAGGTGAATAACATAATAGTATTATGATATTTCTTAATGATACATAAATGATAAAGTATGTTAAGTGTGTTAGGTAGTTGTGATATTTTGGAAAAAAAATGTACTGTGAAGGATGATTGTATGTATGTAATGACTTATTTAAACATGAGTAAAAATCTATGGAACTACCCGAAATGTAAATTGTGTCATCTCTTATGAAACAGTTGGAAGACTATTTTCGAAGGGTTTAAACTTGATAAAATTAACATTAACAATAGAAAAACATATTTTTGTAATTATTTCATTATAACATGCATATCCCAAATAATGTAACAGAAAATATAAAAAACAAAATCATCATGTCTTAAAAATCAGTTACGTAAAATTTGATCGGAAAAAGTTGGAATTACTTATTCGACGACATTTAATTATCCGCAGTTAAAATAGTTCAAGAATGATGCATGAGTGGATCTTTTTACATTTTTGGTTCCACATATCACATAAGTGGTCCTTTAGAGCTATTAATTACTTTGCTATATTTCGTAAATATGGGGGAGGGGAAGGGGGCTAATAGCCGCCTCCATTAAAAGATTATATAGTTTTTGTTCCTTCTATTTCGTCAATCCCAACTCTCCTTACCTATCTTCTTTACACTCTACATGGGAAAAAAGTGTCCACCATGTACCCATTGGTAAAAATCCGACCCGCTTAGGTTTGTTATGCTTGTCTTGTTAGATTGAACCTCCACCGTTGGGTCAGGGACATCTCCAACCCATAAGGCATGACACAATGTATATACCCAAAAAAGCATGTACATCGGTGCCACATCAGAGCCACCCATGCAGCACAAAAACCTCTATGTACAAAATAAAAATAGGGAAATTTCTAACAATACTACTTTCAATACATTTTTTTTAAAATGTCATCCACAATAATATTTTTTTAAAAACTCCACTTTTTAATTTTTTTTTACCCAAATGCCCTTCACTCACATAAAGTTCATTCTCTCTTCTTTCACTATTATTCATTTTTCTCATTCTCTCTTCTCACTCTATCATTCTTCTTCAAAAATTTTAAAGATTTAGAAGGCAACCATACGAGGGTCGCACAGTTGGTCGTATACAAAAAGTCATGTACAGGATCATACAGTTGGTCGCATAAATGGTTGCGTACAGGGTCGAACAAAAGGTCGCATGGTATTGTGAGACCTTTCTTGCGACTGTTTGTGTGACCAAATAATGCGATTATATGTTTTCGCCTATAGTCGCACAAGTGGTCGCATGCAGGATCTCACAAAAGGTCATATACAGGGTCGCACATAAGGTCGCATAGATGGTCGTGTGTGTTGTCTCGTAAGTAGTTGCATAATTAGTTTCACAAGAAGTTACTTATACTTGAAGCATTGAGTCGCTTAATAGGTCGCACAAACAGTCGCAGGTAGAGTCGCTTATGTGGTTGAAGGTATTTGAGTCAAAAAAATTAAAAGTGGCAAATTTAAAAAAAAAATATTGTGGGTGGTATTTTTTTAAAAAAAATGTATTGAAAGTGGCATTATTGTAAATTTTTCATAAAAATACGCCCCAACATTAAACCCAACAAGTAGGTTTTTTTACGGACCCACCTCAATTTCCTTATATTATAAAATTTTTATCAATTATTGTATTACATTTAATTTCCATATGAATAATTAAAAATTATATATTCCGGTAATTTTAAAGACTATGTATTTGTTGTAGCATGAAGTATCTAGAAAGTGAAATGAGATTGCTTCCATATCTTCTGCATAATTTATAACTGATTGTGTAATGAGTTAGATTAATTGATTGATTTAAATTGTATTCTCATAGAAGTATCTTGTAAAAATATGTGAAAAGAACATTGGTGGATTGTGGTTTGGATTTTTTATTTATGTATTTGCGATTTAATAGTCTTCCTAATTGTATTAAAAACTCTTGAAAGGTTATAAGTCTTAATTATTATCGTTGCAAATTATATTTGTGTGGTAATTATTTTTACCTGTATTCTCGTGGTTTCCATACCGTAATTTTGTCACACGTCGTGCCACAATTGATGACTTCATACTTGAGGGTAATAATTCTTCTTTTCAGGGAATAAAAACATTGAACAAATTTTTGTCCCCATCACTACCATGTGGTAGGCACCCCTCATGTGAGGGGCTCACAAGTGACCACGAGTCACACAAGAGTCAACCCATAAATTCCCTTATAAAATTATGGATAAAAAGTCCACTAACCTAACCCCATAATTCTAAAACTACCTCAAACCCATATGAGAGAGTTTTCCTTGTAATATTCAGACAATTTGTCTTTTTCTTATTATGAACGCTTTATGGTCATGTTTCTGATTAATTCTCCACAAAATTATATTCATTTTTTTTATTCTCTCTAGTTCTAACTTTCTCCATTGGGCCGATCAATCAACAATGTTAGATGTCTATTTGAGAACAATATGAACTAGTTTGTGTTGTTGTACGAACAAGTTTTGAATGATTTCTAAAGTGTAACACAAATTAGATGTTCGGTTCTAATAGACGAACAGTGCTTCAAAACCACCAATATCATTGCACCAACACTAAAAGAAATATTGCTTATAATGACAGGAAATCCTGTCATTAAAACTCTTTAATGACAGGATGAGCCTGTCATTATTGTCATTATTGGCTCTCTAGATAAAAGTTAATAATGACAGGAAAGGTTCCTGTCATTATTGATCATAACATAATTAATGATGAGATTTTTCTCTCATTAAAAATATCTTCCAAGTAATATCACTTCCATCATTAAATCACATTGTCCTGTCACTAAATCACAATTTCTCTGTCACTAATAGTTACAATAATAATATGATATATTATCTGAAAATTGGTAAATTATATTAAGAAAAATAACTTTACAAAGTAGAATACATCGTAGGCACAAAAATGCAAGATCAAAACTAGCTAGTTACCAAGTGTAACTAGATCAATACATTGTCTTTCCCTAGCAACTAACCACTAATAATAGTAAGATGCTTAGTTACAATCAGCAATAACACCAAAAGAATGTTGCTTCAATAGTTGAGGCAGAAAACCAATGGCCTTAGCTCCCAACTTATTATCCCAGCAGTAAGAGTAATAAAGTATCAGCAAAGATCAGCAGGATCCAACAACAAAAACGAGCATTAGTAGCCTGCAGAAAGAAACCTACCGGCTAAATCAATCCAAAGTTAAATCACAGCAGCGAGAATCATTGCTACCAGCAAGAAAAATATACCAGCAGGGCAGCAGAAAAATATATTAGTCAAGCAAACTAGGAAACTAGGAAAAATGAAAAACTAGCAGCTAGACAATATCATCAAGCATATACAGCTGCAAGTTTGTATAACCAGCATAAATTAGCAATAGATATGATCCGGAAGAATCACAATTCAGCAAACAGAAACTACATTCCCTTTATATACAACTAGGCCACTACGGTTGAATAAGTTAGCGAAAACTCATCAAAATCCGAAAATTGCAGGATCTAATAAAAACCTATCCGCAGCATAAAAACACCAGCATTAATGCACTCAGCAAAAATTTAACCAACTAACTACAATAGTACCTCAAAACAGAAAATAACAACCATACCTCAAATCAACAATTAGTAGCATGGATAGCAGAAAATCCAGCAGGTTGTAACAGCCAGAAAACTAGAGAAACAGTTCTTGTATGCGAAAATAATAGCAGCGGAAATCCAGCGGAACAACCAACAGAAATTCTAGTAACCTGTAAGTGGAAATGCAGAAAATTCAGCAAACTTTGCAGATAAAGATATAATAGACCAACTTTAACATTAATAGGTTATATTGAGTTTGACCACAACTGATGCATCATAATGTGAACAAAATTTTACCATTTATCACATTGTCGAGAAAGTTAAAAGCTTTCGAAAAATTCTGCCTTATATTCTTACACGTGTAAATAATTATTATGCATGATCCATACATAACTTTATTGTACATAAGTAAGAGCATATAGTGTTATACATGTCATAAATTAGCCTAAATTGAAAATTGTGTGCAAAAATGCTAGCCCAACATTCAAATCACATTAATAAGCTTATGAATTTCAAGTGTTTGCAGCTAATTTTTTATTCGTCACGCTTTACTCCGAGTTAAATGGAAAAGCATGAATTATAACTGATTCTGAGACGTATATATATGTCCTATTAATCAAGAATCCGCAATACATCAATATCTCTAACCAAAACAAAGCAATCTGTTGGGAACAACCAGGAACATAATCAATAAAAGCATCAGCAGAGCAAGTTGTAATATCTGTAAACAAGACAGCAGATCAAGTCTTGGAGCTCCAAAAAAAATATATATATTCAGCATAGGTCCCTCAACCATAAGGAAATAGCAAACAACATCATCAAACAAGCATCATCAGAATATATACTGTTAAAAGCCCAAACAAGCATTCAAGCAAAACAAGATATGAGCAAATAAATGGCCATCAGAATGTATGAATCCCTGTTTTCGAAGGCTCCAAAGAGCTGTAGCAACCAAAGATGAAGAGCAGCTAGTAAATACCGGTAGGGGGAATCGCACAAGGCGAGAACAACGGCCAGGGGGGCGTCGGAGTGGCCGCACATCGGTGATAATTGAGCGGTTCTACCGCTTCTGCGGTAAAACTGAACGGAGGCGACGACGAGTTAGAGGAGGAATGCTTCCGCTGTTGTAATCCGACCCTTCCAAAATTGAGATCGAAAATCAAGCCCAAAAAACTTCTCCAAAATAATCTGATTAAAGCAGCAACTAACCTAATGTACACCAGTTCAAACAGTCGCCGACACCGACCGCTATTGAAACCAATAACGGCAGCGAATTAAATGGAAGCCCTAGGAAGGGAATCCATTATTGATAAGCCAATCTCAACGAGGTTTAGCCAAGGGATCGCCGGCAGCGTCAGGTAGGGCATATTGAATGGCGGCAGCCGGAGAACTTGGAGAGAAAAAGGCAGACTAGGCTAGTTTAGTGGCGGCGGCCATCGAAACAGAAGATGCGGTCGTAAGTAGCGTCCATGGCCAACTGCTTGAGGGAAACGTTGTCGGGAACGATGGCAACGACGATGAATTTCGGCCCGCTGATTGATAAGGTAGCGAGACATCGGACACGGCGGCGGCTAGGGCAGAAATTTTGTGGACGGTGCGCCTAATCGGCGATAGATAATGAATTGCCCTATGTTTTCCCTTTGGGTGGGAAGCAGTAAAGAGAATATTATCCTAATATTTAAAATATTTTATTACCAAAATAAGTGGGGGAAAATGACCGCCCAAATTTCCTATCAATAATGAGAGGGAGGTAAAAGTTTACATTTAGGGTGTATTTGGTTCACTAAGGTTAATAGGTGAGTTAATAAAACTTGTAAATGTGATAAGCAATGGATGAGCATTAGAATTCCCTCAATTCTATATTAGTTTTATGGGATATTGTAGCACACTTCCCATCAAGGTTGTATTTCACCGGGCCCTTTGCTTTTTATTAATGAGCTTAGATGAAAATTAAGCCCGCATAAGTCCAATTAGTATATAAATTCTCTCATTTTTAGAACATTTCAAGGCTCAATGAGTATTATTAATTCAAAGTGAACCAAACACACCCTTACATTATTTTCTTTAATATTTGTCAGCTGACATGCATCAATTCTGAATAAACGGACATGAATTTTTTTAATTTAAAATTATGGGCGGCCTTTCAATATTTTCATTTAAAATTTATTATGAAAACTGACATAACGTGAATTAATAAAAAAAATAATGTTCCCCTATATGTGGATTAATTTTTATTAAATAATTATTAAAGAAAAAAAATTTAATGTGAACTACTTAAGAAAAAATTATGACTGACCTGATACCATATTAAAATATATATATATATATATATATATATATATATATATATATATATATATATATATATATATATATATATATATATATATATTATTTCTGATGCAATTCTGTAAACCTTATTTTAAAAATATGTATCTTTATTTTGTCATTTAAAATTTTTAAGTTAGTTGTCCGCTGCAATTTTGATATACCAATATTATGAAAAATAATTTTTGTTCTCTGCAATTTTAACGTCCATTGCAATTCTGCTACTCCCATGTTAACATAAAAAAATTGCAATTGTCCACTGTAATTTTGTTAATTTTATATATAAAAATAAAAAATAAAAATTGTACTCCATATCATTCAATTACTACAATATTATGGTTTAAATCTTATAAAATGTAAAATTAATTGTTGTATTCATAAATGTTTATGATCATGTATTCAAATTTAAGTGCATTTAACATTCACTTAGCGGACATGTCTATGACTATCTCTATTAGTTATAACATTAATGTTCTAGAGCTAAATAAATTATTTAATGTAAACTTAGAAATTTTTATGACAATATTTCCAAAATTAAGTGCATTTAACACTCACTTAATGTACATGTCTATGACTATCTCTATTAATTATAACATTAATGCTCTAGAGCTAATGAAATTATTTAATGTAAATTTAGAAATTTTTATGATAATATTTCAAGAATTAAGTGCATTTAACACTCAGCGAACATGTGTCCGTCTATCTATATCAATTACAATAGTAATGTTCTAACCTTATGACATTAAGTAATGTAAATTAATGAATTTGTAGGATTATGGATATAAATTTAAGTGCATTTAACACATGTCCGCCTATCACTTTCAATTATAATATTATTATTCTTTTCTTATTAAAATAATTAATGTAAATTAAGAAATTTTAAGGGTCGTGTGGCAAAAATTAAGTCCATTTAACAATTAGCGGACATGTGTCCGCCATATATCTATCAAATAAAATAGTTTTTTTTGTAATCTTATTAAATTATTTCATGTAATTTAAGAAGTTTTTAGGATCATGTTTCAAAAATTAAGTGCATTTGACACTAAGCTGACATGTGTCTTCCTATCTCTATTAGTTACAATGTTATTGTTCTTATCTTATGACATTAAGTAATGTAAGTTAATGAATTTGTAGGATCATGGATGTAAATTTAAGTGCATTTAACACTTAGCGGACATGTGTCCGCCTATCACTTTTAATTATAATATTATTATTCTATTCTTATTAAAATAATTAATGTAAATTAAGGAATTTTAAGGGTCATGTTGCAAAAATTAAGTCTATCTAACACTCAGCGGACACATAAATTAAGTCCATTTAACACTGAGGGGACACGTGTCTGCCATATATCTATCAAATAAAATAATTTTTTTGTAATCTTATTAAATTATTTCATGTAATTTAATAAGTTTTTAAGATCATGTTTAAAAAAGTAAGTGCATTTGCCACTAAGCTGACATGTGTCTTCCTATCTCTATCAATTACAATGTTATTGTTCTTATCTTATGAAATTAAGTTATGTAAATTAATGAATTTGTAGGATCATGGATGTAAATTTAAGTGCATTTAACACTTAGCGAACATGTGTCCGCCTATCACTTTCAATTATAATATTATTATTCTATTCTTATTAAAATAATTAATGTAAATTAAGAAATTTTAAGGGTCATGTTGCAAAAATTAAGTCCCTTTAACACTCAGCGGACATGTGTCCGCCATATATCTATCAAATAAAATAATTTTTTTGTAATATTATTAAATTATTTCATGTAATTTAAGAAGTTTTTAGGATCATGTTTCAAAAATTAAGTGCATTTGACACTAAGCTGACATGTGTCTTCCTATCTCTATCAGTTACAATCTTATTGGTCTTATCTTATAGAATGGTTAATGTAAATTAAGAAATTTTTACGATCATGTGTTCCAAAATTAGGTGCATTGAACTCATGGTGTTTATAAAGCCAAATACACGGCTGAAAAAGAAACATATAACTAAAAGCAGGCTGGCCAAGTGACCGTAGACCCCCTCGAAGGGCCTCATTAAAAACTCTATATGGAAAAATCCAGTGGGAAAAACCCATATAGAGGAAAAGAACACCTTCTAAAAAAGGGAGTAAAAAAAGTTATCATCTAACCTAGACCTATGCAGATTAGCCCAGTAAGAGAGGGGTTCAAAAAATGCGAAAGGAGTATCCAGTAACGGAGATACCCAACGACTTCGCCACCGGAGAGACAAGATCCCATTCACTCATAGTTGCACGGGTAAGGAGAAAAAAGTTCAAACATAATATTCAGGATCATCATCTTATCCTGAAGTATTCAGAGTTCATATCTGCATATAAGTGGCAGAGTATAACAGGAGGAACAACGTCATGCCAAACATATTCTCCCTCAACAGACGATATACTATCAGCAGCCGCATTACCATCTCTGTAGATATGAGAAATCCTGAAATTTATATCCTGAATAATATCTATACCCTTCCTCCAGAGCGCCATAAGTCTCTAGGGAACTTCAGGACAATCCGAAGTAAGAGCATGAATCACATAGGTGGAGTCGGAATCAAGCCACAAAGAAGTCCACCCTCTTTCAAAGGTTATTTCAATAGCGAGCAGAGCAGTAACAAGCTCTGCCTCAAAAGCAAAATCCATCCCATAGCCAATTGTGAAACAACCAAGGGGAAACCCCTCTGTTATTTCTGTAAACGTTAGCACCTGCTATAGTGATTGGAGCAGCCTTCGCATGCCCATTCATGATAACTTTAATCCATCCCAGAGCAGGAGGACACCACCTAAGCGGTGTGATAATAGGGGCCTTCCTAGGGCAAACCCTAACTCTGAAGTAATGAAGAGTCGCAAGATCTTCAGGGGTGTTATGTATCGTGCCAACCTTCAATTGATTAACATCATAAATCAAATCCATAAGAGAAGCATAAATAGCATCCGGATGAATAGCTTTATCCACAAGGTTCCCAGCATCATCAGTCATATACCCATTAGCCATAATCGTATTTCTTTGCGTCCATATCAGCCAAGTATAAGTAACAACGGCAAATTTCCAAAAAAAATAACTTGGGCACTGCCTTGCATGAAAATAGCCTGAAGAATAAACTGGAGAAAGCTTTGATCGAGAGTAACTTTGTTACCAAAGTGAAACCCATCTAAAATCTAGCGAAAAACCACCTGAGAGACCGGACATCCAAGCATGATGTGATCAAGGTCGTCATCAGCTGATCTGCATAAATAACACCTTGAAGGACCTCTAAAACCTCTATCCAGAAAAGTATCCTAAGAAATGAGTACTCCACAAATGGCCTTCCAAACAATCAAGAGCGCCTAGGAGGAATATGACGATTCCAAATCCACTTACCCCAATAAGTGGCAGGGAAATTCTGACGAATGTGAATATAAGCCACACTAGAAGAAACCTTACCACGAATGGATTTTCCCCAACATCTCATGTCAGGAAGGTTCTGGGAAATACGAACCATAAGCATAGCATCAACAATATCAGGATACACATGATAAAAATCTTCAATGATATTCTAGACATCATTATAGTAATAATTCGCAATCCTCTGTGTGTAGAGATGTATGTACTCCATAGGGATCCCAATGATATCAGCTATGGGGGTGCCAATCCAATTTTCCAACCAGAAGCGTACAGAAGAATTATAGCCCACCACCCAGACCTCATCCTCAATAAGACGAAGTATATGAGGAAGACATCCCCCCTGATGGAAGAGAGGAGTTGCTGAGCATAAGGCTAACCATCATGAAACCATCTGCCACGGATAACATCCAGGAGAGAGTCATGATCTAGAATATCCCAAGAAAGCTTCATGAGAAAGGACTCATTGGCTATATGAAGAGATCTAACACCCAAACCACCTTCCTCAACAGGAGAGTAGACCTTGCTCCAACTAACACTGAAGTAATTTCTCCTAGTAGCACTGCCAGACTAGATGAAATTACGCACTGCTATATCCAACTTCTTAACCTGTGTTCTCGGCCATCTATACTTCATCATAGTGGGAACAGCTGAAGAAATAATGACAGAATTAACCAAACAAATCCTGCCAGACGTGGATAAACTATCACCCTTCCACTTGCTAAATTTAGCAATAATTTTATCTGTGGCTTCTTAGAAGTAAGAAAGCTTTGTAGCGCCAATGAAAACTGGGACTCCAAGATACCTGAAGGGATAAGCCCCAACACGAAAGTCCAGAGTTCTCTGAACATGCCCCTTAATGAACTGTTTAGTATTTTTCCCATTAAAAACCAAAGATTTAGCAGGATTGAACAACTGCCTAGACAATGTACCATAACCCTCAAGAACAGTCTTAATAGCGGAGATAGAGCCCACATTACCCTTATAGAAAATAAGAATATCATCAGCATAAAATAAATAAGGCGGTAGATAATTGTCCCACCCAGCCACAACAAGCAAAATCCGTCTATTATCCACAAAGTGGTACAACCACAGACCCAAGACTTCTTCTGCAAGACAAAAAAGAAGAGGAGAAAGAGGGTCTCCTTGTCAAACACCCTTACCACAACCAAAATAACCATTAGGAAGCCCATTACAAGGATAGATATTTTTGCAGAAGAAAAAATGCCTCTCAGAAGAACCATAAATCTCTCAGAGAAACCCATTCGAGTTAAAGCCTCAATCAAGGAATCCCAACTGATAGTGTCAAAAGCTTTCCTGATATCAATTTTAAATACCACACTGCCAGAAGTAGAAAGATCAAGGGAGTTGAAACTCTCCGAAGCAAGAGCAATACAATGATGAATCTTTCGTTTGGGAATAAAACCATACTGATGCTTCCAAGGATGCTTATGTAAAATAGGGCCCAAATGAGAAGCAAGAATTTTAGTGAGGATTTTAAAATTAAAATTACACATATTGATAAGTCGAAAATCCTCAACTCTATTAGCACCATCAGTTTTAGGAATCAAAGTGACATAATTAGTATTTACCCCATCAGGCACAACACTAGTCTAATAAAAATACCTGACCGTCGTACAAAGGCCATGCATGCCAAGCTTTCTGGAAAAGTGCTACTGAAACCATCCGGACCAGACGAACTATCCAGTGACAGATCAAACATGGCTACTTTAATCTCCTCATCATCAGGAATTTTGGTAAGAGCAAGATTATCCTCAGGGGCCATAAAAGCATGTATGAAATCCATAATAGAGAAATCCGGAGAATCAGTGGGAGAACTGAAGAGCTGAGTGTAGTAGTCAACAATATGCTGAGATATAACTCCATAGTCGGAACACAGATCGCCATTAATATAAAGAGAAGTAATATCACTCCTGACCTTTTTGAGCCTGTGAGCTTTGTGAAAAAAGCTCGAGTTACGATCACCATCCTTGAGCCACTCCCCTTATTTTTCTTAGACAAAAACTAGTGCTTTTGTTGTAACTTGGTCTCCAAGAGAATGTGTGCATCCACTTCTTTACAAAAAAGTTCAATAGATTCACCTTCCATGTCAATACGAGTCTGAACCTCCTGAAGTTGCTTTATGGCATCATCCATCCCAGTCCAGACGTCTCCAAAAGAATTTCTATTCCAAGTTCTGATGGCAATTTTAAGATGACGAAGCTTCCAATAGAAATAGTGTATGGGATTCGGAGCCCAAATAGGAGAAGCCCAAGAGGTCTCACAAGAAACAAAAACCCCAGTGTCCGTCAACCACATGTTCTGAAACAAAAGGGCCTGTGCATACCCATCCCTCCCATAGCAAGAGACAAGAGAAATAGGACTGTGATTAGACTGGTGTCTAGGAAGAGCTGTCAAAGAAATACTGTCCCAAGAATTCTGGACACCATCCGAGATAATAGCTCGATCAATTCTAGAGACACTAAGAGAGCGTCTAGATGATCGACGAACCAAGTGTATTTAGCACCAAAAATATCCACATCATGCAAACCACTAATGTTAAGAAACTCCCTAAACTCCAAGGAGCCTAAAGCAGAATAACTCAAAGGAACATTCCTCTCACTATCCCCAATAGTCGAATTAAAATTAGTAATGACAATCATGCTATTAGACAAATAAGCAACAATGTCCAGCCAGAGCTCAAGGCGAGTAATGTAGGAATTACTAGCATGCACAACAACAATGCGATAGAGAGCACGATTAAACATGTAATCCTTAATAACGATATGATCAGAAGAGAAAATCACCCTAACATCTCTCACATAAGAATTATGACAAAACACCCACAAGTTAGATTTCAAATGACCACTGTCATTGTGGGTCACAAAAGAAAGACCCAAACTCATCCAGTAATGTTTATAGATAATCGAAAAATCAACTTTAGGTTCAACAATAACTAACTAGTGAGGCTGGGGTAGTTGGCATAGAGTTTTCAAGGTGGCAATTGTGGTGACATTGCCAATCCCATTAGTGTTCCAGAAAAGACAGTTCATTTACCCGTCTTCTTACTGCCGTGCTTCGACGGCGATGGAGTAAGACCCCATTCTCCATGAACTCTGGTCTGCATGGTGCGTGTGTGAACACTAGTAGTAGGGGAAGTGTAGTTAACCCTGTCTTGTTGAGCTTTGGAGCGAGTGGTAGGACCCCCTCTACCTCCACCCCTACCTCGGCCACCCCCTCGCTAGTGGTGGCATTTTACGGTCGCTCATTCTGTCGTTTGAGCAATGGTAAAGAGGTATACAGATCTTCTCTCTCAGCCTCAGCATCACACTCAGTCGTCTCCACAAGGTCACTTCCCCATCAACGGAATGGAAAGATCGAGGAGAGGCTCCTGGATCGCTAAGTGTTCCTTGTCGGAGGGCCTCTTCTTTCATTTGGCAGATATCCTCATCATCGTCCCCATCCAACACTAAAAAACTGTTACTGGTTGGTAGAATATCCAAAATCTCAGTGAGGCATGTATGCCCATGCTCATTAAAGTCTGTTGCTAGCTGAGTGTGAATGTACTCATGCTCAGAATTATGATCAGCGTGAACAGTTTCCTGTTTAGTTTCCATATAAGGGAGTTCTTGACCCGGCTCACGGAGTAGAATCAGCTCTGCACTTTGACTTTTTAGTGATTCTATGGTGAAGGCTACCTAGCATATTTATACTTTGAAAACATGTTCTTCAACTATATTCTCATGTATAATAACTAATTTGACCATAAAGATGGTAAGAAAATGCTCTCTTCAAGGAGTTCTTGACTTCTCGAGGATCGTCGCCCACACGACGTTGAGATTGGACTTGGGAATACAGCAGAAGACCGGAAGGTTGTTTGCTGCTGCTGTCCACCACCTTGAAAAATTCATATAAAATCGAACAGTTATCCGAATTCTATGTTTAATATATTGACGGAAAGCCGCCGAAGAAAGGATCATCTTAGCGCGTAGATCACTCCAATCAGAGTTCAGATGAAGAAGTTATGGCCATTCTTGTAGTCCAATTGAAATACAGTATATAGATATTAGTTTTAATAACCGATATCTTTTCAATGATATTAAAATATTTATATTTTTTAAATAAATTTATTTAAAAAAATAAAAGCATTTTAAAAAGGAAATTGAGAACTGGAATTCCAAAATCGTGTTTGATCCCCCCCCCCCCCCCCTTCCCCCCTTAGAAATTAAAACATAAAATTGCTCCAAACTTAAAATTCCCAAATTAAACTAACCAAACCCCCAAATCGACATGAACCCTAGCGACGTCGGAAACGGCAGACTGTAGCTCCGCCTGTACCGCCACTGTCTCACAGCGTCTGCAACCACAATCCGCTCACGATGGCCTAACCAGCAATCGCTCGCGACGGCCGAACCTGCAACCCCTTGCGATACCCGTACCTCTAATCCGCTCTCGATGGCCGCCCTAGCCAACTCTCACCTCGGCTAGTACACCTTCTCTCGCCGTCGTTCGTGCTTCCTAATATTGTGTCGTTGATTCTGCTCCATGCAGCCTCTGTCACCGGCAAGTCAAGGTTTGAGTAATGTTTGCTTAATAACTAATGGTTGCTTTGCATCAACCTGAATTCTCTCTTCTTTTCTCATGGCGTCTGATTTGCTCTCCTTCTACATATGGTTGAATACTTTATGCTTTCCTTTGGCCAGTTCTTTCTCCCTCGATCTCGTCATTTTCTAGTGCTTGGTAGTAATTGTATATGAACAAAAAATTGCAACATTACCTTGGATTTCAGAGTCCATGTTATCTATTCGAATTTCCATAAGAAAAGCAATAATAGTGCGTGAAACTAGCTTATGCATGTTTTGTACCGTTCAAAGGCCCGCCCCTGATTTTTTCTTCTTTTGTGGTCTCAAGCTCGAAATCAAACTTAACCTTTTTACCATTTTGGGGGTTTAATCTTTAGTTTGATCTAGGCAACTCTCTGCTTCATCTACATCATTTTTTTTTCCTTTCGTCTGAGATTTCCCGCACCCAACTTTCTCACTGAGGATGACAAGTTCAGAATTTGCGCTGTGCAATAATTCATTGTTATTTCTTCAAATTGTTTCTGAACCAATTCAAGTTGTTTTTTCAATTTTGCAGCTTGATTAGTAATTCATTACCTATACAAAATAGCATGACTTAATTTCATCCTCTGAGTCAAGTGCCTTTTCTCCCAGCTTGATTTGTACTTCACCATCGATCACAAAATAGTATGACTTACATTTGCTTTTTTGGGCAGCTTGCTTACATGCCCATGTTAGTATTTGTGAGGTAAATACCTAAATTATTGTTGATTTCCTTGAGATAGAAATCAATTTGATAACTGCATTAGACATAAGAATCACTTATGTTTTGAATGGGATATTGGATCTTCTAATTTTGTAGTAGATTTCCTTAGGCTCTATCAATTTGAACAGCATTAGACTTTTAGAATCAACTTTTTTTTCATTAGACTTTTTTTTTCATCATATATGTATTCGTGATTTTGAATATCTGCACTTGTGAATGAATAATTAATCTCTCTAATTCCGCCTGATAACGGCCACTTCATTGGATTCTTCTTTTCTTGAGTCTAAGTTCGTCTAAGTAATTATTCAGAGTACTGAATTTTTTAAAAAATTATTCTTTTTCTACCCTTTTGGGGTTTTAGAATTTCAAATTCGTAGAAATCTGGGGTTATTTTGGAGGTAATTAGTGGAATTCGACTTTTTGTGTGTTTGATTCTTTTTTAATCGGTGAAGGTGTTTGTTGAATGGTTTGTTCCTTCGGTTATTGGGATTGTTTTGGCCTCAATTTGAAATTTTGAATGGAGCAACGAGATAGAGGTGATTTCCCTCCAAAAAACCCACTGGTTTCCCTCCATACGCACTTTATCGTGAGTTCTTTTTGTTGCAAATTTCGACATGTTTCTTGTTCTTTCTTTTTCATGACCTTGTCAGGATTAGGTTTACGGATTACTAATTAAGTTTTTGTTTTTATGTTTTGATCTTTATATGTATAATTTGTATGTTTTCTAATTCAATTATGGAAACATTGAAATGGGGAGTTGGGGCTGTTGAGTGCTCTACATGGACAGTCTATTTATTAGTTCATTTATGTCTGAAATCTGATACAAATGTCACACACAACACAAGGAATTTTATCATGATAATTGCTCTGTTGTTTGTCTCACGTTTTTGTATGCTGGGTGCTTTGATTCCTTGGTGCCATAAATAATTACATGCAACTTAGCAAAAAAACATGAGATACGAAAGCTGCTTTGTATTTCTTGAATGTAATGGCCTATTTGGAAAATACAATTATGAATCATCTAAACTAGTGAGAATGTTTTCATTTGTTTCTTGTTGGTTACTTAATTTGCTTGGAAAAAAATACCCAATGTTGTGATTCTTAAGTGTGCATTTTCTTAAATATATTTTCTGTCAAGTACTTTCTGCTGATTTTAATGTTATCTATAGTAATAGTGATGCTTTAGCATTGCATTTAATACAATTGCATCCACAGAAAACTTGAATCACCCAGAACACGACTGAGATAAAATGTGAATGAAGTAAAATATGGTACTCCGAAGAAGCAAAAATGGCATAACTGCAAACATTCACAATGTTTGAAGTTGTAAGCTTCTGTTGCACTTCATTTTTGGTTACATGGAAAATGACTGAACCAGTTTAATTTCATAATGTTGAGATTTGCTGTAAATTGTGCAAAGTGTTTTCAAAGGAATTGAGCAAACATAGGTCTTTTAAAATCAGGAGCTTGAAGGATTAACCATGTTTTTGCTTTCAGTTTTATAAAATATGTCAACATCTTAAAAAGTATTTATTTTCCTTCCGTTCTCTGCCACATTTTATTTTCTTCTCGCCCTTGCAGTTCCAGGGTTCTTGATGTTTTATTGATTATCTCTTATGTGCATGCATAAAACGTTGTATGATATGTTAATTAATGTGGTAGGCACTTGTACAACAAGTTACTCAGCGAAAGTAATCTCCACAAGTTCAAATTTGTTGATCCATATGATGTTGGATTATCTCCATCAAGAAAAAGGGACAAAAATCATGAAGTTGCAGAAATTCAACGAAGGGCACGTGCTCTTTCGGATGGAATGGCGGGCACAACTTCTAGTCAACCATGCTTAGTGCCATGTAATGCATCAGGGTAAGTGTAAAATTTACGAATTACTCATTTAAAATATATTTGCAACTCCTTATTTTACTTTAATTTTTGGAATATGCAGTAATCACTGGATTTTAACACTTATCTTTCCACATGATGAAGAGGTGTGCTTGATGGATCCTCTTTATAATGGCATTCATGATTTGGGATGGAAGCAAGTGGTTGAAATGTAAGTTATCATTCCAATACTGAGAACAGTAACTCTTATAGTATACATGATTGAGTTTATAATTTATACTTCTATTATTTTTCTAATGTTTTAATAGAGCTTTAAAAATATTTAATGCTCAAACAATGGGAAAGAAAAGAAAGAAACAAACGACGTGGAATGTCATTAAGGTACAAAAAGTTGCCAAATATTTATAGTGATCGATTGACCAAAAACTATGTACTTATATATTACTTTGAAAATATCTACGTACCTAAGCAACCAGATTCTTTCCAGTGTGGCTTTTTTGTGATGAGATACATGAAGGAAATCGTTGAATCAAGTGTATCTATAAATATGTCATCCATCCAATCATTGGTAACATTGTATTTATATGAGTGAGTAATACTATATTAGATATCTGATTTATATTTTTTGAATATTGTAGTTCACACAACAAAGTTACACACGATGAAATCGATGAAGTGCGAATGGAGTGGGCAGAATGTTGTCAAACATACATGTATCCGTAGAAAAAGGTATTAAAGGTTAATGTATTGAATCTACTGTATAAGAATTATTTGTGTTTCAAATAATATATGGTATCGTAGAATATCTAAAGTTGTATGATCCAAATTAAGGAACAATGCAATATATTGTACCATGAATGAAGAATTTAATGTTTTATACTAGCTTTATTACTGGTTTTTTAGTTGCGGTTCTCTTAATGCAGCAGACATGCATATCTAGCTGCGATGTAGTGGATTTTATCAATAAAAAAGGGCATCATGACGTTTTGTGGTTGGGATATCATGAGTACCTCTCCATGTAGTAGTTATATGCGTTTTGTACTTTCTTTCAATACTTATTAAGTCATTTGAATATTTGGAATGTTCGATAGTCATGGATACTTGCTAGTTTAAGAATGAAATATTTGTCAAAATGGATGCATTATTTGAAATTCAATCTAAATTTAGAACTTATTGTTTAAATAATTTGGGCAGGCTAAAATATCAGTGAATTTACAAAAAGATATCAGTTACTAACTGATATCTATACTCTCGAAAGATATTCGTTTTTTACCGATATCTATTCATCAATACTTTAAATATCAGGCTAATTAATATCGATGTTTTCTTCATAGATATCAGTTAGTAACCGATATCTATACTCAAGAAAGATATCGATTTTTTATCGATATCTATTTCTCAATACATTTAATATTAGGCTTATTAATATCGATATTATCTTAATAGATATCGATTAATATTTGATATCTATATCATACAAAGATATCGATTTTTCTCCAATATCTATTCTTCAATTCATTTAAAATCAGGTTTATTAATATCGATTTTTCACCATAGATATCGGTTAAAAATTGATATCTATAATAGAAATAGATATCAGTTTTTTTCTGATATCTATTCTTAAATACATTTAATATCAGGCTTATTAATATCAATTTTTTCTTTATAGATATCGGTTAATAATCGATATCTATAATAGTAATAGATATCGGTCAAATAATCGATATCAATTTAACATACCTATAATATCGCCTCCATTTATAACAGTAAAAAATTCGAATAGATATCGATTATTAACCGATATCTATTCACAGTTTTGTAGTAGTGTGTGGTCGAACGACTGATTTTGACGGGATTTACACCTCCAGTGTGTGTATTTTCGTGTTTTCCAAGAAAAATCTCATCCAAGGTCCATAAGGCGAGCTCACAAGTATAAAAGGGGATGTATATCACATTATTATTCATGGGAGATTAGATTGGATTGGAGAAAGGCCACAACAATACTACACCCCACAAGAGGGGATCACCCCCTAACCACCATCCACATCCTTTCCTCCATCCATCCATCACTGTGAAGATTCGTCTGTGGAATTAAGAGGAGGATTCAAGACGGAGAAGGATGCGATGACTCCCGCATAGGGTTTCCTTCGTTTTCTAATTTATCTTGTATTTTTCGGACATATGAGTAAGATCTATCCAACCTCCATAATTGTTCTTCGCAACATCATGGGCTAGAATCGTTTTGGTAGTCTAGGGTCTTTGAAGGTTTTTATGAATTAATTAAACTCTCTTGTGTGTCCTCCGTACAACACTACTTATGAATTTATTTTATATAAGACAATGCGTTTTTAATTCATACTCAGAGTTATTTTGTGCATAATTAATTGTTATGTAGAGCCTGAATACATATCTCGGTTATTGATTGAGTGCGTTCACTGCTGAGCAGGATTCCATGTTATGATTCTAAGTGAGGGAACTCCGAAACTTTATTAGAACTATCTTACATGAATACTTATTAATTGAATTGGATTCGGATTTATAAGTAGGATAAAGAGGGTAATTTTATAGTACCTATAAAGGGAGATCATATCGGGTTAGAGTACCAATTGGCCATGGAAATAATTGATATTGATAGTACCTAGAAAGGAGGGGGTGAAATTATATCTCTTGCTTCAAGGTTATTCACACATGACACACGCATATTTACTTGTGTCTATATAGTAGATTTGCATGGTTTAGTGATGCGTCCATAGTCCACAAGGCTGAGTCGGTTTGCACTTGAGAAGAAAGTTAAGTAGTAAAACTGGATTACCCTAAAGCTACCTATTCTCCATTCTTGAGACACTTTTGTAATCTTCTAGTGCTTTCATTTTATTTATTATTTTATTAATTGTTTAGTAGTTAATAATTCCATACCTCATTCTTATTGCATTGTCTTAATTAATTTAGTTAATAAATAAATTGATAATACGCCATCCTTTGGGTCGATATTTAACTTGGTCGCTTGCTTAAGCTGCAACTGATATCCTTAATACTTGGGGATTAATTTTGCGTGCAAAGAAAACACGCATCAATAGCGTAGACATTATGTGTAGTATAGATTTTTTATGTGCAGCGTAGCGTTGACATTATGTGTAGCATAAGTTTTATGTGTAGCGTAGATATTATGTGCAGTATAGATTTTATGTGCAATGTATGTGCAACTTATGTTTCATGTGCAGGATGGTTGTTTATATTCTTTATTATGTGCACCATATGTTTTTATGTTTTGTGTGCAACGTAAATTTTATGTGCAACGTACTTCTCAATGTATCTGCAGCATGTGTTTAGATTTCTTTCTCCCTCGAGAGAAGAGAGAGAGAAAGAAAAAAATCCCTCGAGAGAAGAGAGAGAGAAAGAAAAAAACCATTTTGTTTGACTTAAAATAAAATATGTTAATGGATATATATGGATTTGCAAAATGTTCAACTATTTTATGTTTAGGTTTGTAGATATTCCCGTACTTCAATAAGATAACAAAATTACAGTGTCTAAATCAACATGCGAACATTCACATGCCAGACATGAAACATCATGTCTCAAATTAAGAACTGAGAGAATCTTGATGCATATAATGAACCAACTCTATTTACATGCCTTGAGGTTCTTGTACAACGACATCAAAGTGCATCCAATGTTATGCACATTAAATTAAGGAATAAATTTATGTATGCCCGAGTTAGTAAAATTGCAGATACTTTAGAAGTCATACACCATTGAAATATTTTGGGATAATGATATTAGAAATTCATGGTAATCCAAATTTATCTTTTCCATTACTACTTCCAGCCATGCCTTAGTGAAACTTCTTTTTCAGCCATGCCATAGTGAGACTTCTTTTTCAGCCAGCCTAGCCTCACCACCATTAACGTTACTCCTTCCGTAACCATCCCTTTGACTTTGTGCCTCATTCTCATTCTTGCCGCAGGCACTGTCGTCCAGCTATTCCACCATAAAGCACCACCATTGTTGGCTTCTTCCGATCTTTCCGTATCCACTCTCTATGAAAACGTCGTCGGCGATGGAGTCTCAAAAATAAAAAGTTGAGGTTTGATTCTGTTTACTATATGCCCGCTGATCAGTTAATTTTGAATTATAATAGGATTAAGGGTATATTAGGTAGTTTGTTTTATATTTTTGTTGTAGGAGTAATTTTTTTAGATTGATGTACCTAGGTCAAAAGTATGTATCTATTAGTAATTATTCCTTAAAATTACAAGTTGCATTATTCTAGTTTTAAATAACTAAAATAAATATCTACACGCGAATTGTTAAAATTTTAAATTAATCAATTTATTCATAGTTATGCATATTATCAGGGATTATTGTTTTCACATTCTTAAATTGATTTTTAAAAAATAATAAAAATAATTAACTCTTTTTTTTGTATATTTTATTTAAAACTTAAAAGATATCCCTCCTTAACACATAACTTACTTTAATTTATCAAAAATACCGCCATATCATTGAAATGAATATTTTTTTAATTCACGTGCTAAAAAAAAGTAAAAAAGTGATCGGATGGATGAAGTATATGGCTAAAATTGGCTTTTAATATTCCATTAGGTGATGTAGTGATACGTGATATTTTTTACTATCTTAATACATATAATTGTAAAGTATTTACCTAATATAACTTTTTTAAAAACACATGTGTTACTCTCTCATGAATTGCAAATTTTTATTTCATATGTGTTGTCTTCTTATTGATTCAACAATAATTACTCAATTAATATTTTTTCTATTACTCTAATAATGAATGTTTTGATTTAAATTTGCAAAAAAAAATTATATTATTTTTCTAAAGTATTTTTTATTGAGAAAAGATATCCCTTATAATTCACAAATTAATACTAATTAATTAGTTATTTAATAAAAAAGGCCTAAATCAACAATATATTTTATAAATGCAATTTAATTTTTTTATGTATTAAAATTTTCTTTTAAAATATTCTCTTTATTTGTGTTATACATAAAAACACTCTTTACTAAAAATTTAGCATAATTATTGTTTTTATAAAAATAATTGAATTGTTATTAGAATTATTTTAAAAAAAGTCCTTAACGGATATTTAGTATAATTATTATTTTTATAAAAATAATTTAAGATTTTAAATTAATGAAATAAAAAAATTAATCATATTCATAACATAAGAAATTATAATTATTTAAATTAATTAAAAATCTTAATTTACTGAATTCAAATATGTTTTAATTCTTTTAAAATTTGCTAAATAACACATTTAAGTCATTATATATATATATCTCCATATTTAATTGTATTATTAAAATATTTATCATTATTAACCTAATAAATTATTGTACATTTAAATAATATTATTATTTCATTTGATTCTAAAGTGTCACATATTTATAAATATGAAAAGTCAATTAATAAATTGGCTGCTTTATTTTGAAATATATTTATATGTTAGAAAAATTTCCATGCTAATGAAGCATCTTAATTTAAAAAAATTATTAAAAATTTAATAGAAAGTTGTTATATTCAACTTTATTATTAATTTACTTTATTTATTCACCATAATATAATTAGATTAATATTAATATTATTATATATAACTATTATTATAACAAATAAAAAATTAAAAAAATTATTATCATAAAAATATATTTTACACTTAATATAAAGTTATGATTTTAAATTTTAAATTAAAATTTTTGTAACCGTGTTATACGCGGGTAATTATTCTAGTATAAGATATATCTTTTAGCTTTGAGATAATATCTATAAACTCTACTTCATATGGTAGTGATTGGATTGATCAGAGAACAATTTGGCCCAATTAAATAAAGCTCAGCTCAATTCGACTATTTTGATTTAAAATTTATACACTGGGTTTAGTGCTACTCTAACGTACCCATAGGCCATGCCTTATAGGGAAAGACTTTGTATAAGACAGTTTTACCCTTGTTATAATGTGAAATAAATATAAAGTGATAATATTATTATTACTTTCACTATAAAATATTATTACTTTTTATTTATATTATAAATTGATCATGAAATAGTTTACTGCACTATTATTATTTTTCATCGATTGAATATTATTTTTCATTAGTGATATTTTTACTTTTATCTGTCTCACGTAAAGGATTACGTGAAACCAGTGATTCGAGAACTGGACCGGACCGGCCAGTTCAACCGAGAATCAGAGCCGAACTAGTCCGGAACACCTACAGAACCGCTTTTGTGATTGAACCGAAATGAATCGGTTTGGACCGATAAAAACCGAGAAAATTGGTAAGCCGGTAAAATCGGAAATATGCCAGTTTTAATTTTAAACATCTTCTTCTCCAACCAACAACTCATCACCTGCAGTTTATTGAGTATCCATGGCTAGGATGAATAGAGAGAAATGATAGAAATGATGTTAACTAGAACAAAACGGAGATTCTAAAGGTAATAAACTACAAAGATCCACAAAAAATTACACAAATCTAACTTTAAGAAAAATACAGAAAATCCCTCACTTCTAAAAGTTAGAAGAAAATGCCAAACCATGCCTCCATGAAATTTCTGCTGCAGAATCACGAGCCATTGAAGGAAAAATTACAGGAAATCAACTGAGGAAAGAAGAAATACACTGATTTCTAATTGGGTGAGTTGCTTCAAAGAGGAAGAAGGCAATGCATATAAACTTCAGATGAAGACGCTTATTTTAACCCTACTGCTGTCCTGAACATAGTTTTATTTTGGAATCTTATTGAATAAAATCAATTCAGGACTTTATGAAGTGGGCTCTCTCATTAAATTAAGTGGGCTTAATGGTTTGGGTGGACTTTTTCATATTTTATTTTACTGTGTAATTATATAAAGTGGGCTAAATGAAGTAACCATATTATATTTAAGTGGTAATTTTAAAATATAATTAAAAATATATGAATTTAATTTTTCCGATTGAACCGCCCAGTTCGACTGGTCCGAACTTGAACCGTTAGGGTCACCGGTTCGACCTCCGGTCCAATTTTCTAATCACTGCCTGAAATGATCCCACAAAACTTACCCTACTTTATACTTATGATTTTCAATATTTTATTCATTTTGAAAATATTGAAACTGTATCTTCCAGTTATGATAACAATTTCAACTGTATAGGTTTGGCGGCAATGTCAATCAAATAGGTCTGGTTTGGAATAATGAATTCATAAAACAATTGGAACTTAAATTATTGTCGAAATAACTTATCATAAACGATTCACAAGCGGTGCAGATTCTCTTGTTACATTTTGATGTTACATCTCATATTATGCATTGACACGTATGATATAATAAAATATATACCCTAAAAGGAAAGATTAAAACCCTTAGGGCAATGGTTAGGATTTTCTTCCCCATACACGTATTACTCATCTAATGCATGTAATATGAGATGTAACGCCAAATGTAACATAATATCAAAAATCATTCACCAATTAGTTACTTTATTCTATTATGAAGAGGAGCCCACCCATACCATTAATATAATTATACAATATATAAAATAATAATACTTTTCTAGAAAAATTCCACGAATTCAAAAGTTTACAATCGGATTTCGCTGATTAATTTTGGTTTTCTTTTATCCATTTTTTCCTTTTTTTTTAAATTTAATTTTAAGAGTATAATTATATAAACTTTTTCTTATGGTTTAGGATATAATTTATCCCTAGAGTTTAGAGTATATTTGTAATTTTACCCTTGTGAATTAAGATAAATTTTATCCCTAATAGTTTAAGGTATATTTTACCCCTAGAGTGTAGGGTATAATTATAATTCATCATTGTGGTTTAGAGTATAACTGTTCGACGGAGCTTAATGCTATTGGATAACCAAAAATTGTTTGCAACTGTGAGAGTTGCGCCACCTATCAGTCAATCACATCCACGCCAACCACCCACGTAATACATCAACTCAAATGCAATTTTACTCAAAATAAAAAATAAAAAATCATATCACTTAGCCAAGTACATAAACGCACACTCGGCCTTTACAGTATACCAAATGGGGACTGATTAATGTATTCAGCATTTACAGTACCTTCATTATTTATCAGGTACGGTTATGGAGTTATACTATGTATACTAATTAGGTATGGATAAATTTTTAGGGTGTATGTTTTGGATGACAAGACGTGTAGTAAGGCCCCGAATATTGGGCCCTCACCTCCCTCAAACAGCAATTGGGCAAGAAGCCCTGAGGCCCAATAAAGGCATAAGACCTGGCCTTAAGGCCCCAATTACAAGAGCTGTGGGGCGCGTCTGTCTCAACCTTCCTTTCAAAGCTTGACGATTCGGCCATCCCCTCCATGTTGGCCACTTTCTGGGGGATTATGCAGATATCACCTAAGATATCTGTATAGGGGATATCCTAAGACGGATCCTAAAAAGAATCATGTGAAAATAATGCATTCAATGTCCGCACTGTACGCTTATATTTTAATGTGACCTAGCGATATATTCAGATACGAATGACGTCAGATCATACAATATAAATATGGGGTCAACCCATAGTAATAATTGAATTAATCATTTTCACCCCCCAAAAAGGGCACATTCCCGCCTGACAGAGGAGGTGTCAAGTATGCTGTGGTCGCAGTAGATTACTTCTCAAAATGGGCAGAAACGGAAGCGTTGGCCTCTATTAATGAAGTAAATATGATAACTTTTATATGGAAAACATCATTTGTCATTTTGGGATACCCAACGCCATTGTGACAGATAATGGAAAACAATTCGAGGGCATGCAACTCCAGAGATTCTGCGATGGATTGGGAATAAAAAAGTTGGTCTCAACGCCTTATTACCCCCAGTCGAATGGGCAAGTTGAAGTAGTAAACAAAGTAATTAAGCATACTCTTAAGGAAAGACTAGAAAGCCTTAAGAAAAATTGGGCCCCACAATTATCTAGAGTCCTTTGGTCATATCGTACGACAGCCAGAACATCAGCCGGAGAAACTCCCTTCTCATTGACGTACGACACAGAGGCGGTCAGACAAACGGAGGTAACTTGCCCAACCTTTCGTGTGTCTCACGAAAAAGAAGGCACCAATTCAGAGGCAATTGAACTTAACCTTGACCTGCTGGAGGAACTTCAAATACAGGCGGCCGAGAGAAATGCGATATACAAGTCAAGGCTAGAATCCCAATACAACAGGAAAGTACATCGTAGGAATTTCACGGTTGGGGATTTGATGATGAGGAAAGTCTGTCAACAAGGTGGTGGAGTGTTTGGTGCGAATTGGGAAGGCCCATACATAGTAAAAAGAAACTTGGGGTAATAGAGCGTATGAGCTCAGCGAATTCAATGGCGAGAGTATTAAGCACCCATGGAATGCTCAGAACTTAAAGCGTTTCTATGCTTGAACATACTTAGCCAAATCGCCATTTGTATAAATTGTAGGAAAAGTGGTAAGGCCGCATGAGTGTAAGGTCATAAT
This sequence comes from Pogostemon cablin, assembly GCA_023678885.1. Lineage (NCBI taxonomy): Eukaryota > Viridiplantae > Streptophyta > Magnoliopsida > Lamiales > Lamiaceae > Pogostemon > Pogostemon cablin. Next base: position 14,383,825 of record CM042953.1, on the reverse strand, counting down.
AAATAAAAGTGCAATGAAAAGTGAAATGCACATTATACCATAAAACCTAGAACATTATAATCCAAGGAACAAGTTCGTAATACGCCCCAAGGAGGCTACAGAAAAGTCTAGCAAGGACCCAATAAAAAACTAGAAAAAACATTAAAAGAAGCCTCCCGTCAAGCACCACCAGATCCATTAGGACCAACGCCGCTGGGTCCGGCACCACTAGGGCCACCAGCGCCACTGGGACCCACGCCACTAGGACCGGCACCACTGCCAGAAAAGTTGCGAAGACTCCTCATCCACACCACCTCCGTCTCCAGTTGAGCAACGCGCTCCCTCTCCCGCTACAATTCATGTTCGGCCAGATAGCGGGCAACCTCCAACTGATGAACTTGGCTCTCAGCCAAACGTACTCTCTTTCTATAAGTTGTAGCCCGAGTATTAACAGCGGTAATGAGCTGCTCTGCCACCATAGTCTGTCTAGTTTCCGCCATCGAAGAGAGCCCTTCTGCATGAGTAGAGGCCCCCGCACTAAGTGTTGGATTGTATACTAAAAGTCTAGCTTTTTGTATGAACAATGTTATAACAATTAATTTGAAATGAGAATCATATGATCAAATGATTGCATCTTATAATTTATTTATATGTTCGATGCAATAGTCCACTTACTTTATACTGTAGATAATATGTTGTGCGACAACACGCGGAAGATCATATTATCGGTTTCCTTATAAAGTATAAACAGATGCTCACAACCGAGATAGACGGGGACTCTCTATCGGGATGGTTATAGTGTGGTTTGGTATTAGCTTGTCTTGGCTATAGAATTACATTAGTGCACTTGTGTGTATTGAGCAGGACCGCTTGAGATCGTTCGACTTATACTGACTTATAGGAGAACTTGATCTCAGTTATTATGGAAGTTCGTGCTCTTAATCCCTATACAATAACCTCGACACGTAGGGCAGTATGTATTTCTTTGATTCATCAATGGGTGAGATTTACATGTAATTAAATCAACAAACTCGATGAGTTGGGAAATAGTGCTGTCTCTATGGTGTGCTGTTGATTGTAGAAGGAATCCGTGTCCGTCATAGGTTGATGATGTCCCCTTGAGGAGCTCATAAGGATTATCATGTAAACCCTGCAGGTGGAATTTATTCCGACATGATAATGAGGTTGAGTGGTACTACTCTTGAATGAGATATTAATTAATTGAGTTGTCAGTAACTTAAATTAATTAATGGACATTGTATATCTTAAACATGGGGAGACTAACGGGCTCATAATAAGAAGGAGCCCAAAACGTAATTTTGGGATTGGAAAGGCAGTGCAGTAATAATATTTTAGTGGAATATATTATTATTATTGGACTTATGTATAAGCTTTGGGCTAAGCTTGGATAATTAAGCCCAATGGAGGCCCAACCCAATTTCTCCTCCTGGTCCCTGCTGTAGTCCATGTATATAAGTCACCTCAGCTTATCTGGAACCCTAATCTAATCTAATCTAATCTAATCTAATCTAATCTAATCTAATCTAATCTAATCTAACTGATTATTCACGTGTGATAAGGGTTGAGAGCAGATTGAGGAGGTCTCGTAGATCGTCGCCCACACGACGTCGAGATCGGACTTGGGACATACGGCAGAAGATCAGAAGGTAGTTTGCTGCTGCTGTCCGCCACCTTGCGAAATTGATATAAAATCTTAAAGTGCTCAGAATTTGATGATCAATATACTGACGGAAATCCGTCGAAGAGAGGATCGTCTGAACGCAAAGATCACTCAATTCCGACATCAGACGAGGAAGTTATCGCCATTCTCGTGGGACTGCGCAGGCTGCCTGCGAAAATCAATCTTCATCAACATACCCTGGTGAACGGTAATCGTTTCTATGATTTATTGCTTTCGCTGTGATATGATAGAAACGTATGAACCCTAACGGGTCACGTTAACCAAATGATCCAAGTACCAATAATTGGTATCAGAGCTTCGGTTTCGTGGTGAATCGTGACACGTTAGGCTAGGGTTTATGTGATTAATTTTTCGAAATTAGGATCGCATGTTTAGGGTTTTGGTTTTACTGCGCAAACCATGAATATCCCTATGTGAAATATACCCTATATCATATCTGTTCGTTGATGGTTGTGTGTGAGAGGATTCGACGAAAACTGTTCGTCAATTTCACATGGAAGGAAGGAATTGAGAGAAAATCCAGCGCTATAATATTGCAGAGGCAATAACCGGAGTTTTAACCGTCGGATCAGGCTGATTTTTGGTCAGCACGTTCGGATTTTGTGGATGTACATTCTGAACGGTAAAGATCATATTTGGAGCTTTGTGTTGTCGGGAATACGCCAAAAAGAGAAGCAGTTTTTTGGGCGATTCTGTTCTGCGTAGTCGAGGGAAAAGAGCTGTTTCTCACAATCTAACCGTTGGATCGACCTGTAATTTGGACAGCATGTTGAAAACTCACAGGCATAAATTCTGGACGGTGGAGATTGGATTCTACGGTTTCTATAGTTGCGAACCCTGAACGACAGTTGGTGTAGTTTGATGTTGCGCACCGGGCTGAACTTGGTTCCGTGCAATTAGGCCCTTGGACGAGCGACAGTTCGAGCGGATTTGCATCAGGTTCGATTGGTCTACATCAGGTTCGATCGATGTTGCACTAGGTTCGAGCGAATTTGCATCAGGTTCAATTGGTCTGCATCAGGTTCGATCGATGTTGCACCAGGTTCGAACGGATTTGCATCAGGTTCGATTGGTCTACATCAGGTTCGATCGATGCTGCACCAGGTTCGAGCGGGTCTGCATCAGGTTCGATTGGTCTGCATCAGGTTCGATTGATGTTGCACCAGGTTCGAGCGGATTTGCATCAGGTTCGATCGATGCTGCACCAGGTTCGAGCGGGTCTGCATCAGGTTCGATCAATGCTGCACCAGGTTCGAGCGGATTCACATCAGGTTCGATTAGTCTGCATCAGGTTTGATCGACTCTGCACCAGGTTCGAGCGGGTTTGCATCAAGTTCGACTGGTCTGCATCAGGTTTCGCGTGAGTCTTCACAATATGATTGGGCAGGGTGCCAGAGTGGTGGAGCAGACTGCTGGGAGGTCGATCCCCATCGCAGTTGTCCGCATTCGTGATTGGTGGCGAACAATCGAATTCGCTGTTATATAACTGTTATAATTGATTTATTAATTAATTATTGTTATATATGTATGCATGATTCTCTATGATTTATTGCCTTAAATAGAAGCATGCTAGATTGCGTATTATATTTGGTATATTATATGCATGTATGTTGGAGTGTTGATCAAGTCAACTTATTTTTGGCAATTTATTTCCTTATATATAACTGCTATAATTGTTTTATTAGTCAATTATTGTTATATATTTGGAAGTATGAGCATGTTAGGTTGCATATTTTATTCTGAAATATTATATGCATGTAAAAACCCTCGGTCTTAAATAACTAAGTGGGAGAGGGGATTGGTAATTAATTCCCACGACCTCCATTATTGGTTTGTAAGTGATGTGAGTAAACTTGCGCGTTGGCAATAGAGCCTTCCTCCCTAACGAATGAGTTTATTCACGGATCACTGGTACAAACTTCTTTAAATAATTATTGTTTGTAATGTGATGCATATGGACTTGCGCGTTGGCTATAGTGCATTCCTCCCTAACGGATGAGCTTATATGCGGTTCACTAGTACAAACTTATATAATTGATGGTTGTAGAAACTTATCTGAGCGCGTGTGTACTTCTCCAACAGTAAGGCACATAAGCTTGGGCAGCGGACTTGGAATCAAATAATGGTGCACACTTAGATGTAAATAATTAGTATCCTCCCCAACGGAGTCACTGCTATTATTTGCATGGCTAAAGAGGAACCGATTATTAATTATTTTGTCATGAAGTTAGGTTGACAAATGAAATTAATGGATAAAACCTTCTCTTGTAAATGTTCGGGTTTGTAAACGTCCACACTAACGTGGCTTGCAGACTCACGGTGCTTGAGATGTCAGTGAATTTTATTTTTATATTGTTTTGAGGGAATCAATATAAAAGGATAAAATTCGAAGTTTTGATCGGTAAATTAATTTATGATTCTCTGATTTTCAAATGATTTTATCTCATATATTATTAACTAAAAGAAATTATATTTACTTGTCCAAATTAGATGATTAGAAAAGAATCTTGGTTTTGAATTTTACTGCTTAAGAAAATACATGTGTGTTCTCACAAGGGACGTCTCATGATGCCTATTAAAGTCTCTAGTGAAGAGATGAGAGGTTCATAGAAATATGATGGTCTCATGTAACTCTTCGGATACTTGAGTAAGTTAAAAAGCAGAAGATCATGATTTAATTTGATGAATGAATTGGGAAAGCATGGAGTATAAATTGAAGGGAAACCTAGATCAATTTAATTCTTCGTGAATTGCCTAGATGTTTTTGAGTAAGTTCCACCTGAATTACAATAGGATGTATATGGTGGAAAACTTCTGGCAAAACATGTGGCAAATGAAAGCCATTTTCATCATAATGTGAACAAGTTTTATATCTTATTCACTAGTTGTTTAAAACATGATTAGTGATGGCATTTACTAACACGAAGTGTGTAGATACTGGAATCACTAAATGTTTATTACTAAGTGAGGATAAGATTGTTATGACATGGGTAAAACTACAAGAGTAGTGGCTATTGCAGTGGGAGTTGTCTATTTATCTAATGACATGAGTAGACGTTTGATTATGAGAAATTATTTTGCGTACGTTTTTATAGAAAGAATTTGATTTCAGTTTCTATGCATTAATAGATGGATACTCCATTTCATTTAAATGACTGGTCATTATAATGAAGGATAGAGTTGTAATCTGTTATTGTACATTGGTGAACAGTTTGTATACTCTTAAATCATGTATATTCCACAGATGCAACAAATAATAATTAATAATGAATCTTCTAATCTTAGTAAGAGAAAGAGACCTTCGGATATGAACTAAACATATATTTGGCATCTAAGACTAGATCATTTTACTTGAGTAGGATTCAAAAGTTGATAGCCGATAGACCCTTAGGTTTATCTGAAGTGAAAACTATCTAACTTTCGAGTCTTGCTTGGGAGTAAAAATGACTAATTGCTTTTTCAAGGCAAAGGGGTGCAGAACCAAAGATATATATATTGGAATTAGTTCATTATGATTTATGTGGTCCTAAGATTGTCCGGATGAGAGGTGGATATGAATATTCGTCAATCGATGATTATTCTAGATACTGATATATTTATTTGATGCACTGCATGTCTAAGTTCTTTGATTAATTCAAGAATTGCAAGGCTGGTACAGTGAAGCGTCATGGAAAATATATCAAGTAATGACGATTTAATCGTCATTACGAGTACCTCTTAGGATAGTTAGGAGCTATTAATCAAAGGTTGAGATAAATTTCAAGTGGTCTACACCGGGCATGCCCCAACTGAATGGTGTGGTGGATAGAAGGAATAAGACTCTTATGGTAATGATTAGATAGATGATGAATTATTTGGAATTACTTAATTCATTTTATGGATAAGTCCTAGAAACAGTAATTCATTTGAATGTTTGTCTGTTTGTGGGATATGCTATAAAAATGAAGGTGATTTATTTAGTCTAAAAGATCGAAGGGTGATTGTTAACACAAACACTAGATTTTTGGAAAGAGACTATGTATTAAATCATAAACCCATGTATAAATTATTCTAAAGGAAGTGAGAGGAAAAAACACAAAGTATAAGTACCAAGTGTACAAGAGGATATACCACAAGGTAAACTGCAATGCGTGTCACGTCTGATACACAATTGCATGTAGTGCCTTGTTGTAGTGGGAGGGTTCTGCGACAACTTATAAGATACATGTTTTGGGAAAGTCGTGAGACTTGGTCCCTCGCAAACATGAAATGGACCCACGGATACGACGAAGCATGATGAGTGATATTTTCACCTAGAATTTAGTGTATTTTTATATGTGTTTTCGTATTATTTTATCCGTATTTTATGTGTTATTTGGTTGTGTTTTGTGTTTTCATGGAAATGTATGTGAATGAGCTTAAACCTACTATTTTCACTTTTTATTTGATGCTAAACATGATAAGGAAGATGTAGGAAAAAGCGGATCTCAATTTGGAGTTGAAACGAGGGAGAACGAGCCAAAACAGTGAAGGAAACAGGGCAGCAGCAACACGACTGGCCGTGTCGGTGGCACGAGCCGTGTCGCAGTGCACGACTCATGTAGCTAGCACGGGCCTGTCCAGAATGGCCGTGCGGCAACATCTATTCATCCAACACGACCACCACTTGGCCGTGTTGCGGAGCTCGATTCGTGTTGCAGCACACGACCCGTGTAGCCAACACGGGCCTGTAAGCGATGGCCGTGCGGGAGCATCAGTTCACGCAACACGGGCACCTTATGGCCGTGTTGCGCCACACGACTCGTGTCGTGTCAGGGATCAGAAAAATTCAGAATCCTTCTAGAAGCTTGTCAAGGAGTATAAATACCCCTCCATTCAGATTTTATGAAAAAAAGAATCCAATTTCCACCCCTTCCACACACACCTCACACACCATTTCTTCCATTTTCCACCATCATCTTCATCCATTCTTCATCCACCCATCTACACTTGATCCCCTCCATCAAATTCACCATCCAAGTGATCAAGGAAGCAAGGGAGAGTGAGATCACAAGAAGAAGAAGGAGATCTCCATTGAAGCACTTCAAAGGGGGAATCTAATTCTAATTTTTGTGCATTTCTTTATAGATTGATCATGTTTTGTAAGGATCTTAATGTCTATGTTAATTTTCTTATGGATATGAGAGGCTAATCTCCTTTGTGAGATTAGCTCCATGATTGGTGTTGGATAATTTAGTTTTTTTATGCAAATTGATTTTAATCTTGAATGGGCTTTGTGTTATTTCCATCATTGATTGTTGATTGCTTGATGTATATGATGATTTGTGTGATTAATTGTTATGGGCATGTGATTAGATTGAGAAATCAATTATGTGTTTAGGATAGTTCATTGAATCATTTCATCATACACTTCATGTGCATTAATTTAGAATGAGATAGAGATATCCTTCTAGATTTAGAACCCTTTGATAGAACATTTGATTAGCTTAATCGAGAGGTTGGTTGATTAAATGAGGAGACCCAAACAATTAGTGAATTCATAGTACCTTAAAAGGGAATATTGCTTATGATTTAGTACCTAATTAGGGAACTCATAGAGTAATTAGTACCTAGTGGGAGGTGTTTGCTATTGTCTCGATCCTATGGGCGTTTGGGAGCCTTGTGGAGGGCCTACATCCTATCCATCTCGAGAGAGAGTTCAGGTGGAATTAGTGATCGCTTCTATACCTTGTCCATGAGAGATTAGAATTAATTGCATGATTACTTAATTATCTATGCCATGATTGTTGTTAATCTCATCCTTGCATCATTTGGAACCATCTTATCTTTGCATTCATTTTATCATTATTTCTTGCTTTAGCATAATTGCGTTTATTTGCATCATATCCTCTCTTCCGTTGTACTTATAAAATCACGATAAACTTGAGATCGCTTAAACTCTAGTACCTTCCTCCCTGTGGTTCGATAATTTCTTTAATTGGTCATGCCCACTATATTATGGCTAATCAAATGGCGCCGTTGCCGGGGAGGTAACAGTCGCTAGTAGTTTGACGAAGGATTGTTTAGAGTGGTCTTAATAAGGATTTTTTTTTATTTATTTTTGCATCTTATATTTGCTTTGGAAAATTTTGTTCTAATTTTTCTTTCTTTTATAGGTGCATACCTTGAGAAGGAAGAAGAAGGAGAGCAACCCCAAAAATATGAGCTACATGGATACTCTTCGAGATATGGTGAATAGAAGTGTTCATTCCGTTATGAACACACAAGGAAATTTTCAAAGATTTCAAATGCCAAATGGTGAACCTAATTTGCAACCGGATTATGGAGTACAAGATATGCAATTCCTACAACAAGGTTATGGAGATTTTGGAATTCCTCATCAAATGAGTCATCAAGTATACCCTCAAGGTGTGGAAGATGTTTTTCAAGGAAATTTTTCTAGTCATCAAGAAGGAAATCAACCACATCTATGGGGAAATTTTCAAGACTCCAACACCTCTTATTCCACCCAAAGTGACCACATAGCAATGTTTGGAGAAAAGATGTTTGAAATGGTTATGGATCGCATAGAGAAGGAGAGTAAGTTTAATGAAATGTGGATGGATCGAATCGAAAATTGGTGTGACATGGTGACAAGTGCAATAGTAGCATTCGGTGCTAGATTGGATTCCATTGAGCACCAAGTTAGTCAAGTTGTATCCACCGTTGAGAACAACAAGCCTTCTTCCTCTATTAAAGATCGAAAAGAGGATAGTTTGGGGGTTGATGAGGTTATGAAGGAAAAGAGAGAAAGGGTGCCTAAGTGGGTGAAAGCTACAAAGTTGAAAGAAGAGTTGACGGAGGAATTCGATAAATTTGTCGAGTCTCTTGAAGAGATGGTTGAGAAAGTAAAACATCAAAATCGAGAAGAGATTCATGCCCTTATGGAAGAAAAGAAGTCTCCGGAAACTAAGATCATGGATTTCACTCCCCACAAGCCTAAACCTACTCATTCTATTGAAATTTCAAATTCTCTTAAGAACTTTCATGATTTTATTGATAAAAATTTATTTGGTGATTGTAGGAAAAAGGTTGCAAGAGGACAACAACACTTGTCAATGCCCGAATTCTTACCGGGGGATGTGGTTGAAGTTCAAAATGCATATAAAGCCCCATGGAAAAAGTGGAACAAGTGGAAAGGGCCATTCCTTGTGAAGAACGCCTTCGGAGACCAATTACTTGAGCTATTTAATAAGAAGGGAACCGTTCTAGTGGTTGAACGGGAGAGCACAAGGCACTACTTCAAGAAGAAACCTATGATAGTGCCTAAGGACTATTCAAGACCACCATGAGCTAAAGACTATCGTCCGGCTTGAAGACGTTAAACTTAGCGCTAGATGGGAGGCAACCCATCATTACCTTTTATTGCTTTATTTAATGCTTTCAATAAGGTTGATGGATTTGTTTGTTTGCATTTTTGGCATGTAGATTGATTGTGTTCATGAGGAGAATGTGTATTGGACAAACGATAAGTGCTTGATTTGAAGTGTGAAAGTAAGTCACACCACTTTTTGCAAACTTACCTCGAAACTCTTGTTTCAATTTAAGTTTGGGGGGATATGGCGTGGTGTGACATACTTTGTCTTGAAAGCATATACTTTTCGTATTTTTGAGCTAATTTTAAAATTTTTCTCATGAGTTTGGTTTGATTTTGGTATGATTGGTGGTGTTGAAGTGCATGATACTCCATATTTGTTAAATGCAATTGTTGAGCTAACGGTGTTTGTTAAGTGTTTGAGCATGAGTGAAAGGTATTGGAAGCACGAATGGAGCTTGGAGCTAACGTTTTCTTTACCAAATGCCCATTGAGGGAGTATTCTACACCTTATCACTTCTAGTTGCTTGACATATTTTGATGTGTATTGATGTGATTAGCATGCTACTTTATGTGTTATGTTTTTGGGATGTTTATTTTCGTAAATTAGGATTTTCTTTTCAATCAAGGTTGGGATGATTGTGAGCTTACATTGTTATGGATGATTTGAATGTGTGTTTCATTTTTCAATGATGGTGATTTTTGTTTTTGCATGTTATGTGTTTTTGTTTTGTTTCTTGTTTGTTGAGTCTTTATTTTATGTTTTGTGTGTTTTCTTATTTTTGTCTTGGTATGTTTGGTGGTTTGTTTTGGGATGTTGTGAGTCATTTTTGAACATGAATGGTGATATGTTGTGGTAGTAAGTGATGACAAGTTATGATTAAGAATCTCTACACTTTCGAATTGTGACATGTTTTACTTAACTTGTTCAATTTTGAGATGGATGTGGTGTAATAAGTTTCTTAAGGTCCGAGCACAAGCTTGTGAGCGTTTGAGCCTCAACCGTGCATACATGGTATTTTTCTTCATGAGAGGATTGGTTGTGTTTGATAAGCTAGAATTTGCTCAAGGACTATAGGAACGAGCCCAATTTGTGGAGATTAGTGACATGATCTAAGGCCATCCTTGTTATTATAGTCATTACCATATATTTCCCTACCATGAACATCATCCCTAGTCAACCACTTTGAGCTTTAAAGCCTATTTATTGTGATATAAGCACATTACAAGCCATGATTACCCACTTAAGCCTTACATATATACCATTTGTGTGGGTGATTGAGGAGATGGTAACTAGAAAGGTTTGATAAAGAAGAAAAAGAAAAAAGGAAATGGTAAACAAGCAAGAAAAAGGATGAAAAAGAGCACAAGAAAGAATGGACATGCAACCCCAAAACAAGAAAATGAGCAAAGCAATAACAATATGCTCAAGTACTTAAAAGTTCAAAGAAGGAAGCATGCATTAAAAGAAGATAAAAATCTAAGGAAAGTTGATGATTAGTGCTTGTGATTACCAAAGTTGAGAAAGAAAGAAAGAAAAGTGGAGAAGTTGAAGAAATTGGCCGTCTCTTCGATTACTTACACTTGCTTAGTCACTATTATCCATATCTTCCATACCCTACCAAAGAGCCTATCATTACATCCTTAATGAAAGACCTTTTTGATCATTAATGGAAACCTTGGCGGTTTGTGAATGTAGTACACGAGCAAGCTTATAGCGAGTCGAGCCAATCGATTGATGAGTGTTGATTTACCTACTTTAAAGAGTGTTGAGTGAAATTTATAACCTATGTGAGGCTTGGACTAAAAGGGACTATATTACACTTTTATTCTCTTTAGATTGAACTTGTTAATTTTTCATGTTATGAGTTTAATGTTGTAGGATGCCTTAGCATAATTTGTAATTCTTGTTGCTAATGATGTGTTGTTACTTATGTTCGTTTAGTCTTTTCCTAGGTGAAAATCACTCTCCTTGGTTTATCATTTTCGTTGTGCGGGGACGCACAACACTTTAAGTTTGGGGGTGTGATGAGTGATATTTTCACCTAGAATTTAGTGTCTTTTTATATGTGTTTTCGTATTATTTTATCCGTATTTTATGTGTTATTTGGTTGTGTTTTGTGTTTTCATGGAAATGTATGTGAATGAGCTTAAACCTACTATTTTCACTTTTTATTTGATGCTAAACATGATAAGGAAGATGTAGGAAAAAGCGGATCTCAATTTGGAGTTGAAACGAGGGAGAACGAGCCAAAACAGTGAAGGAAACAGGGCAGCAGCAACACGACTGGCCGTGTCGGTGGCACGAGCCGTGTCGCAGTGCACGACTCGTGTAGCTAGCACGGGCCTGTCCAGAATGGCCGTGCGGCAACATCTATTCATCCAACACGACCACCACTTGGCCGTGTTGCGGAGCTCGATTCGTGTTGCAGCACACGACCCGTGTAGCCAACACGGGCCTGTAAGCGATGGCCGTGCGGGAGCATCAGTTCACGCAACACGGGCACCTTATGGCCGTGTTGCGCCACACGACTCGTGTCGTGTCAGGGATCAGAAAAATTCAGAATCCTTCTAGAAGCTTGTCAAGGAGTATAAATACCCCTCCATTCAGATTTTATGAAAAAAAGAATCCGATTTCCACCCCTTCCACACACACCTCACACACCATTTCTTCCATTTTCCACCATCATCTTCATCCATTCTTCATCCACCCATCTACACTTGATCCCCTCCATCAAATTCACCATCCAAGTGATCAAGGAAGCAAGGGAGAGTGAGATCACAAGAAGAAGAAGGAGATCTCCATTGAAGCACTTCAAAGGGGGAATCTAATTCTAATTTTTGTGCATTTCTTTATAGATTGATCATGTTTTGTAAGGATCTTAATGTCTATGTTAATTTTCTTATGGATATGAGAGGCTAATCTCCTTTGTGAGATTAGCTCCATGATTGGTGTTGGATAATTTAGTTTTTTTATGCAAATTGATTTTAATCTTGAATGGGCTTTGTGTTATTTCCATCATTGATTGTTGATTGCTTGATGTATATGATGATTTGTGTGATTAATTGTTATGGGCATGTGATTAGATTGAGAAATCAATTATGTGTTTAGGATAGTTCATTGAATCATTTCATCATACACTTCATGTGCATTAATTTAGAATGAGATAGAGATATCCTTCTAGATTTAGAACCCTTTGATAGAACATTTGATTAGCTTAATCGAGAGGTTGGTTGATTAAATGAGGAGACCCAAACAATTAGTGAATTCATAGTACCTTAAAAGGGAATATTGCTTATGATTTAGTACCTAATTAGGGATCTCATAGAGTAATTAGTACCTAGTGGGAGGTGTTTGCTATTGTCTCGATCCTATGGGCGTTTGGGAGCCTTGTTGAGGGCCTACATCCTATCCATCTCGAGAGAGAGTTTAGGTGGAATTAGTGATCGCTTCTATACCTTGTCCATGAGAGATTAGAATTAATTGCATGATTACTTAATTATCTATGCCATGATTGTTGTTAATCTCATCCTTGCATCATTTGGAACCATCTTATCTTTGCATTCATTTTATCATTATTTCTTGCTTTAGCATAATTGCGTTTATTTGCATCATATCCTCTCTTCCGTTGTCCTTATAAAATCACGATAAACTTGAGATCGCTTAAACTCTAGTACCTTCCTCCCTGTGGTTCGATAATTTCTTTAATTGGTCATGCCCACTATATTATGGCTAATCAAAGCACTACAAGTTAGAAATTCCAAATCCTAGCAAAGTGCAATGAATATTAAAATAGAATCATGGATTTTAAATTAGGTCTGGATGCTTGTTGAACCGCTAAATGGCGTAAAAGCCATTGAAAGCGGGCATGCAAGAATAAAAGAGGATCATAGAATAAGGTGAAAACCTTGGAAGCAAGCTTGTTGCGAAAAGGTATACTCAGAAAGAAAGAGTTCGATTATGAGAAAACCTGTTCGTCGGTAGTTATGCCTAAGTTGATCTAGACTCTTTTATTTGTTGCTACTCATATGAAATATGAGGGATAGCAAATAGATGTCGAGACATCTTTCCTGATTGGAAGTCTTAAGGGAAACATCTATGTGAAGCAACCAGAGTGATTCATTGCAAAAAGCTAAGAGCAATGTGATAATAAGCTTAAAAGTGTCCATTCATGGACTAAAGCAAGCTTCAAGATCATGAAACATCCGTTTTGATGAGGTAATCTAGTGACATGGATCTAATCAATGATCGGATGGGTCTTGTGTATTGAAAAGTGTGATGGTATTTCTTGTACTATACGTAGATAGTATCTTGCTCATTGGAGACAATGAAAGAGTATTGTCGGGCGTATGGGTATGGTTGATAAAGCGGTATGAGATGAAGGACTTAAGAAGAGCAAAAATATCCTTTTGATCACGGCAATACGGATCACAAGAAAAGATGTTTATGCTTATCTCAAGTTTCATATAATGATACGATCCTTACTCGTTTAGCATGTGAATTTATCTAAGTGAATGTGTCTTGTGACACAAAAGTAGATAAAGAAGATGAAAGCGGTTCCTTATACTTCGGCAAATGAGGAAGCTTAATCTAAGAAATGCTACGCACGAGATTGGATATCTGTTTTGCCGATGGCATGAACAGTGGGTATCAAGGTAACCCAAAATAAGAATGTTGAACTGTGGTAAGACATATACTTATATACCTGAAAAGGACTAGAAACTATATGTGGGCTTACCGAACAGATTCACTGATTCTTATGGGTTACATAGATTCAGATTTTTCAAATCAGATAGAGACGACAGTAAATTCACCTCAAAGGTTATGCGTTTAATTTTAGGAAGTTGAGTCATAATGTGGAGGAGTGTTATATAGAAATATATTTCAGACTCCGGGCTCCATCATGGAAAGATGATAAATTGGAGCCTATGAGGCAGCCAAAGTATCTGTATGACTCTAAAAACTTCAAGATGGACTTCGAAGTGTTTCTAAGTTTGCCCAAGGATATCACAATTTATATTGATGATATTGGTGCAGTTGCAAACTTGAAGGAATCACTAGCCCATAAGGAAATTAAACACATGGAGCGCGAGTACCACCTGTTACAAGAAATCGTATGATGAGGGGAAGGTTGTTGTCACCTAGATTGCATCGGATGATAACCTAGTAAATCCATTTACAAGGACCTTAAGGCGAGAACTTTTGATGGTCGTGTAGTGGGAGTGGAAATCAGATGTATGGTGGAAGACATGACAGCATAGTCTTTTAGTATAAGTGGGAGATTGTTGGATTGTATACTAAAAGTCTAGCTTTTTGTATGAACAATGTTATAACAATTAATTTGAAATGAGAATCATATGATCAAATGATTGCATCTTATAATTTATTTATATGTTCGATGCAATAGTCCACTTACTTTATACTGTAAATAATATGTTGTGCGACAACACGCGGAAGATCATATTATCGGTTTCCTTATAAAGTATAAACAGATGCTCACAACCGAGATAGACGGGGACTCTCTATCGGGATGGTTGTAGTGTGGTTTGGTATTAGCTTGTCTTGGCTATAGAATTACATTAGTGCACTTGTGTGTATTGAGCAGGACCGCTTGAGATCGTTCGACTTATACTGACTTATAGGAGAACTTGATCTCAGTTATTATGGAAGTTCGTGCTCTTAATCCCTATACAATAACCTCGACACGTAGGGCAGTATGTATTTCTTTGATTCATCAATGGGTGAGATTTACATGTAATTAAATCAACAAACTCGATGAGTTGGGAAATAGTGCTGTCTCTATGGTGTGCTGTTGATTGTAGAAGGAATCCGTGTCCGTCATAGGTTGATGATGTCCCCTTGAGGAGCTCATAAGGATTATCATGTAAACCCTGCAGGTGGAATTTATTCCGACATGATAATGAGGTTGAGTGGTACTACTCTTGAATGAGATATTAATTAATTGAGTTGTCAGTAACTTAAATTAATTAATGGACATTGTATATCTTAAACATGGGGAGACTAACGGGCTCATAATAAGAAGGAGCCCAAAACGTAATTTTGGGATTGGAAAGACAGTGCAGTAATAATATTTTAGTGGAATATATTATTATTATTGGACTTAAGTATAAGCTTTGGGCTAAGCTTGGATAATTAAGCCCAATGGAGGCCCAACCCAATTTCTCCTCCTGGTCCCTGCTGTAGCCCATGTATATAAGTCACCTCAGCTTATCTGGAACCCTAATCTAATCTAATCTAATCTAATCTAACTGATTATTCATGTGTGATGAGGGTTGAGAGCAGATTGAGGAGGTCTCGTAGATCGTCGCCCACACGACGTCGAGATCGGACTTGGGACATACGGCAGAAGATCAGAAGGTAGTTTGCTGCTGCTGTCCGCCACCTTGCGAAATTGATATAAAATCTTAAAGTGCTCAGAATTTGATGATCAATATACTGACAGAAAGCCGTTGAAGAGAGGATCGTCTGAATGCAAAGATCACTCAATTCCGACATCATACGAGGAAGTTATCGCCATTCTCGTGGGACTGCGCAGGCTGCCTGCGAAAATCAATCTTCATCAACATACCCTGGTGAACGGTAATCGTTTCTATGATTTATTGCTTTCGCTGTGATATGATAGAAACGTATGAACCCTAACGGGTCACGTTAACCAAACGATCCAAGTGCCAACAATAAGACCGACCCCAGGAGGGATGGCCTGCCCAGATTCCGTCAAAAGAAGAAAGCGGCAAAGGAAAGTCAGAGCATGTCCAACGCTCACCAAAGCGGCGTTTCCAATCTCATGAGGCCCAGCACTTTACAACCAGCGAGACAACATAGGGTTCCATAAACAAGCAGGAATGAAGCCGGCTTCCAAAACACTCAGCTCCATTTCAATGGCCAACCGAGCATCACCCATGCGCCTCAGTCGCAACAATTCCTCCAGAGAAACTAGGGGAACACCCCCGCCAATACGCCTTCTGTAGTGTGAGCCTCCCTACCGGAGGAGTTTGCTGATGGGTACCACCGTCAAGCCTTCCCCCATTGAGGGTGGGATCACTGTCGGGATAGAGAGATTAAAGATGGCTAGTACTTGGCAGATCTTCATAGGATTAATCTGAATGCCTCCACCACGGCTAGCACGAAGGGTAGCCTCCAAAATATCACTTTCTCGTGTTTTGGTTTCCTCCACAGGGGCTCTTTCCTTTTCAGATGGGCGAGCACACACCGTTTTTCCAAAGTCCACAGGAACCCTGCCCATCACTCCAGCTATACTCTGAGTCGCCTCTGTTATAATCTCCTCAGTTCCGTCAATGTTGACAACCACTACACTACGGAGCCTAGACCTACCCCTCACAGCCACGGAAGTATCTTCAGTTACAACCAGAATTGGGCTGGCTTTCTGATGGGGTCTTCGAGGCGGAGGATACACGACCTGGTCAGAAAATATTCGTCAAGGGTGGCGTCCTAAGATGAGAAATTATCACTTACCCTCCCCTCGAAGCTTATCGGAGGAGCACGAGTCAGATCTTAATAAAGGTTCACTTCTAAGAGCCTCTCATCAGTTAGAAGTGATGACACATCATGAGGAAGAGTCATTCGGTTGGTCGCATCGGAAGTTGGGCAAAATCCCAGAGACAGTTCTTCCTCAGCCAGACGAAGTGGAGCTACCAAAAAAGGTACAATGTAAAGAAAAATAGAGGAAAAAGGATAAGTAAGAAATTATATTAGTATATGAAAAAGAGGCGGTAGTAAGGCTTACGAGACTCGGGAGTCCGGAAGGCACACGATACAGGCAAATAGTTCCCAAGTGGGTCCCGACATTCGAACCCTCAAACCCAAAACCACTGACATTTCCAATCCTGACCGCTAATTAAATTACTACTAAAGATAGGACGAACGCCTCATTGTACTTGCAGATAGTAATAACCATAACAGCCTGGGTCGTGAACGTAATGGTAAACATAATCTATATCTCGGTCAGAAGAAGAAGGGCACCCATTCTCGTGAAGCAACACCAACAGACCTATCAAATTAGCCCAGGCCGAGGGAATTATCTGTATTGGGGCCAAACCCCAATTGATAAACACTCAGCCGATAACGTGAGCCAGTGGCAAACATACCTATGTTGAAGGCAACATGATCAGGCTCACCACTCCAAGGGAGCTCGCGAAGATCAGGAGTCCCAAATTCAATCCCAGGGTAACTATAAAGGATGAAGGCACCATCTACATCCTCAATCTGCATGCTGGTGGAGTAACCCCTCAAAGTAGAGTTAGTTATCGCGCGACCCCGACCAGAAGGACCACTCACGCTGTCAGGATCGGCGGAAACCTCTAAATTCATGAAGGAGGGAGAGGCCCAACTTTTAGTCTTGGGAACCACGCGCCGCCGTGAAGACCCCTCTCCTAGGGGAGCAGATTCTCGATGAATTTTGTAACATGGCAGTGGTGGAACCGAACGGCGGCCGCTCCGTGTAACGGGAGCAATATGAGAAGCCCTAACATTGCTAGTCTCTTCATCTTCTTCAGAACAAAGGAACTCCTAAGAAGACCTTGAGTCGATAGCTGTAAGAGGAGAAAGGAGACCAATGAAATCTAGAAGCGCAAGCAAAAACACATTGAGGGCCATAGCAAAAGTAATCAAGGAAGAAGATAAGTAGCAGAAGTTGCTAAAGGGTGAAAAATTCAAAGTGTGGCCTCAAGCATCTACCCGGCCAACCCCTTTTATAGAAGGAGAAAGTGGGGCTTCAATAACTGTCCCCCTCAGAACTCGAAGAGCCCAGTTGAAAGAAAAATTGTGGAGCATCGGATCAGGACACGTGGACACGATCAAGTGAAAAATCGTGGCAAGAATGACAATCGATGTGACAGTTCGAAGAAACTGGCGGCGAAGATATAGGGAGATCAAGTGCATTAAATGCATAATTAATGCATGTCAGAACCACTATTAAATACAATCATTCCATTAAAGAACAAAAATACAAGCCAAGTGAAAATAAAAAAAAGAGAAACTAGAACATTACAAAGGTGTTTCACCATAAAAACTAAGCCCCACTAGGAGGACCAATCGGAGCAGGAGTAGGATGAGAGGGAACCACTGCGGAAGTCGATGCTGTAGACGGCTGAGAGGCCACTCGACTAGGAAAACCCAAAATATGGAAAAAGTTGAACACAAGTCCCAATGGAGCCAGGTTCATCCCCTCGGATTCCAAATGAATGCCAGCTGGATACCCCGAGGCGGCAATACGGGCATGCAACATCTGGCGGAAATTTTCCAAAAGAACCGTCGTGCCAATCCCGTTAGCCAATCATGCTGAATGCGCCAAAGCCATGGCGAAACCGACTATTCCAGCAATTTTTCTCTCGGAGCTGATTAAGGAGGAAAAATCCGCCTCATATTTGTTGGTCAGGGTAGCCACCTCCGTCTCTTTGACTTTTAGCTCTATCTGATGGTTAGCTAACTGCCCCTTTGCTTCACCCAACTCCTGAGTGAGTCAACTATTTTTCTCTTTCGCCTCTTTCAGGGCCTCCTCGGCAACCCTCAATGACGCTTCACACGGAAGTAGTTTCCCTTCGGCCAGTCTTAGCTCCTTTTGAACAACCTTTAAGGCATCCTCCAAAGCCTTATGCTAGCGGACTGCCTCCTCCCTAACTTACTCAACCTCCTCCGAGTGACTACACTCTGTCTCCTCCATCTTTTCCCTCATTTGGGCTAGCTCCGCTTTCCTCTGGCGACCCAAATCAACAGACTGAGCCACCTCCTGGCTTCGACGAGCCAAGACGAGAGATGTCTGGCTTGAGAAGCTCAAAGACCGCACGTGATACCGGGTCGCCGCATGGATAAGATCATTGGGATTCAGAGCTCCAATGATATCACTTTGTTCTTGAGTAAAGCTAAGAGGGATAGACTCCATTGGTCTCAACATATATGTGGGAAGGGTAGGTTGATTGGAATCATACGGATTTGACCCATATTGGCTGCGGAGCACTGGTGGCAAAGAGCAAACCTCCAGAGTAGAGGCACTAACTTAAAAATCGAGATAAGGGGTCTCGGTTGAAGGCACTCCCAAAGCGGCCCCACCTGAAAAGAGGCCATAATATCGGCCAAAACCCTCTTGCTTAGGGGCTCGGAAGGCCCACTGATAGGCGCTGACTGATCCTCCACAGCAATTCTACTGGAACTCTCGGGACGCCGTTGCACCATACAGACGACTGGAGAAGAACAGTCAGATTCATGAAGCAAAAAAATCCTCCTCATGCTCCCCCTCCAAAGTGACCATCATGTCGTCAAACCCCTCTTGTGACACAACATCCACGGGCTCATGACTAACGGTAACATTCTCTCTGATGAGATGAGAGTACTAGTTCCGGAATCTGTTGCGACCATATCTTCCTTTGGGGCTGGGGGCTCGCCTCCGCCGGTGAAGACTCGTCCACCTCTATTATTTCTATTAAGGCATTTGTCCTTACAGTTGCCTGATCTAGGGAAGCAGACGACCCCATAGGAATCATTGCCATCCCAACAGGAATGTCTGGGTCAGCGAGATAGGTCCCCATCCAAACTTGCACCGACTTGAGCAGCCATAGTCACCACCGACAAGGGGATCGAGATTCTCGAATCCGCAATGAGATCATACTTTTTCAAAAGCTTGTCGGTAATGATGTCGGTGCTTTTCTCTTGGGCACTCATTTTACCAATGATGCTTACCAGCTCCAATAACTCTTTAGAAATGGGAGGTCCTGGACGAGTATCCCTATCTATAAATAAAGAATTAAAAACACAATCACTACACCTCTTAGATAAATGGAGTCAAATGAAAGTATGGACATACGTACCTCCGTGGGAGCGAATCAGCTGAAAGGAAGAGGGAACTCTGATCTGAGTCGGCTTCCATGCGCTACCCACCCACACCATCATTCTTTCTAGTTCTTTATGGAGTAGACTTCCTTGAAAGGGTTATTCTGCGTGTAGGGTTGACTCGATAAAAACTTCTATGCAAATTCTCCTCAGAAGGACGATACAAATAGTCGATTTCCTTAGAGGATAAATGGCGATACCCCTTCTTACAGAATAAGAGAATAAACCCAATTATTGTGGCCCAGATGTTTGGGATAACTGATGCAGTACAAAATTCCAATAGTTGAGGAGTTCTACTAAACAAGGATGAATAGGCAGATGAAACCCCATATTCAACATATGAGCCACCGCTGACAGGACAACAGTTAATGCCGAACACGTCTAATGATGAAAAGGCGCCTTGGAAACATATCCAAGGATCTCGAAATGATGCCTCAGAATCTCTGGCCACCCAAGGCGTCATGTCAAGAGTTTGAAATTCAAAAATTAGGGCACGCGCGCGCATTGGGTTAGTTTCGTCTTCACCTGCCATACGCCAGTGATGATGAAACCTAGGGGCTAATGTAGTAGGGCCCCGAATATTGGGCCCTCACCTCCCTCAAATAGCAATTGGGCTAGAAGCCCTAAGGCCCAATAAAGGCATAAGACATGGCCTTAAGGCCCCAATTACAAGAGCTGTGGGGCACGTCTGTCTCAACCTCCCTTCCAAAGCATGACGATTCAGCCATCCCCTCCATGTTGACCACTTGCTGGGGGGTTATGCAGATATCGCCTAAGATATTTATATAGGGGATATCCTAAGACGGATCCTGAAAAGGATCACGTGAAGATAATGCATTTAATGCTCGCATTGTACAATTATATTTTGATGTGATCTAGCGATATATCCAGATACGGATGACATCAGGTCATAAAATATAAATATGGGGACAATCCATAGTAATAAATTAATTAATCATTTTCACCCCTAAAAAGGGCACATTACCGCCTAGGGGGCAATCCTCTCTCTTCTATGTTATGTTAGCTTAGCACAGATAATTCCCCAATTAACCCTAAATAAAGCCACATTAACATGCCATTAGTAAGGGATCAAATCTGATAAGCTACAAGACGGATAAAGGATTACACTGCATTCTCACCTCTTTTCTGTTCGCGTGGTGTGTTAGAAGGAATGAGGTATGAGATGGTTTTAATTAAGAATATAAAATTAGTTTGTATTTAAATTAAAGGATAAAATAGTCTAAAATGGGGTGTGTTTAGTAATTTATGTATTTATTTTATAATTTTGATGGGGTGCATTCAGTAATTGGGGTATGTTTAGCAGTATTGGGAGTGCAAATAACCGTGCCCATTCAAAATATATACGTTTATTAGTAAAACATATGTACACTTATGGGTGGAAAAAATTGGTATATCAAAAATACCGATACCATACCGAAAATATCGGTATGGATTTTTTCATATCGATACCGAATTTTCGATATACAAATTTTTGGCATATCGAAATTTTGGTAAAATTTATTTTCATACCGGTACCGTATCGATATTGATTCTATACCAATTATTTTGGTAAATACCGATTTATACCGAAATTTTGACATACTGTTTCATACCAAAATATTGCTATACCGAAAAAATAATATATCGAGTCATACTGATTTTTTAATTTTAATTAAAAAATAAAATAAAATAAAATATTCTAACACATTTTATATTACAATCAATGGACATGATAATTATTTAGATGAGATTTATATCAACTACTAATTTATTAAAAAATAATATATAAATTTATTTATTATTTCTTACCCTATATTCTAATATTAACTGTAACATATTTTTATTTATAAGTATTAGAGTTTATTTTCACACTTAACAAAATATATAATAAATAAAAATATGTTACAGTTAATATTAGAATATAGGGTATATATATATATATATATATATATATATATATATATATATATATATATATATATATATATATATATATATATATATATATATATATGAATAAATGTGTTGCATAATTACACATACACTTAACAATAAATTTTATATGTTATTATAAGGTAAAAATGTATTTAAATAAAAATTTTAAAGTACATATATAGGTTATTTGTTCTTAAAGTTAGATATATAAATTTTAATAATAAGAAATGTATTAAAAATATATTATATATAATTATTTGTTTTTAAAATAAATATAAAATTTTTTGGTATTCACGGTACGGTATACCGATACCGAATACCGAATACCAAAAAACCAAAAATATTTTTCGATATATCGAAATACCAAAAATTTTTAAGCATGTTACAGATATCGTACCGAAATTTTCGATACGACAGGCTCGGTATACCGAGTTCTTGGTATTTTTCTCCACCTCTATGTACACTAGTAAATAAGAACTTATAGAGTCTGTTACCAAATTTTTTGTTCATTTTCGAATAATATTTTTAATTAAAAAATAATATATTTATTAAGAAACAAATATACATTATTAAATAAAACTAATATGTATGGGTGTATGGGATATGAAGTCATTATTTTAAATAGTATTCATTTTGTCATTTTGATCTATCTCATTACAATGTTAGTACTCCCTCCATTCCCTTGAAATGTAACTGTATGCTTTTTGCATGTGGATTAAGGAATATGATGATTTAATGTGTATTGAATTAAGAAATATAATATTTTAATGTGTAGTGAGTAGCTATATTAGAGTTGTAGCGGTTTGAGTATAATAAATATTTTTCTGAGGCACATCAATTCGTGAAATAAATGGATACTTTGTATTGGAACAGACAAAAATTGCAAATTGGATACATAGAGGATTGAGGGAGTATTAATTTCCTTTTTTTAGATGAGATCCACAAAAAATAATTACAACTCAATCCAATATACATAGTTCTCACGTATAACTAATACAATTATTCACTACATATTAAAATATTATATTTTTAAATTCACCATTATTAAACTATTATACTATTTAATTTACTAGTAAATAGCAAATGATACATATCAATGAAATGGAGGGAATATAATAATTTTATCAATACAATTTATAACTTTAATATTTTTCAATAATAATAATAATAATTTCATTTTAAAAATACGTGCAATCTTATATGAGATCGTCTCACGATGAGATCATTTTATGTTTTCATAATTAGTTATCACTTTTTATTAAAGATGTTACTATTTTTCTTATATAACGTTATCACATTTCGTTTATATTGCAAATTGTTAATGAAATAATTCACAACACCATTATCAATTTTCATCAATTAAGTAGCGACTTTTGTTATGAAGAGTATTACTTTTTATCCATCCTACGAAAATCATTTCATAAGACTGTCGTACATAAATTTTTGCCTTAAAAATAATATTTCAATGATATCGTGTATTACACGGATTTCGCATTAGTAAAGTTTACAAATTCAGGTTTTACGGTGTACTGGAGAATTTGACATAAATTATAGAGTGACTCTACCTATCCTAAATAACTCATGCTTATTTTTTCCTTGTGTGAGATGGACTCACATATATATTTTTTGAGACGGAGCTCTATTTATCGATTAAGATCCGTGCGCCTCTATTTAATTAGAAGTCATTCACATTTCTTATGGGTTAAATTATCCAACAGCGTCTTCCCTTTTTTTAATTATTAATCTTTATTTCATTCCGTACATTTATTTATATTTTTAGTTATGTTATTATTTAAATGGGGTGATTACTACTAGGTATTAGATTGTATACTAAAAGCCTAGCTCTAGTATGAACAATGTTTTAATAATATTTGAAATCACACTAGTGCGCTTTGTGTGTATTGAGTAGGACAGTTTGAGATCGTTCCATTTATACTGACTATATAGGAGAACTTTATCTCTGTTATTATGAATGTTATTGCTCTTAATCTCTATACAATAATCTCAACACGTAAGCCAGTATGTATTTATTTGATTCATCAATGGGTGAGATTTACATGTAATTAAATCAACAAGCTTGGTGAGTTGGAAAATAGTGTTGTCTCTATGGTGTACTGTTGGTTGTAGAAGGAAACCGTGTCCGATAAAATAGGTTGATGAGTCCCCTTGAGGAGCTCATAAGGATTATCATGTAAACCCTGCAGATGGATAACGGTAACCGTCGATATCTATTAGAGTGATCTTGTCATAATAGATAACGGTTATAGTATAGATATCAGTTAGTCATCCCATAGATATCAGATTTACAAATTAGTGATATCTATGCATTGATATCTATTCACAGTTTTGTAGTAGTGAGATCAATTTTGGTCGAACAAGAGCTCCTGGTAGAACGGTGGCCGAACCACATTTTTTTAAGTCGGAGTTCATTCTATTCGACTTGACCTCTTCCGTTCGAACATGCATATTCTGATCGAATGGATCTCCTTGGTCGAACAAGCTTGCGCAGTTTCACCGTTTCATACATAACTCCCACATCCAAGCTCTGATTTGAGTAATTCTTGCGCTCATGCGATTCTCTTTTCCTTATATTTCTATCTATATGAATAACTCATAGAAACTCCAATATTTAAGTGTATAACAAGTCAGGAAACGTGGCATAGCCATTCAATTCGGTACAACTTGCGCGATGTCACCACTTTGATCATAACTTTCACATTTAAAATTTGATTGAGGTGTTCTTTACGCTGAAATGACCATCTCTTCTGTGAATTTATAACCATGTATCACACTTCCAATTCAGAGCTCCACACAAATACAGAAAAATTACACAAATTGAACATGTGTTTTTAAGCATCCTTGAACAAATTGCACATTTTCTCCAACTTTGCACTTTTGATCCTTTTTCTACCTAAAACACAATAAAACACCTCAAGTGTACCTTTTTCTCAAATATATCAAATATAAGACACTCGTGCTAATATATAATATCAATTCCCATCAGAAAGGTGTTAATTTGGACACTAAAACACACTTATTTTCACTCTCAACAAATCCCAAACTTACCCGTTGCTCGTCCCGAGGAAAAAAATAAAAATAAAAAGAAAGAGAGTAAGAAAATTAGTGGGAAAACAAGGACTATGACCAATACCGCATTCAAATTACAATTGTCCTCAACTTAGGTCATGCAACTCTCATTACATATAATCATCAATTCATAGCATACAAGATAAGACAATCACCACCAATTGAAATGCTCCATTGACATGTTCTCACGGGAAGTATATATCACTCGCACTCAAGTGTAAAAGATGTACACTTATGGGTTAAGGTGTTTACGCTCAGATTCAATTCAAATGCATGCGTAACCATAAGCTTGCCTATTGTCTCAACTCTACTTTTAATTGTAGCTAGCAAATCATGGATCAAAAAGGTTTTTTATTTGGTTGTATTATGGGCTCTTTGGAAAAGGTAGAAAATATGTGGCTAAGTGACTCAAAACTCGGATCGATCAAGCTGCAGTCTCTCTCAATCTTTCATTCTTCCCCATCACTTCAATCAAGCACAACATTCTCATCAAACTCTCCCATCTTTCTCCTTCAAGCACAACATATTTTTCTTTCTTAAAATTTTCTAACTCTTCAACTCCATCATTCTCCTTTTCTTCACCTTTTTTTTCTTCTTTTCTTCGAGGTACCAGTTTCGGGCACTGCCTCTCGCATCCTCCATAGGGTATCCACCATAGAGTACTAGATTTAAGCACTATCCTAGGGTGTTTGTTTCTATGAAATACTAGATTTGAGCACTACTCCAGGAATTTTCCTTTTCATCCTTAAGACTCTTCTTTCATCATCCTTATCATCCCTCAAATCACCACTCTCTTCAATTAAGCTTTATTAGCTATCAACAGAATAGATTTAAAAAGGCTCAAATGAGCTGGCAAGGGATTTAATGAATTCAGGTAAAGTATATGGGAAAAGATGGGCTATTCAAAGATGGCCTAATATCATTTCCAAAATCCGCAAGACTAATCTTGAATATTCAAGGAGACTCAAGTTTTAGAATACACACATAAGAACGATACTCACCAGAAAAGAAATATCATGTGATTATGTAACAAGATCAACGAGGCTCAAAATCTCACATGGGTTTTTAACAAGTAACAGAATACTTTTCATGGTAAGTAATATCCTACAAGTACACATAGAACTTTATACCACAATATAATTCAAGTACACTTCCTTCATCAATTTCAAGAGCATATGAATTTTAGACACAATTTAAAAATATAAGCTCATGTGTATCACAACCATAAACTCAATCCTTCCACTCAATGAATTTAAAGCACACATAAAAATTAGAAAAAGAAAATGAGGGTACCTGATTCTTCTCTTTCAAAACATGCACGAGCTCCTCGAGTTGTTCAACTCGATCAGGTCAAAGCCTCAGTTTACCTGTTTCTATCATCAAAGCTCAACATATCTCACCATCAAAGGATTCATAAATAATAATATAGGAGAACTATAAGAAAGACACAATTGACTATCTAATCGACTCCACACGCTAGACACACCAACACAACACACTAAACATTAGGAAAGTTATAAAAAATCGACATATCAACATCGGTTAAAATATTAATATGATGCAAAAAATCAACTCCCTAATAAACAAATAACAAATGAAAGGAAAAAAATATGTCCTTAGTTCTCATAAGATGAGGTAAGTACATCACATCCCCCCAAACTAAGTAAAAACGAAAGTCAAAACTAAGTCTGAAAAGAGATGTAATTGTCAAAGCGTGAGCACCTCAAATATAATAACTCCTCACTCACACAAAAGAAATAATAAAGCAATAAAACAGAAGGAAAAGCCCCCAACAGGCACTCCTGTTTAACGTCGGAGAGTCACTACGGATATAACCTTTGGAACAACTTGATCGGAGAATGGTCTTCTCGCATCCTCACCTTCAAATACTTTCTTTCCCTCTTCTTGTCTACACTCAACACCTCACCTTTCTTGTCACAAGAATATGATCCTCAAAATTACCTTCCTCACATGGCTGTTTAGACTTCTCCTTGTCAATCTTCTACTCAATTTAGAATTATCTATCCTATTAAAATCAAGATTAAATAAGTTAAAAATCACATATATGCTCTTGCATGATTGAGTCTCCATGGGTATCTTCATTGCCTGATCAAGAGAGAAAACCACATCTTCATTATCCATCTGCAGTCTAAGCTTCTCGGCTCTCAACCTCTTTGCTCTTTTCCACTTCTTCTCAACTACAAGCTCGGTATTCTATTCATGTGATGGTTCTGGAGTGTTCTGAACAACAGGTGTAGCATTCAGTATTGAAATAGGGGATAAATGAAGTTGTTCGACCCCTGTTCGACCATAATGGTCTGGTCGAACAGATTGTGTTTGGTCAAACAGTGACTCTTTACGCGGGTTCAAATTCTCCAGTTGTTGTTCGATCAACGTTCGACCAGCATATTCTGGTCGAACGGGAAGAGTCTGGTCAAACAGAGTCCCTGTAAACTGAGCGCGATCTATCTTCTCCATAGATGCCTGTTCGATCGTTGTTCGACCAAAATGATCTGGTCGAACGACCAGACAAAAAACAGAGCACCGGAATTCTATTTTTTCGAAAGCTGTTCAACCTCAGTTCGACCATCAGGTTTGGTCAAACGAGGTGGTGTTGGTCAAACGGTGATCCTGCTTTTTTTGTTTCCACTCACCGACTTCATTGGACCTTCGTACTGCATCCCAGACCTCAATGTGATGGTATTATCCTCCAATGTGTGTGTCAATTGATTCACATTCGCGGTCATCTGTCCCATAATCAAAATAAGGTCCTTCAGCTGCTTAGATAAATCTGCATGATCAATATTTATTCTCATTTCAATGCAGTCAATCCTTGCTTAGACACTCTTTACTTTTTGTTGCTGCCTATTATGCCTCCTTTGTGTCAACTCTGTAATCAGCTTTTGCTAAGATTCTAGTAACTTGTTGATATTAGCTAGATTAGAGACGATCTTATCGTCCCTATTCGGCTTCACCGCTTGAAGTTCAACCGGAGCCACCTTACCCACTACATAAGTTCTTCTAACTCTTTCCATAGGCTAGTCACATGAATTCATAGAGATGTCTTCAAACAACTTTTCTGCTTCAAGTGCTGTCTTAGATAATAGCGCTCCACCTAATGATGCATCAATAAGAATACACGACTCACAATCCAATCCATAATAAAATATGCTTATGTACTAAGCTTTAGACATTCCATGCTGTGGGCACCTCCTGAGCATGTCTTTAAACCTGTCCCACGTCTTATGAAATTTTTAACCATGATTCATAATAAATTGGGTGTTCTCTTACTTCATTCTTAAGATCCTTGAGGGTGGCATATATCTCTCCAAGAACTTCTACTGCAGTTGGTCCCATGTAGTGTAATCTGTGGCATCAAGAGTCTTATACCAAGCTTCTGCGTTATCAATTAATGAAAACTTGAATAGAGCAATCCGCCTGGCATTATCATTAGCTCCAACTCCCATTTAAGTGTTTGCATAACTAAGAAATCTTTTGAGGTGCTGATATGGATATTCAAAGTAACCTCCAGAAAAGGGATTCTTCTCCACCATGTTAATAAGAGCGGGATGTATCTCAACATCATCATCTTCCCCCTTGCTCCTATCAACCCCATGTTACCAATTCTATAGTTCGTGAAAATTTCACGTATGTCAACATTATCTAGATTCTGCCTTACTCCTGTCATGTTTAGGTCTGTGTGTTACTTCTTCCTTTCTTTCCTCTCCTTTTCCTAGTGCACAAGTACCTCTGAAAAATTCAAGGTTAGATAGAAATAAATAATCACAAATAAAAGTTTTAATCAACTAGAAATAATAAAATCAATAATAACAGCCATCCTCGGCAACGGCGCCAAAACTTGATGCGCATTTTCTTTGCACGCAAAATTAATCCCCAAGTATTAAGGATATCAGTTACAGCTTAAGCAAGCGACCAAGTTAAATATCGAACCCAAAGGACGGCGTATTATCAATTTAATTATTAACTAAACTAATTAAGACAAGGCAATAAGATTGAGGTATGGAATTATTAACTACTAAATAATTATTTAAAATAATAAATAAAATAAAAGCACTAGAAGAATACGAAAGTGTCTCAAGAATGGAGAATAGGTAGCTCTAGAGTAATCCAGTTTTACTACTTAACTTCCCTCTCAAGTGCAGGCTGACTCTGCCTTGTGGACTATGGACGCATCACTAAACCATGCAAATCTACTCTATAGACACAAGTAAATATGTGTGTATCATGTGTGAATAACCTTGGAGCAAAAGATATAATTTCACCCCCCCTTTCTAGGTACTATCAGTATCAATTATTTTCCTGGCCAATTGGTACTCTAACCCGATATGATCTCCCTTTATAGGTACTATAAAATTACCTTCTTTATCATACTTAATAACCTGAATCCAATTCAATTAATAAGTATTCATATAAGATAGTTCTAATGAAGCTTCAGAGTCCCCTCACTTAGAATTATAATATGGAATCCTGCTCAGCAGTGAACGCACTCAATCAATAACCAAGATATGTATTCAGACTCTACATAACAGTTAATGATGCACAAAACAACTCTGAGTATGAATTAAAAATGCATAATCTTATATAAAATAAATCCACAAGTAGTGTTATACGGAGGACACCCAAGAGAGTTCAATTAATTCATAAAAACCTTCAAAGATCCTAGACTACCAAAATGGGTCTAGCCCATTATGTTGCGAAGATCAATTATGGGGGTTGGATAGATCTTATCTATATGTCCAAAAAATACAAGATAAATTAGGAAATGAAGGAAACCCTATAGGGGAGTCGTCGCATCCTTTTTCATCTTGAATCCTCCTCTTGGTTCTCCTCTTGATTCAATAGATGAATCTTCACAGTGATGGATGGATGGAGGAAAGGATGTGGAAGATGGTTGGGGGATGATCCCCCCTTGTGAGGTGTTGTATAGTTGTGGCCTCTCTCCAATCTAATCTAATCTCCCATGAATAATAATGTGATCTACATCCCCTTTTATACTTGTGAGTTCTCCTTATGGACCTTGGATGAGTTTTTCCTTGAAAAATATGAAAATACACACACCAGAGGTGTAAATCCCATCAAAATCAGCCATTCGACCAGACCAATTTTGGTCGAACAAGACCTCCTGGTCGAACGGTGGCCGAACAACCTTTCTGTAAGTCAGAGCACATTCTGTTCGACTTGACCTCTTCCGTTCGACCATGCAGATTCTGATCGAATGGATCTCCTTGGTTGAACAAGCTTGTGCAGTCTCACCGTTTCGTACATAACTCCCACATCCAAGTTCCGATTTGAGTAATTCTTGCGCTCATGCGATCCTCTTTTCCTTAGTTTACTATAAATATAAAGAACACACAGAAACTCTAATATTTGAATGTATAAAAAGTCATGAAACGTGGCACAGTTGTTCTGTTCGGCACAACTTGCGCGACGTCACTACTTTGATCTTAACTTTCTCGTTTGAAATCGGATTGAAGTGTTCTTTATGACAAAACGACCCTCTCTTCTGTGAATTTCGAACCTTGTATCACAACACTTCCAATTCAGAGCTCCACACGAACACAGAAAAATTACACAAGTTGGACATATGTTTTTCAGCATCCTTGCTCAAATTGCACATTTTCTCCAACTTTGCACTTTTGATCATTTTTCCACCTAAAACACAATAAAACACCTCAAATGCACCTTTTCTCAAATATATCAAATATAAGACACTCGTGCTAATATATAATATCAATTTTCATCAGAAAGGTGTTAAATTGGACACTAAAACACGCTTATTTACACTCTCAATAGCTACCCATAAAATTTATGCTGCACATAATGTCTACGCTATACTTGTTCTTGAGAATATAATTGGTATTATATATATGCTGAAATAATAGTTCCTAGTGTTGGTGTTCGATCGTTTTATTAACGTGAACCGTTAGGGTTCCACACATTTCTATATCAGTGGAAGCAAGAGTATGAAATCGTATTACCTTTCACCAGGGTATGTTGAAGAATAACAGCTGCAGAAAATAATCTCTTGATCTTTTGTTGTATTCCCAAGTCCAATCTTGACGTCGTGTGGGTGACGATCTTCAAGATCCTCTCAATTTGATTCCTCCCTTCATTCTCACGTGTTAGGCGTGATCAGATTAGGGTTCTAGAAAGGTGAGATTACTTATTTATGGGCTACAGCAGGGACCAGAAGGAGAAATTAGAGTCAGGCCTCCATTGGGCTTAAGTATCTAAGTTTAACCCAAAACTTATACTTAAGTCCAATAATAATAATATAGTCCACTAAAATATTATTACTACACTGCCGCTCTAATCTCATAATTACGTTATGGGATCCTTCTTATTATGAGCCCGTTAGTCTCCCAGTGTTTAAGATATACAATGCCCATTAATTAATTAAGTTACTGACAACTCCATTAATTAATATCTCATCCGAGAGTATTACCACTCAACCTTGTTATCATGCCGTAATAAATCCACCTGTAGGGTTTACATGATAATCCTTATGAGCTACTCAAGGGGACATCATCAACCTATTTAATAGGACACGAATTCCTTCTACAATTAACAACACACTATAGAGACATCATTATTTCCCAACTCACCGAGTTTATTAATTTAATTACATGTAAATTTCACCCATTGATGAATCAAAGAAAAATATATTGCCTTACGTGTTGAGGTTATTGTATAGGGATTAAGAGCACGAACATTCAAAATAACTGAGATCAAGTTCCCCTATATAGTGAGTATAAGTCGAACGATCTCAAACGGTCCTACTCAATACACACAAAGTGCACTTATGTGATTCTATAGTCAAGACAAACTAATACAAAATTATACTATAATAAACCCGATAGAGAGTCCCCGTCTATCTCGGTTGTGAGCATATGTTTATACTTTATAAGGAAATCGATAATATGATATTTCGTGTGTTGTCACACAACATATTATCTACAGTTAGGGGTAGGTATCGGATCTGATTTTGGGTAATTTGGGTTTCGGGTCTGGGTACCTGAAATTTTAGTTTTTAAAATGCATTACCCGAACCCGAACCGGTATTTTAAGTACCCAATATTTCGGGTACCCAAAAAAACTGGTACCCGATCAAGTAACCCGAATTTTTATTACTATTTTTTTAATTTTTTATACTTTTTTCCTATAGTTTCATGTGATAAAATTAGTATTACATTTTGTCATCCTTATATATTGTTACTCTAAAAAATTTAATATTTATTATCCTTAAAAAAATTTATTAAAAAAATTAATTAATGATAAATATAAGAATAATAATATTGTGTCAAACTACTTATTAAAATGTGATTTAATGAAATTTAAATATATTTTTAAGATGTATTATAATATAAATTTAGTAAATTGTTGTATAAAACTCTTTAAAAAATATTAATTTCTTTATTATTTCATATAATATATAAATAAATGGAGATTGAGATTCTTCACTACTTGTGGGAAATGAAGATTTGAGGGATTCTCTAATTCTCTTCTGTGAATATGTAGCATGAACCGAGGATTGGGAAATGGAGATTGGGTAATGGAAACCTACTTAATATTAGTATATATTATATTATATGGAGTATAATAGAAATAAAAAAATAAAAAAAAATTGGGTCACCCGATCAGATAGTTCGAGTAATTTTCAAAGCCCGATATTCGATCCGATAATTAACAACCGGATTCGGGTAAACCGGAAACCCAAAATTACCCAAAAAATTTGATTTTTCAGGTAATTTTTTATCGGACAGGTTCGGGTACCCGAAACCCAAAAAAAATGCCCACCCCTATCAACAGTATAAAGTAAGTGAACTTTTGCAATTATAATATGCAAAACATTAGATCATATGATTCTCACTTCAAATTCATTGTTAACCATTATTCATACAAAAAACTAGACTTTTAGTATACAATTCAATACCTAGTAATTATTTTGAATATGTGTATTTCATAATAAATTAGTCTTAACAAGTTATTAGATATTGATGCTATGATGAATGCAAGAAACAAGAATTAATATTGGAATGGAAGTGCTAGATATTAATCCAGATTGAAAACCACTCTTTTTATTCATGTATACCACATAAATTAAGGAACTAGCATCTCCAAATTACATTATCTCATCATGATCTATTAATCATCTGCAGAAACAAAATTAATATACAATCTCCAACCATATTCTAAACACCCTACACTACCTGTAAGAACTGAATAAAAAAGTTATCTTGAAATGTATACATACATATATACCTATAGTATCTATTCATCTTTCCATCTCTTCACTACCATGGAATTCCCTTCTTACTAGCAATAAAGGAATGAGAGAAAATTAGTGAAAAGAGAACCCTACAATTTTACCTATGGCAATAACTTTGTTCGCCTATCTACCCATCCCTCATGTTACAGAGTCTGGCAACAACTACGTCGCAAACCTCTTCTTACTCCACAGATTCATGTTTTCATACTCATTGGACACGTGAGCATTCATTTGTGCATTTATCCCACTGAAATCATTAGTTTCAGCTCCCAGTTGCATGTCTTAAATCGGTAGGAAAGCTTGGTGGTGAGCTCCTAACATGGAGATTTTTTTGCAATGCAAGAGGCCTAGTGTCAGAGAAAAATCGTTGCCTGAATGCGGGGCGTGGAGTTGCTCCGCTCCGTATCTCCCCAGCTCTTAGATGGGGTACAACCTTAACCCACTGCACACAATTTCTATGCTGCACATAACACATTCAATCTATTTTCACTGCAAATAACAACACTGCACATACAAGAGACAACATAAACTATAATATATACAGTGAAAATAATGTCATTTGTCTTAAAAAATATTCATTACTTTCAAGCATTGTTAACCACAAAAAATGATTATAAACCACATGGTGAATTCCATTTGATTATAAACCACACGGTGAATCAATATTCAAAAGTGATTATAAACTTATATACCACTTGAGCATAATATTTTCATACCAATAATCACAAATAGGATATCAAACATGATCATTTTTTTAACACTGCACATTATATGCTACAGTACCTTACATCACCTTAGTATGCACATTACTTAAAAAATATGCTAGAAATAACAATCTAAAACACTAACAATGACACCAAACACAACAAACAAGTAGGCTGCTGATGAGAGTGAAAATAAGCATATTTTAGTATCCAATTTAACACCTTTTTTATGGGAATTATTGTCATATATTAGCACAAGTGTCTTATATTCAATTTATGTGAGAAAAAGGTGAGTTTGAGGTGTTTTATTTTATTTTAGGTAGAAAAAGGATCAAAAGTGCAAAGTTGGAGAAAATGTACAACTTGTGCAATAATGCTAAAAAATATACATCCAATTTATGTAATTTTTCTGTATTTTTGTGAAGCTCAAAAATAGAAGTATGATATATGGTTGGAAAGTCACAGAAGAGTGAGTCATTTTGACATAAGAAACACCTCAATTGAAGTCCAAACGAGAAAGTTATGATCGAAATGGTGACATCGCGCAAGCTGTTTCTACTCAACACTACTGTTTCAATCTTCATGAATTGTTACATCTTTAAATGTTGGACTTTTGGTGAGATCTTTATATGGATAGAAACCAAGGAAAAGAAGATCACATGAGCACAAGAATCACTAAAATCAGAGTTTGGACGAGGAAGTTATGCTCAAAATCGTGAAGTCGCGCAGCTGCCAGGGAGAATTTCCGAAAATTTCCAAAAATTTCCGAAAATTACCTATTTCTTAGAGCACAATTAATCTTCTTATTATATAATCCTCCATGATTCACCCATGTCTTTTATTTCCTTATTTAATTCCATTGTCACACCTATATATATTTTACATCATTATTCATGTGAGAAGGCAAGACTTTATTTCCTTATTTAATTCCCTTGTCACACTTATATATATTTTACATCATTATTCATGTGAGAAGGCAAGACAATACAACACAATCATCCAGGCAAGGCAATACAACACAATCATCCTACCAATGACGGAGGAAGCTAAGGACTAGGGGGGGCGCTGGCCCCCCCTGGCATTTTAAAAACGAGTAGTATATATATATATATATATATATATATATATATATATATATATATATATATTCAAATTGCTTCAATGTTGTGTACCTAGCATAGTGGTAATTGGGAAAGGGCTTTTCACACTTCATAGAAGTGGAGGGTTCAATTCTCTCTTATTGGCGTAACATTTTGTATTTTTTTTCATAGCCTTTTATTTTTTCTTTTTTTCTTTGACATTGTTTGAATTAATTTTTATTTTATTCTTTTTATTTATAAGTTTCAATTACATTATAATTTTCTTTCAATATATATATATATATATATATATATATATATATATATATATATAATTAAAAAAAAATCTTTAGGCATTGTTTGTGTTATTATTATTATTATTATTATTTTTTCCATATAAGTATTATACTTTATTCATTTATATAGTTGTGATTCTTGTGAATTAGACATCAAATAATTTAAGAAATAAGATAAAAAAATCTTTATGCACTAGTCCAACTGATCCTTAATCAAGTTAAGGTGTTAATACACCTCATGGATCAAGATTAAACCATGTATATTTCAACAAATATTAATTAAAAAAAAGCATACTATATTTTCAAAATTATTATTAATTTTAACGTATATATTTAATTTTTATTATTAAAAAATCATTAAATTATGCCAAATTAATTAATAAAGTTGTTAAAAAGTGGTAAATTCTTCTAAAAAACACAAATAAATTTGCACGATGAATGAAGTATATAGTATACAATACTATTTTGGGCGGACGAATGAAGTATATATTTTACAGTATTATTTTGGCCCCCCCTAAAGTTAATTTCTGACTCCGTCACTGCATCCTACACCCCCACAAGGGAGGATCACCCCCAACCATCATCCACATCATTTCCACCATCCATCCATCACTTTGAAGATTCGTCTGTGGAATCAAGATGAGAATCAAGAGGAGGATTCAAGAAGGAGAAGGACGCGATGACTCCTACATTTAGGGTTTTATTCGTTTCCTAATTTATCTTGTATTTTCAAGACATATGGGTAAGATCTATCCAACCCCCATGATTGTTCGTCGCAACATCATGGGCTAGAACCATTTTGGTAGTCTAGGGTTTTGAAAGTTTTATGAATTAATTGACTTCTCTTGTGTGTCCTCCTTACAACACTACTTGTGGATTGATTTTATACATGATTGTACTTTCTTAATCTATATTCACGGTCGTTTTGTGCATCTTCAATTGGTATATAGAGTCTGAATATATATCTTGGTTGTAGATTGAGTGCGTTCACTGTTGAACAGGATTTCATGTTATGATTCTAAGTGATGAGACTCCGAAGCTTCATTAGAACTGTCATATATGAATGTTTATTAATTGAATTGAATTGGGTTAGTAAGCAGGATAAAGAGGGTAATTTTATAGTACCTATAAAGGGAGATCATATTGGGTTAGGTTCCAGACGTGGGAAATAATTGATACTGATAGTACCTAGAAAGGGGGTGAAATTACGTTTCTTGCTCTAAGGTTATTCACACGTGTTATACACATATTTACTTGTGTCTATAGAGTAGATTTGCATGGTTTAGTGATGCGTCCATAGTCCACATGGCAGAGTCGGCCTGCACTTGAGAGGGAAGCTAAGTAGTAAAACTAGATTACCCTAGAGCTACATATTCTCCTACTTGATCCACTTTCATATTCTTCTAGTGCTATTTTATTTTATTCGTTATTTAATTTTATTATTTTAGTTGATAATTAATTTCACAACTCTTATTGCCTTTCATCTTAATTAATTTAGGTAATAATTAAATTGATATTACGCCGTCCTTTGGGTTCGATATTTAACTTGGTCGCTTGCTTAAGCTGGAACTGATATCCTTAATACTTGGGGATTAATTTTGCATGCAAAGAAAACGCGCATCAAGTTTTTGGGGCCGTTGCTGGGGACGACTGTTATTATTACTTTATTATTTCTAGTTTGATTAAGACTTCTATTTGTAATTATTTATTTCTATCTAACCTTAAATTATTCTGAGGTACTTGTGCACTAGGAAAAGGAGAGGAAGGAAAGAAGAAATAACACATTGAGCTAAATATGACCGAAACAAGGCAGAGTCGGATATTGATACATGAAAGGGAAATTAATGAGTGAAACTGGATTATCCTAGAGCTACCTATTCTCCTACTTGATTCACTTTCGTATTTTCCTAGTTCCTAATTTATTTTATTTGTTATTTTAATTAATTGTTTAGTAGTTGATAATTAAAATCCCAAAATTTATTGCCATTCATCTTAATTAATTAGTAAATACTTAAATTGATAATACGTCGTCCTTTGAGTTTGATATTTAACTTGGTCACTTACTTAAGCTGCAACTGATATCCTTAATACTTGGGGATTAATTGTGTGTTGAGAAAATACTTATCAAGTTTAAAAAATATTAGTCTAAACTAAGTTTGAAAAGAGACGTAATTGCCGAAACGTGAGCACCTCAAATATAATAAATCCTCACTCGCACGAAAGAAATAAAGCAATACAATGGAAGAGACAAGCCCCCAACATGTGCTCATGTTTAACGTTGGAGAGTCACGATGGATGTAACCTTTTGAACTACTGGATCAGAGGACGGTCTTCTTGCATCCTCACCTTCAAGACTTTCTTTCCCTCTTCTTGTCTACACTCAGCACCTCGCCTTTCTTGGTCACAAGTATATGATCCATGGAGTTACCTTCCTCCCATGACTGTCTAGATTTCTCTTTGTCAATATTCCACTCAAATTCAGAATCATCTGTCCTACTAAATTTAAGATTAAACAAGTTAGAAACCACATCTATGCTCTTGCATGATTGAGTCTCCATGGGCATTATCATTGCTTTATCAAGAGAGAAAACCACATCTTCATTATCCATCTGCAGTATAAGCTTCTCGGCTCTCAACCTCTTTTGTCTTTCCCATTTCTTTTCCACTATAAGCTTAGTATTCTACTCTTGGGATGGCACTGGAGTAACATCAACATTAGGTAAAGCATTCTACGCGAAAAATAGTACTGGACGAGGTGGTTCGACCTCGATTCGACCTTTGGTACTGGTAGAACCAGGTGCGTAGTGGTCGAACCATGCATCAGAAAGTTCAGCATCCCTCGTACAGGCTGGTTCAACCATGGTTTGACTAAGGGGTTTGGTCGAACCATGACTGTCGTGGTCGAACTTGTCTTTAGAAAATTCAGCATCTCGCAGATAGGCTGATTCGACCATGGTTCGACCAACATGATTGGTCGAACCATGGCGGGGTTGGTCAAACACGACTTTAGAAAAAACAGAGGGTCGCTGACAGGCTATTTCGACCATAGTTTGACCTTAAGGTTTGGTTTAACCACTATTGTGTTGGTCAAACTGGCCTTGTGGATGCTCCGGAAGTTGCCCAGGTGCTTAGTTCGACCTCTAGGATGTGGTTCGACCTGTTAGCTTGGTCGAACCCTAGTTGAATCGAGCTCCTGGATCTTCAAAATTCATTTTCGGGAATCATTGGTCCATCATACTATGTTCCAGACCTCAAAGTGATTGCTTTATATTCTTTTGGGTTCGTTATACCTTGAGACGAGAACATACCTTTCTCCAATGATTATATCAATTGATTCACGTTCCCAGCCATCTACCCAATCATCAAAGTAAGGTCCTTCAACTACTTAGATAACTCTGCATGCTTAGCATTCATAGTAGCCTCGATGCGGTCAACCCTTGCATTATTCCTTGCCATGTATCGATTGAAGGTATCTTTAACACTCTTCACTTCTTTTTGCTGGATACTAGGCCCCCCCTTTGTGTCAACTCTGTAATCTGCTTCTGCTGGGACTCTAGTACCTTTCTGATATTAGCTAGACTAGAGACAATCTCATCATCCCTATTCATCTTTACTACTTAATGTTCAACCTGAGCCACTTTTTCCACTACATAATTTCCTCTAACGCTCACTGTAAGCTGGTCATGTGAATTCATAGAGATATTTTCAACTTCAAGTGCTATCTTAGATAACAGCGCTCCTCCTGATGATGCATCAATAAGAATACACGACTCACAATCCAATCCATAGTAAAAAAAACTTATGTACTGAGGCTTAGACATTCCATGCCGTGGGCACCGCATAAACATATCTTTGAACCTATTCCACGCCTCATGGAATTTCTCACCCTGATTCATAACAAATTGCGTGATGTCTTGCCTCATTCTTAAGATCCTTGAGGGTGACATGTATCTCTCCAAGAACTTCTGCTGCTGTTGGTCCCATATAGTGCAGTCTGTGGCATCAAGAGTCTCATACCATTCTTCCGCCCTATCAATCAAAGAGAACTTGTGGATTGATTTTATATATGATTGTCCTTTCTTAATCCATATTCACGGTCATTTTGTGCATCTTCAATTGGTATATGGAGTCTGAATATATATCTTGGTTGTAGATTGAGTGCGTTCACCTCTGAACAGGATACCATGTTATGATTCTAAGTGAGGGGACTCCGAAGTTTCACTAGAACTGTCATATATGAATGTTTATTAATTGAATTAAATTTGGTTAGTAAGAAGGATAAAGAGGGTAATTTTATAGTACCTATAAAGGGAGATCATATCAGGTTAGGTTCCAGATGTGGGAAATAATTGATATTGATAGTACCTAGAAAGGGAAGTGAAATTATGTCTCTTGCTCCGAGGTTATTCACACGTGTTACACACATATTTACTTGTGTCTATAGAGTAGATTTGCATGGTTTAGTGATGCATTCATAGTCCACATGGTAGAGTCAGCCTGCACTTGAGAGGGAAGTTAAGTAGTATAACTAGATTACCCTAGAGATACCTATTTTCCTACTTGATCCATTTTCGTATTCTTCTAGTGCTATTTTATTTTATTTTTTATTTAATTTTAGTATTTAAGTTGATAATTAATTCCACAACTCTTATTGCCTTTCGACATAATTAATTTAGATAATAATTAAATTGATAATACGCCGTCCTTTGGGTTCGATATTTAACTTGGTCGCTTGATTGAGCTGCAACTGATATCCTTAAATACTTGGGGATTAATTTTGCGTGCAAAGAAAACATGCATCAAGTTTTTGGGGCCGTTGCCAGGGACGGCTGTTATTATTAGTTTATTATTTCAAGTTTGATTAAGACTTATATTTGTGATTATTTATTTCTCTCTAACCTAAAATTTTTCTGAGGTACTTGTGCACTAGGAAAAGGAGATGA
Source organism: Pogostemon cablin (assembly GCA_023678885.1). NCBI lineage: Eukaryota > Viridiplantae > Streptophyta > Magnoliopsida > Lamiales > Lamiaceae > Pogostemon > Pogostemon cablin. The sequence goes on along the minus strand of CM042953.1, from coordinate 14,343,613 downwards.
AGGAAAGAAGGAGTAACACATTGAGCTAAACATGGCCGGAATAAAGTAGAGTCGAACATTGATACATGAAAGGGAAATTAATGAGTGAAACTGGATTATCCTAGAGCTACCTATTCTCCTACTTGATTCACTTTCGTAATTTATTTTATTTGTTATTTTAATTAATTATTTAGTAGTTGATAATTAAAATCCCAATGTTTGTTTCCATTCATCTTAATTAATTAGTAAATAATTAAAGTGATAATATGCCGTCCTTTGAGTTCGATATTTAACTTGGTCGCTTGCTTAAGCTGCAACTGATATTCTTAATACTTGGGGATTAATTGTGTGTTGAGAAAATGCTCATCAAGTTTCAAAAACATTAGTCAAAACTAAGTTTGAAAAGAGACGTAATTGCCGAAACGTGAGCACCTCAAATATAATAAATCCTCACTCACATGAAAGAAATAAAACAGTACAATGGAAGGGAAAAGCCTCCAACAGGTGCTCATGTTTAACATCGGAGAGTCACGACGGATGTAAGCTTTTGAACTACTGGATAAGAGGGCGATCTTCTCGCATCCTCACCTTCAAGTATTTTCTTTCCCTCTTCTTCTACATGCAGTACCTCGGCTTTCTAGGTCACAAGTATATGATCCATGGAATTACCTTCCTCGCATGGCTGTCTAGATTTCTTCTTGTCAATCTTCCACTCAAATTCAGAATCATCTGTCCTACTAAAATTAAGATTAAATAAGTTAGAAACCACATCTATGCTCTTGCATGATTGAGTCTCCATGGGCATTATCATTGCTTTATCAAGAGAGAGAACTACATCTTCATTATCCATTTGCAGTATAAGCTTCTCGGCTCTCAACCTCTTTGCTCTTTTCCATTTCTTTTCCGCTATAAGCTTAGTATTCTACTCTTGGGATGGGATTGGAGTAACATCAACATTAGGTAAAGTATTCTACGTGAAAAATAGTGCTAGACGAGGTGGTTTGACCTCGATTCGAGCTTGGGTACTGGTCGAACCAGGTGCGTAGTGGTCGAACCGAGCATCATAAAGTTTGACATCCCTCTTACAGGCTGGTTCGACCATGGTTTGACTAAGGGGTTTGGTCGAACCATGACTGTCATGGTCGAACCGGTCTTCAGAAAATTCAGCATCTCACAGATAGGCTGATTCGACCATGGTTCGACCAACAGGATTGGTCGAACCCGACTTTAGAAAAAATAGAGAGTCGCTAACAGGCTGTTTCGATCGTAGTTCAACCTTCAGGGTTAGTCTAACCACTGTTGTGTTGGTCGAACTGGCCTTCTGGATGCTCCGGAGATTGCCCAGGTGCTTGGTTCGACATCCAGGATGTGGTTCGACCTGTTGGCTTGGTCCATCATACTGTGTTCCAGACCTCAAAGTGACTGCTTTACACTCTTTTGGGTTCGTTATACCTGGAGACAAGAACATTGCTTTCTCCAATGTTTGTGTCAATTGATTCACATTCCCGGCCATCTGCCCCATCATCAAAGTAAGGTCCTTCAACTGCTTAGATAAATCTGCATGCTTAGAATTCATAGTAGCCTCGATGCGGTCAACCCTTGCATAATCCTTGCCATGTATCAATTGAAGGTATCTTCAACACTTTTCACTTCTTTCTGCTGGATACTAGGCCCCCTTTGTGTCAACTCTGTAATCTGCTTCAGCTGGGACTCTAGTAGCTTGTTGATATTAGCTAGACTAGAGACAATCTCATAATCCCTATTCAGCTCTACTACCTAATGTTCAATCTGAGCCACTTTTCCCACTAAATAAGTTCCTCTAACGCTCTCTGTAAGCCGGTCATGTGAATTCATAGAGAGTTTTTCAAACAACTTTTCTGCTTCAAGTGCTATCTTAGATAACAACGCTTCTCCTGAAGATGCGTCAATAAGAATACATGACTCACAATCCAATCCATAGTAGAAAATACTTGTGTACTGAGCCTTAGATATTCTATGCTGTGGGCACTGCCTGAGCATATCTTTGAACCTATCCCACGCCTCATGGAATTTCTCACCATGATTCATAACAAATTGCGTGATGTCTTTCCTCATTCTTATAATCCTTGAGGGTGACATGTATCTCTCCAAGAACTTCTGCTGCAGTTGGTCCCATGTAGTGCAGTCTGTGGCATCAAGAGTCTCATACCATTCTCCCGCCTTATCAATTAAAGAGAACTTGTGGATTGTTTTTATATATGATTGTCCTTTCTTAATCCATATTCACGATCATTTTGTGCATCTTTAATTGGTATATAGAGTCTGAATATATATCTTTGTTGTAGATTGAGTGCGTTCAACACTGAACAGGATTCCATGTTATGATTCTAAGTGAGGGGACTCCGAAGCTTCATTAGAACTATCATATATGAATGTTTATTAATTGAATTGAATTTGGTTAGTAAGCAGGATAAAGAGGGTAATTTTATAGTACTTATAAAGGGAGATCATATCAGGTTAGGTTCTAGACGTGGGAAATAATTGATACTGATAGTACCTAGAAAGGGGGGGGGTGAAATTACATCTCTTGCTCTGAGGTTATTCACACGTGTTACACACATATTTACTTGTGTCTATAGAGTAGATTAGCATGGTTTTGTGATCTATCCATAGTCCACATAGCTGAGTCGGCCTGCACTTGAGAGGAAAGTTAAGTAGTAAAACTTGATTACCCTAGAGCTATCTATTCTCTTACTTGATCCAGTTTCGTATTCTTCTAGTGCTATTTTATTTTATTTGTTATTTAATTTTAGTATTTTAGTTGATAATTAATTCCACAACTCTTATTGCCTTTCGTCTAAATTAAATTGATAATACGCCATCCTTTGGGTTCGATATTTAACTTGATCGCTAGTTTAAGCTGCAACTGATACCCTTAATACTTAGGGATTAATTTTGCATGCAAAGAAAACGTGCATCAAGTTTTTGGCGCCGTTGCCGGGTACGGCTACTATTATTAGTTTATTATTTCTAGTTTGATTAAAACTTCTATTTGTGATTATTCATTTCTATCTAACCTTAAATTTTTGTGAGGTACTTGTGCACTAGGAAAAGGAGAGGAAGGAAAGAAGGAATAACACATTGATCTAAACATGACCGAAACAAGGTAGAGTCGGACATTGATAGATGAAAGGGAAATTAATGAGTGAAACTGGATTATTCTAGAGATACCTATTCTCCTACTTGATTCACTTTCATATTTTCCTATTTCTTAATTTATTTTATTTATTATTTAAATTAATTGTTTAGTAGTTGATGATTAAAATCCCAATGTTTATTGCCATTCGTCTTAATTAATTAGTAAATAATTAAATTGATAATACGCCATCCTTTGAGTTTAATATTTAACTTGGCCGCTTGCTTAAGCTGCAATTGATATCCTTAATACTTGGGGATTAATTGTGTGTTGAGAAAATGCTCATCAAGTTTCAAAAACGTAAGTCGAAACTAAGTTTGAAAAGAGACGTAATTGTCAAAACGTGAGCACCTCAAATATAATAAATCCTCCCTCACACGAAAGAAATAAAGCTATACAATGGATGGTACAAGCCCCCAACAACCGCTTATGTCTAACGTCGAAAAGTCACGATGGATGTAACCTTTTGAACTACTGCATTGGAGGGCGGTCTTCTCGCATCCTCACCTTCAAGTACTTTCTTTTCCTCTTCTTGTCTATACTCAGAACCTCGTCTTTCTTGGTCACAAGTATATCAATGTCCTACTAAAATCAAGATTAAACAAGTTATAAACCACATCTGTGCTCTTGCATGATTGAGTCTCCATGGGCATTATCATTGCTTTATCAAGAGAGAAAACCACATTTTCATTATCCATCTGTAGTATAAGCTTTTCGACTCACAACCTCTTTGCTCTTTCCCATTTCTTTTCCACTATAAGCTTAATATTCTACTCTTGGGATGGCACAGAAGTAACATCAACATTAGGTAAAGCATTCTATACAAAATGGTGCTGGACGAGGTGGTTCGACCTCGGTTCGACCATGGGTACTGGTCGAACCAGGTGTGTAGTGGTCGAACCGAGCATCAGAAAGTTCGACATCCCTCGTACAGGCTAGTTTGACCATGTTTGACCATGGTCAAACCAGGAGTATCGTGGTCGAATCGGTCTTAAAAAAATTCAGCATCTCGCAGATAGGCTTATTCGACCAATGTTTGACCAACAGGGTTGATCGAACCAGGGCTGGGTTGGTCGAACCCGACTTTAGAAAAATAGAGGGTTGTGGACAAGTTGGTTCGACCGTAGTTCGACCTTCAGGGTTGGTCGAACCACTGTTATGTTGGTCGAACTGGCCTACTGGACGCTCTGGAGATTGCCCAGGTGCTTGGTTTGACCTCCAGGATGTGGTTCGACCTGTTGGCTTGGTTGAACCCTGGTCGAATTGAGCTCCTAGAGCTTCAAAATTTAATTTTGGGAATCATTGGTCCATTATACTGTGTTCCAGACCTCAACGTGATGGCTTGACACTCTTTTGGGTTCGTTATACCTTGAGACGAGAATATTCCTCTCTCTAATGTTTGTGTCAATTGATTCACATTCCCGACCATCTGCCCCATCATCAAAGTAAGGTCCTTCAACTGCTTAGACAAATTTGCATGCTTAGCATTCATAGTAGCCTCGATGCGGTCAACCCTTGCATCATTCCTTGCCATGTATCGATTGAAGGTATCTTCAACACTCTTCATTTCTTTCTGCTGGATACCAGGCCCCATTTGTGTCAACTCTGTAATCTGCTTCTGCTGGGACTCTAGTAGCTTGTTAATATTAGCAAGACTAGAGACAATCTCATCATCCCTATTCAACTTTACTATTTAATGTTCAACCTAAGCCACTTTACCCATTACATAAGTTCCTCTAACGATCTCTGTAAGTCGGTCACGTGAATTCAAAGAGATTTTTTCAAACAACTTTTCTGCTTCAAATGCTATCTTAGACAACAGTGCTCCTCCAGATGATGCATCAATAAGAATACGCGACTCACAATCCAATCCATTGTAGAAAATACTTATGTACTGAGCCTTAGACATTCCATGTTGTGGGCACCGCCCGAGCATATCTTTGAACCTATCCCACGCCTCATGAAATTTCTCACCCTGATTCATAACAAATTTCATGATGTCTTGCCTCATTCTTAAGATCCTTGAGGGTGACATGTATTTCTCCAAGAACTTCTGCTGCAGTTGGTCCCATGTAGTGCAGTCTATGGCATCAAGAGTCTCATACCATTCTTCCACCCTATCAATCAAAAGAGAACTTAAATAAGACAATTCGCCTAGCATTATCATTAGCTCCAGCACCCTTTTGAGTGTTTGCATAACCAAGAAATCTTTTGAGATGTTGATATGGATCATCAAAACAGCCTCCAGAAAAGGGACCCTTTTCTGCCATGTTGATAAGAGCGGGATGTATTTCAACATCTTCCCCCTTTCTCCTGTCAACCCCATGCTGCAAATCCCATTGTACGTGAAAATTTCACGTATGACAATATTATTCAGATTCTGCCTTGCTCCGGCCATGTTTAGCACTGTGTTTCTATAATTCCTTGGTGCAACTGTGTTTATTTCTAAGCAACGACACCAAAAACTTGATGCGTCCTTCTCCATCTTGAATCCTCATCTTGATTCTCCATCTTGATTCCACAAACGAATCTTCAAAGTGATGGATGGATGGAGGAAAGGATGTGGATGATGGTTGGGGGGTGAACCCCCCTTGTGGGGTGTAGGATGATTGTGTTGTGTTGTTCTCCAATCCGTATCTCTATTTTATTTCTTGGTGTGATCTACATCCCCTTTTATACTTGTAAAGTGCTCATAACGACCTTGGATGGGCTTTTCTTGGAAAGCACAAAAATTCACGAACATGGGGTAAAAGTCCTAATTTTTTGCTGTCTAGGCTTCGAGTTCGACCACTACCAGTGGTCGAACCTAACAGAGGAGGTCGAACTCTGGTCGAATTGCAGTGCACAGTCTCATCGTTTCGCATATAATTTCCACATCCGAACTCCGATTTGAGTGATTCTTGTGCTCACACGATCCTCTCTTCCTTGATTTCTATCTATATAAAGAACTCACAAAAACTCTAAGAATTTAATCTGTAACAAGCCATATAAAGTAACACAGTTGTTCTATTCGGCACAGCTCACATGATGTAACTATTTTGATCATAACTCTCTCGATTGCATTCTGATTTGGGTGTACTTTATGCCAAAACGACCCTTTATTCAGTGGTTTTCCAACCATGTATCACAACACTAGGCAAATTGCAAAAAATTGACACATCAAAATCGATTAAAGTTTTAACATACCGCAAAAAATAATTCCACTAACAAACATTACAAAGAAAAGATTATACTCTTGGTGCTTCAATGAGGTAAGAACATCACACCCCCAAAAATAGTAAAAACATAAGTCGAAACTAAGTTTGAAAGAGATGTAATTGCCGAAACGTGAGCACTTTAAATATAAAAATTTCTTACTCACACGAAAGAAATAAAGCAATAAAACAGAAGAGAAAGTCCCCAACAAGCGCTCATGTTTAACATCTGTCCTATTAAAATCAAGATTAAACAAGTTAGAAATTGTTGGCGTTCGATCGTTTGGTTAACGTGACCAGTTAGGGTTCCATACATTTCTTTCAAGTAGCGGAATCAAGTAAACAAGAAACGTATTACCTTTCACCAGGGTATGTTGAAGACAATGAATTCTCGCCACCAGTCTACTGATGAGCCGTCGTCGTGCTCTCAAAATATTTTATAATTCCGACTTACTAAAATACTTAGTATAATGGTAAGTAGGGTCGTTTCCCAAGAGAGTAAAATGAATTTTAATTAAACTAAAGTGTTGTAAGTAATAAAATAAATTGGGGGGGGGTTTGTTGAAGTGACAATAACAAAATAACAAAAGTAATAAATTAATTTAAAAATTAATTAACAAAAATTGAAAGAAGCTTAGATAATAACAAAAGGTAAAAGCCTAGTTTAGGATATTGATCCCCTCCCGTTTAATAATTTAATTAATTACCAGAATTAAATATCTAGTCTAATGTACAAACTCAAATCCCTAGGAAGACGGTACGACCAATCAACCCGAATGTTCTTACGTTCATCAACTAGGGTACGACCACTAGATTGAACTATCTACAAGTGACCCTATGGATTCGAACTCATAGATGCATGAAAACTCTAAACATAGAATTACTAGGCTATGAAAACCGGCTAGGAATCATACAACCTAGATCCCATTACACCTAGAGGGAACAACCTCTATTTGTTACTTAATCCAATCCCTACAACAATTACGGATTGTAGATCATAGAATAACGTTCGGTTGTAAAATAATCAAATAGGTGATCAAGCTAAATTAACTATCAAACAATCATTAAGAACATCAAAGCATGTAATAGAATAAACTTGGATAAAAGATTCAATATAAAACCCTTAATAATTCATAAAACTATCAACGGGAGGTTCACAAAATCCTAAACTAGAGAAAAGAAACTAGCCACACATGTTCATAATGAAAACGAAATTAAAAATAGCAAAACCGTAGATAATTGGGTGATGATCTTCACTCCGTTTGCAGCTCGATCATGCTTGATTCTTGCTGGATTTGTGCTCACTTTGCAGCTGATGTTGCTGCAAGTGTAGCAAGATGTACTTGCATATCACTCCTCCTCTCTTTCTTGTGTGTGTTGTGTGTCTTGTGGTGTGTATTGAATGGAAATTGGGATGTCTTGCAGCCCCTATTTATAGTTGTGGAAGGGGAACAACATCACATGCCTCCATGGCTGCCCATGTTACTCCATTCTCCCACTTCTTCTTGTTTTGATGCTCCATTGTTGCTGTCCATCATGTGTTGTAGCTCACTTGCCACCATTTCCATCTCATCTCTTTGTCCTCTTTGCTTTGAAGAATCAAAGGCATGTTAGGTGCTTCATGTGACCCATGTGGAGTGTATCATCTTCACTTTTGCCCATGTGTGCACTACTTTGCAGCTTGCATATGCATGGCTGATCGAATCCATGTGTTGAGGTCGAAGTGATGTTTCTTCATGTCGAATGGACTTGCACCTCCTCATCGTTTTGTGTGTAACTTCCACATCCGAGTTCCGAATTAAGTAATTCTTACACTCACGCGATCATCTCTTCCTTGGCTTTCTATCAATATATAGAACTCTCAAAAATTCCAAGATTTGATAGTGTAACAAGCCATAGAAAATAACACAACAGTTCTGTTCGGCACAGCTCGCGCGACGTTACCATTTTGCTCATAACTTCCTCGTTTGGAACTCGATTGTAGTGTTCTTTATGCAAAAACGATCCTATTGTCAGTGGATTTCCAACCATATATCACACCACCAATTTTGATCTCCAGAACAATACAAAAAAATTACAAAAGTTGGACGTGCGTTTTTCAGTCATCCTTACACAAATTGCACCTTTTTGTCCAATCTTGCATTTTTATCCTTTTTCCACCTAAAACACAATAAAACACCTTAAATGCACATTTTTCTCATATATATAAAATATAAGGCATTTGTGCTAATTTATTACAAATATCAATTAAATAAGTGTTCAATTGGATATTAAAACACACTAATTTTCATTCTCATCAAATATCCCCACACCTAAACTTTGCTTGTCCTCAAGCGAATTGAAATCAAAGATGTCAGAGAAGAGAAAATTAAGTTATATCTAACAAGGTAAATGAAAGTCATACTCCTCAAAAGACAAGTAACCAATGATCATTCGGAGTTAATATGACAAATGACTCTTTGCTCAAAGTTTGTTATTTTCATGGCATCAAATTTTTCAAAATCCATAGCCTCACAAAGATTCACTCATCAACTCAAATGTTTGAAGTAGGTAGCAAGATCACTCAAAAATTGAAAAGAATAGTCATTACCATATGCTTGCTCCCAAATCAAATCTCCACCCATTTCTAGATGGATTATGTGCAATAATCAAAGGGTCTTTGAATGGGTTATAATGGGGCTTTAGGACTTGGTAAGGTAAAAAGAGAGTTAAGAATGGCTAAAGACACCACTTTACAACATGTGATCTTCTCAAATCAAAACTTCCATAATTTCCACATTTCCTTGTGAATATAACTCTTATTGTCCCTCAAATATCCCCACACCTGGTCCTTTTCAAGATTTTTAAATTTTAGGTGTCACATTTTTTTTATGTCACTGTTTGTTAGATATTTATCAATGACAAACATTTTCAACAGCTCATCTTTCTTTCTTCAAATTCCCCTTCATTCTTGATTCAACAACAAGATATTTTAACAAGATTCACACATTGCAAAGTAATGAAGGGTTCAAACGGAAGAGTTAAAGAAAGAAATGGGAATTCAGGGTTCATATATGTGCTTATAATTCAAAGAAAAGGTTTAGGCTCAACGTGGCTTCCCTAAAGTTTTTTATAATCAGGTGGGACAATATAAGCCAAGAGGGTTAAACCTAAGTGCCCTTCTCATTTTATCACACACAACCAATCATAAGATCTTGAAATGCATTCAAAAGAGCAAGTTCTAGAATGTGCAATTCAAATTCAATGCACTCAAGAAAGAAATTTTAATAGAGCTTATAGATGATAGCTCGTAAAGGCTCAAAAGCTTACCAAAAATTGGGTAAAATTGCCATGAAATTCGAAAAAATTGAGCCACTATAATCATAAAAATCTTGAAAAGATTATCAAGTTTCAAAAGCTCCTTATGTCACTGTTACTCCCTCAATCATGCATCACCCTCATCACCTCAAAAGATTTTTTAACTCTCAATTTCCAACTCCTCATCAACATAAAAATTAAGAGGACAACAAGAGTAAGGCATGGGAATACAACACATCACTTCTCTACCCCAAATATCATATAAAATCCCTCTAACATCCCAACACCTAAACGTTTGCTTGTCCCCAAGCAAAGCACAGTATAAGAAAGACTAAACATGTAATTGGGTAGAGTACACCTGATTTAGTCTTGGATAGAGCTTTAACCATGATCAACCCAAGTAACCAGTATCACTGCTGCAAAACAAAACAGAAAATAAGGAACGAACAATCAAACAATTTATTGAAAATAAAATAAAACGATAAAATTGGGTTGCCTCCCAATCAGCGCCTTTTTTTATTGTCGTTGGCTCGACTTAGGTAAGGTGGATAGTCATCAACTGTAGATCACATCATCCAATTTCATTCGGTCCACCTCAACCGTCTGAATTCCTTCATGAAACTCCTTAAGTTAGTGCCCATTGACTTTGAAACTCTTTTCAGAGTTTGCACTTCTGATCTCAACTGCACCATGAGGAAAAATATTAGTCACAGTAAACGGACCAATCCAACGAGAACGCAACTTACCAGGAAATAATTTAAGCTTTGAATGATAAAGTAAAACTTTTTGCCCAACGCTGAAATTTTTCCTTGATATTCTGGCATCATGAAATGCCTTTGTTTTTGCCTTATAAAGGACTGAATTTTCATAGGCCTCGTTTCTCAATTCTTCCAGCTCTTGTAGTTGGAATTTCCTTTGCTCTCCGGCCTTGTCATAGTCCATGTTGCACTTACGAACTGCCCACCATGCTTTATGCTGGAGTTCCACAGGTAGGTGGCAAGGTTTTCCATAGGCAATTCGGTAAGGGGACATACCAATCGGTGTTTTATAGCCCGTTCGATAGGCCCATAAGGCATCCTCCAATCGTAAGCTCCAATCCTTCTTAGAAGGATTAACCGTCTTTTCCAAAATTCTCTTAATCTCACGATTGGAAACTTCCGCCTGACCATTCGTCTGAGGATGGTATGAAGTGGAAGTCTTATGATATACCGAATACTTGCGCATGAGTGCTTCCACTGTTCTGTTGCAAAAATGTGTGCTCTTGTCACTGATGATGGCTCGAGGAATTCCAAACCTACAAAAAATGTTAGATCGAAGAAAACCTGCAACCACTTTCGAGTCATTAGTTCGGGTGGCTTTCGCTTCCACCCATTTTGACACGTAATCAACAGCAAGTAATATGTAAATAAATCCAAACGAAGAAGGAAAAGGTCCCATAAAATCCATCCCCCATACATAAAAAATTTCACAAACAATTATAGGATATTGGGGCATTTCATTTCGTTGAGAAATATTTCCTGCACATTGACATCTATCACAATACTTGCAAAATTCATAAGCATCTTTAAACAATGTCGGCCAATAGAATCCACACTCAAGCACTTTAAAAGAAGTTTTCCTAGAACTAAAATGACCACCACATGCATGATTATGACAGAAGGTGAGAATTGAATTAAATTCAAAGTCAGGAACACACCTTCTTATTACTTGATCAGAGCAACGTTTCCACAGATATGGATCATCCCATATGTAATACTTGGCATCACTACGGAGTTTATCACGTTTTACCTTACTCATACCACATGGAAACTGATGGGAGGTCAGAAAATTTGCCAAATCAGCAAACCATGGAATAGATCCTTCTGACATTGAAGAGTTCAGTGTTAGTGAATTTTCCAAATTTTGCAAAACTGCCAGCAGCTGTTCATCTGGGAATTTTTCAAGAATTTTCTGCTCTTTTTCATCTCTAATTAGCCGGCTTAGGTGGTCAGCCACTAGATTCTCTGATCCCTTTTTATCTTTTATTTCCAAGTCGAACTCTTGAAGCAACAAAATCCATCGAATCAATCGAGGTTTTGCTTCTTTCTTCTTCATGAGATATCGTAGAGCTGCATGATCAGAGAAAACAGTAACTTTAGTACCCAACAAATAAGATCGAAATTTTTCTAGAGCAAAAACCACAGCTAGGAGTTCTTTTTCCGTAGTGGAGTAGTTGGCTTGAGCGTTATCCAAAGTTTTTGAAGCATAGAATATCACGTGTGCAGCCTTATCAACTCGTTGCCCCAACACTGCTCCTACGGCATAGTCACTAGCATCACACATGATTTCAAAGGGTAAACTCCAATTTGGTGGTTGAATCACAGGTGGTGTGGTTAGTAACTCCTTCAACTTATCAAAAGTATTTTTACATGCATCATTCATATCAAACTTCACATCTTTTTGCAATAGCTCACAGAGTGGCTTGGCTATCTTTGAAAAGTCTTTGATAAACCTTCTGTAGAAACCTGCATGTCCAAGAAAAGAACGAACTTCCCGCACAGATGTGGGATAAGGTAGTGCAGATATAAGGTCTACCTTAGATTTATCAACTTCAATCCCATTCTTTGAAATAACATTCCCTAAAACAATACCTTGTTCAACCATAAACTGACACTTTTTCCAATTTAAAACAAGGTTTGTTTCTACACATCTTTTCAATATCAATTCAAGATTTCCAAGGCAATTATTAAAGGATTCTCCATAGACACTAAAGTCATCCATAAAGACCTCTATTATGTTACCCAAAGATTCAGAAAATATGCTCACCATACACCTTTGAAATGTGGCTGGTGCGTTGAAAAGCCCGAAAGGTAACCGACGACATGCAAAAGTCCCAAAGGGGCATGTGAAGGTTGTTTTCTCCTGATCTTCGGGAGCAATTGCAATCTGAAAATAACCAGAGAAACCATCAAGAAAACAGTAATAAGAATAACCTGCAAGCTTTTCTATCATTTGATCAATGAAGGGTAAAGGAAAATGATCCTTTCTAGTCATGTTATTGAGCTTGCGATAATCCATGCATACTCTCCAACCTGTTTGCAAACGAGTTGGAACCATTTCACCTTTGTCGTTCTCAACCAGTGTTATCCCTGATTTCTTTGGTACCACTTGCGTTGGACTGACCCATTTACTATCTGAGATGGGATAGATAATCCCCACACTCAGAAGTTTTAAAACCTCCTTCTTTACTACCTCCATCATGGGCGGATTCAGCCTACGCTGAGCTTCTCGAGAAGGCTTTGCATCATCTTCAAGTAGAATACGGTGCATACAAATTGCAGGGCTGATACCTTTCAAGTCAGCTACAGTCCATCCAATAGCAGTTTTATATCTCTTCAACACATTGAGTAATAAGCTCTCCTGCTCGTCCGTCAAGTTGGACGAGATGATCACCGGCAAAGTGGAATCTGATCCCAAGTATGCATACTTCAAGTGGTCAGGAAGTGTCTTTAATTCTAGCTTCGGTGCCTGCACTATAGATGGAAAAATATTTGGAAAAATGTCAGGCAATTTAACAGAAGCCACATCTACGCTGCTCGACTTCTGAGAAGAACTATGCAAAGCATTGATATAGTGATTCAGATCTTCATTATCCCATCTTTCAGCTTCCTCCTTCATGATTCCTTGTTCAATTACTGTGTCTAATGCTTCCCTACTAGTGAGTTCGAAATGTTTTTCTGTTTGTGGGATATCCTAGAAAAATGAAGGATGATTTATTTAGTCTACAAGATCGAAGAGTGATTGTTAACATAAACACTAGATTTTTGGAAAAAGAACTATGTAATAAATCAAATACCCATGTATAAGTTGTTCTAAAGGAAGTGAGAGGAAAACACAAAGTATTAGTACCAAGTGTACAAGAGGATATACCACAAGGTAAACTGCGACGCGTGTCACATCTGATACACAATTGCGTGTAGTGTCTTCTCGTAGTGGGAAGGTTGTTCTAAAACCTGATAGATATATGTTTTGGGAAAGTCGTGAGGCTTGGTCCCTAGTAAACATGGAATGGACCCACAGATACGACGAAGAATAGAAATGCGAAATCTTAACAAAATGCAATAAATGTTGAAATAGAATCAATAGATTCTAAATAAGATCTGGATGATTGTAGAACCACGGATGGTGTGAAAACCATTGGAAGTGGTCATACAAAATAAAAGAGGATCATACGGTAAGGTGAAAACCTTGGAAGTAAAGCTTGTTGGGAAAAGGTATACTCAGAAAGAAAGGGTTCGATTATGAGAAAACCTGTTCGCCAGTAGCTGTGCCTATATTGATCCGGATTCTTTTATATGTTGCTACTCATATGGAATATGAGGGATAGCAAATAGATGTCAAGACAACTTTCCTAATTGGAAGTCTTGAGGAAAACATCTATGTGAAGCAACCAGAGTGATTCATTGCAAAGGGCTAAGAGCATTGTGATAGGAAGCTTAAAAGTGTCCATCGATGGACTAAAGCAAGCTTCAAGATCATGATGCATCCGTTTTGATGAGGAAATCCAAAGATATGGATTTATTCAATGCGCGGATGTGTCTTGTGTATTGAAAAGAGTGATGGAAACATGGTGGTATTACTTGTACTATACATAGATATTATCTTGCTCATTGGAGACAATGAAAGAGTATTATCGGGCGTATGGGGTATGGTTAATAAAGCGGTATAAGATGAAAGGATAAAATTCGAAGATTTGATCGGTATATTTATTTATGATTCTCTGTAATTTCAAATGGTTTTATCTCGCTTATTGTTAACTAAAAGAAATTATATTTACTGGTCCAAAATTAGATGATTAGAAAAGAATCTTGGTTTTGATTTTACTGCTTAAGAAAATAAAAATGTGTTCTTCCTTAAGGATGTTCATGATGCCTATTAAAGTCTCTAGTGGAGAGGTGAGAGGTTCATAGAAATATGATGGTCTCATGAAACTCTTCGGATACTTGAGTGAGGTTAAAAGGCAAGAAGTCATGGTTGACTTGATGAATGAATTGAAAAGCTTGAAGTAGAAATTGAAGGGGAAACCTAGATCAATTTACTCTCCATCATTTGCCTAGGTGTTTTGAGCAAGTTTCACCTGAATTACAAGAGGATGTATATGGTGGGAAACTTCTAACAAAACATGTGGCAAAGGAAAGCCATTTTCATCATAATATGAACAAGGTTTATATCTTATTCACTAGTTGTTTAAACATGATTAGTGATGGCATCTACTGATACATTGTGTAGATACCGGAATCACTAAATGTTTATTACTAAGTGAGGGTAAGATTATTTTATACATGGATAATACTACGAGAGTAGTGGCTGTTGCAGTGGGAGTTGTTTATTTATCTTACGATATGAATAAACGTTTGATTTTATGAAATTGTCTTTACGTACGTTTTCATAGAAATAATTTGATTTCGGTTTCTATGCATTAATAGATGGATACTCCATTTCATTTAAATGACATGGTCATTATAATGAAGGATAGAGTTGTAATCTGTTATGGTACGTTGGTGAACAATTTGTATACTCTTAAATCATGTTTATCCCCTGGATGCGACAAATAGTAATTAATAATGAGTCTTCTAATCTAGTAAGAGAAAGGTACCTTCGGAAATGAATTTTCCACCTTAATGGTGTGACGAATAGAAGGAATAGCACTCTTATGGTAGTGATTAGATAGATGATGAATTATTTGGAATTACTAAATTCATTTTATGGATATGCCGTAGGAACAGTAATTCGTAAGAATGTTTTTCTGTTTGTGGGATATCCTAGAAAAATGAAGGATGATTTATTTAGTCTACAAGATCGAAGAGTGATTGTTAACATAAACACTAGATTTTTGGAAAAAGAACTATGTAATAAATCAAATACCCATGTATAAGTTGTTCTAAAGGAAGTGAGAGGAAAACACAAAGTATTAGTACCAAGTGTACAAGAGGATATACCACAAGGTAAACTGCGACGCGTGTCACATCTGATACACAATTGCGTGTAGTGTCTTCTCGTAGTGGGAAGGTTGTTCTAAAACCTGATAGATATATGTTTTGGGAAAGTCATGAGGCTTGGTCCCTAGTAAACATGGAATGGACCCACAGATACGACGAAGAACTACAAGATAGAAATGCGAAATCTTAACAAAATGCAATAAATGTTGAAATAGAATCAATAGATTCTAAATAAGATCTGGATGATTGTAGAACCACGGATGGTGTGAAAACCATTGGAAGTGGTCATACAAAATAAAAGAGGATCATACGGTAAGGTGAAAACCTTGGAAGTAAAGCTTGTTGGGAAAAGGTATACTCAGAAAGAAAGGGTTCGATTATGAGAAAACCTGTTCGCCAGTAGCTGTGCCTATATTGATCCGGATTCTTTTATATGTTGCTACTCATATGGAATATGAGGGATAGCAAATAGATGTCAAGACAACTTTCCTAATTGGAAGTCTTGAGGAAAACATCTATGTGAAGCAACCAGAGTGATTCATTGCAAAGGGCTAAGAGCATTGTGATAGGAAGCTTAAAAGTGTCCATCGATGGACTAAAGCAAGCTTCAAGATCATGATGCATCCGTTTTGATGAGGAAATCCAAAGATATGGATTTATTCAATGCGCGGATGTGTCTTGTGTATTGAAAAGAGTGATGGAAACATGGTGGTATTACTTGTACTATACATAGATATTATCTTGCTCATTGGAGACAATGAAAGAGTATTATCGGGCGTATGGGGTATGGTTAATAAAGCGGTATAAGATGAAGGACTTAAGAGGAGCAAAAATATCCTTTTGATCACGGTAATACGGATCACAAGAAATGGATGTTATGCTTATCTCAAGCTTCATGAAATAATACGATCCCTACTTGTTTTAGCATGTTACTTTATCTAAGGAAATGTGTCTTGAGACACAAAAGAAGATAAAGGAGATGAAAGCAGTTCCTTATGCTTCGGCGAATAAGGAAGCTTGATCTAAGGAATGCTATGCACGAGATTGGATATCTGTTTTGCTAAACGCATGAACAGTGGGTATCAACGTAACCCGGAACAAGAATGATGAACTGTGGTAAGACATATATGAAGTGCCTGAGAAGGACTGGAAATTATATGTAAGCTTACTAGGCAGATTCACTGCTTCTTGTGGATTACGTAGATTCAGATTTTTCAGTCAGATTGGATGGCAGTAAATCCACCTCAAGGTTATGTGTTTAATTTTAGGAAGTTGAGTCATAATGTGGAGGAGTGTTATATAGAAATATATTTCAGACTTCGGACTCCATATGGAAAGATGATAAATTGGAGCCTATGAGGCAACCAATGTATCTGTATGACTCTAGAAACTTCATGATGGACTTTGTAGTGTTTCTAAGTTTGCCCAAGGATATCAAAATTTATATTGATGATATTGGTGCAGTTGCAAACTTGAAGGAATCACAAGTCCATAAGGCAATTAAACACATGGAGCGCGAGTACCACCTGTTACGAGAAATCGTATGATGAGGGGAAGGTTGTTGTCACCTAGATTGCATCGGATGATAACCTAGTAAATCCATTAACAAGGACCTTAAGGCGAGAGCTTTTGATGGTCGAGTAGTGGGAGTGGAAATCAGATGTATGGTAGAAGACATGACAGCATAGCCTTTTAGTATAAGTGGGAGATTGTTGGATTGTATACTAAAAGTCTAGGTTTTTGTATGAACAATGTTTAAACAATTAATTTGAAATGAGAATCATATGATCAAATGATTGCGTCTTATAATTTATTTATATGCATGATGCAATAGTCCACTTATTTTATACTGTAGATAATATGTTGTGCGACAACACGCGGAAGATCATATTATCGGTTTCCTTATAAAGTATAAATAGATGCTCACAACCGAGATAGACGGGGACTCTCTATCGGGATGGTTGTAGTGTGATTTGGTATTAGCTTGTCTTGGCTATAGAATCACTCTAGTGCACTTATGTGTATTGAGCAGGACCACCTGAGATTGTTCAACTTATACTGACTTATAGAAGAACTTGATCTCTGTTATTATGGATGTTCGTGCTCTTAATCCCTATACAATAACCTCGACACGTAGGGCAGTATATATTTCTTTGATTCATCAATGGGTGAGATTTAGATGCAATTAAATCAATAAACTCGGTGAGTTGGGAAATAGTGCTGTATCTATGGTGTGCTGTTGATTGTAGAAGGAATCCGTGTCCGTCATAGGTTGATGATGTCCCCTTGAGGAGCTCATAAGGATTATCATGTAAACCCTGCAGGTGGAATTTATTCCGGCATGATAATGAGGTTGAGTGGTACTACTCTTGGATGAGATATTAATTAATTGAGTTGTCAGTAACTTAAATTAATTAATGGACATTGTATATCTTAAACATGGGGAGACTAACGGGCTCATAATAAGAAGGAGCCCAAAACGTAATTTTGGGATTGGTACGGTAGTGCAGTAATAATATTTTAGTGGAATATATTATTATTATTGGACTTAAGTATAAGCTTTGGGCTAAGCTTGGATACTTAAGCCCAATGGAGGCCCAACCCAATTTCTCCTCCTGGTCCCTGCTGTAGCCCATGTATATAAGTCACCTCAGCTTATCTGGAACCCTAATCTAATTCATTATTCACGTGTGATTAGGGTTGATAGCAGATTGAGTAGGTCTCATAGATCGTCGCCCACACGACGTCGAGATCGGACTTGGGACATACAACAGAAGACCGGAAGGTCGTTTGCTGCTGCAGTTCGTCATGTTACAAAATTCATACAAAATCGTACAGTACTCCGATTTTGATGTATTATATACTGACGGAAAGCCGTCGAAGAGAGGATCGTCTGAGCGCAAAGACCACTCAATTCCAACATCAGAAGAGGAACTTATGGCTATTCTCGTGGGACTGCGCAGTCTGCCAGCGAGAATTCAACCTCTACATCAACCCTTGGTGAAAGGTAATGCGTTTCATGTTTACTTGCTTCCGCTGCTTGTTAGAAATACATGGAACCCTAACGGGTCACGTTAACCAAATGATCGAATGCCAACAATTTCCTGGACAATCGGCTCAATAGTACTCACAACAGAAAGTAGGTTAACATCATCAGGGTATTTCATAGCATTATATATGTTGAACTTAATGATCTGCCCATCAAATTCCATCGTGAGAGTTCCTTCACTTACATCTATTTTAGTACATGAAGTGTTTAGGAATGGTCTCCCCAACAAAATTGGAGTTGAATTCAATGGGTGGTCATTCATTTCTAACACATAAAAATCAGCAGGGAATATGAGTTTATCTACCTGAACAAGAACATCTTCAATGACTCCATCTGGGTATGCCTGGCTTCTATCAGCAAGTTGGATGACAACTCCAGTCTTTTTCAACTCTCCCATACCCAACTTTTCAAACACTGATCGAGGCATCACATTGATGGATGCTCCAAGATCCAACATGGCTCTATCCACCTTAAAATCCCCAATCTTGCAAGGAATCACAAACATGCCAGGATCCTTGCGCTTCTGAGGTAACGTTTGCTGGAAGACAGCTGAAACGTTTTCTCCCATCACCACCTTTTCATCTCCTTTCAGTTTCCTTTTATTGGTGCACAATTCTTTCAAAAACTTGGCATATCTCGGAATTTGTTTAATTGCCTCAATGAGAGGTAAATTAATCTCAACTTTCCGAAACACTTCAAGTATTTGTTTATCCTTTTCAACGGTATCCGGTTTCCTGAACCTGCTGGGAAAAGGCAATTGGTTAATATCAAAAGGGGTAGGGTCAGAGGTTTTTACCTGATTTTTCTTTGACCTTTTGACACCAAAGGGTACAGTATCAGTGTTTCGTTTCTCCTCATCAGATCTTTTCTCCCCAAACTGCTCGGTTTGATTTCCCACTATTCCTGTCGGTTCTTTTTCCATGTCCTGATCAGGCTTCTTGAGCTGTACAACCTCTTCCAATTGTTTTCCACTACGCAGTGTGATGGCGCTCACATTCTTAGGATTAACCTCTGTTTGTGAAGGCAACTTCCCAGTGTTTTGAGCCTGCATTTGGCCCACAGTTGTAGCCAATTGGCTTATTTGATTCTCTAGGTTCCGAATTGATGATTGGGTAGATATTTTCAAATCCTGAATGGATGAACGTGTTATCTCTTGGAATTTGAGATTGTTAACAGCCATTTCCTTCATCATTTCCTCAAATGAAGTTCCAGAATTTGAAACTCCTTGTTGGCGATTCCCACCATCTTGAGTGTGATCTTGTTGCCTGTTTATCATCCTTTGCTCCTGGAATTGCTGCTGCCCCCTATTTCCCCCTTGTCCCATACCATACCTCAGATTGGGATGATCTCTCCATCCCTGGTTGTATGTTTGAGAAAAGGGATCATAAGGTCGCCCCAGGGCATTTACTTGTTCTTCACTAGGTGTAACTCTGCACTCAAGAGTAGAATGATCATTAGTTAAACAATATTGACAAGATGGATGGTTTACCCCTTTTCCTTTAGCAAGATTCTCCACAGCAAGTGTCAATTTATTCAAAGTTTCCTCTAATTTGGAATCATGGATTTCTTTCACTTCTCTAACCATCGGGTCTCGTATGCCAAATTGTTGGGTATTGGCAGCCATGCTAGAAATCAAGTCTCTAGCAGCAGTGGGTGTTTTCATCATAAAGGCTCCTCCGCTAGCTGCATCAAGCATGTTTCTATCCATGATTGATAAACCTTCATAGAAGTATTGCAAAAGCAACTGGTCACTTATTTGATGTTGGGGACATGCTGATATGAGACGTTTGAACCTCTCCCAATACTCATGCAAACTCTCTCCTTGCATCTGACGCGCTCCAGATATCTCTTTTCGTAGAACAGCAACTCTGGTAGCTGGAAAGTAAGTTTGGAGGAAGAGTTTTTCCATTTCTGCCCATGTATTAATTGATCCGGGAGGGAGATAATATAACCAATCTTTTGCCATGTCCTTCACTGCAAAGGGGAATGCCCTAAGCTTGACCATTTCCTCCGTTACTCCATTTGGTTTCATGCTCATGCATACAACCGAGAATTCTTTCAAAAATTTGTGAGGATTTTCTCCTGAAAGACCATGAAAAGCAGGAAGTAAGTGAATCAATCCAGATTTTAATTCAAATACCATATTATCAGTGATCGCAGGAAAGTTAATGCATAGTGGCTGATGGACTATGTCTGGATTGGCCAATTCATTCAAAGTTTTCTCATTGACTACAACCATGTTTTTCTCTTCAAGTTGAATTAGATCAGTTGCAAGTTCGGATTTGGTAAGATTTTCTGTGGTTTCGACAAAAGACGAACTGGTTTTCTTCTTTTTCCGTGACTCCTTTCTGATCCTGTGGACAGTTTTCTCAATTTCTGGATTGCATTCAACCTGTTTTTTACCAGAAGATCGAGTAATCATTCAGAATTTAAAATTTCTTAAAATAGAGGTCTCTTAAAACAAAAAAATTTAATTAAATTCAATTTTAGTCCCCGGCAGCGGCGCCATTTGATGAGCCGTCGTCGTGCTCTCAAAATATTTTATAATTCCGGCTTACTAAAATACTTAGTATAATGGTAAGTAGGGTCGTTTCCCAAGAGAGTAAAATGAATTTTAATTAAACTAAAGTGTTGTAAGTAATAAAATAAATTGGGGGGGTTTGTTGAAGTGACAATAACAAAATAACAAAAGTAATAAATTAATTTAAAAATTAATTAACAAAAATTGAAAGAAGCTTAGATAATAACAAAAGGTAAAAGCATAGTTTAGGATATTGATCCCCTCCCATTTAATAATTTAATTAATTACCAGAATTAAATATCTAGTCTAATGTACAAACTCAAATCCCTAGGAAGACGGTACGACCAATCAACCCGAATGTTCTTACGTTCATCAACTAGGGTACGACCACTAGATTGAACTATCTACAAGTGACCCTATGGATTCGAACTCATAGATGCATGAAAACTCTAAACATAGAATTACTAGGCTATGAAAACCGGCTAGGAATCATACAACCTAGATCCCATTACACCTAGAGGGAACAACCTCTATTTGTTACTTAATCCAATCCCTACAACAATTACGGATTGTAGATCATAGAATAACGTTCGGTTGTAAAATAATCAAATAGGTGATCAAACTAAATTAACTATCAAACAATCATTAAGAACATCAAAGCATGTAATAGAATAAACTTGGACAAAAGATTCAATATAAAACCCTTAATAATTCATAAAACTATCAACGGGAGGTTCACAAAATCCTAAACTAGAGAAAAGAAACTAGCCACACATGTTCATAATGAAAACGAAATTAAAAATAGCAAAACCGTAGATAATTGGGTGATGATCTTCACTCCGTTTGCAGCTCGATCATGCTTGATTCTTGCTGGATTTGTGCTCACTTTGCAGCTGATGTTGCTGCAAGTGTAGCAAGATGTACTTGCATATCACTCCTCCTCTCTTTCTTGTGTGTGTTGTGTGTCTTGTGGTGTGTATTGAATGGAAATTGGGATGTCTTGCAGCCCCTATTTATAGTTGTGGAAGGGGAACAACATCACATGCCTCCATGGCTGCCCATGTTACTCCATTCTCCCACTTCTTCTTGTTTTGATGCTCCATTGTTGCTGTCCATCATGTGTTGTAGCTCACTTGCCACCATTTCCAACTCATCTCTTTGTCCTCTTTGCTTTGAAGAATCAAAGGCATGTTAGGTGCTTCATGTGACCCATGTGGAGTGTATCATCTTCACTTTTGCCCATGTGTGCACTACTTTGCAGCTTGCATATGCATGGCTGATCGAATCCATGTGTTGAGGTCGAAGTGATGTTTCTTCATGTCGAATGGACTTGCACCTCCTCATCGTTTTGTGTATAACTTCCACATCCGAGTTCCGAATTAAGTAATTCTTACACTCACGCGATCATCTCTTCCTTGGCTTTCTATCAATATATAGAACTCTCAAAAATTCCAAGATTTGATAGTGCAACAAGCCATAGAAAATAACACAACAGTTCTGTTCGGCACAGCTCGCGCGACGTTACCATTTTGCTCATAACTTCCTCGTTTGGAACTCGATTGTAGTGTTCTTTATGCCAAAACGATCCTCTTTTCAGTGGATTTCCAACCATGTATCACACCACCAGTTTTGATCTCCAGAAAAACACAAAAAAATTACAAAAGTTGGACGTGCGTTTTTCAGTCATCCTTACACAAATTGCACCTTTTTGTCCAATCTTGCATTTTTATCCTTTTTCCACCTAAAACACAATAAAACACCTTAAATGCACATTTTTCTCATATATATAAAATATAAGGCATTTGTGCTAATTTATTACAAATATCAATTAAATAAGTGTTCAATTGGATATTAAAACACACTAATTTTCATTCTCATCATCTACGCAGCCTCACCGTTTTGGGCATAACTCTCTCATCCGATGTCGGATTTGAGTGATCTACGCGTCAAAACGATCCTCTCTTCCGTGGATTTCCGTTCGTATATCTCAAGTCTTATTCTAAAGTCTGTAAAATTATATAAAATTCATAGAAGGTGGCGGACAGCAGCAGCAAACAACCTTCCAGTCTTCTGCTGTATTTTCAAGCCCAATCTCGACGACTTGTGGGTGACGATCTTCAAGATCTTCTCATTCTGCTATTCCCTCACCCCCTTCACAGTGTTAGGCATGAATTATCTCATTAGATTAGGGTTTCTGGATAGCTGAAATGATATATATATGGGCTACAGCAGGGACCAGGAGAAGAAATTAGAGTTGGGCCTCCATTGGGCTTAAGTATCCAAGCTTAGCCCAAAGCTTATAATTAAGTCCAATAATAATAATATATACCACTAAATATTATTACTGCTCTACCGTTCTAATCCCATAATTACGTTATGGGCTCATTCTTATTATGAGTCCGTTAGTCTCCCCATGTTTAAGATATGCAATGCCCATTAGTTAATAATGTTACTAACAACTCCATTAATTAATATCTCATCCGAGAGTAGTACCACTCAACCTCATTATCATGTCGGAATAAATTCACCTACAGGGTTTACATGAAAATCCTTATAAGCTCCTCAAGGGGACATCATCAACCTATGTCGGACACGGATTCCTTCTACAATCAACAGCACACCATAGAGACAACACTATTTCCCAACTCACTGAATTTGTTGATTTAATTATATGTAAATCTCACCCATTGATAAATCAAAGAAATACATACTGCCCTACGTGTCGAAGTTATTGTATAGGGATTAAGAGCATAAACATCCATAATGACTGAGATCAAGTTCTCCTATAAGTCAATATAAGTCAAACGATCTCAAGCGTCCTTATTCAATACACAAAAGTTCACTAATGTGATTCTATAGCCAAGACAAGCTAATACCAAACCACACTACAACCATCCCGATAGAGAGTCCCCGTCTATCTCGGTTGTGAGCATCTGTTTATACTTTATAAGGAAACTGATAATATGATCTCCCGCGTGTTGTCACACAACATGTTATCTACAGTATAAAGTAAGTGGACTATTGCATCGACATATAAATAAATTATAAAACGCAATAATTTGATCATATGATTCTCATTTCAAATAAATTGTAATAACATTGTTCATACTAAAGCTAGACTTTTAGTATACAATCCAATAGAAATCACATCTATGCTCTTGCACGATTGAGTCTCCATGGGTATGTTCATTGCGTGATCAAGCAAGAAAACCACATCTTCATTAACACTCTGCAGTCTAAGCTTCTCGTCTCTCAACCTCTTGGCTCTTTCACATTTCTTTTCCATTATAAGCTCAATATTCTACTCTTTTAATGGTACGGGAGTTGCATCAACATCATGTAAAGCATTCGACGTGGAAAATGGTGCCGAACAGGAGGGTTCGACCTGAGTTTGACCAGGGTTGCAGGTCGAATTGGTTGAATAGTGGTCGAACTGCATACCTGAACATGCATTTTCTCCCTTACAGGCCGGTTCGACCACAGTTCGACCAACTGGTTTGGTCGAACGGTAGTGATCATGGTCGAATCGAGCATCTTATATAACAGAGTGCACGGGACGGTGCTATTTGACCTGAGTTTGATTAGTATGGTTGGTCGAAATGGAGTGATCGTGGTCTAATCGGGCATCAGACAAAATAGAGCATCGTGAACAGTGGCGTTCAACCTGAGTTTGACCAGAGCTTCTGGTCGAATCGACCTATTTTTAGTCGAACTGACACTCTGCTTCTTTCGGATGGTGCCCAGGTGCCTGGTTTGACCTCCCCTGCCTAATTTGACCACTTGTGCTGGTTGAATTGGGGTCAAACCTAGCTTTTTTTTGCTTTAGATTTTGATTTTGGCTTTATTGGTCCCTCGTACTGCGTTCCTGACCTCAACGTGATGGCTTTATTCTCCAATTTTTTGTGTCAGTTGATTCACATTCGCAGTCATCTGCCCCATAATCCAAGTTAGGTCCTTCAACTGCTTAGATAAATCTGCATGATCAACATTTATTCTAGCTTCGATGTGGTCAACCCTTGCGTCGTTCTTAGCCATGTATCGATTGAAGGTATCTTCAACACTCTTCACTTCGTGCTGCTGCATACTAGGTCCCCCCTTTGTGTCAACTCTATAATCTGCTTCTGCTGGTACTCTAGTAACTTGTTAATGTTAGCTAGACTAGAGACGATCTCGTCATCCCTATTCGGCTTCACTTGATGTTCAACCTGCACTACCTTGTCAAGTACATATGATCCTCTTACTCTTTCCGTAGGCCAATCACGTGAATTCATAGAGATGTCTTCAATCAACTTTTTTGCTTCAAGTGTTGTCTTAGATAACAATGCTCCTCCTGATGATGCAACAATAAAAACATGCGACTCACAATCCAATCCATAGTAGAAGATGCTTATGTACTGAGCCTTAGACATCCCATGCTGTGGACAGCTCCTGAGCATGCCTTTGAACCTATCCCACGCCTCATGAAATTTCTCACCCTGATTCATAATAAATTGGGTGATCTCTTACCTCATTCTTAAGATCCTTGAGGGTGGCATGTATCTCTCCAAGAACTTTTGATGCAGTTGGTCCCATGTAGTGTAGTCGGCTGCATCAAGAGTCTCATACCAAGCTTCTGCTCTATCAATCAAAGAGAACTTGAATAGGGCGATTCTTCTAGCATTATCATTTGTTCCAGCACCTTTCTGAGTGTTTGTATAACCAAGGAATTTTCCGAGATGCTGATATGGATCTTCAAAGCAACCTCCAGAAAAGGAATTTTTTTCTACCATGTTAATAAGAGCGGGATGTATCTCAAAATCATCATCTTCCCCCCTTGCTCCTATCAATCCCATGTTACCAATTCTATAGTTAGTGAAAATTTATGGCAATGTTATCTGGATTCTGCCTTGCTCCGGCCATGTTTAGCTCAGTGTGTTATTTCTTTCTTTCCTTCCTCTCTTTTTTCAAGTGAACAAGTACCTCAGAAAAATTTAATGTTAGATAGAATTAAATAATCATAAATAAAGTTTAAATAACCTAGAAATAATAAACTAATAATAACAGCCGTCCCTGAAAACGGTGCCAAGAACTTGATGCGCGTTTTCTTTGCACGAAAAATTAATCCCCAAGTATTAAGGATATCAATTGCAGCTTAAGCAAGCGACCAAGTGAATATCGAACCCAAAGGACGGCGTATTATCAATTGTATTATTAACTAAATTAATTAAGTCGAATTGTGGCAATAAAGATTTAAGGTTTTAATTATCAACTACTAAACACTTAATTAAAATAACAAATAAAATAAATAACACTAGAAGAATACGAAAGTGGATCAAGTAGGAGAATAGGTAGCTCTAGGATAATCTAGTTTCACTCATTTATCTCCCTTTCGTTTGTTGATGTCCGACTTTGCCTTGTGGAATATGGACGCATCACTAAACCATGCATATCTACTCTATAGACACAACTAAATATGCGTATAACACGTGTGAATAACTTCGGAGCAAGAGATATAATTCCACCCCCTTTATAGGTACTATCAGTATCAATTATTTCCCTGGCCAATTGGTACTCTAACATGATATGATCTTCCTTTATAAGTACTATAAAATTATCCTCTTTATCCTACTTAACAACGCGAATTCAATTCAATTAATAAGTATTCATATATGATAGTTCTAATAAAGCTTCGGAGTCCACTCGCTTAGAATCATAACATAGAATCATTCAGCGGTGAACGCACTCAATTTACAATCAAGAAATATATTCAGACTCTATATACCAATTGAAGATGCACAAAACGACCGTGAATATGGATTAAGAAAACACAATCATGTATAAAATAAATCCACAAGTAGTGTTGTATGGAATTTACACACGAAAGTTCAATTAATTGGTAAAAACTTTCACAAACCTAGTTCTACAAAAAAGGCTCTAGCCCATTATGTTACGAAGAACAATCATGGGGGTGGATAGATCTTATCCATATGTCCAGAAAATACAAGATAAATTAGGAAATGAATAAAACCCTAGATGTGGGAGTCGTTGCGTCCTTCTCTGTCTTGAATCCTCCTCTTGGTTCACCTCTTGATTCCACAGAGGAATCTTCAAAGTGATGGATGGATGGAGGAAAGGATATTGATGATGGTTGGGGGGTGAACCCCCCTTGAGGGGTGTAGGATGATTGTGTTGTGTTGTTCTCCAATCCGTATCTCTATTGTATTTCTTGGTGTGATCTACATCCCCTTTTATATTTGTAAAGTGCTCCTAATGGACATTGGATGGGCTTTTCTTGGAAAGCACGAAAATTCACGAACAGGGGGTAAAAATCCCAATTTTTCGCTGTCCAGGCTTCGAGTTCGACCACTACAAGTGGTCGAACCGAACAGAGGAGGTCGAACTCTGGTCGAATTACAGTGCACAGTCTCACCGTTTTGCGTATAACTTCCACATCCAGACTCCAATTTGAGTGATTCTTGTGCTCACACGATCCTCTCTTCCTTGGTTTTCTATCTATATAAAGAACTAAAAAAAACTCTAAAATTGACTCTGTAACAAGCCATGCAAAGTAACACAGTTGTTCTGTTCGGCACAGCTCACGCGACGTCACCATTTTGATCATAACTCTCTCGTTTGGATTCCAATTGGGGTGTTCTTTATGCAAAAACGACCCTCTATTCAGTGGCTTTCCAACTATGTATCACAAAAATGGTTTTCATCTCCACACAAATACAAAAAAATTACTCAATTTGGACGTGCGTTTTCCAGCATTCATTGCACAAGTTGCATCTTTTCTCCAACTTTGCACTTTTGATCATTTTTACACCTAAAACACAATAAAACACCTCAAGTGCATCTTTTTCTCACATATATTGAATATAAGATACTTGTGCTAATATATGATAATAATATTAATCGAGAAAGTGTTCAATTGGACACTAAAACACGCTAATTTCCACTCTCATCAAAGTGGACGGGACCGTTCATTATCCATAGAGGCTGCAGAGGGGGGAATTTTGAGATCATGGACAAAGATGAAGATATTATAGAGGTGAATGGGCATCGATTGAAGCATTACAAGTCGCCGGATGATGATTCCATCGTCTTTGAGGATATCTTGCATTGATTTGGTGCCGTCGTGACTCTCCGACGTTAAACAAGAGCACCTGTTGGGGGAATTTCCTCCTGTTTTATTGCTTTATTTCATTAAGTGTGAGTAAGAAATTTTTATATTTGACGTGCTTACTTATCGGAAATTACATCCTCTTGCAAACTTAGTTTGGACTATAGTTTCTACTAAGTTTGGGGGGTGTGATGTACTTACCTCATCGTAGCACTGAGAGTATAATATTTACTTTGTAACGTTTGTTTGAGGAGTTAATTTTTTACGGCGTATTAAAACTTTAACTGGTTTTGATGTGTCGATTTTTTTACAATTTGCCTAATGTTTAGTGGTGTTTTATTTATTGAGTCGTATGCATAGTATATGTAATTATAGAGTCTTAAAAGTGGTTCTCTAGCTTAGTTTTGCTCTGTTTTGGTACCTAATTATCGTTTTTGAGCTAGAAGTAAGTAGGAGAAAGAGACCGTTGACCACCACCTTCATTCTACACAACATTCGCAACCCTACCATCATCCACGGAGCTGTGGAGAGAGATTCTTCTGCCGAATCAAGTGAGAACCAAGTGAAGATTCAAGACAGAGAGAGACGCGACGGTGCCCGTAGCTAGGGTTTACTTCACATCTTAATTTATCTTGTAATTTTCAAGACTATGGTAAGATCTATCCAACGACCATGATTGTTCTTTGCTCAATCATGGGCTAGAACCACTTCGGTTGTTCTAGGCTTTTTGAAAGTTTATGAGTTAATTGAACTTCGGTCTGTATACTCCGTAAAACACTACTTGTGATTTATTTTATATAAGACTATGCATTTTTAATTCATACTCAAAGTTATTTTGTGCATCATTAGTTGTTATGTAGAGTCTGAATACATATCTTGATTATTGATTGAGTGCGTTCACTGCTGAGCAGGATTACATGTTATAATTCTAAGTGAGGGGATTCCGAAGTCTCATTAGAACTATATTATATAAATACTTGTTAATTGAATATGATTCGTGTTAATAAGTAGGACAAAGAGAATAACTTTATAGTGCCTATAAAGGGAGATCATATCGGGTTAGAGTACTAAGTGCACGGGAAATAATTGATACTGATAGTTCCTAGAAAGGGGATAAATTATATGTCTTGCTCCAAGGATATTCACACGTGTCACACGCTTATTTACTTGTGTCTATAGAGTAGATTTGCATGGCTTAGTGATGCGTTCATATTCTACAAGGCAGAGTCGGACATTGATACATGGAAGGGAAATTAATAAATAAAACTGGATGGCCCGAAGGACTACCTATCTTCTCACTTATTCACTTTTGTTCAATATCTACTGTTTATTTATTTCAATTGTTCTTTTATCACACAAATATTTTGCCATAATAGTATTATTAAGTTAGAATATAAGTAAATAGGTAATAATATGTCCTTTGGGTTCGATAATCACTTGGTCACTTATCTAAGCTACAATATCATCCTTCACACTTGGGGATTAATATTGTGTGTTGAAAAAATGCTCATCAAGTTCTTGGCGCACATAAATCATTAACCCATTTTCATTAAACAAAAAATGATGCAAAATACTCGAGAAGACTCCTTGAGGAATAAGGCTTTCAAAGGTTATCTATATTTCTTTAACGTTGATCAGTAATAAATGGAGATTCGTTGGTACTTGTATGCATTTTGCTACACCATGCAGCTTATTACCATCGATCAATTAGGGCTCAAAACTAGAATTAGATCGAGTGGAGCACACCAATGACATTGGGGCTCGATATTAGAATCGCGACGAATGTAGCACACCAACAAAATTAGGCCAGGCTCGAATAGAAACACTCATCCCTTGATGATTGCCGACGACAAAGAGAACTGGCTAAAGAAAACAACGATGCAAATGCACTTCTGAAATCAACAAGTAGTTCATGGTGGCGTGGTGGCGGATTCAGGCGGTGGCGGCGGTGAACATACACGTGTGCACAACAATCGTCGATCCACCAGAGGAGGAATACATAATTTTTAGGGCTGCACTCGATTGAGGAATACAATTGTCCAGGACATAGGCTGCACATAGCCACACTGCACATACAATATACTAGTTACGCCGCACATTAAACATATAACCAATGCTCAACATAAATAATGCACATATGATATTACAGCTTCGCTGCACAAAGTAGTTACGCTGCACACTCAATAAACATTGCAGAATACATATTGGTACGCTGCACTTGAAACAAAAGATTTTATCATATCCAACCTTAGGAAAAATGAAAGAGTTGGATAAACTAAAAATTCAATGATAAGCAGTATAAGCCCAATATATCATCTTTGAGTGTTTTCAATTCTTTTTCATATAAAAACTAAATGATTAACGTAAGCCAAGACAAGAAAATATAAAACTATAAATAAAATCGGCATTCACTAAATTATAGGAACTACTACAGTGGCTCTTAGTCTGAATCCAAAACACATGACATTTTGTAAGTACTTTGACTCACAAAGCACTCCAATTGAATGAATCAATGGCATGTTTACATCAGTACATGAACCACAATTTAAAACCATAGAGTAGCTAAATAGAAAGATATTATTAGAATTAAACAAACAATCTCTAGTTGTCTGCATATGAGCAAAAAATTCCCAAAACAAATGAGTATCTAACTAATTTTATTTGCAGAAATAACAAAAAGATTATAAATGTGAAAAAAGATTAGAACTTCATTTTGAGATGAAAAGGCGAGAGGATTAGTCTCTGCAAGTGGCTGATGATAATATGCAGTAATTTTCATGTTAAAAATTATTACAAATTACAAATTGTTCAATTTATGTTTTCAAACCAAAGATGCCCCACTCGTCTCGATCTATGCTGCACATCAAGGACTAAATATCCATTTTCGCACACTAACAAAATTAAGGCTCGAATTGAACCATGCATACCAACACATGAATAAGTAATCGAATTAGGGCTCGAATTGCACATGAACAAAATTAGGGCTCATACAGAAACACTAACCACTTGGTATTTATCGCTAATTTATGCTAGCCAACGCGACGAGAATCCGCTCTAGAAATTGGCGACGCGAATCCACGTAGAAATCGACGATGACAATCTGCTCCAAACGTCGATCGGTCATGATAAGGAATACATGGCTTCACCCGTTTCTTCATACTGTTGCACTCATTTCGATTCTCGTTGACCAAGATTGTATGAAAAGTGGAAATAAAATTCTCAAAATTTCGGGAATTAGAAGATAGGCAAATCAGTTTTTGAGATTTTGCTGCACTCGATTGGTGGGGGATAATCTTGGAATTACATATTAGAAAAATGTATCTAGTAATAATTTTTTTGGATGTGTGTATGCAGTAGTAATTTAGGAATAAAAAATGTAAGTAGAAGTAACTATTCTAATTATAATCAAATAAAATTGTGTAAATAGTTACAGATTATAATGGAATGATTGGTGGGATGGAATGAGTTGAGAATAGAATTATGTATTTCTAATTTGATTCTCATTCTCACATTTAGTATGTTTTTACAAATGAATATACTGATTCTATAAGAAATGTGAATTCTCTAAAATTGGAATTCACGATTCCTCTTTTTGCCTATTTCATGCTTCATGCCATAATTTATTTCATCATACCAGTCATCGTATTTAAAGGTTTTAACCTTGTTGGGGTTGACTGATTAGCCATAACTTGTAGTCAGGTTGACCAATTCAAGAATTTATAGAACCACAGGGAGGTAGGCACTGGTGCTTAAGCGATTTCACATTTCTTGTGATTTTATAGAGACGAATCATCTAAGTTTTGTTTATCAAACAAGTAATTAAAATCAATCAATGCAAGTGAGCAAGTGATTAGCCATTTTGTAGTAGGGATGACCAACTAAAACAATTTATCGAACCACAGGGAGGTTGGCACTAGAGCTTAAGCGATATCACACATAAAAAAATTTTATAGAGACTAATCATCGAGTGGGATTATTGAACAAGTATTAAAATGACAAAAATCAAGTAAACAAAGTATGATCAAATAATTAAAATGAAGTAATATAAAGTTGTTTTTCGAATTAAGCAAAAGTGGGATTAACAACAATTAAGTAGTGGAAATCTTATGATACATGCATTAAACTCATATGAATCAAGGGTAATGATTAAGGGCCAACTCTAAATTCACCTAAGCTCCTTCTCAAGATGAATAGGATATTAATCTCAATTAGCACAAAGGTTGGTTCTCATTCAATCAATTCCAACTAGGCACTAAGCTTGAAATAAGAATCCCTTCACACAATTAATCAATCTCTCGATAAAACCAACCGTATGTCCTATCAAAGGGTTTTAAACTCTAAAGGATTTCTCAATCTCTTTACAATTTATAATGCACATGAAGTGTTTGATGAAATGATTCACTCAAATGTCCTAATCACATAATTGATTTCTCAATCTAATCATATATTTAGAGCATCTAAACACACAAATCATCAAAAACCTCAATATCTAAAGCATCAATGATAGGAAATCAATTAACCCAATCAATATATGAATTTAAATACATAGATCCCAAAATTTAACCACAAACTTTCATGTTGCTAATCCCACAATGGAGATTAGCCTACAATCTTCATAAGATCCTTAACATAGACATTAAAAACCTTACAAATCATGGTAAACAAGAGGATTAATATAAAATTGGGATGAAAACTCCCTTGGATTGGCTCCAATTGAATCTCCTTCCTTCCTTTGGTGATCACCTACTCTTCCTTGCTTCTTCACTTAATTTGGATGGTAGAATTTAGGGAGAGATGATGTATAATCAAAGTATGGATGAAGGGGATGAAGAATATGGTGTAAAATCAAAGGATTGGTGTGTGAGCAGCTGAAATTTCATGTCTCAATTTTCAAAGGTTGAATTGATGGGTATTTATACTCATTGGAGGCTTTCTAGAAGAAATCCAATTTTTTTTACTGATCAGACACATACACGACTCGTGTGCTGCAATACAGCTCGAGTCGTGTCAAGGTTTTTGGGTCAACGCTAACTTACGATGGCACACGAGTCGTGTGCCGCAACATGGCCAAGGGATGGTCGTGTTGCGCGTTCTGATATCGTCGCACGGCCATCTCTTACAGGCTCATTTGCAGTACACGACTCGTGTAGCACGACACGGCTTGTGTACTTGAAACGGCCATCTCTTACAGGCCTGTTTGCTGTCCTGTTTTCTTCTTCCATCTTTCATCTCCCTTCTCCATTTTCGCTCCGATTTCACCTGATTTACATACGATTAAGTTCATTCACACTCAATTCCATAAAACACATAACTCCACCAAATAGCACATAAATACGAATAAAATACTACGAAAATGGACATAAAAAGACACTAAAATTTAGGTGAAAATATCACTCATCAGCAAGCAATGATCAAGTAGACGAAATTAAAATGAATGTGATTAGTTTTCCAAGTTAAATAAAAGTGAAATTAACAATAATTAAGAAGTGCTAACTCTAAGAATTATGTATCAAATTCATGTGCATCATGGATAAATGATTAAGGGCCAACACTAATCTCTTCTAAACTTTCTCTCGAAATTAATAGAATGCGAATCCAAAGAAGAATCCCAAAATAGCTCAATGGATTGGTTCACACTCAAACAATTCCAACTAGGTACTAAGTTTAAATGAGAATCCCCTCACACGATCAATCAACCTCTTGATCAAACCAATCAGATGTCCTATCAAAGAGTTTTAAATCCTAAAGAATATCTCTATCTCTTTAAGACTTATAATGCACATGAGGTGTATGATGAATTGATTCAATGTACTATCCTAAACATATAATTGATTTCTCAATCTAACCACATGCCTATGACAATAAACCACACAATTCAACAGTACAAATCAAGCAATTAACAATTAATGATAGAAAATCATAAATCCAATCAACACATGAATTCAAATACATAGATCCCCAAAATTAACAAACAACTCTCATGTTGCTAATCTCACAAGGGAGGTTAGTCTACCATAATCATAAGATAATTAACATAGACATTGAAAACCTTACAAGTCATGATAAACAATTAGGTTTACTACAAAAATTGGAGGAAAACTCCTTTGGATTGGCTCCAATGGTTATCTCCTTCCTTTCCTTATAATTTTCCTTTCTTACTTGCTTCTTCTATTCACTTGGATGAAGGATTTATGGTGAGATGATGATGGAGTGAATAGATGGATGAAAGTGATGAAGGATGTGGTGTAAAATGAAAGAATTGGTGTGTGAGGTGTGTGGGCAGTTGAATTTCGGATCTAATATGATCAAAATGTTGAATAAATTGGTATTTATACACCTTGGAGACCTTCTAGAAAATGTTTAAAATTTTTCTATTCTGGCACCGACACAACTCGTGTACTCCAACATGAGTCGAGTCATGTTAGGGTTTCTCGGTCAAACTTTACTCAAGACGGCACACGAGTCGTGTGCTGCAACACAATCAAAGGGTGGCAGTGTTGGATGAATTGTTGACTCCGCATGGCCAAATGTTACAGGCCCGTGTTTGGTACATGTCATGCGCTGCAACACGACTCGTGTACCCTACACGGCCGACCAGGTTGATATTGTCCTATTTTTTCTTCCTTGTTTTCTTCTCCAGTCTTCGTTTCTGCTCTATTTTCACCTGTTTTACATATGATTTAGTTCATTCACACACAATTCTATAAAAACACATAACACCCCAAGTAACATACAAATACGGATAAAATAACACAAAAAC
This sequence comes from Pogostemon cablin, assembly GCA_023678885.1. Taxonomy (NCBI): domain Eukaryota; kingdom Viridiplantae; phylum Streptophyta; class Magnoliopsida; order Lamiales; family Lamiaceae; genus Pogostemon; species Pogostemon cablin. The sequence continues at coordinate 14,308,558 of CM042953.1, read as the reverse complement.
AGTCCTAAAAAGACACTAAAATCTAGGTGAAAATATCACTCATCATTGACCTATCCCGCTTGCCCACCCTCCGTGATAAATCAAGTTTCTTTTTAATTATTTTAATTTTTCTTAACAATTTTATTGTGATAGTTAGGTTGCAATTTATATCTACAGAATAAATTGCAACGAATTTAAAATTCGATTGATAAAAACATAATAAAACCGTTGGTATTTTATTACTTAAAAAAATGTAAATTTTGTAAAATTGTAATAATATATACCAGAGTAATATTTTACTCCAAAATAAATTTATTATTATATTTTGTGTTTTAAAATTTTCTAATTTTAGGGGGCGCTTGGTTAGAGGTATTAAGGGAGGGTAATGGAATGAAAAGGTATTGACTCCCATTCCTCATGCTTGGTTATGGGTAATGGAAATTCAAATCACTCAATCATTCTCCTGGATTCAATGTATACCCCCACTCCTTCAATCACTTTCATTCTCATTATCATTACCCTCATCAATGATTCCCATTACCATTGTCATTTCGCAATTTGAACCAAGTGGCTCTTAGTTGCTACTTAGTACTCCCTCCGTCCCGGGCAAAGATTCTCATTTACTTTTTGCACATGAATTAAGAAGTATTATTATTTTATGTGTGGTGGGTAGTTGTATTAGTAGTGAGTGGTGGACCATATAGGGGTCATTTTACTAAAAGTGAAAAATTGAGATCATTGAGTGGGACGCCAACATAGTAAAATGGAACCTTTCGGTGGACAAAAGGAGTAATATATATTTGGAAAAATGCAAAAAGTTAGCATTATTATTTTTTATGGAAATATGGGTGAAATATAGTACTGTTAATTGATTGATGAATTGGGTATAATAATAATAATAATAATAATAATAATAATAATAATAATAATAATAATAATAATAATAATAATAATAATAATAATAATAATAATAATAATAATAATAATAATTAAAATTTGATCTCTGTACCGTATAAATTTGTATAACTACATGGAATGGAGAGTAATAATAATAGATTATTAATTATAATATTCCCTCCGTCCCGGAGAAGTTGGTATAATTTTTTTTAGGCACAGAGATTAAGGAGTATAATAATTTAATGTAAAGTGAAGTAAAGTGAAGTGAGAGAAATAATATTTAATGTGTAGTGGATAGTTGTATTAGAGGTGATATGTGTTGTCCATAAGAATAGATTAATTGTTTTTGTGCGGGCCCCATGTATTAAAAAGCAAATGTGTCAACTTTTGTGGGACAAACCAAAAAGGAAAGTGTGTCAACTTCTATGGGACGGAGGGAGTAATAATTTATTATCATTATTTTAATTTTATTCTTAATCATAATCTTAATATATTAAAAGTGTGAATGAGTTGAGAAACTTTTTTTTCCCATTTTATCCCTACCTAATATTCTTTAATACAATTTTAACCTCTCACATATTAATGATATATTATCATTTAATACTTTAGTCAATTTCATACTTAATAATAATAATATTATTATTATTACTATTAACCTTTTCACATTATCACATTAATGAATTCATAATGTCAAGTAATATGAAAAGATAAATTAATTGTTATAAATTGTGGAGTGGCCTTTGATGGTAATGGGATCGTTGGAGGCGCAGTTTTAGAACGAATCCTCGACATTAATAGAGTGCTTCATAACTACTAGGTTAGATGAGAGGGGAATTGAGATGGAGTCGGATGCTGCATCAGAAGAGGAGACGACAATGTCTACAAATGTATCCAATGGAAAGGAGAATTTCACAAATTTGATGAAAATAAGCCGTGAAAACAAAGTTGAAGTGAAGAGGGAGAGTGACATTCCAAATCAGAATGCAAAAGGAAAGAGTTGTGCAATTTTTATTTTTATTTTATTATACATCTCTATACTTATTTATCTAATATGCCTATTTGCTTATTAAATCCATATTTGTTTTCTGCAGTAGTTGATGAACTCATGTGTAATTTTATTAGTTTTTTTATTTGTTTTTTTTTTTTGTAATTTTTGAATTATTTAATATTGTATATTATAAATAAAAAAAATAAAAAGTTAAATAATTAGCATTGTGATATAATAATCGAAAAGTTTAAAAAAATCGTGAATCTCAATATTCATGACCAATAAAAATATTAAATTAATAATAATTTATTGAAATAAGACATTTAAAATATATAAATGTAAATGTCTCTAAAAAATATTAAAATAATGATAATATTATTATTATAAAATTTATTTATATTATAATTTTGTTTATATTGTTAATTAAATTAAGAATGTAATAAGTAGGAATATCCAAATATATATATGTACATAAGAATAAAAAAAAAGATAAAAAAAGAGTTTATACATTTACTTTAATAGAAATTTAACATTAACATTATTATAATTAAACAAAATATGTGTGTATAACATATATGTTATCATAGATAGTAAAACACAAAAAGTAAATTATAATTATTACTCCAGATATAAGAGAGTATGAATACATTGGAATGAATCATATAGTATATTAAAGTCACAAGCATTTGTGATTTTTTTTTTAAATTCTAATACTACTCATTTTTCATTATTACATCTTTACCTTCTATCCATTAATGGTATATTTTGATATTTAATATTTAAGTTTTATATATATATATATAATAAATATTAAATTAATTATATTAATGATGACTCTTTAAATTCGTGATAATTTTTTCTCTCTAATAATTAGATATTAAATATATGAACTTTATAATTCTTATAATAATTAATTTAAAAAATTATTGTATTTTCTTAATATAAAATTTTATGAATAATTAATTATCTTAGTGTCTTTTCATAATTAATTAAAATTAATCGATACAAGATATTTAGATTGAATGTTTAACCAATCATCATCTATTAATCATCATAATAAAAATAATATATAAACGCACACAAAATATTATTTTTTAATAATTATATATTTTATTATTTATAATTCACTCATAATAAGTATTAATTAATTTATGTTAGTGAGTAATTAAATAAATTATGTATACTTAATAATTTATTAGCTATATATTTAATTATAATACAATACACAACACCTTTTAACTTTAAAACAATGAATTCGCCATATCTTTTAATGACTAATATGAATAGGTAAATTAAATATTAGTACTACAAAATATGGGGTGAGCTTATTGCATTACTTGAAATTTTTTGATGATGTATTTTTTTTTAAATAATATATGTATTTTTATATTTACCAAATTATATTAACTTGGAATCAAAGCCGAGGTGAAACATTATATTTAATGATTTTGATATATAACATATAATTCCATATTAAATAATAAAATAATGAAAAAAAATTCTAAAAATCAAATTTCATTTTGAAAATTTGAAATTTTGTATTATTAAATTTATTTATACTCAACATAATACTATTCCTATATTTATCATATTATATTAACTTGAAAACAATAAGAGGTGGAATGATATACAACATATAATTTCATATTAAATAAGAAAATAATGAACAGAATTTCTGAATCAAATTTCATAAAACAATCAAACAAATTTCTAAATCAAATTTCATTAAACAATTGAAATTAAGGTATTCGTTATATATTATCATATTTTAATTTAATATAAAAATAAATAAATAAATAATTAATTTAGCATATAAAAATAAATAAATAAATAATTTAGCAAAGAAGTGAAAAGATTTTAAATCAAACATCAAACCAAACCACTTCACATATTAAATCTTTTGTTAATGTACATTTATTATTATTATTATTATTATTATTATTATTATTATTATTATTATTATTATTATTATTTTAATATCTTATGAATGTTAAATAAACGATACGTTAAACCCCACACTTCAAAATTCTATTTAAAAAATATATGTATTTTGTTTTAAATTAAAAATTTTGGAATAAAAATAAAAAATTACAAAAAAAAAAATCACATTACAAAATATAATTTACATGCAACCTGCGACATGTGTCTTGAAAACTAAAACATTATTATTATTATTATTATTATTATTATTATTATTATTATTATTATTATTATTATTATTATTATTACAATTGCATGTATTTGTGCATTGTATATTGCCATTATTATAATTTTTTAAAATAATATTTCTTAATATTTTTAACTAACAAATCTTTTTATTTCAATGAAAACAGTGGAAAATAGAAATGACTATTGAAATAAGAGAGAAAAAAAAAAGACTACAACTCTTGAATACATAATATATTTTAATTTCATATATATAATTTTAAAGTGTACATCACAAAGTACTAACGTGTATATAACGTGCAACGCATGTTTTAAACCTAGTATATTAAAAGACACAAGTGTTTTGAGAAACCTTTTTTCCTTTTTTGTCCTCACCTAAATTTTCTTTTTACATGCTTAACCTACATTTATCACATTAAGTACTATTGAACGGCCTTTTCAATTTCTTAGCCTATTAAGTACATTTGAATGGCCTTTTCAATTTCTTAGCCAGAAACGTCTAATTATCATTGAATTGGTACTTTGATGTTGTTCATGTTGAAGAGGGAAGAATACGACCAACAAGGAACTATGGCCTAATGTTGATACTGAGGTTTAAATGAACGGACTGCAAGGATGGAATCAACACATGCACACCTGCCAGTTAATTTGCACAAAATGTTCCATGTTATTTGGGCTAATCCCCCTATGTACTCTTATCTCCCATATGTGTTGTTTTTCCAAAATTTTCTGTGTAGGATCTTTTTTTTTTTTTTTTTCCATTTACAACAGGTTAATTTGTTGGAGTCACCGTTTCATTTTCAATTTCTTAGCCAGAAACGTCTAATTATCATTTTTATGGACGTCACCATCAGACCCGTGTACATAGTTGGGGATGGTTCAGGTAGAGTAGAAGTGACCAAAGAGGGATAAAGGTTGTGGAAGAGTAAGAAAACAAGATCCTCCCAACTTTTTTCTTCATGCGCACTCCTCTTTACAGGTAAATAGAAAATTTGAGATGGCCTTATCAAATTTTTAGGAATGAGATTTTTATATTTTTCCTGTAAGAATGTAATTCTTAAGGGGATTAATTGTTCAAGATTGAAGTTTCCTTTGTTGTTTTATGAGATTTGATTTTGTAATAATATCAAGAGGAGATCAAGAGGAAGTAATAGGAGAAGAAAGACAGGTATGTGACAATGGCTCTTGAACTTTTCTCTTTTGTTTTTTTATTTTTTCCTTTCTTTCTTATTTAACCCTACCTTGGTTCCGAAGAGTTTTTCGAATATTAAAGCATTTCTCAAAATATCATGAAGAATCTAGGATTCACCAAATTATCTCACGGGATTTTATTATGCATTGGTTGGAAAATCCCATTGAATCATAAGGATGATCTTCGAGTGGATTGATGATTGCAGGATTTATAATGATCATCCCTATCTTCGAGTGGATTGATGATTTTACCTGTTAAGAAGTATTTGAGTTACTAATTTGTATGGACGAACGTAAAGCGCTGTGAGTAGGTTCATTTTAATATTCACCCATCTATAAACTATTCAATTTTGTACTTTTGTTGCATGTTGAAAATGATCTCCGATGGGTATGTCCATATACTGTTATGATACACAAAGTGATTATAAATTTTTCTTAACATTGCATATACTCTATAATATATTTTTACTAATAAAATTAACTTTGATTTTTCAGATTTAATTTTTGGGTTAGGGTTTAGTTAAGGTTATATTTTTTCAGCAGCTTGCATAGATAGCTGATACATCATGGAAAAATATGTGGTGGTAGTTGAATGTGTAAGGTCAACTGAAACTTTTATTCCCACTATCCTAATGAAGTTTATTATCTATGTAGTGGGATTGTAGTTTCCAAATTTCCAATATGGTAACTTAGTTGAAGAAATGGATGGACATACTGCCATACTTTACCACATACTTCAACTTGATTGGTTCCCTCACTAATGTGTACTTTTTTTCCCTTTTTAAAAAAGAAAAAATTGTTTTAGTATTAGCATCATATTCTGTTTCATAAGCAATATTGAGTTAGAAGCGTTTGCATGTTTTTATTGATCCTTCCTGAATATTTCTTTGATTTTGTTAGTTCTTTTATTTTTGAATGCTCGCTTCATTAGCCATAACTTTGATAAGTATGCGTCTGGTGAGTTATAATTAGTTATTCATTTGATCAAGGTGCAAGATTTTATCAATTGAATCTTTTGGTGTCACTGTAAGAGTGCAGATGAAAGATCACCACTCCAGTATTTATTAATTGCTTATAAGAAAAGTTAAATCCATTGCAAAGAAAGACTAGATTTTCAATACAAGGTTCTTGATAGATTCATGACAACGCTGAAGGTTAATATTTCTTGCATGGACTTAGTATAGAATTAATTTGATTTTTGGCACTTTATATGCTTTTCTTTCTTGCATTTGATTGTGTGATTTATGTATGTCAAATGTATCTTACCTACTTTATGTTGTTTTGTATTTTTTTTTTATTATATTTTTTGCTAATCCTACACGACATCAACCTAATTGCTTCAAATTTGATAACATTAGTCTTTTGATCATGTGTAATTGCTGACTACAAATGACTCTTGCCAATCTCTCAAGTTTCTTGCGGTAATTAATACAGTACAAAATTGTGGCATTTACATTTTCATAAGTTTAATTAGTTGTTTTTAAAGTGAAAATAATCAATCCAATGTCTAGGAGGTAAACATGTTTGCTATACATTTGTGATATATATACACAATGCACAAAAAGGTCTGCACCCAATCTCTCTACCAACTTAAAAGAGGCAAGACTAATGAGAAACATTTCTTTCCATAATATCCATACTTATTTTTGTCAATTACCTCTATAACCTTATAATTAGTCAAATACTTATATTTATTATTTATTTTAATGATGTAATTAAGTTTTAATTAATAACATGTTTCCTTCATCATCATATCTGAAAGTCTATTCCCTCTAAAACGTCAATATGCTTAATTATAATTTATAATCATAATCATCCTTTTTTCCTCTGTATCCAATTAGTAAATACTCTTATTTATGAGTAGTTATTACTTTATATTCTTAATTCTCATTGTATGTTTTGAAGTGAAATCTTTTAAAGAGTTTTTCATCTGGCTATCACCCCAACGTTGGAATCTATCTTATCAATGAGGATGATACGGTAAGAGAATGAAAGGGATCTGTTACTCTAATTTTGGATTGAAATTTATTATATTTAATTTAATTAGTTCTTCCAAAATGCTTTGTTTGTTTATATTACTTAAGAGTGCTCTCCGTCATTTGATGAACGCCAGCATATTCCAATTATTTTAGATGTTTGATTCAGATGTTTTGGTTGGGAAGCTATTCAATTTATAATATATAGGCTAGAATTATCAGTACAAAAATTTCCACGAAAATCATAGGCGTTTTATGTGTTAATTTAATTAGTGTAATCACATAATAATACTGCTATGTGGGTGTTGGTAAGTTTTTTGGGAGAAGAGCAGCTTATGGTGTCCAGTATGCTATTATGGAGAGAATGCAAGAGGTCACCTCCTCCTAAAATTACAACTGAGTGAAGCTGACAATTATTTCCAATACAATCAATCATATACCTTATTCACAACAATGTGAAATTTTCCATACATTGACATATGTTGATACCTCCACTTATCAAATAATGGGCAACTTAAAGATTTTTACGACCTGAATCCTATTCAGGTGCTGCATTCATATCTTTTTATTTCTATTGATTAAATGCCTTTAGTTGGAAAATATTTAATTTGTGAAGTTTCTAGCGATTAGTTGTCTTTTCAAATTTTCATCATTTCAGTTATGAGATTTGTTACCCTTCTTCCATGATAGCTTACTCCATTGGACTTCAAATTGATGAGCATGAAGGAAATGTTGAGGTACTTATTCATCTTTAATCCTCTTTATATAACATTTGTGTATATGTACAAATTTGATTCTAGAGGAAACAATATCCGTTTCAACATTTAGAGATTTCATGGAGATAGAGCGGTGAAGATCAATCAGGTCATCAAAAATCTATGACTTATAGAAAAAATAAATAAATAAATAGGAAAAGATATTTTGAGTTGGGTGTTCTCCGATAGTGGCGACGTAATGGGTGGTGACCTTGCCATGAACCCTGCTCCAACCACTTCATTTGACCACAAAAGGTATTGTAATTTCGCAATTTAATCAGTGCTAACTCGCTATTTATTTCTCCATATGATGCTCATATTCTTCACTTGAAATAGATTGGAGTAGCTTTATTCTTGGGTTCTTGCATAGCTTGCCTTTTGATTTGATACTTTATCATTGATCGCTTGCTTACATTTTTGAAAGCTAGAGCAGTGTGTTTTACAAAGATGTGAATTCACAGCCCAAACACACTACATAGGCATAACAATTCAACTCTACTGTTTTCTTATTTATTTATGCTTCATTATTGTATTCTCAAATCATCTGTTATGTCTAAAATGTCGTGTATTTGAAACTAATTTGATTAACGTATAACAACAAATTTTGTATTTATAAAATAATAAACACAAAAAGGTGTACAAAGATAATTTCAGATGGATTTAATTAAAAAGATAATGTAAACAAGTTACAATCTTAATCAATCCTCTGATTCTTCTCTCGAACCAATTTGACTTGACTTTGACTTTGACTTGACTTGTGTGTTGATTGTGCCGACTTTGACTTGAGTATGTTGAGTTGGATCTTCAAATGAAGCTTGTCCAAACTCGGCTTCGTGGATTTATAACGTTAATCTGGAGGCTGTGCCTTTATTCGAATTAAACGTTGATCCTTGAAGATTTTCGGTGAAGAAAGTTGTTCAATATATCAGAACGTTGTTAACTTCATGAAGAACGCCAAAGAACTTAACTTAAGAACACTTAAATCTGGGCAGTATAGCACCTGAATCCTCAAATTATAGGCCATTTGACTTAAGCAGGCTTAAATCCGGGCGGTTTAGCACTTGAGTCCCAGATTATAGGCCGTTCTTTGAAGAACCTGAACTTGAGATGGCTTAAATTCAGGCGGTTTAACACCTGAATCCCAAATTATAGGCCGTTTACTGAAGAACTTGACTTAAGCAGGCTTAAATTCGGGCAATTTAGCACCGGAGTCCCAGATCATAGGTTGTTCTTGGAAGAACTTGGCTTAAGAATGCTTAAATCCGGGTGGCTTATCACCTGAATCCCAGATTATAAGTCGTTCACCAAAGAACTAGACTTAAGAACGCTTGATCCGGGCGGCTTAAAACCTGAATCCCAGACGTATTCCGTTCTTGAATTAACTCTCGTTGAAGGAATCAAAGAACTATTCAGACAACTCTGAAGTCTTTGACCTTCGTAGAGAATCGCTCTCGATGTCTTTAAATGAATGAAGGAAGGCTCCTTATATAGGTGAAGGTAGGGGATGCCCCATAAATAACTCGTAATCTGATTGGTCAATGACAGATTTGACCTGATTCTGCGGGCTTGGGCCTTTCTATATATAACACAGTTTGATTGGTTATTGCTTGATTTGACTTGATTCTTGAACTTTTCAGGCTTTATTTGACTTGAGCTTGTTTGACTTGAGTCATGCTTTACTTAATTTAAACCCCTTTTAATTTGCTGGGTAATAAATTAACTATCAATTATTTAATAATCTATTTTAGGAATTAATTTATTAAATCCCCAAATAAAATAAAATTAATATCTAATCAAGAAAATCCATGTGTCGCCATTTGATTGGACCATGAATTTTATTTGTTTACAAATGCCCCCTTGCAATTTATTCACGGACATTGTGTCTTGTTGTGAAGGAATTGCAAAAAGTCTTCAATCTCCAACTTTTGCTTCAACATTTTATTACAAGTGATGCATGAATATTGTGAAGTATAATTGAGAAGTTATTTTATCCAATAAGCAAAGAAACTTCTCTTTGGCCCAATCTTTTTTCACTGGCCCAATAAATTTACTTAGCCCAATCAACTTTTTTTTTTACTGCCTAATTTCCAGATTGTGAAGAAAAAGGAAACATAGAAGAGATTTATTTCTTGCTGACCAAGACTCATGAAATCTCAATCCAAATTCATCAAGTAATTCTTATGGCAATGAATCTTCTTAAAATTTTAGCAATATTATACCTTCATACTCAATTTCCATATATACTTCAAGCTCATCATTATAACCACGGTTCATGACCTCACTTTCTTCTTTTCAAGTTATTCTCTTCAGTTTCTTGCGTGGCTTAGCCTTCGGATTCACTTGCATGGCGGTGTTACAGACCCGCACTCACGGTGTTTCAGACCCATGCCATTAAACGGGCAGTCAAGACCAATGTCGCGCATTCCTGGCGACTAGGTATTTTATCCCAGTTGGAGGTCGCGGCTAGTCTGACGTTAGTCCAATGTTTTGGACCGAGTATTAAACAAGTCGAGACTATGTTTCCAATCGTGGCAGCAATTGTCGGGTGCTAGAAACAAGAGATGATGCTATGCATCAAACCTTTGAGTTTTCTGGCAGCGGCATCCTGCAATGACGATGGACTGGTAGTGATGGTCGGGTGTTGGGATCGAGAGGTGACGCCGTGCATTGGTCTTCTGAATTTTCCAACAGCGACATCCATAGTGGCTTGATTTAGCTCTTTGATACTGGACGTCGGTGATCACGGGTAATAAGTGAACGACGCAGTGCTTCCAGCAGCAGATCTGACCGGGCTAGGCTTGGCAGCAGATCGACTGGACGGGCACATGCAAGTTTAGCCTTACCATTTGTGGCGCTAATGTTGGAGAAACGATAGTTGAACGATGAGCTCGTGCCTTTAATGGCCGTGAGATGGCGACTGGTCACGATATTTCGGCAGTGAACGGCCTGTTAGTGGAGCGTGGAGCATGTGGGGGTTCGCAATTTTCCGGCAGCAAGGTGGTGACACATGTGGCCTCACGTTAATGCCTCCAGCGATATTGCATGAAAACAAATCTCGGCGGCGAGCAGCGCTCGCTGGGTCGCGAATCTGGCTACATTGGCGGTGATTTTTTTTAGCGAAGGGCAGCAACGAGCCATGAACTCTCCGATCAGAAGGCAGCGGCATGAAGAGGAACCGGCGGCTGGGTGCATGATCGGCGGCAGCCGTGTCAATCGAAGTGGGAAAGCAGTTCTCGCATTTCATTATTGGAGAGGATATTCAGGCAATTTTTCTTTCTGGAAAATCCCCAATTTTGATTTTTCAAGGCTTTCCTAAATTAGTTGGCTAACAGCATCCACGTGACTTTACCTTCATGTGATTCCAAAATCAAATTGGTCCACTTGCTACTTAATTCAACTCATCTTTTTTCATATTTTTGGATTCACACATGAATTAATTTGGGCTCAAACTCTTGGGCCATTTAATTTTAATTCAAAATTAACCAATATGAATTATTTCAATGGCTCACTTTGATATCTTGGACCTCTCCCCTCATGAGTTTATTTTTAATTTTGGATTTTACTAATTAATTGCTCCCATAATTTACTTTGGGTCTTTTAATTAATTAAATCCACAAATTTAAGTTCATATGAACCCATCCACTTACTTATATAAATCCATTTGCAACATATGATGTGACAAAATTAATCACCTCCTTCATTTCTCCATAGCAAGAATGTGGGATTATTTCAATGCTCCAAGAATTTGAACCCTCTTTGCCACTTCAATAATTTGAAATTTTTCTATCTAATGTTGTGTTCAACCACCCTCTTCTCCTTGTCAACCATCTTCTTCGCGACTCATTCATACTTCAATTTATTGCTCGCCTCATAGACTTGATGCGAAAGGCCCAACTTATGACTAAATTTAGTAGAGTGCTAAGTTGCCTACGTACCTCCTTGCAGAGGATCAAGTCATAACGTAGTTCAAAGGAACATGATTTGGTTTGAATGGGGGGTGTCGTACACAGTTTATACTCATGCGGGCCAGGAGTGACTATTCTTTAACCACTTTAGACAAAGTAGGGTATTTAATACTTTAACCACTTAGAATACCTGAGTGGGATGAATTAATAGTTTAACCACATATAATTACCTTTGGTGGGTGTTGTACACAGTTTAAACTCGTGTGGACCAGGAGTTCGTCATACACAGTTTATACTCATGCGGACCAAGAGTTCGTCGTACACAGTTTATACTCATGCAGACTAGGAGTAACATACAGTTTAGGCTCGTGCGTCATGGAGCGTTGTACTTGTATTTGCTTTACGTGTAGTATCATTTTAAGAATTTCCATTTATGGGGCCAATGTTCACGCCATCTTCAGAGATCAATTTGTAGACACCATTTGTATAGGCTTCTTTCACAACATGAGAGCCATCCCATTTGGGTTGAAATTTATTTCCAACACGATGAGTGACTACTATAGGTCTTCTCACAGCAAGCACCAAATCACCAACTTGAAAAGAACGTATCTGCATTTTCTTATTGAACGTTCTCGAAAGGCGAGATTGATAACACTCACGTCTTTGTTGTGCTTCCAACTTCTTTTCATCTAATGCTTCCAATTCTTGAAGGCGCAACTTTGCATTTTCTTCTTCAGTTAGGCCTTCTTGTATGGCCATCCTCAAAGAGGGAATTTGTTTTTCAAGAGGTACTACAGCTTCAACACCATACACCAAAGAATACGGAGTGACTTGAGTAGGTGTTCTATAAGTGGTGCAATACGCCCATAAAGCTTCATTTATTCTTTCATGCCAATCTCTTTTTGACTTGGAGACAACTTTCTTTCGCAAACTACACAAGGTTTTATTAAAGGATTCGGCAAGACCACTGGCAGCTGCATTATACATTAACAACTTCCTTTATTTGAAGTCGAACTTCTCATATAGCTTATCAATCCAACTATTGCTGAACTGCTTTCCATTATCAGTGATGATGTAGTGAGGAACATCGTATCTATAAATGATGTTGATCCGAAAGAAATCAGCAATAATTTCTTTCTTCACTTCCCTCAGAGGCACAACTTCGGCACATTTTGAAAAGTAATCAGTTGCAGCAAGAATATAGAGATGACCACCAGATGACTTTGTAAGTGGCCCCAACACATCTAAAACCCAAGTATCAAAAGGCCATGAAGCGACTGTCGGATGCAAAGGCTCCGGAGGTTGATGAATCAAATTTTCATGAAACTGGCAATCTTGACACCTTTGTGTATAATCCATACAATCTTTTACCATTATGATCCAATAGTAACCCATTATTTTAATTCTGAAATGTAGATTCGGCTCGAAATGATGAGCACCGTAAATTTAAGAGTGAGCCTCCTCCATCGCTTGAATAGCTTCTTCCTTACCCAAGCATCTCAAGAAAATTCCCTCAAATGATCTTCTATAAAGTGTAACCTTGAAATAGATGAATCGAGGAGCTCGACGCTGAATATCAACCCTTTGGCGTGGATCGTTAGGCAACTTATCATATTTCAAATAATCCACGAGTGGTTCGGGCCAATCTTCTTTTTCAATTTTGAAAACCCCACCACATGATTTTCAACTTTTTCATAATCATCATCTTCAAAGATTGGTGGTACAACCCAACTTCTACACACTGATATTTGAATCTGCACATCTGGCATAGCTATAGTTGATGATAGCTTCGCGAGGGCATCAACTTGCTTATTCTCTCTTCTAGACAGATGCTTGATATCAACATCACCAAGCCAACCCATCAACTTTTGAGCATACTTATGGTATGGGAGTAACTCAGGCTTCTTCACTTCATACACTCCAAGGAGTTGATTTATCACAAATAGCGAATCACCATACACCCTAAGGTGTAATTGTTTTATATCAACGACCATTTCTAAACCATAAATGTGCGTTTGATATTCAGCCACATTATTTGAGCAATTTTCTATTAAGGAAAATGAAAAGGGTAGAACTTTACCACTGGATGTTACACACACGACTCCCGTACCAGCTCCTTCTCTATGAGATGCTCCATCGAAATACATCTTCTAAGGAGAAGCTATCTCCACAGCGATATCATCTTCATCAGGGAGTTCATCGGACTGTTCCCATTCAGCAAGCATTGGATGATCAGCCAGAAAATATGCCAACCACATGTCCTTTTATGGCCTTTTGAGTAATGTACACGATCTCAAACTGTTGAAGTTGGAGATACCATCTTGCAAGTCAATCAGAGAGTACTGACTTTGACATGACAAACTCTAGTGGGTTGGCTTTCGAAACCAAACGGATTGTATGAACTTGAAAGTAATGGTTCAACTTTTGAATCACGAAGATAAGAGATAAGCATATCTTCTCAATGGGTGAATATTTCAACTCATTTGGAGTCATGGTTCTACTTAGATAGTATAGAGCTTTTTCTTTACCATCGTCATTTTCTTGTGTGAGTAAAGCTCCAACAGAACACTCTTGAGCAGCTAAATAAAGGATTAATGAGCGCCTGGGTATCGGAGCACCCAACACTGGTGTATTCATCAAGTATTCTTTAATGCTATTGAAAGCATTATCACAAGCTTTATCCCATTCGAATATGCTACCCTTCTTCATGAGATGAATAAATGGTTTACATCGACCAGCTAAATTTGATATGAATCTTCTCAAGTATGCCAACTTTCCTTACGAACTTTTGAGTTCATGTATGTTCCAAGGCACGTGCATCTTCATGATCGCGTCAATCTTTGCTTTCTCAATCTCGATTTCTCGACGGCGAACAATAAATTCAAGAAATTTCCCGGATGAAACACTAAATGCACACTTGAGTGAATTCATCTTGAGTTGATGCTCTCTTAACCGCTCAAACACTCGCCTTAGATCATGGAAATGATCTTTCCTTTCCTTTGATTTTACACAATATCATCAACATAGCATTCGACAATCTTATGAAGCATGTCATTAAATATCTTTTGCATGGTTTGTTGATAAGTGGCACCAGCATTCTTCAAGCCAAATGACATAACATTGTAGCAATATATTCCTTTCGGAGTACGAAAGGCAGTCTTCTCTTGAACCTCAGGAGCTAGACCAATTTGATTGTAGCCAGATGACCCATCCATAAATGAAAGGACCTCATGCCCCGTTCTTGCATCAATCACGAGTTTAGAAATTGGTAGTGAAAAGTCATCTTTTAGACATGCCATGTTCAAATCTCAGAAATCAACACATACTCTGAGTTGCCCATTTTTCTTTCTCACCGGCACGATGTTAGAAATCCATGTAGGATATTGGACTTCTCGGATCTTGCCTGTTTCAAGAAGCTTATTAACCTCGTCCTCAATCAAAGGAATCAACTCTGGTCAAAATCGACGTTGCATTTATTTTACTGGTTGAGTTTTCTTTTTAATGGACAAGTGGTGCACTGCGATTTTCGGATCCAAACCTGGCATTTCTTTATGTGACCATGCAAAGACATCTCTAAATTCTCGCAAAATGCTAATATACTTTTCTTCTTCCTCAACATTTAGCAGAGCACTTATGTAGGTAGGACGTGGATTATTTTCATCACCTAAGTTGATTTCTTTCAACTCATCAACAGTGGATTTCACACCTTCTTCAAATTGTGGAGGGGCATCTTCAGCATCTACCTCATCTATTTGAGAATCATCAAGAGAAAGTGATATGATTTGTGGAAGCTACATTTTCTTTATCATCATCACTATCGTCTTTAGTAAAGATAAGTGTCTGCATCTTGGCTTTCAACATTCTTCCACATGATATAGTCAAAATGTTTTGCCTATTTAATTATACGAGAGGGAATTCGACTCTGGAGTTTTTGGAAGCTAGGAGACTTGAAATTACGTTTTCTCCTACACTTGTTCATCTCAAAGGGTCTAAGCCTTTCAAAGACAGTCCCAAGTCTTTCGAAGACAGAGATTCTCTTGATTGTCCTACTGCATTCATCAAACATATCTTCCGTGGATGAAGCTTCTCCCTAGGTGATATAATTTGTACTTTTCTTCTAATTGCAATGCGGATTGGCTTTTGAGGGACATATCTCAAACCTGGCTTATCATTATTGACAGTGCGGCCACCATTCTTCAAAATTTTCTAAGTAGCATTGAACCCATATTCTGGTGGGTTGATGGTCTCTTGATGCAACTTGCT
Organism: Pogostemon cablin; assembly: GCA_023678885.1. Lineage (NCBI taxonomy): Eukaryota > Viridiplantae > Streptophyta > Magnoliopsida > Lamiales > Lamiaceae > Pogostemon > Pogostemon cablin. Next base: position 14,292,438 of record CM042953.1, on the reverse strand, counting down.
CGCCATCGGCTGTTCCTTTGGTTCATAATTGGCCATCATGAGAAGTTTGTAAGCTTGTGGACTATAGGAATTAGCTATTACTGCTTCAAACACTTCACCATGTTCGGTCTTTGCTCCTTCAATAGGACGTGTGAATCTTTCGAGTAGTGGAGGAGAAGGTTTATTTGCATCAATTTTTGTTAAGAGGCAATGTCAACTCTTCCAAGGTCTCAAACTTCTCTTTGTTCTTCTTGAGAGTGGTAAATGATGTGCTATCTTCTTCATTTTTTATTTGCTCACTGCCCCCATCATCTTATGCTGGAGCTTCTTCATGTTTCACTTCCTTTGTATTCTTGAAGAAATATTTAGCATCGGCAAAGTAGGACTCAGCTTCAGTAAATGGCTTGTCGTCGCCAAATACCCTTTTCACATTGTTGCCTACGTTATACTTGAAGCATTGATGTAATGTAGAAGGGATCACACCATTCTCATGAAGCCATGGGCACCCCAAAAGCATGTTCTATGAGGTTCTTGCATCAATGACATGGAAGAGCACTGTTGATTTCATCTTATCAATTAACGAATCAAGAATTATTGTGTCGAGAGTCCTTTGCCCTTCATGGTTGAACCCCTGAATCATCAATCGGCTATGATTGAGTTCATCCACCGATATTTCTAGCTTTTTCAAGATTCTCAAGGATAGAATGTTCACTGCTGAGCCTCCATCAAAAAAGTATACGATTAACTCACAACTCTTTAGTATAGCCAGTCACAAATAGAGGACGATTATGAGATTGCGAACCCAACAACATATCTTCGTCCATGAAGGTCACCTTCATTGAGTAAGCTTTACCCTTAGTTTCAGACTGTTCTCTTTCATTGTCCTCCTCTTTCACAACATGACATGAGCCTTCATCATGACTTTCCTTTACAGAAGTGAAGTTTGTGGCTGTCTCATCTTTTGACACGATTTTCCATTCCTTAGCCAGCTGCATGATCTTTTCCTTGAGGACGAAACAATCATGAATAGGATGACCCACCAACCTATGATACTTGCAGTATTTTGGGTCATTAGATCGGCCGGCTTCTTCTGGACGTTTCATCTCAGGAAGGTCAAGGAGTTTATTCTTTATCAGATCATCAAATATGCCATAAATATCAGAATTCAAAAATGGATACTCTTTTTCTTGCATGTCTTTTAGAGTTAATCTTCTTTGCCCCAATTTTTGGACAACTTGTTTCCCTTTATCTTTCTTGTCATCTACGTTCTTTCGAACCTTGACTGACATAGTATTTATGGCCATTGATTCTTTGTTGGATTTTTTAGCAAAGTGCTTGCCCCCTTTCTTGACATCTTGTTTATCTTTAGACTTGTAGGAGTCCGACATTGGTGAATGTTTAATTCCACTAGCAGCCATGCTTAATTCCATATCATGGGCCCTAGTAGCCAACTCTTCGAAAGTCTTAGGCCGAATTCCTTGGAGTATATATAGAAGATTCCATTTCATACCTTGGATACACATTTCAATAGCTGACCCTTTTGGATAGTCTATCCTTACAATTCAGACTCAGATTTTTCTATTGATTAATATAATCGGTCACATGTACTTCTTTCAATTGACGAGTGTTAATTAGCTCAATTATGCTAACGGTTCTCCTTTTGCTGTAAAAAAGATTGAGAAATTCATGCTCTATTTGGGACCAACTGTCAATGGATTCAGCTTGCAAGTCGATATACCAATCAAAGGCATTTCCTTTGAGTGAACGAACGAATTACCTCACCATGTGGTCTCCATAAGTACCAGCGTCATGAAAAGTCTCAATGAAGTGTGCTATGTGTTGCCTTGGCTTTTCCTTGTCATCAAATTGTTGAAACTTGGGAGGCTGGTAGCCAGCTGACATCTTCAAGTTGTCCACTCTTTTCGTGAATGGCTTGACATAAGTGAAGGTGGGCTTGGAAGTCTCTTCAAACCTTTCCTTTATTGTTCCAAGTATAATGTCCTTCCATTGATCAACTTGCAGCATTTTATTGGCCGAAAGTTGCAATGCTCCTTGAGTTTGTGCCTTTTCAATAGTTTGGTGTCTTGTGAACTCTTCTATCTCACTATCGTCCAAAACTCCTTTTTCATTTGCACGGCTAGTCTCCGCAATGTCCCTTCCTTCCATCAGTTTGGAAATCTTTGAATCTTGAGCTTCTATGTGTTTTGAGAGCCCTTCGATAGCTTTCATCATACTTGCTAACTGTCCCTCAATAGTTGAAGTGCCTGCCATCATTACTGGAGCTGCAATTGAGTCAAATGAAGAACTTGAAGATGAATGAGGGTGTGAGCATGCAGAATTTTCATCACTATCTTCTTGAAGAGGTAGTTATTTTTTCGAAGCTTCCTCAACCGAAGGGTTGGATCCAAATGAGCCTTCCGACTGAGCTTTTTATGACATGCTCCTTGTAACAACAACAACATATTCATTCAATGACTCTGAGAGCTTAGAAGCAGCATTCCTTCCCACAGTAATCTTGATAGGAGTCATTTTGTACTTGTAGAGAGAATAGATGAGAGGTAGAGATTGTCCCACTGGGCGTGCCAAAATTTATATCAACAAATTTTTTATTTATAAAATAATAAACACAAAAAGGTGTACAAAGATAATTTCAGATGGATTTAATTAAAAAAATAATGTAAACGAGTTACAATCTCAATCAATCCTCTGATTCTTCTCTCGAACTAATTTGACTTGACTTTGACTTTGATTTGACTTATGTGTTGATTGCGCTGACTTTGACTTGAGTGTGTTGAGTAAGATCTTCAGATGAAGTTTGTCCAAACTTGGCTTCGTGGATTTATAACGTTAATCCGGAGGTTGTGCCTTTATTCGAATTAAACATTGATCCTTGAAGATTTCCGGTGAAGAAAGTTGTTCAATATATTAGAACGTCATTAAATTCACAAAGAACGTCGAAGAACTTAACTTAAGAACTCTTAAATTCGCGTGGTTTAGCACCTGAATCCCCAAATTATAGGCCGTTTGACTTAAGCAGTCTTAAATCTGGGCGGTTTAGCACCTGAGTCCCAGATTATAGGTCGTTCTTTGAAGAACCTGAACTTGAGATGGCTTAAATTTGGGCAGTTTAGCACCTGAATCCCAGATTATAGGCCATTTACCGAAGAACTTGACTTAAGCAGGCTTAAATCTGGGTAGTTTAGCACTTGAGTCCCAGATTATGGGTTGTTCTTGGAAGAACTTGTCTTAAGAATACTTAAACCCAGGCGGCTTAGCACATGAATCCCAGATTATACATCGTTCACCGAAGAACTTGACCTAAGAACTCTTGATCCGGGCGACTTAAAACCTAAATCCCAGATGTATTTCGTTCTTGAGTTGACTCTCGTTGAAGGAATCGAAGAACTATTCAGACAACTCTGAAGTCTTTGACCTTCGTAGAGAATCGCTCTCTGTGTCTTTCAATGAATGAAGGAGGGCTCCCTATATAGGTGAAGGTAGGGGATGCCCTATAAATAACTCACAATCTGATTGGTCAATGACTGATTTGACCTGATTCTGCGGGTTTGGGCCTTTCTATATATAACACAACTTGATTGGTCATTACTTGATTTGACTTGATTTTGGAACTTTTCAGGCTATATTTGACTTGAGCTTGTTTAACTTGAGTCAAACTTTACTTAATTTAAACCCCTTTTAATTTTCTGGGTATTAAATTATTTATCAATTATTTATTAATCTATTTTAGGAATTAATTTATTAAATCCCCAAATAAAATATAATAAACTAAAATTGATATTCTAATCATGAAAATTCACGTGTCACCATTTAAATGGACCATGAATTTTCTTTACGTACATATTGGTTTCTTAATGTCGTTGAATTCTTTCGATGTAGGTGTGAAGAGCACAAGAAAAAGCAAGATGACATGATTCAAATGGTACACAATCTCTTATTTTTTTTCAAGTTATATTAGTTAAAAATAGTTCAGCAGATTGTCACTATTTGTTAATAATTAAAGTAATTATTTTTTTAATCTCATTTTAAGGCATATCAATCTTATGTAACCTTTATTTTATTGTTAATTTTAAATTAAATGGATTATAGAATTAGAAAATGAGTTGGAGCAGACTTGTAAGAAGACTACTAAACCTTTTTCTCCATGGAAATCTAAATGGAACTATTGCAAAGGAATGATAAATTGGTAATATAGTTTTGTAGATACACACCACATGTATTAATGACATCACAAAGGAATCAATATGTTGGATACTAAATGAAAAAGGATCTTAAGATGAATTCTTTCTATTAAGTTCATGAGTATGTTTTTTCCTGTTGGTTATGTGATATAATTTATACCATTCAATTTGTATTCATTTGTAAATTTTGCTTCAAAAAAATTTCAACAGATAAAATGATTTTTTTAAAAAATTATTTATTTGGTTTATTCTTGCTCATTGCATTTTTCTTTACAAATCTCTCTGCCCTCATTCAACATCAATCCTTCTCTTCCCCTTTTATTAAATTCTTTAGTTCTCACTGTTTCTATATTTTTAATTTTTTGGGGATTCATGAAATGATTGTGAACGTGAATTATGTGGGTCACCTCTGGAAGCTGCAATGTCTTCTGTTAAAACAGTTACTGTGGACACAAAGGTAGTTATGGTGGCTTGGGTTCTCAACCCGTCATATCTTCATTTTTCTTTTAAGTTAAAAGATCCAATTCGTGATGACCATTTGGCTCAAAATGAACTGTTCACGCAACTGTAGGTTTTAATAAAAGTGCTGAAAGTTCTAGAGGTGGAGGCAATAATGATCCAGAAGGGAAAAAGATAGAGCATGAGCCTTGGTCTACGAGTGTAAAGAGTTATTGCAGATTGACCTAATTTATGTACTAAAAGTTTAAAACTAAATACGCATTAAGAAAGTTTGCTTCATTATCATTTTTTTTCAAATTCATTGCAGTGCTCTGTGTGTGTTTTCTCATTGCGCTTTCTTTTTATGAATTTTTATTTTAGGAGACGAAAAATACTTTTAAAGCTCTCCTGGAACAGCAAATGTGGGGTCTGATTGGAGCCCAGACCTGAGACCAGGTTTGCTGCTCCTTTACCATTTTTGAAAAATAGTCAGGAAATCTATATATATAATGAATTTAATCAGTTAATGAGAGTAATAATAAATGACCAGAGATATGGTACACTAGGAACTCTCGGAGAGTAAGGAAACTTTCAATGAGGTTTTCTCTTAAATGAAGTTGTTTAAATGATTAATATTCCTATGTTTTACTCAGAAATGATTGAAATGTTCATGATTTTTTTAATGTTTGGCTAATGGGTTGTATGTTTAATATGTTGGAAATTAATCCATGAAACATTAATCCTATTATGATAAACCGAGATCAAAACCATAAAGCGGAAGCGTACCTGATCCAATGAGTCTCAAGGCGAAACACGAACTCAGGATCAGTGGTTATATGGCCTTCCTCAACTAAGCCTCCTTATTCCTTATGGGGACCGTAGTAATCCCTCCCGATGGGGAGAAGGGAAGACGATGTGCGGCTTAGTATATGGGTACCATAACCGGGTAACCTTTATATACTACTTGACTAGATTACTCATAATCACCTAATCACGTAGTATTGGATATCTACTCAATTGACCCATATCAAATATTATTATAGCCCATGGACTTTTAACCTTAATTGGATTACTTTAATTAAGTCCATAAAATAATTGAATAGCTAATATAATTGCATAATAATATATTGCCCACAATTAGATTATAATGGAAATTAATAAATTTCCAACAATCTCCCACTTGGGCTATATATTTTCCGAAAGCAATTATATCAAGAGTCCTTAGTTGCGCAACTTTATGCTATTCCTCTTCAGGCTATACTTAACAATCTGGTCCATCTCATATACTAATATGAAACTACAGCGGCTTTCACCATATTATAAATCGTGATTAAACCCCGACAATCACCAATATCAATATAATCAATGACATAGATCAAATACGGTGAGCAGCGTGAAAATTACATGCAACGTGATCAATATCATGTCTATTTCCAACTGGTCCAACTTTAAACTTTAGTGAGATCAGTCCATAACGTAAAATATTACAAAATGAAATTACTTAAGTGAATTCACAATGAATTCAAAGCCATCAACTTAATTCTGCAGAAACCGAATTATCTAAAATCAAAGTGTCTTGAAACTTTAAAGAGCAATAAATATAGACTCCCACTAAACCAATGTATTCTAAAACTATATAACACCCATATAAGTAGCTAGCTCATAAAAATGCATGGCGTTGAATACATAATTGGTGGATCCATATTTAGAGTCTATCATAATATGCTCTACCAAAATTTATCCATAAGAACACTTTCTTTAACAACCAAGAATTCTATGTCAATATGCTTGACTTATAAGAACTCTTATTGCTAATACTGTACTGCGAACTAACTGTCATAATGAACTTTATGTGACAAAGCTTCGCAACCTTTATTTCATGTTTGAACGCCCCTTAGTGTGCTACTGATTCTGTTGTCATGGTTAATGAGCTAAAGTGTTTGCTTAATACTTTACTTATATAGCTCTCCAGACCAACAGAAAATATAGTCTGAAGTGGATCTTATACTGTATTGACATCCAACAAACTCAGAATCAGAATTCCTCATGATCTCTAACAAATCTGATCCCTGATGTATAGACATATTATTCTTAGTTCTCTATACATACTTTATAAAGATCCATACTAGAGTTACTTAAATGTCTACTTAATATACCAACAACATAAGCTAAATTAGGTCTTGTAGAGACCTCATCATACAACAACTTCGAACAATCAAAACATATAGAATGTTTATACATTTTTTAAATCTTTAATTTAACTTTAGGGCACCTTATTGAGACTCTACTTGTCTCCCTTAGTTTAAACATTCTCCCACTGAATCACATAATTATCTACATTTGTCTCAAAACCAAATGAGACAATTAATTCATGATGATACTTGTGATTCCTTTACGGAAAAGCTTTCTTGAATGCATAGATGGATTTCCTTTTGGTTCTTTAAACTTATAATATCGTATCATGTTGCCATCAAGGAACTCTATCTTTACATCCATCTAAATGATTCAAGATTAAAATGTACTAATAATATCACGATTATCTCAAAACAATGCCTTCCTTCCCTTTAGAGTATAATCTTTTATCAAGATGCAAACCTAATAATCTTGTATTGATTTATACTCATAACTTATGGCGTTAACCCACTTTCGAGTATTTGGACCTTGCATGGTTTGATGAACATTGTTTGAATATTCTACCATTAATTCCATAGTGTCCTCTTTATTTAGGAGAAAATTACATAATTATCCGAATTGATTTTCTCCCAACTCTAGTGGTTTTCTTAGTGACATTAATTCTTGAGGTTGTTGAATTTATTATTCTTTAAATATTATTGACATTGTCATATTGTTATTCTGAATTCGCACCAATTCTTTAAAGCATAAGTGGGGATCGAATTGACTCCCCCTTAAGGACAATGTCTCTAATATTATTCTTCCCCTCAAATCAACATCCTCACAGAATACCGTATTACCCGTCTCAAATATGATCTGATTAATTGGATCATAAACTTATTATCTTTATTTAATACCAATAAAGTAGCTTGTATCTATTTGAATCCAATTTTCTTTAGTAGATCCCAATGATCTAGCCTTAGTTGGACATCACCATATGTGAAACTCAAAGAGTTCTCACAACTACTTTGGTTAGAACTTTATTGAGACCATAAGCTGCAATCTTTAGTATTTCTCCAATTAGTAACCATATATTGTGGAGTACTATTTTTGTCTTTTAACTACACCACAACACCATTCATACTAAGTAATCTTAATGTGGTGTATTATAAAATAATTCCACAAGCCTTTAGGAGAAAACGAAAGGTTATTCTTTAGTTTCTTTTTAACAGCTTTCCAAATGGGTTTTTTCTTTGTTGCCCTTATACTTTATTGATGAAGTTCTCATCATGTATAATTTTGTTGTTGACATAGGTTAAACTTAATTAACAGACTTCTTAATTGTACAGAGAATTAATCCAAAATGATTATCATGCTTGCACTAAACTTTATAATCTTTCAAAAAAACTTTATAGTCTTTCAAAATTTAACTAAATTAGAATCATCTTGAATATTCGAGCACAATATTAGTATCAAGTCTTTGGACAAAAAAATACTAATTTAAATGATGCTCTCATGCAGTAGTCAAATACTGACAATAAAACTGTCAAGCAATAGCCTTTCTGTGGGCCGACTTATTACTCACATGTCAAACCAAATAATTGTCACGTATTTACCACCACATGTACTTGTGTATTTCTGCCAAATATTAATCTACCCGTGGGCCGATCAATACCCGCATGAAGATACACTCATACAACATTATTAATTGGGGACCCATCACAAGACACCTTGTGCAACATTAACCTCGTCTGTGGATAAAAAATTAACTGCAGGGGTAATCTTGGTGTAACAATCAAGTATTGACAATAAGTTCTGTCAAACAAGAGTCTATCTGTGGACCGACTCATGTTCACATGAATAATCCAAATAATTATCACATACTTATTATCACATGTGTGTTATTATTCTGTCAAACTGTGCCTACATGTGGGCCGAACACAGAACACATAAATAATACCACACCCATCTATGCAATTTCAATAAAGCTTTTCTCCACACACGATATTGCTGTGGCAACATGGTGCTTTGATTGACTAGATTGAAAAATTACTAGACCAATTAAATAAATATTTAAAATAAATATTTATATTTAATTGAACGACATTAAAAAAAAATGTCTCCCCAATTTTAATTTAATTAAATTCATAAACCAGATGGGACATTTAGATGATTCATACTATAATGAAAGATTTCTTAATTTAATTAAGAATTTCAAATTCTAATTTAGAATAAACTAAATTAGACAATTATCCTCCATAAATTAAATATATCACGAAATCGTTACCAAAATATGCATGCAATGTAATCGTGTATGTCGAAATGAAAGGTATTTATCAAATTCAAAACTATAAATATGGGTTTGTATATCCCATGGATCTGCCAAAATAATCCTTTCAAATACTTTTAATCTTAATGAGGAATTATGGTAACCAATTATTAAAAAATAGTCATCCAACAAAAAACACACACCACTAAATCCAAAGTTCAAAAATTACATGCCTATTAATTCACGAATAATTAAACACATATCCAAGACCCCACAGTCATTAAGCATTCATAACTTTCAGAAAACTAAATCAATGTCTTAATAATCACATAAATGAAAATGGTGATTATTATTATAAATAAGAGCAGGCCACTTTGAGATTTTGATACAATTAAAATCCTTTAATCTCATCAAATTACACATGTTCAATTATCAAACTATCACACAATGAAATGGCCACGTATTACTAGTGTTTGATGAAATGGCCACGTATCGAATTTCACTTGATGCCATTAATTCATTACGGAATCAGTAATAAACTTAGCACAAGTTTCAAAAATAAAATCAACGCAGTATCAACACATCATTTAGAAATATATTCCAAAAATAAATTATTATAACTAAAAGCCTTCATCACCTTAAAATGAAACATAAAGCCACATAAATTATGTCCCAAAAATTCATAATGATTTAGAGCATTTGATAGCCAAATTAACTTTATCATAGTTGCACAAATCCAATATTGAAATTCATAATTCATATTAAATTAAGTAATCATGGCAAATACATTGTGGATCCACGTTTCAAGATGATTGCCTATAAAAATATTCTTATAGACACTAATGGCATCCTGTTAATATCTAAAACATAAAACAATTCTGGGCATTTATATTAAATTAAAAGCATTCCAAATCAGCCATAACAAATCACTACAAAGGTTATTCCTCACTCGGAATACTGAAGATGAATTTTCATGCGCCAATTACTGACATTACATAATTAATAATAATAATCCTACACAAGCCGCTAAGCATATTCATGATGTCAAATAGCCGAATACGAATCTTGATTTATCAACTATAATTCAACATGAAGAATTAGTCAACTACCAGATTACTCTTATATTTTGCCATGTACCAAATCAATTGTCCTTTTGATAATTATAATGGTGGATTATTTTTGATTTGATAAATCACACAATTCAAACCAAATATTTTAATCCACCCGAAACATAATTAATTATCCAAACCAATGACATTAATAATTTCAATTACAAATACAATCCATAACCATTTTTTAATTGAAAATTAGACAACTATCCATGTACTCCAATTCATTCCAATTTGGTTCATATTCTGAATAAGTCACACAATTGACAAAGATTCTACTTTAGATTTTCAAATTGGAGAATTATGGATAATCCAGAAGAAATATGCGACAATATTAATGGCGTTCATAAATAAGAATTCCAATCAAAACAAATGCTCTTACAGCCGTTTGGACAAATCGTAATTTCAACTATTCTTAATCAAATGTCATTTATTGAAATTAATCGAATCGATTAGCACAATGATCCAATGAATTCACACAGATCTCAGAGAATCATAAATAGGGTGGCTCTGATACCACTTGTTGGGTTTATCCGCCCAGGGAGCCGGGCCCACTAAATTCACTAGCATGATATTGTCCGCTTTGGGCCGCCCACTGGCCCGCACGGTTTTACCGGCTTCACACCCAAAAGGCCTCATGCTAGGGAGAGTCCATCCCTCATTTATAAACCCCTCGCCAACCCCACTTCTAACCGATGTGGGACTTTGGTTGACATCCAACCAACATTTCCCCCTCAAACAAAGTCCTGCAGCTAGACCATCCAGTTTGAGGTCCGAACATCCCACCAACCCCGGGCTAGGCCGGTTAAGTCTGGGGCCTGGCTCTGATACCACTTGTTGGAAATTAATCCATGAAACCTTAACCCTATTATGATAAACCGAGATCAAAACCGTAAAGCGGAAGCGTACCTGATCCAATGAGTCTCTAGGCGGAACACGAACTCAGGATCAGTGGTTATATGACCTTCCTTAACTAAGGCTCCTTATTCTTTATGGGGACCGTAGTAATCCCTCCCGATGGGGAGAAGGGAAGACGATGTGCAGCTTAGTATATGGGGATCATAACCGGGTAACCTTTATATACTACTTGACTAGACCACCCATAATCACCTAATCACGTAGTATTGGGTATCTACTCAATTGACCCATATCAAATATTATTATAGCCCATGGACTTTTAACCTTAATTGGATCACTTTAATTAAGTCCATAAAATAATTGAATAGCTAATATAATTGCATAATAATATATTGCCCATAATTAGATTATAATGGAAATTAATAAATTTCCAACATAATATTGAAGAGCATTTAGAGGAGCTAAGAACAGGGTTATTCCCTTACTTCTACATTAGCTAGAAAATATCAACTTTTGCTAGAAAGAAGATTGAGGAGGATGTCTTAGATCCCAAAGGATTTGGGATCTACTCTCAAAGTCAATTACTTTATCAACTGCCAAATTATATGTGGATTTCTATGTTTAGTTTTTTTATATCTTCTTATAATCACATGATTCATGATTATTTTGCGAAGGTAGATACGCTGATGGGGAAGTTCTTCAAGGAATCAAAGATATGGAAGATCGGCATATAACTCCTGATTTAGATGTTTATTATTATTATTATTGGACTTATATTCATATTAAAGTTACTTATGATATGTTTTTTATCTTTACCAATATTTCTTTAATTTTTGGACAATTCTCTCGGTGTTTTCTTTATTTTGTACTGAATAACAATTTGACCTATTAAGGGGCACCATTTTATACTGAATAAGCACCATTCATTACCTCTGGGAATTTATCTTTATATACTAAATTATTATGCATGTCTTTGAGTAAGTTTGTTATTATTAACTATGAAATGAATGATTGGTAGGTTATGTGCTCAAACAAAAATCAAGTCATCTAGAGGCAATTTATGAGTTTGGCAAATCGTTATCGATTTTTTTCAGCAATGCTTATAAACATCTCCTAAATTAGAGCTCTTTTTAACATTGTGCCTTCCTATTGTATTGATGAGGAACGAGCAAGAGCTTTGGAGGAGAACAAATGGAGTATATGGAATTTTTAAACTCATGTAACTTTTTCAAGATTGACACTCCAATGACTGCATCAGCAGATGCCAATTATTTACTCCATATATTATCTAATTTTATCAGAGGCAAGCAGCCCCTGAAAATTTATATTATTATCAAGTTACACAAACTTGCAATGTTTTGTGACAATATGAAAGAGTGAGTGCAAAAAATCAAACGCAACCATATATCGTCTGATTTTATCAGAGGGAAGTAGCCCCTGAAAATTTATAATATGCTATCAAGTTACGCGAACTTGCAACATTTTGTGACAATATGAAAGAATGAGTCTAAAGATTAACCACAAAGGAAGGAGTAATGCACGTTCTTATAACTAGTACATTACATATTTTGCAATATAAATCACAATATGTACAGGCAGATGTCCTTGATGAACGTTGAACATTTCACTAGAGACGTCTTGACCCAATTAAGAGCAAGGCCCAAACATTTGTTCTATCGCATGAGAAAGATCCAATTTAAGATTTACAATAACGTCAATTATATTCTGAAATTCAAAATTACTTTATGAGACGGATCTTTTTGACCCATGTAATGATCCGTACTATTATATAATTAACGCTAATTAGTATACAAATGATCACTAGCTGGTTTGACACTACCACGTACTCACGCTCCTGTGAATATCTATGGGGATCAAGCTTGTTATTTGATGGCTTTTTTTTAAATAGTTTCTTTATTAATTAATTAGTATTAAAACTTATTATTAATGAAAAAAATATATTTTTTAAATAAAAGTGATGCTTAATCAAGTAAGGGGTCATTTGATATTAGGTATTAGGATGGTATTGATGCTAATACCACGTTTGTCTCGATATATTTATAATACCTATGACCCGATACAATTTAGTATTTAGGTATTAAATATAATTTTACCATTATACTTTTATCCAATAATAATAATAATAATAATAATATGAATAATAATAATTAATTAATAATAAATAAAAATATTAATAATATTAATAATTAATAATAATAATAATAATAAATAATAATAATAAGAATTAATAATAATATTAAAAATAATAATAATATTTTTAATAAATAATAATAATAATGACAAATTCTCTTGTGAGACATTATATATGTGAAATAGTTTGTGAGATGTGTTAAAGTATGTTTATTATATTGATAAAGTATGTTTAATGGTTGTCAAAGTATATTTTCTAAAGTATGATAAATGATGAATTAAAGTATAATTTTAGGATGTTATAATATGATTCATTATTGACATACTTTAACTACAAATAAACATAGTTTAATACTGGGTCGACCCGTCCCACAACCGTTTCACAAAAAATTCATCTCACAAGAGAATTTCTCAATAATAATAATAATATGAATAATAATAATTAATAATAATAATTAATATTTATTAAATAATAATAATAATAATAATTAATTATATTAATAATAACAATATTAATAATGGGTAAATATGTCATTTTACATATTTTCTCATTTGTTAATACTTAATACACTACAAGAAACTGTCAGATTACCGACGAAATTACCGACGAAACAGATCCGTCGGTAATTACCGACGGATTATCGACGAATTATCAAAATAATTTCATTTATTTAAAAAAAATCATCAAAAATTTTTAGTGACGTTTTTACCGACGGATTACTGACGAATTTTGCGACGAAATTTATGACCGTCGGTAAAACTTTCTTTATTTAGGTGGGAATAATCCATGGAAATTTACCGATGGATATTTCCGTCGGTAAACGTCTTATGAAATTATTTTTATTAATGAAATTATCGACGGTTCTTACTACGTCAGTAAATATATATATAAATAATTTATTAAATTAAATTACCGACGAAAATAATCTGTCGGTAAAATTTTAGAATTATTTTATTTTGAAATTTAATTATTATTTTAGATAGAATATTTATTTTAATATTAAAATTTAAATATACCGACGAATATAATCCATCGGTAATAGTAAGCCTAGTAAAATTAATATAACGACGGATGTACGCGTCGGTAATCCTTAAGCATAATAAAACTAGGGCATCGACTTCCAATCACTCCCATTTTCATCAGAAATGAAGTTGTGCTACTCTCGATTTCGTCCATCAGTCTGCTATTGTCGTCGGCGAACGTCATCGCTGCTATTGCCGCCGGCGAAAATGCTCTCACCCTCCCTCTACTTAAGCCCTTTTCTCTCTATCCTCCCCTTCCCCTCTCTCTCGTTCCGATTATGTCTTGTCCTCAACCTTTTTTATGCCTTTGCAGTTGGGGTTTAAGCCCTAGCCGAGCCTTGTCCTAGACGACACAAGGAAAGCGAACACGCCTCAATCTCAAGTCCTCGCGAGGTCAATTTCATCATGAATAGGTTTTTCCCTTTTAGCTCCGTTGTCTCTCTCTACTGTTCAAGTAACGGCCAGCGAGCAGTCCACGATCGAAATTGGTAATTACTTTCTTTGGAATGTCATTTCTCCTCTTTCACATCACTGATTATGCGCATGCTTTCTAGTAAATTATACTCGTATGTTGTTTAACATGCTCATACTTTCTCCAATTTATCGTTCTTGTTTTAGTGGAGAATCAAACATATAGAAATTCAGTTGATTTTTTACCTGATGAGATTGTTGAGGCAGTTTAGAGTGGTGTGATTTAGGTTGTGATATTATGCTAATTCGCCACTGCCTTTTCTTATGAATGTTACATTTCATAAGTGAAAAATAAGTGAAAATGTTGTGCTAATTTGCCACTGCCTTGTTAGGGATTTCATTTTGAGCACTAGTAAAGCTCTAATTAAGTAATTTTTGCTCAAAACCTTCTTCATTTCTAGCTGTTTATCAGTCACCATCTTAGCTTGAACCTTGCTGATGATAATTTTGTTTCAGAGTGGAAAATGGCTCCATATATAGAGGATATTGATTCTCAAAGCTCAACTCCGTTCATAGTAAGCAAAGCATTATCATTCTGCTACTATATGCTTCTCTTTTTGAGATTCTCATCTTTTAGTTTGATTGTCAATCTTCTTATCCTTTATGTTTGGATTGTGTATAAGATGTGAATTAGATTATTAGTTGTAGATAATTGGGTTTAATGTTACGAAGATTAGTTAAAAAGGTTAAATTCTTAGTGTGGTTAATTTATTGGGCATTGATCATAGTTATATTTTGTTCAGCGTAATGCTACATCCTTATTATTCACGTCATCAGTTTAATTATCCTTTCTGATATGTTTTTGGTGAAAGGTCAAACTCCATTGAGATTTATTTTGAACAAAAAACATTAATTATTTATGTTTTTCATCCTCACATAGTCAAATTACTTCATTCTAGTTATAAATAACCTTTTGAAAAAACAGATACTTATATTAATATATATTATGCAATTATGAATCACTATATTTTCCCTTTTCTTGATGGCATCTTTTTTGTCTCAAGTTGTGCTTTCTACCAAAATTTGGATAGATCAGTAGAAAATGACCACTGTCTATTAGTTTAATGTGAATAATTTTCTTGATACTCCATTTCTGTTCGCTTTCCATCAATTTCCTTCGGTAAATTCACTTTATTTACATATTTTAATGTCGATTTTTCTATGCTTTATTTGTAGATTCGTCTCCATATTTGAGGTTGATGTTGTCAGAATTTTGAAATCAATTACTCCATCTATTGATCCTTCTAGGCATAAAAGCCAAGCTGGTAATGAAATCTATCATATCTCTCTCTCTTTCCCCCCCTAGTTTGATTGAATTCAGTGTGCAATTCATTATAGTCTTGCTATTGCATACTCTCAATCTTTTATCTTTCTTTCTTTTCTCTTTTATATTTTTTGGTTTCTTGTATGTGCGTGTGTCTGATCTTTTGGTTAAACTCTTTGAGTTTTTGAATTTTTATTGAGATTTTATGATTTTCTTGCAAATGACGATAAAGGCTGATCCATATATTATGTTTGTGTATCTGTAGATAGATTTGTGTTCATTTTTCTATTTTCAGATAAAATTTGGAATGGATGATCCAACCATGAACATGTGTCTACTGATGATTATTTAAAAACTGAGATTTATCTTTTTTTTAAATGCTTTATGAGTTTAGACCCTACCCAACCGCACCCCACATGTGAAAGATTAACTAGAATCTGTACTAGTAAGTGTGGTTACAATTTAACTTGTATGATTTTGTAGGAGATCTTATCTTACAGTTTCAATACCTCTCTGAAAGATGACTAAAAATGAAGACTATGAAATTCTCAAGATCCAGGTTTTTACCTCATATTTTTATCTCTTGAAAGCTACTTTCTCTCATTTTTTGGTTTTTCAAGTTTCTTTTATATTACAATTCCGTCACAAATACATGCATATATTTCATTTTAAATTATTTTCGATTGCAGGATGAGATTTCAACTCCACAAGCTTCATGACTTTGGGCTGCTAGTTATTTGGAATTGAAGTTTATAGCTGAAACCCTATCTTTTATAGGGGTATTTTTTTTCATTTGGAATTGAAGGCATGTTTTGGGGTATAAATTTTTTAGTATTTAGAGAATTGATAGTTTGAGATATATAAATACATTTTCCCCCTCTGTTTGAGATTTAACATTTGGAATTCTTGTTATTGATAGCTAAATATGTTGTGGAGTGAATTTTAATTAACTGAATTAATGATTTTAAATTTCTTAAATAATTCATGGAATATTATCTATTAATTTCTAGATATATATAAATTACAAAGGGATTAATTCATTGGTAAAATGCAAAAATTCATTAAAAAAAACCTTAATTTACTGACGGATTTTCCGTCGGTAATCTATTAGTTTTTATGTTTTTGCATTATAAATTACCGACGGAAAAATCCGTCGGTAAATTATCGATGGATATTTTCCGTCGGTAAAAATGTCACTATTTGACCGCTTCCGACGAATTCACATTGAATTATTACCGACGGAATTTTTTTTTACCGACGGAAAATTCCATCGGTAATTACCGACGAAAATTAAAATCCGTCGCTAAATAATTACCGACGCAGAAAATCGCGACAGACCCATTTTCGTCGGTAATCCGTCGGTAAATGCTTTACCGAAGAATTTTTTATATTTTACCGACGGAAAAATCCGTCGGTAATCAAGCAGTTTCTTGTAGTGATACAAACATAAAATAACTAATACTCATTTATCAACAATCTCATTTTTCCATAATACTAAACAATAGTACAATTAATCACTAGTCAAACAAATCCCGTTATACACAATCCCTTAAAATACCATACCCACTAACAAAAGAGCCTTAAAAGTGATATTCATCATTTTGAATAGAAAAAAAAGTGATGTTCATGTAATTAAATTAAAAGTGATAAAATTTCTAATAAAAATTATACATAATCAAATAAAAGTAATATTTGTCCATTTGAAAATTTTCAAAATTTGTCAAACGAGTAAAAGTGATAACTTTTTTAATAAAAAATTGAAAAGAAAAAAATCATATTTATCTAATTAAATTATTTCATATATATTTTGCTTGACAAATAAAAAGTGATAAATAAATAATCATAAAAAAGTGATAATAGTTCAATTAAATTATTTCATCAACAATTCACATGGCAAATAAAAAGTAATAATATTTTTAATAAAAAGTAATACCTAATTAAGTATAGTTGATATCTGTTTATTTGGATTATTTCAAGATTTATATGAAGAATAAAATGTGATAACATTTACAAAGAAAAGTGATACATGTTCAAGTATAAGTGTTATATGATCAAATAAATTATTTCGACTAATTCATATGAAAAATAAAAAGTGATAATATTTTTAGTAAAATGTTGTACTCAATAAACGTAATGTGATAACTCTGTATTGAATTTTTTTATTGTATGAATAAGTTATAGAAAGAATAAATAATAATAATATTTTAATAAAAAGTGATATTTTATTAAAGAAAATAATATTTGTTTAATTTAATTCGTTCATTAAAATAATATTAAATTAAATTTCATATTTAATATTTAAATTTACATTTTAATTAAATAAAATAAAATTAAAATAATAACCGGAAAAAAAAAAGAAAAAAAGAAAAGAAAGTGGACGGCAGAGAGGGAATTATAGGATCATTAGCCTTTAATTAAGATTTGGCAAAGATTTGGGTGAGAACGTCTTAGAATTCCCTTATGTGAGATGGATCATCCTTTAGCTTAATAAGTATATTTTCAAGGGTCATATTTGATTGTAATCAAATTAGAAAATTGAAAAATTAATTACAGAATTAATTTAATCAGGTCTTTTATATTATATATATTTTATATATTACATTTTTTCTTATAATTTATTTTTTTATTTAAAATTTTATTAATTTAAAATTTGTTATTCATTAAAAAAAATTTTTGATTCAAAGTTATAAATTTATACAATGTGATACTCAAGTGATGAAAGTTATAAGTTTGTTCTGAACTACTATATTTCATGAACCATTAATAATATAAATGAAAAGTTATAGAATTTAAAAAGAAAAGTGATATCATCTTTTCTATAAAAATGATAATTAATTAAAAAAATATATTTTACAAAAAATTTACTAGAATAATATAAAGTGATAATATTTTTAACAAAAAGTGATTCTAAATAAGCGCTATTTAGGATTTGGAGTGGGAGCATTATCACCCAGATTTTGGGGGTGGGACCGCTTTTTTCTTTTTAAATATGGATAGAATTAGATCCTTCTTATGAAATGACATTCATGGAACAATGAGATCCTATTATGTGAGATGGACTATCACGAATCCATCCATTTATTAATTAAAGCCGGCCTCTTAAAATTAAGCATGAAAAATAAGTTCGTTGCATGTGCATGAACCATGAAATAATTTGGATAATTAAGAAAATATTTATTTTTTATTTTTTATTTTTCTTAATAATTATTATATTAATTATTAAAAGATTACTTTTTTTTTTACTTTTATATAAAAAATATTCTATTACTTTTTTATTATAAAGTATCACATTTTGTTATAAATATTATTACATTTTATTCATCGATCATATGAATTGTTCATAAAACAAAAGTGAACAATTGTCACTTTTTATTTATCAAATATCACATTCTATTAAAATTTTTTATCACTTTTGTTCATCTCATGAATTGTTAAAATAGTTAATTAAACAATTATTACGTTTTATTGATCAAATATAATTTTTTATTAAAAATATTATCACTTTTTATTTATCTCACGAATAATTTATAAAATTGTTCAATTGAATAGTTATCACATTTCTTTGATTATATATTAGTTTAATTAAAAAATATTATCACTATTTATAGGATCTTTTAATTATTCATGAATAGTTTCATTGATCGACTATCACTATTCATTAATTATGTCTCATTTTTTATTAAAAATGTTATCACTTTTTATTCATCTTATTAATTATTATGTAATATTTTATTGGATAGTTATTACTTTTCTTTGATCAAATATTATTTTTTATTAAAAATATTATCACTTTTTATTTATTGTACTATTATTAATAAAATAGAATAGTTTAATTTGGCATTTATCACTTTAATCAAAGGTCACTTTTTACTTAAAATGTTGTTACTTTTTAAAGAATATTAGGACTTTAATAAATTTATAATATTAAATTATAAAAACAAATTAAATTTATACAAATTGTAAAATAGAAAATAAAGAATAAATTATTTTAATTTAAAAAGAAACATAAAAATGAATAAAAATAATTAAAATAATTCATTTTAAAAGAAATTTTAAATTAATATAAATATTATTTTAAAGGAAGAATAAAATTAGTAATTAAAAAAAGAAATCATTTTTCAAGTTCGAACACGCATCCTTATTAAAAATATTATCCCAAATTCATGACATCCCCCAATCCATTAGAAAAAGAGAAAGATTATACAAGGTATTCTTCCCAAATTCTTAAATCCTATTGATGAATGAATGAAGAAACGTAGAAATCCACGTTGAAAAAGAGAAATTTCTAACATCCCATTGAAGAATGAACGAAGAAAAGAAAGATTATACAAGGTAATTTTGAATAATGAAAGAAGCTGTGTGGATCTGTCGCAGAAAATACCCACACATCTGGATCTATCGCACCCTGCCGCCGAGTCGAGAGCCCACTGAAGTTCGACTAGTCGCCCATGCCCTGCCGATTCGTCCCTTGCAGGAGTTCCACACAGTATATCTGAAGCCCGGTCGTGCACAAGCTGCCGCCCACCGCCTATTGGAAATTTCACCGCGATGAGTTAATGCTTTCATTCTTATTATATATTGTGAATTAGTGTAAAGTTGTTATTTGCTTGTTATTATATGTGAAATGTCATTATATGAGTTGAATTCAGTAGTATGTTAGTTTTATATTATAATATGTCATTTGATCGCTGTAGTATGTCATAGTTTGTTAGAGAGACATAAGTGTGATTTTACCATGTGAATGATATAGTATGTTATTTTTGTGTTAAAGTATGTCATTTATCCGCTCTAGTATGTTAGAGTTTATTAGATAGAAATAGATGTGATTTTACCATGTGAATGCTATAATATGTTATTTTTATGTTATAGTATGTCATTTCACATGAAAACGACATACTATGAGACATATGTAATACACTTTAAGATTAGAACATACTATAACATGAAAATAACGTACTATGAGACATATGAAATATACTTTTTAGATAAGATATTACAACACAAATATAAAATATTGTTTCAGGTAACATACAATAACACAATAATTACATACTCTAATGCGTATTTGATATACTATAAAAAACATAATATACTTTTAGCGAAATACTATAGCACTTACACTGCACACAATAATTCGAAAACGACATACTATAACACTACCGAAATATTCTTCCAGGTAAGATAAAATAACACAAAAATTACATACTATATCATATCCACGACATACTATAACACATGTAATGTACACGAGCGTTTATTAGGATGATTTATGATTTGCAACGATGATTCATCGGAGTGAAAAAATGGCTACGCAAAAAAATTTAATGATTTGAATTTATCCCATAAATTAGGAACTACTAAAAATAAATATGAATTAATTAGTCATTATTCATCCCATAAATTTAGGAACTACTAAAGATAAGAGGTTGACTAACCATAATTATATTATATTATATTAATTAATTGTGGATAATATGCTGAACTGCACGACCCATTTTTCTTATGACCCATCTCACAAGACACTAGCTCATACTAATTATGCATGAAAAAGAGGCATATAAATTCGCACCAATTGCAATGATAAATAAAACTCCTACTAATCAAATATTAGAAAAAGAATTTAGCTCCCACTATTTATTTTGCAAAGCTAATTACTCGAACTTAACATTTTGGAAATGTGGCACAATTCTACAGAATATGTCCACTCATAAAATTTAAAAACATGTATTAAAGTAATCCACAGAGATTCCCATTTATATTACTCATAATAAAGTTCACTAATTTGCAAAAGCAAAACAATCAATTTTTATAATACTGAACCAGGAGACCTAACAGCAGAACTAGTACAAACATAAATCCATGACATTTCGACCACTTAATATAACAAATAAAGCAAGGAAGGTATGAATTCATATCACATCACACTTGAATAACCAATAGTAAGCATTGGTTTTGAAACGTCAGCCATCATAATACCACACACCCAATGTATCTAAATATTTGCGTCAGTTTGCGGATAAAACTATATAATCATGAAATTGAAATGAAAAGTGACATGATAACACTTTATTCTTATTGAGATTTTTTTATTAAGTCCCTCTTGTCACCGCGTCCCCGCTCGTACGCTACGCCACACTAACCTGAAAGGGGGTAAAAATAGGGATGAGTAACCACAACTCAGTGGAAACAACTCAGGCCCATACAAGTCAAATAATTCATATGAAAAATTTTAAATCACTTACAATACAATTCCTGACATATTAATAAAACACCTCTCGGTCCATTATTCATGACATAAGTGATACGAAATCGCGATTCGTTACCTGTGATATTGGTAGGACACCATTACGGTCCAATACCATTATTGCATATATTTCAAATAACATTGGTAGGGCACCATTACAGTTCAATACCTGTATTACATATATCAATTCACAAACTTCAAATAAAAATCATAACAGGATAATAATTCACTCATTTCATAAATAATCACATATGAAAAAATTAACGTATATAAGATGAGAAATCCCCACCTTAACCGCGTGAAGATTTAAATTTGAGT
Organism: Pogostemon cablin; assembly: GCA_023678885.1. Lineage (NCBI taxonomy): Eukaryota > Viridiplantae > Streptophyta > Magnoliopsida > Lamiales > Lamiaceae > Pogostemon > Pogostemon cablin. The sequence goes on along the minus strand of CM042953.1, from coordinate 14,270,003 downwards.
ACTACACGTCATGCCCCAACTTTTCTTCGAAGCCTATATTTACAACGGCTACACGTTACTAATAATATACGATATTGTGATCGTAAAACTTAATCTACAAATATATGAGGTGTAGACAAAAGAAATAGTGTTAGGGTTCCAACTGATGAAAGCAGAAAAAAAAGAAGAGATGAGAAAAACTGTTATCCTCTCTCCTAGTCTGCAGCCGCATGAGAAGCGATGTTTAGGTGAGAAAAAAATAGAATGAAGCATCATATATATATGTGTGACTTTTCAAAACCCTAGCAAATACTCTTTTACAGGATTTGATAAACTTCCCTTAGTTAGGAGAGTGAATTTAGGGATTGATTTGCAGGGGAAAGATCTTTCTTGGTGAATAAAAAAATGACGATTTGGTTTTGGGAAGGAAGGATCTCAACTCTAATTTTCCATCCCTTTTTTTCTTACAGCCGATAGATAAGATGGGCTAGACTTGAAGAATAAACTTGTTTTTAGGCTTTTAAGAAAATTGGGCCGAAATATTCGCGTAAATAAATTCATAAAATTTAGGGGTGTTACATTCCACCCTACTAATTAAAAATTTACCTCGAAATCCTAAACAACTTACCACTTTTGCTGAAACGTAGATACTTCGCTTGTCGTCCATCTCTCTCTTCAAATTCACGAGCAATTCGCTTTGAATATTGTCGAGCTTTATGGCCTGGTTCACAACACTTATAGCGTATCTCTTACCCGTACAAATACTATTCCCCATGATTTCTTCCACACTTCGCACATGATGGTTTAGAAGCTTGTTGGGTATTTGGATTTAGGTTCCCATCATACACGTCAGTGTCAATCAATTGTGGGGCTAACCAACTAAGCTGAATAAATTTTCTCTCGTCGTCGATCACCGACATATCTCCTTGCTTTAGCTTGAAGAACTCATTCTACATCATCTCGCGATGCGACTCACTATCCTTTGGAATTCTTCCCACGTGATAGCTTTCTATTGCTTGTTCGGCTTCATTTGCCAATAACCTTCCCCCAATGATCTGCATCCTCGACAGTTGGTAAGATGTGTATAGTACATGCTGTTCAACCGTAGACTTCATTATTTGGAATATTCGCTCTAATACCCACAACCATTCTTCTATATATTCCGGCCCCTCACGCTCCTTGAATAGGGATGGAGAATGAGCATGGAACTCTTGAACTACACGAGCGTGATCATTCGAATTGGATGTTGAGTTGAGGAGTGCTTGCACCATTTGATAGAAAGCATTTTTAGTATCCATTAATGCATCCTTAACGTTCATCCATGAAGCTAATTAATCATACTATCTTCTTGAAATATCTTATCATTTGCTAACATATTGAGGTATATAAATAATTATACTTTTATGACATACATGAGCATATAATCAAATTTAAGTTTCATGGCATACATGAGTCAAATCTTGCATCATGAGAATTATAAATTTTGAATATTAAAACTGATCTTGTAAATCATACATACTTTCATACCTCATTTTAAGCGGACGTCATACTCGGTGGATGCGTAGCAAGTGGCTTTACTTTCATTTAAAAATTTTATTTGATTATGAAATCATATCATGTAAATCATTTAAATAATGTATATGCAGAATTTAATAAAAATTTTGGACAAGTATGCAGAACAACATACCTGCTCTGATACCATTCTGTCACACCCCAAACTTTAAATAAAGAAATTTTCATATTATTTTCTTAAAGAAGGTATTTAATAGGGCCGGGTTTTTGAACTCCATTTTCATTTTAAAAGAATAATTCCACTCGTAGACGTCAGGAGTTTAAAGGGATTCATTTCGGCATATGAAAATCAGATAAGATAATAGGTAGACTATACGTGGAAGACCTCGCCTGGCGCCATTCCCGGACCTAGCAGCAGACGGGCGGGCCGTGCCTGAATTCAGAGAGGCGGTGGTTTACCCTGCGGCGGATGTCAGCAGTTCGATCACACAATTTAATAACTAAATAATAATACAAAGAAGAAGGAAATTAAATAAGGATAAGTCCTATAAGTTTCTACAAACTTCATTTTTAAAAAGATACCCATTAAATTTCCTTCGTAATATAAACTGCAATATAAATAAAATTTAAAAAAAATAGAAATAAAAGTCCTCAAGAAACTTCTGAATGCATGCGTAGAGATTAATAGTTGCTTTGCAGTAGCATTTAGGAATGGCAAACACATTTGAATTTGTCCTTCTTTTATTTTTTAAAAGCAATCCACGAAGGTACCTCAACGTAATAGAATATATATTTGATTAATTGAATCCTATGATATTTTACTAATTATGCACGAAAAAGGGGCACATAAATTCGCACTAATTGCAACAATAAATAAAACTCTCACTAATATAATATTAGAAAAAGAAATTAGCTTTCCCTTATTTATTTTGAAAAGCTAATTACTCAAACTTAACATTTTGGAAATGTATCACGATTCAACAGTATATATCAAACTTAACTAATAGATACTCCATCTGTCCTATACTTGCACAATTCCTTTGTAATTTACAAAGGAATTGTGCAGATAAGTATGGGATGGAAGTAATACAATATATTAAGGTGAAATTCTCATTATAACATTCTTCACTAATCTTACACATAGCAATATTCCATTTGCCGCAATATAATCATCTACCACACAAAATAAGATTGAACATCACGTAAAAAAAATTCATATTTTCTCTGCTCTCTCTTTCTCTTAGAACCCTCATCTTTCCCTACAATATCAAAACAATCAGCCACAGAATTGGATCGCCAAAACGCCATTGCAAATGTAAGCATCTTCGCAGAACCCACGCCCCGAGGCACATTAAAGCGACGGCTCCCAATGGAAGCGGTTAGGTTATAAACCTTGGAGCGACGTAGAGGCAAGTGGTGGCGAAAGAGGGGCGGGGTATGGGGGAAGAGAATGGGCGGTGATGGAGGTCTACGGAGAAGGAGAGGGCTAAAAAAGCCATCTGTAGCAGTGGCGTTTGGGGTGACAGAGATGGAATCTTGTGTGTGTGAAACTGAAAATTTTGGAAAATTGGAGATGGTAGGGATTGCTGAAGGGTATATGGAGTGAAGGGCAATTGATTGGTCGTTAATAGTCGAGATGACCAATTAAAGAATTTATCGAACCACAGGGAGGAAGGTACTAGAGTTTAAGCGATCTCAAGTTTATCGTAATTTTATAAGGACGACAGAATGGGAGGATAGATAAGCATGCAAATAAATGCAATGCAAGAAATAAAAGATAAAAGGAATGCAAGAGAGAGGGGTTCCAAATGATGCAAGGATGAGATTAACAACAATCATGGCACAGATAATAATGTAATTATGCAATTAATTCTAATTTCTCATAGACATGGCATAGGAGCGATCACTAATTCCACCTAAACTCTCTCTCGAGATGCATAGGATGTAGGTCCTAAACAAGGCTCCCAAAAGCACATATGATCGAGACCATAATGAACACCTCCTAATATGTACTAATTACTCTACGAGTTCCCTAATTAGGTACTAAATCATAGACAATATTCCCTTTTAAGGTACTATGAATTCACTAATGGTTTGAGTCCCCTGATCTATTCTACCAATCTCTCGATCAAGCTAATCAAATGTTCTATCTGTTGGATTGTATACTAAAAGTCTAGCTTTTATATGAACAATACGTTAACAATTAATTTGAAATGAGAATCATATGATTAAATGATTGCGTCTTATAATTTATTTATATATACGATGCAATAGTCCATTTACTTTATACTATAGATAATATGTTGTGCGACAACACGCGAAAGATCATATTATCGGTTTCCTTATAAAGTATAAACAGATGCTCACAACCGAAATAGATGAGGCCTCTCTATCGGGATGGTTGTAGTGTGGTTTGGTATTAGCTTGTCTTGGCTATAGAATCACATTAGTGCACTTGTGTGTATTGAGCAGGACCGCATGAGATCGTTCGACTTATACTGACTACATAGGAGAACTTGATCTCAGTTATTATGGATGTTCGTGCTCTTAATCCCTATACAATAACCTCGACACGTAGGGCGGTATGTATTTTTATTATTCATCAATGGGTGAGATTTACATATAATTAAATCAACAAACTCGGTGAGTTGGGAAGTAGTGTTGTTTCTATGGAGTGATGTTGATTGTAGAAGGAATCCGTGTCCGTCATAGGTTGATGATGTCCCCTTGAGGAGCTCATAAGGATTATCATATAAATCCTGCAGGTGGATTTATTCCGGCATGATAATGAGGCTGAGTGGTATTACTCTTGGATGAGATATTAATTAATGGAGTTGTCAGTAACTTAATTAATTAATGGACATTGTATATCTTAAACATGGGGAGACTAACGGGCTCATAATAAGAAGGAGCCCAAAATGTAATTTTGGGATTAGAACGGTAGTGCAGTAATAATATTTTAGTGGTATATATTATTATTATTGAACTTAAGTATAAGCTTTGGGCTAAGCTTGGATACTTAACCCCAATGGAGGCCCAACTCTAATTTCTCCTCCTTGTCCCTGCTGTAGCCCATATATAAGTCATCTCAACTATTCTAAACCTAATCCTCTGTGCCTAACATACGTGAGATAGAGAGTGAATAGCAGATTGAGAAGATCTTGAGGATCGTCACCCACACGACGTAGAGATTGGACTTGGGAATACAGCAGAAGACCAGAAGGTTATTTGCCGCTGCTATCTGCCACCTCGAAAAATTCATATAAAATCGTATATTACTTCGAATTCAATTTATAATATACTGACGGAAAGCCGCTGAAGAGAGAAACGTTTGAGCATGTAGATCATTTGATTCGGAGTTCAGATGAAGAAGTTATGGCCATTCTTGTGACGCTGCGCAAGCTACCGGTGAGAATCCATCTTCATCAATATACCTTGGTGAAAGGTAATACGTTTCTTATTTTCGTGCTTCCGCTGCATGTTAGAATCGTATAGATCCCTAACAGTTCACGTTAACCAAATGATCGAATATCAACAATATCAAAGGGTTCTAAATCTAGAAGGATATCTCTATCTCATTCTAAATTAATGCACATGAAGTGTATGATGAAATGATTCAACGAACTATCCTAAACACATAATTGATTTCTCAATCTAATCACATGCCCATGATAATTAATCACACATATAATTATATACATCAAGCAATCAACATTCAATGATAGAAATAACACAAAGCCAATTCAAGATTAAAATCAAATTGCATAAAAAGTAAATTATCCAACACCAATCATGGAGCTAATCTCACAAAGGAGATTAGCCTCTCATAGTCACAAAAAATTCAACATAGATATTAAAATTCTTACAAACCATGATCAATCTATAAAGAAATGCACAAAAATTAGAATTAGATTCCCCCTTTGAAGTGCTTCAAATGAGATCTCCTAATTCTTCTTGTGATCTCACTCTCCCTTACTTCCTTGATCACTTGGATGGTGGATTTGATGGAGGAGATCAAGTGTGGATGGATGGATAAAGAATGGATGAAGATGATGGTGTAAAATGGGAGAAATAGTGTGTGAGGTGTGTGAAACAGTAAAACCCTCGCCCAATCTGATCTAAAATTGAAGTATTGGGTATTTATACCCCTTGGGAAGCTTCTAGAATGTTTCTGATTTTTTACCAGAATTTCACACAACACGACTCGTGTGCATGCATATGGCTCGAGTCGTGTCATGTCTTCTCGACATTTCTCAGCAGCAGATGGAGCTCGAGTCGAGTCGGTAACTCGACTCGTGTCTGATTCAAGGCACGACTCGTGTTGCAGCACAAGGGCGCAGGGTGCCCGTGTAGGGTTTTCTGATGTCGTCGCATGGCCTTTTCTTATAGGCCCGTGCACGGTGCACGACTCGAGTTGTGCCAGCTAGACTCGTGCTACAGCACTCGAGTCGTGCTTGGTCGTGCTCTATTTTCCTTCTTCGTTTCATCTCCCTTCTCTATTTTTGCTCCATTTTCACCTGTTTTACATACGTTTAAGCTTATTCTCACACGTTTCCATAAAAATATAAAATACAATCAAATAACACAAAAATACGGATAAAAATATACGAAAATACACATAAAAAGACACTAAAATCTAGGTGAAAATATCACTCATCACACCCCCAAACTTAAAGTGTTGTGCGTCCCCGCACAACGAAAATGATAAACCAAGAGGAGTGATTTACACCTAGGAAAATACTAAACGAACACACGTAATAACACATCAATATCCATAAGAATTACAATTTATGCTAAGTCATCTTACAACATTAAAATCATAACATGCAAAAAATATTAACAAGTTCAATCACAAGAGAATAATAGTGTAATATAGTCCCTTTTGGTCCAAGCCTCACATAGGTTATCAATTTCACTCAACACTCTTTCAAGTAAGGTAACAACACTCATTAATCGATTGGCTCAACTCGCTATAAGCTTGCTCGTGGGCTACATTCACCAATCACCAAAGTTTCAATTAATGATCAAAAAGGTCTTTAATTAGGATGTAATGATAGGCTCTTTGGTAGGGTGGGAAGAATATGGATAATAGTGACTAATCATGTGTAAGTAATCGAAGAGGTAGCTACTTTCTTCCATTCCTTAACATTTTCTTTCGTCCTTTCTTTTCTTAATTGATCGCAAGCACTATCATCAAATTTCCTTGAATTGAGCTTCTTTCGATGCATGCCTCCTTTCTTTGATTTTCATGATTTCCTTGAGCATTTTGTTACTTTGCTCATTTTCTTGTTATGAGATTGCATATTCATTTGCTTATGCTCTTTTCATCCATTTTCTTTCTTGCTTGTTTACCTTTTCTTTTTTCTTTTGCACAATAACTCATCAAACCTTTCTAACTACTATCTCCTCAATCACCCACACAAAAGGTATGTATATAAGGCTTAAGTGGGTAATCATGGCTTGTAATGTGCTAATATCATAATAAATAGACTTTAAGGCTCAAAGTGGTTGACTAGGGATGATGTTCATGGTAGAAAATTTTATGGAAATGACTTCAAATAACAAGGATGGCCTTAGATCATGTCACCAATCTCCACAAATTGGGCTCATTCCTATAGTCCTTGAGCAAGTTCTAGCTTATCAAACACAACCGATCCACTCATGAAGAAATACCATGTATGCACGGTTGAGGCTCAAATTCTCACAAGCTTATGCATTGGACCTTAAGGAACTTATTACACCACATTCATCTAAAAATTGAACAAGTTAAATAAAATATGTCACAATTCAAAAGTGTAGAGATTCTTAATCATAACTTGTCATCACTTATTATCACAACATGTCGTCACTCACATTCAAAAAAATAACTCACAACATCTCTAAAACAAACCACCAAACATCCCTAAACAAGAATAAAAATACACAAAACATAAAATAATGACACAACAAATAACAAACAAAACAAAAACACATAACATGCAAAACAACAAAACCATTCATCATAGACAATGAAGCACACATTCATAACATCCATAATCAATTTAGCTCACAAGCATCCCATCCTTGATTGAAAAGGAAACCTCCCAAAAACATAACACATGGAGTAGCATGTTAATCACAATCAATCCAAATCAAATCAAATTATGCTAAGCACATAAAAGTGTAGGGTGTAGAATGAACTCCCTTAATAGGCATTTGGTAGTAGAAGTTGTTAGCTCCGAGCTCAATTCATGCTTCCAATACCCTTCATACATGCTCAACAAAACCATTAGCTCAACAATTTTATTAAAAATATGGACTATCATGCACTTCAACACCACTAAACGGACCAAAATCAAACCAAACTCATGAGAAAAATTTTAAAATTAGCTCAAAAACACGAAAAGTATATGCTTTCAAGACAAAGTATTTCCCACCACACCATATCCCCCCAAACTTAAATTGAAACAAGAATTTCGAGTTAAATTTGCAAAAAGTAGTGTGACATACTTACACATTTCAAATCAAGCACTTCCCGTATCTTTAATAAGCATTCTCCTCACGAGCACAATCAACCTACATACCAAACTTGTAAAACAAAATCAAATCCACAATCCTTATAGAAAACAAGAAATAAAGCAATAAAGATAATGATGGGTTGCCTCCCATCTAGCGCTAAGTTTAATGTCTCCAAGGCGGACAATAGTCTTTAGCTCATGGTGGTCTTAAATAGTCCTTAGGCACTATCATAGGTTTTTTCTTGAAGTAGTACCTTGTGCTCTCCCGTTCAATCACAAGAACATTTCCCTTCTTGTTAAATAGCTCAAGCAATTGTTCTCCGAAGGCATTCTTCACAAGGAATGACCCTTTCTACTTGTTCCACTTTTACCATGGGGCTCTACATGAATTTTGAACTTCAACCACATCCCCTGATAAGAATTCGGGCATTGACAAGTGTTGGTGCCCTCTTGCAACTTTTTTCCTACAATCACAAATAAATTTTTATCAATGAAATCATGGAAGTTCTTAAGAGAATTTGAAATTTCAATATAATGAGAAGGTTTTGGCTTGTGTGGGGCATCGTCAATGATCTTAGTTTCCGGAGGCTTCTTTTCTTCCATAAGGGCATGGATCTCTTCTTGGTTTTGAATCTTGACTTTCTCTACCATCTCTTCAAGAGACTCCACAAATCTATTGAATTCCCCCTTCAACTCTTCTTTCAACTCTTTAGCTTTCACCCACTTAGGCACTCTTTCTCTCTTTCCCTTCATAACATCATCAACCCCCAAACTATCCTCTTTCCGATCTTTAAAGGCCATGCATAGATTCGTTATTCCGGAGGTAAAAGGCTTATTGTTCTCTTCTTGAAGTCTCTCCAAGGTGGGCACAACTTGGCTAACTTGGTGTTCAATGGAATCCAATATAGCACCGAATGCTACGATTGTATTTGTTACCATTTCACACCAATTTTCCATTTGATCCATCCATGCTTCATTAAATTTCCTCTCCTTCTCCATGTGCTCTATCCCATTTTCTAAACGTTCCATCATCTTTTCAAACAACTCTTCTCTAAGCTTCTCTTTATAGTCACGTTGGGCGAAATAAGAGGTGTTGGAGTCTTGAAAATATCCCCATAGTTGTGGTTGATTTCCTTCTTGATATATAGAAAAATTTCCTTGAAAAATATCTTCCACACCTTGAGGGTATACTTGTTGATGCATTTGATTAGGGACTCCAAAATTCTCATAACTTTGTTGTTGGAATTGCATATCTTGTACTCTAAAATCCGGTTGCAAATTAGGCTCACAATTTGGCATTTGAAATCCTTGAAAATTTTCTTGTGCGTTCATAGGGGAATGAGCTCTTCTATTCACCAAATCACGAAGAATATCCATGGAGCTCATATTTTTGGGCTTGTTCTCCTTCTTCTTCCTTCTCAAGGTATGCACCTACAAGATAAAGAAAAATTTGAACAAAATTTTCTAAAACAAATATATGATGCAAAAATAAAAATAAATATCCTTATTAAGACCACTCTAAACAAGTCAAACCACTAGGAACCGTTACCTCCCCAGCAACGATGCCATTTGATTGGTCGTTAATAATCGAGATGACCAATTAAAGAATTTATCTGACCACAGGGAGGAAGGTACTAGATTTTAAGCGATCTCAAGTTTATCGTGATTTTATAAAGATGACAGATGGGAGGATAGATAAGCATGCAAATAAATGCAATACAAGAAATAAAAGATAAAAGGAATGCAAGATAAAGGGGTTCCAAATGATGCAAGGATGAGATTAACAACAATCATGACATAGATAATAAAGTAATTATGCAATTAATTTTAATTTCTCATGGACATGACATAGGAGTGATCACTAATTCCAACTAAATTCTCTCTCAAGATGGATAGGATGTAGGCCTAAACAAGGCTCCCAAAAGTGCATATGATCGAGACCAAAATGAACACCTCCCAATAGGTACTAATTACTCTACGAGTTTCCTAATTAGTTATTAAATTATAGGCAATATTTCCTTTTAAGGTATTATGAATTCACTAATGTTTTGGGTCCCCTCATCTAATCAACCAATCTCTCGATCAAGCTAATCAAATGTTCTATCAAAGGGTTCTAAATCTAGAAGGATATCTCTATCTCATTCTAAATTAATGCTCATGAAGTGTATGATTCAATGAACTATCCTAAACACATAATTGATTTCTCAATCTAATCACATGTCCATGACAATTAATCACATATATCATCATATACATCAAGCAATCAACATTCACTGATAGAAATAACACAAAGCCCATTCAAGATTAAAATAAAATTGAATAAAAATTAAATTATCCAACACCAATCATGGAACTAATCTCACAAAGGAGATTAGCCTCTCATAGTCACAAGAAATTCAACATAGACATTAAAATCCTTACAAACCATGATCAATCTATAAAGAAATGCACAAAAATTAGATTTAGATTTCCCTTTAAAGTGCTTCAAATGAGATCTCCTTCTTCTTCTTCTTGTGATCTCACTCTCCTTACTTTCTTGATCACTTGGATGGTGGATTTGATGGAGGAGATCAAGTGTGGATGGATGGATGAAGAATTGATGAAGATGATGGTGTAAAATAGGAGAAATAGTGTGTGAGGAGTGTGAAACAGTAAAACCCTCGCCCAATCTGATCTAAAATTGAAGTATTGGGTATCTATACCCCTTGGGAAGCTTCTAGAATATTTCTGATTTTTTACCAGAATTTTACACAACACGAATCGTGTGCATGCACATGGCTCGAGTCGTGTCATGTCTTCTTGGCATTTCTCGGCAGTAGACGGAGCTCGAGTTGAGTTGGTATCTCGACTCGTGTCTTGATTCCAAGCACGACTCGTGTTGCGGCACACGGGCACAGAGTGTCCGTGTAGGATTTTTTGATGTCATCGCACGGCTTTCTCTTACAAGCCCATGCGCGGCGCACGACTCGTGTTGCGCTAGCTCGACTCGAGCTACAACACTCGAGTCGTGCTTGGTCGTGCTCTGTTTTCCTTCTTTGTTTTATCTCCATTCTCAATTTTTGCTCCATTTTCACCTGTTTTACATACGTTTAAGCTCATTCTCACATATTTCCACAAAAATACAAAACACAACCAAATAACACAAAAATACAGATAAAAATATACAAAAACAAACATACAAAGACGCTAAAATCTTGGTAAAAATATCACTCATCAGCAATCAGATTTGATTCTGAGGGTGATCGTTGGAGTAACTTTAATGGGAAGTTGTATCAATCACTAGATCACCACATAATGCTGCACCTAGATTATACATTCAATTTTTGATTAATTTGGGAGAATTGTAATTCAGACATACATGGACTTGTAGATATGAAGCTCATTTGTGGGATAACAGTTGCAGAAAGGAAGGTCAAACAAGAAAAGAAAGGCAAGGTGATACATATATATGCATTCAAACATGAATCATATATATTCATGTATCTTGCAATTCTTATGCCATTGAAAATATTCGAATATTCTAGTTTCGTGCAAATTCATGAGTATCAAAATCAGTGTATCTTGGTAAGTTTTTGGTACAACTTGTAACTATTTTCTTCAAACATTTTAATGAATTGATGCTATAACCAATGATTAGAACCGGAAACCGGTCCGAACACACCCAAAAATAATTTTTGAGTTGAACCGGAAAAAACTGATTCAAACTGGAATAACCGACTAAACTGGACAAATCGAAAACCGCTGATTTTTTTAAAAATTTTTGTATTGAGATCCGAGTCGTTGACTAATTTGATAGCCAACATCTCAAAATAGGATGGATGCAAAGAATAGGTAGTAGTGATCATCACATATATAGAAGTACAATACCTCTCCTCTTTGCTAAGTTTTCAACGTGGGATATTGAAGTTGATGGAAAAGAAGGGAGAAAAGATGGTCTTTATATATAGAGGTCTAATACCTCTTTCTTTCTTATAATTAACTAATGTGGGATCTTTTCCCTTCTTACAAGTATATACATTTGTAATTCATCACTCATTATTTTTTAAATCTTGAAATAAATAAATTTAATTACTTAATTGCATCTAAATAATTGAAAAAAATATTTTAAATGAATATTGATTAAAATTAGAGTAAAAAAATAAAAAGAATTAACAATTTTCTTTTCATTCTTATTTCAATTCTAATATTCTTAATTAATTTTCTTTCAATTTCAAAGTAAATTTGAATTAAATTAACTATTAATATAAATTAAAATAAAAAATCATCTTATTTTTACATTTAAATTTACTCTTTCAATCTATTATTTCTCATGTGCACTAAGTATGTTAATATAAAATTATATATAAAATAATAAAATATTATTAAAATTGAAAAATATATAGTTTTTATTTTTTTGGTTGAACCGCGGTTCGACCAGTCCGAACTTGAACCGTTAGGGTCACCGGTTCGGCCTCCAGTCTGGTTTCAAATCACTGGCTGTAACAACAAATTTTGTATTTATGATAAAATAAACACAAAAGGGAGTATAAAGATAATTTAAATGTATTTAATTTGAAAGATATGTAAAAGGGTTATAATCTCTAATTAATCCTCTTATTCTTCTCTCGTACCAATTTGGCTTGACTTTGACTTCGACTTTGACTTGACTTGGTGCATGTTGAGTTGGAGTGTGTGTTGAGACGGATCTTCAAATAAAGCTTGACCGTGCTCGGATTTATGAATTTATAATATTAATTTGGAGGCGTCGAGCCTTTGCTCGGATTAAACATTATCCTAAGAGCTTTCCGTGAAGAATGCCGAAGAAATCGATATGAAGAACTCTTAATCCGGGGGGCTTAGCACCTTGATCCCAGATCATAGGTTGTTCTTGACTTGAATATCTTGAAGGAGTGTGGCTTGTGTTTTCAATTTCTTCAAAAGTGTCGACGTCTTCCGGTGTTTATGTGTGTATGTGTTGAGCTAGATCATCAGTTGAAGCATGTCCAAGCTCTGATTCGAGGATAAAAAATATTAATCCGGAGGCATCGAGCCTTTGTACAGATTAAACGTTATCCTTGAAGCTTTCCATGAAGAACACTGTTGAATTTGTAGAACGCCATTGACTCTACAAAGAATGTTGAAGAACTTGATGTGAAGAATGCTTGATTTGGGGGGCTTAGCACCTTGATCTCGGATGGTAGACTGTTCTTGGCTTGAAGATGACTTGAAGATCTTGAAGGGAGGCTGGACTTTCGTCTTTGCTCATGTTCTTCAGAACCTTTAAGGTGTCTGAGTGTCTTCAAGTGTTTGTGTGCATCTAGAATGAATGGAGTAGAGTTCCTTATATAGGTGAAGGATGAGGTGTTGGATTGTATACTAAATGTCTAGCTTTTTATATGAACAATGTTTTAATAATTATTTTGAAATGAGAATCATATGATCAAATATTTTACATATTATAATTTATTTATATGACATTGCAAATGTTCGTTTACTTTATACTGTAGATAATATGGTGTGTGGCGTCTCACTGAAGATCATATTGTCGGCTCCTTATAAAGTATAAATAGATACTGACAATCGAGATAGATGGGGGCAATCTATCAAGATGGTTGTAGTATGATTTTGTTTTAGTTTGTCTTGATTATAAAATCACATTAGTGCACTTTTTGTGTATTGAGCAGGACTGTTTGAAATCGTTTGATTTATACTGACTATATAGAAGAACAAGATCTCAGTCATTATGGATGTTCGTGCTCTTAATCCCAATACAATAACCTCAACACATAAGTCAGTACGTATTTCTTTAATTCATTAAAGGGTGAGATTTATTCATTAAATCAATAGTCTCGATGAGTTGGGAAATATTGATGCCTCTATGGTGTGCTGTTGATTGTAGAAGGAATCCGTGTCCTATTAAATAGGTTAATGATGTCCCCTTGAGGAGCTCATAAGGATTATCATGTAAACCCTGCAGGTGGATTTATTCCGACATAATAACAAGGTTGAGTGGTACTACTCTCGAATGAGATATTAATTAATGGAGTTATCAGTAATAAGACTGGACGAAAATACCAAAATATCGGTACTGTTGGCAATTGGATCGTGTGGATCAATGTGATCCGTTAGGATAAACAGGCAAACAATAACAGCGGAAGCAATTAAACGTTTACCGTACTTCTGGGTTGATGTAGAGGATGAAGATCTGTGATGAACACCTCTGATCTTCTACTGTATGTCCCAAAGTCAACTCTGGTGTTGGGTGGTCAACAATCCCCAGAGTTCTCTCAATCTGCTCTCTGTTCTCTCCCGTATGTCAAATGAGGCACTGACTTAGGTTTAACAGGAACTGAGATGACTTATATACTTGGGCTACAGCAGGGACCAGGAGGAGAAATTGGGCTGAGCCTCAATTGAATTTAATTAACCAAGCTTAGCCCAAAGCTTTTAATTAAATCCAATAATAATAATATAGTTCACTAAAATATTATTACTGCACTACCCGTCCAATCCCAAAATTATGTTCTGGGCTCCTTCTTATTATGAGCCCGACAGTCTCCCCATGTTTAAGATATACAATGCCCATTAATTAATTAAGTTACTGACAACTCAAATTAATTAATATCTCATCCGAGAGTAGTACCACTCAACCTTATTATCATGCCAGAAATTAATCCACTTGCAAGATTTACATGATAAACCTTATGAGCTCCTCAAGGGGACATCATCAACCTATGTCGGACATGGATTCCTTCTACAATCAACAGCACACCATAGATACAGCACTACTTCCCAACTCACCGAGTTTGTTGATTTAATACTTATAAATCTCACCCATTGATGAATCAAAGAAATACATACTGCCCTACGTGTCGAAGTTATTGTATAGGGATTAAGAGCACGAACTTCCATAATAACAGAGATCAAGTTCTTCTATAAGTCAGTATAAGTCGAATGATCTCAAGCGGTCCTGCTCAATACACACAAGTGCACTAATGTGATTCTATAGCCAAGACAATCTAATACCAAACCACACTTCAACCATATCGATAGAGAGTCCCCGTCTATCTCAGTTGTGAGCATCTGTTTATACTTTATAAGGAAACCGATAATATGATCTTCTGCGTGTTGTCGCACAACATATTATCTACAATATAAAGTAAATGGACTATTGCATCATGCATATAAAATAAATTATAAGGTGCAATCATTTGATCAATGATTCTCATTTCAAATATTGTTATGACATTGTTCATACTAAAGCTAGACTTTTAGTATACAATCCAACAATCTCCCACTTATACTAAAAGACTATGCTGTCATGTCTTCTGCCATACATCTGATTCCTACTCCAACTACACGACCATTAAAAACTCTCGCCTTAAGGTCCTTGTAAATGGATTTACTAGGTCATCATCCGATGCAATCTAGGCGACAACAACCTTCCCCTCATCATACGATTTCTCGTAACAGGTGGTACTCGCGCTCCATGTGTTTAATTGCCTTATGGACTTGTGATTTCTTCAAGTTTGCAACTGCACCAATATCATCAATGTAAATTGTGATTACCTTTGGAAAACTTAGAAACACTTCAAAGTCCATCATGAAGTCTCTAGAGTCATATAGATACTTTGGCTGCCTCATAGGCTCCAATTTATCATCTTTCCATGATGGAGTCCGGAGTTTGAAATATATTTCTATATAACACTCCTCCACATTATGACTCTACTTCCTAAGATTAAACACATAACCTTTGAGGAGAATTTACTGCCGTCCAATCTGACTAAAAAATCTGAATCTACATAATCCACAAGAAGCAGTGAATCTGTCCAGTAAGTCCACATATAATTTTCAGTCCTTCTCAGGCACTTTATAAATGTCTTACCACAGTTCATCATTCTTGTTCCGGGTTACGTTGATACCCACTGTTCATGCATTCAGCAAAACAGATATCCAACATCGTTCATAGCATTCCTTAGATTAAGCTTCCTTATTCGCCGAAACATAAGGAACCGCTTTCATCCAATTTATCTTCTTCTTGTGTCTCAAAGACACATTCACTTAGATAAATTTACATGCTAAACGATTATGGACTGTATCATTTTATGAAACTTGAGATAAGCATAATATCCTTTCTTGTGATCCGTATTACCGTGATCAAAAGGATATATTTTGCCTTTCTTAAGTCCTTCATCTCTACCGCTTTATTAACCGTACCCATATGCCCGATAATACTCTTTCATTGTCTCCAATGAGCAAGATACTATCTACGTATAGTACAAGAAACACCACCACATTTTCGTCACTCTTTACAACACACAAGATTCATCCGCTCATTGATTTAAATCCATGCCACTGGATTACCTAATCAAAACAGATGCTTCACGATATTAAAGCTTGCTTTAGTCATCGCTGGACACTTTTAAGCTTACTATCAAAATGCTATTAGTACTTTGCAATGAATCACTCTGGTTGCTTCACATAGATGTTTTCCTCAAGACTTCCAATCAGGAAAGCTGTCTTTGACATCTATTTGCTGTTCCTCATAGCAGCAATAAATAAAAGAATCCGGATCAATATAAGCATAGCTACCAGCGAACATGTTTCCTCATAATCGAACCATTTCTTTCTGAGTACACCTTTTCGCAACAAGCTTTGCTTCCAAGGTTTTCACCTTTCTGTATGATCCTCTTTTATTTCCTATGACCACTTGCAATGGGTTTTATACCATTTTAGTGATCGTTCAAGCTCCAGACTTAATTTAGAATCCATAGATTCTATTTCATCATTCATTGCATCTTGCTAAGATTCCGCATTTTCATCTTGTAGTGCTACGTCGTATCCGTGGGACAATACCATGTTTACTAGGGATCAAGTCTCACGACTCTCCCAAAACATATATTTATGGGTTGTCATACAACCCTCCCACTACGACAAGGCACTACATGTAATTGTGTATCAGACGTGACACGCGATGCAGTTTACCTTGTGGTATATCCTCTTGTACACTTGGTACTAATACTTTGTGTTTTCCTCTCACTACCTTTAGAACAACTTATACATGGGCTTGTGATTTATTACATAGTTATTATCCAAAAATCTAGTGTTCGTGTTGACAATCACCCTTCGATCTTTTGGACTAAATAAATCACCCTCTATTTTTCTAGGATATCCCATATACAGACAAATGTTTCACGAATTACTGTATCTAGGGTATATCCATAAAATGAATTTAATTATTCCAAATAATTCATCATCTATCTAATCATAACCATAAGAGCCTTATTCCTTCTATCCACCACACCATTCAGTTTGGGGTTTACCCGGTGTAGCTAACTTGAGATTTAATCTCAACTTCTGATCAATAGCTCCTAAACTATCCCAAGAGGTATTCGCCATCATGATTGAATCGTAATGACTTAATATATTTTCCATGACGCTTCACTGTACCAGCCTTACAATTCTTGAATTAATCAAAGAACTTAGACATGCAGTGCATCATATAAATATATTGGTTTCCAGAATAATCTTCGAATATTCATAACCACCTCTCACCTGGATAATATTATGTTCGCTTGAATCAGAATGAACTAATTCCAACATATATATCTTTGGCTCTACACCCCACAGCCTTGAAAAGGCAGCTAATCATTTTTACTTCCAAGCAAGACTCGCAAGTCCGATAGTTTCCACTTCAGATAAACCTTATGGTCTATCGGCTATCAACTTTTGAACCCTACTCAAGTAAAATGAATTAGTCATAGACGCCAAATGTATGTTTAGTTCATTTCCGAAGGTTCCTTTCTCTTACTAATATTAGAAGATGCATTATTTAATTACTATTTATTGCATCTGTGGGATGTACATGATTCAAGAGTATACTTTTTATCCACCAACGTACTTTAATGGATTATAGCCTCATTCCTCATTACTATGACCATGTCATTTAAATGAAATGAAGTATCCATCCGTTAATGCATAGAAATCGAAATTAAATTCTTTCTATGAAACGTACGTAAAGACAATTTCTCATAATCAATCGTTTATTCTTATCATGAGATAAATAAACAACTCCCACTGCAATAGCCACTATCTTTGTAGTTTTACCCATGTTATTACCAATCTTATCCTTACTCAGTGATAAACATTTAGTGATTCCAGTATCTACATACTTTGTGTCAGTAGATGCCATCACTAATCATGTTTAAACCATTAGTAAATAAGATATTAAACTTGTTCACATTATGATGAAATATGGCTTTCTTTTGCCACATGTTTTGTTAGAAGTTTCCCACCATATACAATCTCTCGTATTTCAGGTAGAACTTGTTCAAAACATCCAGGCAAATTGTGAAGAATAAGTTGATTTAGGTTTCCCTTTCAATTTCTATTCCAAGCTTTTCCAATTCATTCATCAATTCAACCATGATCTTCTGCCTTTTAATTTACTCAAGTATCCGAAGAGTTACATGAGATCATCATATTTCTATGAACCTCTCATCTCTTCACTAGAGACTTTAATAGGCATCATGAGACGTCCTTTGTGAGAATACACATGTATTTTCTTAAGCAGTAATTTTCAAAACCAAGATTCTTTTCTAATCATCTAATTTGGACAAGTAAATATAATTTCTTTTAGTAAATAAATAGTGAAATAAAACCATTCGAAATTCAGAGAATCACAAATAAATTTACCGATCAAATCTTCGAATTTTATTCTTTTTATATCGATTCCCTCAAAACAATATAAAATAAAATTCACCGACATCTCAAGCACCGTGAGTCTGAAAGCCACGATAGTGTGGACGTTTACAAACCCGAACATTTACAAGAGAAGGTTTTACCCATTAATTTCATTTGTCAACCTAACTTTATGACAAAATAATTAATAGTCGGTTCCTCTTTAGCCATGCAAATAAAAGCAGTGACTCCGATGGGGAGGATACTTATTATTTACATCTAAGTGTACACCATTATTTGACCCCAAGTCCGCGGCCCAAGCTTGTGTGCCTTACAGATGGAGAAGTACACACGCGCTCGGATAACTTCCTACAGTCATCAATTACAAGTTTGTACCAGTGAACCGCATATAAACTCATCCGATAGGGAGGAAGGTCTAAGCCAACGCGCAAGTTCATATGCATCACATTACAAACGTAATTATTTAATGAAGTCTGTTCCAGCAATCCATGAATAAAACTCATCCGATGGGGAGGAAGGCTCTAATGCCGACGCGCAAGTCTATTCACATCGCTAACAAACCAATAATGAAGGCCGTGGGAATTAATTACCAATTCCCTCTCCCACTTAATTATTTAATTACCGAGGGTTTTTAACATGCATATAATATTCTAGAATAAAATATACAACTTAGACATGCTTCTATTAACAGTAATTTAAATAAATAAATCACATAGAATATGCCTTTCACATATACAACAATAATTGACAATTAAATCAATTAATCAGTTATATAACATTAATTAATTGCATAGTTAGTGGATCAATTAAATGGGCCCTAGAGCATCAAATAAGCACAAAATGAGCAGCAGATTAATTAATTAATCATACTCATTATCTATGGCCCATAATCTTAGCCCAAAACTAAATTAATTCCACTAAGCCCACTAGCACAAAATTAGTCCATTAATAAAATTAATTTATTATGCTTGGCCCATTACTCACAATTAATTAAATTCAGCAATAAAAAAATAGCCCAGCAGCCCATAACTATTTTAATAAAATTTGGGCCCAACAGCCCAAAAAAAATAAATTAAAAAAAAATATGGGCAGCCCACTATTAATCCACAGCCATTTCCTTTTTAATTAAAATTGGGCACATATGAACAGCCCAAAACTAAATTAAAATAAGGCAGCCCAATATTAATTTAAAATTGGGCCTAAAGGGGGCAGCCCAATTTCCATGCTTAGCAGCACAGCCCATAAGCAATTCAGTTGCCCTAACATAAACTTAGCCGCAACAAGAAGCACACACCCAGTCTACACCGGCACTACCGGCGGCCGCTGCAGCAGGTGGCCGTAGCAGCCAATCATTCGCCGGCTACGACATCGGTCCTCTTCCCTCCATTCAGCAGCTCCAACCAACGTAGAGTGGCCGACGACCTTCACAACCTTGCCGTGAGGCTGCTCCATCTGTCGCCGGTCGGTGGTCCCAGCGAACCGCTCGGATTCCGTGTCAGACGCGCCGCAAAAACCCGACTGTAAACATCGATTCCATATTGCGCTTGGACCTGCACAAATCCGATCGTCCAGGGAGATTGCTCGCTCCGATTCATCTTCTGATACGCCCGAAGATGGAGTCCGAACTACCCAGATCGACGATCTGCTGCAGCCCAATCCAGCGCCGCCGTCCAGCAACCGAGCAATAACAGCCCTTCCACAATACGCGATCGAAAGTGCCAAGGAACCCTCCAGATCAGATGCGCCAGAACTCCAGTCCACTCGCCGGCCTGAACGTTGTTCAATTCGCCTGGATAGATCACGCCGCTTCAGTTTTCACATCATGCGGCCATTGACAAACACCAGCAGCCGCTAAGGCCCATCGTTTTCCACTGCCTCCTGCCTTCTTCGTTCAGCCGTGACACCCATCGGCTTTCACCGGGTGGCGACAGGCACAGCCGCCATCACCGTTCTGTCCTTCAGCGTCACTGTTCGCCTTTCTTTCTCACGCCACTCAGTTTCAAGCAGTGTTCAGCCAAGTGTTTGTATGATTCGTTTGATTATGACAGCAACGATTTCAAACTTCCTGACTGATTTCTCGATGAGAAAAAAAATTCCAAAGATACTTTCGTACTCGTGCAGCCACCGATGAACAACCGAGTATAGGGATTGCACAATTACATGAACAGCAGATGGGATTTTAGCATAAAATAATAATAATAACAAACCCCTTACTCGCAGGCAATTATAAACAGATTATTTCACATAATGATATAAGCCCTATCATACATGCTTTTAATCGACAATAAACACGTATGAAACAAACCCCACCTAACGTCTCATGTTCCACCACGAAACCAACGCTCTGATACCAATTGTTGGCAATTGGATCGTGTGGATCAACGTGATCCGTTAGGATAAACAGGCAAACAATAACAGCGGAAGCAATTAAACGTTTACCGTACTTCTGGGTTGATGTAGAGGATGAAGATCTGTGATAAACACCTCTGATCTTCTACTGTATGTCCCAAAGTCAACTCTGGTGTTGGGTGGTCAACAATCCCCAGAGTTCTCTCAATCTGCTCTCTGTTCTCTCCCGTATGTCAAATGAGGCACTGACTTAGGTTTAACAGGAACTGAGATGACTTATATACTTGGGCTACAGCAGGGACCAGGAGGAGAAATTGGGCTGGGCCTCAATTGAATTTAATTAACCAAGCTTAGCCCAAAGCTTTTAATTAAATCCAATAATAATAATATAGTCCACTAAAATATTATTACTGCACTACCCGTCCAATCCCAAAATTATGTTCTGGGCTCCTTCTTATTATGAGCCCGACAGTCTCCCCATGTTTAAGATATACAATGGCCATTAATTAATTAAGTTACTGGCAACTCAAATTAATTAATATCTCATCCGAGAGTAGTACCACTCAACCTTATTATCATGCCAGAAATTAATCCACTTGCAAGATTTACATGATAAACCTTATGAGCTCCTCAAGGGGACATCATCAACCTATGTCGGACATGGATTCCTTCTACAATCAACAGCACACCATAGATACAGCACTACTTCCCAACTCACCGAGTTTGTTGATTTAATACTTATAAATCTCACCCATTGATGAATCAAAGAAATACATACTGCCCTACGTGTCGAGGTTATTGTATAGGGATTAAGAGCACGAACTTCCATAATAACAGAGATCAAGTTCTTCTATAAGTCAGTATAAGTCGAATGTTCTCAAGCGGTCCTGCTCAATACACACAAGTGCACTAATATGATTCTATAGCCAAGACAAGCTAATACCAAACCACACTACAATTATACCGATAGAGAGTCCCCGTCTATCTCAGTTGTGAGCATCTGTTTATACTTTATAAGGAAACCGATAATATGATCTTCTGCGTGTTGTCGCACAACATATTATCTACAGTATAAAGTAAATGGACTATTGCATCATGCATATAAAATAAATTATAAGATGCAATCATTTGATCAATGATTCTCATTTCAAATATTGTTATGACATTGTTCATACTAAAGCTAGACTTTTAGTATACAATCCAACAGGTACACCACAGTTATCGTATCGTAAAATAACAAATTTACCAAAAATTTTAGCATACCGTACTGATTTTTTCGGTACGGTAGGATAAGCTAGTTTTAAGAAATCGGTATTTCGGTATATACTGAAATACCGATATTTTTAACGGTATACTGAAATATAAATTAAAATAATATTAATTATAATTATAAAAAAATATATATTATATAAATCAATTAAACTTTTTAGTTGGAGCCTTATGAGTTCTGACTAAGAAAAGAAAAAAATGAAAGCGTAATACTTACGCTGATGTGGTTACCCTATTAAAATAAGAATCCAAATCCAAATGGGAATTTCATTTCGAACCCTACTCCCTCTACCGCCGACCCCAAGCCTCTCTTTCTCTAATTTGATACTCCAACTGTGTACCCTTCCGGCGTCTCTTTGCCGCCAACCATTGCGGCACTCACGATTTGCGGTCTCTCAAATCTCAATCTTTATTCACTCCGCGCCTCCCATATTGCCAGTTGAAATATTTTGATTTTTCTTTTTTATTATTTTATTGATGATATTGTGTTCTAAATTAAGTATTCTTTGATAGTATGATGAGTTATTGAAATTTTGGATTTGTTGTTCGTTGGATAAATGGGCAAATGATAATTTATTTTAAGCTTTTTTTCGTTTGGTATGAGCTAGTATGTATCGGTATATCGATATGAAATAGTATTTTGGTATACGGTATAAGACGCTATTGATTATTAGCGTATTTTTGGTATACTGAAATTTTGTTACATTATCGGTATGCATTTTTTAATACCAAAAATTTTGGTACGGTATATGGTATGCTTAAATATTTTCGGTATACTAAACGACCAGCCCTAGTCAGTAACTTAATTAATTAATGGACATTTTATATCTTAAAAACGGGAAGATTTACGAGCTTATAATAAGAAGGAGCCCATAACGTAATATGGGATTAGAGTGGCAGTGTTGTAATAATATTTTAGTGGACAATATTATTATTATTAGACTTAAGTATAAGTTTTGGGCTAAACTTGGTTACTTAAGCCCAATAGGATGCCCAACTCTAATTTCTCCTCCTGGTCCCTGTTGTAGCCCATATTTAAGCCACCTCATTAATCCTGAAACCTTAATCACACGTTAATACCGTGAGAAAGAGAAAGGAGGATTACAGATTGAGAGGGTCTTGAAGATCGTCACCCACACGACGTCAAGACTAGACTTGGGAATACAGCAGAAGATCAGAAGGTTGTTAGTTGCTGTTGATCGATATCTTACCAACATACCACGGTAAAAGATAATTATTCTATTCATTTCCACTGCAATAGAATTACATGGAACCCGAATGTATCATGTGGACCATAAGATCCTAAACCAATATGAGGAACCTTCCATCTATAACTCACAGTCTGATTGGTTGATCTTTATTTAACCTGATTTTGTGGGCTTGGGCTTTAATCTGATTGGTTGATTCAGATTTGATTTGATATCAAATATGATAAAGATTTGATTTTAAATCTTATTATGATTTGATTTGATCACATCCAAGGATTTGGGCCGTGACATATTTAATTTCCAAGCCTGCTTAATTTGCACTTGTTCAACTGGATCTGACCCAATCATCAATTATTTACTCAATTATTTTAGAAATTAATTTATTTAAATTCCTTAATAAATAAATAATTGACAAATTTTTAATGTGTGATTTGCCACATATTTTCATTTAATAGGCAATAAAATCCAAGTGCCTACAAATGCGTCATCGTATTTTGTTCACAGACGCCTTTGTGCTGAAGTGAACAAATTGTGACATTACTTTCCTGTTTATCATGACTTAATTTTATTGTTTACCTCACCAACTTAATACGAATAGCCTGAATTATGACTGAGCTTAACAAAGTGCTAAGCTGCCTACGTACCTCTTTGAAGAGGATCAATTCATAACGTAGTTCAAAGAAACAAGATTTGATTTGGATGGGGGTGCCGTACACAGTTTTTACTAATGCGGGCCAGGAGCGGCATGCAATTTGCTCTTGCATCATGCAGCGTTGAACATTGAATTTACTAACCGTTTATACTTGTGTCAATGAGTCTTGAATTTGAATTTGCAGTTAGTTTATAATCGTGTCAGGTAGCTTTGTGTGGATATTTTTTACTCGTGTTGAGGAGCATTGTGTGGATAGTTCTCTTTCGTGTCGAGGAGTAATGTGTGTAGATAGTTTTAGCTCATATCAAGGAGCATAATATTTGGGGATTTTGGACAGTTTTAGCTCATATCAAGGAGCATAATGTTGAGGAACTTTAGATAATTTTAGCTCGTATCAAGGAGCATCATGTGGACAGTTTTTGCTCGTATCGAGGAGCTAAACTTAAGAGAATTTAGATAGTTTAAACTCTTGTCAAGGAGCCTTGTGAAGACAGTTTTTTGCTAGTGTCGAGGAGCTCTGTGGGGATTTTAGATAGTTTAAGCTTATATCAAGAAGCGTGACTTGTAGAGAGTTTTAGCTTATATCAATGAGCAGTGTAGACAGTTTTGCTCGTGCCAAGGAGCTAAGCATTTGAGTTTGTCATCTTGGGATGTGCTATTTTCTCTTGCTTCAACTTTATTTCTATGAATCTTTATAGACACTGCAATTTCTAGTTGTGGTTCCTCCTACAAGTTCTCATCGAACGACATGTCTTCAAACTCACAAAAGTCTTACATAGAAGGCCATTCAATGTCATTTGATGTCAGGCTCAACTCCATGTTGTGAGCTCTTGTACCCAACTCTTCAAAGGTTTTAGGCCGAATTCTTGAAGTATGTAGCAAAGATTCCATTGCATCCCTTGAATACACATTTTAATAGCTGAAGTTTTTAACAACTTTTCTTTGCTATTGAGGCTTGGGCTTCTCTATCTGTTGATGTATTTAATTACATATACTTCATCACTTTGATGAGTATTTGTTAGCTCGATCATGCTAACAGTTCTTCGAGTGCTATACAAATGATTGAGGAATTCTTGTTACATTTGCCCCCCACTGTCAATGGAGTTAGCTTCCAAGCCGATGTACCAATCAAAGGTATTTTCTTTTATAGATCGGATGAATTGACGCACCATGTGATCTCCGTAGGTACCAGCATCATTGCATGTCTCAACGAAGTGTGCCACATATTGCTTTGGGCTGCCTTTGCCATCAAATTGTTAAAACTTAGGGGGCTGGTAGCCAACTGGCATCAAGTTATCAACTCTCTTTGTATATGGTTTTTTGTAGGTAGAAGAAGATTTGGAGCTTCCTTCAAACTTGTCTTTTATCGTCTCTATCATGATGTTATTCAATTGGTTAATGGGAAGCATTCCGTCAGTTGAAACATATTTTTTCTTCAGTTAAATTTTCTTCAGATACATGATATTTTGCGGAGTCCTCCTCCTCCTCATGCTCATCCTCAACTTATTTTCCATTTACACGGCTTGACTCTGTATTTTCTATTTTCTTCATAAGTTCAGAGATCTTTAAGTCTTGAACTTCCATATGCTTGGCAAGTCCTTCAATTGCTCTCATCATACTTGCGAGTTGTTCCTCAGTGGTTGTAGCATTAGTCATCATCACTACAGCTACAGCTGAGGCAGCTTGTGAGCTTGGCATTGAGTGAAGAGTTGAGAAGGCAAAACCATTATCACCAATGTCTTCATCGTGCAAATTTTGATTAAATTCCACCAAGGATTTGTCTTTGAATGGGCTTCATGATGCATTTTCTTTGACATGCTCCTTGTAAAGACTTCAACATCTTCAGTTTGCAACTCTGTAGGCTTTGAAGCAGTATGCCTTTGTATTACAATCTTTAGTGGAGTCATCATTTTAGTCTTCACAGTTTGCAGCTCTAAGGGTTTTGAGGTAGATGACCTTTTTATCGTGATCCTAAGAGGATTCATACTTTGTATCTTCGAGCTTGTAGAGAGAAGAGATGAGTGGTAGAGACGGTCCCATTGGGCGTGCCAAAATTTATAACAACAAACTTTGTATTTATGTTGAAGTAAACATAAAAGGGAGTGCACAGATAATCCAGATGGATTTAATTTCAAAGATATGTAAATGGATTATAATCTCTAATTAATGCTCTGATAGTACTCTCAAACCAATTTGGCTTGACTTTGACTTTGACTTGACTTGGTGTATGTTGAGCTGGAGTATGTGATGAGTTAGATCTTCAGATGAATCTTGTCCGAGATTAGATTTGTGGATTTATAACGTTAATCTGAAGGCATTGAGCCTTTGTTCGGATTAAACATTATCGTGAGAGCTTTTCGCGAAGAACGCCGAAGAACTCGATATGAAAACGCTTGATCTGGAGGGCTTAGCATCTTGATCCCGGATCATAGGTTGTTCTTGACTTGAAGATACCTTGAAGATCTTGAAGGAGATGGCTCGTGCTTTTAATTTCTTCAGAAGTTTGTATGTGTTTAGAATGAATTGAAGAAGGCTCCTTGTGGAGGTGAAGGACGAGGAACCCTCCATCTATAACTCGCAGTCTGATTGGTTGATCTTGATTTGACCTGATTTTGTAGGCTTGGGATTTGATCTGATTGGTTGATTTAGATTTAATTTGATTTCAAATCTGATCTTGATTTGATTTCAAATCTGATCTTGATTTGATTTCAAATCTTATTCTAATTTGATTTGATCGTATCCAAGGATTTGGGCCTTGACATCTTTGATTTCTAAACCTGCTTGATTTGGACTTGTCCAACTGGATCTGACCCAATCATCAATTATTTACTCATTTATTTTAAGAATTAATTTATTTAAATTTCTTTATAAATATATAATTAATTAAATTTTAATGTGTGAATTGCCACATATTTTCATTTAATAGGCAATAAAATCCATGTGCTTACAGATGCATGATGTTGTTTTTTTTGTATAGAGGTTATGACAAAGAATAGAAAACAGCTCTAGCTTATGACCTAGCTACTCTAAAATATCAAGACGTAGCTTGCTGATTATTCTACTTGCAATTCTTAGTGTTGTGATAATGAGTTTCACTATTCCTTACGGTTGTTACTCGTTTGGTTCAAGATATGAAAGCATGATACCCTGAACAAATCGAGTGAAATTTTTGAATACAAGTGATTGGTTGTACTCATATTACTCTAGTTCTATTGGTTTTTTAAACTTTGAACATAAATATCTAAATACATATAGATTTTTTTATACAAATGAGAATTTTACTCAGAAATTGAGAATACAAGTGAGAATTTAACTGTTGATAGAGGATGTTTATTGCGATGTTTAAGGGATTAAATCATGGAAGATAATTATTTCTGAATAAAAATATATTGAAAATTAATTTTTCTGAATACATAAGTTTTGAATAATATATCGGAAGATAAGTTTTTCTGAATAAAAATATATTAAACATTAATATTTCTTAATACATAAGTTTTGAATAATATATAACATTATAACGTAGCAGATTTAAATATATTGAGCATAAATATTTCTAAATACATATATTTTGAACAACGATAAATATCATAGATTTTAATATATTTAACATAAATATGTTTAACATAATTTTTTTTAATACATAAATTTTGAAGAAAAATAAACATCAAATTTTTTTTGAACTGTGAATAGGGGAGGTATGTTGCGATGTTTAAGGGAGTAAATCACAAAAGATAATTTCTTTTTAATATAAATATATTATTTATTAATTTTTCTGAATGCATAAGTTTTGAATAATATATTAGAAGATAATTCTTTCTGAATACAAATATATGAAATATTAATAATTTTTCATACATAAGTTTTGAATAATACATAACATTATAACGTAACAGATTTTAATATATTGAATATAAATATTTCTAAATATATATTTTGCACAATAATAAATGTCATAGACTTTAATATATTGAGCACAAATATGTTGAGCAAAAATCTTTTTGAATACATAAATTATGAATAAAAATAAACATCATAACATAACAGATTTTAAGGATTTGATATTGGAGTCTACTTCCCGTGGATTTTGTGGGAGTAAATCATGAAATATAATTCTTTTTAATATTATATTAATTATTCTACCCTTTTAATTTTTTTTAATACAATTAAAATAAGGTTAAAAAGGATATTTTATTCATCATTAATGTAGTGATTTGTAATTTTTTTTAAAATAATGAATCTACTAGCAATAGTGATGTATAAATCTATATATCTATATCTATATATAATAACAGAAAAGTTGCCCAACTTACAATGTAAAAAATTTTCCCACCAAAACCACCTTCTAAAAATAGAATAAAGAATCTATTAAGAAAAAAAGATAAAAAAACGTGTGTATGGCCTATATTGGCTGTTGGACGCAGACAGAAAAGTCATGCACAAATATTGATGTTGCCTTGATTACTCTACCAATTATATGCCTTTTCATTTATTTATTTATTTACAATATTCAATTATATCTTTTACTATTTTTAATTAATAAATAAATATTTTAAATTATTTATTACAGTTAATTAATGCAACATCCACATATTTTTTATATAGTAATAACAAAAATCATGTTAATTTTACTAAAAATACATGAATAGATTTGTATAAGTCTTCTTAAATTTCGTTAAACAAATAAAATGTGATAATTCAATAAAAACTGTTATTTCAGTAAAATAATTATACAAAATAATTTTGTTTAAAGAACGAAGCAATACTATATTATAGGAGTATTAAAAAGATAGTGTCAAATAAATAATAAGTTATATCAAAATATAATTGTGTTACTCGAAAAATATTATTTATGTATTATTTATTTAATCTTCTTAAAGTATTACACAAATGAATTATTCATATTATGAAAACCATGGTAATCATAAATAATTTTATAATTTTGTATACATATAATTAAAAAAAACATCATTTGAATAACTTTTTTTTTTACTTAGAATAAGTGTTAGAATTTTTTTCACATTATGAATCATTTAAAATGTCTTACAATAAAAAAAAACATCAAATTAAGAAAATTTAAAATAAATAAATAAAATATATTAAGTTGATGAAGAGGTTAATTTATAATTTAATATTTATTTTTAGTAATGTTTTATAAAATAAATTAAATAGAAATAAAAAAAAAATATAACACATGAAAGATTTAAACTAAAAAAAGAAAATATCTTAAGAAAGTATTAAATTAATCTATATATCTATATATTAGAATATATACTATTATTTACTCTCTAATATTATTCATTATTTTGGAATTTAAGAAATGTAAAAGAACATATTTACTGTATATAAATATGCGTGAGTCCATTTTTTATTACATTAAAATTGAAGAAATAGAAGAAAATCAGAGATGCATGAATATATGTGCATCATCGCCACTTCCTTTTAACCAATGGAGTATGCAGCCCAAATCCAACTCTTATTAAAAAAAAGTATGTATATAATTTTTACATAAATAAATATATGTGAGCTGCAACCCTTGGCAAAAAAAATGTATGTATATAATTCAAAGTGAGAAAAATTCATATCTTTAATGTAGTAATGGGCCTTAGCAAGGAGTGGAGATGGACTTTGGGCTGCACCTAATATTCTGACCCAACATTGGAAATGGTGGGTGGCTGGTCGTGCCTTTTTAATTCAAATAAAGAAAATAGAAATTAAATCGTTCGCTGAAAATTCTTCAATTACAAAAAAATTGTTAGAAATAAAACAATAATTACAAAATATACGAGTGGACCCCTTTTTACCTGGAACCTGTAAAAACTTCAAACTTGGGTCATCTATGAGCCAAGTCAGCTAAGAATCTCCTTTATTAGAATTAAGAAAGCAGGCGACCATATTAACTTATTCAATCAGTCAGCTACCATTTCTAATTTTGGGCCAGAATATTAGATGCAACCCATGTACATTAACTTCAAATTTCATCTCCACTCCTTGCAAAGGTCCATCACCCATAATTAATAAAGTTGGGCCCCAAAATATTAGATTCAGCCCTATTTTAGGAATAATTTTATCTCGCCTTAAATTAATTAGAGTTGGAGAAAGATCCATTAATAATTCCCTTCTCTGTCCTTCTTAACCCTTGGATTATTTTGGATGTAATGATCCAAGGGTAATAGTCACGATCCAAATCAATTGTACACGTCAGCTAATCCCGTAAATTCCTCCGTCTGAGCCCCTGAAGTCGAAAGCAAATCAATAGAAAACATGCCAAAGAGATCAAACCATTCTTAACCCTTGGATCATTTTGGATGTAATGATCCAAGGGTAATAGTCACGATCCAAATCAATTGTACACGTCAGCTAATCCCGTAAATTCCTCCGTCTGAGCCCCTGAAGTCGAAAGCAAATCAATAGAAAACATGCCAAAGAGATCAAACCATTCTTAACCCTTGGATCATTTTGGATGTAATGATCCAAGGGTAATAGTCATAAATGAGCCTTGGAATCGAAAGCAAATCAAAAACAGAAACCATGCTGAGATCAAGTAAATCAAAACTCGACCTCATCCCCCTTCACCCCCCCTGCATATGAATTGGTTTAGAGAGCTGAACCACATCATCATTCTGATTGATGGAACAATTAGAGCATAGGCAGCTTAAAAAAAAGCGTAGGAAGATGCTACTGACGATACGGAGAAGGCGAAGAAAGGCGAGATGTACCAGGCAGCTAAGACAAATTATGTTCTGAAGAGAGGTCGCCTTCTTTAGAAGGCGAGCGTATTCATGGCTAAGGGTTCCAACAACCATTGAATTTCTATGAAGACTCAAGGCAATGTTAATATCGTCTGCTTCATGAAGAAGAATTTTGACTTTGACATTGTAATTGGAGAGGCTGAGGCAATTGGCTCAAACAATGTTTCGGTGGCTAGTTGTAACTAATAGTAATGGACCCTATTTTAAATTATAAAATATCCAACATTCCCCCATATAATTTAAAATAAATAATATATATACATTTAATAAATAAGAAATTAAATTGATCATATAATAATGTGTAATAAGTGTAGGTACCTTCCGAGTTTGAACCTTCACTTAGTATAAATAAACTACCACATTAAGTACATATTGACATGAGTGTCTTGAACTATGTTCTTGAAGAAATATGGCAGTCTATCCCACAAACTGTATGAGTAAACATTGTGATTCTATCAACAATGTGCTTTACAGTCATGCACGAAATCTTATATCATGAACATTTTTACGGAGTAGCCCGTACCCCTACAGTAGCGACCCCACCACTATGTTCACTTAGGTAAACCCTTCAAGGGTAACTTGTGATCAATCATCCCGCAAAGAAATATGCCTTCGGATTCATTCAGAGTTCTCATTCTCAAACATCACATGAAGAGAACATATCACCATATGGGATTCGAAAATATTTCACAAAACTATTTTATTTACGAAGTGTGCTCATTCAAGTCACCCCATTAAAGTTTCGTTTTTACCCATTGAACTTCATTCATGGGATCGTCATACCTCTAAAGACGGTTTTCTACTGTGGTGACTTAATTAATAGGCTCCAACCCCATTTCCCTCGATGATTATAAAATTTGTCAACGCATCAGTCCCTTTGTGAACAAATTCGATATATTATTATTAGACCTAACAAAATCCAAAGAAATAACACTGTGAGAAATTAAGTGTCTAATTGATTATGCCTGACAATCAAATGCCTTCTTTTTTCATTATAGTGCTTGTTATTAGCTCTAGCATTTGCCACTTGACTATCACAAAGTAGAGAGAAGGGAGTGATTGGCTTAGGCAGAGAAGAAAGATCATTTAGTAAACATTGTCACCATCTAGCCTCCATAGAAGCAGCAAATAAAGATCACAGTTTATTTAGTAGAGTTTCACGATATTACTCCACCTGTTAGAGTAAGTACATAGCCACCCACTAGTGAACTTTGTTTCATCCAAATCGATGATTCTGTTTGCATCAGTGATATCTTCTAAGACATTAGTGAAATCAATGAATTTTAAAACATAATTAGTAGTCCCCTTCAAATATTTAAATAGTCTTCAAGTGCATTCCAAAGGGAAATTTAAGACCCTCAGTATACCATACTAATCTACCAACAACATATGTGTGCTAACATCAAAATATATAATTGAACTTTTGCATCAAAAATTTCAATATAATAATAAGATTGTAGCAAAGGAATAGAGCCACCATCATTAATAATTTTAGTCCTAAAATTACATTATCAGTTGCAATATCTTTCATGCCAAGTGAAAGGACAAAGATATTTTAATATCATTAATTAATAATATATTAACAATACTATAAAATTAAAATTTTCATTGCATTGGAGCCTGTATCAACCCAATAGAACCATCAACTCTCAACTATTTCTAAAAAAATACTTACATCCAATAGTTTTATAATCAAGTGGATCCGTTAAAACCAAGTTTTATTTAATACTAGGAATTCATCTCATTATTCATAACCTCTTTAAAAAAATGAGCTTAAATATATAACACAACACCATTATAATATTTAGGATCATCTTCAAGCAAGAAAGTATAATAATCATCACCAAAACTTTTAACATTTCTACTTCTTTTACTTCTCCAAGGTTCATTAGACCATTCTTTATTAATAAAAGTGGAACTAGTAAAACAAGGGTTAACACCAATATATTTTCAAAAAAAACATCAATTCGAGACTCATAATTAATATTATTAAAAAGTTCACAAATTTCAAAATTAATCACTAAAAATTTATAAGTAGCACTATTCATGGAATAACGAATGAAAATTGATTTTTCTAGTCATCACCAAACTCTAAAAATAAATAAGACAATGTATATTTTTATTTTCCATAACTCGTATAGGGTTTTATCAGAATTTTCTTATAAGTAATTCAAATTTTCAAAATTAGACTAGACATCAAAGTTAATCACAATTCATAGAAAACAAACACGATCAAATTGTACACTTAAATGAGGCAAACTCAAAATAAATCAATCATAACAATCCACCAATATTGTAGGCAGAAACCATTTCATTTTTCACATAAAAATCAACAATAAAAAAATTTAAAAATAAAAAATCATCCCTAATTAAACCATAAATTGCTTTAAAATTGAGTTAACTATTCATCACCTTTTACAGTGAATGACAATCATTTTATCTTAATTTTATTTTATGTATTGCACAAACATGAATTATTGTTACTTCACATTTTAGAACCTTCTATTCTACGACTTCCACACCATTAGGACATGATTGATATGATTGGATGAGTGAGAATGAAATCATCATTCCTAATTCTATTCATATTCCTGCGATTGATATATTTTAAGTAATAGGAATCTCGATTCCAAAGGAATGTGTATTTCCTTATTTATGAGAATGAACATTCCTCCCACCCCAATGATATTACCCATTCCATTCCTTCTTCCCACCCCACCCCCGCCCCCGCCCCCCACCCTCACTCTCTCTCTCTCTCACACACACATATATATATAGTTAAAATTATAAATAATATTCTTTTAACATATACAACATTTATTTATATAATTATAAATATGCTACTATTTTTCTATTTAACATGTAATATTTATTAAACTTATTTGTATTAAATTTTTTAATATAAAATAAAATAATAAATCATTTAAACTCTAAATAAAAAATTAAATATTTTATATACTCAAATCGGTAATAAATTATATAATTAAATTAAATTCTTAAAATTTTTGAATATAAATGTATATAATTATTTTAATATTTATTCAAAATAAAAATTAGTAAATTATATCTAAAAATTAATATTATTAATTAAATTGAATATATACATGTAATATAAATATAAATATAAATTTTTATATATAGTTTAATATTTTTTAATATATATAAATTTTTTATTTGTATTTAAATTTTATTTATATTTTAAAAATATTAATATTTTATTTTATTTTTAATTTAATATTTTTCTATAATTATTAAAATATATAAAATCTTCATTGTATGTAATATTATAAAAAAAAATTAAATGTAATATTATAAAAAATACTATTAATGAAATTGAAATTAATTAAGAAATAAAAATTTTATTACTTGAATTTTTCCTGAACGATACCAATCATGATAAAAATAATTTTTAATCATTTCATTCCCATTTTTATTCTATTCATAAGTTCATTACATTCCTCTGTTATTCCATTCAGTCATACAAATCTAGCCGAAAGAATTATTCCAAAGTCAACCTAGCCAATTTTATATCTACTCCATACTATTCCCTCCGTCCTAGTCAAAGTGCACCGTTTGACTGCAAAAAATTCTCACAAAAACTACAGTAAATAAATAGTGCAATATGGGCGGGACGGAGGGAGTATATTTTTTCATTAATATTCACAAACCATGGACGACAAGGTATCATTGGATAATAATTGACAATTTCAAACAAGAATATTATCAACCATGCTTGAAAACGAAGGAAATTAAATATAAATTCGATGGATTTTTACTTTTAACAAAGTAATAACAATTACTACTTCAATATTAAGTTGATCAGCGAAAAATTCACTCTAAAGGCTTAAGGGGTCATTTCCAAGTTCCAAAGCATTTATCACGTCTAGTAAAGTCATATTTTTCTTTTCGGCTCACGATTGAATATCTAAAATGACATTGAAAAAAGAATTCAAATGATTCAATATTAGAAAACAATCTGACTCATAAGATAACTTTCTAAACAAGAGAACGACGAAGTAAAAGTTGAGAAAATAATCATCACTGGCCCAATAACATTGCATCAACTATTGGAAAATTTTATTTTTATTTATTTATTTATTCATTTTAATTAATTTTTTATTTACTCATAATTCATAAGTTTCATGTTCAATTCCATTAAGATCAAGGCAATTATACTAATTTTTATGAGGGAAAACTTGCAGTAGCATCCATTCTACTATAACTGTAATAATTTAATTAATAATTTAAGGAGGAAAGAAAAATGTATAACTCCATGCACAATATCATGTGATTTATAATAGTCATCCATTTTATTTGAGGCATACCCACCACGTATCAGAGGAGAATTTTCATTTTCTTCTCACACATTAAACGCAATTTAAAATAAAATTTCTAAAACCCAAGAAATTCACAAGGAAAGAAAATAGTAAGAAACACTACAAAAATGTAACTTAGATCCAAAACAAGACATTTACCAACAAAATGGCCATATTTAAAAATACAATTTTATTGGACTAAATGTCAACTCAATAACTATTTCTCACTTTATTAGTAGAAAAACACTAATAAGATTTTCCTTTTTTTCCAATTTTAGAAAATCACAAACATCTAAAGACAATATTTCATCATATGACAAAATTATTGATGTTCAACAAAAAAATTAATAAAACATTCTTCTCTAAAAATGTTTGAAATATTAAATAAATTCAAATAAATTAGCAAATAGTAGGGATATTAATTTATGATAAAACAAATTCAACAACAATTATTCAACTAAAGATAAAATGAGAGATTAAGAGCCTGGGTTGAAGCACGCCGTAGCGCTATCTTTAGAGAAGAAACACCACAACTGCATTGGTTTGTGATTGTTGATTAACACGTTATTCTCCCAAAATTCGACAACCCAATAGTCCTCTCATGTGCAGTGATGAGAACTCTGAATCACACAATTACTCAATGCTCAAAGATAATATATTGTATATATAAAACGTAAATTTTTGTAGTATGTAGGTATAAAAACGTAATTATTTTATGAGAATTGTTTTAATTTATTCATCCATTTACAAGCATATATATCACTTTACAATGGGAATTATATAAGGATTACAAAATAATGCCTAGATCTATTAAGAGATACAATAAATAAATACACAACACATTACAAGGAAGTAAATCAATATACAACATATTACAAGGCATATATAGCTCATGATACTCTTTCATGCCCCCGCGAGATGGAGCTCTTAGTAGAAAGACCAATCTTGGACAGTATTGAGTGGAAACGAGATTGGATGAGAGGTTTTGTGAGAGCATCATCTAGTTGATCAACTTGGTGACATGGATATCGCCTGTTTAAACTAGTTGATGGATGATGTGATAATTAATGGCAACATGTTTCATGCATGAGCAGAAAACAGGGTTTGAGCACAAGTGTGTAGCACCAACATTAGTAGATAGATGGTGATTGAGGGAGGGTTATTCTGAGTTCCTTTAGTACTGAACCTATACAACAAAGCTCAACTGCAGTTGTGGCGTTTAAACGATACTCAGCCTTGGTGGAAGAACTTGAAACTATTGGTTGTATTTTAACTCCATTAGATATGATTGTGACAAAGATAGACAGTGTAAGCCCCAGTGGAGATGTACCTAGTCATCTCTATTTCCTACCTAATCAGTGTAGGATAGGCATGTAACACCAGCAGTGATTGGCTGTGAAGTAGAACCCTTGATGAATAGTTCTACACAGATAGCGTAATAAGCGTTATACAATAGTCCAATTGTCAGAAGTGGGTCGGTGCATGAACTGTGATAACTTATTCGCTGTGTAGGCAATATCAGGTTGAGTAAGGGAGAGATATTGAAGGCTGCCAACAACCGTACAATATTCAGAAGGATCTGTGAGAGCAATTTCGGGCAGCAAAGTGAGAGTAGGAGAGGTAGCCATTGGTGTAGAGGCAAGACTAGCATCAATCATTTTAGTGTGGGCCAGGAGGCCTGCAATACATTGTCTCTATGATAATAGAATGACCGTAGAGCATGGTATAACTTCAACACCCAGAAAGTAGTAAAGAGGGTCAATGTCTTTGATCGAGAATCGACGAGCTAGTGTAGCTGTGAAATTTTAAATATGATTCTCATCACTTCCAGTTAAAATATTATCATCTACATAAACCAGGACATAGATAGTTACATTACCCTCGCTAGAAGCATGTGGTAAGAAAATTGCGAAGCTTAATATACCATGCACGAGGTGCTTGTTTAAGGACATAGATTGCTTGACGAAGTTTACAAATAAAATTGGGTTGATCACGAACAATAAAACCTGGCGGTTGAGCCATGTAAACATCTAGCTGTCGGAGAGGCCATCCCCAAAAAATAATCGATAGAACAAGTCGAATGGTGACTGGTTTGGTAACATGACTAAAAGTTTTATTGTAATCAACACCAAGACGTTCATAAAAGCCCTTAGGAACTAGCCTTGCCTTACACATGTCTACAAATTCATCAGAATTACGCTTAAACAAAAAATTCACTTGCCGCCAACCACATTCTGCTTATGTGAAGGAGGCACAAGCTCCCATGTTCCATTAGAAACTAATGTTTCAAATTCAGCAGACATTACCTGTCTCCATCATTCATCTTCTATTACTTGAGATACACATGTGGGTTCCAAAAGATGAGATAGTTGAGTGGATAGGCTAACCTTTGTTTTGCATTTAAAATTTTTATTTCTGGACCTAGTGATGATTGGTTAGTTGGAGCTAGGGTGGTTTCAGGTTCAGATGCATAGGATGATTCAACAGAGTTGGTGGAATGAGAGTCTAAAGAAGATTGGGATGATACATGAGAGGGTGGCACTGGAGAGGAGTTTGGCATCGGTTCATCTTCCGAGGTAGTCGTAGGAGGAGTATTGGAGTCAACATTTAAGAGAAGAAGGAAAAACCAATCGATAGTGAAATTGATGGGTTGAGATTGATGAGATATGCTATGTACCATGGGAAAGACAGAGTTGACTAAGCGAACATGTCTGAAAATGTAAGTAAGACAGGAGGAGGGATCATAACACAAATAATCACTTTGAGATAGAGAATATCCTAAAAACATACAGGAGTGGAGCGGATGGCGAGTTTGTGAGGTTTATAAGGTTGGAGCCATGGGTAACAAAGATATCTAAGTAATTGAAATTTATGGTAATTGGATTTTTATTGAAATAGTTTGGTGTATGGAGAACTTATCTAAAGGATAGGTGTTTGGAGGTGATTTATGAGATACATTGCCGTAAGAAAGGCATACAACCAAAATGAAAAAGGGACGGAAGCTGAAGTCATGAGAGCAAGACCCGTCTCAACTATGTGTTGATGACGATGTTCAATGAATCCATTGTGCTCAGGTGTGTCTGGTGGTAATATTTTATGTGAAATTCTATTTTTGGATAAATAATTGGCTAGTGTTGTGAACTCTCCACCATTGTCAAAATATAGGGTCCCAATTTACTACTGAAAGAAGTTTTCTACAAGTGATTTGAAACAAGGAATACTTGTGCTACTTCAGATTTCTTCTTAAGGGGCTACATCCAGGTGTAGTGGGTAAGTTAATCAATAGAAATAATGTAATATTTGAAGCCATCAATTGAGTAGATAAGAGATGTCCACACATCAGAATATATGAATTGCAAAAGGAGTTTGTATGTTAATGAAGACTTTGAAAATGGAAGTCTCTGACTTTTATTTCAATAACAAGAATTACATGGTGTTGGCATTCGATCATTTGGTTAATGTGAATCATTAGGATTCCATACGATTCTATATCAGCGGAAGCAAGAATATAAAATCGAATTACCTTTCACCAGGGTATGTTGAGGAAGAACAGCTGCAGAAAAAAATCTCTTGATCTTCTGCTGTATTCCCAAGTCCAATCTTAACGTCATGTGGGCGACGATCTTAAGACACTCTCAATCAGCTCCCTCCCTTATTTCTCACGTGTATTAGGCATGTAATTAGGGATTTCGGACATTTGAGATGAGTTATATATGGGCTACAACAGGGACCAGGAGGAGAAATTAGATTTGGGCCTCCATTGGGCTTAAGTATCCAGGTTTAGCCCAAAATTTATACTTATGACCAATAATAATAATATAGTCCACTAAAATATTATTACTGCACTACCACTCTAATCTCATATTATGTTATGGGCCCCTTCTTATTATGAGCCCATTAGTCTACCCGTGTTTAAGATATACAATGCCCATTAATTAAATAAGTTACTGACAACTCCATTAATTAATATCTCATCCGAGAGTAGTACCACTCAACCTTGTTATCTTGCCGGATTAAATCCACCTGCAGGGTTTACATGATAATTCTTATGAGCTCCTCAAGGGGACATCATCAGCCTATTTAATAGGATACAGATTCTTTCTACAATCAACAGCACACCATAGAGACGTACCATCTCCCAACTCACCGAGCTTGATGATTTAATATATAAATCTCACCCATTGATAAATCAAAGACATAAATACTGACTTACGTGTCGAGGTTGTTGTATAGGGATTAAGAGCACGAACATCCATAATAACTGAGATCAAGTTCTTCTATATAGTCAGTATAAGTCAAACAATCTCAAGCGGTCCTGCTCAATACACACAAAGTGCACTAATGTTATTTTATAGTCAAGACAAACTAATACCAAATCACACTACAACCATCCCAATAGATTATCCCCATCTATCTCGGTTGTGAGCATCTGTTTATACTTTATAAGGAGCCAATAATATGATCTTTCGTGCGATGCCGCACACCATATTATCTATAGTATAAAGTAAGTGGACTTTTATAATAATATATAAATAAATTATAATATGCAAAATGTTTGATCATACGATTCTTATTTCAAATAAATTGTCAAAATATTTTTCATACAAAAAGCTAGACTTTTAGTATACAATCCAACAATCTCCCACTTATATTAAAAGACTATGCTGCCATATCTGCTCACACGCATCTATCCCCATTCCTTCTACATGCCCATCAAACTCTTTCGCTATAAGCCTCTTAGTAAAAGGATCAGCTAGATTATCCTCCGATGCAATATTAGCGACAATAACCTTTCCTCTTTTAACGATGTCTCGTATTAGGTGGTACTTGCGCTCAATGTATTTACTCGCCTTATGAGCTCGTGATTCCTTCGAGTTTGCTACTGCACCACTGTTATCACAATAAATTGTGATTGCTTTAGGCAAACTAGGAATCACATCCAAGTCCATTAAGAAATTCTTAAGCCATACTGCTTCCTTAGCTGCCTCAAAGGCTGCTACATATTCAGCTTCCATGGTAGAGTTCGCAACGCATTTCTGCTTTACACTCCTCCATATTATGGCTCCTCCTCTAAGAGTAAACACATAATCCGAGGTGGAATTACTAGCATCCTTATCTGACTAAAATTTTGAATTAGTATAACCCAAAGGCAACAAAGTATCTGCCCGGTAAATCAACATATAATCACTAGTCCTTCGCAGGTACTTCAAAATATATTTTACCACAGTCCAATGCCCTTTTCCTGGTTACTTTGATACCTACTAACCATGCCCAACTCATAACGGATATCCGGTCTCATACATAGCATTGCATACATGAGACTTCCTACCGCCGAAGCATAAGGAACCGCCTTCGTATCCTCTATTTTCTTTTGTGTCTTTGGACACATTCCTTAAATAGAAGTATTTCATGTCTAAAAGGTAGAAAACCTTTCTTGGAGTCTTGCGATCCCTTATCAATTTGATCCCTAGAATATGCCCGACTTCTCCTAAGTCCTTCATCTCAAACTTCTTATATAACCATACCCTTACGCCCAACAATACCTTTACATTGTTTCCAATGAGCAGGATATCATCCACGTAAAGTACAAGAAATACCACTATATTTCCGTCACACTTCTTGTACACACAAGATTCATCCGAACATTGAATAAATCTATATGAATGGATTACTTCATCAAAACGGATGTTCCATGATCTTGAAGCTTGTTTCAATCCATAAATGGACATATTATGCTTACACAAAAGATGCTCTTCCCTTTCATAATTAATCCCTCTGGTTGCTTGATGCGCGTTTTCTTTGCACGCAAAATTAATCCTCAAGTATTAAGGATATCAATTGCAGCTTAAGCAAGCGACCAAGTGAATATCGAACCCAAAGGATGGCGTATTATCAATTTAATTATTATATAAATTAATTAAGACAAGTTGGCAATTAAGTTTGAGGTTTAGGATGATTAAACTAATAAACAAGTAATTAAAATAACAAATTAAATAAATATCACTTGAAGAATACGAAAGTGGATCAAGTAGGAGAATAGGTAGCTCTAGGATAATCCAGTTTCACTACTTAACTTCTCTTCCATGTGTCAATGTCTGGCTCTGCCTTGTGGAATATGGACGCATCACTAAACTATGCATATCTACTCTATAGACACAAGTAAACATGCGTGTTACACGTGTGAATAACCTCGAAGCAAGGGGTGTAATTTTACCCCCCTTTCTAGGTACTATCAGTATCAATTATTTCCCCCTAGGATTGGTACTCTAACCCGATATGATCTCCCTTTATAGGTACTATAAAATTACCCTCTTTATCCAACTTAATAACCGAATTCAATTCAATTAATAAGTATTCATATATGATAGTTCTAATGAAGCTTCGGAGTCCCCTCACTTAGAATTATAACATAAAACCCTGCTCAACAGTGAACGCACTCAACCAATAACCATGTTATGTATTCAGACTCTACACAACGATTATTGATGCACAAAACGACTATGAGTATGGATTAATAAAGCACAATCATATATAAACTATATCCACAAGTAGTGTTGTACGGGGTGTATACACGGAAGTTCAATTAACTAGATAAAATCTTCACAACCCTAGTTCTACCAAAAAGGCTCTAGCCCATGGTGTTGTAGGAAACACACATGGGTGTTGGACAGATCTTACCCGGATGTCCAGAAAATACAAGATAAATTAGAAAACGAATAAACCCTAGATGTGGCGTCATCGCGTCCTTCTCGCTCTTGAATTCTCCTCTTGGTTCTCCTCTTGATTCCACAAATGAATCTTCAAAGTGATGGAAGGATGGAGGAAAGAATGATGGTAGGTGGTGATCCCCCCTTGTGGGGTGTTGTATGTTGTGTTCCTCCTCGGTGATTGATCGTCTTCCTTGACTGCATGAGCCTCCTTTTATACTTGTAATCACGTCTCTAGGGCTTGGAATGGGCTTTTCAAGTGATCCCACGCGTTTTGGCCTCGAAAATCCGGATAAGGTAAGTTCCCGCACGTAGATTCGACCTCGTCAAACAGGTTTAACCACTGGCCACAGGTCGAACCACAGGGCTACTGGACACATTCTACACTTGGTTCGACCTCTTGCACAGGTCGAACCACTCCCTCTCAGGTCGAACCACAGGTCGAACCGATTTGCGCAGTCTCTCCGTTTCACGTATAACTTTCACATCCGACCTCCGAATTGAGTGATTTTTGCGCTCACGTGATCCTCTCTTCCTTGGCTTTCTATCCATATAAATAAATCACAAAAACTCCAAGAATTGAATATGTAATAGTCCATGGAATGTAGCACTGTAATTCTGTTCGGCACAGCTCGCGCGGCGTCACCACTTCGCTCATAACTTCCTC
This sequence comes from Pogostemon cablin, assembly GCA_023678885.1. Taxonomy (NCBI): domain Eukaryota; kingdom Viridiplantae; phylum Streptophyta; class Magnoliopsida; order Lamiales; family Lamiaceae; genus Pogostemon; species Pogostemon cablin. The sequence continues at coordinate 14,227,418 of CM042953.1, read as the reverse complement.
GTTCGGACTTCAATGATGGTGTTCTTTATGCCAAAACAACCCTCTCTTCAGTGGATTTCCAACCATATATCATACCACGAGTTTTGAGCTCAACACAAATACAGAATAATTACACAAATTGGACGTGCGTTTTTCAGCATCATTGCACCTTTTCTCCAACGTTGCACTTTTGATCCTTTTTCCACCTAAAACACAACAAAATACCTCAAGTGCACATAATCCTCACATATATCGAATATAAGACACTTGTGCTCATATAAGACTACAATATCAATCAAAAAGGTGTTAAATTAGATATTAAAACGCGCTTATTTTCACTCTCATCATTGCTTCATATAGATGTTTTCCTCAAGACTTCCATTCAGGAAAGTTGTCTTGATATCCATTTACCATACCTCATAGTCCATATGAGCGGCAATAGATAAAAGAATCCACATTGACTTAAGCATGGCGGTGGGTGAGAAGGTTTCCTCATAATCGTTTCCCTCTTTCTGAGTATATCCTTTCACAATGAGCCTTGCTTGCTTTAACGGTTTCCACCTTACCGTCAGATCCTCTTTTTCTTTTGTAGACCCATTTGAGTCAAATGGCTTTCACACCATTGGGTGGTTCTATAAGCTCCCAGACTTAGTTAGAATATATAGATTCTATTTCAGATTTCATTTCTTTTTGCCATGATTGAGCATCTTTATTGTGCAGTGCTTCATCGTAATTCCATGGGTCAACTTCATGTTCAACAGGGACCAAGTCTGACGACTCTCCCAAACCCATGAATCTATCTGATTGTCTCACAATCCTCCCACTACGACGAGGCACCATAGGTAATTGTTTATCAGGTGTGACACGCGGTGCAGTGTCTTGTGGTATATCTTTTTTTACAGTTGGTATTATATTTAGTGTTTTGCCTCTTACTTCCTCTAGAATATTTTTACTCATGGGTTTGTGATCCATTATATAATCCTCTTCTAAAAATCTAACATTCGTGCTAACAATCACCCTTTGATCTTTTGAACTATAAAACAAACCATCTTTCGTTCCTCTAGGATATCCTATAAACAGACGAACATCTATACGCGATTCTAACTTATCAGTATCTGCCTTTAACACATGTATCAGAGCACCCCAAATCTGAATGTGTTTCAGACTAGGCTTGCGCCCGATCCATAGTTCGGTGGGTATGAAGGTTACCGATTTAGAAGGTACTAAATTCAGAATGTAAGCCGTTGTTTCTAAGGCATATCCCCAAAATGAATTTGATAATTCCGAATAACTCATCATTAATATTACCATTTCCATAAGAGTCATATTCCTTCTTTTCGCTACACCATTCTACTGGGTGTGCTCGGTGCAGACAATTGGAATTTAATCCCAGCCTTTGATAAATAATTCCTAAACTCTCCTATGAGGTATTTGCCACCACTATCAAATTGTAATGTCTTGATACATTTTCCAAATTACTTCTCCACATCAACTTTGTACTCTTTGAATTTATCAAAGCACACAGACTTGCGGCGCATCAAATAAATATATCTGTATCTAGAATAATCGTCAATGAAGGTGATAAAATATTCATAACCGCCTCTTGCCGGGACAGATGTAGGACCACATAAATCATAATGAACCAATTCCAACAGATATTTGCTCTATACCCCTTTGAATTAAAAGGCCTTTTGGTCAATTTTTCTTCCAAGCAGTAGTTGCAAGTTGGATAATTTTTCACTACTAATGAACTAAAGGTCCAACAGCTATCAACCTTTGAATCCTACTCAAGTTAATATTCCCTAATCTTAGATGCTAAAGATATATTTGATTGATTTTTGAAGGTTCTTTTCTATTACTAGCAGATGTATTATTCAATTCAATTTGTTGCACTGTAGGAGAAATTGGATTAAGAGTATACAAATTATCTATTAACGTACCATCACAGATAACAATTCCATTTTTCCTTAAAACTGCTCAAAACTCTTAGGCAAGATTTAGAGTATTATATCGACTTGGATTTCCCCATCGATTTCAGCTCCAAGAACCTCCAACTCATTGAGTTGGCCCATCATTCTAAGGACATGATCCCTCATGGGAATACCCTCAGCCATTTTAGTGTTCATCAGCACAGCCATGCCCTCCGACCTAGCAGGTTGACTCTAGTGTCCGAAGAGTTCTCTAAGATTCTGCATCATATCATAGCCAGTGTTCATGGCTTGATACTGATGCTGAAGGACATTTGACATAAAAGCCAAAATGTAGCACTTCGCCATCTTATCAGCCTTAATCCACCTATTATAAGAAACCCTTTCCTCTTTATTAGATTCATTAGTAGGTTGTTAGATTGTATACTAAAAGTCTAGCTTTAGTATGAACAATGTTTTAAGAATTTATTTGAAATGAGAATCAATGATCAAATGATTACGTCTTATAATTTATTTATATGTCCGATGCAATAGTCCACTTACTTTATACTATACATTATATGTTGTGCGAAACAAGCAGAAGATCAAGATAGACGGGGACTCTCTATTGGGATGATTGTAGTATGATTTGGTATTAGTTGGTCTTGACTATAGAATCACATTAGTGCACTTCGTGTGTATTAAGCAGGACCGCTTGAAATCGTTCAATTTATACTGACTATATAGGAGAACTTGATCCCTGTTATTATGGATGTTCGTGCTATTAATCCCTATACAATAACCTTGACACGTAAGGTAGTATGTATTTTTTGATTCATCAATGGATGAGATTTACATGTAATTAAATCAACAAACTCGGTGAGTAGGAAAATAGTGTTGTCTCTATGGTGTGCTTTTAATTGTAAAAGGAATCCGTGTCCGATATAGGTTGATGATGTCCCATTGAGGAGCTCATAAGGATTATCATGTAAACCCTGCAGGTGAATTTTTTTCGGCATGATAATGAGGTTGAGTAGTACTACTCTCGGATGAGATATTAATTAATGGAGTTGTCAGTAACTTAATTAATTAATGGACATTGTATATCTTAAAAATGGGGAGACTAATGGGCTCATAATAAGGAGCCCTTAACGTAATTATGGGAGTAGAACGGTAGAGTAGTGATAATATTTTAGTGGTATATATTATTATTGGATTTAAGTATAAGCTTTGGGCTAAACTTGGATACTTAAGCCCAGTGGAGGCCCAACTCTAATTTCTCCTCCTGGTCCCTGCTGTAGCCCATATATAAGTCATCTCACCTGTCCGGAAACTCTAACTAATTGAATCATGCTTAACACTGTGGAGGGAGGGAACATCAAATTGAGAAGATCTTGAGGATCGTCGCCCACACGACGCCAAGATTGGACTTTGGAATACAACAGAAGATCGGAAGTTTATTTGCTGCTGCTATTTGTCAACTTCCATGATTTTTCTAAAATCATATAGAAGACCAATCTGTATTTTGATATATTTAGAAAGCTACTGAAGAGAGGATCGTTTTGGCTCATAGATCACTAAATTCAAAGATCAGATGAGGAAGTTATGCCCAAAACGGTGAGGCTGCGCAGGCTGCCGGCGAGAATTCATGTTCTTCTTCAAAATACCCTGGTGAAATGTAATACGTTTCTATGTTTCTTTCTTCTGCTGATTTAGAGACGCATCGAACCCTAACAGTTCACGTTAACCAAATAATCGAATGCCAACATAGGTGTCACAGGACATTCCTCAGTGAGTACAAAGATATAATCTTCAGCAGTTAAAACAATGTCCATGTTTCGTTTCCAGTCAACATAATTTGTGCTAGTAAGTTTGTGTACTTTAAGTATAACAGAAAGTGGATTAAAAGCCATTTGAAAATCCTGAGAATCATAAATAAATAAACAGATCAAACACTTCGAATTTACCAATTTATATTGACTTCCTCAAAGCAATATAAAATAAAATTCACCGACATCTCAAGCACCGTGAATTTGCATGCAACGAAAGTGTGGACGTATACAAACCCGAATATTTATAAGAGAATATTTTACCCATTAATTTCATTCGTCAACCTAACTTTATGACAAAATAATTAATAGTCGGTTCTCCTTTAGACATGCAAATAATAGCAATGACTTCGATGGGAATGATACTTATTATTTGCACCTAAGTGTTCACCATTATTTGATTCCAAGTCCATTTTCCAATCTTATATCCCTTCAGATGGAGAAGATCACACGCGCTCAGATAACTTTCTACAATCATCATAAAGAAGTTTGTACCATTGATCCGTAAATAAACTCATCCGATGGGAAGAAAGGCATTATAGCCAACGCGCAAGTTTATTCACATCACTTACAAACCCATAATGGGGGTCACGAGAATTATTAACCAAACCCCTCTCCCACTTAGTTATATAACACTGAGGGTTTTTACATGCATTTAATATTCAGTAATAAAATACGCAACCTAGCATGCTCCTATCACAATAATTTAAAGCACTAAATTACTTAGATCATGCATAGCATATATAACAATAATCAGATAATTAAATTAATTATGGCAGTTATATATCATGATGAAAAATGTAATAAAACACACGTCGAATGAAAAATGAAAATGCTGGCCCTCACTTCAGGTCGGCACGACTCGTTCCAATCCCTGCACGAGTCGTGCCGCTGCCATGCAGTAGCCATCACGACATTCGCACCATGCAACCCCAGTCATGCCATCAGCCAGCACAAACCGTACCGCCCACTGCTCGCCGATCGTGTTGCCCATGCCTGCCACACAGGAAATCACTCGTAGTCGTGCCAATTATTGGTACGACTCGTGCTGCTCAGGAGTACTGGTCGTGCTGGCATCGCTACCTGCCCGTAGCGCCGCTTGTGCAGCCCTAGGATTCTGGTGGCACGATTCGCACCGTCGGCCAGCGCCTCTCATGCCATCCATCCCATTCGCCCATCGCTAGTCGTCGACCATGCTTTCCGCCGCAGCAACCTGCTGTAACCCGCCGAGTTGCCTTGGTAGGTCACTTCCAAGCGTTGTTCACATGCCATCAGAGTGCCCCACAGGGGTCACCCAGGTGCAACCGCCTGCCTGACGACTCGAACCTCACAACCTTAGTCAAGTCAGCACCATGCACGCGTCTGGTCACACTACGATGCCATCCATCGATGCTCGTGTTGCATCTTTGTCGATCGCCTGCGTTGCTACCACGCATCGATCGTGCCGTGTCAGAACAGCTAGTGCTTATGCACCGTCATTACGCACCACCCATATCACATCTAACATGATAGCACACACCAGTAACCATCATCCCATCGTGGTTGCGTGTTCGACATGCCACCGTGAGCCACAAGCCATGTCACCTCCATTGCGCTGCCACCGGTTAATGCATCATTCGTCGTCGATAATGCAGCCATCAAACATATAGAGTATTCAACAAGAAATATAATATTCTAAACTCTAATCACGTTTGACACATAAACCCTAGCCTAACGTGTCACATTTAGCCATGAAACCGAAGCTCTGATACCAATTATTGGCGTTTGATCGTTTGATTAACGTGAACTGTTAGGGTTCTATGCGATTCTATATCAGCGGAAGCAAGAATATAAAATTGAATTACCTTTCACCAGGGTATGTTGAGAAAAAACAGCTATAGAAAATAACCTCTTGATCTTCTGTTGTATTCCCAAGTCCAGTCTTGAAGTCGCATGGGCAACAATATTCAAGACACTCTCAATCTACTTCCTTCCTTATTTCTCACGTGTATTAGGCATGTAATTAGGGTTTCCGGATAGTTGAGCTGACTTATTGTTGACATTCGATCGTTTGGTTAACGTGAACCGTTAGAGTTTCATATGTTTCTAACGAGCAGCGGAAGCAAGTAAACAAGAAATGTATTACTTTTCACCAGGGTATGTTGAAGAAGATGAATTCTCACCGACAGCCTGCGCAGTCCGACAGGTTTCAGATGTCGAATTTGAGTGATCTATGCGCCAAAACGATTCTCTCTTACATGGCTTTCCATCAGTATATCACACATTGAATTCCAAGGTCTGTACGATTTTCTAAAAATCATAGAAGGTGGCAGTCAGCAGCAGCAAACAACCTTCCAGTCTTCTGTTGTATTCCCAAGTCCAATCTCGACTGCTGTTCCCTCACCCTCCTCACAGTGTTAGGCGTGATTAATCTCATAGATTAGGGTTTCTAGACAACTGAGATGACTTATATATGGGCTATAGCAGGGACTAGGATTAGAAATTAGAGTTGGGCCTCCATTGGGCTTAAGTATCCAAGCTTAGCCCAAAGCTTATACTTAAGTCCAATAATAATAATATATACCACTAATATATTATTACTGCACTACCGTTCTAATCCCATAATTACGTTATGGGCTCCTTCTTATCATGAGCCCGTTAGTCTCCCCATGTTTAAGATATACAATGCCCATTAATTAATTAAGTTACTGACAACTCCATTAATTAATATTTCATCCAAGAATAGTACCACTTAACCTCATTATCATGTCAGAACAAATCCACCTACAGGGTTTACATTATAATCCTTATGAGCTCCTCAAGGGGATATCATCAACCTATGACGGACACGTATTCCTTCTAGAATCAACAGTACACCATAGAGACAACACTATTTCCTAACTCACCGAGTTTATTGATTTAATTACATGTAAATCTCATCCATTGATGAATCAAAGAAATACATACTGCCCTACGTGTTGAGGTTATTGTATAGGGATTAAGAGCATGAACATCCATAATAACAGAGATCAAGTTCTTCTATAAATTAGTATAAGTTGAACGATCTCAAGCGGTCCTGCTCAATACACACAAAGTGCACTAATGTGATTTTATAGCTAAGACAAGCTAATACCAATCCATACTACAACTATCTCGATAGAGAGTCCCCGTCTATCTCGGTTGTGAGCATCTATTTATACTTTATAAGAAAACCGATAATATGATCTTCCGCCTATTGTTGCACAACATATTATCTACATTATAAAGTAAGTGGACTATTGCATCGAACATATAAATAAATTATAAGACGCAATCATTTGATCATATGATTCTCATTTCAAATAAATTGTTATAACATTGTTCATACTAAAGCTAGAATTTTAGTATAATCCAACACTTATATATGGGCTACAACAGGGACCAGGAGGAGAAATTAGATTTGGGCCTTCATTGGGCTTAACTATCCAGGTTTAGCCTAAAATTTATACTTATGACCAATAATAATAATATAGTCCACTAAAATATTATTACTGCACTACCACTCTAATCCCATATTACGTTATGGGCTCCTTCTTATTATGAGCCCGTTAGTCTCCCCGTGTTTAAGATATACAATGCATATTAATTAATTAAGTTACTGACAACAACTCCATTAATTAATATCTCATTCGAGAGTAGTACCACTAACTCTTGTTATCATGCCGGATTAAATTCACCTGCAGGGTTTACCTGATAATCCATGTGAGCTCCTCAAGGGGACATCATCAGCATATTTAATGGGACACGGATTCCTTCTACAATCAACAACACACCATAGAGACACCACCATCTCCCAACTCACCGAGCTTGTTGATTTAATATATATATATATCTCACCTATTGATGAATCAAAGACATAAATACTGGCTTACATGTTGAGGTTATTGTATAGGGATTAAGAGCATGAACATCCATAATAACTGAGATCAAGTTCTTCTATATAGTCAGTATAAGTCGAACGATCTCAAGCGATCATGCTCAATACCCACAAAGTATACTAATGTAATTTTATAGTCAAGACAAACTAGTACTAAATCACACTACAACCATCCCCATAGATTATCCCCGTCTATCTTGGTTTTGAGCATCTATTTATACTTTATAAGGAACTGACAATATGATCTTTCGTGCGATGCCGCACACCATATTATCTACAGTATAAAGTAAGCGGACTTTTGCAATAACATATAAATAAATTATTATATGAAAAATATTTGATCATACGATTCTCATTTCAAATAAATTATCAAAATATTGTTCATACAAAAATCTAAACTTTTAGTATACTATCCAATACATGGAGCATGGTTCATTCGGGTGGATGAAGACTTTAAACCAAATCGAGAAAACATAGTATGATTCAAATGGATGACCAAGACAATGATGCCAATTAGGAAAGGACTCTTTTGTTGATGTGAAGTGTTGAGACCAATGTCGTCACATCTGGAATAACACCAATCCTCCACCAGTTATTATTTAACCACTAACATGTTTGTGTGGTGTTGTACTTGATGTTGCTTTCAGGGTTGTGGCAGTTGAATGAAGAACGTGCTGAATGAGACCCACAAGACTGAAGAGCAATTCGGAAAGTTCTAGAAGTCCAGAAGATTCTAGAAGTTGTAAATCACTACCCAAAGTAGTTTTTTGTTATTTTCTGATCATGGGTGATTTCTATATCTCCTAGTGGACTACTTATTCGAAGAAGGCCTGCAACATACTTTATGACTATAAATAGAAGCTGTCAGACTTCATTCCAGTGGCGCGGAAAAACTTGGAGAGTTCCTACAAAGAGAGTTACTGAATGTAGAGTTTATTCAACTACATTCCTCTTGTAGTATTTTCACTAGTGTTGTAACATCTCGTTCTGCATTACGTGTATAGTATTATCTCGAACGTTTTGTGTGTACTGTTCACAGGCAGTGGAAGTGCATACTTGAAGTAGGATCTAAATCTAACAATCTAGGTTTTGCCATTTGGGAGTTTGTTTAGGATTTATTCGTGTGTGTATTTGAAGAGTGGAAAGAATATTTCCATCTCTTTGAATCTGATTTTTTGTAAATCACTTTTTCCAAGTTAGTGATATTTTTTCCATGAGGCCACTACAAACTTATTTATAAGTTTGTAGAAAGATTGAGTAATTCCGTGTGTTAAGTCTTCCGTTGTACAAACTTGCATATTTGTATCCAAGTTTCATTCTAATAAGAGTTGATATTGTACGAAGTGTTACCACACTAAGGACAACATCACTGACGTAAACACAGTTCCACACCCTGGGACCCCGACAAGTGACATTAGAGCCAACACTTGACGGTACTAAGTGATGATTCCTGGTGTTAAGTGTTGAAGTGCCATGGATTACTCCGCTGGATCGATCAACCATCCTCCCATACTTGATGGAACTAATTATGCCTTATGGAAGAGCCGAATGAGGAGTCACATCAAGTCCATGGATGAACATGCTTGGAAAACCATTATGGCAGGATGGACACCCCCACAGTTCAAGACAGTGATGGAGATCAAATAATCAAGAATGAGCTTGAATAGACCACTGAGGAGAACAATTAGTTGATGCTGAATTACATAGCACTCAATGCAATCAACTCATCGGTTGATACAGTGATGTTCAACCTGATCTAAAACTGTACATCAGCAAAGGATGCTTGGAAAAGGCTTCAAGAGCACTGTGAAGAATCTGGAAGTGTCAAAAGGGCAAAGGCGAGGATGATGAATGCGCAATTCGAGAGCTTGGGAATGAAGGAAGAAGAGACCATCTCATCATACAATGTGCGACTCTACGAGGTGGTGAATGAACTGCAGTCACTTGGAGACCCTATCTCCAACATCAGCTTAGTAAACAAAACTCTACTTACATTTACTAGGAGATTTAATGGTAAAATTTGTGCTATAGAAGAGTCTAGGAACACTAATCTGTTGAGTCGAGCTGATAAGTATCTTGAAAACTTATGAAATGAATTTGTCTCAACATGATTCTGCGTATGATAGAAAAGGTGGTGTTGTTTTTAAAGGTGAAACTGGTGCTTGTTTTAGTTCTAGTTCTGGTAAGACGTCTATCATAATTGAGAATAAACAAGTTGATGAAAATGTTGACAACATTCCTGATGACACTGATAGTATTGCTTTACTAGCTAAGAAATTTGAGTCTTATCTTAGACAAAAGAAGAACAAGTCTAAAGCAAACATTCAGCCTAAGGTAGAACATTCCCCTCATACTCCTGTTCGAAACCCACTCAAAGAAGAAAATTTAGGTATGATCCTGAGTTTAGGAAAAAGATCATTTGTGATAAATGTACTGGTTTCGGTCATTATGTGAATGTGAGCACCACTGCAACAAAAAAGCATTAAGACAACATATCTAATATGTTGTCCATTAGCTTATTTTTGGGAAATGCTATGTAGTCAAAGCTCCTGTTGTCTTAGAATCTATTTATGACAATACATTATATGTGTTGTCTTTGTGCATTTTTTCTTAAAAAAGACGCACAAAGAAAACACATTATATGTATTGTCTTTATGCGCCTTTTTTCCTAATTTTTAAAACAATGACAACAGATTATATGTGTTGTCTTTGTGAATCTTTATTCTTACAAATATTTAAAATAACATATTATATATGTTGTCTTATTTTGTTAAAACAACACATTTATTTATTTATATTTTTATTTATTATTTCTTTATTTATTTTTATTATGATTACTACTATTTCGTAATATTTATTTTGCATGATATACATAAAAATAAATAATTAATTGATAAACGAGACAACAAATTTCAAAATATTAATATCGTACATTCTAAACGATTCAAGATACATTGATATATATCAGATATTCCTTTCTATAAGAAATGTAGCAAATTATAAAATACTTCACAAGAAAAAATAAAAAAATAAATTAAGAAACCAACTACGAATAGATCAAGAAACATGTGGAAAAAAATGGTTCCAAGGCAAGTCACAACGTCTACCAGTGATGAATCCAGCAATATATATCTCCTATTTGCTCCCCTTTTTGTTGTCTCCACATTGTCTGCAATTAAACATGACAAGTTATACCACATTAGATTCTGTCTCCATAGATAATTCATGAGGGATATATACCACAAATATGAAAAGAAAATTAATGTCCAAAAAGTGGGAAGAAATTAACTTTGTTAGTGCACCATGATATATATATAGCAAGATCAGCTAGAATTAAATATTAATAATTCAACCACATTTGCATATTACCTGTTAATGTGCAGAACAAATTGATTGTTGGAGACATGGTAGATGGGTTTGCTAGGGTACAATCGTTGATTCTTCCAAGTTAATAGAGGCAGCATAAACGAGCTCACCTGCTTTGGATGAACATTAGAAATCAGTAACACTAACTAAAAAATAAAATGAAAAATTTGTATAAGATTAATGTCTTCAACTAACTTTGATAGTTCGTGTCACTCCATTTTTTCTTGCTGATGAGCCTATAAAGATTAGAAACCATAACTAGATTCATCATTAAATGGCAAGGAGGTAAAGAAAAGCAATGAAAAATGTAATTTTTCCGATGTTCGCTCAACCAAATTAATAATGTTTCTACTTCACTTGCATTTGCATACTCAAAAAAAAAAAAAAAAAAACAGTAAAAACCAATCTGATAAGATGCAATAACATCAGTGGATAAGTTAAAATTAATAGTAAATAATTTGACCATGTATGTAAAACTCATTAGAGAGTAATTTAGCACTAAAACATGCTACATCAATACCAAATACACTTATTTAGATTGATGCTCGAATACCTTTAGGCTTGGATTTCTAAATTTTCTCTTTAGAAATTCCACTTTTCTTCTTTGGAAGATAATTCTCATATTCTACAAACACCTCATTGCAACAACCAATCAGACAAAAAATTATTTGTATATTTTACAAACCTACACGCTAGTGGCATTACACAAACGCACATATATACATGTACTAATTAAATATCAGATTATGGTTCTGTGTCATAAGTAGTCACACAATTTATAAGAAAAATAACTTCTTTTTTGAATGAGCTAGGTAGTAGTTAATTCATTAAGAAACAAGATTGTGTCACAAGAATTTGAACTTTACCTTTTTAAATGAACTCTACCTACAACACAAACTCTAAAACCTTAACTCATGCTTTGAAAAAACTCTACCTACAGCAATACTTACATTACTAGCAGCAAATCATATTTCACAAATTAGCTTTAGAAAAATTATCATCTCAATATAATTTATCCAGCAAGTACTAAACAAAAGACAGCTCATGAATTAAGGCTTTATGAATATGGATTTGAATTTCGGGTACTATTCTTGAATATGGCACCTCTTTATGTCTTCTACCTTCATTCCAAAACTTGAAATCACTGGCTCCTAGGATACTTCCTCTAAGAAGCTGATCATTTATAAGAAAACAAATGTAAGTTGTTTATCCTCAAGGTTCGATAATAAGAAAAGTAGAGAAAGAATGAGATCAATATCATAAACTTAATAAATTTAACACGATATAGTTAATTTTTTAGTCTGAATTTTTCATTTAATTAAGAGCAATAGGGCACAAGTTAAATTAGCAAACAGGACACAAACACCGCAGTGGAGCCAGCTTCCCTTAAAACTACACAAAGGAATATAATTCCAGTAAATAAGTCGTCAAAGATTCAGTATAAAGAGACAAAGTAGCAGCCCACAGATAGCAATAGCTAAGACCACCAAGTTACATCAGTTACTGAGTAAGAATATAATAACCCTAATTTGGAAATCATATTGATATACAAGAAGCCGATAATACATAGCAGTCAATTAGCAAACAAGCAATATAGCAGTACAAAAACTAAGGCAAGCTAATAATTCCAGCAAGGAATCCAATACATAATCCCATCACCAGTCAAAGAACAAGCAACTAACAGAAATTGAATTAACAAATTCGAAAGCCAATAAACAGCTTTGAGTCACGGATCAGAGAAACACAACTTTAGTAATTACACAGGTATTACCTTTAGAGCTGGTTTTAGACAATGAAACAAATTACTAAATAAAGATTTCGATTGAATTGACAGTGCAGATATTGGGGCAAATGTAATGGTAGCTATTACTTGCACCATTGGAATTAATGGTAATGGTTACTACACCTCTAATGCCAATTGTTGCAAGTTATCCCATTCAAAATAAGTTTTGCAATACACCAATTGAACCTTCAGTTTATCACATCTATCATTCATTCGCTGAGTAATACTACTTATTAATTTCAAGAGCCCAATTAAATTGAGAAGAAAACAGTGCTGACATCGAATATGCATAAGGCTGCGGGATTACAAGCACATTTAATCAAGATACAAATAATTAATACTGGAAAAGTAGGTAATTAGTGATGGATAGAGATGACCTAGTGTTTTGAGGTTAGGAGATTCCCGCATCAAAGCGGCACAAACTTATCCCCATCATCTAGCGAGTGGGTTTCTAGAAATTGCATCAAATCTACATACGCCTCTAGATTGTAGCTCTGTTTTAACATCAATCTCAGCATAACTCATCATCATCATCTATATTAATTCGATTATTAATGGGAGATGAGAGAGAGAGAGATACCTGAAGACGATTCTAACCAGCGATGGTGTTTTGCCGCTTTGGCTTCAGGTCAAACGGTCATAGGTGAATTCGCAGAGCAACAAGAGGGAAACAACTGCGAAAATGACCTCGGGAGTGAGGTCGAGATGGGTAGCCATGGCGGAAGAGCTGGTTTGTTGGTGTGATGCACAAAGTTTGCAAGAAATTGATTACTGAACTATTTAATTATGAATAATTTTACAATAAAAATCCTAACTCAAAATTAAAATATTCTACCATAAATAAATTCAACTTGGGTGGCTCCTAATTTCTGACCTGTGTTCTTCTACTTATTAAGAAGTTGAAAATCTTTTCAAGACCAAGAAAATTAATTGGTCTCCATTACACCTAGTCAACCTACACGGGTTTGCGGCGAATCTGTTTCACATACTCACTGTGATACCGAGTTTCTTACTACTCATGTGCCAATATAATTTAATTTGTGTTATTTACATTTTATAATTATGTGATAATTATGTAGCAATTATGTGATAATAATGTGACAATTGTTACTATATTTATTTATCTATACATTTTATTTGAGACATCCATGACAAAAATGATGACAATATGTGAATATATGTGTGCATAAATATTTACGTGCATTAATTTGGATATATAATTAAATTGTTTTGTGTGTATTATTTTTTTAATTATTAAGTACCACATGTAGCCTCGTAATAATAATAGTGGTGAAGAAAATATACACATATGTATATTAATTTGTAAATGTATTATATCTTAGTTATTAAGTATTGCACGTATATTTATAATGGATAATAATAATAATAATTATTATTATTATTATATTTACTACAAATAGTAAATAGTATAATAATAATATACTATTATTAGTAAAACAAGATTAGAAGGGGATTTTGAGGCGGTGGGTAAGTCATGCTGACTTCCACCCCAACCTCAGTTATAAATTTGGTGGATTACCCTATTTGTTCAATAGCGACCAGTTCGTCATTCAAAAAAAAAAGAGAGGGAAGAAAAGAGAGGGAGGAAGGAAGAAAGAGCGTGTCGGGACGAGAGATAGGAGATTAGTTACAGTTCTTCGCGAGGTCTGTTGTATCGTTACTATCGGAGTTCAGGTAAGTAGTAGTCCAACTACAATGCATAAACGTGTTGTTTGTAAATTATTTGTGATTAATATGTGATAATTATGTTATGGATTATTTGTGATTAGTTTAATTACGATATGAATTATTTGGGATTAATTTGTGATACAAGCTGTGGATTTATGTGATTTGGGGAAAGTAGGGTTCATATTCAACCATATTATTTGTAAATTAATTGTGATAAGTTGGCGATACAAGTTATGAATTTATGTGATTTGAAATAATATCATTGTCCTATATAGATCTGTGTGTTCAGAAACTGTTGAATATAGATCTGTATGATATGAGAAGATATTATTTATAAGGATTTGGGTGATCCGAGATGAAGTTGTTATTCCAAAAAGGGATCCGTGTGATCCAAGGTGAAGTGGTTATACTATAAATGGATCTATGTGATTGAGGTAAAGTTGTTATTTCAGAAATGGATCTGTGTGAATTGAAGTTAAGATATTGCTTTATTGTGATTAAATGTTGATATTGATATCATAAATGATTTATTATGCACATTTAATTGTTCTGGTTTCATACCATGCATAAACAAGAAAAGTGTTTTCTCCAAAATTAATAAGATATTAATGGTGTGTGCGGCCACTATATATGCATCTCTATCAGGGTTCAGGAAAATCGTTCCCGACACTTTATTCTGGGTTTAGAAAAATCGTTCCCAGTACTTTATTTGGGGTTCAGAAAAATCATCTCCAACACTCTGCCAGGGTTCGAAAAAATCATTGTCGGCACTATATTCAGGGATCAGAATCGATTCGACACTGTGTGTGTCTATTGAGCTCATTTGGGGTGCATATCATAAGTGTGTCGTGGGAATCCCGCAACGTGAACAGTTTTCAAAATAAAAGAGACCAACTAGAAAGACTAGGAAATAGTTGATAGAGAACTAAATGCATTTTCATGCACTGACATGCATGATTTCTACTTACTGAGAATTTTGTCTCACTAGTTTATGCATTGTAGCTGAACCTGATGATGACTGAGTATTATTTATGATTGGGCAAGCTGTGGAGCTCCTACAGTGTTTTGAGTGGATGTACATAGATGACGTCCTGTTGGGCTAGGCTCTGGTTATTTTATTTCCGCTGATATTCTGTTATTTAATATAATAAGTTTTGTCATGAGTTTGTCTGGAATGATGTGGTGTTAGAAACCAGTTACATATATTGAACTGGTGTGATGATTTTGGTTATAAATATATTATGAAAAAAATATGCAATTTTTATAATGATGATGTTTATGTTAATTAGTATTTGAATTATAAGTTATATAAGGTGGGTCTTGTCAGAGTGGTATCAGAGTATGGTTTGGGTCCTGCAGACTGTCCATGTACATAAGCTCATTCCTTGGGAGCGCAGCTTTGCATGTAAGTGTTATTTTCATTCTGTGATGTTATGTGTTTTATAAATTATATTGGCCATGTGGTGTAGGACTCGTAGTTAGTAGACAAAATGGTAAGGGCTACAGGTGAAAGTTCTGAAGGGGATAGGACTGCTGAGCAAGCAACACCTACTGAAGGAAATAATCATGATGGAGTGATTACTCGACTGATGGAATTGGTAGAGCGCCAGTCCCAACAGATACAACAACTGATTCAGCAAAGAGATATGGGTGGACAACCATAGGATAATGCTAATCAAGATAGACGTCAAGTAGAACGTGTGAAAATGGTTTATGAGAGGTTTCGAAAGCTTAGCCCTCCAATATTTGAGGATGCAGCAGACCCCACAGAGGCGGAGGATTGGTTACACACGCTGCAAAATATGTTTCACTACAGTAGAATTTCAAATGGGGACAGAGTGTTGTGTGCTTCGTTCATGTTACGAGGAAGTGCTGGTCACTGGTGGGATACAATTAAAAGTATCAAGGATGTCACGACTATGACATGGGAAAGGTTTAAGGAGCTTTTCAGAAACAAGTACTTTACGGCACCAGTGAGAGCAATGAAGATGAACGAGTTTATACAGTTGAAACAGGGTGGCATGTCAGTTACAGATTACCTTCGAAAATTTGAGCAGTTGTCGAGGTTTGCAGAACACATGGTGAGTATGGAGGCACTGAAAGTGGAGAGGTTCGTGGAAGGCTTAAGGCCTGAACTTTTCAGAGATGTGAGTATGGCGGGACTGCATGGAGCAACATACTCACAAGTTGCAGAAAGGGCCCAAATTGCTGAACAAGCGGAGATAAGAGTCAGACAAGCGCAGGCTATCAGACTCCAATTTCAACAGAAATTAGTGCAGCAGTTTGGGAGAGATGATAAGAGGCCGATGCCATTTCAGAGGCCGAAACCTAATGTTCAAGTGGAGCAAGGACAGAGACAAGGAGAACCAAACAAGCGCCCCAAGTTCGATCAGGGTAAGATGCCACTACTACATGTCCTAAGCAAGGGAGGCAAGGACAGTAAGGAAGAGCTCCAGTAAGGGTGTACACTTTGACGAGGGAGGAGGCTGATGCGAATCCCTCAGTTGTCACGGGTAAGTTATCTATTTTTGGCACTTCTACATATGTGCTATTTGATTCTGGAGAAACACATTCATTTGTATACACTGAGTATGTGAGGAAGCTGGGTGGAGCATCTAACTTGATAAAAGCTAATTATGAAGTGATGATACCTTCTAGTGAGTTAAAACAAACCAATCAACTTTTTCAAGGTTGTGGTATTCCTATTGAAGGAAGACAATACCTTGCTGACTTTATTGTGTTAAGTATGAATGATTATGATATCATATTGGGCATGGATTAGTTGTCAAAGTACGGGCTACAATAGATTGTCAGAAGAAGTGTATCACTTTTCAGCCAATAGAAGGAGAACCATTCACTTTTGTTGGGATCAAGAAGAACCTCAGATTTTCTGTTATAGTAGCAGCAAAAGCACAGCGGTTGTTGGAAAGTGGTTGTGAGGGGTATCTGGTGAGTGTGATGAATATTGAGGGACAGCAGTGTCCTATTCTCAGTGATGTACCAGTAGCTCGGGAATACCCGAAGGTATTTTCAGAAGATCTTCCAGGGTTCCAGCAAGCCGGGAAATAGAATTTGTTATTGAGTTGTAACCAGGAACTGCTCCTATATCTAAAGTGCCATACAGAATGGCACCAACTGAATTGAAGGAATTGAAGATACAGTTGAAAGAGTTGCTAGACAAAGAATTCATCCAACTTAGTTTTTCACCTTGGGGAGCACCAGTTCTTTTCGTTCGTAAGAAGGATGGCACATTGAGGATGTGCATCGATTACCGAGAGCTCAACAAAGTTACAGTCAAGAATAAATATCCATTGCCTCGTATTGATGATCTGTTTGATCAACTACAGGGTGCATCTATCTTTTCGAAGATTGATTTGCGATCGGGGTATCATCAGTTGAAGATTACGGAGGAGGATATTCTAAAAATTGTATTCAGTACAAGGTATGAACATTATGAGTTTTTGGTGATGCCGTTCG
Organism: Pogostemon cablin; assembly: GCA_023678885.1. NCBI lineage: Eukaryota > Viridiplantae > Streptophyta > Magnoliopsida > Lamiales > Lamiaceae > Pogostemon > Pogostemon cablin. The sequence continues at coordinate 14,209,493 of CM042953.1, read as the reverse complement.
GTTTGATGAATGCTCCGGTAGCATTTATGGATCTGATGAATAGAGTATTTTAAGAATTCCTCGATAAGTTCATGATTGTGTTTATCGATGACATTCTGATTTACTCTTAAGAATAATGAGGATCATGCTCTGCACTTAAGAAAGGTGTTAGAAATTCTAAAGGAGAAGCAATTATATGTGAAGTTCAAGAAGTGTGAGTTCTGGTTAGACCAAGTTGTTTTCTTGGGCCACGTGGTATCGGGAGATGGAATTTCAGTAGATCAAAGTAAAGTAAAAGCAATCCATGATTGACCACAACACTCGAAGGTTTGTTGAAGGATTCTCTAAGATCACTTCACCATTAATACAGTTGACCAGGAAGAATGTGAAGGTCACATGGATAGAGGCATGTGAACAGAGTTTTAAGGAATTAAAGAGACGGTTGACATTAGCACCTATCTTAACTATTCCTACAGAGACAGGAAACTTCAAGATTTATAGTGATGCTTCGAAGGACGGTCTTGGATGTGTTTGATGCAGAATGGGAAAGTGATAGCGTATGCACCCAGACAGTTAAGGGAATACGAGAAGAACTACCCAACACATGATTTGAAGTTAGCTGCAGTAGTTTTTACACTCAAAATTTGGAGGCATTATCTGTATGGGGAACGTTGTGAGATCTATACTGATCATAAGAGTTTGAAGTACTTCTTTACTCAGAAAGAATTGAACATGAGGCAGAGAAGATAGTTGGAGCTGGTGAAGGACTACGACTGTGTTATCAATTATCATCCGAGTAAAGCCAATGTCGTTGCTGATGCATCGAGCCAAAAGGAAATACAGAGTGTAGCTACTATAACACTAAATCAGAAATCAGAGTTACTTAATTTGCAAAGGATGGGTGTGGAGATCATTCAGGAAGGATCGTTGGAAGCAAAGATGATAGCTCTGATACTTCGACCAACTTTGATGTATAAGATTCGACAGGGGCAAGAGGCGGATAAGTGGTTTGATAAGATAAAGAATGATATCAGTTCTGGAATGTCTTCTGATTTCCAATTAACAGATGATGGTGTGATTCGTTACAGAGGTCAGTTATGTCTACCTGAAGTTGACAACATTCGGAAGGAAGTGATGGCAGAAGCCCATTCAACACCATACTCTGTACATCCAGGAGCTACTAAAATGTATAGAGATTTGAAGTCACATTATTGGTTGCCAGGGATGAAGAGAAATATCGCTTAATATGTGGAGCAATGTTTGACTTGTCAGCAAGTCCAAGCCGAGCATCAGAGGCCAGCAGGAACTTTACAGCCTTTATTTATTCCAGAGTGAAAAGGGGAAAATATCACTATAGATTTTGTTACTGGACTACCTAAGACAATGAAAGGTCATGATGTCATTTGGGTTATTGTTGATCGATTAATAAGTCTGCTCATTTTTTTCCTATATGCTCTACGTATTCTATGGATCGCTATGCACAGCTGTATATTCAAGAGATCGTCAGACTCCATAGAGTACCACTTACCATTGTATCAGATAAAGATACAAGATTCTTATCTACTTTTTGGAAGAGTTTACATAAGGCATTGGGAACACCGTTATCTTTCAGCACATCATTACATCCACAAACAGACAATCAATCTGAGCGTACAATACAGATTTTGGAGGATATGCTCAGAGCATGTGTATTGAATTTTCAAGGTCAGTGGAGTAAATTTTTACCTTTGATAGAATTCTCATACAACAATAGTTATCAGTCTACTATCGGGATGACACCATATGAAGCATTGTATGGGAGGAAGTGTAGATCTCCAGTACATTGGGATGAAATTGGAGAGAGAAAACTTTTGGGTCTAGACTTGATTCGTGAAATGTCAGAAGCTATTACCCGTATACGAGAGAAGATAAAAGTTGCTCTGGATCGGCAGAAGAGTTATGTAGACAAACGCAGAAGAGAGTTGTAATTAAAAGTGGGTGATAAGATATTCTTGAAAGTATCTCCAATGAAGGGGATAATGCGGTTTGGAAAGAAAGGGAAACTCAGTCCATGATATGTTGGTCCATTCACTATTATTGAGAGAAATGGAAGTGTGGCCTATAAGTTGGAGTTACCAGCATCGATGTCTAGAGTACATGTCGTGTTTTTTGTGTCTGTGATAAGGAAGTATGCTCCGAATCCATCTCATGTTCTCAGGCAGGAACCAGTTGAGTTGAAAGAAGATTTGAGTTATGAGGAAATATCAATTGAGATCTTGCGGCGAGAAGTGAAGAAGCTCATAAATAAAGAGATTTAGATAGTTAAGGTGTTATGGAGAAACCAATTAGTTGAAGAGGCTACTTGGGAAAGAGTGGATGAGATGATGGCTACGTATCCAGAACTTTTCAGGTAAGTAAATTTCGAGAAAGAAATTTTTCTAAGAATAGCAAAGCTTACAAAATCTTTAATCTTAATCAGAACTGTTCAAGAATCTGTCAATGTTGTGTTTGAAGATTCATCCAATATTGCAGGTAAAAAGATAAAAGATGATATCTCTGACTTGGTTGAAATTGCAGAACCAATGAACAATGTTGAGCCGAATGTGATCACATCACCTACAACATCGAGTATTGATAATACTTTTGCTCACAGATATAAGAAAGATCACTGATGTGCATTTTTTTTCACGCAAAATTAATCCCCAAGTATTAAGGATATCAATTGCAGCTTAAGCAAGCGACTAAGTTAAATATCGAACCCAAAGGATGACGTATTATCAATTTAATTATTTACTAAATTAATTAAGACGAAAAGCAATTAAGTTTGAGGTTTGATTATCAACTACTAAACAATTAATTAGAATAACAAATATAATAAATAACACTGGAAGAATACGAAAGTGGCTCAAGAATGGAGAATATGTAGCTCTAAGGTAATCCAACTTCCCTCTCAAGTGCAGACCGACTCTACCTTGTGGACTATGGACGCATCACTAAACTATGTAAATCTACTCTATAGAAACAAGTAAATATATGTGTAACACGTGTGAATAACCTCAGAGCAAAAGACATAATTTTACCCCCCCTTTCTAGGTACTGTCAGTATCAATTATTTTCCACGTCTCGAATTCAACCCGATATGATCTCCCTTTATAGGTACTATAAAATTACCCTCTTTATCCTGCTTACTAACCTGAATTTAATTCAATTAATAAACATTCATATATGACAGTTCTAATGAAGCATCGGAGTCCCCTCACTTAAAATCATAACATGAAATCCTGTTCAGTAGTGAACGCGCTCAATCAACAACCAAGATATATATTCAGACTCTATATAACAGTTGAAGATGCACAAAATGACTGTGAATATGGATTAAAAATGAATAATCATATATAAAATAATTCCACAAGTAGTGTTATACGGAGTACCACAAGAGAATTTAATTAATTCATAAAACCTTCAAAACCCTAGATCTACCAAACGGTTCTAGTCCATGATGTTGCGAAGAACAATTATGGGGGTTGAATAGATCTTATCCATATATCTGGAAAATACAAGATAAATTAGAAAATAAATAAAACCCTAGATACGGGAGTCGATGCGTCTTTCTCTGTCTTGAATCCTCCTCTTGGTTCCACAGACGAATATTCAAAGTGATGGATGGATGGAGGAAAGCATGTGGATGATGGTTGGGGGGTGATTCCCCCTTATGGGGTGTAGGATGATTGTGTTACGGTTCCTTCTTGGTGTGATCTACATCCCTTTTATACTTGTAAGCTCTCCTTATGGACCTTGGATGGACATTTTCTTGGAAAACACGAAAATACACGTACTGGGGTGCAAAAATATGGATATGGAGCTGTCCCGCATAGTGGTTCGAGTTTTGGGCTTGGTCAAACTAGATCAGGGAGGTCGAACCACTCTGTAACAAACTTTCAGGTTCCTGGTTCGACCCCTACCAGTGGTTGAACTAGATCAGTGAGGTTGAACTAGCATGCGCAGTCTCACCGTTTCGCGTATAACTTCCACATCCAAACTCCGATTTGAGTGATTCTTATGCTCACACGATCCTCTCTTACTTAGCTTTCTATTCATATAAAGAACTTAAAAAAATCTAACATTTGAATCTATAACAAGTCATGCAAAGTAGAACAGTCATGCTGAGTAGAAACAGCTTGTGCGACATCACTATTTTGATCATAACTTTCTCGTTCGGACTCCGATTGAGGTGTTTCTTATGCCAAAATGACCCTCTCTTCTATGGCTTTCCAACCATATTTTACACTTCTAGTTTTGAGCTCCACATAAATACAAAAATTACACAAGTTGGACGTGTATTTTCCTGCATTCTTGCACAAGTTACACCTTTTCTCCAACTTTGCACTTTTGATCCTTTTTCACCTAAAACACAATAAAACACCTCACATGCATATTTTTCTCAAATATATGGGATATATGACACTTGTACTAATGTACGACAATAATTTCTATTAAAAGGTGCTAAATTGGACACTCAAACATATTTATTTTCACTCTCATCAATCCCCCAAACTTACCCGTTGCTCGTCCCGAGGCAACAAAAATAAAAATAAAGAGAGAAAGAGAGTAAGAAAATTAGTGGGGAAACAAGGACTATGACAAATACCCCACTCAAAATACTATTGTCCTCAACATAAGTCATGCAACTCTCATTACATGTAATAATCAATTCATAAAATACAAGATAAGACAATCACCACCATTTCAAATGCTCCATTGACATGTTTTCACGGGAAGTATATATCATTCACAAAAATATGTACAATCATGGGTTAATGTGTTTACGCTCAAATTCAAATTAAAGGCATGCGTAACTATAAACTTGTTTATTATCTCAAACTCTCCACCACTAAATGTATGATTCGACAATAGGATCAAAAAGGACTTTTCTTTTGGATTAATGTTTTCTCTTTGGTTAAGCTAAGAAATATATGGATAAGTGACTCAAAAATTCAGATCAATCAAGTCACGATCCATCATGATCTTTCATTCTTCCTCTTCACTTCAATTAAACACAACATCCTCCTCAACTCTTTCACTTTTTCATCAAGCACAATATTTTTTCCTTCTCTTTTTCTCTCCTTATCCTTTTATTTTTTTCTTGAGGTACCAGTTTTGGCACTACCTCTCACATCATCCATAGGGTACTAGACTTAAGCACTACCCTAGAGTGTTTGTTTTCATGGAGTACTAGATTCAAGCACTACTCCAAGATTCTCCTTAGATTCATTTTCAAGCTCAATCACTATTTCAACACCAATTTCATTCCTTGCCAAGCTGTGTTATCAAACTCAAACAACACACTTTGAAAAGCATTAATTCTCATCATGATAGATAATCAAGGCTAAAAAAATTCAGATGCTCAAAGTGGTTATTTCTCGTAGGCCACCAAAGAATAAGGTTTTTAGGCTCAACGGGACTAACTACGGATAAACATCATTTGGCAGAAAATTATTTAGCTAAGTGACTCATAAATTCAAGGATGACCTAAAATCATCTCCCATCATCTAACACACATGTAATTTCAAGTAAGACGAGAGACAAGTTTTAGAATACACACACAAGAATGATAATCACCAGAAAAGAAATATCATGTGATTATGTACATGATTTAAGGGCTCAAATCTCACATGGTTTTAACAAGTAACAGAGCATTTTTCATGGTAAGTAATATCTCACAAGTAAACATAGATCTTCATACCACAATATAACTCAAGTACACTTCCTTCATCAATTTCAAAAGCATATGAATTTTAGGCACAATTTAAAAATATAATCTCATGTGGATCACTAAAACCAAGATCTTAATCCTTCCACTCTCATGAATTAAAAGTACACATAAAAATTAGAATAAGAAAACGAGAGCACCTGATTTTTCTCCTTCAAAACATTTACGAGCTCCTCGAGTTGTTCAACTCGGTCAGGTCAAGCCTCAGTGTAGAACTCGTCTTTTCCCCTCTTTTACCTTTTTCTATCATCAAAGCTCAAACACACTCATCATCACATGATTCATCAATAATAAAATAAGAGAACTATAAGAAAGACTCAGTTGACTATCTAATCGACTCCACACACTAGACACACCAACACAACATACTAAACATTAGGTAAGTTGTAAAAAATTGACATATCAACACCGTTTAAAATATTAATATGCCACAAAAAATCAACCTCCTAACAAACAAACTGTTGGTACTTGGATCATTTGGTTAACGTGACCCGTTAGGGATTCATACGTTTCTATCACAGCGGAAGCAATAAATCATAGAAACGATTACCGTTCACCAAGGTATGTTGATGAAGATTGATTCTCGCAGGCAGCATACACAGTCCCACGAGAATGGCCATAATTTCCTTGTCTGAAGTCGGAATTGAGTGATCTTTACGTTTAGACGATCCTCTCTTCGACGGCTTTCCGTCAGTATATTGATCATAAAATTCTGAGCACTGTACGAATTTATACAAATTTCGTAAGATCGCAGACAGCAGCAGCAAACTACCTTCTGATCTTCTGCTGTATGTCCCAAGTCCGATCTCGACGTCGTGTGGGCGACGATCTACGAGACCTCCTCAATCTGCTCTCAACCCTCATCACACGTGAATAATCAGTTAGATTAGATTAGATTAGGGTTCCAGATAAGTTGAGGTGACTTATATACATGGGCTACAGCAGGGACCAGGAGGAGAAATTGGGTTGGGCCTCCATTGGGCTTAAGTATCCAAGCTTAGCCCAAAGCTTATACTTAAGTCCAATAATAATAATATATTCCACTAAAATATTATTATTGCACTACCGTACCAATCCCAAAATTATGTTTTGGGCTCCTTCTTATTATGAGCCCGTTAGTCTCCCCATGTTTAAGATATGCAATGTCCATTAATTAATTTAAGTTACTGACAACTCAATTAATTAATATCTCATCCAAGAGTAGTACCACTCAACCTCATTATTATGTCGGAATAAATTCCACCTGCAGGGTTTACATGATAATCCTTATGAGCTCCTCAAGGGGACATCATCAACCTATGACGGACACGGATTCCTTCTACAATCAACAGCACACCATAGAGACAACACTATTTCCCAACTCATCGAGTTTGTTGATTTAATTACATGTAAATCTCACCCATTGATGAATCAAAGAAATACATACTGCCCTACGTGTCGAGGTTATTGTATAGGGATTAAGAGCACGAACTTTCATAATAACTGAGATCAAGTTCTCCTATAAGTCAGTATAAGTCGAACGATCTCAAGCGGTCCTACTCAATACACATAAGTGCACTAATGTGATTCTATAGCCAAAACAAGCTAATACCAAACCACACTACAACCATCCCGATAGAGAGCCCCCGTCTATCTCGGTTGTGAGCATCAGTTTATACTTTATAAGGAAACCGATAAAGTAAGTGGACTATTGCATCGAACATATAAATAAATTATAAGATGCAATCATTTGATCATATGATTCTCATTTCAAATTAATTGTTACAATATTGTTCATACAAAAAGCTAGACTTTTAGAATACAATCCAACAATCTCCCACTTATACTAAAAGACTATGCTGTCATGTCTTCTGCCATACATCTGATTTCCACTCACACTACACGACCATCAAAAGCTCTCGCCTTAAGGTCCTTGTAAATGGATTTACTAGGTCATCATCCGATGCAATCTAGGCAACAACAACCTTCCCCTCATCATACGATTTCTCGTAATAGGTGGTACTTGCACTCCATGTGTTTAATTGCCTTATGGGCTCGTGATTCCTTCAAGTTTGCAACTGCACCAATATCATCAATATAAATTATGATATCCATGGGCAAACTTAGAAACACTTCGAAGTCCATCTTGAAGTTTCTAGAGTCATACAGATACTTTGGCTGTCTCATAGGCTCCAATTTATCATCTTTCCATGATGGAGTCCAGAGTCTGAAATATATTTCTATATAATACTCCTCCACATTATGACTCAACTTCCTAAAATTAAACGTATAACCTTTGAGGTAGATTTACTGTCGTCCCTATCTGATTTGAGAAATCTGAATATATGTAACCCATAAGAATCACTGAATCTGTTCGGTAACCCCACATATAGTTTCTAGTCCTTTTCAGGCACTTTATATATGTCTTACTACAGTTCATCATTCTTGTTCCAGGTTACGTTGATACCCACTGTTCATGCCATCGGCAAAACAGATATCCAATCTCGTGCATAACATTCCTTAGATTAAGCTTCCTCATTTGCCGAAGCATAAGGAACTGCTTTCATCTTCTTTATCTACTTTTGTGTCACAAGACACATTCACTTAGATAAATTCACATGCTAAACGAGTAAGGATCGTATCATTATATGAAACTTGAGATAAGCATAACATCCTTTCTTGTGATCCGTATTACCGTGATCAAAAGGATATTTTTGCTCTTCTTAAGTCCTTCATCTCATACCGCTTTATCAACCATACCCATACGCCCGACAATACTCTTTCATTATCTCCAATGAGCAAGATACTATCTACGTATAGTACAAGAAATACCACCACGTTTCCATCACTCTTTTCAATACACAAGACCCATCCGATCTTTGATTAGATCCATGTCACTGGATTACCTCATCAAAACGGATGTTTCATGATCTTGAAGCTTGTTTTAGTCCATTAATGGACACTTTTAAGCTCACTATCACAATGCTCTTAGCTCTTTGCAATGAATCACTTTGGTTGCTTCACATAGATATTTCCCTTAAGACTTCCAATCAGGAAAGCTGTCTCGACATCTATTTGCTATCCCTCATATTTCATATGAGTAGCAACAAATAAAAGAGTCCGGATCAACTTAGGCATAGCTACCGGTGAACAGGTTTTCTCATAATCGAACCCTTTCTTTCTGAGTATACCTTTTCGCAACAAGCTTGCTTCCAAGATTTTCACCTTATTCTATGATCCTCTTTTATTCTTGCATGCCCGCTTCCAATGGCTTTTACGCCATTTAGCGGTTCAACAAGCATCCAGACCTAATTTAAAATCCATCGATTCTATTTTAATATTCATTGCACTTACTAAGATTCTGCATTTTAATTTTATAGTGCAACGTCGTATCCCTGGGATAATAGCATGTTTACTAGGGATCAAGTCTTACGACTTTCCCAAAACATGTATCTCACGGGTTGTCGAATAATCCTCCCACTGCGACAAGGCACTACATGTAATTGTGTATCAGACGTGACACGCATTGCAGTTTACCTTGTGGTATATCCTCTTGTACACTTGGTACTTATACTTTGTGTTTTCTTCTCACTACCTTTAGAACAACTCATACATGGGTTTGTGATTTATTACATAGTCCCTTTCCAAAAATCTAGTATTTGTGTTAACAATCACCCTTCGATCTTTTAGACTAAATAAATCACCTTTATTTTTATAGCATATCCCACAAACAGACAAACATTAAAATGAATTACTGTTTCTAGGGCTTATCCATAAAATGAATTAAGTAATTCCAAATAATTCATCATCTATCTAATCATTACCATAAGAGTCTTATTCCTTCTATCCACCACACCATTCAGCTGGGGCATGCCCGGTGTAGACCACTTGAGATTTAATCTCAACCTCTGATTAATAGTTCCTAATTATCCTAAGAGGTACTCGTAATGACGATTAAATCGTCATTATTTGATATATTTTCCATGATACTTTACTGTACCAACCTTGTAATTCTTGAATAAATCAAAGAATTTAGACATGCAGTGCATCAAATAAATATATCGGTATCTAGAATAATCTTCGATTATTCATAACCACCTCTCGCCTAGATAATATTAGGCCCGCTTGAATCAGAATGAACCAATTCCAACATATATATCTTTGGCTCTACACCCCTTTACCTTGAAAAGGTAATTAATCATTTTTACTTCCAAGTAAGACTCGAAAGTCAGATAGTTTTCACTTCAGATAAACCTAAGGGTCTATCGGCTATCAACTTTTGAATCCTACTCAAGTAAAATGATCTAGTCTTAGATGCCAAATATATGTTTAGTTCATATCCGAAGGTATCTTTCTCTTACTAAGATTAGAAGATTCATTATTAATTACTATTTGTTGCATCTGTGGAATATACATGATTTAAGAGTATACAAATTGTTCACCAACGTACAATAACAGATTACAACTCTATCCTTCATTATAATGACCATGTCATTTAAATGAAATGGAGTATCCATCTATTAATGCATAGAAACTGAAATCAAATTCTTTCTATGAAAACGTACGTAAAACAATTTCTCATAATCAAACGTCTACTCATATCATTAGATAAATAGACAACTCCCACTGCAATAGCCACTACTCTTGTAGTTTTACCCATGTCATAACAATCTTATCCTCACTTAGTAATAAACATTTAGTGATTCCAGTATCTACACACTTCGTGTTAGTAAATGCCATCACTAATCATGTTTTAAACAACTAGTGAATAAGATATAAAACTTGTTCACATTATGATGAAAATGGCTTTCCTTTGCCACATATTTTGCCAGAAGTTTTCCACCATATACATCCTATTGTAATTCAGGTGGAACTTACTCAAAAACATCTAGGCAATTCACGAAGAATTAAATTGATCTAGGTTTCCCTTCAATTTATACTCTATGCTTTCCCAATTCATTCATCAAATTAAATCATGATCTTCTGCCTTTTAACTTACTCAAGTATCCGAAGAGTTACATGAGACCATCATATTTCTATGAACCTCTCATCTCTTCACTAGAGACTTTAATAGGCATCATGAGACGTCCCTTGTGAGAACACATATGTATTTTCTTAAGCAGTAAAATTCAAAACCAAGATTCTTTTCTAATCATCTAATTTGGACAAGTAAATATAATTTCTTTTAGTTAATAATAAGTGAGATAAAACCATTTGAAAATCAGAGAATCACAAATAAATATACCGATCAAATCTTCGAATTTTATCCTTTTATATTGATTCCCTCAAAACAATATAAAAATAAAATTCACCGACATCTCAAGCACCGTGAGTCTGCAAGCCACGATAGTGTGGACGTTTACAAACCCGAACATTTACAAGAGAAGGTTTTACCCATTAATTTCATTTGTCAACCTAACTTTATGACAAAATAATTAATAGTCGGTTCCTCTTTAGCCATGCAAATAAAAGCAGTGACTCCGATGGGGAGGATACTTATTATTTATACCTAAGTGTACACGATTATTTGACCCCAAGTCCGCGGCCCAAGCTTATGTGCCTTACAGAAGGAGAAGTACACACATGCTCGGATAACTTCCTACAGTCATCAATTATAAGTCTGTACAGTGATCCGCACATGAACTCATCCGATAGGGAGGAAGGTCTATGCCAACGCGCAAGTTCATATGCATCACATTACAAACATAATTATTTAAAGAAGTCTGTCCCAGCAATCCATGAATAAACTCATCCGATGGGGAGGAAGGCTGTCATATCATAAAATTTCTAACTATATAAAAACATCATATTTAAATAAATAAATCATTTTTAGCGGAAGCTTAAAGTAAATAAAATTTAATATATCAAATTCCAACCTGATAAGTTATAAAATCCAAATGTAATTCTTGAAATAAATTGCATAAATGATAAGTCTAGCAAAAATTTAGAAATAATAATTAAGTCTTAATAAAAATGAAATTGTGCTAAGCATCATCCTTATGTCCCACCACGTCAGCTCCTCCATCTGAAATGATAAAATATTTGGGGTGAGCAAAGCCACAAGCTCAGTGGAGAAATGTACTTGGCAAAATTAAATAGCACATGCAAATACCAAATTAAGTAACATAATTCATGTAAATGTAATTGTATTGCATAACTGATTTCTCAATTATTCAAGTAGTAAAAAGTCTCATTTATAAAGGTCAGGAGACCTATCTGTATGTCTTGTGTATGTCTCGTTTATAAAGGTCATGAGACCTATGTCTCGTTTATAAAGGTCAGGAGACCTATGTCTCGTTTATAAAGGTCAGGAGACCTATATGTACATGCGTGAACTCAAAGATATCACAATATAGCAGTTAATCGAGTCAAGTAAGAATTTCCCCACCTTTAAAATAAATTGAGTTGACTGTAATCCAAAATATTGATGCAGCAGAACTTCTAACTCACGAACTTCTCACCGCCTAAACATAAATAAAATATTGAATAAGACTTAATTCTAAGCATAATAAAATATCTAGGCAGACAACTAATTAAAATATAATAAATAATAATTATGAGGTAATGGCCGACTACAATAAGTTAGTATACATATAATTAATCCATAAATCTAATATACATTTTCTGATGCTAACATGAAATCTACAACCAAAACTATCTTTCTAATATTTAAATAAAATATGTATCGACAAGATGTGCTTAACTAATATATGCATTAACACCCTCCATAATGAGATTAAATATGCATAAATAATATTTGAGGTATTGAATGAAAAGGTTTACAAAGTATAAATTTTGGAAATGTGGGATTCAACCCCTTGCCAGATGGAAATTGATCACCACAACTTCGGAATATAATTAACATATACATCATAATGTATGTAGACCTAGGAAATATAATTATATACAACAATATGGATTCGATTGGAAGCAGACAGCAGACGAACTAAAATATTTAATTAGTAAACGAAACGAAACGCTTGACGATGACAATGTAAAATGTCGTACATAAAAATAATGAAGGTAATTTTGGAAGATGAAACTTACTTGTTTGGATAATCGAGAGAAGAGGATTTTCCAAAAGAAATAAATAAAGATGCAGAACTTACTTATATAGAGAAAATAACACGTAGTATGAAATACGTAGAATCGTGGGTTGTTACATCCCACAAAAATAGGGGAATAAGTTTAGAATGATAGAAAGATAAATCAAAAATCAAATTTAAAGGTATAATAAGTAAATAAATTAATTATACCATTATGATATATCTACTTAAATAATTAGGGTTGTTACATCCTACCCCCCTAAAAATAAAATTTCGTCCTCGAAATTAAGTAACATAACGTACCGTTTTGCTCTTCTTCCCCATCGATCATAGAAAACATCCTCGGCTTTCCACCTGATCTCTGAGTAAGTCCACTAGCTGCAGGTTGTGCTCTCGACCCTTAACTCGTATGTGCTCCCTTAGGGCAGTTATATGATGCATGTCCTGGCTCATGACATCTGTAGCATCTCCCTTGACCAGCTAAACACGCTCCCCTATGGTTCTTTCCACATGAGCTGCAAATAGGCTTAGGTGTCTGATAGTTTGGCCCGATGCTCTTTCCAGTATATACTTGCTTAGACTGATTTACGCTCCTGCTTTGAGTAGTACCTTCCCACTTTCTTTTACCCGAAGTCTCAATTCTTTTCTGTCTTGCTTTCTCCATTTCCATGCTTGAACCTATTTCCTCTGCCTTCCGATAAGTCTCAGAAAAAGGCAATGCACCATGACTGGCGACAATATAGCGTATCTCAGGTCGAAGCCCCTTCATGAATCGTCTAGTCATCTTACGATCCGTATCGACCAATTCTGGAACAGATCTACACAGCTGATTGAATTTCCTCTCGTACTCAATCACAGTCGTATCTCCTTGCTGCAGCTCAAGAAACTCAGCTTCTTTCTCATCACGATAAGAGTTGGGGTAATATTTATCCATCAAAATATTCTTAAAATCATCCCAAGTAAGAGCTACCCTATCCTGTGCTGGTCTCATCCTCCAATAGCCATTCCACCAATGATATGCATCCTCAATTATTTGAAAGGAAGCTAGGAGGACTCGTTGTGCATCATTGCACTGCATAACATCAAAGATTCTGTCTAACGTTATGAGCATGTCCTCCACATACTCTGGTTGCTCACGTCCTGTAAGCTTAGGTGGGTTATACCGCTGAAATTTCTCCGATAGATCACCCTGAGAATTTCCTGGAACTTGTTGCGGAACTTGGTTTGGAACTTCAGGCGGAGCGTGGTTCTGATTAGGGTTCGGAACCAAGTTCGGCAAAGCATTAACATTTCTATTAGGATTCCTACGAGGAGTTCTAAGTCTACGTCCAGCCTGCATCCTGCATACAATTCGGGCTACTAACACATTAAGCTTTTTACTAAAGATATAAAATAATTCTAATTAATAGGCTCTAAGTGCTATATAAATGACTTGTCCTTACTGCATCAATACTCGTATTGAAATCCTTTAAAAATATTTTAGGCTCACATGAATTCGTAAAATGATAAACTTGCATAAATGTAATTTCTGTAAATGCCATACCTCATTGGAGCTGCCGTAGTGTGACGGATAGATGCTAACATTTTTTTTTTTAAAACAGGTATACAGAATCGTATAACCGCTCTGATACCACAATGTCATATCATAAAATTTCTAACTATATAAAACATCATATTTAAATAAATAAATCATTTTTAGCGGAAGCTTAAAGTAAATAAAATTTAATATATCAAATTCCAACCTGATAAGTTATAAAATCCAAATGTAATTCTTGAAATAAATTGCATAAATGATAAGTCTAGCAAAAATTTAGAAATAATAATTAAGTCTTAATAAAAATGAAATTGTGCTAAGCATCATCCTTATGTCCCACCACGTCAGCTCCTCCATCTGAAATGATAAAATATTTGGGGTGAGCAAAGCCACAAGCTCAGTGGAGAAATGTACTTGGCAAAATTAAATAGCACATGCAAATACCAAATTAAGTAACATAATTCATGTAAATGTAATTGTATTGCATAACTGATTTCTCAATTATTCAAGTAGTAAAAAGTCTCATTTATAAAGGTCAGGAGACCTATCTGTATGTCTTGTGTATGTCTCGTTTATAAAGGTCATGAGACCTATGTCTCGTTTATAAAGGTCAGGAGACCTATGTCTCGTTTATAAAGGTCAGGAGACCTATATGTACATGCGTGAACTCAAAGATATCACAATATAGCAGTTAATCGAGTCAAGTAAGAATTTCCCCACCTTTAAAATAAATTGAGTTGACTGTAATCCAAAATATTGATGCAGCAGAACTTCTAACTCACGAACTTCTCACCGCCTAAACATAAATAAAATATTGAATAAGACTTAATTCTAAGCATAATAAAATATCTAGGCAGACAACTAATTAAAATATAATAAATAATAATTATGAGGTAATGGCCGACTACAATAAGTTAGTATACATATAATTAATCCATAAATCTAATATACATTTTCTGATGCTAACATGAAATCTACAACCAAAACTATCTTTCTAATATTTAAATAAAATATGTATCGACAAGATGTGCTTAACTAATATATGCATTAACACCCTCCATAATGAGATTAAATATGTATAAATAATATTTGAGGTATTGAATGAAAAGGTTTACAAAGTATAAATTTTGGAAATGTGGGATTCAACCCCTTGCCAGATGGAAATTGATCACCACAACTTCGGAATATAATTAACATATACATCATAATGTATGTAGACCTAGGAAATATAATTATATACAACAATATGGATTCGATTGGAAGCAGACAGCAGACGAACTAAAATATTTAATTAGTAAACGAAACGAAACGCTTGACGATGACAATGTAAAATGTCGTACATAAAAATAATGAAGGTAATTTTGGAAGATGAAACTTACTTGTTTGGATAATCGAGAGAAGAGGATTTTCCAAAAGAAATAAATAAAGATGCAGAACTTACTTATATAGAGAAAATAACACGTAGTATGAAATACGTAGAATCGTGGGTTGTTACATCCCACAAAAATAGGGGAATAAGTTTAGAATGATAGAAAGATAAATCAAAAATCAAATTTAAAGGTATAATAAGTAAATAAATTAATTATACCATTATGATATATCTACTTAAATAATTAGGGTTGTTACAAAGGCTCTAATGCCGATGCGCAAGTTTATTCACATTGCTAACAAACCAATAATGGAGGCCGCGAGAATTTTACCAATCCCCTCTCCCACTTAGTTATTCAACACCGAGGGTTTTTACATGCATATAATATTTAAAAATAAAATACGCAACCTAGCATGCTCATACTTCTAAATATATAACAATAATTGACCAATAAAACAATTATAGCAGTTATATATAAGGAAATAAATTGCCAAAAATAAGTTGACTTGATCAACACTCCAACATACATGCATATAATATACCAAATATAATACGCAATCTAGCATGCTTCTATTTAAGGCAATAAATCATAGAGAATCATGCATACATATATAACAATAATCAATTAATAAATCAATTATAACAGTTATATAACAGCGAATTCGATTGTTCGCCACCAATCACGAATGCGGACAACTGCGATGGGGATCGACCTCCCCGCAGCTTGTTCCACCACTCTGGCATCCTGCCCGATCATATTGTGAAGACTCACATGGAACCTGATGCAGACCAGTCGAACTTGATGCAAACCCGCTCGAACCTGGTGCAGAGTCGATCAAACCTGATGCAGACCAATCGAACCTGATGTGAATCCGCTCGAACCTGGTGCAGCATTGATCGAACCTGATGCAGACCAATCGAACCTGATGCAAATCTGCTCGAACCTGGTGCAGCATCGATCGAACCTGATGCAGACCAATTGAACCTGATGCAAATTTGTTCGAACCTGGTGCATCATCGATCGAACTTGATGCAGACCAATCGAACCTGATGAAAATCTGCTCGAACCTGGTGCAGCATCGATCGAACCTGATGCAGACCAATCGAACCTGATGCAAATCTACTTGAACCTGGTGTAGCATCGATCGAACCTGATGCAGATCCGCTCGTCCAAGGGCCTACTTGCACGGAACCAAGTTCAGCCCAACGCACAACATCAAACTACACCAACTTTCGTTCAGGGTTCGCAACTTTAGGAACCTGGGAATCCAATCTCCACCGTCCAGAATCTACGCCTGTGAGTTTTGAACATGCTGTCCAAATTGCAGGTCGATCCAACGGTTAGATTGTGAGAAACAGCTCTTTTCCCTCGACTGCGCAGAAAAGAATCGCCAAAAAAACTGCTTTTGTTTTCGGCATATTTCCAACAACACAACGTTCCAAATACGATCTTCACCGTTCAGAATGTGCATTCACAAAATTCGAACGTGCTGACCAAAATTCAGCCTGATCTGACGGTTGAAACTCTGGTTATTGCCTATGCAATATCACTGCGCTGGATTTTCTCTCAATTTCTTCCTTCCATGTGAAATTGACGAACAGTTTTCGTCGAATCCTCTCACACACAACCATCAACGAACAGATATGATACAGGGTATATTTCACATAGGGATATTCATGGTTTGCGCAGTAAAACCAAAACCCTAAACATGCCATCCTAATTTTGAAAAATTAACCACATAAACCCTAGTCTAACGTGTCACGCTTCACCACGAAACCGAAGCTCTGATACCAATTGTTGGCGTTCGATCATTTGGTTAACGTGAACCGTTAGCATACCATGCGTTTCTAAGACAGCGGAAGCAGTAAATCATAGAAACGATTACCGTTCACCAAGGTATGTTGATGAAGATTGATTCTCGCAGGCAGCATATGCAGTCCCACGAGAATGGCCATAATTTCTTCGTCTGATGTCGGAATTAAGTGATCTTTACGTTCAGACGATTCTCTCTTCGACGGCTTTCCGTCAGTATATTGATCATAAAATTCTGAGCACTGTACGAATTTATACAAATTTCGTAAGATCGCAGACAGCAGCAGCAAACTACCTTCTGATCTTCTGCTGTATGTCCCAAGTCCGATCTCGACGTCGTGTGGGCGACGATCTACGAGACCTCCTCAATTTGCTCTCAACCCTCATCACACGTGAATAATCAGTTAGATTAGATTAGATTAGGGTTCCAGATAAGTTGAGGTGACTTATATACATGGGCTACAGCAGGGACCAGGAGGAGAAATTGGGTTGGGCCTCCATTGGGCTTAAGTATCCAAGCTTAGCCCAAAGCTTATACTTAAGTCCAATAATAATAATATATTCCACTAAAATATTATTATTGCACTACCGTACCAATCCCAAAATTACGTTTTGGGCTCCTTCTTATTATGAGCCCGTTAGTCTCCCCATGTTTAAGATATACAATGTGCATTAATTAATTTAAGTTACTGACAACTCAATTAATTAATATCTCATCCAAGAGTAGTACCACTCAACCTCATTATCATGTCGGAATAAATTCCACCTGTAGGGTTTACATGATAATCCTTATGAGCTCCTCAAGGGGACATCATCAACCTATGACGGACACGGATTCCTTCTACAATCAACAGCACACCATAGATACAATACTATTTCCCAACTCATCGAGTTTGTTGATTTAATTACATGTAAATCTCACCCATTGATGAATCAAAGAAATACATACTGCCCTACGTGTCGAGGTTATTGTATAGGGATTAAGAGCACGAACTTCCATAATAACTGATATCAAGTTCTCCTATAAGTCAGTATAAGTCGAACGATCTCAAGCGGTCCTGCTCAATACACATAAGTGCACTAATGTGATTCTATAGCCAAGACAAGCTAATACCAAACCACACTACAACCATCCCGATAGAGAGTCCCCGTCTATCTCGGTTGTGAGCATCCGTTTATACTTTATAAGGAAACCGATAATATGATCTTCCGCGTGTTGTCGCACAACATATTATCTACAGTATAAAGTAAGTGGATTATTGCATCGAACATATAAATAAATTATAAGATGCAATCATTTGATCATATGATTCTCATTTCAAATTAATTGTTACAATATTGTTCATACAAAAAGCTAGACTTTTAGTATACAATCCAACACAAACAACCAACGAAAGGAAAAATTATGCCCTTAGTACTCATAAGATGAGGTAAGTACATCACACCACATCACACTCTCCCAAACTTAGTAAAAACGTAAGTCAAAACTAAGTTTGAAAAGAAATGTAATTGTCGAAGCGTGAGCACTTCAAATATAATGAATCCTCTCGCATACGAAGGAAATAATAAAGCAATAAAACGGAAGGGACAAGCCCCCAACAAGCGCTCATGTTTAATGTCGAAGAGTCACGACGGATTATCGCTTTTTAGACTACTGGATCAGAGGGAGGTCTTCTCGCATCCTCACCTTCAAATACTTTCTTTCACTCTTCTTGTCTACACTTAGCACCTCACCTTTCTTGGTCACAAGTATATGATCCTTAGAATTACCTTCCTCCCATGGTTGTCTAGACTCCTCCTTGTCAATCTTCCACTCAAATACAGAATCATCTGTCCTATTAAAACCAAGATTAAATAAGTTAGAAACCATATCTATGCTCTCGCATGAATGAATCTCCATGGGTATCTTCATTGCTTTATCCAGAGAGAAAACCACATCTTCATTTTCTATCTGCAGTCTAAGCTTTCCTTCCTGAACATATATCATGGCTCCAGTAGTAGCAAGGAATGGCCACCCTAAAATAAAGGGAATATCATCCTTGTCATCTTACTTCTCAACTATAAGAAAATCCACGGGAAAGACCAACTTATCCAATTTCACCAAAAAATCTTCAATTAAACCCTTCAGAAACGTCATGGATCTTGTAAGCAATTAAAATTCACGGTCCAATCAAATGGCGACACGTGGATTTTATTGATTAAATATCAATTTTAATTTATTATATTTTATTTTGGGGATTTAATAAATTAATTCCTAAAATAGATTAATAAATAATTGATAATTAATTTAATACCCAACAAATTAAGTAGGGTTTAAATTAAATAAAGCTTGACCCCTAAGTTAAGTAAAGCATGGAAGGTTCCAGAATTAGGTCAAATTAAGCAATGACCAATCAAGCTGTGATATATTTGGAATGGCCCAAGCCCGCAGAACCAGGCCAAATCTGTCATAGACCAATCAGATTGCAAGTTATTTATGGGGCATGCTCATTCCTTCACCTATATAAGGAGTCCTCTTCCATTCATCACACACACATTAAAAGACTTGAAGACATAAACGCTCTGAAGAGATCAAGAACACGAGCAGCGCTCCCTTGAGATCTTCAAGCATCTTCAAGTCAAGAACGTCAAGCGATTCGGGATTAAGGTGCGGAGCCCCCCAAATCAAGCGTTCTTCATACACTAAGTTCTTCGGTGTTCTTCGCGCCAAGAACAACATACGACCCGGGATTAAGGTGCTAAGCCCCCCAAATCGAGTGTTCTTCGGATCAAGTACGTTTAATCCAAACAAAGGCTTGACGCCTCTGGATTAACGTTATAAAATCCAAATCCGAGTTCGGACAAGCTTCAACTGAAGATCCGACTCAATACACAAGTCAACAAGTCAAAGTCAAAGCCAAATTGGTTCGAGAGAAGAATCAGAGGATTGATAGAGACTGTTCCAAAAATTTTCAAGTTTAATCCTTTGGATTATTATTGTAATTTCTCTTGAATTTATTTCATCATAAATACAAAAATTCGTTGTTACAAATTTTGGCACGCCCAGTGGGACAGTCTCTACCTCTCATCTCTTCTCTCTACAAGCTCGAAGTACGATATGACTCCTGTCAGGATTACTGTAGGTAGGACTGCTGCTTCTAAGCTCTCAGAGGCATTAACTGAATATGTTGCTGTTGTTACAAGGAGCATGTTAGAAAAAGCTCGTTCAGAAGCCTCATCTGGATCCAACCCTTCGGTTGAGGAGGCTTCGAGAAAACAACTACTTATGAAAGATGATAGTGATGAAGATTCTGCATCTTCAAACTCTTCATCTGACTTCGTTGCAGCTCCAGTAATGATGGCAGGCGCCACGACTGTTGAGGAACAATTAGCAAACATGATGAAAGCTATTGAAGGACTCACGAAACACATAGAAGCTCAAGACACAAAGATCTCCCAATTGATGAAAAGAGACATCGCGGAGACTAGCCGTGCAAACGGAAAAGGATTCATGGATGATAGTGAAGTGGAAGAGGTCACAAGGCGCCAGACTATTGAAAAGGAGCAAACTCAAGGAACGTTGCAACTTTCAGCTGATGGAATGCTCCAAGTAGATCAACTCAAGGATATTATACTTGGAACAATAAAAGAAAGGTTTGAGGAGAATTCCAAGCCTACTGTTACTTATGTCAAGCCATACACGAAAAGAGTGGACAACTTGAAGTTGACAGCTGGCTACCAGCCTCCCAAGTTCCAACAGTTTGATGGCAAGGGAAACCCGAGGCAGCATATAGCACACTTTATTGAGACCTGCCATGACGCTGGTACTTATGGAGATCATATGATAAGGCAGTTCGTTCGCTCTCTCAAAGGAAATGCATTTGATTGGTATATCGACTTGCAAGCTGAATCCATTGATAGTTGGGCACAAATGGAACATGAGTTCCTTAATCGTTTCTACAGTACGAGGAGAACTGTTAGCATGACTGAGTTAACTAATACTCGTCAATTGAAGGAAGAACCTATGATTGATTATATCAATCGATGGAGAAATTTGAGCTTAAATTGCAAGGACCGATTATCCGGAGAGTCTGCTATTGAGATGTGTATCCAAGGGATGGAATGGAATCTCCTTTATATACTTAAAGGAATTCAACCTAAGACTTTCGAAGAATTGGCTACTAGGGCCCATGATATGGAATTAAGTATGGCTGCTAGTGGAATCAAACATTCACCGATGTCGGACTCCTACAAGTCTAAAGATAAACAAGATTTCAAAAGGGGAGGCAAGTCATATGTTAAAAGTTCCAACAAAGAATCAATGGCCACAAATATTATGACGGTCAAGGTTCGAAAGAATGAAAATGATAAGAAAGATAAAGGGAAGCAAGTTGCTCAAGAGTGGGGACAAAGAAGGTTAACTCTGAAGGAGATGCAAGAAAAAGAGTATCCATTTCTGAACTCAGACCTTTCTGGCATATTTGATGATCTGATGAAAAATAAGCTCCTTGACCTTCCTGAGATGAAACGTCCAGAAGAAGCCGGCCGAACTAATGACCCAAAATACTGCAAGTATCATAGGTTGGTGAGTCATCCAATTCATGATTGTTTTGTTCTTAAGGAAAAGATTATGCAACTGGTTAAGGAAGGGAAAATCGTGTTAGAAGATGAGGTGGGCACAAACTTCACTTCTGTAAAAGAAAGTCATACGAAGGCTCATGTCATGTCGTGAACGAGGACAATGAAAGCGAACAACTTGAAACTAAGGGTAAAGCTTACTCCATGAAGGTGACCTTCACGGATGAAGATATGTTGTTGGGTTCGCAATCTCATAATCGACCTCTATTTGTGACTGGTTACACTAAAGGGATGCGAGTGAATCGCATACTTATTGATGGAGGTTCGGCAGTGAACATCTTGTCCTTGAGAATGTTGAAGAAGATAGAAATACCAATGGATGAACTCAACCATAGCCGATTGATGATCCAAGGGTTCAACCATGAGGGGCAAAGGACTCTTGGCACAATAGTTCTTGATTTGCTAATTGATGAGATGAAATCCACAGTCCTCTTCCATGTTATCGATGCAAAAACTTCGTACAACATGCTTTTGGGGCGCCCATGGCTACATGAGAATGGTGTGATTCCTTCCACATTACACCAGTGCTTCAAATATAGTGAAGGTGATAATGTGAAAAGAGTATTCGGTGACGACAAGCCGTTTACTGAAGCTGAAGCTTACTTTGCAGATGCTAAATATTTCTTCAAGAGTACAAAGGAAGTAAAGCGTGAAGAGGCCCCAGTGCAGGATAATGGGGGCAATAAACAAATAAAGGATGAGGAAGGTAGTACATCATCTGCCACTCTCAAGGGGAATAAAGGCAAAGGGCTTGAGACCTCGGAAGAGTTGACATTGCCTCTAACAAAAATTGATGCAAATAGGCCTTCTTCTCCACCACTCAAAGGATTCACACGTCCTATTGGAGGACCAAAGACCGAACACGGTGAAGTGTTTGAAGCTGAAATAATCAAGTCGTATAGTTCACAAGCTTATAAACTCCTTATGAAGGCTGGTTATGAACCAAGGGAAAAAGCGATGGCGAGTAAGGTATGTCAAGAAACTATCAACCCACCAGTACAGGGGCTCAATGTTACTCAGAAAATGTTGAAAAATAGTGGTCACACTATCAAGAAGGCTAAGCCAGGTTTGGGATATGTCCCTCAAAAGCCAGTCCGCATTGCAATTAGAAGAGCAAGTACAAATTATATCACCGAGGGAGAAGCTTTATCCATGGAGGATATGTTTGATGCAAGTAGTAAGAAAGTCAAGAGAATATCTGTTTTTGAAAGGCTTGGGAGTGTCTTCGAAAGGCTTGGACCCTGTAAAGGGAAGTGTAGGAGGCAAAATCATATCAAGTCCCTTAACCTCCGAAAACTTCGGAGTCAAAATCATTCTTGCATCAAGCGGCGAAATATCTTGACTGTCTCAAGTGGAAGAGTGTTGAAAGATAAGGTGCGAAGAATCGTCTTTACTAAAGATGATAGTGATGATAGAGAAAGTGTAGCTTCCACCAATCATATTACTGCTATGGAAGATTCTCAAATGGAGGAAGTAGATGCTGAAGATGCCCCTCCACAATTTGAAGAAGGAGTGAAAGCCACTGTTGATGAGTTGAAAGAAATTAACTTAGGTGATGAAAATGACCCACGTCCTACTTACATAAGTGCTCTGCTAAATGTTGAGGAAGAAACAAAGTATGTCAGCCTTTTGCGAGAATTCAGAGATGTCTTTGCATGGTCGCATAAGGAAATGCCAGGCTTGGATCCAAAAATCACAGTGCACCACTTGTCTATTAAAAAGGGAACTCGGCCGATTAAACAAATGCAGCGTCGATTTTGACCAGAGTTGATTCCTTTGATTGAGGATGAGATTAATAAGCTTCTTGAAACAGGCAAGATCCGAGAAGTCAAATATCCTACATGAATTTCCAATATCGTGCCGGTAAGAAAGAAAAATGGGCAACTCAGAGTATGTGTTGATTTTCGAGATTTGAATATGGCATGTCCGAAAGATGACTTTCCATTACCAATTACTGAACTCATGATTGATGCAACAACGGGCCATGAGGTCCTTTCATTTATGGATGGGTCATCTGGCTACAATCAAATTGGTTTGGCTCCTGAGGATCAAGAGAAGACAGCCTTTCGTACTCCGAAAGGGATATATTGCTATAATGTTATGCCATTTGGCTTAAAGAATGTTGGTGCCACTTATCAGCGAGCCATGCAGAAGATATTTGATGACATGCTTCATAAGATTGTCGAATGCTATGTTGATGATATTGTGGTGAAATCAAAGGAAAAGAAAGATCATTTCCATGATCTAAGGCGAGTGTTTGAACGATTAAGAGAGCATCAACTCAAGATGAATCCACTCAAGTGTGCATTTGTAGTTTCATCCGGGAAATTTCTTGGGTTTGTTGTTCGCCGTCGAAGGATTGAAATTGAGAAAGCAAAGATTGACGCAATCATGAAAATGCATGTGCCTCGGAACATACATGAACTCAAAAGTCTGCAAGGAAAGTTGACATACTTAAGGAGATTCATATCAAACTTAGCTGGCCGATGCCAACCATTTAGTCATCTCATGAAGAAAGACAGCATATTCGAATGGGATGAAGCTTGCAATAATGCTTTCAATAGCATTAAAGAATACTTGATTAAGGCACCAGTGTTGAGTGCTCCAATACCGGGACGTCCATTAGTCCTTTATCTAGCTGCTCAAGAGCGTTCTGTGGGAGCTTTACTTGCACAAGAAAATGATGATGGTAAAGAAAGAGCTCTATATTATCTAAGTAGAACCATGACTCCAAACGAGTTGAAGTATTCACCCATTGAGAAGATTTGCTTATCCCTTATCTTCGTGATTCAGAAGTTAAAACATTATTTTCAAGCTCACACAGTTCGGCTAGTTTCGAAAGCCAACCCACTAAAATTTGTCATGTCAAAACCAGTACTCTCTGATCGGCTTGCAAGATGGTATCTCCAACTTCAACAGTTTGAGATCGTGTATGTCCCTCAAAAGGCCGTAAAAGGACAAGTGTTGGCAGATTTTCTAGCTGATCATCCAATGCCTGCTGAATGGGAACTATCTGATGAACTCCCCGATGAAGATGCTTTCACTGTGGACATAGTTTCTCCTTGGAAGATGTATTTCGATGGAGCATCTCATAGAGAGGGAGCTGGTGCGGGAGTCGTGTTTGTAACATCCAGTGGTGAAGTTCTACCTTTCTCATTTTCCTTAACAGAAAATTGCTCTAACAATGTGGCTGAGTATCAAGCACTTATACTTGGTTTAGAGATGGCCGTCGATATAAAACAACTACACCTTAGAGTGTATGGTGATTCGCTATTGGTAATAAATCAACTCCTTGGAGTGTATGAAGTGAAGAAGCCTGAGTTGTTCCCCTATTACAAGTATGCTCAAAAGCTTATGGGTTATCTCGGTGATGTTGATATTAAGCATCTGTCTAGAAGAGAGAATAAGCAAGCCGACGCCCTCGCTAAGTTAGCATCAACTATAGCTATGCCAGAAGCGCAAATTCAAATACCGGTGTGTAGAAGTTGGGTTGTGCCACCAATCTTTGAAGATGATGATTATGAAGAAGTTGAAAATCATGTGGTGGAGGTTTTCGAAATTGAAGAAGAAGATTGGCGCCAACCACTTGTGGATTATTTGAAATATGATAAGTTGCCTAACGATCCACGATAAAGGGTTGATATTCGGCGTCGGGCACCTCGGTTCATCTACTTTAAGGGTACACTTTATATAAGATCATTCGATGGAATTTTCTTGAGATGCTTGGGTAAGGAAGAAACTATTCAAGCAATGGAGGAGGCTCACTCCGGAATTTGCGGTGCTCATCAATCCGGACCGAAGCTACATTTCAGAATTAAAAGGATGGGCTACTATTGGCCAACCATGGTGAAGGATTGCATGGATTACGCACAAAGATGTCAAGCTTGTCAGTTCCATGGAAATCTGATTCATCAACCTCCGGAGCCTTTGCATCCGACAGTCGCTTCATGGCCTTTTGATGCTTGGGGTTTAGATGTGGTAGGGCCACTTACAAAGTCTTCTGGTGGTCATCTCTACATTCTTGCTGCAACAGATTACTTTTCAAAGCGGGCTGAAGATGTGCCTCTGAGGGAAGTAAAGAAAGAAAATGTTGCTGATTTCATTCGGATCAATATCATTTATAGATATGGTATCCCGCGCTATATCATCACTGATAATGGAAAGCATTTCAGCAACAGTTGGATTGATAAGCTATGTGAGAAGTTTGATTTCAAACAAAAGAAATCTTCAATGTATAACGCAGCTGCTAATGGTCTTGCCGAATCTTTCAATAAAACTTTATGCAGTTTATTGAAGAAAGTGGTCTCCAAGTCAAAAAGAGATTGGCATGAAAGAATAAATGAAGCTTTATGGGCACACCGCACCACCTATAGAACACCTACTCAAGCCACTCCGTATTCCTTGGTGTATGGTGTTGAGGCTGTTGTGCCTCTTGAAAAGCAAATTCCTTCTTTGAGGATAGCCATATAAGAAGGCCTCACCGAGGAAGAAAATGCAAAGTTACGTCTTCAAGAGTTAGAAGCGTTAGATGAAAAGAGGTTGGAAGCACAACAAAGACTCGAGTGTTACCAATCTCGCCTTTCTAGAACATACAACAAGAAAGTGAAGGTACGTTCTTTTCAAGTTGGTGATTTGGTGCTTGCTGTGAGAAGACCTATAGTAGTCACCCATCGCGTTGGAAATAAGTTTCTACCCAAGTGGGATGGCCCTCATGTTGTGAAGGAAGCCTACACAAATGGCGCATACAAGTTGATCTCAGAAGATGGCGTGAACATTGGCCCCATAAATGGGAAGTTCTTAAAACGCTACTACGCGTAAAACAAATACATGTACAACGCTCCTTGACGCACGAGCCTAAACTGCATGTTACTCCTGGTCCGCATGAGTATAAACTGTGTACGACGAACTCCTGGTCCGCATGAGTATAAACTGTGTACGACGAACTCCTGGTCCGCATGAGTATAAACTGTGCACGACACCCACCAAAGGTAATTATATGTGGTTAAACTATTAATTCACTCCACTCAGATATTTTAAGTGGTTAAAGTATTAAATATCCTACTTTGTCTAAAGTGGTTAAAGAATAGTCACTCCTGGCCCGCATGAGTATAAAATGTGTACGGCACCCCCCCCATTCAAAACCAAATCGTGTCCCTTTGAACTACGTTATGACTTGATCCTCTTCAAAGAGGTACGTAGGCAGCTTAACATTTTGTTAAGTTCAGTCATGTTTCGGTTTGTTCACATCAAGTTTGTGAAGCAAAGCAATAAGTTGAAGTATGTAAAATAGTGAGTAAGTATCAGACATAGTGATGCAAATTAAGGAGTTAATGATGGATAACAAGAAGAAGAATAAGAGATAAGGGATAAAAAGCACTTTATTGATAATATCATTAAGTGATCAAAACAAAATGGAGGTATTAAGGTGAGTTGGTTTCAAAAGAAATTAATGAAAAATATCCATAGTGGATAGCTCCTCTCGAGCGTCTGTCAAAGCTTGCGTAACGCTCTTCAATTCGTCAGCGATGGAATCTTCTAAGATCGGTGTTTTCTTCAGTACACTAATATTCCTTGCAGCAGTTTGAGCTCCAAGCTTTGCGCTTTGAATAGATTGGCGGAGACGTTCAGCTGTTTGTGACATGGTTTCCTTCTCCTTCAGCAGAGTCTCGATCTTCGTTTCAATCTGCTTCAATTTAGTTTCAGATTCTTGCAGTTGCTTGGTCTCTGTAGCCTCTTGGTCTTTGTATTCATGGGCGCGCTTCTTTGCATCAATTAGATGCTTTTCAATGTCTTTCTTGGTTATCCCATCAGCAAGTTTTATCTTCATGGTGTCATACGCATCGGCTTTAGAGAGTAGGAAATTGAATGATTGTTCTAGAGCGGATCCGTCAATTCCTTGAGCGCTTTTGAAGGTGTCCACCATCTTAAGCCCTTCATTCCTCACAGAAGATAATGCGTTGACAGGGGTTCTTCTTAGTTTTTCTTGAAAGCGTTTCCACACTGCCAAGTTAACTAGTTTCCTAGCGTCCATAATCTCTTTATCAAAGACAAATTCTGTAATGTCTGGAGCTTGGGCCGCAGAAATTAATGGGGGAGATTCATTCATGATAGGAGAAATGTGATCCGAAAGGTCATCATCAATTAAGATTTCTGGGGCTGCAACAGAGGTTGATCCTTCTTCATCCGAGTCATCGTAATCAGAACCAAATACATCATGCATGCACAACAAAAAAAAGGAGTAAAAGAGATGGTAAGAAAATATGTGCAAGAATGGATGTGTATGAATTATGATTAGAAGGGATTAAAACCTTAGCCTTAGTTGTCGGGGTAAGCATCGGAGATTTGGTTTTTTTGATCCGCTTCGGGTTGTGGTCGGTTGTGCTCTCATTTGAATGTGAGAGACCGTTCTTTCTCTTTCCGGCTCCATTAGACCTCCCTACAATCACCTTTCGAAGGGGCGGGGCCTCTAGTGATACAGCTTCCTCATCAGCTTTGGCATTATCTGAATTATTAACGATGTCAACTTCTTCTTCCACATCCTGGTTTGGGATAGCCTCAGCTAGGTTCAACACGTTGTCTAAGAAGTAAGTGCCATGAATCTGAGATAACCACTGTTCGTATTCTGATGAGCAGGAATTTTTAAATTCTGAAGGTGCACATGGAAAAGTTGCTGTAGATTGAGAGTTACGCAAGGTGCATTGCCTCCAATACTGAAGCCCTTGCTCCAAGGTGGTTTCTCGAATGTCTGTTTTCATTCTCCCCGGAGTATCTTGATAAAAGCCGAATTGGCGGCTAAATCGATGTGGGCTGTAGGTTCAATAAGAAAGCATCCATTCTGTCGCAAGGTAAGATAATTAGTGCGAATAGCAATGAAGTAGGCCCAATCGCGCCAAGGTGCCTTGTCATTATCAATATACCACATGGGGTCTGTTTTCGGGAGAACATTACAAGACAAGGAAGCTTTGTTTCCATTTTGAATTTGTTTGCGAGCACCAATTGAACTAAAGAATTTTGCTCCATTTTCGCCTGAGTAGGTCACCATTGAAGGTGCTTTCAAATCATGAGGGTTTGGGTAATGAGTTTGAAAATAATGAGCCAACCAAGTGTAAACGAAGTGCACGGGAAATGTTGACTTCATTTCAGAGGGTCTAAGTTCATTAGAGATTCCATTCAAACCTCGGTATATGCTTGTCAGAACAGGAACAACAAGGCAAACTGATTTTCCCGCAGCTATCAAACTTGCTACCTTGAAGGTACCAGGACGTATCATGTCTACTTCATCGTTAGGAAGTACAAAAGAGCAAAGCCAGCAAGCTAAATGGGCAGTTAGATACGTTTCCTCTTGTTCTTTGGCATCAACATGAAGCATTTTAAAAGGGGCCATCTCTATGGAAGTCCATTTCTTGCAGTCGTCGATAATGCCCTTGGGGTTATGCGTACTCTTGAGGCGTGCTTTCCTTTTACTTTCTGCACGTGGAGGGGGCTGTTTATGCTTCGTAGTTCTACGAGACCAAAAGCTCACCCATCGAGAAAGTGAAACAAAGTCAGTACCATCACGGCTACGGATTCTATGATAAGCATGAAGTAAGTGCTGACAACTAGGTGGGATACGTAAGCCAGTGGCGTCACGCTCATTCAAAAGTTCTGGCTTGTCAGGCACAACTTCTTCATATAGGTGACCAGCTAGCGGCAATCCTACCCAGTTATACAAATCCCATAGAGAAATCGACATTTCTCCAAAGGAAGTAAGTAGGGTGTTAGTGGTAGGGCACCACGCCTCGCAAAAAGCTTTGATGATCTCATGATTACAGTCATATGTAAATAAAGATGCGAAGATAGGTTCATAAAGCATTGTTTTCTCAAAAATAGAGCGATATCTGCTTAAGACAGCCTCGGTCCATTCCCAATACCCGGGGATGTAATGAAATTCCCCGAGAAAATTCATTGAGTCGCCCCATGCCGTATTGCCATTGATTATTTGGCGCCCTAACGTGGGCAAAGGGTCAGTATTGAGCTTCTCCATAGTATGCTTAACCGATTTCAAAACTACAACTTCAGTTTCGTCCAATTTTCGGTCTCTAGTCCAAATACTTAGACTGAATTCTTTATCCGTGCGAGGAAGTTTCTTTATAAGTTTACCCATGAGGGGCCTTTCAATTGGAAGATATGTTACTATGCCTGATGGTGGATCCTTGCTATCAGTGATCATCAATTGGTGTTCATTGGAATCTGTTACGGCACTCACAAACAAAACCATCTCGAAGTTGGATTAACTGCAAAAAAAAAAAGTGTCAGTAAAGGGGGTTCAACTTAATTTATATTCATGGATTTAATTAATTAAAAGGTCCAAAATAAGTTTATGGGACCAATTAAATATTGAATCTTGAATTATAAATTTAAAAAAAACTATGAAAAAGAGAGTAAAGCGATTAAAATAATTCATGTGGGTTTAATTAATTGAGCTCAAATCATGAATTAAAATTAAATTGGCCCAAGAGTTGAAGACCAATGAAAATTAATTAGCTGTTGGCCTCAATTTTTTTAGCCCAAGTTCATTTATAATGGGCTTAAGTAAATACTGCAGCCCATCAAACTTGGTCAAAATTGAGGGAATCAAAGTCAAAATTGGTAGGCTAAGTTAGTTCTCCTCAGCGAGAATTTCTTCTTCCAGAATGGAAATTGGCAGCTTCTTCCGGAATGGAACTCCCCGGTCGCCAACTGTGTTGCCGCCACCGGTGACCTGGCAGACGCCGCCGCCCCACGCCAACGTGCGACGAACCACGCAAGGCCGCCGCCCCACGCCAACGCGCGACGAACCATGCAAGGCCGCCGCCACCGGTCCCCACGTCACAGCGCCATCGCGTGCGGTTGTCACATGTCGCGACTGCTGATCGCCGATGCGTTGTCAGTTTCTTCAGAAAACACAGCAGCCGCGTGCTGCTGTCCAACCGCGCAAGGCCGCCGCTGCCTATGCCAAGGTGCGAATCAGTTGTCATCGCCAAGAGCATCAGTTGTTGCTGTTGTTCCGAGGTTCTTTCCCAGATCGGGGTACGTCCTCAACCGTGCTAAGTACCCACGGATCGACCCTATCGCGCCGCTCCCCGGTCGGATTGTCAACACCGATGGCCGAGCATCACTCACTGCCCCTCTCGTAAGCATAAGCACCAACAACAAGCGACCTCGAACCCTTTCGAAACCACGAGATCACAGTTCAATCACCATGTCGGGACAATCGTATCGAGAGGCAACCGAGGAGCAGTTCTTAATTCCATAAGGAACAATCGAGGGGCGAGGACGAGGCTCACCGTCGATTTCTTGGAAGAGAAAGAGGGGCGAGGACAAGGCTCACCGTCGATTTCTCGGAAGAGAAAGAGGGGCGAGGACAAGGCTCACCGTCGATTTCTCGGAAGAGAAAGAGGGGCGAGGACGAGGCTCACCGTCAATTTCTCGGAAGAGAAAGAGGGGCGAGGACGAGGCTCACCGTCGATTTCTCGGAAGAGAAAGAGGGGCGAGGACGAGGCTCACCGTCGATTTCTCGGAAGAGAAAGAGGGGCGAGGACAAGGCTCACCGTCGATTTCTCGGAAGAGAAAGAGGGGCGAGGACAAGCATGTTACTAAGTTCTTGGTCGAAGACAGGAACAACAAGCAAACAAGACGAATAAATAGTTAAAAAAAAAAGAGCAAATTAAGGAATTGAGAGCTTACACTTGTAGATTGAATTCTTTGGATGATGTGTTTTGATTGAGTGTTTTGTCTTGACAGCTTCTTGGACCGATGCTGAAGAAGAAAAAAAAAATTTTAGAGACACTTTATGCTACACTTTGAAAAGAAAAAGAAAAATTCAAATAAGAGAAGGAAGAACCACGAATTGAAGTGAATATCTTGTTTGTTGGATAGCTTTGATAAAAAAATTGAGTTCATGAAGTACCATTATATAGTAGTGGATTCATGGATAATTATGGACTCATGGATAATTATGGAAATTATTTGTGGATAATTATAGAAGCTACTAGTGGACTCGTGGATAATTATGGAGATTATTGTGAGGTGCGCAAGCTCTACAAAATTGTAGGAGATTCTTTACTACAAATAACTTTGATAATTTTGGGTAAGGTGCATGAAATCTTGGTGAACAAGAAATAAATCTTTTGCGATTCCTTCACAACAAGACATACTGTCCGTGAACAAATCGCAAGGGGGCATTTGTAAGCAATTAAAATTCACGGTCCAATCAAATGGCGACACGTGGATTTTATTGATTAAATATCAATTTTAATTTATTATATTTTATTTTGGGGATTTAATAAATTAATTCCTAAAATAGATTAATAAATAATTGATAATTAATTTAATACCCAACAAATTAAGTAGGATTTAAATTAAGTAAAGCTTGACCCCTAAGTTAAGTAAAGCATGGAAGGTTCCAGAATTAGGTCAAATTAAGCAATGACCAATCAAGCTGTGATATATTTGGAATGGCCCAAGCCCGCAGAACCAGGCCAAATCTGTCATAGACCAATCAGATTGCAAGTTCTTTATGGGGCATGCTCATTCCTTCACCTATATAAGGAGTCCTCTTCCATTCATCACACACACATTAAAAGACTTGAAGACATAAACGCTCTGAAGAGATCAAGAACACGAGCAGCGCTCCCTTGAGATCTTCAAGCATCTTCAAGTCAAGAACGTCAAGCGATTCGGGATTAAGGTGCGGAGCCCCCCAAATCAAGCGTTCTTTATACACTAAGTTCTTCGGTGTTCTTCGCGCCAAGAACAGCATACGACCCGGGATTAAGGTGCTAAGCCCCCCAGATCGAGTGTTCTTCGGATCAAGTACGTTTAATCCAAACAAAGGCTTGACACCTCTGGATTAACGTTATAAAATCCAAATCCGAGTTCGGACAAGCTTCAACTGAAGATCCGACTCAATACACAAGTCAACAAGTCAAAGTCAAAGCCAAATTGGTTCGAGAGAAGAATCAGAGGATTGATAGAGACTGTTCCTAAAATTTTCAAGTTTAATCCTTTGGATTATTATTGTAATTTCTCTTGTATTTATTTCATCATAAATACAAAAATTCGTTGTTACAGATCTATCTGCCAACTGAAGAGAAATCAACTCCACCAAACCAAGTGATAAGAGTGTAAATTCACGTATTTTGGGCTCTGATTTATGTGGGAATTGAGTACGATTGAGTCTTTTATTGAGACGCATCGATACGTTTATGGAAAAGTCACGAATTAGAGGGTACAAGGGCTGTTTGAGCATATTTGTATAGAAAAATAGGTGTAAAATGCTTGAAATTGGAAGACACAATTTTAGAGGCAAGATTCGAGTGTCGTTCGACCTCAAGAGCTTGTTCGACCAACATTACTTTGGTCGAACAAAGGAGGCCAAGTCGAGCAGATTGTGCAGATCCATCCAGAGAGCTAGCTCAACTTGGAGGTTTTGCTCGACCAACATCGGCTTGGTCGAGCAGATGAGCAGAGGTCGAGCAAAATATAAAAATTATACAGAGAGTCCGTTCGACTTGGAATTATTGCTCGACCAACATTGGGTTGGTCGAGCAGAGAAGGCTGGTGGAGCAACTTGTGCGAAGTTGTCTAGAGAGCTTGTTCGACCAGTTGCTCGAGTTGGAGGCCGTGCTCGACCAGTCCTGGCTTGGTCGAACGGAGTTTCGCTACTTTTTATGGTAATTTTGGATGTCTTTTACCAAATTTGATGTGTGCTTCAAGTAAAGGCCCATCCTAAGAACATAAGGAGGTTCTATGAGTATAAAAGAAGAGCTTTCGCAGGAATCATTGATTAATCATCCATCTACCACCGAAACCTTACCATCATTCGAAGGGGTCGTAAGAGAGGTTCGTCTGGCGTATCAAGTAAGATCACACCAATCAACCATGATTGTTCCTAGATCAATCATGGACTAGAACCATCATGGTAGTTCTAGGGTTATGAAAGTTCTATGAGTTAATTGAATTTCCATGTGTAAACTGCGTACAACACTACTTGTGATTTATTTTATATAAGATTGTACTTTTTCATTTCATACTCACGGTCGTTTGTGCATCATTAATTATTATGTAGAGTCTGAATACATCCCTTGGTTATTGATTGAGTGCGTTCACCGCTGAGTAGGATTATATGTTATAATTCTAAGTGAAGGGATTCCGAAGTCTTATTAGAACTATCTTATATAGATACTTGTTAATTGAATCTTATTCGGATTAATAAGTAGGATAAAGAGTATAACTTTATAGTATCAAAAAAGGGAGATCAAATCGGGTTAGAGTACTAAGTGCACGGGAAATAATTGAATATGATAGTACCTAGTAAGGGGGGTGAAGTATATCTCTTGCTCCGAGAATATTCACACGTGTCATACGATTGTGTACTTGTGTCTATAGAGTACGCTTGCATGGTTTAGTGATGCATCCATAAACCACAAGATAGAGTTGGACATCAACACATGGAAAGAAAATTAATAAGTAAAACTGGATGACCTGAAGAACTACTTAATTACTTTCTTGATCACAACCAAATTTTCTCTATTACTTGCTTATTTACTTTGCTATTTCAATTATACGTTATTTAGTTTCGTAACCAAACCAAATCCAATTTGCCAACATAATCTTAGTTAATTAGAATATAATTAAATTGATAATCATCCGTCTCTTGGGTACGATAAACACTTGGTCACCTATTGAAACTACAATTGATATCCTTATACTTGAGGATTAATTTTGTGTGTTGAAAAAATGCCCATCACCAAGCCTTTTAAATATGGACAAAGGCATCAAATTGACGCTTGCCCCCAAATCACACAAGGCTATATGTTCCGTCCCTTTTCCAATATCACAAAGAATAGTGAAGCTTCCCGGATCCTTCAATTTTGCAGGCAGCTTCCTCTGAATGATTGAGCTGCAATTCTCTGACAGGTTCATCGTCTCCACTCCGTTCAAGCTTTTCTTCTTCGATATAATATCCTTGAGGAATCGGGAATCATATGGCATCTCCATTATTGTTTAGAGAAAGAACGTTCAAGCTTATCTTGTTCATGATATCATTAAACCTCTTGAACTTTTCTTCCAATCCCTTCTTTGCCAATCTTCAAGGTAACAGAGAAGGTATCGTAGTCTTTGGTCTCCCCCACTCATCATGTTCAACCTCCTTCGCTTTATCCTTCTCGACTCTCAATCTCTTTGCTCTTTCCCACTTCTTCTCAACTATAATCTCAGTATTCTGCCCTTGGGATGGCACTGGAGTAGCACTAACATCAGGTAAAGCATTCTGCGTCAAAAATGAAGCTGGATGAGGTAGTTCGACCTCGGTTTGACCTTAGGTGCTGGTCGAACCCGATGTGTAGTGGTCGAACCGAACATTTAAAAATTCAGCATACCTCGGACAGGCCAATTCGACCATTGTTCGACCATCAAGATTGGTCGAACCAGGGCAGTATTGGTCGAACCCGACATCAGAAAATTCAGAGTCTCACGGACAGGCTGGTTCTATTGGCGTTCGATTGTTTGGTTAACGCGAACCATTAGGGTTCCATACGTTTCTATAATTAGCGGAAAAAAGAAACATAGAAATGTATTACCTTTCACCAGAGTATGTTGAAGAGGGAAGATTCTCGCCGGCAGCATGCGCAGCCTCATAGTTTTAGGCATAACATCCTCATCCCATCTCCAATTCAAGTGATCTATACGCCAAAACAATTCTCTCTTCAGTGGCTTTCCAATGGTGTATCACACCGTCCAGTTTAGTGTTCCACACGATTTTAGAAAAATCGTGGAAGTTGACAAATAGCAGCAGCAAACAACCTTCCAATCTTCTATTATATTCCCAAATCCAATCTCGACATCGTGTGGGCGATGATCTTTGAGATCTTCTCAATTTGTTGTTCCCTCACCCTCCTCACAATGTTAGGCATGTATTAGTTAGGGTTTTCGAACAGTTGAGATGACTTATATATGGGCTACAGTAGGGACCAGGAGGAGAAATTAGAGTTTGGCCTCCATTGAGCTTAAGTATCCAAGCTTAGCCCAAAGCTTATACTTAAGTCCAATAATAATAATATATACCACTATAATATTATTACTGCACTACCGTTATAATCCCATGATTATGTTATGAGCTCCTTCTTATTATGAGCCTGTTAGTCTCCTCATGTTTAAGAAATATAATGCCCATTAATTAATTAAGTTACTGACAACTCCATTAATTAATATCTCATCTGAAAGTAGTACCACTCAACCTCATTATCATGCTGAAATAAATTCACCTGTAGGGTTTACATGGTAATCCCTATGAGCTCCTCAAGGGGACATCATCAACCTTTTAAATAGGACACGCATTCCTTCTACAATCAACTGCACACCATAGAGACAACACTATTTCCCAACTCACCGAGTTTATTGATTCATTGATGAATCAAAGAAATACATACTTCCTTACGTGTCGAGGTTATTGTATAGGGATTAAGAGCACGACATCCATAATAACAGAGATCAAGTTCTCCTATATAGTCAGTATAAATCGAATGATCTCAAGTGGTCCTGCTCAATACACACAAAGTGTACTAATGTGATTCTATAGTCAAGACAAATTAATACCAAATCACACTACAACCATCCCGATAGAGAATCCTCATCTATCTCGATTGTGAGCATCTGTTTATACTTTATAAGAAAACTGATAATATGATCTTCAGCGTGTTGTCACGCAACATATTATTTACGGTATAAAGTAAGTGGACTATTGTATCGTACATATAAATAAATTATAAGACGCAATCATTAGATCATAAGATTCTCATTTCAAATAATCTCCCACTTATACTAAAAGACTATGCTGTCATATCTTCTACCATACATCTGATTCCCACTCCCACTATACGATCATCAAAATCTTTTGCTTTAAAGTCCTTGTAAAAGGATTTATTAGGTTATCATTCGATGCAATCTAGGTGACAACAATCTTCCCCTCATCATACGATTTCTCGTAACAGGTGGTACTCACGCTCCATGTGTTTAATAGCCTTATGGCCTCGTGATTTCTTCAAGTTTGCAACTGCACTTTTATTATCACAATAAATTATGATAATCTTGGGCTAACCTAGAAACACTTCGAAGTCGATCATGAAGTTTCTAGAGTTATATAAATACTTTGGCCGCCTCAGAGGCTCCAATTTATTATCTTTCCATGATGGAGTCCGAAATATATTTCTATATACATTCATCCATCTTATGACTCTACTTCCTAAAATTAAACACATAACCTTTGAGGTGGATTTACTATCGTCCCTATCTGATTTGAAAAATCTTAATCTATGTAACCCTTAAGAAGTAGTGAATCTATTCAGTATGTCCACATATAATTTCTGGTCCTTTTCAGGTGCATAAGTATATGTCTTACCACAGTTCATCATTCTTGTTTCGGGTTACCTTGATACTCATTGACCATGCCTTCGGCAAAATAGATATTCGATCTCGTGCATAGCATTCCTTTGATTAATCTTCCTTATTTTCCAATGTATAAGGAACCACTTTCATCTCCTTTATCTTCTTTTGTGTCAAGACACATTTCCTTAGATAACGTCATATGCTAAAACGAGTATGTATTGTATTATTTCATGAAACTTGAGATAAGCACAACATCATATCTTGTGATCACCATAATCGCAAGGATATATTTTGCTTCTCTTAAGTCCTTCATTTTATACTATTTTATCAACCATACCCATATGCCCGATAATACTCTTTCATTGTCTCCATTGAGTAATATATCATCTACGTACAGTACAAGAAATACCACCACGCTTCCGTCACTCTTTTCAATACACAATACACATCCGCGTATTGAATAAATCCATATACCTGGATTTCCTCATCAAAATGGATGTTTCATGATCTTGAAGCTTGCTTTAGTCCATCGATGGACACCATTAATCTTACAATCAAAATATTCTTAACCTTTGCAATGAATCACTCTGGTTACTTCACATAGATGTTTTCTTCAAGACTTCCAATCAGGAAAGCTATCTTGACATCTATTTATTGTACATCATATTCAATATGGACAACAACAAATAAAAGAGTCTGGATCGACTTAGGCATAGCTACCGGCAAACAGGTTCCCTCTTAATCGAATCCTTTCTTTTTGAGTATACCTTTCCTTAACAAGCTTTGCTTCCAAGGTTTTTACCTTACCTTATGATTCTCTTTTATTTTGTTTGACCACTTCCAATGGCTTCTACACCATTTAGTGATCCTACAAGCTCCCAAATTTGATTTAAATCTATAGATTCTATTTTAAAATTCATTTCAACTTGCTAAGATATCACATTATCTTGTAGTATTTCGTCATATCCGTGGGTCAATTTCATGTTTACTAGTGACCAAGTCTCACGACTCTCCCAAAACATAAATATTTTGGGTTGTAAGATAACCCTACCACTACGACAAGACATTATATGCAATTTAACTTGTAGTATATATCCTCTTGTACAATTGGTACTAATACTTTATGTTTTCCCTCTCACTTCCTCTAGAACAACTTATACATGGGTATGTGATTTATTACATAGTCCTTTTTCAAAATTCTAGTGTTTGTGTTAACAATCACCC
This sequence comes from Pogostemon cablin, assembly GCA_023678885.1. Classification (NCBI taxonomy): domain Eukaryota; kingdom Viridiplantae; phylum Streptophyta; class Magnoliopsida; order Lamiales; family Lamiaceae; genus Pogostemon; species Pogostemon cablin. The sequence goes on along the minus strand of CM042953.1, from coordinate 14,170,778 downwards.
TTCGATCTTTTGAAATAAATAAATAATCACCCTCAATTTTTCTAGGATATCCCACAAACAGACGAACGTTATACGACATGCTGTTTCTAGGGCATACCCATAAAATAAATTTAGTAATTCCAAATAATTCATCATCTATCTAATTATTTCCATAAGAGTCTTTTTCTTATTAGGATTAGAAGATGCATTATTAATTACTATTTGTTGCATCCGTGGGATAAAAAAGATTTATGAGTGTACAAATTGTCATCAACGTACCATAACAGATTATAGCTCCATCCTTTATTATAATTACCATGCCATTTAAATGAAATAGTGTATCCATCCATAAATGCATAGAAACAGAAATCAAATTATTTCTATGAAATGTACGTAAAAATAATTTCTCATAATCAAACATTTATTCCTATCCCTAGATAAATAAACAACTCCCACTGCAACAGTCACTACTCTTGTAGATTAACCATGTACTCAATAATCACATTATTACTTAGTTATATGCTTTTAGTGATACTAGTATCTACACACAATGTGTCAGTAGACACCATCACTAATCATGCTTCAACAACTAGTGAATAAGATACTAACCTTGTTCACATCTTGATAAAATTTGCTTTCATTTGCCACATATTTTGTCAGAAGTTTCCCACCATATACAAACTCTCGTATTTCAGGTAGAACTTGCTCAAAACATCCAGACAAATTATGGAGAATAAATTGATCTAGGTTTCCCCTTCAATTTTTACTCCAAGCATTCCCAATTCATTCATCAACTTATTCATGACCTCTTACCTTTCTAACTTACTCAAGTATATGAAGAGTCGAATGAGACCATCATATTTCTATGAACTTCTCACCTCTCCACTAGAGACTTAAATAGGCATCAGAAGGCATTCTTAGTGAGAACACATTTATATTTCTAAGCAGTAAGAATCGAAACTAAGATTCTTTTCTAATCATCTAATTTTGGACTAGTAAATATAATTTCCTTTAGTAAACAATAAGCGAGATATAACGTTTGAAAATACAGAGAATCATAAATAAATACACCGATCAAATATTTGAATTTATCCATTTATATTGATTCCCTCAAAATAATATAAAATAAAATTCATCGACATCTCAAGCACCGTGAGTCTGCATGTCACGTTAGTGTGGACGTATAAAACACGAAAATTTACAATAGAAGGTTTTACCCATTAATTTCATTCGTCAACCTAACCTCATGACAAAATAATTAATAGTCAGTTGCTCTTTAGCAATGAAAATAATAGCAGTGACTCCATTAGGGAGGATACTTATTATTTACATCTAAGTGTACACCATTATCTGATCCCAAGTTCGCGGCTCAAGCTTGTGTGGCTTACAGTTGGAGAAGTACACACGCACTTGGATAACTTACTACAATCATCAATTATAAGTTTGTACCGGTGAACCACATATATACTCATCCGTTAGGGAGGAAGGTCTATGCCAACAAGCAAGTTCATGTACATCACATTACAAACAATAGTTATTTAATGAAGTTTGTACCATTGATCCGTTAATAAACTCATCCGTTGTGGAGGAAGGCTATTGCCAACACGCAAGTTTACTCACATCAATTACAAACCAATAATGGAGGCTGCGGGAATTATTTTCCAATCCCCTCTCCCACTTAGTAATTTAAAATCGAGGGTTTTCACATGCATATAATATTCAAAAATAAAATATGCAATCTAGCATGCTCCTATTATGGCAAATAATGCAGTAAATCACAGAGAACATGCATAGCATATATAACAATAATTCGATAATTAAATCAATTATGAAAAATTATATATCAGCAAATTTGATTTTTCGCCACCAATCACGAATGCGGGCAACGCAGACGGGGATTGACCTGAACGAAATTCCAAAAGAATTTTATGAAGAAAATTCTTCCAATTCCTTGTTTGCCAACTTGCTCCACCACTCCGACACCCTGCTTGACAATGTGTACTAGTGTCTTACCATCCATGCGCCTAAGCCTGCCTAACATGCAGCCACCATGTGAGTAATCTCAGCCCCATGCATGCCTTCGTTCACTCTCGTGTGTGCCAACGAGCATGCCACCATGCGTGTCCAGCAACGCTCCGTGCGCATAACACCCGACAGTCCACACGCCCATGTGCTTAGCTATGATGCTCTCCACACAGCCCGACAAGCCAACATGCCTACCACTTGCGTGATCTGCCAGGATAGACTGTGTGCCATGCTGCACACCAGCCTGCTAGCCGTCAAATGCCTCACACAGCCAAGTTTGAGCATGTTCCTCTGAAATCCAGAACACACGCCCTGAGCCACTCTTCATGCCCTGCAACATGCCTTACTTCGTGCGACAGTCCTGGCAATTTTGAGCGCCCACACCAAGCTTCACGCAGGCTTACGTTAGATCACGCATGTCCAGCCACATGCTTTTCACTGACTCGACCGAAAAACCCCTGCAGACCCAACCGAAACCCTTGCAGACCCAACCAGAATAGGTGAAAGACCCCACTCCAGACTTGCTTATGACCCCCTCCAAACTCAGCCGTAACTTGCTCAAACACTACTGTGGATTGCCTGGCTTCCAATCGCGCCACAAATGCTTCTATTGTGATGCAGCCTTCTGCCGCTTGTATGTCCCCCCAGCGCTCCACAGCTGGCCATGGCTCGAAAACAAGCACCATCAAACATTATCGAAAACAAGAGCCCGCACGCTGCCCAGCAACTCGGCACCACCAGCTTCTAGCTTCATCGTGCCGGTCGCCAATCCGTGCTATCGTGTCATCCACCGGCCTCTCAATGTGTCGTTATCTCCAAGCCAACTCTTCGTGCATTTGGCTTGTAGCACACGCCAGTGATCTGCCCTCCATCGACAAATCCCGCCAAGCCTGTCCGTCGATCAGCAGCGTGTCTTCCAGCCAATTCACTGTGCCATCGTATTCAATCTTTCGTTGGCCATGAACACATTGCCATGTGTCCCACCCAATCCAGACACCATTCGTTGATGTTCTCACATGGGTGGAATCATCACTGGTGCAATCGTGTGCCATGATCAATAGGGTAGGATTTTCCAAAATATCAAAATATTCTAAAATCTCAATTTCATGTAAGGCACATAAATCCTTTCCTAACGTGTCACATCTTCCACGAAACCAAAGCTCTGATACCAATTGTTGGTATTCGATCATTTGGTTAATGTGAACCATAAGGGTTCCATATGTTTCTATAATCAGCGGAAGCAAGAAAACATAGAAACGTATTACCTTTCACCAGGGTATGTTGAAGAAGAAAGATTATCGCTAGCAGCATGCGCAGCCTCACAGTTTTCGGCATAACTTCCACATCCAATCTCTGATTCAAGTGATCTATGCGCCAAAACAATCCTCTCTTCAGTGGCTTTTCAACAATATATGACTCGTCCAGTTTGGAGTTCCACATAATTTTAGAAAAATCGGGGAAGTTGACAAACAACAGTAACAAACAACCTTCCGATCTTCTGCTGTATTCCCAAGTCCAATCTCGACGTCGTGTGGGCGAAAATATTCAAGATCTTCTCAATCTGCTGTTTTCTCACCCTCCTAACAATGTTAGGCGTGTATCAGTTAGGGTTTTTAGACAGCTGAGATGACTTATATATAGGCTACAACAGGGACCAGGAGGAGAAATTAGAGTTGGGCCTCCATTGGGCTTAACTATCCAAGCTTAACCCAAAGCTTATACTTAAATCCAATAATAATAATATATACCACTAAAATATAATTACTGCACTACCGTTCTAATCACATAATTACGTTATGGGCTCCTTATTATTATGAGCCCGTTAGTCTCCCCATGTTTAAGATATACAATGCCCATTAATTAATTAAGTTACTGACAATTCCATTAATTAATATCTCATCCGAGAGTAGTACCACTCAACCTCATTATCATGCTGGAATAAATCCACCTGCAGGGTTTACATGATAATCCTTATGAGCTCCTCAAGGGGACATCATCAACCTATTTAATAGGACAGAGATTCCTTCTACAATCAGCAACACACCATAGAAACACCACTATTTCCCAACTCACCGAGTTTATTGATTTAATTACATTTAAATCTCACCCATTGATGAATCAAAGAAATACTTACTGCCTTACGTGTCGACGTTATTATATAGGAATTAAGAGCACGAACATCCATAATAACAGAGATCAAGTTCTCCTATATAGTCAGTATAAATCGAACGATCTCAAGCAGTCCTGCTCAATACACACGAAGTGTACTAATGTGATTCTATAGTCAAGATAAACTAATACCAAATCACACTACGACCATCTCGATAGAGAGTCCCCGTCTATCCCGGTTGTGAGCATCTATTTATACTTTATAAGGAAACTGATAATATGATCTTCTGCATGTTGTCGTACAACATATTATCTACAGTATAAAGTAAGTGGACTATTGCATCATACATATAAATAAATTATAAGACGCAATCATTTGATCATATGATTCTCATTTCAAATAAATTGTTATAACATTGTTCATACAAAAAGCTTGACTTTTAGTATACAATCCAACAGGTTCGATGTGGTTCGACCTTCAGGGTTGGTCGAACCAGGTCGGTGTTGGTGCCCAGGTGCTTGGTTCGACCTAGGTAATGTGGTTCGACATGATGTTTTGGTCAAACCATGGTCGAATCGAGCTCCTAGAGCTCCAGAATTTATTTCTAGTATCATCGGTCCCTCATATTGTGTTCCATACCTTAACGTGATGGCTTTACACTCTTTTGGGATTATTATGCCTTGAGAGGGGAACATTCCTTTCTCTAACATTTGCGTTAGTTGGTTCACATTCCCGGCCATTTGCCCTATTATCAATGTAAGGTCCTTCAACTGCTTAGACAAATCTTCATGGGTAGAATTCATAGTATCCTCAAGTCTATCCACTCTTGCATCATTCTTAGCTATGTATCGATTGAAGGTATCTTCAACACTCCTCACTTCGTGCTGCTTCATACTAGGCCCCCTTTGTGTCAACTCTATAATCTGCATCTACTGGGATTCTAGTAGCTTGTTTATGTTAGCTAAACTAGAGAGGATCTCATCATCCCTATTCGGCTTCACCACTTGATGTTCAACCTATGCCACCTTGCCAAGTACATAAGATCCTCTTACCCTTTCCATAGGCCAGTCACGTGAATTCATGGAGATGTCTTCAAACAAATTTTCTGCTTTAAGTGCTGTCTTAGATAACAGCGCTCCTCCTGATGATGCATCAATAAGAACACTCGACTCAAAATCCAATCCATAGTAGAAGATACTTATGTACTGAGGCTTAGACATCCTATGCTGTGGGCACCTCTTGAACATGTCTTTAAACCTGTCCCACGCCTCATGAAATTTATGACCCTGATTCATAACAAATTGGGTGATCTCTTGCTTCATTCTTAAGATCCTTGAGGGCGGCATGTATCTCTCCAAGAGCTTCTGCTGCAGTTAGTCCCATGTAGTGCAGTCTGTGGCATCAAGAGTTTCATACCAATTTTCTGCCATATCAATCAAAGAGAACTTGAATAGGGCGATCTGCCTAGCATGATCATTAGCTCCAGCATCCTTATGAGTGTTTGCATAACCAAGGAATCTTTTGAGATGCTGATATGGATCTGCAAAGTAACCTCCAGAAAAGGGATTCTTCTCCACCATGTTGATAAGAGCGGCATGTATCTTAAAATCATCATCTTCCTCCTTGCTCCCATCAACCCCATGTTGCCAATCCCATTATCCTTGAAAATTTCACATATGACAACATTATCTAGATTCTGTCTTGCTCCAGCCATGTTTAGCTCAGTGTGTTATTCCTTTCTTTCCTTCATCTCCTTTTCCTAGTGCACAAGTACCTCAAAAAAATTTAAGGTTAGAAATAAATAATCACAAATAGAAGTCTTAATAAAACTAGAAATAATAAACTAATAATAACAGCCGTCCCCGGCAACGACGCCAAAAATTTGATGTGCATTTTCTTTGCACGCAAAATTAATTTCCAAGTATTAAGGATATCATTTGCAGCTTAAGCAAGCGACCAAGTTAAATATCGAACCCCAAGGACGGCGTATTATCAATTTAATTATTTACTAAATTAATTAAGACGAAAAGCAATTAAGTTTGAGGTTTGATTATCTACTACTAAACAATTAATTAGAATAACAAATAAAATAAATAACACTGGAAGAATACGAAAGTGGCTCAAGAATGGAGAATAAGTAGCTCTAAGGTAATCCAATTTTACTACTTAACTTCCTTCTCAAGTGCACACCGACTCTGCCTTGTGGACTATGGACGCATCACTAAACCATGCGAATCTACTCTATAGACACAAGTAAATATGCGTGTAACACGTGTGAATAACCTCGGAGCAAGAGACATAATTTCACCCCCTTTCTAGGTACTGTTAGTATCAATTATTTTCCATGTCTTAAATTTAACCCGATATGATCTCCCTTTATAGGTACTATAAAATTACCCTCTTTATCCTGCTTACTAACTCGAATTCACTTCAATTAATAAACATTCATATATGACAGTTCTAATGAAGCCTCGGAGTCCCCTCACTTAAAATCATAACATGGAATCCTGTTCAGCAGTGAACACGCTCAATCAACAACCAAGATATATATTCAGACTCTATATAACAGTTGAAGATGCACAAAATGACTGTGAATATGGATTAAAAATACATAATCATATATAAAATAATTCCACAAGTTGTGTTGAATGGAGTAAACACAAGAGATTTTAATTAATTCATAAAACCTTCAAAACTCTAGATCTAGCTACCAAAATGGTTCTAGCCCATGATGTTGCGAAGAACAATCATGGGGGTTGGATAGATCTTACCCATATGTTTGAAAAATACAAGATAAATTAGGAAACAAATAAAACCCTATATACGGGAGTCGTTGCGTCCTTCTCCGTCTAGAATCCTCCTCTTGGTTCCACACACGAATCTTCAAAGTAATGGATGGATGGAGGAAAGGATATGGATGATGGTTGGGGGGTGATCCCCCCTTGTGGGGTGTAAGATGATTGTATTGTGGTTCCTCCTTGGTGTGATCTACATCCCTTTTATGCTTGTAAGCTCTCCTTATGGACCTTGGATGAGCTTTTTCTTGAAAAACACGAAACTACATGCACTAGGGGTGTAAAAATATAGATCTGGAGCTGTTCCGCATGGTGGTTCGACTTTTGGCTTTGTCAAACCAGATCAGGGAGGTTGAACCACTATGTAACAAACTTTCAGGTTCTTGGTTCGACCTGAACCAGTGGTCGAACCAGATCAGTGAGGTCGAACCAGCTTGCGCAGTCTAATCGTTTCGTGTACAACTTCCACGTCCAAACTCCGATTTGAGTGATTCTTGCGCTCACACGATCCTCTATTCCTTAGATTTCTATCCATACTAAGAACTTACAAAAAATCTAACATTTGAATCTGTAAAAAGGCATGCAATGTGGAACAGTGGTGCTGAGTTGAAACAGCTTGTGTGACGTCACCATTTTGATCATAACTTTCTCGTTCGGACTTTGATTGAGGTGTTTCTTCTGCTAAAATGACACTCTATTATGTGGCTTTCCAAACATGTTTCACACTTCTAGTTTTGAGCTCCACAAGAATACCAAAGAATTATACAAGTTGGACATGCATTTTCCAGCATTCTTGCACAAGTTACACCTTTTCTCCGACTGCACTTTTGATCCCTTTTCTGCCTAAAATACAATAAAACACCTCAAATACACCATTTTCTCAAATATATTGACTATAAGGCACTTTGTGCTAATATATGACAACAATTCCCATTAAAAGGTGTTAAATTGGACATTCAAACACGCTTATTTTCACTCTCATCAATCACCCTTCATCGCAGATCATTGGTGAGTCCTCTGTCGGTGTTCAAACCAGAAGAAAAGGTAAATTTAGAGATGTAGTATGATCGGTTTCAATGTCTAACATATGAAATCAGGTATGTACTGAATGTTATTTCTCTTCTGTTGAACCCAAGAATGCTTCAGAAGCTTTAAAAGATGAATGTTGGATTGAGGCTATGCATGAAGAACTTGAACAATTCACCAGGAATGATGTTTGGGGTCTAGTACCTAGGCCTACAAATGCTAATGTGATTGGAACGAAGTGGATTTTTAAGAACAAAATTGATGAATCTGGTAACATAGTAAGAAACAAAGCTAGTCTAGTTGCACAAGGATACACACAGGTTAAGGAATAGATTTAGATGAAACGTTTAAACCCGTAGCTAGAACTGAGTCTATTAGGATTCTCTTAGCTATTGCATGCTTTGTTGGAATCAAATAATTTCAAATGGGTGTTAAAGATGCGTTCTTAAATGGTATTTTACTTGAAGAAGCTTTTGTTGAACAACCGAAAGATTTTGTTGATCCATTTTATCCTGATCATGTGTATAAATTGAAGAAAGCTTTGTATGGTTAAAAACAAGCTCCTAGAGCATGGTATGGTAGACTAACTAACTTCTTGCTTCAGTTTGGATTCATTAGAGGTGAGGCTGATAGAACTCTTTTCATTAATCATGAATCTGATGGCTTTTTGATTGCTCAAATTTATGTTGATTACATCGTATTTGGAGCAACATCACAGGTCATGATAGACAGATTTGTGAAGGCGATGAATACCACATTTGAGATGAGTATGGTTAGTGACCTAAATTATTTTTTAGGGCTCCAAATGAAGCAAAGTGATAGTAGTATCTTCATCTCACAGAGTAAGTGTGCAAGGAATTTGGTAAAAAGATTTAGCCTTGAAAACGCTAAGCCTATGAAGACACCTATGGAACATCACAGAAACTGTGCAGAGATGATGCTGGTTCAGATGTTGACTACACTCTGTATAGATCAATGATTGGTAGCCTTCTATACTTAACTTCAAGCAAACCTGACATTATGTATATTGTCTGTGTATGTGCTAGGTACCAAGCAAATCCCAAGGAATTACATATGAAAGCTGTGAAGAGGATCATCCGATATATTGCTGGAACAAGTGAGATGGGACTATGGTTTTTAAGGATACAAACAGCTCATTTTTTAGCTACTGCGATGCTGATTGGGCAGGTGACTGTGATGACAGGAAGAGCACGAGTGGTGGATGCTTCTATATGGGTAACAATCTTGTTTCTTGGCATAGTAAAAAATAAAATGCATATCCCAATCCACTGCTGAATCTAAATATATAGCTGCTGGAAGTTATTGCACACAACTGCTTTGGTTGAAAAAGATGTTAGATGATTATGTGCTTGAGACAGATGCTTTAGTGATTTTTTGTGATAACACGAGCACTATATACATTTTCAAAAATCCTATGCAACACTCACTCACTAAACATATCAGCATAAGACATCATTTCATTAGAGAATTAGTTGAGAAAGAAATAGTTAAGTTGGAGTATATTTCCACTGAGAAATAACTTGCTGACATTTTCACAAAAGCACTTGATTTTGAGAGGTTTTCTTCACTTAGGAAATCTCTTGGACTACGCATTCCATGAGTCATGCATAATGTTACTTAGAGTGTGACAACACTCGAAGCGACACTACTGTAAGTTTTGTCATTTTATGTCGAAATTAACTGATTTGGTAGCTTATTTTCTTGCTTCTAACTATATTCTGGTTTAATCTTGAGGTTCAATTCTGGACATACACAGCTGAAAGCACTAGTTCTAAAAAAATCAAAGGTCGAAACATGCTGAGTAACTAAGCACACGGGGTTGACAACAACAATGTGTTCTTTTCTAAAGGCTGTTTAGTTTCAAAAAAGGAATAAGAACCCTCTTGGATTATCATTGAGTAACCAGACACACGGGGCTGACAACCACGATGTGATCTTTTCACAAGGTGGTAAGTTCCTTGAGATAGAAAAGTGCATAAAAATCCATAAAAGGATATAAATGTATGTGTGCCTGCATAAAAAATCAACCTTGATCGATTTTTCCAGAATCATTTTAGCTCATGAAATTGTGTTACTAAATTAATTATTTTCACTACATTAAGTGATGAAATTTATAGTATATTTATTTATTAATTATGCATATTGTTTCTCTTTTATTTATTAACGCAGATTTTACTTTCATATAAGTTAGTGGGCCTTAGTAACTACTGCATTTTCACACGTTCAACAGTTACACTTAGTGGACATACACCCTTCTCAAAACTTCTCTTCTTCTCTTTAAATTCTCGATGTGTGGTGTTTGAGTTGATATGGTATGAAGTCTGCCTAGTTAATCATTACACAACACTCTCTCACATACTTTTGATTTTTCAAAATTCAAATTGTCGTCTCACTCACATATCTCAATGTCTCCTCCAAAGACAAACCTTCCCTCTTCCAGAGCAAAACATCCCTCATCATCCAAACTCTCTGCTTTCTCTAAAAAATCCACTCTACTCCAAACTCTAGCTACAATGGCCGAGAATGGTGTGACTAGTGCTGATAAGAATGTGAAACATGATGCTGCTACACCGCCGCTTGGACCCGTTGTAGAGTCAGCCGTACCCAAATATATTGTCCTTTCTCAAGGTACTCCTGACTCTGTGTTCCTCTCGCTTCAGGCTCAGGTCGCCGATTCAGGCATTCTTGTGTCTCAAATCGAAATCTCAGTGCTTGAACCTCCTCTGATTTTTTCCAATATGATATTCCTGCTCCATCATTTGAAATTCTCGGTCAAACTACAGTTCCTCCATCTGAAAATCCATCTGTTACACAGCTGATGAGTGATATTTTCACCTAGATTTTAGTATCTTTTTATATGTGTTTTCGTATTATTTTATCCGTATTTTATGTGTTATTTGGTTGTGTTTTGTGTTTTCATGGAAATGTGTGTGAATGAGCTTAAACCTACTATTTTCACTTTTTATTTGATGCTAAATATGATAAGGAAGATGTAGGAAAAAGCGGATCTCAATTTGGAGTTGAAACGAGGAAGAACGAGCCAAAACAGTGAAGGAATCAGGGCAGCAGCAACACGACTGGCCGTGTCGGTGGCACGAGCCGTATCGCAGTGCACGACTCGTGTAGCTAACACGGGCCTGTCCAGAATGGTCGTGCGGCAACATCTATTCATCCAACACGACCACCACTTGGCCGTGTTGCGGAGCTCGACTCGTGTTGCAGCACACGACCCGTGTAGCCAACACGGGCCTGTAAGCGATGGCCGTGCGGGAGCATCAGTTCACGCGACACGGGCACCTCATGGCCGTGTTGCGCCACACGACTCGTGTCGTGCCCGGAATCAGAGAAAAAATCAGAATCCTTCTAGAAGCCTCCCAAGGGGTATATATACCCCTTTATTCAACAATTGAGGAGATCCGAAATTCTACTGTTCCCACACACCTCACACACCATTCCTTTGATTTCACACCAAATTCTCCATCCCATTCATCCATTTTTAGATTTACATCATCTCTCCATAATTTCCTCCATCCAAATCAAGTGAAGAAGCAAGGAAGCTTGGGTGATCACCAAAGGAAGAAGGGAGATTCAATTGGATCCATTTCCAAGGGAGTTTTCATTCCAATTTTGTGTTAATCCTTTAGTTTATCATGATTTGTAAGAATTATAATGTCTATGTTATGGATCTTATGAAGATTGTAGGCTAATCTCCCTTGTGAGATTAGCAACATGAAGGTTGTTGGTTAATTTGTGGATCTATGTAATTAAATTCATATGTTGATGGGGATATTTGATTTTCTATCATTGGTGCTTATATATCTTGAGATTTATGATGTTTTGTGTGTTTGATTGTTCTAATTATATGATTAGATTGAGAAATCAATTATGTGCTTAGGATAGTCAAGTGAATCATTTCATCAAACACCTCATGTGCATTATAAATGGTAAAGTGATTGAGAAGTCCTTTATTATTTATAACCCTTTGATGGAACATGTGATTAGTTAGATTGAGAAGTCAATTGATTATATGAAGGGATTCTATAATTGAACTTAGTACCTAGTTGGAATAGTTTAATTTAGAACCAACCTTTGAGCTATTTAGAGATTGTGCAAATGATCTACATCCTAATCATTTCGAGAGGAAGTTTAGGTGGTATAAGTGTTGGCCCTTAGTCTTAACCCTTGATATATATGAGTTTAATGCATGAATCCATAAGTTACCACTTCATTAGTGTTGTTAATCTCACTTCTACTTAATTTGGAAAACCACTCATTCATCATCTTTATCTTGTCATTTGATTATTGCTTGTCTATTTTCATTTAATTACTTGTTTCCCAAACCATCCATCTATGATTCGTCTCTATAAAATCGTGATGAACATGATATCGCTTAAGTGCTAGCATCGACCTCCCTGTGGTTCGATAAATTCTTGAATTGGTCAACCCGACTACAAGTTATGGCTAATCAAATGGCGCCGTTGCCGGGGAGGTAACGGTTGCTAGTAGCTTAAAGAAGGAACGTTTAGAGCGATCTTACTAGAGACATTTTTTTTTTGTATTTCTTACTTGTATTTGCTTTGTGAAAATTTGTTCTAATTTCTCTTGTCTTGAAGGTGTATGCAAACGAGGTCAAAAGGGAAACAAGTCGAACCAATTGATCTAGAGCTTGAAAACACTTTGAGGAGAAAGAGAAGAGAGAACAAAACCAAAAATAGTGAGCGAATGGAGAATTATCAAGGTGACAATCGTGTTGTGATAGAGCATGACGGGGAAGGAGGACACAACATGAACGTGCAAGACAACGCACATCAATTCAATGAGAATCCTCCTCAACAAGCCTATCAAAATCATGGAGCTATAAACAATCAAGCTTATATTCAAGAACTTGTGCAACAAGCGATGATTCAACAAGGTTTTCAACAACCTTATCCCCCTCCACAACAAGCTTATGTGCCACCACCTCCACCTCCGGTTCAACATGGAGTTCAAAATGATCAACGGGTGATCCGGGATTTCTTCATGCCGAGGGCACTTCCACAAATGATGGGACCACCAATTCATGCCAATAATTTTGAGTTTAAAATGGGCTTGATTTCATTGGTGAGAGAGCAACAGTTTGGTGGAGCTCCGAATGAAGATCCTAACGCTCATCTAGCTCAGTTTGTGGAGATTGCCAACACAGTAAAGATGAACGGAGTGGGCGAAGATTGCATAAAGATGAGGTTATTCCCATTTTCTTTGAGGGATAGAGCAAGAACATGGCTCTCCACCATTACTCCCGGAACGTGCAACACTTGGGACGAGATGTCTTCTCGTCCCCCAAATATACGTACCTAAGGTGATCGGGTAGAGGCTTCAATTCTTCCTTTCCTTTATCAACCTTTGACTCTTCAATCTCCATCTCTAATGGAAGATATTCCCTCTTTCCATAGTATGCCAACTTTGCTTCATCCTCTTGCATTTCCCTACAAGCATTCAATTCATGTAAACAATCATTAATATCTTCATCTTCTAAACAATGAAAAGAATGATTAGAGTTTAAAGATAAAGTAAGAGAATGGCTTATGCTCATTTCAAAAGGATCTTTAGCTAAGATGAATGGTAGGTTCTCTTCAACAACTTCATCAATCATGTCGATCCTTCTACATTCTTCTTTCTCATTTGGATATCTCATAGCACTCTTCAACGAGAAAACCACCTCTTCCTCATTTACTCTCAACTTCAACTCCCCTTTTTGTACATCAATTAAAGCTCTTCCCGTTGCTAAAAATGGATGCCCCAATTCAAGAATTTATCGAACCACAGAACATGTCTTATATGCAAGGAAGAAATTACCAAGGTAATTATCAAAACAATTACCAAGGTAATTTCAATCAAAATCAAGGAAGTTATCCACAAAGGCAAGGAGGATTCAATGCTCAAAGTAGTGGAAGTTCACATTCACAACAACAACCAAGGAGGCAAGATAATTTTTCTTATGCAAACCCAAGTAATGAGGTTGCTTATCCTCCGGGGTATCATCCGGAAGCTAAAGCGCCAAATAATGAAGGGAAGGCGACTACCGAAGAACTTCTTGAAAAATTGATTGCTTCCAACAAAAATCAAGAGGAAATGATTGAAAGAAAATTCAAGGCTTTTGAGGAAGTAAATGAAAGACGATTAAAAGCCTTAGAGTATTCATTTAGTCAAATGGCGAGCTCAATGAGTGCTCAACAAAAAGGAAAGTCTCCAGCCACAACCGAGGTTAATCCGAAAGCTCAATGTTTATTTGTTGAAACGGAAGAGGAAAGAAAGGTTGAAGAAGGGTTGGTGGAAAGCAAGGTTGTTGAAGAAATGAAAGAAGAGCAAAAGCCTAAATGGATACCTAAGTGGAAAAGGGTGCAAGAAGAAAAGAAAGTTGAAGAAAAGGGTAAAGAAGAGGAGTACAAACGTGATTATTGGGGTATTTCGATCACTCCATTCCCTATTCCCTATCCACAAATGTTTGTAAAAGAGGAGAAGAAAAAGGAGTTTGAGGAGTATGTGAAAGAGCTCAAGAAAAAGTATGAGAAAAAAAGGAAAGAAGAGCAACCCGAAGCAAGTGGATCAATGCAAAAAGGGGGGCCTACAAAAGTTGGTGATCTGGGCAAGTTCATAATTCCTTGTGATTTTGAAAAGAAAGGTACCCTTGATGCATTGTGTGACTTGGGGGCAAGCGTTAACGTGATGTCTCATGCCACGTTCAAAGACCTTGCAATTGGAAAGCTAAAGCCTACTACTATCCGTCTTGAAGTTGTCAATGGTGAAGTTGTGAAGCCACTAGGAATTGTTGAAGACGTGGAGGTAAAGGTGAAGGGGCTAGCTTTCCCGGTTGACTTCATGATTTTGGAAGTGAAGGCGGACCCCAAAGTTCCACTCATTTTGGGAAGGCCATTTCTAGCTACGGGAAGAGCAAGAATTGATGTTGGTAGAGAAGAGTTATCCTTGAGCTCAAGAGGAAAGAGTGTCACGTTCATGTGTAAGAAGGACAAAGGAGCCAAGTTTCACTTAAAACCTCCGGATGATTTCGATGATCATGATTCTCTTCTCTTTGACAATTTAAATTCATTTCTTCATGAAATGCTAACTTGTCTTCTTGTGATGTTGAAAGAAAGAAAGCTCCGAACCTTGATTGGAAAATTGATAAAGGAGAAAGAGGAAGTCCATTAGATTCACTTCTTGATGATGACTTGATGCTCGTGAGCAAGAATGGAGAAGTTGAATTAGTGGACAAGAAGAAGGCCAAGCTAATGTTCAAAGTGAGGATGCGAGGAGAAAGTGGGATGGACCATTCGTTGGTCCAATGATCGTGAAATTCCATCCGGCTTGAAGACGTTAAACTTAGCGCTAAATGGGAGGCAACCCATTCTTTTGTTATTTTGATGCTTTTTGTTGATTTTGGTCTTGTAGGTGGATTGTGCTTGTGAGAAAAATGCATGTTGAAGAAAGGAGAAGTGCTTCATGGATTTGAGTAAAAATGTCACCATTTGTTGCAAACTTAATTTTCGACTCTTGTCTTGAGTCAAGTTTGGGGGGAAAGTGCATGGTGAACATAGCTTGAGTCGTGTGGATGCGTTTACTTCTCCACAAGAAGATCATCAATGGAAACTACAAGGGTAAGTCCCACCACTTTTTGCAAACTTAATTCTCACCTCTTAGTTCGATTTAAGTTTGGGGGGAGAGTGCGTGGTGTGACTCGCCACCACTTAAGTGTGTTTGGTTGGATTTTGGTATGATTGGTTGTGTTGAAGTGCATGTGAATCCATATTTTTAATGCAATAATGGAGCTAACGGTGTTTGTTGAGTTTTTGAGCATGAATGAAGAGGTATTGGAAGCATGAATGGAGCTTGGAGCAAACGCTTTCTTTACCAAATGCCTATTGAGGGAGTACTCTACACCTTATTACTTCTAGTTGCTTGATATATTTTGATGTGGATTGATGTGATTAGCATGTTACTGCATGTGTTATGTTTTTGGGATGTTTATTTTCATTATTTAGGATTTCCTTTTCAATAAAAGTTGGGATGATTGTGAGCTTACATTGTATGGATGATTTGAATGTGTGCTTTATTGTTTAATGATGGTGATTGTTGTTTTTTGCATGTTATGTGTTTTTGTTTTGTTTCTTGTTTGTTGAGTCTTTATTTTATGTTTTGTGTATTTTCTTATTATTGTCTTGATATGTTTGGTGGTTTGTTTTGGGATGTTGTGAGTCATTTTTGAATATGAGTGATGATATGTTGTAGTGATAAGTGATGACAAGTTATGATTAAGAATCTCTATACTTTCGAATTGTGACATGTTTTACTTAACTTGTTCAATTTTGAGATGAATGTGGTGTAATAAGTTTCTTAAGGTCCAATGCATAAGCTTGTGAGCATTTGAACCTCAACCGTGCATACATGGTATTTTCTTCATGAGTGGATTGGTTGTGTTTGATAAGCTAGAACTTGCTCAAGGACTATAGGAACGAGCCCGATTTGTGGAGATTAGTGACATGATCTAAGGCCATCCTTGTTATTATAGTCATTACCATATATTTCCCTACCATGAACATCATCCCTAGTCAGCCACTTTGAGCCTTAAAGCCTATTTATTGTGATATAAGCACATTACAAGCCATGATTACCCACTTAAACCTTACATATATACCATTTGTGTGGGTGATTGAGGAGATGGTAACTAGAAAGGTTTGATAAGGAAGAAAAAGAAAAAAAGGAAATGGTAACAAGCAAGAAAAAGGATGAAAAGAGCACAAACAAGAATGAACATGCAACTTCATGACAAGAAAATGAGCAAAGCAACAACAATATGCTCAAGTATTTAAAAGTTTAAAGAAGGAAACATGCATCATAAAAAGCTCAATCCAAAGGAGAAAGTTGATGATTAGTGCTTGTGAACATTAAAGAGAAGAAAGGAAGAAAGAAAAGTGGAGAAGTTGGAGGAATTGGCCATCTCTTTGATTACTTACACTTGTTAGTCACTATTATCCATAATCTTCCTACCTTACCAAAGAGCCTATCATTACATCCAAATTAAAGACCTTTTTGATCATTAATTTAAACCTTGGCGGTTTGTGAATATAGTCCACGAGCAAGCTTATAGCGAGTCGAGCCAATCGATTGATGAGTGTTGTTTTACCAAACTTTAAAGAGTGTTGAGTGAAATTGATATCTATGTGAGGGTTGGACTAAAAAGGAACTGTATTACACTATTATTCTCTTGTGATTGAACTCGTTAATTCTTCATGTCAGGGCAGCAGCAACACGACTGGCCGTGTCGGTGGCACGAGCCGTATCGCAGTGCACGACTCATGTAGCTAACACGGGCCTGTCCAGAATGGTCGTGCGGCAACATCTATTCATCCAACACGACCACCACTTGGCCGTGTTGCGGAGCTCGACTCGTGTTGCAGCACACGACCCGTGTAGCCAACACGGGCCTGTAAGCGATGGCCGTGCGGGAGCATCAGTTCACGCGACACGGGCACCTCATGGCCGTGTTGCGCCACACGACTCGTGTCGTGCCCGGGATCAGAGAAAAAATCAGAATCCTTCTAGAAGCCTCCCAAGGGGTATATATACCCCTTTATTCAACAATTGAGGAGATCCGAAATTCTACTGTTCCCAACCACCTCACACACCATTCCTTTGATTTCACACCAAATTCTCCATCCCATTCATCCATTTTTAGATTTACATAATCTCTCCATAATTTCCTCCATCCAAATCAAGTGAAGAAGCAAGGAAGCTTGGGTGATCACCAAAGGAAGAAGGGAGATTCAATTGGATCCATTTCCAATGGAGTTTTCATTCCAATTTTGTGTTAATCCTTTAGTTTATCATGATTTGTAAGAATTATAATGTCTATGTTATGGATCTTATGAAGATTGTAGGCTAATCTCCCTTGTGAGATTAGCAACATGAAGGTTGTTGGTTAATTTGTGGATCTATGTAATTAAATTCATATGTTGATGGGGATATTTGATTTTCTATCATTGGTGCTTATATATCTTGAGATTTATGATGTTTTGTGTGTTTGATTGTTCTAATTATATGATTAGATTGAGAAATCAATTATGTGCTTAGGATAGTCAAGTGAATCATTTCATCAAACACCTCATGTGCATTATAAATGGTAAAGTGATTGAGAAGTCCTTTATTATTTAGAACCCTTTGATGGAACATGTGATTAGTTAGATTGAGAAGTCAATTGATTATATGAAGGGATTCTATAATTGAACTTAGTACCTAGTTGGAATAGTTTAATTTAGAACCAACCTTTGAGCTATTTAGAGATTGTGCAAATGATCTACATCCTAATCATTTCGAGAGGAAGTTTAGGTGGTATAAGTGTTGGCCCTTAGTCTTAACCCTTGATATATATGAGTTTAATGCATGAATCCATAAGTTACCACTTCATTAGTGTTGTTAATCTCACTTCTACTTAATTTGGAAAACCACTCATTCATCATCTTTATCTTGTCATTTGATTATTGCTTGTCTATTTTCATTTAATTACTTGTTTCCCAAACCATCCATCTATGATTCGTCTCTATAAAATCGTGATAAACGTGATATCGCTTAAGTGCTAGCATCGACCTCCCTGTGGTTCGATAAATTCTTGAATTGGTCAACCCGACTACAAGTTATGGCTAATCAACAGCCCTCTTAAACTTTTGAACCATCTAACCCTGTTCAAGTACCAATTACAACATCACCCATTGTTTTCTCCTTCTTCATCACCACCTGTGCCAATTAGGTCACAGGTGAGCAAACCCACTTCTCCAAAAGCAAGGACCCGCCTATGCATTGGTCAATCTGTATTCAAAAGAAGGGCACTACTGTTGCCTCACTAGATGTGCCTAGTTTTGCCAAAGGGAAATCTCCTATTTTCCTGTCTAATTTTGATGATGATACTGCACCTATGGATATAGATATACCAGGTGAGAACCCCACAATGGCTGAATTCTGCAAATCCCTGAAGAAAAGGAGACGAGGCATAAAATTATCTCTAATGTTGTCACCTCTGTTAAAACACCTGAAGAAGAAGCTGAAGCTAATATGGACCAACTGATTGATGATATTGCCACTGATGTTACCACTAATAAAGCAACACCTGCTTATGTGGATGCAGAACCCTCTGATCCTGATCCTGATTCATCATCTGATGATGAAGAGATGCACCTGAGGAATCTGATAAAGGTGCTACCTCTAATGTATTTGATGAGGATAAGGCTACTACAGATGATGCTGATGATGATGTTGATGAAAAAAATGATGATGATGAACCGACTGATGATGCTGATCCTGAGCTGATGAAGAAGATGATGATTCTGATTATGATCTTGAGAAATTTGGAACTGATCATTTCTACCTTGATGATGGTAAGGCCAGATACAAGAAATTTGCAAAGAAAGATGTCATTCATAAAAGGTCAAAAATGTAAGATGCAGACCTTGTCACACACAATCTCACTCAATTCTTTGAAGAACGAAGTTTGCTCAAATCTCTCAGGTACCCTAGTACTTTCTGCAATAATTGGATTTGTGAGTTTTATGCAAACATTAGTTCAAGCATGATTAAGAGTACTAGTCCTAAGTTTGGAAAGATTTACTTTAGGAAACATATTTATGATTTTTCTCCTGAAAAGATAAATGCGTTGTTGGGGACTATACATGCTGAAAGTGATGATGATATTGATGATATGGATGAGATTATTTCTATGATTCCTAAGAAGTTGTTCACTTCAAGTTTAACAAGTCTACATGCTGTCTTGCACAAGCTGTGTGTCTATAATTGGTTTCCTACCTCTAACATCACTAGAGTTAATACTTAGCATGCATGCCATGCTGATTTATAAGATAGGAAAGAACCTGCTTTTTAACCTTGGTGAAGTTATTTATGAGAACTTGATCAGTTATAGTGGAAACATTTCCAAGGTTGGCAAGTTACCATACCCTGCATTGATCCATCTCTTGCTGTTGGATCAAGGTGTTAAGAAGGATAAGGGTGATTTTCTGACTCTGAATGCTCTGGCATTAGGTATTGCTGTAGGTAATAGCATCGTTGATCTACCTTATGTGAACCCCTCTTCTATTCATGAACCTGAACCTGGAACTCAGAATGTTGCCTCTGATGTTGTAAACACTATTGTCCGCATTGATGCTCCTGCTCAATCTGGAGAGGTAGTTTCTATTATTGTGCATCGTAGGTACATTGAAGAGCAAGCTAATGCACTAGCACGCTAAGTGTCTCATCTCAGACTCCAAGCCTCTGCATTGAATAGACAAGCTGACTGGCTAGAACAAATAGCTCAGTTCTGGACTGGTTTGCTATCCACACCCACAGGGGGAGAGGTACCTGATGCTGCTCAAAATGTTGCTGTTGAAAGCTTAAGCTCAGGGGGAGTAGTGATCGAAGACATCACTGGAGTACCAGAAGGAAATAATGCTGATTGTGTAGGAGGTGCTGATACTAATGTTGCTGATGATTTTGCAACTTAGGGGTAGTTCATATAGTAAGGGAAAGATTGAGTTTGGGAGAGTAGCTGATCATGATGTTGATACTCTGTACCAGGAGTTTGCAGATCATGATCTTGACGCTTTGAAGAATGAAAGACTATTCCTGCTCTAACTCTCTAACTTTCTAACCCTCTAACTATTTGATAGTGATAGTTTTAAACTGATATTTATTTTCCACTGTATTTGTTTGGATACTTATTTCAGTTTGTTTCCTGTTCTGAACTTATTGAAACTAGGTTGCTGGATTCTTAGTAAATTTAGTTTTCACTTTTATCTTAGCTCTGAACTAAGCTCTGACCTTATTGGTTAATTATCACTTTGGTAATTATGCTCTGAAGTGCTTAGTTATTTTGCACAAATGATGAACTATCATCTGATTTATCATTTGGATATCTTGTTTTGTCTTGTTTCTTTGTATCAGGTTGTGTTGTTGTGGATAGATGCAATTGGGAGAGATTGTTGATGTGAAGTGTTGAGACCAGTGTCGTTACATCTGGAATCACACCAATCCTCCACCATTTATTATTTAACAACTAACATATTTATGTGATGTTGTGATTGATGTTGTTTTCAGGGTTGTGGCAGTTGAATGAAGAACGTGCTGAATGGGACCCACACGACTGAAGAGCAATCTGAAATTTCTAGAGGTCCAGAATATTCTAAAAGTTTAAGATAACTACCCAAAGTAGTGGGTTGGTTATTTGCTGATAATGGGTGGTTTCGATATCTCCTAGTGGACCACTTATTTGAAGAAGGCCTACATCATGCTTTACGACTATAAGTATAAGCTGTCAGACCTCATTCCAGTGGCACGGAATAACTTAGAGAGTTTCTACAAAGAGAGTCGTCGGACTTAGAGTTTATTCGACTACGTTTCTCTTGTAGTGTTTTCACTGGTGTTGTAACATCTCGTTCTGCATCACGTGTATAATGTTATCCCGTATGTTTTGTCGGTACTGTTCACAAGGAGTGGAAGTGCATACTTGAAGTAGGATCTAGATCTAACAATCTAGGTTTTGCCATTTGGGAGTTTGTTTAGGAATTATATCCGTGTGTGTGAGTTGAAAGAATGTTTCTATCACTTTGAATCTGATTTTTTGTAAATCACCTTTTCCAAGTTAGTTATATTTTTGCCATGAGGCCGCTACAAACTTATTCATAAGTTTATAGAAAGATTGAGTAATTCTGTGTGTTAAGTCTTCCACTGTACAAACTTGCATATTCGTATTCAAGTTTCATTCTGATAAGAGTTGATGTTTTACGAAATGTTACACACCACGGGACCCCGACATCATCACTAACGTAAACAAACTTACACACCATGGGACCCCGACATCTTTCATGGAGGATAAGGCAGACGGACGAGAATCAGGATGAGGCTACTCATATACTCTATCTTTAGATTTTCCATCCGAAAGATGCATTCCTGTCAGATTGTCCTTTACAGTAAAGGAAGAAGGGGAAATTTCAATAAAACATTATTAGTCTTGCAGAATTGAGAAATAGATATCAAATTTCTTTTCATGGTGTGGACAAATAAAACATTGTGTAAATTAAATTTTCTAGAAGTGGTGGATAGAGAAGTGGAACCCATTTTGGAGATGGAGGGGCTAGTGTCGTTGCCAATTATGATGTCATCGAATCCTGTGTAGTTTGAGTGCATGGATAGATTTTCAAGATCACTAATAACATGATGTGAGGTTCCACTATCAAGAAGCTATGCAGCTGATGAAGTTCTTGTCCTGCAGTGGTAATGTAAGCAAAGGATCGAGGTTGAAGGGGATAATGGATGCTCAAATTTCCCTGGATGCTACGCTTGATATGAAGCACACTTTTTATGCTCAAAAGAACAAATGTACTTGGCTAAGGGATAGGGATCGCCACACTTCCTTCTTTCAAAAGGCCAAAAGAGTACGTAAGACACGTATATATATTACCTCTCTTATGATTGGTGGTGAGGTTAGTCATGATCTTACTGTAATCTCTCAGCACATAACTGATTAATATAGGCAGGTTTTCAGTGCTCCTTCTGATATGCCAGATTTTGGCTGTCTAGATTTTATTAATCATATATTTCAGCTATTGATAATGATGTTTTAACTCTCGGCCCTGATGATATTGAAATTAAGAAGGTTGTATTTGATCTTTCCCCGGATAATTCCCTGGGCCCTGATGGGTTTGGGGGCTCATTTTACCAGGGGGTTTGGCATATTATATGTTCTGATCTTTGTGCAGCTGTTAGGTATTTTTTACCACAGGTTTTCTGCCTGATGAGGTTAATGCAAATTTTGTCACCTTATTGCCGAAGCATGATGGGGCTAATCGGATTAAGGATTACCGCCCGATTAACATGTGTAATTTTTTCTTTAAAGTTCTTACCAAAATCATTGCCTCTCGTTTGGGTCCTATATTACACAAGTATTTGGGGGAGTATCAATACGGGTTTATCCCTAGAAGGGTAATTCATCATTGCATTGCTAATGCCTCTGAATGTTTTAACAGCTTAGATGTTTCTTCTGCGGGTAGTGTTGCTCTTAAAATTGATATTCGGAAGGCTTTTGATACACTTAGATGGGACTTATTGATTGATTACATGATGCGTATATGTTTTTCTGATCATTTACTTGTTCTTCTTGGAGGCATTTTTGCTTTTGCAAAGATTTCTATTCTGATCAATGGTATTCCTCATGGTTATTTTGGATGTGGGAGAGGAGTTAGACAAGAGGATCCTTTGTCTCCAATTCTCTTTTGTATTGTTGAGGAGGTGCTGGGTCTATGGATTTACAAATTTGTTGATAAAAGACATATTCACAGGGCGGTTGCTGGTCTTAATTATTTTTTTCCCTTATCTTTTTTATGCAGATGACATTGTCATATTTTGTAGGGGAAATGTTGGTTCTATCTCAGCTATCAAAATTGTGTTGAAGGGTTATGGTGATTTATCTGGCCAGGTTTTCAACCCAAATAAATTCAAGGCTTATTACGGTAAGTACACTAAGCACTTTGTCAAACGTCAGGTGAGGGTGGAGTTGGGTATTTTGGATGGTTCTTACCCTTTCCGCTATCTTGGTGTCCCTATTTTCAATGGAACACCTACGATTTCTTATTTCCAAGGTATTACGGATGGTATTATAACAAATTTGGTAGGTGAAAAGGGAATCTCTTCCGGTGGCTGGTAGAATTTGTCTCATTAATTCTACTATTATTTCTTCTGATGTACATGTTATGATGGTTTACAGATGGCCTCGTGCTCAGCTTAATAGCTTGGAAATGGAAATTTGTAATTTTCTCTAGACAGGTAACACCTCGAAGAGGAATTACATTTTTGTTAATTGGAAAAAGGTGTGTACTTCTCCTGACGAGAGTGGTCTGGGGGTTCGTTCACTTTGTATTGTGAATGAAGCTTACCTCATGAAATTCTGTTGGGATATTCTTGATAGTGGTAGTTCATTGTATATCTTTAGACACAGATGGTTTCGTAAGAATTTGCCTCATCACCTTCAGCTTTCTTCATCTCTTCAAAAAGGATGTATGCTTCATATCAACTGTTTTCTTAATGACAGTACTTGGGTTGTTGGACATAATTCGTCTGTTAAATTTTATCTTGATAACTGGCTTGGAATCAATATTGCTGATCAGGTTAATATCCCTATGGAGTACAAACATTACTTTGATGATACTATTTCTTATTACTATTATGATAGAAAGTGGCATTTCACGGAGGATTTTGCTAATACTTATCCCCATATCTTTCATCCTATTTTGCTTGTTCGCATCTCTCTGAATCATGCTGACAGGAACTGTTACAATCATTCTGTTAAGGGCAAAGTTACTTCCAAGTTGGCATACAATTTTCTTCGCTCCAGTTGCCCTTCAGTTAGTTGGGGGCCTTGGATTTTGGCAAATTTCATACCATCTAGGCGATCCATTGTGGCTTGAAAAGCTATTCGTGGTATTTTTTTAACTTGGGATACTTTTTTGGAAAGAGGTTTTTAAGGGACCTTCAAGATGTTACCTTTGCAAAGGTGTATCGGAATCAACTGATCATATTTTGTTTTAATGTCCTGTTTCGAACGAAGTGCTTTATCATATTTTATAGGGTTTCTATTTTGGTAATAGGTTGAATCTTTAAGGTGGTTTTATCACGTTTCTTCTCCAGGCTATCACGATGCAGGAAAGTAGCCAGGTTATTTCTATTTGGAGATTTGTACTTGTCACTTGTGTTTGGCTTATATGGAGTGTTCGTAATACTCACATGGCTGAAGCTTGTACTTTTGATGATGATGGAAATCGTATTGAGAAACAAGTTCGCTCGATGCATATTAAGGCATCTATTATGGCCATGGCTAAAGAGATGGATAAGTTTGATGTTGGTATTATGAATAATAACATGGAGGATTTTCATGCCTTGCACTGTTTTGGGATTCGTGGTCATCCGACCAAGGCTCCTTATGTTATCCCTGTTCGTTGGTTTCCTCCTAGTATTGGTTAGGTTAAGGTTAACACTGATGGGCATGCGGATTCTGCACCAGGTAACATCGCAGGAGGTGGAAATTTTCGAGATCATCTTGGGAAGTATCTTGGGAGCTTTAGTTGTGGGTTTGGGCTAGGATTTGCTTATGAAGATGAACTTCATAAAGCTATTTTGGTGATTGAGATTGCTTATGACAGGGGCTAGTTTTCTCTTTGGTTAGAAATGGATTCTACGTATGTTATGCATGCCTTATCTTCGGACAACCCAGATGTTCCTTGGAAATTCTTCCAGAATTGGAGAATTGTTAGAGATATTATATATGTGAAGCAATACAGGATCAGCCACATTTATAGGGAGGGGAATAGTGCAGTTGATGCTTGATGCTCTCTCAGCAACTGGTGGTCCCTTTACTTGGCATCAAAATGCCACTGATTGCATTCATGATCTTGTTTTTCAGGACATGAACTCAACCTAACATCGTTTTCGATGATTCCTCTCCAGGCGATGATAAGTGATAGTTTTTATCCAGTGGCGACATCGCCTGGATTGTCAGGTGGATCATTTTCATACCTTCTCTTACCTTTGGGCAATAATTTCTTTGGCATTGATTACTTCAGCAACTTGCAGGGATTCCTTTCCATGACTGCTCGTTGGATGTGTCTGCCCAGTCGAGATCGAGGACGTCTTAGGTCATATAGGTTTGATGACAGATTTTTTGGAATCGTTTTTCGAAAGGTACTCTTTTCTTCTATATGGTTTTTTCCCATTGGGTTTTACCATATAGAGGTTTTTAATGAGGTCTTTTGGGGATACCTATGGTAGCTTGGTCAATTTTCTTTTTTGATAGGTTTCTTTTACAGCCATGTATATTGGCTTACTTGCCTCCTGTGGCGCCCGTGTCGAAGCTGTACATTACGCAAGGCTTCGTCAGTCCTATTTTTAATCATCTTTTTATGGGTCCTGTAAACTTTTTATTTTTATTTTATGGCTTATTGAGGTTGACATCGTGAGGTGATTGATCGAGCGGTGGCGGTTGAGATGAATTATTATATCCGAAGAAGGTATTAATTGAAAATTTGGACACCGAAAGTGTCACACCCCAATTTTAACAAATAGGATTTGTAAGTAAAATTCTTTAATGAAAGCCCGTTTTAGAAAGAAGTATGCCCAAACAGTACTTAAATAAATAAACATTAATAAGGAAAAAAAGAATTCCATTATTTAAATAAAATAAAATAATTATTTATTCCAACATCATCTAAATTAGACAATTGGCAGTGGGGGAGCTTAAGTATTTACGTGAAAAATTGATTAAATATTAACTATATTCACCAATAGTAACTTACCTCCATTAATTCATATTAGATAGTGGCCTTTTAGCAAATAATCAAGCAAATTACATGAGCAAAAAGGATTGTTGATTAAGATGTATATATGAGTTGTACCTTGATATACGTGACCATCTACTAACTAACTAGTTTTTAAATGGATAAAGCAAGTTAAAATGTTCTAAAGATCCAGAACTTAATATAAGGCTACAAAAGTGAGGCAGGGATGTTAATTATCTGGTACGTGGCTAAGATTTAAGAGTCCGAACATGACTTGAAAAATATAACCAATTTAAAAAAATAAATAAGTATAAGACATGTCAAAGATAATACATAACCCAAGTAATATCATGTACATCAAGTCACAATATCCAATGGCAGGAGCAACCAACAAAAATAGCATAAAAAATTCCATTAATCTAATATTTATTCTTTATTAAAATTTAAAGCAAGAAAACAAATCAGATTTATTAAATATATTAGTCTCTCTCGCCACCACATCCTCCACTCGTACGTAGCCACGTTAGTCTGAAAGGGATAAAAATAGGGAGTGACCAACCATAGCTCAAAGGAAAAATCACATTACAATCATATTTTAAAAATTATCATACGTGAATCACTTGAATGCTTACTGATAAGAGTGATAATTCATGTATTTTGAGCTCTGATTTGTGTGGAAATCGAGTATGATTTGGTCTTTTATCAAGACAAATTGAGTTGTTTATGGAAAATCAATGAATAAGGTGCAACTGAGGCTATTTGAGCATATTTGTACAGGAAAATAGGTCAGAAGTGCTTAGAATTGGAAAACATATTTTTCGAGGTGTAGCTCGACCACGGAGGCGTAGCTCGACCAAGCTCAGTCTGGTCGAGCTACACGAGGGAAGTCGAGCTAGAGCATTTCAGCAGATAGAGAGGTGGTTCGAGCAAGGTCGTGCAGCTCGACCAAGAGCAATTTGGTCAAGCTACAGTAGTCTAGTCGAGCTGGGCGTGAAAATAAAGTTTCAGTTTACAAACACACAGCTCGACCATAGCTTGACCAAGGGGGTCCAGATCAACCAAGCTCAGTCAAGTCGAGTTGGGACACGTCAGCACCAAAACGTTGGGATTTCACCTCCAGTGCGTGCATGTGTGTGTTTTCTAAGAAAAGCCAAGTAAAGGTCCATGAGGAGAGCTTACAAATATAAAAAGGGATGCATATCGCATTAAAAATAGAGTTAGATTACACATGTATCCTACACCACATCAAAACCCTAACTCCATCATATGGAGTTATAGAGAGAGAGAGTTGTGCAGCGAATCAAGTGAGAACCAAGTGAAGATTCAAGACGGAGCGAGAAGTGACGGCGCCCATGTCTATGGTTTATTTCGCATCTTAATCTTTCTTGTAATTTTCAAGACTATGAGCAAGATCTATCCAATCACCATGAACGTTTTCCGAAACGTCATGGGCTAGAACCACTTTGGTTGTTCTAGGGTTTATGAAAGTTTTATCTAGTTAATTGAACTTCCGTGTGTATACTCCTTATAACACTACTTGTGGATTTATTTTATATAAGACTATCCATTTTTAATTCATACTCAGAGTTGTTTTGTGCATCATTAACTATTATGCAGAGTCTGAATACATATCTTGGTTAATTATTGAGTGCGTTCACTGCTTAGCAGGATTCCATGATATGATTCTAAGTGAGGGGACTCCGAAGTTTCATTAGAACTATCTTATATAAATACTTAATTATTGAATTGAATTCGGGTTAGTAAGTAGGATAAAGAGGATAATATAGTACCTATTATTGTCGTTCAATTGTTTGGTTAACATGAACCATTAGGGTTCCATTCATTTCTAAATCAGCGGAAGCAAGAAGATAGAAACATATTACCTTTCATCATGGTATATTGAAGAAGAAAAATTCTCACCCGCAGCATGCGCAGCCTCACCACTTTGGGCATAACTTTCTCATCCAATCTCCGATTTGAGTGATCTATGCACAAAAATGATCCTCTCTTCCTTGGCTTTCCAACAGTATATCACACGGACAGTTTGGAGTTCCACACGATTTTAGAAAAATCATAAAAGTTGACAAACAGCAGTAGCAAACAACCTCTTGATCTTATGTTGTATTCCCAAGTCCAATCTTGACGTCGTGTGGGAAGGCGATCTTCAAGATCTTCTCAATATGCTGTTCCCTTTTTCCTTCTCATTGTTCGGTGTGGTTTTTTTAAGGTTATCGGACTGCTGAGATGACTTATTTATAGGCTACAGCAGGGACCAGGAGGAGAAATTAGAGTCGGGACTCCATTGGGTTTAAGTATCCAAGTTTAGCCCAAAGCTTATACTTAAGTCCAATAATAATAATATATTCTACTAAAATATTATTACTGCACTACCACTCCAATCCCACAATTATGATATAGGCTCCTTCTTATTATGAGCCCGACAGTCTCCCCATGTTTAAGATATACAATGCCCATTAATTAATTAAGTTACAGACAACTCTATTAATTAATATATCGTCCGAGAGTAGTACCACTCAACCTCATTATCATGCCGGAAAATCCACCTGTAGGGTTTACATGATAATCCTTATGAGCTCCTCAAGAGAACATCATCAACCTATTTAATAGGACACGAATTCCTTCTACAATCAACAGAACACCATAGAGACAATATTATTTCCCAACTCACCGAGTTTGTTGATTTATTATATAAATCTCTCCCATTGATGAATCAAATAGATATATACTGGCTTACGTTTCGAGGTTACTGTTTAGGGATTAAGAGCACGAACATCCATAATAACTGAGATTAAGTTCTCCTATATAGTCAGTATAAGTCGAACGATCTCATGCGGTCCTGCTTAATACACATAAAACATACTAAAGTGATTTTATAGTCAAGATAAACTAATACCAAATCACACTACAACCATCCCGATAGATTTTACCCATCTATCTTGGTTGTGAGCATCTGTTTATACTTTATAAGAAAATTGATAAAATGATCTTTCGTGTGTTGACGCACAACATATTATATACAGTATAAAGTAAGTGGACTATTGCATTAACATATGAATAAATTTTAAGATGCAATCATTTGATCATGTGATTCTCATTTCAAATTCATTGTTTAAACATTGTTCATACAAAAAGCTAGATTTTTAGTATACAATCCAACACCTATAAAGGGAGATCATATCGGGTTAGAGTACTTATTGCACGGGAAATAATTGATACTGATAGTACCTAGATAGGGGTAATTATATTCTTGCTTCGAGGTAATTCACACATTGCCGGAGACGGTTATCCTTATCAATTTTATTATTTCTAGTTTAATTGAAGCTATTTCATACTTTTCTTTTTTTTCTCACGTTGAATTTTTCATAGGTATCGAAGGGAACAACCCTAGCACCTTTTTATCGGGAGATCAGAGCATCATCGAAGAAAAAGAATGTAAAGAAAAAGAAGAATAAGAACGTGAAAGCAAATGAAACTCTTGATTTAAGAGTTGACGTTGAAGTACCGAACTCGGAAACGATTGAAGCTGCAACAGAAGACAAGTCGGAAGCAGAAGTAGTCAACATGGCCCAAGATAGGTAAGTCCAAATAATGTTGCCATCTCTGAAGTCTTCAAGAACAACGGAGGGGGCAACATGGGCTTGTTAGGAGTGCATGGAGCTGATGCCGATTTTGATCTTCATCCTGCTCTTATCAGCATGATAGAAAGGAACTCCTTCTCTAGGGACATTCGAGGATCCTCAACAATATCTTAATAAATTCCTTGGTAATGCAATTACACAAAAGGTTACAGGAACTCATGAAGATGCAAAGAGGATCATCTTATTTAAATTTTTGCTTACTGAAAGAGTGAGAGATTGGTACGACACTCTTAGTGTTGTTGATTATACTACAAATGAGCAATTGAAAGTGAAGTTCTTGGAGTGATACATGCACCTTCAAAGATGTTTAAAATAAACAAGACATCAATCAATTTGCTATCGGTAGTAATGAGAAATTCCATGAAGCATGGGATAGATTCAAAGAAATGTTAAGGAAGTTCCCTGAGCGATTATCTAAAGCTCAATACATCAGTATTTTCTACAACGGGTTGGATTGTGATTCTCGTGTTCTACTCGACGCTTTATCGAATGGAGCATTGTTTGCAAAGACATCCGTTCATGCCGAAAAGCTCTTTGAGGATATTTCAATGAATTCAAAAGATTAGACTACTAATAGAGTTAGAGGAACCTATGTACTTGGAAAGGTAGTGCAGGATGAACACACGATGGTAAAGTCAAGTAGAGAAGATGAGATCGTCACGAGCTTGGCAAACATCAACAAGCTACTTGAATCCCAGCATAAGCAAATAACGGAGTTGTCTCAGAGAGTACCAATGATGATGCAGTAGGATGTTGGTTAAGAAAGACCAATCCAAGAGGAGTTAGAAGAGGTAAACTGTGCCATGGGAAAAAGTATTCAAGGAACGATGTATCTGAACAATTAAGGAAATAGGAATTACCAAGGGAACTACAACAATCGTGGTCCCCTGGGTAATTATCAACAACCAAGGAGGTCAGAATTTTCATGGAGTAATCCAAACGTAGCAATGCAACCTCCTATTGGTATTAATCCTGGTGCTAAGATGGAAAAAGGAAAACCTTGTTTGGAGGATACGATGAATCGTTATATGGCTAAGAACGATGCAAGGGTGGATCGTCTTGAGGCAAAAATTTACTCAAATCATGAGGACTTGTCAAAGCAGATGAATGACCTAACCTTGTTGATGGGGCAGATGGCCAGGAACGTGAACCATTTGACACAGACAATAGAAAAGGGAAAGTTTCTATCTCAGAGTATAACGAACCCAAAAGAGTTCCATGCCATCACATTGTGGTTCGGGACGCAGTATGAAGGTTTGATGAAGCCAGTAGGTGAAAATGAAGAAAGTAGAAGCCAACTCGACCGCAGCTTGATCAACCCTCTTGGTCAATTCATAGTTGAGCAACATGGGGAAAACAGAGAAATGATACTCTATTTTCTAGCTCGCAGCTCGAAAAGACCACTATGGTCGAGATATGGTCGAGCCACTACCTGTAGAGCCAAAGAAACGTGTTCAGTTTGCAAAGCCCCAGCTCGACCAAAACTCTGCAGCTCAACCAGACCACTATGGTCGAGCTATGGTCGAGCCAGCACCTTCAGAACTAAACATACAGATTTTGCTTTCAGACACCCAGCTCGACCTATACCACTTAGCTCGACCAGACCATTCTGGTCGAGCTGTGGTCGTGCAACAGTAATCGAGCCCCATCTATGTGCTGAATGCTATGCCTGTTATTCTGAACACTCCAGTACCATCACAAGAGCATAATACTGAGTAGAGAGTAAAGAAGAAGTGGGAAAGAGCAAAGAGATTAAGAGCCGAGAAGGACAAGGCGAAAGAGATTGAACGTGATGAATGGGGAATTCCTAAGATAGAGATACCTCCTCTGTTTCGTTTGAGGTTAGTGAAGAAGGGAATATTGGAAGATAAGTTCAAGAGATTTCAGGATATATTGGATAAGATAGGCTTGAACATTCCTTTCTCCGAAGCAATCATGGAGTTGCCATACTATGCCCGATTTCTTAAGGATATCATATTGAAGAAGAGGAGCTTAAATTGAGTAGAGACAGTGAATCTATCAGAAAAATATAGCTCGATCATTCAGAGGAAGCTGCCAGCTAAGTTCAAGGATCCGGGAAGCTTTACTATTCTATGTGAAATTGGAAAAGCGCCAGCACGAAAAGCTTTGTGTGATCATGGTGCAAGCATCAACTTGATGCCCCTGTCTATATTCAGAAACTAAGTTTGGGAGAGCTTGCTCCCACAATAGTGGCTCTAAAGTTGGTGGATAGGTCCATGACTTTCCCGAAGGGTGTAATTGAGGATATACTTATGAAAGTGGAAAAGCTTATCTTTCCTATGGATTTTCTTGTTCTAGAGATGGAAGATGACAAGGATAATGTCCCTCTTATCTTAGGGAGGCCATTCCTTGCCACAACTGGAGCTATGATTGATTTCCAAAAGGGAGAGCTTAGATTGAGAATGGATAAAGAAGAGGTTTTGTTCAACCTTGATAAAGCAATGAAGATGCCGATGGAGACACAACGTCATAGCATTGATGTGGTGGAGGAGATCATGAAGGAATATATGTCCTTGATCCTTTCAAAGGATCCTTTGGAGATATGCTTGGCGGAGTCTCTTACATTTCCCACCACGGAGCTAAATGAGCTCTCTAATGAGGTATGTATTGAATTTATTGAAAATTTACTTTCTTTGAGTGATGACAGGTATGAACCAAAAAAACCAAGCTTGACGAAGTTAAGTGGACTAAGCAATACCTCCCATTGGATAGAGAAAGCACACCGAAGAAAATAAAAGAAGTAGGAGTTGAAACCGCTACTGGAACACTTGAAGTAAGCCTATCTAGGCGATAACGAAACTTATCCGGTAATTATATCTTCTTCTCTTACTGATGATCAACTTGAAGAGTTGTTAGATGTGCTTAGAAAGTATAATTCTGCTATTGGTTGGTCTCTTGATGATTTGAAGGGTATTAGTCCATCGTATTGCATGCATAAGATAAGGTTGCTAGATGAAGATAAAGGGTGTATTTAGAATCAGCGGAGGGTTAATCCCGCAATTCAAGAAGTGATTAGGAAGCAAATCCAAACGTGGATAGATGCAGGAATTATTTATCCAATTAGTAATAGTCTGCATGTGAGTTCATTGCATGTAGTAGCTAAAAAGGGGGGCATGACTATTGTGAAAGCCTATGATGGAGAGACATTAGCCACTAGGATTCCTACAGGATGGCGTGTGTGTACGAATTACAGGAAACTGAATGAAAATACATGTAAAGACCACTTCCCTCTTCCTTTCACGGATCAGATGTTAGATCTTCTAGCAGGGTATAAGTTTTATTATTTCTTGGACGGGTACTCGGGTTATAATCAAATCATGATTGCGTCCGAGGACCAAGAAAATACTACTTTTACTTGCCCTTATGGAACCTTTGCTTTTAGCAAGATGCCTTTCGGGCTATGTAATGCACCTGCTACATTTCAGCGTTTCATGATAGCCATATTTGATAGTTTGATAGAGAAGATCATGGAGTATTTTATGGATGATTTTTATGTTTTTGGTTCCTCCTTTGATATTTGTTTGTCTAACATATTTACTATTTTGAAGAGAGGTCAAGAAACTAATCTTGTCTTGAATTGGGAGAAGTTCCACTTCATGGTGAGAGATGGGATTGTTCTGGGGCATCATGTTTCGGCCAGGGGATTACAGGTTGATCGAGCAAAGGTGGTGGAGATTGAGAAGCTCACAGGAAGCTCATTCAGATTACAGAATGCCAGCTCGACCAAATCACTGTAACTTGACCAAAAGTCCTTGGTCGAGCTATGGTCGAGCTAGACAGGGTGGAGAATTTCAGATTATAGAGGTGTAGCTCGACCAACACCATACATCTTGACCAAGGCTAAAATGGTCAAGCTATGGTTTTGCTACAGATGGTTCAGCGTACAAAGGCCTAGCTCGACCAAGTCAACCATTGCTCGACCATCTAGCTCAAGTCGAGCTAGGCTGGGAAATCACGATTTAAGTTAGTTTTCTACGCTGCTCGACAATTTTTCTGCCTCCCTTCTCTGAGCTCTCATCCCGAACTGTAAGAATTTCACTCTAAACTCACACAACTCCTTATTTTTCCTGTCACACAATTCCACCTCAATCTTTGGGTGAATTGAAGTTCAATTTTGAGACCTTTCAACACAAATTTGGGATTTCCATCGTTCGTCACGTATACACCATGTCTAGTGAAAAAGGTATGTCTTCTTGACCCTTTACCTTTGAATTTGAATTTTCTATTCTTATTTCAGATGGGGAAGTCGATTAAACATGTTCTTAGTTGGAATTGAAGTTTGAATTTTTTGTGTTTTTATTAAAATTTTACATGAATTTTCATGAGTTCAATTTACGTTGGATTAATGGAATTTTAAGAAATTGATGATGCATATCTTACGAGTTGTGGTTTAATTGTAGAATGTATATTTGGGCTCGTTGATTGGAAGTGACGATAATGAGCAATTAAATTGTGGAAGTTATGCATGCTTTGAATTATTTCGAATTGTTGAATTTTGGTGAATAGTGAAGCATGTTGGACATAAAATATGTATAAGTTATGACTATCTTCGGTCAAAAGGTTTTGGCCAAACATCGAATACGTTCAGATCTGAGAAGTATTCTAATCTCGCTCGTGTTTAGATTTGTCAATGTGCTCGTGTTCAGATCTATCAGGAATTTAAATAATGTACTCTCTCCGTCCCAACTTCAACTTCACACTTTCCGTTTTGGTCCATCCCAAATTCAACTTCATACTTCCATAAAAGAAAAAAGCCACAAACTAATATTCCTCTAACATACTTTAATTACAAATTTATCATCACCTTTTTAACACACATAACATACTTTATCATTTATTTATTACCCAAAAATACCATACTACCCTCAAAAGTAAGTCAGAAAGTGACTTTTCTTAAACTACGTATCTACAGTAAATATGAACTTGAATTTGGGATGGAGGGAGTATTATTCAATTCTATAAATTTTTATATTGTATTAGATTAAATTCAATAATGTATAGGTTTTTCTAAATAAATGTATCAGATCTGTCAATGTTCAAGTTTCAGGCATTTAATTATTGATGGAATTTGATATTATTCAATTCTGTAAATTTTTATACTGTATTAGATGTAATTCAATAATGTATATATTTTTCTTAATAAATGTATTATGTGTGATGTTCAAGAATTATTGCTGGAATTTGGCTATTCAAATTTTCAAATTGTTATAATGTATTAGATGTAATTCAATAATGTATACGTTTTTATTGATAAATGTATTATATTTTATAAAAAAAAACAAACGTGATATTGATAATATATATCAAATTGTAATAACATTGAATTATTTTTTATACATATTTTAATGAGCAAATGTATTAGTTGTAATTGAATAGTGTATATATTTTTTTTGATAAATGTATTATTTTCATTGATATATATTTATTAATTTTAGTTTTACATTTAATATAAAACATTATACAGTTATTAAGAAATGTATATACATTATTATATTAAAAAGTATACATTTATCCATGAAACTTATTACACTGAAATTTTAAAAATTGTACAATCATTAATAAAAAGTAATACACATGTTCATTTAAACTTATACACTTTCTCAATAAAAGTTGTACATTTAACTTTTTAATAAGTTTTTTTCGAGCTAGTCTTCAATTGTATCTAGGGTATCAGAGATGCTTCATGACCAAACCCAACACATCAATTCCTTTCAAGCCTCTACAACAATTCTAAACCCAATATAAAATAAATTAGTTAGCAAAAATTGTAAGAAGACGAAAGACAAACATAAATTAAATCTCACATCCATTATCATACCAATCAATTATATTATAATTCTAAATAAACATCATTCATTTAAAAAAAAATATCAAAAGATCAAATTTCAATTTGCTTCAATCTTGAAAGGCATAAGTAAATCTAAATTCTAAAAATATAATCACAAATTAGATATTAAATTCAAATTTATTTTTAGGTTAATTTCTACAAAATCAACTCTCTTTGTAATCTCCTGCAGGATTCCACTATCAAAATTCTCTCTCTTCACTTCAGATCTCCCTCTTTTTGTCACTTTAGATCTCTCTTCCTTGTTGCCTTGTTCTCATCCGAGAGATTCTCCTTCTCAATTGACGGGTAGAAACGGTGGGTGAAGGGGAGAGAATCGAGAGAGAAAGTGGTACTGCCGCGGCGCCGCTAGAGGGCTTCTCCTTCATAATTGTTGAGGGTAGAAACGTGGGTCAAGGGGAGAGGATAGAGAGAGAAACTAGAGGGGAGAGGTTAGAGAGAGAGCGTGAATTGTACAGAGAGAGAGCGAGATTGAGGGAGAGAGTTTAATGACCCATAAAAGTTGATTTTGAGAATATATATCCGGGTCATAGGTTAATTTTGACCCAATTGCACCTTAAAAACTATTGCACAGTAGTATTTGCCAAAAATTAGTTAGGCAACAACGACCTATATATATCTCAACATTTAATTTCTCTGATTTTTTATGACAAAGACTTGTGTAAGATCGTCTCACGTAAAGTGTTACATGAGATGGACAGAAAGTTATAACTTTTATAAAGAAAAGTGATAATAAATTAATAAAAAGTGATAATGGTATTTCATTAACAATTTATAGTATAAATAAAAGTGATAATATTTTATAGCGAAAGCGATAACTATTTTAAAAAATGAAAAATTATCTCACGAGACGGTCTCACGCAAGACCTGTTCGCGTGAACCTACGCTCAGATACCAATTATTGGCATTTGGATCTTTTGGTTTACGTAAACAATTAGGGTTCCATGCAATTCTACAACAGGGAAGCATAAGTGTAGAATCGAATTACCTTTCACCAGAGGTTGAATTCTCGCCAGACAGTCTGCATAGCCTCACAGTTTTGGGCATAACTTCCTCATCCGATATCTGATTGGAGTGATCTATATGCCAAAACGATCCTCTCTCCCGTGACTTTCCGTCGGTATGTCACACGTCCAGTTATAATATTCACATGATTTTATAAAAATCGTGGAAATTGACAAATAGAAATAACAAACGACCTTCCGGTCTTCTGTTGTATTCCAAAGCCACGTCCTGACGTTGGTGTGGGCAACGATCTACAAGAAAAACTTAGTCTACAACCCTAATCTGCCTTTCACGTGTTATGCGTGTGATTTCGATTCCAGATTGATGATATTGGCTATTATATAGGCTACAATAGGGACCAGGAGGAGAAATTAGGGATTGGGCCTCTATTGGGCTTAAGCATCCAAGTTTAGCCCATAACTTATACTTAAGTCCAATAATAATAAATCATTCCACTAAAAAAATATTATTAGGCTCCTTTTTTATTATGAGCCCGTTAATTTCCCCGTGTTTAAGATTCAATGTCCATTAATTAATTAAGTTGCTAACAACTCCATTAATTAATATAATTACCAAGAGTAGTACCTCTCAACCTTATTATCATATCGGAATAAATCCACCTGAAGGGTTTACATGATAATCGTTATGAGCTCCTCAAGGGGGCATCATCAACTAATTCCATTAGGGCACGGATTCCTTCTACAATCAACAGCATACCATAGAGACATCACCATCTCCCAACTCACCGAGCATATTGATTTAACTTTTAAATCTCACCCATTGATGAATTAAAGAAATAAATACTGGCTTACGTGTCGAGGTTATTATATAGGGATTAAGAGTACGAACATCCATAATAACAGAGATCAAGTTCTATTATATAGTCAGTATAAACCGAACGATCTCAAAGTGGTCCTGTTCAATACACAAAGTGCACTGGTGCAATTTTATAGTCAAGACAAACTAATGCCAAATCACACTACAACCATACCGATAGATAGTCCCCGTCTATCTCGGTTGTGAACATCTGTTTATATTTTATAAGGAGCCGATAATATGATCTTCCGTGCGACGCCACACACCACATTATCTATAGTATAAAGTAAATGGACTTTTGCAACAATATCATTGCAAACGTTTGATCACATGATTCTCATTACAAATATTGTTTAAGCATTGTTCATACAAAAAGCTAGACTTTTAATATTCAATATAACAAGACCTACCTATTTTTTATTATTAGAAAAAATGTGAAAATAAATATTATATCATTCTTTTAATTTAATTTTTAATTTAAAACTTATTAATTTATAAATAGTGATAATATTTTTTTAAATAATATAATAATTTTAATAAAAGTGATACTCGATTATAGAAAAGTGATAATTGTCTACTTGAATTATTCCATAAATAATTCGTAGAACGGATGAAAACTGATAATATTTTTAATAAAGAGTGACAATTAAATAAGAAGAGGTCATTCGGAGCATGATAAAAAAAAGTGGTCTTAATAAAATGTGATTCGATTAAAGAAAAGTGATAATTGTCTACTTGAATTATTCAGTAAATAATTCGTAAAACAGATAAAAATGATAATATTTTTCATAAAGAGTGACATTTAAATAAGAAGAGGTAATTCAGAACATGATAATAAAGTGATAACATTCTTAATAAAATGTGATATCTAATTAAGAAAATGAGATATTCGTCCAATTGAACTATTTAATTAACAATTTTTTTGATAGAAAAAAGTTATAATATTTTTAATATAAAGTTATACGATAAAAAAAGTGATAATCCTTCAATAATACTGTTTTATAAATAAATTGTATGATGATTAAAAGGTGATAAAATTTTAAATAAAATGTGATATTCAGTTAAAAAAGTTATAATTGAGAAATTGAATCATGAATAATTAACGGTAAGAATAACATGTGATAATTTTTTTAATTAAAAGTTATAACGGTCAATAAAAAGTGATAACCATATAATCAAACTATATTATAAGTAATTCATAAATAAATAAAAAGTTATAACAATTTAAATAAAAATAACATTAAGAATAAGTGATATAAAAAAATATATGTTACATTTAATAATTAAAAATAATTAGTACTAAATAATCTATTTAGAAATTTAAAAACAAAACTAAAAAAAATAAAAAAAATTAATAAGCTAAGATCGATAATTGCTTAACAGCGTTACAACGATGACCATGGATTTGGCATATGGACGCGCCGCCTTATGCATAGTCCATTTCACGGAATGAGATCCGTGAGACAATCTCGCATAAGACCCACCCATTTATTAGTGATGTCTAACTGATATCTTTTCACTGATATGAATATATATTTATATATTTTTAAATAAATTTATATGAAAAAAAATCACACAAAAACAAAAAGCGTATATATATTACCGTATATATAAAGAGAATTCAGTCAGGTTTTGGGCAGTTAAAGTACGGCCTGTTACCATATACACATGCGTCAACGTTCTACTAATCTAACTTGTACGTTGCATATATGTGGCACAAAATTGAAGTGAGATACCAATTTCTACATCCCACCGCCTCTCGCCGTAAGAATATCAGCTACTCTGTTTCACACTCCATCATCTACATTCACAAATGGGTTCTCACCTGGTCTCCTCCTATGATTTCAATTCGGTCGACGTTGCTGAACTTATTTTGTTCAACCCAATGACTTCGTCATCACCGCCCCATCTATTGGACATTTTTTACCTTACCACATTTCATTTCTAAGCAAATTCCATCTGGGTCACAAGGTGTTCGGTGAAATGTCTCATGGAAACTTGTTTAAAACTCATATTATATGGCTTGATTTCAGATAAAGAGCTCAAGAATATAGCTTTTCAATTTATTATTTTTCTATCACACAGCCTTCGATGCCAACTTCAATTGTTCTGCTACGTATAACAGAAATGTGAAATATGAAATATAGACAAAGTAATCAAACTACCCTATTCAATTGTTACAGATGCTTGTTGTGAAATTAAAATTCATACAGAAAACGTTGGGTCTTTAATTTTCCTTAAAAATATCTCAACCACTCACTCAAGATTGATTATGACTTTGTAAGTCAATATGTTTGCTAGGATTAGTTACATTAGAGTTATTACATTAAGATTGAAAAGTAAAGGTGCATATAGAAACGTTGGATCAAAAAGTAATAGCAATAATTTACTGAAGACCAATTGTGACTTTATCTCTAAATAAGGATGCTAATTTATTTCACTCTTTATTCATACTGATATTTTTTTAGTGTTATTATTAGAGTTTTTTGCCCTGCTTTTATATTCCTTGTACTTATTTTTCAATCTCTCTTACAACGGTTTCTTTCGCTTTTGATGACAAAGTTATCAGTCACTCCCACGCAGGCTACAGAATGCTTGGCTCGTCATCCATTGCTCGTAAAAAAATATATTCCTTCCTTATAATTTATTCACATTCGTGTTCATAGCAGCTTCATAGAACTTTACAGATTCACAACTTTCTTTGGTCACACATACGTACATCATTCTCATTTTAGATCGATAGAAGAGTTGAGCACTACTTTTAAGATCTTAACTCCATAAAGTAAGACGTGTTATGCTAGAGATGTCGTAGCTGAAAAAACACTTGCTAGAGACACTCCATGGGGAAGGCAGCAAAGATTTGTTCTTGTTGATAAAGAGGTACATTCAATCAATTTTACCTTTCGCGCTATTCACTCTCACAAAATTACTGCATTTTCCATTACTTTGGTGCTTACCTCAATTGAACCAAAGCAGGCCATGCATAGTTTACGGAGACGAGATCGATCAGCTCAACAACACACTTTAACTACACCAAACATATCACATTGGCAATGCCAAGATAAAGGAAATCTCTTCAAAAGAAGCATATTCACTGCCGTCAACATACCAGGTTATACTCAAGAGAATCATCAGCATAAACCCTGTAGACGAAGAAGAGCTCACTTTAACCACTGACCACTTGTATGAATTGGCGCCCTTTGCAATGTGCCCTCACTTTGCTGACACTCTGGGCAAACATATCAGCTAAGTTTCCCCTTATGCTTAATGTTTGTTACATTTTTATTTAGACAACAAGAAAATTCAAACTCGCCACGCATTTTTAACATTATGAACCTTTTTCCATATCTGCTTTGTGATGTAATTCACACATTTCCCCCATGGCTCATCCCAAAAATTCAGAGACACGTTCAAGATTTTGTCATTGTGAATGATGAGTGAATGTACTTAAAAGAAAAATCACAACTTTACACTGTGCTTTGCCTATTTACATTACGATCTCCTTGCACAGGCGCGCCGACCACTCTACTGACACTATTGAAAGAATTTATTCAGCATGAAGGACTATGCTTAACAAATAATATTGACAACATGCCTATCATCTTGGGCATCCGCCTTGCTGTGACCACCTTCGATGGTAATGCATAATAAAATGCATATATTTTCTGATTTCAAACTTCTAATATGCTTAAAAATGTAAACACAACGACATACACCAAGCAAAAGTGCTTGTCTAACATTATGACATGTTTTACATGTACAGGTATATCTATTGGTATGTTACCACACATCAGCATCCTCTTTGACCCACCGCTTCCACAAGCTAACGTTCTAAAATCATGGTGCACACAACCTACTGACGTGCTACTACAGTTTCAAATACAAAAAATATTGTTTTACTTTTTCTGCTTTCTGATTTCAGATTTCAATGTTGCATATATTGGCGTTCGATCATTTGGTTAATGTGAACTATTAGGGTTCCATGCGATTCTATATCAGCAAAAGTAAGAATATAAAATTGCATTACCTTTCACC
Organism: Pogostemon cablin; assembly: GCA_023678885.1. Classification (NCBI taxonomy): domain Eukaryota; kingdom Viridiplantae; phylum Streptophyta; class Magnoliopsida; order Lamiales; family Lamiaceae; genus Pogostemon; species Pogostemon cablin. The sequence goes on along the minus strand of CM042953.1, from coordinate 14,129,097 downwards.
AGGGTATGATGAAGAAGAACAACTATAGAAAACAACTGCGTGATCTTCTACTGTATTCTCAAGTCCATTCTTGACGTCGTGTGGGCGACGATCTTCAAGATCCTCTCAACCTGCTCTCCTCCCTCTATCTCACGTGTGTTAGGCATGATCAGTTAGGATTTTCGAAAAGCTAAGATGACTTATATATGCGCTACAACAGGGACCAGGAGGAGAAATTAGAGTTGGGCCTCCATTAGGCTTAAGTATCCAAGTTTAGCCCAAAACTTATACTTAAGTCCAATAATAATAATATAGTCCACTAAAATATTATTATTGCACTGCCGCTCTAATCTCATATTACGTTATGGGCTCCTTCTTACTATGAGCCTGTTAGTCTCTCCGCGTTTAAGATATATAATGCCTAATAATTAATTAAGTTACTGATAACTCTATTAATTAATATCTCATCTGAGAGTAATACCACTCAACTTTGTTATCATGCCGGAATAAATCCACCTGCACGGTTTACATGATAATACTTATGAGCTCCTCAAGGGGTCATCATCAGCCTATTTAATAGGACACAGATTCCTTCTACAATCAACAGCACACCATATAGACAGCACTATTCCCCAACTCAGCGAGTTTGTTGATTTAATAATTAAATCTAACCCATTGATGAATTAAAGAGATACATGCTGGCTTACATATCAAGGTTATTGTATAGGGATTAAGAACATGAACATCCATAATAACTGAGATCAAGTTCTTCTATATAGTCAGTATAAGGCGAACGATCTCAAGCGGTCCTGCTCAATACACACAAAGTGCAGTAATGTGATTTTATAGTCAAGACAAACTAATACCAAATCACACTACGACCATCCCAATAGATTGTCCTCGTCTATCTCGATTGTGAACATCTATTTATACTTTATAAGGAGTCGACAATATGATCTTTCGTGCGACGCTGCACACCATATTATCTACAGTATAAAGTAAATGGACTATTGCATTGACATATAAATAAATTATACTCCCTCCGTCCATTCTCAATGTATCCATTTGCTTTTTGCACGTGGATTAAGGAGTTTTATTATTTTATGTGTAGCAGGTATTTGTATTAGTAGAGGGTATGGCTCCCATATTTTATTTGTATTAGTGGAGAGTGTGTGTCCCTTAGTCCAAAAAGAGAATTGGATATATTAAGGATGGACGACCCAAAATGGTAAAATAGATAGATTGACAGTGGACGGAGGGAGTAAGATGCAATTATTTAATCAATGATTCTCATTTCAAATATTATTAAAACATTGTTCATACTAAAGCTAGGCTTTTAATATACAATCCAAAAGCATAACACCATAGATACATGTGTGCCATTTTCTTTTGTCAGGTTAGCCGCGCTTAGAGAGTACATAGAGCAAGTTGTCGTGCAGCAATTGTACAAGAAAGAAAACCAGCACACTGTACCACCAAGTCTATCTAAAATATGCACAATTTATGACATTTTAAACATAGCGGAACTGATACTGACCAATGTTTCCTTAATTTATGTAGGAGTTATAGTTTCATCCATTGACACATTTATTTGAATTTTTATGACATGTTTCATGCTTAGCATGTCTGCTATATAGTTCACTGAATCTTCACAAACTTATAAACTTTTATTTAATTTTTTTTAGCGCTACTTCATATTTAAAAATGGGATTACCTTGGACTTTGCATTTCAAATAATATATTAGATATTCACTCTTTGGTTTATCCGAAGTTGATGTGGGCAAACACTTTCTATGACTATATGGAACAAAAAAAATACTTGAAAACTCCTTCTTCTTGTGCTGTTCACTATTTTATTTCAATTTAAAAAGAACATTTAACCAATTACTATATATAAAAATATAATCGTCGGATTAGTGATATTGAATTACAACAAGATAATAAGGACTCTTACTATTGTCCATGTTAACACAAGATCTTGTGTTGAATAAAAATGATAAGAGAAATGAGCTTGCTTACTTTTGATAGTTGAAATTTATGAGTTTAGAATAAATTTGGGATTGCAAAATTATATCTCTTTTTTAATTTTTAGTTTGTCTATGATAGCGCACCACTGCTTAAGGTGTATCAACGCCGAAAGAGGACAACACAGAATTCGTGATTGATGAGGACAGATCCCATGCCGTGATTGGCGTGATTGGCGTGATTAATTTAGTCTGTTTATTATTTAAATTTTCCTTTTGTAATTTTGGTACATTCCTTATTTTGTTTGGGGTTGAACTATTTGTCTTGCGGGCATTTGTCTTGGAGGATTATCAAAGAAACTTTCAAAGTTCAGCCTTTGGCTTATGGCAAGGTTCATCCTTATGAATCCTTATTTATTGCTTGGTGATTTGAGTGAGATCTATCGATTGTTCTGACCTGCCAACCTTCTTCACCATGACGAACACACATTCGGGGTACGAGAAGGAGCATTTGGAATCAGTGGAGAAATCACTAAGCCAGTTTCAGTCAATCATAACCGATCAGATCGCGTCACAATAAGCATTTGTCATGAATTGTCTAAACAAATCACGTAACTTATGGCACCTATGGTATGCCGTCAGTACGTTGAATCCTCATCATGTGTTCCTCCATCCGACACTGTGGTAATCAGATTAATACTTGGCAGTGGCACTGCACCAGGGGACCAACCTTTCCCATGTTCGATGGGTCTGATCTGATGGTGTGGCTAGCCCAAGCGGAATAATATTTCCTGGTGCACAGAGCGATGACAAATGAGAGAGTATCCTTATCCCTAATCGCGGTGTCAAGTCGTGCTATGTATTTGGCCCAATGGACAATGTGTCGTGCCCCAACGATTGACTGAGAGCAGTTTATTCAGGAGTTAATTAAAAATTTTGGTGACTCATCTGCCAGAAATGTGTATGAGGTAATGCATGCGACACGGCAGATATGTTCGTTAGAGGACTACTTGGCCTTGTTCGAGGAATGGGTGGTGCAACTTCAGAGTTTGCCACCCGAGCAATATTTGGGAATGTTTCTCGAGGGCCTAAAACCCTCTATTCGGGACAAGATTTAAGATGTGGAAACTAGTGACGTACACTCCGTAATACAGGCAGCAAGGCAAATATCCCACTCGACCTCCTTGCCAGGCCAATTTCCACGACCGACGTTCCAGAAGAGCAATTTCAGCCGAGGACCTTCTATAGTCCGCAGCGGGATATCTAGTGGAACATCTCCACTTACTTCTAATTCTCAGAGTTCTCACACTTCTGTGACAGGGTCATTTGCCCCTCGCTAAAATCAAAATACCCGACACCTATCAGCTGAGGAAGCCCACAATTACCGCGCCAAAAGAAAGTGCTAATGGTGCAGCCAGCTATATATCCCTTTGTATAAATCCGATGCCAAATTCTTTAATGTATTCATTGAGGCATCAGATGAAGATTCTGAGGTACAATTGTAGAAAAATAAGTTATCTAACATAAATCCACCCACCGAATCACCATCACCTGATTCGGAATGCACAACCATCTGCCTCTTTAATTTGTCATCCAACAGGTTCGATGGAGCGATAATAATAAAATTGTTTAGTCGGGTTATCGACACGTGAATCCTAACTATGATTGGCAGGGGGCAAGCCACTATTTTCTGTCTGAAGCAGTAGCTTTTAAACTTGGGTTATCCATTACGAGCACTCTAAAGGTTATGTTGAGAGATGGCTCTTGGGTCGCTATGCAAGGGGTATGTAAAGCAGTTCCACTCACCCTTGATTTTCACATATTTTTAATTGATTATTATGTTTTTCCTCTTCGAGAAATCGACTTGGTGTTGGGGGTCTCATGGTTATCAATGCTGGGCGACATTACAACTAATTGGCTGAAATTGACGATGACTTTTACTGCGAGAGGAGTCAAAGTTTAGCTATTTGGGAATCCTCACTCACCCGACGGACCTGCATGCCGAACGACCTTAACACTTTAAAGGCTGAAGATGAGATTTGGGTTTTGTGGGCTATTGATGTTTCTGCTGCTCTTTCAGAATATGCTTCGGTTGAGTACCTGTCGGATAATAAACGCCGCAAATTAGAGGCTCTAATGTCAGAATATTCAACCATCACTCAACCATTGCCAAGACTTCCCCCAAGTCGTGTGCATGATCATCAGATCGTCCTCCAAGAAAACTCTGGTCCGATATCGGTTAGACCTTATAGGTACAATGACTTCCAAAAAGACGTACGAGATGGAGAAACTCGTCAATGAGCAGCTCACGGCAGGCATTGTTCGACCTAGTTTGAGTCCTTATTCAAGCCCGGTGTTGTTGTTCTGGAAGAATGATGGGTCTTGGTGTTTTTGTGTAGATTATAAGGCCCTCTAAAAATTGACCATTCTAGATAAGTACCGTATTCCGGTGAACAGGAATTACTTGATGAATTAAATGGTGCACGATTTTTTAGCAAGATAGACTTGCGTGCCGGCTATCACCAAATAGAGTTTCCTCAGATGATATTCTGAAGATAGCCTTCTGCAGTCATTTGGGTCACTACGAGTTTCTCGTCATGCCCTTCGGTTTAACGAATTCCCCCGCTACATTCTAAGGACTAATGAATGATATTTTTCGCCCTTTCCTTCGCCATTTTATCTTGGTGTTTTTCAATGACATCTTAATATACAACTCCTCTTGGACAGCCCATATCCAACATCTCCGGCATGTTTTTGGTATGTTGTTAACTAACTCTCTAGGTATTAATCTAAAAAAATGCACATTGGAAAGTCAGTCAGTTGAGTACTTGGGCCATGTTGTATTGTTTAAAGGGGTACAAATGGACTCCGGGAAGGTGGTAACCACAGTCCTTCAAAGGCTTACGGAAGTTTCTGGGGCTATGGGTTATTATCCTCGATTCATTCAGCACTATGGGAAAATAGCCAGCCGATTGACATCTTTGTTGAAGAAAGATAGTGGACTAAAATTTTAGTAGACAAAGGAAGCTGAGGCAGCCTTTCAGTAGTTGAAAATGACTTTATCTTTAAGCCCTGTTCTTTGCATGCCAAATTTCTCGAAACATTTTATCATTGAATGTGATGCTTCGGGATGGGGATTGGGTGCCATACTAATGCAAGACAAGCAACTAATCGCTTATTTTAGAAAATAACTATCGAGTCAGAATCTATCCTGCTCTGCCTATGAGTGGGAATTAATGGCCATAATTCTAGCCATGCAACATTGAAGGCCGTATTTGCTGGACCGTTGCTTTACAGTTCGTACGGACCAAAGGAGTTTGAAACACCTCTTGACACAACTGCTGACCATGCTAGCACAATAGAATTAGGCTGCTAAATTACTTGGGTATGAATTTGAGGCGATATGTAAAGAGGGGGTCACTAATAAGGCAGCAGATGCCTTGTCACTCTGAGACAAGAACGGTGAATTATTGGCCTTGTCTATACCATAATGAGTTGATTGGGCTAAATTACAGGAAGCGATACGAGCAGATGTGATGTTGGCTAAAATTATCTCCAACCTCGAGATGGGATAACCCGTGTTGAAACTTTACTCATGGGTTCGTAACGCTCTTTTCTATAGAGGGCATTTGGTCATTCCAAAGTCATCTCGGTGAGTTCAGTTGTTGCTGCAAGAATTTCATACGACTCCTGGATGGGGTCATACAAGAGCATTTTGAACATATAGGTGGCTAGCAGGATTTGTTTATTGGCAGGGAATGGTTTGAATGGTGATGAAATTTGTAGCTGGGTGCGATGTTTTCCAAAAAATAAGTATGAGACGAAGTCTCCAGCGGGACTTCTCAGCCCACTACCAATTCCAACTGAGATTTGGGAAGATATTAGAATGGATTTCATCACTAGAATACCACTTTTGGTAGCGTAGACTATATATTGGTGGTCATGGATCGCCTCTTCAGATATGGACATTTTATAGACCTCTGTCACCCGTTTATAGCTAGGTCAGTGGCTGATGTATTTATGAGGGAGGTCGTGAAGTTGCATGGGGGTACCGAATTCTATTGTTTCAAATCGAGATCCTCTCTTTCTCAGTTCCTTCTGGCGGGAGTTGTTCAAATCTTTAGGGACTACGTTGCGGATGAGCTCAGTTTATCATCCTGAAACAGATGGCCAAACTGAGGAACTAAATCGCTGTGTTAAGACATACTTATAATTCTTCGCTTTCGAATGTCCCGAATAGTGGGGAAAATGGTTAGCATGGGCTGAGTTTTGCTACAACATGAGGTTTTAATCATCCGCAGGCACTACTCCATTCAAGGTAGTATAAGGTCAGCCACAAATTACACCCTTCTTGTTAGGTTAAATTAGGGTTCGTATGTTGGCTGATACATTGAGGAAAATGGCTATCATTTTGCATGATTTACAGAGACACTTGGAGAGGGCACAAGAGCGTATGATTCGGGAGGCGAAAAAGCACCATTGGGACTTGGAATTTACAATTGGTGATCGTGTTTATTTGAAGTTCTGCCCATAACAAAAATGGAGTTTGTTCATCAGGAATTTAGAAAAATTAGCCCCTCGTTACTTTGGGCCCTTCGTGGTGTAGGCTCATGTGGACATATCACTTTGGCGCTGCCTGAGGGATCCCGCATTCACCTGGTCTTTCATGTCTCTTTGCTTAAACCAGCAATTGGGTCTGTGACTACATCCCATTCATTACCGGAGGACTTACTAGTAGTAGATCCTCCTTATCTACCAGATTACATGGTCGATAAGCGGCAGATTCTGCAGAATGGACTGACTGTGAATAAGGTTTTGATTCACTCGAAAAACATGGAAGGCGAAGAAGATACTTGGTTGGACACCATTGATATTGTAGTGCAATTTTCAGACTTTAACCTTGAGGTCAATGTTTATTCAGGAGGTAGAGCAATTGATAGCACACCACTGCTTAAGGTGTATCAACGCCGAAAGAGGACAACACAGAATTCGTGATTGATTAGGACAGATTGCGTGCCGTGATATTCGTGATTAATTCAATCTATTTATTACTTAAATTTTCTTTTTGTAATTCTGGTACTTTCCTTATTTTGCTCGAGATTGATCTATTTGTATTGCTGGCATTTGTCCCGAAGGATTATCAAAGAAACTTTCAAAGTGCAGCATTTGGCTTGTGGCGAGGTTCTTCCTTGTGAATCCTTATTTATTGCTTGAGCATTTAAGTGAGATCTATCAGGCTATCACTTATCCTTTCATATGTACCAATTTTTGACCTCTCTGGTTTTTCCCCTGCTCCTTCTGTTGAGGGATAGACATTGTCCATAATATGGTTAGCTTCATTCTGCTTCAGTTCGTAACGTCTGATGTGAGAATGCCATGTAGAAAGCCCCCTTTTGCAACTGGAAATGTTGAAATGCATACTTTAAGCTTGCTATTTACAGTTCTTTTTAAAGATTATGATGGGTAATATAACTCCACAATCACACTAAAAAACAACTCTCCACTAAACACTAGGCAAATTGCAAAAAAAATTAATGCATCAAAACCGGCTAAAGTTTAAATATACTACAAAAAATCAACTCCCCTAGCAAACGTTACAAAGAAAAGATCATATTCTCCATGCAATAATAAGGTAAGCACATCACACCCCCCAAACTTAGTATAAACTATAGTCGAAACTAAGTTTGTAAAGAGATGTAATTTCCGAATGATAAGCACGTCAAATTGATTAATATGAGTTATCCTCCGAGTTCTTGTAAGCTCGATTTCTGAACTCATCCAATTGATTAATATGAGTTATCATCAACTCCCTTTGATCCTTTAAGGACAAATTCAAACTTCTCAATGCCCCAAAAGCATTGTGCTGGATCTCTATGGGTAAGTGGCACGGCTTCCCATAGATGATTTGGTACGATGACATATCCAACACCATCTTATAAGCAGTCCGGAACCCCCACAAAATATCATTGAGCATCATAGCCCAATTCTTTCGATTGGTTTCGACTACCTTCTCCAATATTTGCTTCACTTGCCGGTTGGAGACCTCAGCTTGCCCATTCGCTTGAGGGTGATAAGGTGTAGTAATCCTATGCTTTTCAAGAAGTTTGTTGACGAAGTGAGACCCTCCATCACTCACTAATGCTCTAGGCACTCCATAATGGGAAAAGATATGTTTCTTCAAGAAAGATAAAATAGTCCTTGAATCATTCACGCGAGTGGGAATGGCTTCCACCCACTTCGAAACATAATCCACTGCTACGAGAATGAAAGAAATCCATTAGATGGGGGAAAAGGCCTCATAAAATTGATCCCCCATACATCGAAGATCTCAACAACAATGCTTGGCTGAAGTGGCATCTCATCTCTTCGACTTATGTTCCCCATCTTTTGACATCTATCGCATGATGCCACATAGGTTTCACAATTTTTAAATAAGGTAGGCCAATAAAGAGCAGATTGAAGTACCTTGGCTGCCGTCTTTTGAGCTCCGAAGTGGCCCCCGTTAGGTTGTGCATGGCAATAATCAAGAACGCTCTCCATTTTAATCTCGGGCACAGACCTATGGACTATGGAATCCGTACATATCTTGTAAATAAACGGATCATACCATATGAATGTCTCAACGTCTTGCTTGAACTTCGCAAGTTGATATCGGTTGAGATCTTTAGGAATTTCTCCTACAGCAATGTAATTAACATAATCCACATACCATGGATCCATCCCTTGGGCAGCCACTACACATGCTCTTTCAGCCCCTTCAACAAACACCGCCATGGTCTTCTCATCAGGGAACATTTCTTCTATGTAATCAAACGAATCATCACAGTGTTCCCTTGTCTCCAAACTTGATAGGTGATCTGCCAAGACATTTTCAGTACCTTTCTTATCTCAGATCTCTATATCAAACTCCTGCAGAAGAAGAATCCATCTAATGATCCTTGGCTTTGTTTCCTTCTTCTCCATCAAGTACCGAATTGCAGAGTGATCCGTGTACACTATAGTCTTCATGCCAACCAAATACTGTCAAAACTTATTGAATGCATACACCACAACAAGAAACTCCTTTTCAGTCACCATATAGTTCTTTTGTGCCATATTGAAAGTCTTACTCGCATAGTAAATGGCGCAAAACTTCTTATCCCTTAACTGCCCAAGCACCACTCCAAGTGCTGAATCACTCGCATCACACATAAGTACAAACAGTTGAGTCCAATCTGGTGTGATAAAAATAGGTGCAGTAATAAGCGCCTTCTTCAAAACCTGAAAAGTTGTTAGACACTCTTTATCAAGCACAAAAGGCACATCCTTTTCAAGTAAATGAGACAAGGGCTTGGAGTATTTTGAGAAGTCTTGTATGAATCTTCTATAAAAACCGACGTGTCCAAGGAAAGACCGCACTCTCTTCTCATTCGTAGGTGGAAGAAGCTTCTCAATTGCCACCACCTTTGCTCTATCCACCTGCAATCCCTTGGCCAAAATATAATGGTCAAGAATAATCCCATCTCTTACCATGAAGTGGCACTTCTCCCAATTCAAGACAAGATTAGTATCTTGGCATCTCTTCAAAACAGTAGCAAGGTTAGATAAACAAGTATCAAAAGAGGAACCAAATACAGAGAAATCATCCGTAAACACCTCCATGATCTTCTCTATCAACCCATCAAATATGACCATCATGCAACGCTGAAATGTAGCAGGTGCATTACATAATCCACAAGGCATCTTCCTAAAGGCAAAAGTTCCATACGCGCAAGTGAAAGTAGTCTTTTTCTGATCCTCGGGTGCAATCATGTTTTGATTATAACCCGAGTACCCATCCAAGAAGCAATAATACTCATACCCTGCAAGACGATCAAGCATTTTATCCATGAAAGGAAGGGAAAAATGGTCTTAGCATATATTTTCATTCAACTTCCTGTAATCCGTACACACACGCCATCCCGTAGGAATCCTAGTGGCTAAGGTCTCACCATCTTCGGCTTTCACTATAGTCATGCCCCCCATCTTAGCTACAACATGCAATGGACTCACATGGGGACTATCACTAATAGGATAAATAATCCCAGCACCTAGCCATGTTAGGATTTGCTTCCTAATCACTTTTTGAATAGCGGGATTCACCCTCCGCTAATTCTAAATGCTACTCTTGGCCTCATCTAACAATCTTATTCGATGCATACAATAGGAAGGACTAATACCTTTTAAATCATCAAGAGACCAACTAATCGCAGATATATTTCCTAAGCACATCTAACAATTTCTCAAGTTGATCATCATCAAGGGAAGAAGATACAATTACTGGATATTTTTCATTGTCACCTAGATAAGCATACTTCAAGTGCTCCGGTAGCAGTTTCAACTCCTCTTTCTTCTCTTCTTGAGGTACACTCTCTCTGTCCAAAGGCAAGTACTTCCTAGTCCACTTGATCTCTTCAACCTTTGTCTTTTGTGATTCATACCTGTCATCATCTAAAGCAAGCAAGTTTTCAAGAAATTCGATACATACCTCATTGGAGAGTTCATCTAGCTCTGTAGTGGGAAAAGTAAGAGACTCCATCAAGCATGTCTCAAGAGGATCCTTAGAAAGGATCAGAGACATGTCTTCATTAACGATCTCCTCCACCACATCAATGCTGTTACACTGCATCTCCATCGGCATCTTCATTGCTTTGTCCAAGTTAAACATGACTTCTTCTTTATCCATCCTCAACTGTAGCTCTCCCTTTTGCACATCTATCATAGCTCCAGCAGTTGCAAGGAATGGTCTCCCTTAGATCAAGGGAGTATTATCCTTGTCGTCTTCCATCTCAAGCACTAGAAAATCCACAGGAAAGACAAGCTTATCTACTTTAACAAGAACGTCTTCAATTACTCCTTTTGGAAATGTCATAGACCTATCTGCTAGCTGTAGAGCAACTGATGTGGGAGTTAACTCTCCCAATTCAAGCCTTTTAAAAGTGGACAACGACATCAAATTTATGCTTGATCCAAGATCACACAAGGCTTGTCGTGCCGGCCCTTTTCCAATTTCACATAAAATTATGAAGCTTCCAGGATCTTTTAACTTTGCTGGTAGCTTTCTTTGAATGATCGAGCTGCAGTTCTCAGATAAATTCACCATCTCAATTCCGTTCAAGCTTCTATTCTTCAAAAGAATATCCTTCAGAAAGCGGGCATAATACGACATCTCCAATATTGCTTCAGTAAAAGGAATGTTCAAGCTTATTTTGTTTATAATCTCAGAAAACTTCATGAACTTTTCCTCTAGTCCTTTCTTAACTAGCTTGAGAGGAAAGAGCGGAGGTATCTTTGTTTTGGGAATCCCCCATTCATTATGTTCAGCCTTTCTCTGCTTTATCCTTCTCGGCTCTCAACCTCTTGGCTCTTTCCCACTTCTTTTCTACGTCTGTAAGCTCGGTATTCTGCTCTTGAGATGTAGCTGGAGTATTCTAATCAATAGGTGTCATATTCGGTATCGAATCAGGCTCTGAACTATTCTGTTCGACCTCCGTTCGACCAGGGTGGTTTGGTCGAACAACTTGGTTTTGGTCGAGCAGCCTGTCTGATCGCATACTTTGGTCCTAAACATGTTGCTTGGCCTCCGTTTGACCAGGATGGTTTGGTCGAACAGATTGGTCTTGGTCGAACAGTTTCCAGCTCATGAGCTCTCATCACACCGCTTCTGTTCGACCTCCGTTCGACCAAGATGGTTAGGTCGAACGGTTGGGTGCTGGTCGAATGGTTGGTCATAAAACAGAGTATGGTAATTCTATTTCTTTTAAAGTTGTTCGACCTCTACTCGACCAGTTGGTCTAGTTGAGCAACTCCAGTCTGGTCGAGCAACTCCTCTGTTTCCTTCGATTTGACTCATTCCCGACCTCAAAGTGATGGCATGGCAAGACTTTGTGTAACGGCATCACTTTAATATATTTGTTATGTGCATATATTCATATATTAGCTAATTATACTTATTATATATCCATTTATTTATTTAGGATTTGAATCTTGGAATATCTTTTCCCATTATTTTCTCAACTACATAGCCCTCATCCCTTAAAACTAGGAATTAATTTCCTCCTACGTACATATAAAATCCCATTCCCAACCACATACATCATACATCTCTTCTTATTAAGTTAGAGGAGTCTTTCTTCACATCGTACAAACTCAGAAAAATCTCCACATGATATTCAACGTTCCTTAAATAGAGAGTAATACAGTAAAATCAAAGTCTTGATTTGGTGTGATCGTTGAACCATCGACGCTGTTAATTTGAAGGGGTCATCGATTGTCTCTCCTAAGTCCATCGAAGTGTAAGTTTTAAACCTTCAGAATCCACATGTATGCATAAACAGATTTTGTTTGGATTAGCATACATGATTAAGCATTAGTCAGATTCTATGGCTTGCTTAATTTGACCAATCACCCTCTTGCAGCATGTAGCGCCACTCTTCCCAAGCCTAATATTTAATAAGTTATTCACTTGTTTCGTTAGATGTTATACATACATATCTAATCTAACCTTAGGGGATTAATGCATATACTAATCATATTTTATTAATATATTTTATTAAATATTATTAAGTTAGTTTATGATTTGAGACTTCATTATGCGTTAGAATATTAAGTCTATAGGTTAGTACACATATATTAATTTATTTTGTACCTAATTTTATTAGTTTTATTATTATTTAATTATCTACTTAGATATTTTATTAGGATTAGAATTTAGCCTTATTTTATATTTCTTTTATATTAATAGGCGATGAAAAGTTCGTGAGTTAGAAGTTCTGCTGCATCAATATTTTGAACTACAGTCAACTCAATTTATTTTAAAGGTGGGAAAATTCTTATTTGACTCTATTAACTGCTATTCTGTGATATCTTTGAGTTCATGCATGTACAGATAGGTCTCCTGACCTTTATAAACGAGACATTTACTACTTGAATAATTGAGCAATCTTATTCAGTACATTTACATGAGGCATTTACTACTTGAATAATTGAGAAATCTTATTCAGTACATTTACACCTACATTTCATGTTACTTATTTGGTATTTACATTGTGGTATTAATTTTGGCAAGTATGTTTTTCCACTGAGCTTATGTTTTACTCACCCCTAATATTTTATCATTCAGATAAAGCAGCTGACATGGTGGGATATAAGGAAGATGCTTAGCACAATTTTATTTTTTATTAAGACTTAATTATTATTTCTAAATTTTGCTAGACTTATGAACTTATGCAAGTTATTTTTAGTAATTTCTTTTGGATTTTATAACTCATCAAGTTGGATATTTTGATTATTTAGTTTTATTCCTTTAAGTTTATGCTCAAAATGATTTTTCTTTACTATTTATGATATTTTAAATGGTTAGAAATTTAGGATGTGACACTTTGGATTCTCAATACTTTGAGATGGGAACTTCCCTTTCTCAATAGATTGAGTCAATATGTTTACATTTCCAGCCATCTCCCCCATCAACAACGTGATGTCTTTCACTTGCGTAGACAAATCTTTATGATTATCATCGATCTTCTTCTCTAACTTGGCCTCTAGATGGTCTACTCTCACATTATTCCTCACCATGAACCTGTTCACCGTATCCTCAAAACCGGCCTTTCTTTCTACATCCTTAGCTCCCGGATCCACACCAATAGGAGGCTACATCACGTTGTTCGGATTGCTCCATGAGAACTCCGGCCTCCTAGGTTGTTGGTAATTACCCGGAGGACTACGGTTGTTGTAATTCCCCTGATAATTCCGGTTTTCTTGATTCGGGTACCTAGTTCCTTGAATACTTTGACCCATGACGTAGTTTGCCTCCTCGATCTCCTCTTGGCTTGCTCCTTTATAGCCACCATCCTGCTGCATCATTGGTACTCTTTGAGATAAATTAGTGATCTGCTTTTGTTGGGACTCTAGTAGCTTACTAATATTAAACAAGCTAGAGACGATTTCATCATCTCTCCCCGACTTCACCATAGTGTGCTCAACTTGTGCTACTTTACCAAGGACATAAGTGCCTCTCATTCTATCAGTCGGTCAATCCCTTAAGTTTATCAAAATATCCTCGAATAGCTTCTCGGCCTCAATGGGTGACTTCGTAAGCAATGCTCCATTAGAAGAAGCATCAAGTAACACTCGAGAGTCGCAATCCAATCCATTGTAGAATATACTGATATATTGAACCTTAGATAGCCCATGATGTGGACACTTACGAAGCATGTCCTTGAACATGTTCCAAGCTTCATGAAACTTCTCATTGCCATGGATAGAAAATTGATTGATTTCTTGCTTCATCTTAAACACCTTTGAAGGTGGCATGTATCGCTCCAAGAATTTCAATTTCAATTTTCCCATGTATCACATTCAGCAGCATCAAGATTATCGTACTAATCTCTCGCCTTTTCATTCAGCGAGAACTTGAACAATATGATCTTCCTCGCATCCTCATGAGCTCTTGCGTCTTTTTGTGTACTTACATACCCAAGGAACTTATTAAAATATTGCTGAGGATCTTCGAATATTCCCCCAGAGAAGGGACTCCTTTCAAACATGGTGATAAGAGCAGGGTGTAAATCGAAATTGGGTCCGATCCCTCTCGCTCCTAACAACCCAGCATTGCCCCCTCCGCTGTTCTTAAAGACTTCACGAATGGCAAGTGTATCCAGATTCACTGCCATGTTGACTGTTTCTACTTCCAAATTATCTTCGATTGCAGCTTCAATTGTTTGCGAATTCAGCACGTCAACTTCAACTCCTAAATCGAGAGCTTTAGTTGATTCTACTTTCTTGTTCTTATTCTTCTTCTTTTTCTTCCTCGACGATGCTCCGATCTCTGGATTATATGGCTCTAATTCACCTTTCTTTGATTTTGTGAGCATACACCTAAGAAAAATAAGTGTTAGAAATCAGAGACAAGAATAATAATCATAATTAAACTAGATATAATCAAAAGATATTTAATATCGTCCCCAGCAACGATGCCAAGAACTTGATGAGCGTTTTCTCAACACACAAAATTAATCCTCAAGTATAAGGATATCAATTATAGTTTCGAAAGGTGACCAAGTGTTTATCGTGCCCAAGGGATGGATAATTATCAATTAAATTATATTCTAATTCACTAAGATTATGTGGTAAATTGAATTTGGTTTGGTTATAAAACTAAATAACATATAAGTAAAAATAGCAAAGTAAATAATCAAGAAATAAAGAAAACTCAATTGTGTTCAAGTAAGTAATATAGTAGTTCTTTGGGCCATCCAGTTTTACTTGTTAATTTTCTTTCTATGTATTGATGTTCGACTCTGCCTTGTGGTTTACGGACGCATCACTAAACCATGCAAGCGTACTCTATAGAGCAAGACATATACTTTACCCCCCTTTCTAGGTACTATCATAATCAATTATTTCTCGTGCACTTGGTACTCTAACCCGATTTGATCTCCCTATTTAGGTACTATAAAGTTATACTCTTTATCCTACTTGTTAATCCGAATACGATTCAATTAAAAAATATTTATATAGGATGGTTCAAATAAGACTTCGGAATCCCTTCACTTAGAGTTATAACATATGATTCTGCTCAGCGGAGAACGCACTCAATCAATAACCAAGAGATGTATTCAGACTCTACATAACAGTTAATGATGCACAAAACGATCATGAGTATGAATTGAAAAAGCATAATCTTATATAAAATAAACCACAAGTAGTGTTGTATGGAGTTTACACATGGAAATTCAATTAACTCATAAAACTTTCATAACCCTAGAACTACCAAGGTGGTTCTAGCCCATGATTGATCAAGGAACAATCATGGCTAGTTGGTATGATCTTAATTGACTTTCCAAACGAACCTCTCACGACCCTTTCGGATGATGGTAGGGTTTGGTGGTAGATGGATGAAGGAAGATGTGTGTTGTCTTGTGTCTTTTTCTCCTGCAAAAGCTCTTCTTTTATACTCATAGGACCTCCTTATGGGCTTAGGATGGGCCTTTGCTTGAAGCACACATCAAATTTGATAAAAGACATCCGGAATTACCATAAATAGCAGCAGCGAAGCACCGTTCGACCAAGCCTGACTGGTCGAACAAAAACTCCAATTCGAGCAACTGGTCGAGCTACCTCTCTGGACGATTTAGACATTCTGCTCGACCAACATTCTCTTGCTCAACCACATTAATGATGGTCAAGCAACACCTTCAAGTCGAACGAACTCACTGTAAGTTTTATCCACTTTGTTCGACTTCTACTCATCTGCTCGACCAAGCTGATATTGGTCGAGCAACACCTCTAAGTCAAGCTACCTCCTTGGACGGGCCTGTGCAATATGCTCGACTTGTCCCTCCTGTTCGACCAAATTGATGTTGGTCGAACAGGCTCTCTGGGTCGAACAATACTTGAATCTTGCCTCCAAAATCATGTCTTCTAATTTCGAGCCTTTTACACCTGTTTTCCTATACAAATATGCTCAAACAGTCCTTGTATCCTCTGATTCATGACTTTCCCATAAACGTGTCAATTCATCTCAATAAAAGACTAAATCGTATTCCATTTCCACGCAAATAAGAGCCAACAATATGTGAATTTACACTCTCATCAGAGCTACATGAGGGAAGTCGAGCCGGAGCATTTCAGCGGATAGAGAGGTGGTTCAACCAAGGCCATACAGCTCGACCAAGAGCAATTTGGTCGAGCTATAAAAGTCTGGTCGAGCTAGGCGGAGGACAGAGTTTCAGTTTACAGATATGCAACTCGACCGTAGCTCGACCAAGCTCATTCTGGTCAAGCTGGGACACATCAGTGCCGAAATATTGGGATTTCACCTCGAGTGTGCATGTGTATGTTTTCTACAAAAAAGCCCAATAAAGGTCCATGAGGAGAGCTTACAAGTATAAAAAGGGATGCAGATCACATTGAAAAGGGAGTTAGATTCCACATCCACCCTACACCACATCCAAACCCTAACTCCATCCTACGGAGCTGTAGAGAGAGATTTATATAGCGAATCAAGTGAGAACCAAGTGAAGATTCAAGATGGAGAGAGAAGCGACGGTGCCCACATCTAGGGTTTATTTCGCATCTTAATCTTTCTAGTAATTTGGAAGACTATGGGTAAGATCTATCCAATCACCATGAACGTTCTCCAAAACATCATGGGATAGAACTACTTTGGTAGTCTAGGGTTTATGAAGGTTTTATCTAGTTAATTGAACTTTCGTGTGTATACTCCGTACAACACTACTTGTGGATTTATTTTATATAAGACTATGCGTTTTTAATTCATACTCAGAGTTGTTTTGTGCATCATTAACTGTTATGTAGAGTCTTAATACATATCTTGGTTATTGACTGAGTGTGTTCACTGCTGAGCAGCTGAGCAGAATTCTATGTTATGATTCTAAGTGAGGGAACTCCGAAAATTTATTAGAACTTTCTTATATTAATACTTATTAATTGAATTAAATTTGGGTTAGAAAGTAGGATAAAGAGGATAATTATGTAGTACCTATAAAGGAAGATCATATCGGGTTAGAGTACTTAGTGCACGTGAAATAATTGATACTGATAGTACCTAGAAAGGGGGGGTGTAATTATGTTCTTTCTCTGAGGTGATTCACACGTGTTACAAGCATATTTACTTGTGTCTATAGAGTAGATTTGCATGGTTTAGTGATGCATCCATATTCCACAAGGCAGAGTCGGACATTAACATATGGAAGGGAAAATAATTAGTGAAACTGGATGGCCTGAAGAGCTACCTATCTTCTCACTTGTTAACTCTAGTTTATTTTCTATTGTCTCTATTTATTTGTTATTTAATTAATCTGTTTATTAGTTTAATAATAATTCTCCAATCAAAGTGCCAAAAATATAGTTTCCTTTAATTTAGATAATAATAATAAATTGATAATCAATCGTCCTTTGGGTTCGATATATAACTTGGTCTCTTATCTAAACTACAATCACATCTGATAAGTCGTAATTTTACCATATTATTTTAGATGAATTCATATATATTTTTATGTGAGTTGTGATTATTTTATATTAATTACGACTTATTTCTATTTCACACATTATATTTAAATTATTTTAAATCTTGTCTAAAAAGGCCAAAAATAAGAGAAATTATACCGTCACAATAATGCTGAAAATAAAGAGTTGACCAAGTAAATTAAGAAGAGATTTGATTTGAAGAGTCTAAGGAAGCTTACCAAAGGGAGAAAAGATACAATGAACTTGGACAACTAAAAAAATGAATGTGATCAAGGAAATTAATTGGAGGAATTAACTTATGATTTTGGGGATTATATTATTCCACATATCCAGACATGCATGAGACACGGCGGATAGAAGGGAGAAGGCAGATTGGCCTAGGGAAGAAGGCGCATCACCACGAAGAACACATAATTATCGGTTCTTTAATTTAATTTTTAATTTAGTTTAATTATGTAATTTTATTTCTAGTCCAAGGATATTGTGAACCTCCATTGATGAATTTACATGTTTGACTATGAATAAAATTACCAATATGTTTTATGAATTTATTTTGTGATTGGCTTTGATGTTAATCTTGAATTTTCAATTGTTTGTGTAGACTACCCCTCTCATATGTGATTGATTATTCAATAGCTATTTTACATATTATAATCCATAATTGTTATAATATTGTGAACCGAATAGCAAAATGAGATAGTACCTTTAAAATCACGAAATCTAGGTTGTATGATTCGCTATCCCCATTTTCATAGTCTAGTAGTCCTAAGTGCGTTCACTAATGAGCAGGGTTTATTGTTATAATTCTAAGTGAAGGGATTCCGAAGTCTTATTAGAACTGTCTTATATGAATGTTTGTTAATTGAATTGAATTCGGGTTAACAAGTAGGATAAAGAGTATAACTTTATAGTACCTAAAAAGGGAGATCAAATCGGGTTAGAGTACTAAGTGCACAGGAAATAATTGATTATGATAGTACCTAGAAAGGGGGTAAAGTATACGTCTTGCTCTGAGGATACTCACACATGTCAAAAGCTTATCTATTTGTGTCTATAGAATAGATTTGTATGGTCTAGCGATGCGTCCATAAACCACAAGGCAGAGTCGGACATCGACACACGAAAGTATGAATTAACGAATTAAACTGGATGGCCTGACGAACTACCTATTATCTTATTTGATCGCAACTACTATTTTCTTGTTCTTGTTATTTAATTGCTATTTCAATTATTACTTAATTTACAAACCAAAATTACAATTCTCAAAATAGTCATAATCTGCTAGAACGTAATTAAATCGATATTTATCCGTCCCGTGGATTCGATATTTAACTTGGTCACCTTCGAAACTACAATTGATATCCTTCATACTTGGGGATTAATTGTATGTTAAGAAAACGCTCATCAAGTTTTTGGCGCCATTGCCGGGGACGGCTTGAAATATCTTTTTGTTATTTCTAGTTTGTTAAGGCTATTTTTCTTGTTTTGTTGTTTTAATTCTAGTTCTTTTTAGGTGCATGCTCACGAGATCAAAGAAAGGTGAACTTGAACTCTATAATCCTGAGATCGGAGCATCGTCAAGAAAGAAGAAGAAGAAGAACAGCAAGGCAAAGACTATTGATCCAACTGAAGCTCTGAATTTTGGAGTTGAAGTTGACGAGCAGATTTCGCAGACGATTGAAGCTACAACTAAAGTTAATTCGGGAGTAAGGACAGTCAACATGGTAGCAAATCCGGATAATCTAGCCATCCGAGAGGTTTTCAGAAATAATGGGGCTGGAAATTTTGGGCTTCTAGGAGCAAGGGGAACTAATTCAGCGTTCGATCTTCATCCCGCTCTTATTAGCATGATAAAAAAGGAACTCCTTTTCAGGAGGGTCTTTCGAGGATCCGCAGCAGCATCTGAACAAGTTCTTGGGCTATGCAAGTACTCAAAAAGACGCAGGAGAACATGAAGATGCTAGGAAGATCCTTTTGTTCAAATTCTCGCTTACTGAAAAGGCGAGAGATTGGTACGACACTATCAACGCAGCTGAGTGCACCACTTGGGAGCAACTGAAGTTAAGGTTCTTGGAGAGGTATATGCCACCTTCAAAGGTGTTTAAGATGAAGCAAGACATTAACCAATTCGCCATGGGTGGAGGAGAAAAATTTCATGAAGCATGGGATAGATTCAAGGACATGCTTAGGAAGTGTCCTCAACATGGGCTATCTAAAGCTCAATATATCAGTATATTCTACAATGGATTGGACTGTGATTCACGAGTTTTATTGGATGCTTCTTCTAATGGAGCATTGCTTACAAAGTCATCCGTAGAGGCCGAGAAGTTGTTTGAAGATATTTCGATGAATTCGAGGGATTGGCCAACTGATAGAGTTAGAGGTACTTATGTCCTTGGTAAGGTAGCTAAGGTTGAACAAGCAATGGTGAAAATAAGTAGAGAGAATGAGATCGTCTCTAGCTTGTCCAATATCAACAAGCTACTTGAATCCCAACAGAAGCAAATCAGCGAATTATCTCAGCGCGTACCAATCATGCAGCAGGAGTTAAAGAATGAGGGACCAATCCAAGAGGAGTTGGAAGAGTCACGCTATGCCATGGGTCAAAGTATTTAAGGGACTAGGTATCCAGATCAAGGAAACCGGAATTACCAAGAGAACTATCGAGGAAACTTTAATAATTGTGGTCCCCCGGGTGGTTATCAACAGCCTAGGAGGCCGGAGTTCTCATGGAGCAATTCGAATAATGCGATTCAAACTCCGATGGGTGTTGATCCGGGTGCTAAGGTGGAAGAAGGGAAACCGGGTCTTGAGGATACTGTGAACAGGTATATGGCCAAGAATGATGAAAGAGTTAACCGCCTTGAGGCCAAACTTGAAAAGAAAATCGATTCAAACCATGAGGTTATATCTAAGTAGGTGAAGGACCTTACGTTACTGATGGGGGAGATGGCAGGAAGTGTTAACAAGCTTACTCAAACTCTTGAGAAGGGGAAGTTTCCATCTCAAAGTATTGAGAATCCAAGGTCCTGCAACGCCACCACATTAAGGTCGGAAACGCAGTACGAGGGACCTATGAGGCCGGAATCAAATTTGGACATGTCTAGGGCCAGGTTCAACCATGGTTCGACCAACATTGAAGGTCGAACCATACAGGGGAGGTCGAACCAACACACTGGACACGATCAGAAGAGCTTGCAGCATCGATTCGACCAAACTACCGATGGTTCGACCTGGCCTTCAGGTCGAACCTTGGTCGAACCCCACAACTCGGAGCACTCTGTTTTTCCAGAACAGAGGTTTGACCAAACCAATCATGGTTCAACCTATCAAACAGGTCGAACCTTGGTCGAACCGGATGGCGGAAGGAGTACAGTAGGCAGGTTCGACCTAGGTACCCATGGTTCGACCTGTTTCACAGGTCGAACCCAGGTCAAACCTCAAATTCAAAAAGAGAGCCATTGTCCAGAAGGTAGGTTCGACCAGTACGTACATGGTTCGACCTGTTCCACAGGTCGAACCCTGGTCGAACCCTACCAGAAATTACCTATTTCCACTCCGAACACTCTCGATGATGTTGATGCTACTCTAGTGGTTCGGAATGAACAAAGTACTGAGATAATAGCTGAGAAAAAGTGGGAGAGAGCCAAGCATTTGAGAGCCGAAAAGGAAAAAGCGGAGAACGTTGATCGTGATGAATGGGGGATTCCCAAAACAAAGATACCTCCGCCGTTTCCTTACAAGCTTGTGAAGAAGGGATTGGAAGAGAAGTTCAAGAAGTTTTCAGAGATAATGAACAAAATAAGCTTGAGCATTCCTTTCTCAGAGGCAATCATGGAGATGCCGTACTATGCCCGATTTCTAAAGGACATATTGTTGAAGAAGCGGAGCTTAACCGAAATTGAAACGGTGAATTTATCTGAGAATTACAGCTCAATCATCCAAAAGAAGCTGCCGCAAAAGATGAAAGATCCGGGGAGCTTCACTATTCTATGTGAAATCGGAAAGGGGCCGGCACGACGAGCTTTGTGCGATCTAGGGGCGAGCATCAATTTGATGCCTTTGTCCATCTTTCAGAGGCTTGGTTTGGGGGAGCTTACTCCTACAACAGTGGTTCTCCAATTGGTGGACAGTTCGATGACATTTCCAAAAGGTATAATTGAAGACGTTCTCGTCAAAGTGGAGAAGTTAGTCTTTCCTGTGGACTTTCTTGTGCTATAGATGGAAGAAGACAAGGATAATATCCCTTTAATCTTGGGGAGACCTTTCCTTGCTACTGCTGGAGCTATGATTGATGTTCAGAAAGGAGAGCTTAGATTGCAGACGGACAAAGAAGAAGTTCTTTTCAACTTAGACAAAGCAATGAAGATGCCCATGGAGTCGCAGTGTCATAGTATTGACGTGGTGGAGGAGATTGTGAAAGAGGACATGTCTCTGATCCTGTCAAAGGATCCTCTTGAGACATGTTTGATGGATTCTCTTACTTATCCCACTACGGAGCTTGACGGACTCTTCAACGAGGTATGTATTGAATTTCTTGAAAACTTACTTGCTTTGGGTGATGACATGTTTGAATCGGAAAGAACTAAGGTGGAAGAAGTCAAGTGGACGAGAAAGTACTTGCCGTTGGATAACGAGAGCTCTCCGATGGAAGTGAGGAAAGAGGAGTTGAAACTGTTGCCGGAACACTTGAAGTACGCCTTTCTTGGCGATAATGAAAAATACCCGGTAATTGTATCTTCTTCTCTTGATGATGATCAACTTGAGGAGTTATTGAACGTTCTTAGGAAGTATAAATCTGCGATTGGTTGGTCTCTTGAGGATTTGAAAGGAATTAGTCCTTCGTATTGTATGCATAGGATAAGATTGTTAGATGAGGCAAAGGCAAGTGTTTAGAATCAGCAGAGGGTTAATCCCGCGATTCAAGAGGTGATTAGGAAGCAAATCCTTACGTGGTTGGATGCCGGAATCATATATCCTATTAGTGATAGTCCCCATGTGAGTCCATTGCATGTAGTTGCTAAAAAGGGGGGTATGACTGTCGTGAAAGCTGAGGATGGAGAAGCGATAGCCACAAGAATTCCTACGGGATGGCGTACATGTGTAGATTATAGGAAGTTGAATGAAAACACGTGTAAGGATCATTTTCCTCTTCCTTTCATGGATCAAATGTTAGATCGTCTTGCAGGGTATGAGTTTTATTGTTTCTTGGATGGATACTTGGGGTACAACCAAATTATGATTGCCCCGAGGATCAAGAAAAGACCACTTTTACTTGCCCCTACGGGACCTTTGCTTTTCGAAAAATGCCATTTGGGTTATGTAATGCGCTTGCTACTTTTCAGAGATGCATGATGGCAATATTCGATGGGTTGATAGAGAAGATCATGGAGGTGTTCATGGATGATTTTTCTGTTTTTGGTTCCTCCTTTGATATTTGTTAGTCTAACCTAGCTACTGTTTTGAAGAGATGCCAAGTGACTAATCTTGTCTTGAATTGGGAGAAGTGCCACTTCATGGTGAAGGATGGGATTGTTCTTGGGCATCATGTCTCGGCTAAAGGGTTGCAGGTAGATCGTGCTAAAGTGGTGGAGATTGAGAAGCTTCCACCACCGACCAATGAAAGAGGAGTTCGATCCTTCCTTGGACACGCCGGTTTTTACAGGAGATTTATAAAAGACTTCTCAAAATACTCTAAGCCCTTATCTCACTTACTTGAAAAGGATGTTCCTTTTGTGTTTGATGATGAATGTTTAACAGCTTTTCAAGTTTTGAAGGAGGCGCTTATCACTGCACCTATCTTGATCACACCGGATTGGACTCAACTATTTATACTAATGTGTGATGCAAGTGATGTAGCACTTGGAGTAGTGCTTGGGCAGCTGAAGGATAAGAAGTTCTGCGCCATTTACTACGCAAGTAAGACTTTCGATGCGGCACAAAAGAATTACACGGTGACTGAAAAGGAGATTTTGTCTGTTGTGTACGCATTCAATAAGTTTCATCAGTATTTGGTTGGCATGAAGACTATTGTGTACACGGATCATTCAGCGATTCGGTAATTGATGGAAAAGAAGGAGACGAAGCCTAGGATCTTAAGGTGGATTCTTCTACTTCAAGAGTTTGACATGGAGATCCGGGATAAGAAAGGTTCTGATAATGTGCTCGCGGATCATCTTTCGAGGTTGGAGACTAGGGAACATTGTGATAATTCTTCCGAGTATATTGAGGAAATGTTCCCGGATGAAAAGATCATGGCCGTGTTTGTTGAAGGGGCTGAGCGAGCGTGTGTGGTTGTTGCGCAGGGAGTTGATCCATGGTATGCAGATTATGTTAATTATATTGCTGTGGGACAAATTCCAAGGGATCTCAACCGATATCAACTTGCTAAATTCAAAAGGGATGTTGAGACTTTCATATGGTATGATCCGTTTGTGTACAAAATTTGCACGGATTCTATCATTCGTAGGTGTGTGCCCGAGATGGAGATGGAGAGTGTTCTCGAGTTTTTTCATGCACAACCTAACGGGGGGCACTTCGATGCTCACAAGACAGCAGCCAAGGTACTTCAGTCCGCTCTTTATTGGCCTACCTTGGTCAAGGATTGTGAGACCTATGTGGCGTCTTGCGATAGATGTCAACGCATGGGGAATATTGGTAGGAGAGACGATATGCCGCTTCAGCCAAGCATAGTGGTCGAGAATTTTGATGTGTAGGGTATCGATTTTATGGGGCCTTTTCCCCCATCTAATGGATTTCTCTACATTCTACTTGTGGTGGATTATGTTTCTAAGTGGGTGGAAGTGATTCCTACTCGCTTGAATGATTCGAAAACTGTTATATCTTTCTTGAAGAAGCATATCTTTGCCCGTTTTGGAGTCCCTAGAGCACTTGTTAGTGATGGAGGTACGCATTTCATAAATAAATTTCTTGAGAAGGTGCTTAAAGGGTATGGTGTTAAGCATAGGGTCACTACACCCTATCATCCTCAAGCGAATGGGCAAGCGGAGGTCTCTAACCATCAAGTCAAACAGATTTTGGAGAAAGTGGTCGGAACCAATAGAAAAGATTGAGCTTTGCAGCTCGATGATATCGTGTGGGGGTTCCGGACCGCGTACAAGACGGTTTTAGATATGTCACCGTATCAGATTGTCTATGGGAAGCCGTGCCACTTACCTTTAGAGATTCAACACAAAGCGTTTTGGGCTTTGCGAAGCTTGAACTTGACTCTCAAGGATGTGAAGGAGTTGAGGATTACTCACATCAATCTTTTGGATGAGTTTCGGAGTCGTGCGTACAAGAATTCAGAGATCTATAAGGAAAGGATTAAGAGGTGGCATGATTCGAATATCTCGTACAAGGAGTTCAAGCAAGGAGATGAGGTATTACTTTTTAACTCTCATTTAAAGCTTTTTGCAGGCAAGTTGAAATCAAAGTGGACGGGACCGTTCATGATTCATCGAGTCTTATGAGGGGGGAGTTTTGAGCTTATTGACAAGGATGGAGATATTTTTGCGGCAAATGGACATCGCTTGAAGCATTATAGGTCGCCGGATGATGTTTGTGTCATCTTTGTGGATACCTTGATCTGATTTGGTACCGTCGTGACTCTCCGACGTTAAACATGAGCGCCTGTTGGGGGCTTTTTCTCCCGTTTTAATGCTTTATTTCATTCGTGTGAGTAAGAAATTTTTATATTTGAAGTGCTTACTTATCGGCAATTATATCTCTTTGCAAACTTAGTTTCAACTATAGTTTCTACTAAGTTTGGGGGGTGTGATGTACTTACCTTGATAAGCACCGATAGTATAATCTTTTCTTTGTGATGTTTGTTAGGGGAGTTGGTTTTTGCGCCATATTAAAATTTTAATCGATTTTGATGTGCCGATTTTTTACAACTTGCCTAATGTTTAGTGAGTTTTGGTTGTGTTTTCTTTTACAGAGTTACTCATGAATGATATTTTGTGGAACAAATTTTGGATGAAGTTGTGCTCTAGTTGGTACCTAATGATTCGTATTGAAGTTTGAAGTGAATAGAGATTGAAGAACACTCATTTTGGAAGCTTAAAAGGGTGGTTCGACCAAAGCCAGGAGAGGTTTGACCAGTGCCAGGAGGTCGAACCGAGCAGAGGAAGTCGAACCGATGCAGAAAATCATCCAGTGAGGTGGTTCGACCTGATCATTCTGGGTTCAACCTGTCTAGCAGGTCAAACCAAGTTCGAACTCGGTGACTTAAATCTTACAGTAGGGTGGTTCGACCTGAGCCGTTATGGTTCGACCTGATCAGAAGGTTGAACCTGAGGTCGAACCAGTCCATTCAGAGCACTCTGTTTTTCAGGTGATAGGTTCAACCATGACATTCATGGTTCGACCTGTTCAGAAGGTCGAACCACGAGGAGTAGTTGTCCAGAAGGTAGGTTCGACATGTCACAAGAGTGGTTCGACCTGTTCAGAAGGTCGAACACATGTCAAACCCAAAAGGTAAGTTTGTCCAGAAGGTAGGTTCGACCTCGTCACTCGAGGTTCGACCTATTCCACAGGTCGAACCCAAGGACAAACCCAGTCAGGTACGCATTTTAAGTTGTGTTTTTAGAAGGGTTCGATCATTTTTCTTGTTCACCAAACCTCGAACCTTCCCCGAACCTTAACACCCTTGCGCAAATTCGTTAATTACACTTGATTTTGCACCGATTACACAATATTATACTCTTAATTCTTGAATTGGGCACGGATTTGGGCGATTTTCGTCGCGAATTAGGGCTTCAGTTGCATTTTTTAGTGTTGTGTGCTAGTTATCGATTGTTAACCATGGGCAAGACTAAAGGTACGTTCTTTCAACTCAATTACCTTAGGATTGAAGTTTATTGCAAGAAATGTGTTGTGGGTAAGTTGATTAATGTTGATTTTGGTTGAAATTCATGGTGATAATTGATATTGTTGAGTTGATTCATATGAATTCATGTTTATTGGTTTGAGATTGCTTGATTATGGATAGCACTTGAGTTTTATGTGGATTGATCAAGGATATGATGCATCTAGAGGAATGAGCATGTTAATTAGGCTTGAATTGTTGATAGTTTGAGTTGTTCATGAAGTTCAATTGTTGAAATTTATGTTGAATGGCTTGAATTGGTTGATGCATGCTTGTTGTTTATGATTTGAAGATTAAAGAGAGTGTGATTGATGATGTATTGAGCATGATGAATGAGCAAGTGGTGTTGAGATGATAGTTGGGTAGATTAAGCATGGATGCTTGAAGTCTTGAGTAGAGTATAGGATATGCTAGTCATACACTTGTGTTCTTGTCTTGTTGGTTGTGTTGAAATAGTAGTTTTCAGGAAAGGGAAAAGGATCAAATAAAGGGAAAGGTAAGATGGATGAAGCAAGATCGAAGAATAGGCAAGACAGGCCTTCGAATATGGACACAGTGACGAGGAAGCTGAGGTTACAAGATCGTTTACCCGAAAACTTTAAAGTTCAAATGCAAAACTGGGATGAGATTAAAGAAACGTGGGAAGAAGTCTCAGACAAGATAGCTCGGACAAGATACCAAGATGATGAGGCCATGAGACTTATGAGGATTAGGGATGATATGACGATGTTGTTCGATCGAGTGGGAATCCGTAGATTTATGGAATTGAAGAAGCTGACTTACTTCCACGTTACAGCGGAGGTAGTTTGGTCATTTGAGATGGATAAGGACCCACTTGGCTACCCGTATCAGTGCTCATTTCAGTTAGGAGGAGTCCGAAGGAGATGGACGGCTGAGGATTTTAATCAGCTTTTTCAGACGCCTCTAGAGATTTCTTGAGTGGAGAATGGACACTTCAACGCTAATAGGTTTTGAAGGGAGATAACCGGAGAGATCAGAGACTATAAGATTAGGCAGGCTCGTGCGACCTTGATCAAGAATCCAGTGTTGAAATATATGGATCGAGTGCTCGGAAACACATTGTTTGCTCATTCGGAGGGAGGCTGTGTGTCTAGAGGAGAGCTTTTGCCCTGTGGTGTATGATGAATGGGGTGAAGTTTAATGTGGGAGCATATTTCATCGCGCAGCTGCATCGATTCAAGACCATTGGATTTCAGAAGGTGAACACTGGAGGGTTGCTGACGATTGTAGCTGAGCACTACAACATGGACTTCACCGGCATTACACCTATTAGAGGAGAGCCCGACTTGGTGATGCTCACATGTGTAAAGGGAGGATTTGCACACTTTAGAGATGGTGATTGGTTCTTCACGAGAGGACCAAAGCCATTCGACTTTATGTTTCCCTTTGACATGAACAACATGACCACTGTTCAGGAGGTGAGGAACTTGTTGATGAACTCCCTAGGACACACTGCTCTGTCCGTGACTATGAATACTAATGGGGATTGGAGAGCCGTGGCTAGATTGTGTGTCGAAGGTAGGTTGGAGGAGCTATAGCAAATTGTGGAACAGGGAGAGTACCATCCGCCACCACACCAGCCATTACAGTGGCCACAGCGGCCCGAGGTCGAGCATCGGGTAGATGAGCAGCCAGAGATGGAGATTCCAGAAGAGGAGCAGCACGACGCACCTCAGTATGAGCCAGCACCGCGTCAGCAGCGGGCTGTCCCGAATGATACACGGGAGCAGCTCCGCCTTATTCATGAGCAGCTGGTCGCGATCGTTGCTAGTCAGCAGGAGACAAACCGACAGCTCGCACTCGCCAATGCCAACTATGCTACGTTGAATGAGAAGTATACGGCCTTGAATGAGAAAGTTGGTAGGTTGGGTGATCGAGTTGATTACTTGGATAGGCACATCGGTGATCTACACCGGATTGTGGAGCGGAGGCTTGATGATGAGGATGATGATGATGAGGGTGATGATGCTTTGGAGGAGTAGTTTTTCAGGTTTTCTTTGGTTTCATCCGATTCATCTTGATTTCCATTATTTTTTCTTTTATCTTTAGGTTGGGGTGTGATTCATGCGTGAGTGGAATGTATAAGTGATATCTTGTATGATTGATTGGGTATAAGCTTATTGATTTTTGTGCATTCATATGTTCATGTGTTAATTTCTTTTGATGAAAAGCATGTATAATTGATAAGTATATTGATTTCTTGTGGAATTGATCTTAATTATGTGCTATGAGGAGTACTAGGATTACCTATGTGAGGATTTGAGCTTTTTAATCATGCTTGATCATGATTATTTTATTCTTGAGAGGATCATTCATATGAACGTATTCTAGAACTTGGCTTGGAGTTTTGTGTGAGACTTATGATTGATAAATTGCTAGAACATGATCTTAGGCCATTATTTTGTGATTAAGCTACTTAGCAAAATTTGTCCTTCCTAATGATTTTATTAACCTTTGGATGCCCCATTGAGCCGTTAAAGCTTTTTCTTTGGTAGCCGAAGTGAATAACCTTATAAACCTTTACTTGAGCCTTGATTAACCTAATCATTGGTAGAGAGAGTGGAGGTGAGTAAGTGCTGCAAGAAGAAAAGGAAGATAGAATATGGTGTATGAAGCTTAGCAGCTGACGGCCTATACATGAGAAGAAGGGTAGTGCCTGAAACCGGTATCCGAATTGTTTAAAAAGATGATGTTGATGCCATGAAATAAGAAAAATTCAGGAATTTTACAAGTTCAAGAGACGACATTGGAGGAGAACTTGCTGTAAGAAGAAGAATTCGAGAACCTCCAAGGTAACTCTCTACTAGTGTCTTAAGTCACTAAGTCCAAATTTTCCTATCTTTTTCCAAAGAGCCAACATTACAATCCATAAACAAGTCCTTTGTGATCCTAGTGAAGAGTTGATTATAAGTTGATTTTTTAGACCTTTTCCAAGCTTATGGTTACGCGTGAATATGGATTGATATGAGTGTTTATATTAACCTATATAGTGCCTCACGTACTTGAGTGAAAGAGAATAAATACTTATCTTGTGAGCAAAATTACTTAGTACTCCGAATGGTATGTGATTGGATTGGTTTCGCATGAGTGATATATATGAAGCAATTAATACTTGTTTGACTGAATGAAGTTGCATGTGTGATATGTGTTGTACTTGATCTTGGTGAATTATACACGACTCCTGTGGTTTGATTTGGTTGCCTCGGGACGAGCAACATGTAAGTTTGGGGGTTTGATGAGTGTGTAAATTCACAAGTTTGGCATCATGTTTTGTGCTAGTTTTGGAGAGTTTTGAGGTGGAAATAGGTGGAAAACCTATATATATTGTGAATTAGCATGAATCAGGTGTTAGTGGAGCCATTTAAGTGGTTTTCATAGCAAAAATGGAGTGGAAGTACCAAGAATCGAAGAGACGAAGTCGAGACCACGCGAACCACCAAGGAAAGAGTAGGGTTCGACCTAGTTGGAGGAGGGTTCGACCTCTCCTACAGGTCGAACCAGCATTGCGAAACAGCAGAAGGAGGGTCCGACCACGACTCAAGGGGTTCGACCTGTTTGATCAGGCCGAACCATGGTCGAACCAGTTCGCGAGAAGAGGGGTTCGACCATGATGTTGGGGTTTGACCTGACAGTTGGTCGAACCAGGAGCGGAAATTGTCCAGTAACATGGTTCGACCTGATGTTCGACCTGTGAGGAAGTGGTTCGACCTGTACAAGAAGTCGAACCAAGTGCAGAATGTGTCCAGTAGCAGGGTTCGACCTGGGGTTCGACCTGTTGGCCAGTGGTTCGACCTGTTGATGAGGTCGAACCAAAACATGGAAACTTACCTTATCCGGATTTTCGAGGCCAAAACGCATGGGATCACTTGAAAAGCCAATTCCAAGCCCTAGAGACGTGATTACAAGTATAAAAGGAGGCTCATGCAGTCAAGGAAGAGGTAGAACGAAATCACAAAGAAGGACGACGCGAGAATCATAAGAGGAGTCCATCCGGAGGGTAGTGACAGAGGTGTAGCTGGAGATTCAAGTAAGATTGGTCCAACTAACCATGATTGTTCTTAGATCAATCATGGGCTAGAGCCACTTCGGTAGTTCTAGGGTTATGAAGGTCTCATGAGTTAAATTTGTATTTCGTGTGTATACGCCGTACAACACTACTTGTGGTTTAGTTTATATAAGATTGCACGTTTTTAATCCATACTCATAGTTGTTTTGTGCATCAATAATCGTTGTGTAGAGTCTGAATGCATAACATGATTATTGGTTGAGTGCGTTCACTAATGAGCAGGGTTTATTGTTATAATTCTAAGTGAAGGGATTCCGAAGTCTTATTAGAAATGTCTTATATGAATGTTTGTTAATTGAATTGAATTCGGGTTAACAAGTAGGATAAAGAGTATAACTTTATAGTACCTAAAAAGGGAGATCAAATCGGGTTAGAGTACTAAGTGCACGGGAAATAATTGATTATGATAGTACTTAGAAAGGGGGGTAAAGTATACGTCTTGCTCTGAGGATACTCACACGTGTCAAAAGCTTATCTATTTGTGTCTATAGAATAGATTTGTATGATCTAGCGATGGGTCCATAAACCACAAGGCAGAGTCGGACATCGACACACGAAAGTATGAATTAACGAATGAAACTGGATGGCCTGACGAACTACCTATTATCTTATTTGATCACAACTACTATTTTCTTGTTCTTGTTATTTAATTGCTATTTCAATTATTACTTAATTTACAAACCGAAATTACAATTCTCAAAATAGTCATAATCTACTAGAACGTAATTAAATCGATATTTATCCATCCCGTGGATTCGATATTTAACTTGGTCACCTTCGAAACTACAATTGATATCCTTCATACTTGGGGATTAATTGTGTGTTGAGAAAACGCTCATCATCTTGACTGTAAAATCACATTATTGCACTTTGTGAGCATTGAGCAAGACCGCTTGAGATCGTTTGACTTATACTGACTTATAGAATTACTTGATCTCTGTTATTATGGATGTTCGTGCTCTTAATCCCTATACAATAATCTCGACATGTAAGGCAGTATGTATTTCTTTGATTCATTAATGGGTGAGATTTACATGTAATTAAATCAACAAACTCGATGAGTTGGGAAATAATGTTGTCTCTATGGTGTGCTGTTGATTGTATATGGAATCCTTGTCCGATATAGGTTAATGATGTCCCCTTGAGGAGCTCATAAGGATATCACGTAAACCCTGCAGGTAGATTTATTCTGGCATGATAATGAGGTTGAGTGGTACTACTCTCGGTTGAGATATTAATTAATGAAGTTGTCAATAACTTAATTAATTAATGGACATTGTATATCTTAAACATGTGGAGACTAACGGGCTCATAATTAGAAGGAGCCCAAAATGTAATTTTGGGATTGGAGCGGCAGTGCAGTAATAATATTTAGTGGAATATATTATTATTATTGGACTTAAGTATAAGTTTTGGGCTAAACTTGGATACTTAAGCCCAATGGAAGCCCGACTCTAATTTCTCCTCCTGGTCCCTGTTGTAACCCATATATAAGTCATCTCATATATTCTAACCCTAAGAGAGACACGAATAACATGTTAAGAGGGTAGATAGAATAGCAGATTGAGAAGATCTCGAAGATCGTCGCCCATATAACGTCGAGATTGGACTTGGGAATACAGCAGAAGATCAAGAGGTCGTTTGTTGTTGCTGCCTGCCAACATGTACAATTTTTTGTATAGTGCTCAGAACTAGACGTGTGATGTACTGACGGAAAGCTACAGAAGAAAGAATCATTTTGGTGTGTAGATCACTCAAATCCAATATCGGATGAGAGAGTTATGCCCAAAACTATGAGACTGTGCAGGCTGCCAGCGAGAATCCTTCTTCACCAACATACCCTGGTGAAAGGTAATACGTTTCTTTAATTTCTTGCTTTCACTGAATTAGAAACGTATAGAACCCTAACGGTTCACATTAACCAAACGATCGAACATCAACAAATACTAGTATATTACTATTTTAAATAATGAGATTTAACTTGATAATTTGCAGATAACAAAAAAATAATAAAAAATTGAATCATATAAATTGCTGGTCTGAAATCACGTGACTAAATCATTATTACTATAAATTCCTTATATATAAAATTATCAATTAGTTGATTGACTACTTATCATGTAATTAACATGTAATCATAAACACTATTAATTAAATTATTATCAACGATTAGTAGCATGAAAATATCATTGTCTTTAAGGGTCTCTTCAAATACACACCCCTTTTTATTATTAAATACACACCCTTTAATATATATAATTAAAATACATATTTTTTAAAAGTCTAAATTACCCTTAAATTATTAAATACACACCCCCTATATATTTTATGCAAATCTAATATGCCCTAAATTTATTAACACTCGCTAAATTAATTCCATGATCTTAATTTCATAATCTTTTATTGAAAATATAGATATAAAAAGATAAAAGAAATAAAAAAAATTTGACATGACCCACCTTACTTCACTTATAATTCAAATACTAATTAACATAAACATCGTCGGTATAAAATTGCATATATATTTTTTCTCACATAACATATTCATAACTGAAATCATAGTCTAACATACGTCACTAATTTCTGACACCACATAAATCAACACAAACTTGTGACAATACTTATTATATTACATAACAAAATATCAACGGAACAAAATAACCCACGGCCTAGCCCAACAGGTCGTCATCTATGTACATCCGCTCAAAACCCTGAAGGAGCTCCATAGCTTGCACATTCACATCAAAAAACTCAATCATCAACAGACTCACCTACAATGCATAATCTAGTGAGACAAAAATCTCAGTAAGTAGAAATCATGTGTGCAGCGTATGAAAATGCATTTAGTTTTCTATCGCATATTTCCTAGTCTTTCTAGTTGGTCTCTTTTATTTTGGATAATGTTCACATTGTGGGATCACCACGACACACTTATGATATGCACCCCAAATGATCTCAATGAGGACGATTTTTCTGAACCCCGAATAAAGTGTCGGAAATAAGATTTTCGAACCCCAACAGAGTGTTGGGAATAATTTTTCTGAACCATGAATAAAGTTTTGTGAATAATTTTTCTGAACCCTAAATAAAGTGTCGCGAATGATTTTTCTGAACCCTAACTGAGTGCATTTATACACTACAAGAAAATTGTCAAATTCCAACAGAAAAATTCCAACGAAAATCAAATACGTTGGAAATTTTAGAGGTTCAAAAAATTTTCCAATGAAACTTTAAACCATTAGAAAATTTCAGCGAAAATTCTCATTGAAATTTAAACCGTTGAAAATTTCCAATGCTAATTCCAATAGTCTGATAAACTATTGGAAATTTCCAACGAAAATTCTAATAAAACCTAAAATTGTTGGAAAATTCCAACAAAAATTTTCATATAAATTTAAATTATTGGAAAATTCAAATGCTAATTCCAATAGTTT
The DNA here is from genome assembly GCA_023678885.1 of Pogostemon cablin. Taxonomy (NCBI): domain Eukaryota; kingdom Viridiplantae; phylum Streptophyta; class Magnoliopsida; order Lamiales; family Lamiaceae; genus Pogostemon; species Pogostemon cablin. Next base: position 14,094,753 of record CM042953.1, on the reverse strand, counting down.
GATAAATCATTGAAAATTTCCAATAAAATTCCATTTAAACTTAAGCCGTTGGAAATTCCTATGAAAATTCCATCAAAAAAAGAGAATTCAATAAATTTAAATGTCAATTTATAACATATAATATACTTGTTAAGTTGGTAAATAATAAGGTGATATACTCAAGAGGTCAAAGGTTCGAATACGAATAATTTTTTTTATCTTTGGAAAATTCCAACGGAGTTTGTAGATTGTTGGAATTTTTTCCAACGGTAATTCCAAAAGAAAATTCTATTGGAAAATTTTTTGAATTATTTTTAGATAAAAAAATTTCAACAAAAAAATATCATTGGATTTACCGTTGGATTTTTGAAACGGTTAGAAATGCTGTTGGAAAAATGACATTCCAACGACAACTTTTCCAAAGGAAAAAATTTGTTGGAATATCTGTTGGAATCATGAATTTCAATGGTATTTTTGCATTCTTCAAATATTTTTCACCGTTGGAATTTGGCAATTTTGTTATAGTGACAGTGGTCGCACACACCATTAGTATCTTACTAATTTTGGGAAAAATACTTTTCATGTTTATGCATGGTATGTAATCAGGGTAATTAATTATGCATCATAAACCATTTACGACATCATTATTAACATTTAATCAAAATAAAACAACACTTATTTTTAATTCAAACAGATCCACTTTTGGAACAACAACTTCTCCTCGAATCACACATATCCATTTTTCGAATAACAACTTCAACTCGGATCACACAGATCCTTATAAATGATATTTTCTCAGATCATACAGATCTATATTCAACAGTTTCCTATCACGCAGATCTATATAGGACAATGATATTATTTCAAATCACATAAATCCACAACTTGTATCACAAATTTATCATAAATAATTTACAAAATAATATTTAGTTGCATATGAAAACCTACTTTCCTCAAATCACATAAATCCACATATTATCACAAATAATTCATAACATAATTATCACATATTAATCACCAATAATTCATACATAACATGTTTATGCATTGTAGTTGGACTTCTACTTACCTGAATTCCGACAATAGTAATACTATAGTCCTCGTGAAGAACTGTAACTAATTCCTTCCTTCCCGTTCCGGAACGTTCCCTCATTCTCTCTTCCTCTCTCTCTCTCTCTCTCCCCCCTTTCCTATCCCTCTTTTTCTACACTTCTTCCCATACAATACTTCCTATAGTGTCATCCAGATAGTAGACTATTAACTGTTATTATACGAGAACTCTATTAGAGGCAAGAATTTACTCCACTGACCCTGAAAATCCAATACACATGCTCTGAGCATATCCTCTAAAATTTGTATCATACGCTCTGACTGACCATCTGTTTGTGGATGGAATGCAGTGCTGAAAGATGATCGTGTCCTCAACGCCTTATGCAAACTCTTACAAAAAGCAGACAGGAATCTCGTATCTCTATCTGACATAATAGTGAGTGGTACTCCACGGAGTCTAACAATCTCTTAAGTATACAGTTGTGCATAGCGATTCATAGAATACGTAGAATAAATAGGAAAAAAATGAGCTGACTTAGTCAAACGATCCACAATAACCCAAATGGCACCATGACCTTTTACTGTCTTTGGTAGCCCGATAACAAAATCCATAGTGATATTCTCCCACTTACATTATGGAATAAATAAAGCCTATAAAGTTCCTGCTGGTCTCTGATGCTCGACTTTGACTTGCTGGCAAGTCAAACATTGCTCCACATATTGCGCGACATCTCTCTTCATCCCTGGCCACCAATAATATGACTTCAAATCTCTATACATCTTAGTAGCTCCCAGATGTACAGAGTATGGTGTTGAATGAGCTCTGCCATCACTTCCTGCCGAATGTCGTCCACTTCAGGTAGACATAATCGACCTCTATAACGAATCATGCCATAATCTCTTAATTGGAAATCAGAAGACTTTCCACAGCTGATATCATTCCTTATCTTGTCAAACAACTTATCCACCTCTTGTTCATGTCGAATCTTATCCATCTGAGTTAGTCGAAGTGTCAGAGCTGCCATCTTTGCTTCCAACGATCCTTCCTGAATGATCTCCACACCCATCCTTTGCAAATCAAGCAACTCTGGTTTCTGATTTAGGTCATAGTAGCTACATTCTGTATTGCCTTTTGGCTCAATGCATCAGCAACCACATTAGCTTTACTCGGATGATAATTGATAACATAGTCGTAGTCCTTCACCAGTTCCAACCATCTTCTCTACCTCATGTTCAACTCTTTCTGAGTGAAGAAATACTTCAAACTCTTATGATCAGTATAGATCTCACAACATTCCCCATACAGATAATTTCTCCGAATTTTGAGTGCAAACACCACTGCAGCTAACTCCAAATCATGAGTAGGGTAGTTCTTCGTACTCCATTAACTGTCTGGATGCATATTCTTCACTTTTCCATTCTGCATCAGTACACACCCAAGACCATTCTTTGAAGCATCACTATAAACCTTGAAGTTTCCTATCTCCATAGGAATAGTTAAGATAGGTGCTGATGTCAACCGTCTCTTCAATCTTGAAAACTTTATTCACATGCCTCCGTCCATGTGAACCTCACATTCTTCCTGGTCAATTGTGTTACTAGTGAAGCGATCTTATAGAATCCTTCAACAAACCTTCGATAATTTCCCGCCAATCTAAGAAAGCTACGAACCTCAGTAGGATTTGAGGGTTGTGGCCAATTATGGATTTCTTTAACTTTGCTTGGATCCACAGCAATTCCTTCTCCCGATACTACGTGTCCCAAGAAAAATAGATGTTCTAGCCAGAACTCACAGTTCTTGAACTTCGCATATAACTGCTTCTCCTTCAAGATCTCCAACACCTTTCTCAAGTGCAGAGCATGATCCTCCTTATTCTTAGAGCAAATCAAAATATCATCGATAAACACAATCACAAATTTATCAAGAAAATCCTAAAATACTCTATTCATCAAGTCCATAAATGTTGCTGCAGCATTCATCAAACCATATGGAATCACTAAGAACTCATAGTGCTCGTACCTTTTACTGAATGCAGTCTTCAGAATATCCTCCTTCTTTATTTTATGATACCCCGATCGCAAATCAATCTTTGAAAAAATAGATGCACCTTGTATTTGATCAAACAGATCATCAATGCAAGGCAAGGGATACTTATTCTTTATTGTAACTTTGTTAGGATCCCGATAATCTATACACATCCTCAATGTGCCATCCTTTTTTCGAACAAACAGAATTGGTGCTCCCCAAGGTGAGAAACTAGGTTGGATGAATCCTTTGTAGCAACTCTTGCAACTGTATCTTCAATTCCATCAGTTCAGCTGGTGCCATTCTGTATGGCGCTTTAAATATGGGAGCAATTCCTGGTTGCAACTCAATAACAAACTCTATTTCCCGATCCGGTGGTAAACCTGGAAGATAATCTGGAAACATCTCTGGGTATTCCCGAACTACTGGTACATCATCGATGACTGGACACTACTGTCCTTCAACATTCATTACACTCACCAGATACCCATCACAACCACTTTCCAACAACCGCTGTGCTTTTGCTGCTGATATCACAGGAAATCTGAAGTTCTTATTAATACCAACAAAAGTGATCTGTTCTCCTCCCAGTGGCATAAAATTGATACTCTTCTTCTGAAAATCTATTGTAGCACCGTACTTTAACAACCAATCCATGCCCAATATGATATCATAATCATTTATACTTAACATAATCAAATGAGCGAGGAGTTTTCTTCCTTCAATAGGAATAACACAACCTCGAAGAAGTTGATTGGTTTGCTTTGACTCACCAGAAGGTATCATCACTTCATAGTTAGCTTCTATCAAGTTAGATGTTCTACCCAACTTCCTCACATACTCAGTGGATACAAATGAATGTGTGGCTCCAGAATCAAATAGCACATATGTAGAAGTGCCAAAAATAGAAAACTTACCCATGACAAGTGAGGGATTCGCATTTGCCTCCTCCCGCCTCAAAGTGTACACCCTAATTGGAGCTCTTCCTTGCTATCCCTGCTTTTCTTGCTTGGGAGATGTAGTAGTCACATGCCCTTTCTCTCCGGATGTATAAAAGATTTTTGGAGGAATACGACACTTCCCACCATGTGGTTTAAGACAATTAGGACATATAAGTAGTGGCACGGCAGTGGCACCTTACCCTAGTTGTATTTGAGAGGCTTGTTTGGTTCTCTTTGTCCCTGTCCTTTATCCACTGGAACATTAGGTTTCGGACCCTGAAATGGCACTGACCTCTTATTATCTCTCTGAAATTGCTGCACTGGTTTCTGCTGAAACTGGCGCTTGATATCCTGCGCTTGACTGATCCTCATCTCCGCTTGTTCAGCAATTTGGGCCCTTTCTGCAACTTGTGAGTATGTTGCTCCTTGTAGTCCCACCACTGAAAAGATCAGGCCTTAATCCTACCACGAACCACTCCATTTTCATTACCTCCGTACTCACGATGTGTTCTGCAAACCTCGACAACTGCTTAAATTTTAGAAGGTAATCTGTAACTGACATGCCACCCTGCTTCAGCTGTATGAACTCTTTCATCTTCATTACTCTCACTGGTGCCGTAAAGTACTTGTTCCTGAAAAGCTCCTTAAACCTTTCCCATGTCATAGTCGTGACATTCTCGATACTTTTAATTGTATGCCACCAGTGGCCTGCACTTCCTCGTAACATGAAAGAAGCACACAGCACTCTGTCCCCATCTGGAATTCTACTGTATTGAAACATATTTTCCACCATGCGTAACTAATCCTCTACATCTGTGGGGTCTGCTGCATCCTCAAATATCGGAGGGCTTAGCTTTCGAAACCTCTCACAAACTATTTCCACACATTCTACTTGACGTCTATCTTGATTAGCATTAACCTCTGGTTGTCCACCCATATCTCTTTGCTGAATTAATTGTTGTATCTGTTGGGACTGGCGCTCTACCAATTCCATCAGTCGAGTAATCACCGCATCATGATTATTTTCTTCAGTAGGTGCTGCTTGCTCAACAGCTCTATCACCTTCAGAACTTTCACCTGTAGTCCTTACCATTTTGCACTACTAACTACAAGTCCTACACCACATGGCCAATATAATTTATAAAACACATAATAGCACAGAATGAAAATAACACTTACACGCAAGACTGCGCTCCCAAGGAATGAGCTCATACCATAGACAGTCTACGGTACCCAAACCGTACTCTGATAACCACTCTGACACGACCCACCTTACTTAACTTATAACTCAAATACTAATTAACATAAATATCATCTGTATAAAACTACATATAATTTTTTTCTCACAATATATTCATAACTGAAATCATAGTCTAGCATACATCACCAATTTCTGGCACCACATCAATCCACACAAACTTGTGACAATACTTATTATATTATATAACAAAACATCAGCGGAAATAAAATAACCCACGGCCAAGCCCAATAGGTCGTCATCTATGTACATCCGCTCAAAACCCTGAAGGAGCTCTACAGCTTGCACAGTCACATCAAAAAATTCAATCATCAACAGGCTCACCTACAATGCATAAACTAGTGAGATAAAAATCTCAGTAAGTAGAAATCATGCATGCAGTGCATGAAAATGCATTTAGTTTTCTATCGCCTATTTTCTAATCTTTCTAGTTGTCTCTTTTATTTTGAATATTGTTCACGTTGCGAGATCCCCACGACACACTTATGATATGCACTCCAAATGAGGTCAATGGGGACGATTTTTCCGAACCCTGACTGAGTACATATATATTGGTCGCACACACCATTTGTATCTTATTAATTTTGGAGAAAACACTTTTCATGTTTATGAATGGTATGCATCCAGGGCAATTAATTATGCATCATAAATTATTTATGACATCATTATCAACATTTAATCAAAATAAAATATCACTTAATTTCAATTCACACAGATCCACTTTAGGAACAACAACTTCTTCTCGAATCACACATATTTATTTTTCGAATAACAACTTCAACTCGAGTCACACAGATCCTTATAAATAATATTTTATCAGATCATACAGATCTATATTCAACAGTTTCCGATCACACACACCTATATAAGACAATGATATTATTTCAAATCACATAAATACACAACTTGTATGACAAATTAATCATAAATAATTTATAAAATAATATTTAGTTGAATATGAAAACCTACTTTTCCCAAATCACATAAATCCTCAACTTTTATCATAAATTAATCTCTAACAATCATAATGTAAGTAAGCTAATCACAAATAATTCATAACATAATTATCACATATTAATCATCAATAATTCACACATAACATGTTTATGCATTGTAGTTAGACTTCTACTTACTTGAATTTTGACAATAGTAATACTATAGACCTCGTGAAGAACTATAACTAATTCATTTCTTCCCGTTCCGGCACGTTCCCTCCTTCTCTCTTCCTCTCTCTCCTTTCCAATCCCTCTCTTTCTTTCTTTCTTTCTTTTTTTTCTTTTATTCTAAGTTATTATATATAGATGTTTGAGTGAAGGAAGAACCGACTTACTAAAAAGGTTTGTGAATGAAAAAGGCGACGTTTTTATATGCTAAACTAATTAATCTTGTGATTCTCAAATAAGCCACGTATCACTTACTCATATAGTAAGTTTTTATTTAATTATTATTATTAGTATTATTATTATTCATTACAAATATACGTGCAATACTTAATACATAAGATACAATACATTTAAAAATTAAGATACATACGTGTACATTTTCTTACCACTATTATTATTACGAGAACACGTGTGATACTTAATAATTAAGAAATAATATATTTATACACAAAAGACAATTTAATTATATATCTAAATTAATGCACGTAAATATTTATGCACACATACATATATTCACATATTGTCACAATTTTTATCACGGGTGTCTCAAATAAAATGTAAAGATAAATAAAATGTAGAAACAATTAATATTGGCACATGAGTAGTGAGAAGTTCGGGTATCACATAATTAATATTATTTACTCTAACCATTTGGCAATAATCTCAGGAACAATATAAAAGACCTTCGCAATATACAATAACATCTCAGGAGCAATATTAAATAGAAGGATGTTCCGACTTCAGAGGCTTAATATCGAAATGAACAATCCTAGTGATGCAACCCGTGTGCAGATATTCTAGACCTTGGCAATTCCAACAGCAATCTTGTACGGCTTTTGCAAATCCAACACACAATTTACCCCCTCAGCTGATCCTTTATTGCTGAGGAACTTGTCTAGTGATTTGTTGGGCATGTATTGGTAGTGCTTCCCTCAGAGCAGAACCTTGATCGCGACGTGGGATGTTCTGCGCGCTGATGCTGGCTACTTCATTCATAAATTCCTTTGTGTTGTTGCTATCTATATACGTCAGAACCTTGACCCCGCCAATACAGCCATCGGGGAGCATACCTTTGTAAACACTGTCATATTCCCCATAGACTACTTAAGAGGTGGATAGGACGAATTGAATGGCTGGGCTTTAGGTGAAAAACGTACTAGAGTTTGTGAAAAAGTAGGTGTAGTATAACGAGTATAAAAAAATGTGTAATCTTAAAAATATTTTTGAGGGAATGTATGATCTTAAAAATAAAAAAGGATAAATTTGGGTTTTTAGGGTGCGTATATAATAAAATTAAGATTTAAAAAATTAAATGGGAGTATGTATTCAATTAAGGGTGCGTATTTAATAAAAAAAGGGGTGTGTATTTAACAACACTCCTTTACAAATCAAAGAAAAAACTAAGTTAGTGTGAGCCAATTTTAATCTTCAAATTTTTTTAGGTTTTTAATTTCAGTCATACATGTCAATTTTTTAGACTAAAATTTACAAAAAAAAAATCTGAATAGAAAAATAATAATATGTCAAATTATATTTTAGTATTTTTAATTTTATTATTAGTGTTTTAAAATATTAAGAACATATTTGGCTTAAACTTGAGTTGTTCTAATGTACAATAGTTGGGTCATTTATTCTCACTCCTAAAATTAAGAGCGCATCTCTTCCGTCTTCCCCGTAGTCTCTCTCTTCTCTACCCTTAGATCATCACCGCCTTCTTCTCCACTCTTTAATCCGCCGATGTCGTCTCTACCTTTCACCGCCACTGCGGTGATATCTCCATCGCGATGCACCGCCGTCTCCACTGCCTCCCACCGCTACCTTCATATCTTTCTTCTCCACTCTTTAATCTGCCGCTGTCGTTTCTACCTTCCATCCCATTGCGGTGATATCACAGTCGTGTTGCACTGCCGTCTCTGCTGCCTCCCACCTCCATGGTAGATCTGCAGCGTCGCCTTTATCACTCCAGATCTGCAACCATCTGAATGTCAAATCTCATTCCAACCTTCCAGATCTACAATGCGCCTTTCTATCACTCCACATCTGCAACGTCGCGCCCCTCTATCACTCTAGATCTGCATAAACTTATCGACTCATTAATGATTTCTTGAGGATTTTTAAATTTAATTATGTAAGTTACCATTGATTTGATATCAAACATGTTAATTTAGTACGTTGAATTATATTGTTATTTGATGACATTTTAATTACTGTAATAGTTTTACTTTATTAATGTATATGTTTACATTTACAAATGTATTATTCATTTTATACTAAAGTATAAAATAAATAAATAAATGTATACACTTATTAAGAAAAGCTTATACGTTATTGAATTAAAATTTATACACTTTGATATCAAAGTATTTTTGTTCAATTTACTAATTAACTGTTGAATATGTAGTAATTAATTTTATAAATATAATTGTACTCGTATGTTACTCCAGATTTTAAATACACATTTAAATATTTAAATAAACTATATTTAATCCACATTATATGCATTTTCTAATAAATGTATTAGATCTTATACTAAAATGTATAATATTTTATACTAATATATATAACTAAAATTAATAAATATTTTGATGAAAATATTAAAAAATATAATATCAATTTTTTTTTATAAAATATTTATCGAAAAAAATTACACATTATTAAATTACCACTAATCTACATTTGATTATGAAAATTCATATAAAAAATCAATTAAAGTTAATGCAATTTTTTTTACAAATTTAATGATACATTTAAGAGTAAAATGTAATACATTTATTTGATAAAATGTATACATTGTCAAATTAAATATAGAAACTTTCCATCAATTCTCATTCTTTCTAAAAGATACATTTAAGAGTAAAATGTAGTGCATTTATACGATAAAACGTATACACTTTTGAATTACACCTAATTCTCATCCCTATTCTCATCCCTTTCAAAAAAATAAATTTAAGAGAAATATAAACGTATACACTTATACACTATCGAAAGAAACTTCCCACCCAATTCTCATCTTTTTTAGAAAGATACATATAAGAGTAAAATGTAATACATTTATATGATAAAATGTATACACTTATACACTGTCGAAAGAAACTTCCCACCCAATTCTCATTATTTCAAAAATCAAAATCCCATCTCGCATTCGTCGGAAAGAAGAAAAGTGGCTTTTACTTTGTTTCTTGGAATCGAGAAAGGAATTTTTCTCACACAATTCCTTTAATCACCAAATCTGTTTGTTTAATCACGTATCTGATGAGAAATTCTTATCATCCATCGAATTTAAAATTGAAGCTTGACGTAAATCTATAGAAGAGAGGGCAGCGAATCAAATGGAAGAAGGTAAGAGGTGGAGCCGGCGACATCGGGCGGTGGAGAGAGAAGATCACGATTCATCATCGGGGCACTGGAGAGAGAGAAGACCGAGATTGGGAGAGATATCCGATGATGGAGAGAGAAGACTGTGGTGGCCTCAGAGGCATCGGGCGGTGGAGAGAGAAGATCGAGATTCGCATCGCGGTGGATAGAAAAGACTGAGATTTGGGAGAAAGAGGAAAGATGAGATTGAGAGACCAGATTTGGAAGAGAGATCCTATTCAAGAGAGAGAGAGCAATTGAATGACCCATTAAATTAATTTGGAGTATAAGTTTCAGGGTCATGGGTTAATTTTGACCCAGTTGCACCTTAAAAACTATTGCACAGTAATATTTGCCTTTAAACTTACATGAATTGCAAAATAATATAAGTTCTTGCAAGTATTGGAAGTTTTAAAAAAAAATATTGCAAAAAAAATTATTGCAAATAGATGAAAATTGATAAGGTGAATGTTATAGGAATAAAATTTATAATATAAAAATAACATTAAAGAATAAAATAGTACTTTAACGAAACTGATATTAAAGGGATACTCTCTTAAGAGTTGGTCTCATGTGTCCCCGAGGACACACCGTGCCTCCATGGGAACACAATAATTTAATACTAGTTTTTAATATTAATTTCTTGTGTTCCCATGGCGCACGGGACACCGTGCCTCCATGGGAACACAATAATTTAATACTAGTTTTTAATATTAATTCCTTATGTTCCCATGGGGCACGGTGTATCCCCGGGGCATCGGAATTTTTGCCATCTCTTAAAGGTAATATGCATTTGGTAAAGATAAAACAAAACACAAAATACGAATAAATTGCAGTATTTTTTTTCCAAGAATGATTCATACTTGGTGCATATCTCAACCATACTTAAAATCAAAACATAATTTCAAAAATATAATTTTTACTACCATGATACCAAAGTTGTTTGATTAATCATATTAACAAAAATTTCTAATAATTATTTAATATTAATTGTAGAAATTTTTTAGTTGAAAATTATTATTTATTAATAAGGATTTCAAAATACCTTTAAAAAGAATTGGGTATTCGTTTGAATAAACCCTTGATGTGACCAACGAATTTTCCAAAGTACTAAGTTCCGGCATCAAAGTCATAGCGGAGCCGCACTTTTCGTTATTCGGAGGGCAAGATTGGGTTGTTATTTTTATTATTATTTTATTAAATTATATTGTATAGTTCTCTGTGGAGTATTAAAAAAAGAAACAAATTTTAATACTTTGTAACTTATCCATATAGAATTTTGTCTTATAAATTAAATGAAGCAATATACTCTTGTTTCAATAATTATTCCACTAAAAAGACAAAGCAGACTTTGATGGTGCTGCATCTTCAGTGTTTTAATATTTCTATTCCTATATTATATTAACATGTACATCTAGTTCTTGGACTTGCAAAGATTCGATCTAAATGAAGCCACTTCTCCGTATATTTATTTTCAATTTGCTGTCATTCTTGATTCCATCAGAAACATTATAGTAAAAAATAATTTTTCAATTAATATTGGATATTCAAACCAAGGGGAAGAAAAGACCTCATGAATATTACATTAAAATAAGATAACTAAGGGGAAAAAAACTCTCAATAAACCTAAAACTCTTCTTAATAGCTTGTTCATATTACTCTCATCAAAGTTATGGCTTCATCAAAGTTGTACCCACTTGTCCATGTTACTGCTAAACATTTCTCAAATTAAGAAAAATCAATACTTCATGTTATGACATCATCACAGTTTTACCCACATTAGTATGGCTACATGTAGGATGTGCTCACATGAACCCATAACATCTAAATTCTATGATGAACCCTATACACTTGGTCACTATCCTACCATTATGCCGGTTCAAATCTCTACACTCCTTTTGACAGTAGTTAGCACATGAATTTGCATAGAAAAGATCATAGATACAAAAATTGTGATTTGTAAAGACAAACAAAGATATTTATCATTGGTATATATGGCATCACAAGTACATTGTCGATAACCACACATCACACAAACAACAACATAATAGTTCAAAGATTGTAAAGAATAATGGGTAAATGTTGCACTAATGTGTAAGAAGTCATCTTTAACTAAAATTTTAGCAACTATGTTTAATAATATTCATAAAAAATAATCACCAAGATTCAACAATACTCAATAACCGTTGATTCTAAAATCCTTTGAAATTATGATATACATCATGCTCTGCAATAAATTAAAAATAAAATATCAAAATAAGACTGACAATATAAAAAAAAAATAAGTTATTAAAAAAATCAAATTAAATTTTTTTCAATTATACATAATTGAAGTTACCAATTAACATCTGAATGAAATGGTAGTAATATATTAGTTGTGTAGCTGTAACTCATTTTCGCTCCCTTTTACCTAAAATTTATTCTTTTTGTTGCTTTATTATCATGCACTATATGTTCATTCTTAATGTATCTATTTTACTATTTTGTATCGTCCACTCTTAATGTATCCATTTTCATTTTTAGACATATGTGACATACTCACATCACTAATACAATAAAAATATGGGACCCACAACCCCACTAATACAAATATCCACTACATAAAAAATAATAATATTCCTTAATTTACGTGCAGAAAATAAATGGATAAATTGACAATGGACGAAAGGAGTAACTGTTTAAAAAAAAAAACTTAACTAGACTTTTTTTCTCATATTTGATTTAACTAATACAATGTATCAATTTTATAGGAAAAACATATATGTATACTTTTGTTGTATTATATATTAAAAGTTTAGCTTTAGTATGAATAATATTTTAACAATATTTTGAAATGAGAATTATTGATCAATTTTAATAGTCCATTTACTTTATATTAGAGATACTATGATGTGTGGCATCGCATGGAAGATTATATTATCAGTTCCTTATAATAAAGTATAAAGACAAGCTCACAACCTAGATAGATTGGGACAAAGTATCGGAATAGTTGAAATGTGATTTGGTATTACTTTGTTTTGACTATAAAATTATACTTGTGCACTTTACGTATATTGAGAAGGACCGTTTGAGGTTGTTCAAATTTTACTGACTAGATAAAAGAAAAAGACGTCAATTCTAATGGATGTTTATACTCTTAATCCCTATACAATTACCTCAATACGTAATTTAATATTTATTTCTTTGATTCATCAATGGGTGAAATTTAATTATCAAAGCAATATGCTCGATGAGTTGTGATATGGTACTATCTGTATAGTGTGCTGTTGATCGTAGAAGGAATCCGTGTCCTAATTATTTAGGTTGATGATATCCCCTTGAGGAGCTTATAAGGATTATCAAAGACATATGTATTAAAAATAATATAATTAAAATTACTCCAAACTCGATTGTCACCTCAATCGAAGTTTGAATGAAGAAGTTATGGTCAAAACGGTGAGGTTGCGCAAACTGCCGACGGGAAGCACGAGTGGCAAGAGTTTCCAACTCCATGCAATCCAAAAAGCTCGGCACAACCCATGCCAGTACCAATACCAGTGCCACTTCCCGACAGTCCTTTTTTGTCTACTTAAATAAGGAGAATGGAAAAAATTCAAAACTACAGAGGAGAGAACAAAGAATCACGTCATATCTTGTATTTTTCTTTTTCAGTCTTTCATATTTCTGAATTATAAACCTATGGGTAAGTTTTCATCTTTAGACATGAGTACTGTTGCTTGTAACACCATGTGCTAGTGCATTTTTGGATAGTTTTAGGAGTTTAGATTGAGGATCTAGACTAGGTTATGGATTTATGCAGCATATTTATTCCCTTATTAATGCTTTGATTTTTAGACTTATTAATTTCTTTCTTCTTCTGTTGATATGTCCTCAATCATATATATATATATATATATATATATATATATATATAATTTTCTTATGCATGTTTATTATTGTTGCTTGTGTCACGGGAGGATCATATTTGTCAATCTGTTATGAATAAAGGGAATTTAACCATATAATCTTTATTTATTAGAATATATATATATATATATATATATATATATATATATATATATATATATATATATATATATAATTTTCTTATGCATGTTTATTATTGTTGCTTGTGTCACGGGAGGATCATATTTGTCAATCTGTTATGAATAGAGAAAATTTAACCGTATAATCTTTATTTATTAGAATAATTAATATTGGACATTTGATGCGTCTATTAATTACTAGTTTATATGGTTTGGTTTCTTAGATGATTAGATGGATAATCGAAGTTTTGTTCTTAAGTACCTATAAAGGGAGTGCATGTTAAGATATAAGTACATGTTTTATGAAAATATAAACATCGTAAGTATCTAGAAAGGGAGTGTGAATAATTCTTCTGCTTTTTGGATTTTGAACCAGATTTAAGTGTTAAATGGTCCTCTTGCTGCTTAACATATTTAAGTGATTACTACTATAGTTTCTACAGAAATTTTAACTGATTAACTAGTTATTAGATTTGACTGATATAAATTTTATTTCCTAAAGCTATCTTGTCTTCTGTCTTGAAACAATCGTGTTATTTTCTACTTGCGTTTTTTTTTTGCAAATATTAGTCTAATAAAGTACATACAATGAGATTAAGAAAATCACTTGTCTTTATTAGTTTAGTAATAATTGAATTAGAGCTCGTTTGCTAGTGGGTATGGGATATAAAGGAATTGTGTATAATGGATTTGTTTGACTTTTGATTAATTTTATTATTATTTTGTATTATGAAAAAATGAGATTAATGATAACTAGGTATTAATTATTTTATATTTGTTATTGAGTACTTTAATAAATGAAATAATAAGTAAAATGACATATTTACCCCTTATTATTGTTATTATTATTATTTTTAATTATAATAATAATAATTATTATTTATTATTATTAGTTATTATTTTTAGTTATTATTATTTTATTATTAATATAATTATTATTTATTTATTATAAGGGTATGTCTTGGGTGAGACCGTCTAACGAATCGTAATTTGCGAGACGGATTATCCATTAACCCAAATAAATATATTTTATATTAAATTAAAAAATAATTTTTTAAAAAAGGGCCTCGTTTGGCGCTAATTAAGATACCCATAAAACTCAAAATTCAAACTCGGCGTGTTCACACCTGTACATGTAATTCACGTGATATTAATTCATGCTTGTAAACCACTTGATTTTTTTTTCACGACTGAGCATACATTATTATTATTAATATTGTAACGACAAAATTTGTATTCATTAAACAATAAATATAAAATAAATTACAAAGATAATTCGAGATGGATTGAACTTGAAAATTTAGGTGAACACTCTCTAGATATCCTCTGATTCCTCTCTTGAGTTGACTTTCTCAATTTTTGGAGTCGGATCTTCGGATAAAGCTTGTCCGAGCTCTGATTTGACTTGAAGCTTTAAAATATTTATCTGGAGGCGTCGAGCCTTTGTTTGTATCAAACATTGACTTCAGATTTATTGTGAAGTACGCCGCTCAATTTGGTAGAATGTTGACTTGAACGCCGGATCGGAGAGGCTTAACACCTTGGTCTCTGTTCAGAGACTGTTCTTGACTTGAAAATGACTTGAACTTGACTTGAAGATCTTGAGTGTTCTTGACTTGGAGATCTTGAATTTGATCTTCGGCTTGGTCTTGATCTTGATCTTCAACTTGAATTGGTCTTGATCTTGATCTTGACTTGGATCTTCACTTGGATCTTGATCTTCACTTGACTTGGCCTTGATTTTCACTTGATCTTGCCCTTCACTTGACTTGATCTTCAGAATTCTTCAAGTTTTCAGGATTTTCAGAGTGAATGGAATGAGGACTGAAGACCCTTATTTATAGGTGGATAAAATAACCATTTGTGAGATATTTTTTCTCCTTTAAAAACTATGTTGAGATTTTCTCCTTTAATTAAGCCTGCTTGACTGGATATGTGCCTATTTAATTTAATTAGGTCTGCTGGATTTGATGTAGGCCTATTTAATTTAATTAAACTTGCTGGACTTGATTCGCTGGACTTGTTGACTTGAGTCAGACCCACTGACTTGGATTGAGCCCAAAATAATTATATTAATTATTTATTCATTTATTTCAAGAATTAATCTATTTATATTTCTTAATAAATAAATATTTAATCAATATTTAATACATTTCCTTTTGCATTTATATTTATTAGGTAATAAAATTTAATTGCCTACAAATGCCCTTTTACATTTTGTTCACTGAAATTTATTTTTGAAGTGGACAAATTGCAACAGTTTTTTCCTTTGCATATCTTTCTATCAACTTCACTTGGGCTTTTCACTTGGGCTTTTGTAAATCTCTTTTTCCTTTGATTTGGGCTTTCATCAAAAGTTGGAGAACTCCCCTGAAAGTTGAAATAACTAAGTCTGTCGCCTAGTCTTATAAACTCAATATGAATATTTTGACAATGCCGTTTTATTCCTTAATTTGTTTGAGACATCAACACCTTTTCTTTTGGCACTTTAAATAGTAGATATACTCAAATATTCACTCCAATTAATATAATCTTGCAAATTACAGGCACTCTCATTCCCATCCGTGGAGTACATTTCCTATTTCCCATATTTAATTCCTTAGATAATCTAAAATTTGCATCATATATACTCAAATCTTGTACAATCGAACTTCACAACATGACAAACTCAAATCTTGTATAATTTATCCAAATATTCATGAAGAGTTATCGACATATAAATCAACACCTATAAGAAGAGCTCAAGCCTTCAATTTTCCCCATCACAATTAGGGGTGGAAAAACACGATATACAGAAAATACCGATACCGTACCGTACTAAAATTTTTGGTATGCAATTTGTCGATACCGAAATTTTCGTATGCTGAAGTTTCAGTATACCAAAATTTTGGTATCTAAAAATGCGTACCGTTGTCAAATCGTAATTTATACCTGATTAGAGCTATTTTCACCTAAATTTTAGCGTCTTTTTATATGTGTTTTTCATATTATTTTATCCGTATTTGTGTATTAATTGGTGGTGTTTTGTGTTTTTATAGAAATATGTGTGAATGAGCTTAAACTTAAGATTTTTCCTTTTTATTGGATACTAGACATGATAAGGAAGATGTAGGAAAAAGCGGATCTCAATTCGGAGTTGAAACGAGGAAGAACGAGCCAAAACAGTGAAAGAGGAAGCAGGGCAGCAAGAACACGAGCCGTGTACGGAACACGACCCTGTGAGAAGTGGTCGTGTGCCGACATCAGAAGATCCAACACGACCACCCTGTGCCCGTGTTACAACACACGAGCCGTGTTGCAGTACACGAGTCGTGTTGCGTAACACGGCCCTGTAAGGAGAGGCCGTGCGGCAGCATCAGAAGACACAACACGGCCACCTTGTGGCCGTGTTGCAAAGCACGACTCGTGCCGTGTAAAATCCTGCTAAAATTTCCAGATCCTTCTAGAAGCCTCCATAGGGGTATAAATACCCCTTTATTCAACAATTGAGAGGAGATCCAAAATTCCCATCCTCTACACACACATCACACACCATTTCTTCCATTTTCCACCATCATCTTCATCCACCTTCATCCATCTTGATCCATCTCCATCATCTCCATTAATTCTCCATCAAAACTTCATCCCTTCCATTGGGTGTGAGAGATCTCAAGAAATCAAGAGCTAGAGTTGGAGATCCATGAGTATTGAAGATTCTCTACAAGAAATTATTAGGGAAGATTCACATCTCTTTTGATTTTCTTTTGGATCTAAGACTATGTGTATTTGTAATGAATCATTTATTTGTTTAGTTACTTTTATCATGTTAGGCTAATCCCTCTAGTGGGATTAGGAACATGAAGAGCATATTAGATTTGTATTATCATGTGGATTAAATTAGTTTTTGATTTAATTGATGTTGATTTCTATTCATGGAGTTTAATTGTCTTGATGTTGTGATGGCATGGTTTGTTATTCATAATTGATTATTGGTTTAATGGATTGTTGATCAATGAATTGATTTATGGTAATTAAATGCTATCATGATGCTCATGTATGTATTGCTTGGAGTGAGACGGAAACGACCCTCTATAGTATTAAGAAGGCATGAATAGACATTGAGTTTGGGTTTGACCGAAAGGATATTTGAATTCAATGAGGGGAACCAATCCATTCGTTGGCCTTAGTACACAAAAAGGGAGAGTTTAATCTAACTAGTACCTAGATGGAAGGGGTTAATGTTGGGCTTTGATCTTAAGTGCTTTTGGGAGTCTAAAATGGATCAACAACCTTTGTAACCTGAAAGGGAGCTTAGGATACAATCGTGATCACCCTTAGTTTACATCAATTGAGTTGAATTCCTTTTGCATGATAATATGAATCGAGTGTGCTTGGATATTTCTAATCCCCTGTTTTTCATACTTGAACTTTAGCACCCATTTTCTTTACTTGTTATTCATCTTCACTTGTAATTTCTCTTATTTGCTATTTTTATTTACTTGCTACTTGCTTAAGTGGTTAATCAATCTCAAAACCCCCTATCATCTTTACAAAAACGACATGAACATGAGCTCACATATTTTGCTAGTCCGAACATAACTCCTTTGTGGATTGATAATTTTTCTTGGGATATACTACTACAACGATCGAGTATTCTTGCTCGTGAGTGCTACAAAAATAGGCAAACAAGAAAATGGCGCCGTTGCCGGGGAGTTTGACGGACTAGTGGAGTACTGTGTTATTGTTTTAGTTGTTCTTGATAAGGATACTTTTTATTTTATTTTTACTTTGTTTACTATTGTTGTTTGTGGTCTCACTCTTTGAATTTTCGTAGGAGTTTTATGATCACAAGATCAAAGGGAAATCAATCGATCATTCCTTTGAATTTGGAGATAGAAAAGACCGCGCGACAAAGGAAGCGAGAGAGACGGAGAGCTAGAAAAGGAACAAATATGGAGAATCAACGTTGAGAGAATGTCAATCATAATCCACCGCATGACCTATTACAAGATCAACGGGGGGTACAAGAAGGAATACAAGAGGACCAAATGGAGATGTTTAGAGACTTCATTGCTCAAAACCAAGAGTATATGCAAGTGCTTGCCAATCAAGAAGCTCAAAGGATACTCCAACAACAAGAGTTGCAAAGGCCTAGAGCAATCCGGGATTACTTCCAACCGAGAGCCGTGCACAACATGGTTCCTCCGATTCAAGCCAACAATTTAGAAATCAAGACCGGATTGATCAACATGGTCAAAGAAAATCAGTTTGGGGGAGGTCCTCTTGAGGATCCAAACATGCATCTAGCTAGCTTCTTGGAGGTTGCAAATACCATTAAGATGAATGGAGTGTCGAAAGATGCTATTCGGATGAGGTTGTTCTCTTTTTCTTTAAGAGACAAGGCTAAGGCATGGTATAATGCAATTCCTTTGGGAAGTTGTAATACATGGGAAGATCTTGAGCAAAGGTTCCTAAACAAGTACTTTCCTCCTTCAAAGACTCTCCAATTGAAAAGCCTTATCACTCAATTTAGGCAACTTCCGGATGAAAATTTTTATGAAGCATGGGAACGCTACAAAGAGATGCTCCGAAAGTGTCCTCAACATGATTTTCATGAGAATCAACAAGTGGCTTTCTTTTATCAAGAATTGAATCAACAAAATCGGATGCATGTAGATGCCTCATCCGGAGGGTCTATATTTGGAGTGGATGCTATGAAAGCCATGGATATTTTTGAAGACATTGCAATGAATGCTTATCAATGGCCTTCCGAGCGAGTAATGGGAGGTTATGCATTTGGAAAGGTAGCTCAAGTGGAGAGTGTGAACAAAGTGAAGAGTGATGTGTTTCAAAATGAAGGAATGAAAGAATTCAATGAGAGCATTCAAGCTTTAACAAAGCAATTGAATTTGATCACTCAAGGAGTAAGTCAAGGGGGAAGCACAAGTGCTATTGTGAATGATGAGAGCCATGTTATGCAAAGTATAGAGGATGTTGCCTACTTAGATAGGAGAAATTACCAAGGGAATTTCCAAGGTAATTATCCTTCTAACCAAGGTAACTTTCAAGGAGGATATCAAGGACAAGCTCGGGGAAGCATATTCAATCAATCAAGTGGAAATTATCAAGCTCCAAGGAAGCATGAAAATCTTTCTTACTCTAATCCTCAAGCCACCGTGTCATTTCCTCCGGGATTCGATCCAAGTGCCAAACCATTGAATGGAGAAGGTAAGTCATCATTGGAAGAGACATTGCTAGCATTCATGAAAGATACAAGGCTTATATGGAAAAGAGAGATGCTAAGTTTGAAGCTAGAATGGAGGAAAATGAGAAGAAATCCGACAATAGGATGAGAGCATTTGAGCATCAAATGGGGCAAATTGCTTCTTCAGTTGGATCTCAACACCAACAAGGAAAATTCCCATCTACCACTATAACAAATCCTAAGGAGCAATGTTTGTATGTTACCGTGTGCAACATGGAAAGTAAGGTGGAGAAAGGGTTGGTGGAAACAACAAACATTGTTTCCAAGGTTGAAGAAGTAGTTTGTGATGAAATTGTGTCAAACGTGGAGGAGGACATTGGCATCGATGAAGATTGGTCTTTGGATGATGAGATGATAATTGATGAATTTTTGTCTTTGTTGGATGATGAAAGTACGTGTGATGGAGAGATAATGTTGAAACAAGATCATGACATTGTTGAGGTTGATGCTTCATTGAAGGTGGAAGACCCCGGTAAATTTGTTCTTACTTGTAAAATTGGAAATGGGGAACACTTTAATGTTATATGTGATCTTGGTTCAAGCATTAACGTGATGCCTTTGGGAATTTTTGAAAAACTTGGCATTGGGAGGCTAAATGAAACGGATGTAGAAATTGGAATAATGGATGGTTCAATGATGATGCCCCATGGAGTTGTGGAGGATATGATAGTGTAAATAGAGGATTTTGTATTTCCGGTGGATTTTATAATAGTTGAGAAGCAAGCGGATCCTTTGATTCCATTAATTTTTGGAAGGCCATTTTTGGCAACCGCAAAAGCAAAATTTGACATGGATAGGAAGGAACTCACACTCAGATCAAATGAAAGAGAATTGGTGTTATCAAGCAAGAATGAAAAAGGGGGAAATCTTCATTTGAAACCACCCATTAAGCCTCCGGATGTTCGAGAGGAAGTGGTAAGTGAGATTTTAAAAGATGTAGAATTAATTAACTTTTTACTTGAATGTGGAGGAAATTTCTCTTCAAAGAGAAATAAGCTTGGGGAAAATCCACATGTTGATTTGAAGATTGATAAAGGGCCTATGGGATTTAAAAATATGAGGAAAAGAGGAAACGAAGTGAGCTCAAGTGTTAAAGGAGCACGAAGTGTGGATAAAAAGGTTGTTAAAGAGATGTTTAAAGTGAAGATGAGGCCCGATAGGGTCATGGATTTTTCCGACTATTAAGAGCTTAAATTCATCTAGCTTGAAGACGTTAAACTTAGCGCTCGATGGGAGGCACCCCATCACAATCTTTATTGCTTTATTTTAGTACTTTCAATAATGGTTGTGGTTTTGTTGTTTTGTATTTTGGGACTTGTAGGTTGATTGTGCTCATGGAGAAAAATGCTCATTGAGAAAAGAGAAATGCTTCATGGATTCAAGTTGACATGTTCCACCACTTGTTGCAAACTTAATTCGTGACTCTTGTCTCGAGTTAAGTTTGGGGGGTGCTAGTGCGTGGTGGACATAGCTTGAGTCGTTTGGATGCGTATAGTTCTCAACAAGAAGATCATCAATGGAAACTACAAGGGTAAGTCTCACCACTTTTTGCAAACTTAAGTCTCAACTCTTGTTTCGATTTAAGTTTGGGGGGAGAGTGTGTGGTGTGACTCACCACTTGAGTATGATTCTTGTAAAATTGGGCAAATTTTAAAATTTTCTCATGAGTATTGATTTGATTTTGGTATGATTGGTGGTGTTGAAGTGCATGATAGTCCATATTTATAATGAAATTGTTGAACTAATGGTGTTTGTTGAGTGTTTGAGCATGAATGAGAGATATTAGAAGCATGATGGAGCTTGAAGCTAACGTTTTCCTTACCTAATACCTATTGAGGGAGTACTCTACACCTTATCATTTTATTACTTGAAATGAATTGATTTTGATTTGGATTGTTGTAACTAGCATGCTATTTCATGTGTTATGTTTGTGGGAGGTTTACTTTCGTATATTAGGATTTCCTTTTCAATAAAGGTTGGGATGAATGTGTGCTTAATTTTCTTATGGATGATGGTATTTTGTGTTTTTGCATGTTTTGTGTTTTTGTTGTGCCTTGTTTGTTGAGTCCTTATTTGTATGGTGTGTGTATTTTCATTCTTGTCTTGGGATGTTTGGTGGTTTGTTTAGGGATGTCGTGAGTCATTTTTGAACGTGAGTGATGATATGTTGTAGTGATAAGTGATGACAAATTATGATTAAGAATCTCTACACTTTCAAATTGTGACATGTTTTACTTAACTTGTTCAATTTTGAGATGAATGTGGGTAATAAGTTCCTTAAGGTCCGAGCACAAGCTTGTGAGCATTTGAGCCTCAACCATGCACACATGGTATTTCTTCATGAGTGGATCGGTTGTGTTTGATAAGCTAGAACTTGCTCAAGGACTATAGAAAAGAGCCCGATTAGTGGAGATTAGTGAAATGATCTAAGGCCATCCTTGTTATTATAGTCATTGCCATATATGTTCCCTACCATGAATATCATCCTTAGTTAACCATTTTGAGCCTATAAGCTTATTTCTTGTGAATTTAGCACATTACAAGTCTTGATTACCCACTTAAGCCTTATATATACATCCATTATGTGAGTAATTGAGGAGATGGTGGCTAGAAAGGATGGATTGAAGAATCAAAAGAAGAAAAGGACATAGTAAACAAGCAAGAAAAAGGATGAAAAGAGCAAAACAAGAATGCACATGCAACCTCAAAGTAAGAAAGGAGCAAATCAACATCAAAATGCTCAAGTAAACAAAATTCAAAGAAAGGAAACATGCATCAAAAGAAGCTTAATCCAAGGAAAGTTAATGAATAGTGCGTCAGATTGTAAAGATAAGAAAGGAAGAAAGAAAAATGGAGAAGTTGAGGAAATTGGCCATCTCTTTGATTACTTACACATGATTAGTCACTCTTATCCATATACTTCCTACCCTACCAAAAAGCCTATCATTACATCTTTAATTAAAGACCTTTTTGATCATTAATTGAAACTTTGGTGGTTTGTGAATATAGTCCGCGAGCAAGCTTATAGCGAGTCGAGCCAATCGATTAATGAGTGTGATTTACCCTATTTCAAAAGAGTGTTGAGGGACATCAATAACCATTGCGAAGCTTGGACTTAAAAGGAACTATATTACACTTTATTCTCTTTTGATTGAACTTGTTAATTTCTCATGTCATGATTTTAATGTTGTAGGATGACTTAGCATAGTTTGTTGTTATTATTGCTAACGATGTGTTATTGGTTATATTCGTTTAGTCTTTTCTAGGTGAAAATTTCTCCTTTTGATTTGTCATTTTTGTTGCTCGGGGACGAGCAACACCTTAAGTTTGGGGGGTTGATTAGAGCTATTTTCACCTAGATTTTAGTGTCTTTTTATATGTATTTTTCGTATTATTTTATCCGTATTTGTATATTAATTTGTGGTGTTTTGTGTTTTTATAGAAATGTATGTGAATGAGCTTAAACTTAATATTTTCCCTTTTTATTGGATGCTAGACATGATAAGGAAGACGTAGGAAAAAGCAGATCTCAATTCAGAGTTGAAACTAGGAAGAACGAGCCAAAACAGTGAAAGAGGAAGCAGGGTAGCAAGAACACGAGCCGTGTATGGAACACGACCCTGTCAGAAGTGGTCGTGTGCCGACATCAAAAGATCCAACACGACCACCCTGTGCCCGTATTACAACACCAGAGCCGTGTTGCAGTACACGAGCCGTGTTGTGCATCAGAAGACACAACACGGCCACCTTGTGGCCGTGTTGCAAAGCACGACTCGTGCCGTGTAAAATCCTGTTGAAATTTTCAGATCCTTCTAGAAGCCTCCATAGGGGTATAAATACCCCTTTATTCAATAATTGAGAGGAGATCCGAAATTCCCATCCTCTACACACACATCACACACCATTTCTTCCATTTTCCACCATCATCTTCATCCACCTTCATCCATCTTGATCCATCTCCATCATCTCCATTAATTCTCCATCAAAACTTCATCTCTTCCATTGGGTGTGAGAGATCTCAAGAAATCAAGAGCTAGAGTTGGAGATCCATGAGTATTGAAGATTCTCTACAAGAAATTGTTAGGGAAGATTCGCATCTCTTTTGATTTTCTTTTGGATCTAAGACTATGGGTATTTGTAATGAATCATTTATTTGTTTTGTTACTTTTATCATGTTAGGCTAATCCCTCTAGTGGGATTAGGAACATAAGAGCATATTAGATTTGTATTATCATGTGGATTAAATTGGTTTTTGATTTAATTGATGTTGATTTCTATTCATGGAGTTTAATTGTCTTGATGTTGTGATGGCATGGTTTGTTATTCATAATTGATTATTGATTTAATGGATTGTTGATCAATGAATTGATTTATGGTAATTAAATGCTATCATGATGCTCATGTATGTATTGCTTGGAGTGAGACGGAAACGACCCTCTATAGTATTAGGAAGGCATGAATAGACATTGAGTTTGGGTTTGACCGAAAGGATATTTTAATTCAATGAGGGGAACCAATCCATTCGTTGGCCTTAGTACACAAAAAGGGAGAGTTTAATCTAACTAGTACCTAGATGGAAGGGGTTAATGTTGGGCTTTGATCTTAAGTGCTTTTGGGAGTCTAAAATGGATCAACAATCTTTGTAACCCGAAAGGGAGCTTAGGATACAATCGTGATCACCCTTAGTTTACATCAATTGAGTTGAATTCCTTTTGCATGATAATATGAATCGAGTGTGCTTGGATGTTTCTAATCCCATGTTTTTCATACTTGAACTTTAGCACCCATTTTCTTTACTTGTTATTCATCTTCACTTGTAATTTCTCTTATTTGCTATTTTTATTTACTTGCTACTTGCTTAAGTGGTTAATCAATCTCAAAACCCCCTATCATCTTTACAAAAATGACATGAACATGAGCTCACGTATTTTGCTAGTCCGAACATAACTCCTTTGTGAATTGATAATTTTTCTTGGGATATACTACTACAACGATCGAGTATTCTTGCTCGTGAGTGCTATAAAAATAGGCAAACAATACCGTGCCAATTTTTTCGGTATATACCGATAATATCGAAATGCTGAAAATTTACCAAAATACCAAATAAAATCCAATATTCTAGGTTAGAAGCTCTAATTGGATAAACTATATTTTCTTCTCAATATTCTCCACCATCAAGTGATAATTCATTTGGAAGCGTGAGTAAGTTTTCAATCGAAATGATTAGCTAAAATTATCATAATTTTAAATATAATTTGTTTTACACTGTAAAAAAAGCTTGAATGCTTGATACTTAAACTTCTTCTATTAATAAATAAATAAATTAATTAATAGAAAGGTGGAGGGAGAAATCTAAATTACAATTATAAATTTCAAATGTAGATAAATTTATGGCCGATGAGAAATTCTGACTTCATTTAATCGCATTTAATAAACTCAGAAATGACAAAAATCACAGACTACGCAATAATAAATGATTAAAAAAATTATTATAATATGATTTGCAAGGGTTAAGACGTGCAGAATCTGATTCTTCCTCGAGCTGTGGCGGCAAATATGGCGGCAAATTTTTTACATCGCTCCTCAACAGTAACACCACGGCACTAAGATGGCCACTGTCAGACTGAGCCTATTTCCACTGGCATACCGAAATCAAGCTCGATGAATAATCAAAAAAATTAGGATTTTTCTTTGTAATTGAGAATCAACAATTTAGGGCAGAGGAACAGAGACTAACCAGGTTTAGTTGAATCGTAGAGAGAAGAGGATGTGACAGGAGAGGAGTCGGCGGAGATAATTGTGGCTAGGGTTTGAAGTTTGGACAATGAACCATAAGCAAGAGGAAGAAGAATCGTGAAATGATTTGGAAAACTGTAGTGTGTCTTGGGTGTGGGATTGGTAATGGTCCTAAACTCTTAATGGAGTATGACTGTATGAGGAGTGACTAGGGTTGGAATGTTGGTATTTGGTAATATTAAATGGGCATGTTGGGTAATATTGGGCTTAGTAATTATAATGGCAAAGGGCCCTTTATAAATAAAATTACAAATATAAAAAATAATAATACTCCCTCTGTCCCGGGTATTTTTACCTGTTTGTACGGACACAAAAATTAAGAAGTGTTATTTTTTAATATATAATGTAAGAAAAAGTAGGGATATATTAGTAATTTTGAGAGAAAAAGTTAATAAAGTTGTTGAAAATGATGAATAAAGTGTAAAAAAGTGAATAAAGTTGTTGGGATTGATGAATATAAAGTGTAAAAAGTAGGTAAGATGTATAGTGTATTTTTTCGAATGGATTGGTAAAAATACGTGGGACACCCCAATATGAAAAGTAGGTAAAAATACGTGGGACGGAGGGAGTAATATATAATTTTTTGCGGTATACCAAAATACCAAAATTTTAATTCGGCAGATACCGATACCGAATCAATTTTTTCGATACGGTGACTATGCCGTAATGAAAATTTTGATATACCTAAATTTTGGTATTTTTTGATATTTTTCGGTACGACAAGCTAGACATATCGAGTTTTCGGTTTTTTTTTCCCACACCAAGATCATAATTTATGAAGTATCAACTAATAACCCTTTTTCATCTTTTCAGGTTTTCACTTCAACTCCTCAATAATATCAATCAACAAGGCTTTGAGTAAAATCAAACTTAGGGCGTAGCTTGGCACCGTTAGTTTATGCAGAACTAGTAGCAGACCAATGGTGTTACAAATCCTCTCAGATTGGCAGATGGCTTACCAGCAGTGTTACAAACCTGCTTCTGTGGCTTGAGGATCTTTTTGGTGCCTCGGCGGTGTTTCAGACCTGCGCCCGTACAGATGGCTGTGATTCAAACCCACGCCTATGTAGATGGCGGTGTTTCAGTCCCGTGCTCGTGGCTTCGCCGTCAACAGCAGCGATGGTGGTTGGTGGCAGAGGCGAACAACAGCGTGGCTTGATGGCGGCGATCTCTGGGAGTAAAAAAATGGCCGGCAAGATTGATGGAAACAGTAACTTGAGTACGGCGTCTTCCAGCGAGGAGATTGGCAAGGCTAGATGGCAACCTACTCCGACAGACTTAGCGGCTAGATGGCGAGAGCCACAGCAGATCCTGCATTAGCGGAGAAGAGCGGCAGCTGGCCTGGCTATTCCCGATAATGGTTCGCGTATTCATCAGCGATAACCAATGAATCAGCGATTGGAGGCGGTGTGCGGATCTACAATGATATCATGGCTGTCGGCAGATGATGTTTTTTTTCGGGCGATGGGCTGGTGTTCTCCGGTATAAGCAGTGATTTCAATCTTTTGAAGGTAGCAATTTTGGAATCCCTTCTTGGAGAGAGAGAGAGAGTCAGTCGATTTCTGTAAGCAGCTTTGTTTTTTTTCCTGGAGAGAAATTCACGTTACTTTGAAGGGAAGAGAGTGGATTTTGAATTTTGACTTTCCACATTTGA
This sequence comes from Pogostemon cablin, assembly GCA_023678885.1. Lineage (NCBI taxonomy): Eukaryota > Viridiplantae > Streptophyta > Magnoliopsida > Lamiales > Lamiaceae > Pogostemon > Pogostemon cablin. Next base: position 14,067,263 of record CM042953.1, on the reverse strand, counting down.
TTCAATCAATCTTTGATTTATTTGGGCCTTAATTGATGATTCCATCTTCTATATTTGCATTGGGCCCAAAATAGAAGAAATATCTGTTCTCTTGCCTTCAATCAAGTTAGATTAATTACTGTAAATACCGTGTGTGTTGTAGAATAAAATTTGGGCAAGTCCTCTCGGGCTTGAATTTGAGCTCATATTTTCTTTTTTAAACCTACAACTTTATAGCCGCCATGGTAATTAACCTACGCCCTTTTTCTTTTCTTTTTTTCTCCGCAGGACTTTGAAGCTGACTTATTCCATGGGTAATATCCTCTTCTTTTTCCTTTTTCTTTGTAGTTACCACTTCATTTATTTTTCTTCATATTTACTTGCTACATCATGCTTCAATTTCTTTGTATTTATTATTTAATAAATACAAATTTTTTTTCTACAAATTGTGGCACGCCCAGTGGGACAATTTCTACCTCTCATCACCTCTTCACAAAAGCAAAGTAAGATGGTTCCGCTAAGAGTCAAAGTCAACAGACCAGCTTCTGTCTCCAAGTCTTCGGAACTACAAGTTGAAGACGTTAATGTTACAACCAGAAGCATGTCAAAGAATGTGTGGTCTGAAGTCTCTTCCAAGATAAATTCTTCAGTTGGAGTTATCCTCAAAGGAATACCTTATAATGATCAGGATGATAAAAATGAAGAGAGTAACCTTGCTGGCTCAACTCTTCTATCTGAAGAAAGTTCACCATCTGATTCATCCATAACCTCAACTATGGCAACAAACACTTCGTCTGTCGATGAACAATTGGTAAGCTTAACTGAATCAGTTAGTTTACTGCAATTGCCAAACAGAACCAAGAATAGTGTACTTTGATCTTAAAACTAATGGAGAAAATGGCTGGTGCCGAAACAAGCCAGGCAAACGAAAAACAAGATGAAGATTCTGAAAATGAAGTAAATGACTCCACGAAACATCAGTCGACAAGGAAAAATGTGATTGAAGAAGAACTGAACATTTCCCATAATGGAATAGTTTCTATTAGCCTGCTAAAAAGCATTATACTTGGGACATTGAAGGACCAATTTGAAGAGAGCTCCAAGTCTTTATTTACTTATGCTAAGCCTTTTACTAGGAGGGTTGACAACTTGAAGATCCCACAGGGCGTGCCAAAATTTGTAACAACAAAATTTGTATTTATTAAATAATAAATACAAAATAAATTACAAAGATAGTTTGAGATTGATTGAACTTGAGAATTTAGGTGAACAGTCTCTAGCTATCCTCTGATTCCTCTCTTGAGTTGACTTTCTCAACTTTTGGAGTTGGATCTTCGGATGAAGCTTGTCCGAACTCTAATTTGACTTGAAGCTTTAAAATATTTATCCAGAGGCGTCGAGCCTTTGTTCGGATCAAACGTTGACTTGAAGATTTATTGTGAAGTATACCGCTCAATTTGGTAGAACGTTGACTTCACTGAGATTGCTTAATGAATTAGATATGAAGAACGCCAGATCGGAAAGGCTTAGCACCTTGTCTCTGTTTGGAAGCTGTTCTTGACTTGAAACTTACTTGAACTTGACTTGAAGATCTTGAGTGTTCTTAACTTGGAGATCTTGATCTTCGACTTGGTCTTGATCTTGAACTTGACTTGGTTTTGATCTTGACTTGGATCTTGAACTTGATCTTCACATGGATCTTCATCTTCACTTGATCTTGATCTTCAGTTTACTTGGTCATGATCTTCACTTGATCTTGACCTTCACTTGACTTGATCTTCAGAATTCATCAGGTTTTCAGGATTTTCAGAGTGAATAGAATGAGGACTGAAGACCCTTTTTTATAGGTAGAGAAAATAACCACTTGTGAGATATTTTTTTCCTTCAAAAGATATGTTGAGCTTTTCTCCTTTAATTAAGCCTGCTGGACTGGATATGTGTCTATTTAATTTAATTAGGCTTGCTAGATTTGATGAAGGCCTATTTAATTTAATTAACCTTGTTGGAATTGATTCACTGGACTTATTGACTTGAGTCAGGCCCACTTGACTTGGATTGAGCCCAAAATAATTATATTAATTATTTATTCATTTATTTCAGGAATTAATTTATTTAAATTCCTTAATAAATAAATATTTAATCAATATTTAATATATTTCCTTTTGCATTTATATTTATTCGGCAATAAAATTTAATTGCCTACGACTATTATTACTACTATTATTATTATTATTAGGAAAAATTACTCATAGGTTCACACTTTGTACACATAATTACTATAAGATATATTGATTTAAAATATTAAAGTAAAATACCAAATATAACCCTAAACCCATTCACTTTTAAACCACAAACCCTAAACACTCACCAACCGTCGGACCACCACAGCCATCGCGGGATAGCCGGCCGGCCACCGAAAAGTCATTGGAGCACTGCCGGCCGGCCGCCGAAAAGTCACCGGACCACAGTCGGAGCCTGCCGAACCACCGCCGGACCACCACAGTTTTTTGCTGCACACTTTTTTTTACTACACACACTTTTTTTACTGCATACACTTTTGCTGCACACAAATATTTATGTGCAGCACATTGTAGGGTAATATTGGAATATCACTATATATTTATGTTGGTAGTAGTAATATTTTGTATGTTTGTATCTCATAGTAATTAAGGATTTTTTAGTGTACCTACTAGTAATCCTCCCTTATTATTATTTTTATTAATTTTGTTATTATTATTAGTATTAATATTATTATTAATTGTATATAAATTGTTCAATTATTTTACTATCGCTTTATTTTAATTAGGTATCACTTTATATTAAAAATATTATAATATTTTTATTTATCCTACGACTTGTTTATAAAATAATTAAATTAAACAGTTATTATTATTTCTTTAGACAAAAGCTTGTGTGTGCCCGGGCACACAGGAGCACATTTTGTGTGTCTTTAGAATTTTATGCTAAATTGTATACCCTTTATTTTACAAGGCAAAAACTTGTGTGCGTCGGGGCGCATGGAAGCACACTCCGTGTGCCTTTAGAATTTTGTGTTAAATTGTGTACCCTTTAGTATAAAGATGTGTACCCTTTATTTTATGAAGAAAAATAAAAAATATAATGAAAGTGTATACCCTTTGGAATAAAATGGTGTACCCTCATTAATTAAAGTGTATACCCTTTAGAACAAAATAATGTACCCTTATCCATAATATTAAATTCTAAAGGCGCACGTCGTTCGCCTGGGCGCACGCAAGCCTCACTCTTTTCTTTATCATGTATCATTTTTTATTAAACCTGTTGTCACTTTTTATTCTAATGAATTATTGGTAAAATAATTTAATTAGACAGTTCAATTTTCTTTAATTATGAACCACTTTTTAATAAAATATTATGACTTTTTATTATTTCAGTAAATTGTTCGAGAAATACACCTTTTTAATTAGTTACAACTTTTTTTTAAAGATGTTATCACTTTTCTTTGATTATGAACTACTTTTTTATTAAAATATTATATCTTTTATTATTCTAGTAAATTGTTCGAGAAATACTTTTTAAATTAATTACCACTTTTTTATGAAAGATATTATCACTTTTCATCAATTGAGTATCACATTGTACAAATTTATAATTTTTAAATTAAAAATAAATTAAATAAATAATAAATTTTTTAAATTAATAAAATTTAAATAATAAAAAATATAATTAAAAAAATAATATATATATAAATATAACTTAATTAATCTAATTCCATAATTAATTTCTCAAATTTCTAATTTTATTGCAATCTAACGGGACCTTTAAAATATATTTAATGGGTTAATAGGTGATCCGTCTCACATAAGAGGATCCGTGAGATGGTCTCACCCAAGATTTTGCCTTATTATAATTATTGTTATTTTTTATAATAATAATAATAATAATAATAATTAATATTATTATTTATTATTATTATTATTGGATAAAGGTATAATGGTAAAATTACATTTAATATCTACGTATTAAATTGTGGTATTGTGTATCCCACCTTTTGAGGTGGGATACACAATACTAAGGAAAATGTATTGTTAATACTGGGTCAAAATAAGAATGTGTCATAAATATTATGAATATATCGAGACAAACATGATATTACGAGGTATACTGCATCAATACCATCCTAATACCTGGTAGCAAACGACCCCTTAGTAGTCACTATCATTTGGATTCAATATTTGACTTGGTCACACACTGAGCTACTATTAATTCCTTACACTTGAGGATGCACTTTTTTAGCGCACAGAAATCGATAAACAGTGGCTGGTTCCTCCACTGTGTCTCCGCGGAGATGGTGGTGGTGGGGGTATGCCTCTGACTCTGCCACGTATCTCCGAGGGGGAGGTGATGGTGGAGTACTGATAAACACAGATTTTACGTGTTTATACTGGCCATTCCATAGTTGATTATTGCATGATTTTATTTATTGTGTGGAGTTATATGCTCAATTGTTAAATATTAGAAATTCACGAGTATTTTGGAGTTATTGCAGATTTTAGGCTTAATTGAAGAATAAAAGAAGGATTTTAGTTGAAGAAGAAGAAGAGATGAAGTTAGGAAACCATGGAGATAATGAATTAATGAAGCAATGGACCCCCATGATATACAGTAGGTGTTGCGTGTAAAGTTGCATGTATTAGACCAAGTTGATAGCTCGTTTGGTCAAACGGAAGTCTTGTTTGGTCGAACCAAAGCTTCGTTTGGTCTAACCACCATTTCAGAAATTGGCGTCGATTGTCAGGTCGAGTTGGCATGCGGTTTGGTCGAGTTGCTCATCAACTCGACCTAATCATCACTTCGTTGGACCAAATCAAAGCATCATTTGCTTGGATATTCCATTAGTTTGGTCGAGTTAATGAGATTTTAATGTGTCAGATTTCATCAAACTTACTCTTCAAGCCCAAGTCCATTAATCCACTCTTCCAGGGGATCTCTACTCTTATAAATACCCAATTAAATCAGAAAAGAGGGATCATCAAGTCATTAACCCATTCATCCACAGAGTTAGTCCGCATCCGAAGAATGTCGTGGAGTCACAAAGATGGAAGTCTAGAGACGAGACGACGCTTATTCCTTCATTCGGATTTCATCAGTTTATTTAATTTCATGTTGAATTCAGATTTGTTTTATTTTTTTATTTTCTTTATGGAAGCTTGAACTTCCATATTCTAGGGTTGCACGAGTAGTTTGGTTTTGGATTGTTTTGGTGTGTGAACCCTTTATTTAATTCAAACACTTTATTTCTTTTATATGTGTGATTAGTCTACATGATTAATTGTTTGGCTAGCACTTGATCATATTTGTTTATTAATCCAAGAAGTGAAAATTGAGGATTAATATTGATCACTTCACACATATAACACATCTAGTAGTCGTATTGTTATTGTGAGATAAACGATGTGAGAGAATTCAATTCAATAAATCTGTTAGGAGTTAATTGATGTGATATTTACGCGACTATTATATCCATTAATTAATCTACGTATGATTAGATTCAAAAGAGTTAATTACGTAGATTCCAAATTGCTTTATGAAATTACGCTAGAATTAAATATTTAAGTTCCACCCACTGCATGACGAACCAAGTGAAAGTGTGATGTCTATAATTAATTTTATTATTCTTATTTGCATCAAATTCATACTCTACATTAGTCCAATCCAGTCATTGTATATTTATTATTTTATTTTATTTGTTTATTTAATTCTCAAACATCTAGTTATATGCCTTATTATTGAACAAGTGTTTAGTTAATTACATTTTAATTTATTCCCTGTGGATTTAATACCTTTTCTATCTGTTTTGCTACTTACATCCCGTGCACTTGCGGAATATGCTATCAAGTTTTTGGGCCCAACTCCGCCTCTTATTTCCTTCCTAGTGGATGGTTTTCGGTATTTGGGCATTTCTCAAGCCTCACTGATCTTCTTGTTGTGGGTCATCTAACCTGCTCCTGGAATGACCTATGTTCTCTTTGCTTCGTGGTGTTTCATTTATGCTTTTCTGCATATGTTCGTTTCTTCTCCGGATATTGTTCATAATATCTATGGCATCGCCTCTACTGTTGGCTCTTTGCTTCCCTTCGCATATTACCTTTCTTCTCATCAACTCATCGTTGAATTCAACGCTAGTGACCTTAAGAACATTTTTATGTCGAGACGAGTTGGCTGAACTTGCAGAGCAATATACTTATGGAGTATCGTCCGGATTTTCTCATAAATTTCTCAGGTCTACACTGGATCATTCAAAGTCTTGATCAATGGCATGATCAGAGTCACCAATCCCGGCTCTATAACCTAAATATTATTCTGTTCCTGCTCCTTGTAACATTCCAGTGGGGTTGCATCCCACCGGCAATAGTTTCACTAATTCTGTCGGCCAATATATCCACCCTTTTGATGGTGATCATATATTATGGTCTATGTAATCCGTTCATGATCCATGCTATTCTATCGCAGGGAAATAATAAGGAAGTATTACCTTTCACCGAGGACTGCGTATGTATATTAAAATGGCTACTGAAATGATCTCTCGATCTTCTGCTGTATTTCTATGCCTCGTCTAGACGTCGTGTGGGCGATGATCCTCTAGTCGATCTCAGTCTGCAGTCTCTCTCATATTTCTCACGTTCTCTCTTTTCTGATGAGAAATCTGATTTCTCACGTAAAATAATGAAAATAGGCGTGTAATTAAGATTTTAAGACTGCTGAGATGACTTATTTATGTTGTATACTAAAAGTCTAGCTTTTTGTATGAACAATGTTATAATAATTTATTTGAAATGAGAATCATATGATCAATTGATTGCATCTTATAATTTATTTATATGTATGATGTAATAGTCCACTTACTTTATATTGTAAATAATATATTATGCGACAACACGTGGAAGATCGTATTATCGATTTTCTTATAAAGTATAAATAGACGCTCACAACCGAGATAGATGGGGACTCTCTATCGTATAGTTGTAGTGTGATTTGATGTTAGTTTATCTTGACTATAAAATCACATTAGTGCACTTTGTGTATTGAGCAGGACCGCTTGAGATCGTTCGACTTATACTGACTATATAGGAGAACTTGATCTCAGTTATTATGGATGTTCGTGCTCTTAATCCCTATACGATATCCTCGACATGCAAGGCAGTATGTATTTCTTTGATTCATCAATGGGTGAGATTTACATGTAATTAAATTAATAAACTCGGTGAGTTGGGAAATAGTGTTGTCTCTATGGTGTACTGTTGATTGTAGAAGGAATCCTTGTTCGACATAGGTTGATGATGTCCCCTTGAGGAGCTCATAAGAATTATCATGTAAACCCTGCAGGTGGATTTATTTCAGCATGATAATGAGGTTGAGTGGTACTACTCTCGGATGAGATATTAATTAATGGAGTTGTCAGTAACTTAATTAATTAATGGACATTGTATATCTTAAACATGGGGAGACTAACAGATTCATAATAAGAAGGTGCCCATAACGTAATTATAGGATTAGAAAGGTAGTGCAGTAATAATATTTTAGTGGAATATATTATTATTATTGGACTTAAGTATAAGTTTTGGGCTAAACTTGGATGCTTAAGCCCAATGGATGCCTGACTCTAATTTCTCCTCCTGGTTCCTACTGTAGCCCATAAATAAGTCATCTTAACTGTCTGAAAACCCTAATCATTTGATAATTCACGCCTAACACTATGAAGGGGGTTAAGGAACAGCAGATCGAGAAGATCTTGAGGGTCGTCGCCCACACGACGTCAAGATTGGACTTAGGAATATAGCAGAAGACCGGAAGGCTGTTTGTTGTTGTTGTCCACCAAATTCTATGATTTTTATAAAATAGTACAGATATCTAAACTGGACATGTGATATACTGACGGAAAACTACGGAAGAGAGGTTCATTTTGGCGCATAGATCATTCCAATCGGAGATCGGATGAGGAAGTTATGGCCAAAACTGTGACACTGCGCAGTCTATCGGCGAGAATCTATTTTCTTCAACATACCCTGGTGAAAGGTAATACGTTTCTTGTTTTCATGCTTCCGGTGACTGTTAGAAATGTATGAAATCCTAACGGTTCACGTTAACCAAATGATCGAATGCCAATAATTGGTATCAGAGCTTTAGTTTCGTGGTGAAGCGTGACACGTTAGGCTAGGGTTTATGTTGATTATGTGATTTAATTTCAAATTAGAATCACATGAGAATTAGGGTTTTTGGTGTAATATGATTGTACCTGGATATTTTCTATTGTATCATCGATGATTGTATGTGTTTGCAAAACCTGTTCGTAAAACCTGGAAACCCATTCGTCAATGTCATGTCTGAAGACGTAGATGTGCGCCTGGAGAGGAACCAGGCGAGGCAGCCCGATAGCAGGTGTGTGGCGCCCGGTGGCATGCTGATGCCGGGCATGGGCTTGCAGAACAGTACTCATTGCCGGGCACAGGGTCTTGTGGACTCCCGGGTATCAGGCGCACGAAGGGCTGCTGGACGAGCATGGCATCATACCAACGGTGATCACTGGTATGCACGATTGCTGCCATGTGAGGAGATATGATGCTCGTTGATTTTTGGACATTGGTGTGGATGGCGCTCATTGCCAGCTGGGTAGTAAGGACGCACGCTCGTTTGCTGATGAATGAATAGAATGAACACACGGAGGCTGCCGTGTGATACCACACACTGATAACTGTGTAAATGCTGTTTGGCGCATGGGAAGCAGCATGTTGGTATATAAGTTGGCTTGGCTACCGAGTGAGAAGATATGGTGCACGGTTGCTTATGGTGGATTGCTGTTTGCATGCACGAATCGTGCAATTGCCAAGCAGTTGGCGCATGATATCCGCCAGGTGAGTAGAAAGCGCGCTCGTTCAGCTCCGGGCATGACTGGTGGCGCGATAACAGTTTGGCACATGGAGGTTGGCAGGAACGCACGGGGCTGAGCATGGTGGCATGCCAATGGCGCACGGGTCATTCTTCTCGGCATGCTTGGTAGTCTTTGCGATGCGTGGCTAGCATCGGGCGATGGCGGCACGACTCGTGTTGGTGCTTGGCACGAGTTGTGCGGGCGTGTAGTGCGGGCACTCGGCAGCATCCGTGTGAGAAGCCTGGATGCATGTAGGATGGGTAGACGGGTGTTCTGGGTTGTGGATCAGGGTGCCGGGCTGGTGAGCAGGTTACTGGGCAATATTTGTATATGTAAGCGAACAATTGAATTCACTGATATATAACTGTTAATAATTGATTTAATTATCTTATTATTGTTATATATGCTATGCATGTTCTCTGTGATTTACTGCCTTATTTGCTGTAATAGGAACATGTTAGGTTGCATATTTTATTTCAAATATTATATGCATGTAAAAACCCTCGGTGTTAAATAACTAAGTGGGAGAGGGGATTGATAATTAATTCTCGCGGCTTCTATTATTGGTTTGTAATGTGATGCAAGTATACTTGCGTGTTGGCTATAATGCATTTCTCCCCCTCGGATGAGTATATTTTTGGATCACTGGTACAGACTTCATTAAATAATTATTATTTGTAATGTGATGCATATGAACTTGCGTGTTGGCTATAGTGCCTTCCTCCCCATCGGATGAGTTTATATGAGGTTCACTGGTACAAACTTATAATTGATGACTATATGAAGTTATCCGAGCGCGTGTGTACTTCTCCATCTATAAGGCACATAAGCTTGGGCCGCGGACTTGGGGTCAAATAATGGTGTACTCTTAGATGCAAATAATAAGTATCCTCCCCATTGGAGTTACTGCTTTTATTTGTATGGCTAAAGAAGAACCGACTATTAATTATTTTGTCACGAGATTAGGTTGACAAATGAAATTAATGGGTAAAACCTTCTCTTGTAAATATTCGGGTTTGTAAACGTCCACACTATCGTGGCTTGCAGACTCACGGTGCTTGAGATATCGGTGAATTTATATTTTATATTATTTTGAGAGAATCAATATAAATGGACAAATTCAAAGATTTAATTGGTGTATTTATTTATGATTCTCTGCAATTTCAAATGATTCTATTTCACTTATTGTTGACTAAAAGAAAACATATTTACTTGTCCAAAATTAGATGTTTATAAAAGAATCTTGGTTTCAAATTTTACTGCTTAAGAAAATATATGTGTTCTCACTAAGGATGTCTTATGACACATATTAAAGTCTCTAGTGGAGAGGTTAGAAGTCCACAGAAATATGTTGGTCTCATGCAACTCTTCGGATACTTGAGTAAGTTAGAATTGCAAGAGATCATGGATAGCTTGATGAATGAATTGAAAATTCTTGGAGTAGAAATTGAAGGGAAAACCTAGATCAATTTACTCTTCATAATTTGCCTGGATGTTTTAAGCGAGTTCTACCTGAAATACGAGAGGTTGTATATGGTGGAGAACTTCTGACAAAATATGTGGCGAAGGAAATCCAATTTCATCAAGATGTGAACAAGGTTAGTATCTCATTCACTAGTTGTTGAAGCATGATTAGTGATATATCTACTGACACGTTGTGTGTAGATATTGGAATCACTAAAAGCGTGCAACTAAGTAATGATGAGATTATTAAGTACATGGGTAATACTACAAAAGTAGTGACTGTTGCAGTGGGAGTTGTTTATTTATCTTCTGATAGGAATAAACGTTTGATTATGAGAAATTGTCTTTACGTACATTTTCATAGAAAGAATTTCATTTCAGTTTCTATGCATTTATGGATGGATACTCCATTTCATTTAAATGACATGGTCATAGTGATGAAGGATGGAGCTATAATCTATTGTGGTACATTAGTGATAATTTGTACACTCTTAAATCATGTGTATCCCATGGATGCAACAAATTGTAATGATAACGTGTCTTCTAATCTAAATAAGAGAAAGGAACATTCGGATATGAACCAAACATACCTTTTGGTATCTTAAACTAGGTCATGATTGCTTTACAAGGCAAAGGGGCGTAGAGCCATAGATATGTTGGAATTGGTTCATTCTGATTTATAAGGTCATAAGATTATCCCTATGAGAGGTGGTGAGATATAATTTTTGATGCATCGAAAGTCTAAGTACTATGATTAATTCAAAAGTGCATGACACATGCGGTGAAGGGTCATCGAAAATATATCAAGTCATTTACGATTTAATCGTGGTGGCTAGTACCTCTTAGGATAGTTTGGGAGCTATTTATCAGAGGTTGGGTTGAATCCCAAGTTGTCAACACCGGACAAATCCCAGCCGACTGGTGTGGTGAAAAAAAGGTATAGGACTCTTATGGAAATGGTTAGATAGATGATGAGTTATTTGGAATTACTAAATTCCTTTTATGGGTATTCCATAGAAACAACATGTCGAAAGAATGTTTGTGGGTGATGCGTGTTTTCTTTGCACGCAAAATTAATCCCCAAGTATTAAGGATATCAATGCAGCTTAAGGAAGCGACCAAGTGAATATCGAACCCAAAGGACGACGTATTATCAATTTAATTATTAACTAAATTAATTAAGACGAATTGTGGCAATAAAGATTGAGGATTGAATTATTAACTATTAATCAATTAACTAAAATAATAAATAAATTAAAATATCACTCGAAGAATACGAAAGTGGATCAAGAGAGAGAATAGGTAACTCTAGGATAATCCAGTTTCACTAATTAATCTCCTTTTCGTGTGTTGATGTCCGACTCTGCCTTGTGGAATATGGACGCATCACTAAGCCATACATATTTACTCTATAGACACAAGCAAACATGCGTGTAACACGTGTGAATAACCTTGGAGCAAGAGATATAACTTTACCCCACTTTCTAGGTACTATCAGTATCAATTATTTCCCTGGCCAATTGGTACTCTAACTCGATATGATCTCTCTTTATAGGTACTATAAAATTATCCTCTTTATCTTACTTAATAACCCGAATTCAATTTAATTAATAAGTATTCATATATGATAATTCTAATGAAGCTTCGGAGTCCCCTCACTTAGAATCATAACATGAAATCATGTTCAGCGGTGAACGCACTAAATCTACAACCAAGATATATATTCAGACTCTATATACCAATTGAAGATGCATAAAACGACCGTGAATATGGATTTATAAAGCACAATCATATATAAAATAAATCCACAAGTAGTGTTGTATGGAGTTTACACACGAAAGTTCAATTAATTGGTAAAAACCTTCACAACCCTAGTTCTACCAAAAAGACTCTAGCCCTGATGTTACGAAGAACAATCATGGGTGTTGGATAGATCTTACCCGAATGTTTAGAAAATACAAGATAAATTAGGAAACAGATAAAATCCTAGATTTGGGAGTCATCGCGTCCTTCTCCGTCTTGAATCTTCCTCTTGGTTCTCCTCTTGATTCCACAGACGAATCTTCAAAGTGATGAATGGATGGAGGAAAGGATGTGGATGATGGTTGGGGGTGTTGGCAGTTGGATCTTGTGGTTCATACGTGATCGTAAGGATTTCAGATAAACGATAACAGCGGAAGCAATTAAATCTTGTTTACCGTACTTCTGGGTTGATGTAGAGGATGAACCGTTGCAGAGAACCACCTCTCAATCTTCTGCAGTATGTCCCAAGTTGAATCCTGCTGTTGTGTGGGCAACAATCCGTAGGATTCTCTCATTCTGCTCCCGTTCTTTCTAACTGTCAAATGAGGCACTGACTTAGGGCTAACAGGAACTGAGATAACTTATTTATAAGGGCTACTGCAGGGACCAGGAGGAGAAATTGGGCTGGGCCTCAATTGAATTTAACTAACCAAGCTTAGCCCAAAGCTTTTAATTAAATCCAATAATAATAATATAGTCCACTAAAATATTATTATTGCACTACCCATCCAATCCCAAATTATGTTCTGGGCTCCTTCTTATTATAAGCCCGATAGTCTCCCCATGTTTAAGATATTCAATGTCCATTAATTAATTAAGTTACTGACAACTCAAATTAATTAATATCTCATCCAAGAGTAGTACCACTCAACCTTTTTATCATGCCGGAAATTAATCCACTTGCAAGATTTACATGATAAACCTTATGAGCTCCTCAAGGGGACATCATCAACCTATGACGGACATGGATTCCTTCTACAATCAACAGCACACCATAGATACAGCACTACTTCCCAACTCACCGAGTTTGTTGATTTAATACTTATAAATCTCACTCATTGATGAATCAAAGAAACACATACTGCCCTACGTGTCGAGGTTATTGTATAGGGATTAAGAGCACGAACTTCCATAATAACAGAGATCAAGTTCTTCTATAAGTCAGTATAAGTCGAACGATCTCAGGCGGTCCTACTCAATACACACAAGTGCACTAATGTGATTCTATAGCCAAGACAAGCTAATACCAAACCACACTACAACCATACCGATAGAGAGTCCCCGTCTATCTCAGTTGTGAGCATCTGTTTATACTTTATAAGGAAACCGATAATATGATCTTCCGCGTGTTGTCGCACAACATATTATCTACAGTATAAAGTAAATGGACTATTGCATCATGCATATAAAATAAATTATAAGATGCAATCATTTGATCAATGATTCTCATTTCGAATATTGTTATAACATTGTTCATACTAAAGCTAGACTTTTAGTATACAATCCAACAATCTCCCACTTATACTAAAAGACTAGGCTGTCATGTCTTCTGCCATACATCTGATTCCTACTCCTACTTACACGACCAGTAAAAGTTCTCGCCTTAAGGTCCTTGTAAATGGATTACTAGGTCATCATCCGATGCAATCTAGGCGACAACAACCTTCCCCTCATCATACGATTTCTCGTAACAGGTGGTACTCGCGCTCCATGTGTTTAATTGCCTTATGGACTTGTGATTTCTTCAAGTTTGTAACTGCACCAATATCATCAATGTAAATTGTGATTACCTTGGGCAAACTTAGAAACACTTCAAAGTCCATCATGAAGTCTCTAGAGTCATATAGATACTTTGGCTGCCTCATAGGCTCCAATTCATCATCTTTCCATGATGGAGTCCGGAGTCTGAAATATATTTCTATATAACACTCCTCCACATTATGACTCTACTTCCTAAGATTAAACACATAACCTTTAAGGAGAATTTACTACTGTTCAATCTGATTAAAAAATCCGAATCTCCGTAATCCACAAGAAGCAGTGAATCTGCTCAGTAAGTCTATATATGATTTCCAGTCCTTCTCAGGCACTTCATATATGTCTTACCACAGTTCATCATTCTTGTTCCGGATTACGTTGATACTCACTGTTCTTGCATTCAGCAAAACAGATATCCAACTTCGTTCATAGCATTCCTTAGATTAAGCTTCCTTATTCGCCGAAGCATAAGGAACCGCTTTCATCTACTTTATCTTCTTTTTGTATCTCAAAGACACATTCACTAAGATAAATTCACATGCTAAACGAGTATGGACTGTATCATTTATGAAACTTGAGATAAGCATAATGTCCTTTCTTGTGATCCGTATTACCGTGATCAAAAGGATATATTTGCCTTTCTTAAGTCCTTCATATCTACCGCTTTATTAACCGTACCCATACACCCGATAATACTCTTTCATTGTCTCCAATGAGCAAGATACTATCTACGTATAGTACAAAAATCACCACCACGTTTCCGTCACTCTTTACAATACACAAGATACATCCGCTGATTGATTTAAATCCGTGCCACTGGATTACCTAATCAAAACAGATGCTTCACGATCTCAAAGCTTGCTTTAGTCCATCGCTGGACACTTTTAAGCTTACTATCAAAATGCTATTAGTACTTTGCAATGATCACTCTGGTTGCTTCACATAGATGTTTTCCTCAAGACTTCCAATCAGGAAAGCTGTCTTGACATCTATTTGCTGTTCCTCATAATTCAATATGAGCAGCAATAAATAAAAGAATCCGGATCAACATAAGCATAGCTACCAGCGAATATGTTCCCTCATAATCGAACCATTTCTTTCTGAGTACACTTTTTCGCAACAAGTTTTGCTTCCAAGGTTTTCACCTTTCCATATGATCCTCTTTTATTTCCTTTGACCCTTGCAATGGCTTTTACACCATTTAGTGGTCATACAAGTTCCCAAATTTAATATAGAATCTGTAGATTCTATTTCAACATACATTGCAACTTACTAAGATTCCGCATTTTAATCTTGTAGTGCTACGTCGTATCCGTGGGATAATACCATGTTCACTAGGGATTCAGTCTCACGACTCTCCCAAAACATATATTTATGGGTTGTTAAACAACCCTCCCACTACGACAAGGCAATACATGTAATTGTGTATCAGACGTGACACGCGTTGCTGTTTACCTTGTGGTATATCCTCTTGTACACTTGGTACTTATACTTAGTGTTTTCCTTTCACTTCCTTTAGAACAACTCATACATGGGTTTGTGATTTATTACATAGTCCTTTTCCAAAAATCTAGTTATTGTGTTAACAATTACCCTTCGATCTTTTGGACTAAATAAATCATCCTTCATTTTTCTAGGATGTCCCATATACAGACAAACATTTCACGAATTACTGTATCTAGGGCATATCCATAAAATGAATTTAGTTATTCCAAATAATTCATCATCTATCTAATCATAACCATAAGAGATTATACCTTCTATTCACACACCATTCCACTGGGGAATGTCCGGTGTTGCCATCTTGAGATTTAATCTCAACTTCTGATTAATAGCTCCTAACTATCCTAAGAGGTATTTACCACCACGGTTAAACCGTAATGACTACCTCTTGCCTGGATAATATTAGGTCCGCTTGAATCAGAATGAACTTATTCCAACATATATATCTTTGGCTCTACACTCCACAGCTTTGAAAAAGCAGTTAATCATTTTTTTTTTACTTTCAAGCAGGACTCGCAAGTTTGATAGTTTCCACTTCAGATAAACCTTACGGTCTATCGGCTATCAACTTTTGAATCCAACTCAAGTAAAATGAATTAGTCTTAGACGCCAAATGTATGTTTAGTTCATCTCCGAAGGTTCCTTTCTCTTACTAATTTTAGAAGATGCATTATTAATTATTATTTATTGCATATGTGGGATGAACATGATTTAAGAGTATACTTATTATCCACCAACGTACTTTAACGGATTAAAGCCTCATTCCTCATTACTATGACCATGTCATTTAAATGAAATGAAGTGTCCATCCGTTAATGCATAGAAACCGAAATCAAATTCTTTCTATGAAATGTACGTAAAGGCAATTTCTCATAATCAATCGTTTATTCTTATCATGAGATAAATAAACAACTCTCACTGCAATAGCCACTACCTTTGTAGTTTTACCCATGTCAATACAATCTTATCCTTACTAAGTGAAAAACATTTAGTGATTCCAGTATCTACACAGTTCGAGTCAGTAGATGCCATCACTAATCATGTTTAAATCATTAGTAAATAAGATATTAAACTTGTTCACATCATGATGAAAATGGCTTTCCCTTTGCCACATGTTTTGTCAGAAGTTTCCCACCATTTACATCCTTTTGTAATTCAGGTGGAACTTACTCAAAACATTTAAGCAATTATGTAGAATAAAATTGACTTAGGTTTCCCTTTCAACTTCTATTCCATATATATTTCCAATTCATTCATCAAATTCTATCATGATCTTGCGCCTTTTAAATTACTCAAGTATCCAAAGAGTTACATGAGACCATCATATTTCTATGAACACAATCATCAATTATAAGTTTGTACCAGTGTACCGCACACAAACTCATCCGTTAGGAAGGAAGGCCTATGCCAACACGCAAGTTTATGTGCCACATTACAAACAATAATTATTTATGAAGTATGTACCAGTGATCCGTGAATAAACTCATCCGTTATGGAGGAAGGCCTATGCCAACACGCAAGTTTACTCACATCACTTACAAACCAATAATGGAGGCCGCGGGAATTTATTACCAATCCCCTCTCCCACTTAGTTATTTAACACCGAGGGTTTTAAACATGCATATAATATTTCATAAATAAAATATACATCTTAGCATGCTTCTATTAACAGCAATTTAAATAAATAAATCACATAGAACATGCCTTTCACATATACAACAATAATTGATAATTAAATCAATTAATCAGTTATATAACATAATTAATTGTATAAATAGTGGATTAATTAATTTGGGCCCTAGAGCAACAAAGGATCACAAAATGAGCAGCAGATTAAATAATTAATCAAGCCCATTTTCCATGACCCATATACTCAGCCCAAAATTAAATTAAATCCACCAAGCCCACTAGCACAAAATTACTCCATTAATATAATTAATTAATTATCATGCTTGGCCCATTATCCACAATTAATTAAAACCAGCAATTAATATAGGCCCAGCAGCCCATTACCATTTTAATTAAAATTGGGCCCAACAGCCCAAAACCAAATTAAAATTAATTGAGCAGCCCACAAGCAAGAAATAGGCCCAGCAGTCCACAAGCTTTTAATTAAATTTGGGCCCAAAATTACAGCCCAAAACCAAAAAATTAAAAGCCCAGTGGTAGCCCATTAATCTTGCTGCCCTATTGCTCAGCAGCTTGCTCCTTCTCCAGCCGCAATATACATTGTCACATGGCTATCATCTGCCCTCACTTCCGACAGCACGGTGATCCAGCACCACCACCAGCCAGTTGCCGGCGGCGGCAGTGCCGACAGTCGTGCTCATCAGCGTCGCCTAGCAAACCATAGTCACGCGAAGACCCAGCCACGACCAGCCCTTCCAGCGCCAGCATCCGCCTTGCCGTAAAGCTGCTGTGCAGACCGGTAAGCCGGAGACGAGCGACAACATCGCCATCGAAGTCAAGCCGGTGACCATCCTCACCGACCGCCACGGAATCGGGCCTCCAGCGTCCGTCACGCTCACCTGGAAGCTGCCGCCCGCGCTCGCCTGGAAGCTGCCGCCCGCGCTCGCTTGGAACCGTCAAGGCCCGACAGATCCGCCACGCTGCGTCTGTCCAGCAGCGAAGACCCAGGACGACTCGCCGGAATGAAACCTTCAACCCATTACGAGTGGGCATCGTGCCGTCTCCGATCACCAGCATCACCTAGCCAGCCTCCCGCCGATCCACAGCCAGTAGGCTACATCCATCAGTCGTCGGTTTTCCTGGAACCCGCCAAGGATGCGCCGAATTTCATCAGACCGTCTGAATTTGGTCAATTTGCCTTTCTCCAGCCCATTGTCGTGAGCAGCTGATTAGCCATAACTTGTAGTCGGGTTGACCAATTCAAGAATTTATCGAACCACAGGGAGGTCGATACTAGCACTTAAGCGATATCACGTTTATCACGATTTTATAGAGACGAATCATAGATAGATGGTTTGGGTAACAAATAATTAAATGAAAGTAGACAAACAATAATCCAATGACAAGATAAAGATGATGAATGAGTGGTTTTCCAAATTAAGTAGAAGTGAGAGTAACAACACTAATGAAGTGGTAACTTATGGATTCATGCATTAAACTCATATGTATCAAGGGTTAAGACTAAGGGCCAACACTTATACCACCTAAACTTCCTCTCGAAATGAATAGGATGTAGATCATTTGCACAATCTCAAAATAGCTCAAAGGTTGGTTCTAAATTAAACTATTCCAACTAGGTACTAAGTTCAATTATAGAATCCCTTCATATAATCAATTGACTTCTCAATCTAACTAATCACATGTTCCATCAAAGGGTTCTAAATAATAAAGGACTTCTCAATCACTTTACCATCTATAATGCACATGAGGTGTTTGATGAAATGATTCACTTGACTATCCTAAGCACATCATTGATTTCTCAATCTAATCATATAATTAGAACAATCAAACACACAAAACATCATAGATCTCAAGATATATAAGCACCAATGATAGAAAATCAAATATCCCCATCAACATATGAATTTAATTACATAGATCCACAAATTAACCAACAACCTTCATGTTGCTAATCTCACAAGAGAGATTAGCCTACAATCTTCATAAGATCCATAACATAGACATTATAATTCTTACAAATCATGATAAACTAAAGGATTAACACAAAATTGGAATGAAAACTCCCTTGGAAATGGATCCAATTGAATCTCCCTTCTTCCTTTGGTGATCACCCAAGCTTCCTTGCTTCTTCACTTGATTTGGATGGAGGAAATTATGGAGAGATGATGTAGATATCAAAATGGATGAATGGGATGGAGAATATGGTGTGAAATCAAAGGAATAGTGTGTGAGGTGTGTGGGAACAGTAGAATTTCGGATCTCCTCTTAAAATGTTGAATGTATTGGTATTTATACCCCATGGAGACCTTCTAGAAGAATTGTAAAAAATATCCTGTTCTGGTGCCGACACGAGTCGTGTCACGTAGCACGGGTCGTGTCGTGTCAGGGCATGCGGCACATGAGTCGTTCTGCGTCGCACGGCCAAATGGTGGCCGTGTTGAATGCCTAGACGTCGCCGCACGGCCTCCGCTTACAGGCCCGTGTCTTGTACACGGGTCGTGCTCTGAACACGGGTCGTGCTCCACAACACGACCAAATGGTGGTCGTGTTGGATAAATAGATGCCGCCGCACGACCATGT